>OX101827.2:39858449-42354699 GCA_944452925.2 Chrysolina oricalcia
TGAGTTACCCATTCCTTCATCAAATATTACACCTCTTGATTCCTATTTTTGGGGTCTTTTCCACAACGAGTTTACGAAATGAAAATTAATAACGGGAATAAATTGTAAAATTTCATTGGAACTGCGTTGAAAGCAACGCGTAGTGTTGACAGAAGGACCAAAATATGTGTTGATCAAGAAGGCGTAGTTTTTGAATATTTGAAAATGAATATGGCCAGAATGGAAAAAGTCTAATGCAGTTATATCTGGAGATCTTGCAGGCCAATCCAGTGGTCATGTATTCATATCAACCTGTTAGGATAACGGATTATACAAGTAGTCCTGTATAATTTGTTATGAGTTATGCGCTGGTTCGCCATAATTTTATTAAAACAGATGTTTCTTCATATTCCAATCACAAGATTTTCCAACAACCCTGATAACATGAAATTTCATGAAATTGCTGACAGGGCAAGAAATCCAAAAAAACATGCCTACGATTGCGTCTCAAATTGAAGCCAAACCTGCTATACCACTTTCAATATTACCTACTGAAATTTCTCTGATTTTCCCAAAACTGTTCCAGGTTACTCAGCCGGTGGTTTTTTTCGGGTCTCGATACATTTTACATAGTTCATTAAACTTGTCAATCTCTAAGCGAATGTGTCGTTGATCCAAGAATGAATTGATCACTCATCACCTCAAATATACAAAATGAAGCTGGAATAGTATACTTATTCAGTAATAATAATAACTGGTATATTCAACTGAATGTGTTTACATTCTGCAATGTGTATATAATTTAGTACTCTCATCTTCCATCTGCAACTGTGGTCAGTGAACTATTGATGTGAGCAGTGAACTGCGTTTTGTCCAAATATAATATCCAAAGGAAATATTCATATTCCCAAATTACCTTCAACACAAATAATCAAATCATCCATATTGATAATCTTGAGATCATGGTTAATGCCATTTCGAAACAACAGCCACCCACATGGCAATTTGTTTGCTAATTTGTGAATGAAACCTCAAACTTCAGGATGTATAATCGTTGAGCTTATTTATACAGAGTGGTCCAACGAAAAGTGTGCACCTAGCTTTTCTCCTTTTTTTGGTATACGTGAAGTGTGCCTTTGAAGGGGACACATTTTAGATATATTTTGCAACTTGTGCCTTCAACCCCTTAGCGAGGGGGTGTCACAACCCTAAAATTTTAAATGGAACGTGGGGTCGAGTGATATATCATTTGAACGGACAGAAAATTATCTTTCCAATGATACCCTATTTATTAAAATTTACTGAAACAGTTAAAGCGAAAACGGCTTTAAGAACATCACAATGAGGAAAAATTTTACTAACCCCAGCTAGAAATCGAATAACCCAAGCAAGAAACTCTAATAGCATAGGGGACAAGCGAGTTCTCACCTGTGGCTATAAAGTTGACTTTGCTGATTACAACTCACTTGGGATTACTAGATTTTGTCGAATAACTTATTTTCTCGAACTTTGCTACCGCAAGTGAGTGCACATAGTTATGACTATGATGCATTGTTGCAGTCGAAGGTATCTGACTTTGGTACCGCTAGCGATTGCACCTACTTATGACTACAAGGTTGTTTCAGTCGTAGGTATCTGACTTTGCTACCGCTAGTGAATGCATCCACCTAGAACTAATGGGGTACTGTTCCAGCTACTGCTAACGAGTGCATCTACCTAGACTATAAGTAATAGTTTCAATTGTAGATTTGCAAGTTTGCTACCTGCTAGCAATGGTTGCAATATTTTTTGCTCCAGGATGTCCCAAAAATAGGTTCATCAATTTCAACCACTTGTATAGAATTCATAAAGAGCAAACATTCTAATTCCGCTAGCTCCCATTCTTGTAAAATAATCTTGTTAGCCATTAGGTAGAAAGGTACTCACTCTCTGAGACCTCATTTATGCACTTGTGGTTGTATGGTTTGCAGTCGAACGGCACGAAACGCTTCTTGCGAAATTTTAATAAAAAATACAAAATACTTGTTTCTCTGCTCTGATAGCATACTGCACTAAAGCTTCTCGATCCGTTGCAACTTGCATAAAAAGGTACAAGGCACCACACGGAAACGCTCAATGTTTTGCCGTGACACCGCAAACTACACAACCACACCTGCAAAAAGAGGCCTTACACACAAAACTAAACTTGATTACCACACAGCGGCGTTATTCCCAATCAGTACTCATAGACTATGAAATATGAATTAGCCGGAAACAAAAGCATACACGTGCACAAACACGAAGCCAAGAACAATAACCTAATCTTTGTCTTGTCCAAACGACCACCAGCCAGAGAATGATTCTGTTTCTTCGTTTTCATTCGCACTAAACGACCTAAAAATATTTGTTGTGTTCGTGGAAGGGGTAATTTCCGTTGAAATATCAGCAAAACATCGAATAATCATAGCAAGGCATAGAGTAATGGTAAGCGGGTTCATCCAGTAATATTTTAGTGGCTGGTTGACAACTGTATTATAGTAAGTGGATGAAAATCTATGCGATTTTCCACTTATAGTAAGCAGAAACCTTACAGCCACAGGAATGTAACTCGCTAGTGATTATTCAGTTATAAGATTAAAATGTTCTAATAAAAAAAACTTTCTGTCCCAGACCGACTGCCTAAGAGCGACAGCAGTATACTTTTCTGTGGCAGAAAAATCACCTCCAGCAAAATCGTTTTCGCTGCCGTAGGATTTCAATGTGCTGGTACTATTCGACACTTTGTCATAGTAATATTATTTATTATTATGATAGCAAGAAATATCATAGCAAAAACTTTAATAGCACGATTTTCCTCAGTGCAACCCGATAATTTTGGTATTAATGAAAAATATAAATCAGTTTTGGTTACTAGGAATCAGGATAACGACAATAATTTCTAAATTACTTCATTTTACCGAAAGCAACATTTCAACGATAATTTTTTTTATCACAACTAAATTCCCCATTTATCGTTTGCGTGTTTTTGTCGAAAACGACTGCAGATAAGTGTAGGAAAAAGACTGCAGATATGTGTAGGAAAATAATTCAGGCAAACGTTTATTGTAGTCCCTTCATTGATTCACTGTGGTTGCTGTTGAAGTTATTTCAATTTCACTGTACAAAATGGTTTAATCCATTCCAGAACGAGTTGAAATTGTGAAACTGTATTTTCAAAACAATAGTTGTGCTAGACGTACAGCTCGCTTGTTTAAGGACAGTCATCCCGATACAAATGTTAATGATTCGTATGTTACCAAGTTAGTTAGAAATTATTTAACATTTGTTTTACGGATGAGTGTCCATTTTATTCGAATTGAACCCACATTTATTCCGTGAGGTTCATACCAGGCCCCTCAAAAAATAATCGTCTGGTGTGGCATATTCCACCGATAAGTTCATGAATATCCAACTCGTTCGAAAAATTTACTAGTACCCAATGCAAATCGAACCTCTCTCTATCAAAAAAGTCATTTTTATTTAGGACCAAAACTATATAATAAGTTAGATGAATCAATTAAACTCTCACCAAACATACATATTTTCAAATCTGCTCTGAAAAGGAGTCTTATCGATAAAAATTGCTACACCATCGACGAATTTTTAAACTGATTTTTAATTATGTGATTTTATTGTTGTTCTAGTATTATTTTTATTTATTTACTTATTTCGTCGTTGACATTCTAGGATGTATGTTTGTACTCATACATTCTAACAATCGTAGTATTAAATACTCTCTTGACTTTTTCCTAGTCATTGTACACTTGTAATTGCTTTGCTCCTACGATGTACTTTTTAACTAGAGAAATAAATATATTATTATTATTATTATTAGGACGTCATATCATAGGACCACTTTTTATTCCTGGAAATCTAAATGGCGAAATCTACCTAAACATGCTTGAAGACGCAATTGATCATTCATCACACAAATAATAGAAGATGACCCAAATCATAATGCTGATCGGCTTCATTTCCAGCAAGATGAAGCACCTCCGCACTATGTTGTTCCTGTACGAGAAATTTTAGATAACCAGTTGCCCGGGATTGGCAGGAGAGGTCCAATGGAATGGCCTGCCATGTCACCTGATTTATCGCCTTTGGACTTTTTTCTATGAAGACACTTTTGAGAAATAACTATTTTGCTACGAAGCCCAAGTCCATAGAAGATCTTCGCCAACGGATTATAGCAGAGTGCAGAAGCATAACACCTGATATGCTACAAAATGTTGGACATAGATTTGAACACAATCTGTATTATTGTATGGGAGCAAATGGGTCACAATTTGAACACTTGTTGAAGTAATGTTTTAATAAATCAATTTAACAGCTAGTTTATTTTTTTTCCAAAGCACTATTACAAGTAACAAATATTGAAACGTACTACTACTTGTAAATGTTTTAATTCCTAGTAACCAAAACTTATTTGTATTTTTCATTAATACCAAAATTATCGGGTTCATGTTCTTGAAGCCGTTTTCGCATTAACTGTTTCAGTAACAATTTAAAAGTTATTTGGATTTATCCTAGTTTTATGAAAGTTTAATGAAGGTTAGGTAATGCCCAATTTGATTTATGCAGGTCATATATTATTCCTAATACGCTACCAGAGCAAACAGATTTATGAATCAGTTTCAAAACACTCCTGAAGGCTATAAGATAAAACCATTCAGCATTTAAGTTTATTTGTTTTTATGATGGTTTTACAATGGCTTATACACATACACGATAAATATTTTTGGTATTTAAATAATCCACATAGAAACTTAGTTTTGTGATGGTTTTATAGCACTACTCAAGTCCATGCAATGGTTCTGTAATAAAACTAACGATGAGGTTTTATTAAGGTTTTGAGATGTACTCTCGAGAACCGCTATAAAATCAAAGCATAAAACTATTTCTACTTAAATGCTAGTAGCTCCCCCTAACCGGTAATAAATAAATCACATTGGGTAAAGATTACTAGAAAAAATAAATAGTAATTAAACGTTTCACAACACTTCTACACCAAATACTTATCACGGGAGTATAGACACTGAGTATACTGACAACGTCGATCACGAAAAGATGAATGTCAGGCGGGATTGACAGTTGAAATATTTTGGAAATTGGATTAAATAATACCAAACGTACTTTTTTAGGATAAAATGATTTTAAAATGGTTTATTTTGAGGAGAAACGACTTTATGACGGCAATATGTGCAGCTGAATAGAATAAAGGTAGGGTAGCCATATTTTATTGCAACCAGAGGGAACAACTAAAGAGAGCCTAATTTCAACTCATGTTTATTGCAATTTGGTGTGTATGACGAAAAGGAAATACACAATTATTGTTATTTATTTGTATTTAGATATAGTACGAATCATTCCTGGAAAGATATGAGTCAAAATATTTTTTTAATTTTATGTGGTATTTTGATAATTTTCTTAATTTCGCGTTGTTATTGAGGCGCGTTGCAGATTTACCACCTAACTGATGTCATTTTGTCAAAAAAATTTCATTCGCAGATGATATTCGACATTTCACGTTGTTGAATACCTATATATTCTTCATATATCACTGCCAGGACGCCATCATTATATTTTTGCTTGTAAATTAGTTACCCTATTTTTCGCAACTGAAGAGTTAGATTAATTTAAGTCCGTTTTGGCTGTAGTTATTTATGGAATATTTTGTGACCCAATTTCATTCAAAAAAAGATATTTTGATGCCAAATAGATTTTTTTAAAGACATACAGGTTTATAACAGCCCCATGATTTGGTTTTATAATGATTCTCAGGAGGTTATTAGGAATCCTGCGAATAAGGCAAGCAGGTTTTATGCTTGCATTTCAAAATAGCCCTGAGAACCTTCATAGGAGTGGGCCCTCGTAGATTTATAGCAGTTTTAAGGAGGTTTTATGGATGTCGTTACAGCAAAACAGTGTTATCGATGCTGTGATTGTTATGGTCAGAACCTTCTGAGGGCTATTACAAAACTGAAATTGTTACTTGAGGTATCATTGGAAAAATAATTTTGTGCCCGTTATAATGATATATCACTCGACCCCGCGTTCCATTTAAGATTTTAGGATTGTGACACCCACTCTCAAGGGGGTTAAAGGCACAAGTTGCAAAATATTTCTAAAATGTGTCCCCCTCAAAAGCAAACTCCACGTGTCCGAGCATTTTTGCTTGCAATTTCACAAAAAAGATAAAAGCTTGGTGCATTGTTTTCGTTGGACCACTCTGTATGACGTTTGTCATAACTCCGCATCTAATACAGATTTTTATCTGCATGTGTGAGAAAGCGGTTTACTGTAAGCTCTGCATAACTTATATCCATTGTGTCAGCTTTCATTGAATAATATAATATCCAATTAAAGCAACACATTAGTAATGAGGAATTTAGATCACGTTCACATTTTTCGTTATCTAGAACACTCGAAAAAGTAAATCATGAAACGTTCAGAGAATAATGAGAAAACAAAGGTGAAGTTTTGTTGAGCTGCAAAATATTTATTGAAAAATTCCCATAAAGTTTTGTTACGTTTATTTTTTATCTTAAATTGTTCCACCCCGTTATCAATGAACTTCACTGTTTATTCTTTTATAATAATTAATTTATTCATTATCACTTTAACATTGTTAAAAAAATGATATTGCATAGAACGTTATCTTGTTGAAATGCCTTCTTGTTCGTCTCACACTGTATTGGAAAATTTAGAAAAAAAGTGAACGTTACAAAAAATCTGGCAGATTCAGAAGTTGATGTTTCAATACCTTATCCTGTAAAAAGGTCAATTTTAAAAAGCTAAACATTGTGCTGGTCCTTGAGCCCTGAGAATCAACAACATGGAAACAAGAAGGGGAAGTAGGATTCTCAAAGCCAAAACAGAGGTGCTAAAAAACGACACGAGGCAAGGTGACGGGGAAGGAAGTTGTCTCCAGAAGTAACGCAAAGAAGTCAGTCTCATCCAAAGCAAGCAGTACATATCAAAGGAAGTTACTGGAAGCCCAAGTCAAAGCTGATGAAGAGTTGGCAAGAATAATGACGATACAGCTAGAAATGAAAAGAAGGCTCGTAGAAAATAGGTTGGCTTTGGAAAAGGCAAAACTGGAAGAATAATTTGAGGAAAATATAATAGAAGGAAATGAATACTCCGGAGACCGGAAGGAAAAGGTGGGTGATTGGTTGAGAAATGTCGAACAAATTGAGTGGAATAAGTGGAATGTTGTCTGAAACGTCAGGTAAGGGGCTTTTGAAATCGATTCCTTATCAAAGTCAAATTGACTTTCATGCCACAGATTCAATTTTATCAAATGAAATCACGAAATGTCCAGTAACGATACCAAATGCAGTATAAGGGTGGATTTGGTCAACTTTAGCACAAGCATTATCATAAACATAACGGTAACATCAAAGGTTTTTAGCATAATCATAACATTGTTGTACAAATGGCGTCATTTCAACTTTCAGATTCAACTTTCGTTCTTAACATATATGGCGTGTTCCGTTTCATGCATTGAGGACAAAATGCGCATATGACCGTTCCGTTTCCTACATTGGGAGCGCATTGACACGCCTACTTTTATATTCCCCTCTTTGGCCTTGAGACATCGAAAGTGCATGAACTACTGCCCGTTCGTCTAGCAGCGATGAATGCGATCCAAGTTAGATCTGTCAAACTCAAAAGTCAAAACAAAGAGTTTCTTGTCTGTGCTTTCACGTTCAAACAGAAACCGAATTAAAAGTTTAAATTTGATATTTGATGAAGTGTCAAGTATCGTGCATTATCACATTCACCTGATTTACCGTACAATGGAAGAAAAAATCGCCAATTCATGCCAAAACCACGAATATGCAATTTGTCATTTCGAACGAGAAGAGTTTTAAGAATATTCGTGCTTCGATCTTGCTTTGAAAACCAAGGTAAGTTTTCAAATTCGCGAATTCACTCTCGTTCACAGTTGACAACCTTGTAGCAGTTTCGTGAGTTTGGCATTGAAAATTTTGGTAGAAAATTAGTATTTTACATATTGAAGTCAGAACCCTGGAATTAGCATATTCGCTGTTTTGGCGTGGGACAGACGATATATTATCCTCATAACTATCTCTTGTATCAGAATCTGAGCTACTCTCATTTTCACAAAACTCGTTTCCTACTCTTGCCATTAACACTTTCGTTCTATCCATATTGATTCATTTACTAGATTAACAGATTTGTTTTTGTTACATAAGTATTTGGTTAACTGATAAGGTGATATGTCGGGGCGTGGCGCAGTGGTTAGAGCGTCCGCCTTTGGGTCGAAAGGTCCGGAGTTCGAGCCCCAGTTGCCACTGGGATTTTTTAATTTAATTTGACCGATTAAATTATTCAAATCTCGTGGCTGAACTGGGGCGAGTCCTGCACGATTCACTGTTGCGTTCCAATTAACAGTGCTGCTCTTGAGGTGGCGCATGGAGTTAGTAACAAGGCCTATCCAGAATGACCAAAGCAGTCGATGACAAGACACCAAAGAAAAAGATAAGGTGATAAATGTCAACATCTGCGGGAAACGGCATGCACCACGCGAGCAAAAATCGTTCCGATTCAACCCACCAATATCAATTTTAGTTGAAACGGAACGCTTGATTATATCTGCAACAGTGATGCGATGAATGCATGAAACGGAACACGCTTATATTTAAGCACAATTTTAAAATGATGTTGACTAAATGCACCTTAAATTACAATAATTATCATCAATCTTGTGTTGCAAGTGTATCAAGACCAGAAATGAAAATGTTGGATAAGGATAAGGATTTACCCATATTCAGTGGGGAAATTACAGAATGGCCAAGTTCTACCAATACGTGTCTATATAAAAATTTTGGGTTTGTCTGATGAAGAAAACATGTGTAGACTACGTGAAGCATTGAAAGGTGATGCTCGGAGATCTGTTGAACGTTTGTTGTTATCCGCTTCATCGGTGAGTACCATTTTGGACATTCTCATTCATAAATTTGGCAGAGCAGATTCAATAGTCACAAGTCTTGAATTCGTGTGAATTCTTTAAGCTAGTGGAATGATTTGTTTTTTCTATTCTGTCCAAAATACTATTCTTTAACAAACAACTTCACAGAATAACACTTTTGTGGGAATTAATTCAGCTATAAAACATTATTAATTTTATAATGTGACAAAATGATGGGTTTAATTGACTTTAAAATTTATTTTCTTCTCTTCAGTGCATTTAAATGGAAGCTTTCCTCTACATAGTTATTTTTGAGTTTATTCATGTTTTTTGGAAACCAAATTGGTGAGAACATAAAGAATAATTATATAGCAGGAATGAAAACAATATTTTCATTCAATCAATTTTTGCTGATTGCGATTTCAGAAAAAATACTAACTGTGTACCTCGTAGTGAAAGCACATTCCCAGACTTCAATGCTTGTTGGCCTCGGCCAACAATTTACATTGTCGTCCGGGAATGTATTGCTTTTACTACTTGATACACAATATACTATTCCCGTATCGAAAACGATACGGGAAAATTTTTGCCAGCTTGTTTACATTTTAGACAGTTATTGAATTCATGCAAACAATATGTAGAATTCCTTAGTTTTTGATAATACTGATTGCGATTTCAGAAAAAATAGTATGTGTACCTCGTAGTAAAAGCACATTCCCAGACTTCAATGCTTGTTGGCCTCGGCTTAACGCCTCGGCCAACAATTTACATTGTCGTCCGGGAATGTATTGCTTTTACTACTAGATACACAATAAACTATTCCCGTATCGTTTTCGATACGGGAAAGTATTAAATGGTCCGGGAAAGTTCGTTGCTTAGCAACGGACTAAAATACTGGATTAGCGTATTTTGAGGCCTGTAGTTGAGAAAGTGGGCCTTCTTGAACGATTTCAGAAAGAAGTCAGTTCCTCGTAACAAGTTTATTATACATTCAACATCAGTTTCAAATTCAAATATGAAATAGGACATTTCCATGAAAACTCTTTCGAAATTACTACCCGGAATATCTAATTGAAACGCAGTCATGAACGACAAAACATTCGAAATTTTTCATCAGACCCAAACGCAAAGGAAAATAGCTTCCAAACGAATATGAATGATATTGCAATATACGACTACGAGAATCGAGGAAAATCGAGGAAAATCTCTATATTACACGAATAAAATTTATTAAATGGGACAATAAAACTTTTCCGTATCTGGCGATATGAGTTTCCAATCAAATTCGCCCGGGCCAGCTAGGATGACATCCGCTGGCCGTTGGAAGAAAAATAATAAGAGATTTGAAAGAGATGGTTATTTCCAGAATACACATGGTTGAATATAGAACTTAATTGGAAACGTCGAGGTCTGATGATAGACTGCCTGGATATGAGAAATATTTCGGTTGACATGACCGGCTGAAATTGATGGTTGATGATTAAAATATAACAAAATATATACAGTGATTTTACCTCAATGTATGAAGGTAATGAAGGGAAAAAGTTCATTATAATTGTATTGAATTGTATTGTATTGAAAAAACATTATTGGTTGATCAATTATGCATGTCCCACACCGTATTAATGAATTTTGTTAGGTGGTACGTCAGGTGGTACGGCGAAAAATTGTAAAAAGAGGCCAAATGTGAAAAAGTTACGAAGAATTTCATTTTATATCCAAGTACGAATTTCAAGTGATAAATCGGGAAATTTGGAAATATTACAAGCTTTAGGAAGTGGTATACTACGGTTTTCTAGACGGATATCAACTTCTTTATTTGACGTTTTAGACCTATGGTTACTTTGTGGGAATGATCCCAGACCAATTTTTTCATCAGTATGTCTGTTACACACTCAATCGCTTTGAAATTTGAATCATTTCAATAACTTGAGGACAGTAACTATTTGTTATTTTCAATTTTTTTGTTGAAGGAAAATTTGAAAAAAAATCTACAGGGATTTTCCGTCTTCTTTTTGTTTTGGATTCCCTGGATACAGGTTTAGGAATTGATATAATCCATTCCTTTTTCTTTGAAGATATACTTTAATGTGTATAGGTTTTTGAGTGCGATCGGAAAGCTAAAACTCTTTTTTTTCGTCGACTTTCCGCAGCATGTCGATTTTTTTTTCAAAAAAGAATACTACGACCGTTCATTCAAACTAAATTTCGAAAAATACAGGTAGAGCTCAAATAGACGATCAAATCCTACAATAACTACTTCTCACGAAAATGATAAGAAGTGTAAGAAAGTAACTACCCATCTCACACATGGGTAAACGCTAACTCTGCCTTTTGATAGTAGTAGGTACCAGTATGTATACGTATAATATGTCTGTACACTGTTCTTTCTAACTATCAATAAAAGCGTTTATTATTATTATTATAATAACCGGGAAAACTTGAAAAATTTGAAAATTGAAATTCGAATATCGAAACGGTTGATATTTTTTCTATTTACCAGAATACAATTTTTTAAAATTATTTTGTAGACTTTCTGGAGAGTCTACAAAATAATTCAAAACGTTTTTTCCATAATATCAATACTCCAGGTAATATTTCAAAAAAGGGAAAATCGAGATATTGACCGTACAAATGAAACAAATGATAATCTGAAAATGCTTCAAATACGTCTTTTCTTCAGCTCGAATGAAAAGTGGAAAAATTGAAATTTGTAATTTCTTTTTTAAAATTTCCAAAATTTCGAAAATCAAACGAGAAATCGAAAAGTTGTATACAAACAACTTGATCATCTTTGAATAATAGAGATATGGACTATGAAGTATTTACCGATTTTTATTTAAAAACACCAAAAAATCGAAGACAAAACGTGTTATCAAAAACAAATATTCATAGTCCTCAAACAGTCCCACAAAAAGTTCTTAAGATTTTTTTTCATATCTTGAAAAATAATCTAATAGTTGTAAAGCGTGTTCCGTTTCATGCATTCATCGCATCAGTGTTGCAGACCTAATCAAGAGTTCCGTTTCAATTAACATAGACGTTGTTGGGTTGAATCGGAACGATTTTTGCTTGCCGTTTCCCGCAGATGTTGACATTTATCACTTCATCAGTTAACCAAATTCTTATGTAAGAAAAAACAAATCTGTTAATCGTAAATAAATTAATATGGATAGAACGAAAGTGTTAATGGCAAGAGTAGGAAGCGAGCTTTGTGAAAATGAGAGTAGCTCAGATTCTGATACAAGTGATAATTATGAGGATAATATCGTCTGTCCCACTCCAAAACCGCGAATTTGCTAATTCCAGGGTTCTGACTTCAATATGAAAAATACTATTTTTCTACCAAAATTTCCAATGCCAAACTCACGAAAGTGCTATCAGGGTTATCTACTGTGAACGAGAGTGAATTCGCGAATGTGAAAACTCACCTAGGTTTTCAAAGCAAGAAGCACGAATATTCTTAAAACTCTTCTCATTCGAAATGACAAATTGCACATTCGTGGTTTTGGCATGAGACCGACGATAATTATGATGTTGAATGAATTGACGATTTTTTCTTCCATTGTACGGTGAATCAGGTAAATGTGATAATGCACTATACTTGACACTTCATCAAATATCAAATAAAACTTTTAATTCGGTTTCTGACGTTTCTGTTTGAACGTGAAACCACAGACAAGAAACTCTTTATTTTGAATTTGACAGATCTAACTTGGATCGCATTCATCGCTGCTAGACGAACGGGCAGTAGTTCATGCACTTTCGATGTCTCAAGGCCAAAGAGGGGAATATAAAAGTGGGCGTGTCAATGCGCTCCCCAATGTTGGAAACGGAACGGTCATATGCGCATTATGTGCTCAATGCATGAAACGGAACACGCCTTTATCTGAATTCCACAACAAATGCAAAAACATTTTTATTTTTTTATAACCAAGTTTCTTTGATAATCGTGTATAAGTGTTTCACTTCATATTTAAACTTGAGAATAGTGCTTTAAATTGAAAAAAGTGTTTTGTGAAATTACAGTTAAAATTATGGGTTATTTGTGGCACTAGATTTTCACTGAATTTGATTACTCTTGTAGTTGTAAAATTACACCAGGAAATTTAAAGATTCACAAGTTTATTGTGAAATTGCAATGAAGGCTTTGGCTTGAGCAGACTCCAGAAAACTTGTGAAATTAATATAATATGTATTTCTACGTTGTGAAATTACTTGGAACTTGTGAAATGACAATGAAAAATTACAGTCCAACAAAAAGAGTATTGTGATTTCACGTAGTGTGAAATTAAAATGTAAAAATGATCCAACTGCGAAGGTAATCAATTAGAGTATAAATCTAGGGCCACAACTAACCCATGATTTTAATTCTCATTTCACGAAACACTTTTTCCTGTGTATGGATGCCTCACGAACTATTAGAAAAAGAACATTCTTTCACCAAACAACTGTTATATTCTCCAACAGACTAAGGCATCTGAATAAGTGTGACTTATAGCTTTGGTAGCTTTTTGTTTTGAATTGACACTTTCTTCTGAAACATTCAAAAACTGCGGATAGAATATTTCTGTGATGCAGTTAGTATTTTCTAAGCGTCTGCATACGATACTTACGAATAGAACATGTTAACATCGTAAAATGAAAGAATTGACACATAATATGTGATATGAACTCACCTACTCTTTACACACTGATCACAATATTCACTCAGACGACTCAAACACGTTTTGTCTTATTTGCAATCTAACTAATAGGCGACGACACGATTACAATCTAACTCGGTTATGCACTGGAAGTGGATTTTCTCGAGCATCAGAGATGATTTCATTCGTTAGAAAATCAAGCAATATTGTAAATTTACAATGCAACTGTGAAGAGTTTACAATATTCCTGTGATTAACAACTGAAGCTTGATTAGTCTAATATCAGATACATTCAGGCTATGGAAGAGTTAAACCTCGTATTATGATACCTGGATTAAGGTCTATCCGCAAATAAATTCATACTATGAGTGCCTAATCAAGATTACATTACATTTTAATATTGAAATGAGTTATTGCAAAAGGCGCAAGCAACATTATCTGGCAAGTTTTATCCTCATTCATGATTTTCAGCAACAGTTCCACAACTCGCTGTAAAAGATAGCCTGAAGATGCAGATAATTAGGGAAGAGCAAATATCCTTTGTAATACCCTACGAAAACTTGTGGAAATTTCAACACTACTGTAATATTACCATGTGACATCTTTGTCAATGTAATGTTACAATATTCTAATCAGTGTAATATTGAAGTGTGATATTTTTATCAATGTATTATTACAAGTGATATTCTTATCAGGATGCAAATTCACAATAAACTTGATTTTACTCGTCGAGTCTTGTAATTTCACAGAAAATTGGGTAAATTAGTTGTATTTCCAAAATGTGAATTCACAAAGTGGCCTGTAAAAACGCATAAAAATTGTGAACTTACAATAAGTTTCGGAAAAACAACAAGTCTCTGTGATTTTACAGCTTATATGGAATTTTACTGTGAAAACCCGTTTTATTTTCACAACGTGCTTGTAAAAATCACTTGTTAGTGTTGGCAATTTTTTTTCCTCCTACCCCTATAGAAAGTACACACTTTCCTCCCTCAAACCAGGGAGGAAACTCATACTTTTCCTCCCTAGGGAGGAAAGTACTTTTACTCCCCCTCATTTGTGAATCTATTATAATCAAATTGTTTCCGTAATTTCTAGAACATCTTATATATTCTGTATTCTGGAATGTTACTTCTACTCTAGTTCTTTAATAGCTATTTGTGAATTTAGAGCGCAAAGTGATTGATTGTTGCTCGACAAAGAGATTTATCTTTGGAGAACGACAATGACACTTTGTGCTCGAAATACACACAATATTTTTTCTACAAGCGCAGCTCTTAGAAAAAAAAAATTATCGACACTTCATTCAAATAGGCACATAACATCACTTATGAGAAAATCACTCAATAGCAATCCGAAATGTATAAGCTATCTAAATGTCCAATAATTCAAATCACTAACAAGAAAAAAGTAAAATAAGGTTCTTGAAAAAAAAAAAAAAAGTTGTAATTGCCAGGAGATGAACCTGGGACCTTCGGATTACAAGCCCAAGACGCTAGCCATTGCACCACCGCAGAGTTTCAGATAAACATGACTGTATTGTCTATAATTTCCATCAAGTAAGAATAGGTCTATTTGCAAACAAAGTCACAAAAAGGTTTTATCGAGTGGGTAGAAGGAAAAATCATATGTATTACATGGGAGTAAAGTGCCTTTTCCTCCCTTGGATGTTTACCGCCCTCCACTTCGCGTCTGGCAGTAAACAACATCCTGCGGGAGGAAAAGTGGCACTTTCCTCCCTAGCAATACAAATAGCTATTACAGTTATGGGACTGACTGTAAACTTTCTAGTCAATGTCTACGCAAATTCACACTGTGTAGGTTTATGTTCAGAATGATTTGCTAATGCACGATTATCATCGAAACTTGATCATAATAAAGGAAGGCATGATGTTTGTGGATTGCCATTTCATCACAATAGTCGTGGAGTTTTGATATAACTCTTAGATACGACCCAATGTTACACTGAGGGTCTAGGCAAAAACCACTTCTTTTATTCAATACTGGTCACATTAGTGTCAGTTTAAACTGACAATTATATAGAATTGTCAGTTTGAACACAAAATAAGTGATACAATGAACATCGACGCGGACTGTAAGTGATCCATCTCAAAACGCTGACCCTGCGAAACAAGATCTGTATAAAGATTATCTCAGTCATTCCGAATATTCATCGGAATTGAATTTTCTGCTACACAATCCTCTAGCTGAAATCCAACAAGGGCAAGAATATTGAATGCCGCGTAAGCATCACGAAAGCCTCAATATTATACCAGATTTAATATAATCGATATAAATCATTCGATAAGGCGCGGTGAGCTGATGTATCGAAAACAAACAAGCTCGACGACGAAATTTGTTGAGCAAACATTCACGACCCCCACTAAACCGTGGGGTTGCCCCGAAGATCTGGTTAACCCGAATTGGTGTACACTATTATACCGGGAGTATTGTTATACGATCAATATCTGTCATTTCAGGAAGAAACTGAAAAGTAACGAGTGCAGTATTGATTAATGGAAAGAGAACATCAAGTAGGCTTAATGATCATTGATGGATGATAGAAATATTCAGTGTATTGCAATTTGACAAGCCTCATCCCCGAATTACGAGGATGTATTGATATCTAGTTAGCCTAGACCAGTTGCCTGTATAAACGAAATATTGCGTTACCATAGCAACGAACAATAACTTAGAAGTGTCAGTGTGAAGTTTGACGTCAAAAAAGTAAACCAAAGTTATGCAATAAATTAAAAGAAAAAATATGTCCACCGAAATTGTGAAAATCGAAAAATTGGAGTATCGAGCCATCATCAGTACTTGTATTTAAAAGGGTTAAAAGGTAAGTAGATTTACGAATATATGCTTGATACCCTTGGTGATCAATGTCCTTCGTATGCGACCGTGAAAAATTGGACTGCAAGCTTCAAAAGAAGTAAATTTCATTGAAGATGATGACCGATCGGAAAGGCCAGTTTCTGTGTCAGTCCCCGAAAATATCGATGCAGTTCATGACATGATTTTAACAGACCGTCGAATTGGGCTAAAACGGATATCTGAAGCACTGAATATTTCATACGAACGCGATCATCATATAGTTCACGTCAATTTGGACATGAGAAAAATTGCTGCAAAATGGATCTCCAAATGTTTGAATGTTGACCAAAAGCGTGCAAGGGTAGTAGAATCGCGTTCGATCTGTGCTCGATTTGAAAACGATGTAGACTTCTTAAACCGAATTGTTACTACGGATGAGACTTGGGTACATTTCTACGATCCAGAAACAAAGCAATAATCGATGGAATGGCGACACTCCGGTTCTCCAAGACCTAAGAAGCACTGTCTCAACAAATTATCTTTTAGTTTTCTTTCGAAAGTGTTCAAACTGAGCTCTTTGAACTCTTTATTCAAGATATTGAAGAGATAATAGTTTAGGGATTTTTTTTTGGGATAAGTGAAGACGAAATCGATTTAGTCCCATGTAGTGAGAGTATTATGTTCCTGAGTAAGAGATTGTTTCATCAAGGTTGATTTCTTCTTGTGTATTTTAATTAAAACAAAATATAGGAAAAATATTGGCAGTGACATATTTCTGAGTTTTTTGGAAATTTTTTGACAGTGGTCTTTGTATCCAATATTTGCCAGTACTTTCAATGCCTTCTTTTGCATCCCATATATCTTGAAGGCGTGACATGAATATCTCCAAATTTGTACACCATGAGTAATATGCGGGTGAAACAATGAAAAATGTGTGGTTTTTAGTATATTTGCGTTAGTGATGTACTTCAATCAATCAATCAATAATGGCGAGGTATTTGAATAATTGTGGCCATTTACAAGATAGAATGATCATGGCTTCAGAAGTGTCCAAAAATCTGCTGGAAAAGTTCTTGCTTCAGTTTTTTTGGGATTGCCATGGAGTAATCATGTTTGATTTTTTTGGATAAGGGTGTAACCATAACTGGAGATTACCATTCGACATTACTGACCACTCTAAGGGAAAAAATTAAAGAGAAAAGACTCGGAAAGCCACCCAAAGGTGTTCTGTTTTTGCAGGACAACGCCCCTGCACACAAATCTCATGTTGCCATGCAAAAAATTCGTGATTTAGGGTTTGAATTACTAGAACACACCCCTTTTTCACCAGATTTGGCTCCGTCCGACTATCATCTCTTTCCTCAACTGAAAAAAAAGTTTAAAAGGTCGTAAATTTTCTTCCTACGAGGAGGTAATAAAAGCTGGGGAGGTCTGGTTTGCAGAGCAAGAAGAAACCTTTTTTTTGAACGGTCTAGATACTTTGCAGGTTCGCTATAATGAATGTATAGGAGAATATGTTGAGTAAAAAAATATTTTGACATTGAAATTTTGTTTGGTTCTATACTAGGCTAAGAATTTTTTAATATATCCTCGTATTTCCCAATTGAACGGATCTAGTCCGACTGGTAAAAAACTTCTGTTTTCCAAGCAGGTACTACACAGTAAAAAGTGGATGGAAAAATACATGCCAAAATGTAATATACAGGCCGTTTCTTTTATCATGTGGTAACATTGCTATATTCTAAACCGTAACAGATACGAAGACGATTAAATGGGAGAAAAGGTAACTATTGTGGAAAACAGTACAATGGTCGAAGAAAATTTACAGGGAGTCTCGCCCTTCCCGAGTTATACAGGAAAAACAAAAAATGCTGTTATTTGTTTTTTACGAATAGAATTGTTATTTCTGAAAATATAAAAAAATGGAAAAGGAAAGTTCTGATGTATTCTAAATGTACTATAAAAATGTAACAATGAATCTTTGATTAAACGTTTCGTGTCAACACGGCCACCATCAACATTTCTTTTCAAATACGAACCTGTTTGTTTTAGTACAAATATTGATAAAGCGATAAAATCACAATTCAGTGGTACATCACACTTGATATTTTTATAACGTTTCATTTAAAATAACTAACATCATCAGTGACAACAATTTTTAATTACGGTCCTGTCGTTAGGTCGTTTATGGATTCCACAAAACCTAACTCTCCGATATAAAAATTATCAGTGCCGCTTTGAATAAATGTATCTATTAAAATTATGTTTACACTATAATAAAAGATATCTGTAGTTTCAGAGACGAACGATAGCAATTTACCTCGGAAATAAACTTACTTAAGAGTAGAAGAAATCAAACAAACAGAAAACAATTTATTTCATATTGAATTTTTGAGTGAAAATAAAACCAATACAGAAAATTAATTCTTCATGATAACCTACATTAAATGCTCGAATTGCCGACCTCTTTGTTGAATGCACATAAGTTGTCTGTCCATACAATTTCTGTGGCAATTTTCTAGCATGATGGGTGTTATGCTATTACATGCATCTCTTATTTTTTGTTTGAGATGGTCGATATCTGTACTAGTTGTCGAAAAAACTTTATTCTTTATGTGTCCCCAGACAAAAAAATCTAACGTAGTCAGGTCTGGGGATCGAGCTGGCCAGGCAATTGGTCCATTGTTTCCAATCCATTTTCTTGGGAATATTGCATCTAAATGTTCCCTTACTATTGCTGCATTATGGGGAGGGGCACCGTCTTGTTGAAAATATTGTATTTCACGGCGGATGTTCAGTGGCAATTCATCTAAGTAGCCATCAAACTCATTGGATAAAAAATGTAAATACATTCCACCATTCAAATGCTCGTCGTAAAAGAAAGGACCTACTATGTTTGTTCCCAAAATTCCCAACCAAACATTTATTCCGAACCTTTCCTGGAAATTGATTTCTCTATGTAAATGTTCATTTGTATTATTCCACCTATAATGGATGTTTCTGTTAAACCAACCATTGTTGGTGAATTTTGATTCGTCCGTCCATATTATTTTATTAAAATATTTCCAACTTCCCTATTTCTACGTCTCAACCACATCGCAAATCGTACTCTCCTTCCGTAATCCCTTTCATTGAGGTGATGAACTTTGCGTATCCTGGAGCATTTGTATTTGTTCTTTTTGAAAATATTTCTGGTAGATTTTACAGAAATCCCTAGTTCGTGGGCAATTTCTCGTAAAGAACAATCTTGATTAGAAATATTTTTGTAACTGACCAATCCTAAATTGAAAAAAAATATTTTCGTCACTTTGTTAATCTTTATGAAGTAATATTTGCTTACCTAAAACATTTATTTGGTTCCGAATACTTCCAGTAACAACACATTTTCTAGTTTTATTTCTATCAAATGCACCACAGTCTCTCAAATTTCTTTCTAATCGTCTAAACATTTGAATGTTTGGAATACGGCGATTTGGGTATAGCTCACCATACATATTTTTTGCCAAAAAAGGATTTCTATTTGATTTTGCATAAGCAAATAGCATATCAGTCCTTTCGTCATTTGAATACATCTTTGATATGACTGAGTGTATAAACGACTGACAGTTCTTAACATGTATCAACTTATTTATTTGTCCTGCCATAGAAACCAAGCAAAGCCTACTTGTTTAAAAATGGTAAATGAAGTGAGATGCTATTTAATTGTACCATTTAATTGTACCATATCACACAATAGTCGTATTTTGACCAAAAACTAATATTTTCGTTACTTCCAGGATTGAGAATTATAGAAATATTCAGTATGATAATTGATTCAGAAGAAATCAGCCTTGAAACAAGGATTTCTGTAATACAAAAATGCCCAAGAAGGAAAAATACGAATGTTCGTTGTGTTGGGGTATCTTCTTATCGAAATTATTGGGTGAAGTCTGAAGTATGCCAATAGTTGAATAGGTTTTGAAGAAATCAAAATAATTTACAAAAGAACTAACGACAGGACCGTAATTAAAAATTGTTGTCACTGAGGATGCTAGTTATTTTAAATGAAACGTTATAAAAATATCAAGTGTGATATACCACTGAATTGTGATTTTATCGCGTTATCAATATTTGTACTAAAATAGACAGGTCCGTATTTGAAAAAAAAATGTTGATGGTGGCCGTGTTGACACGAAACGTTTAATCAAAGATTCATTGTTACATTTTTATAGTACATTTTAAATACATTAAAACTTTTCTTCTAAATTTTTTTTATATTTTCAGAAATAACAGTTCTATTCGTAAAAAACAAATAACAGCATTTTTTTTCCCTGTATAACTCGGGAAGGGCGAGACTCCCTGCAAATTTTCTTTGACCATTGTACTGTTCTCCACAATAGTTACCTTTTCTCCCATTTAATCGTATTCGTATCTGTTACGGTTTAGATTATAGCAATGTTACCACATGATAAAAGAAACGGCCTGTATACACACTGCTCCCAGTATTATAACTTGATTGTGAAAATAATTTAAAATCTTAATGTAAAATTAGGTGAATGTCCTCCATTTCTCTAGTGTTTTACTGTGAGCATGTAATTCTATGCTTTATTACATGTAATTTCCTCTGGTTTACATGATGACTATAAATGAATGTAATAATCAGTAAAACGACGTATTGTTACAGTGGAATGACGCCAATTTACAGAATATTCCAGGAAATATGTGAATTATCTTTTGTCTAAATGTAATTTTCCGTAACGCTATCGCCATGCTCACCTACCGGCATTCGGCCCAATCCTCATTCACAGTTCATGTTGGGAGGATGAACATCGTTGGGCGTCTAGCAAAGGTAGGTAGGTTTGTGTGAGTGAGCGCCAAATTGTCATCGGATTACATATCAGGTGAGTAAATAGGTTCAGAGAAAAAAAATTAAAACATTCATCATGAAATGATAGTCACTTATTCATTTTGTCATTTTTCCATAATATTATGAATAACATCAGAATTTTCATAGGAAATCGAATCGAAAGCAGACCTAACTATGAGATGATTCTGAGTATTTATTCGACTTTCAAATCTCAAGTGGATAGATATCATCTCAATTCGATTCCAGAACATGATATCGGAGAGTGGGCTAATTTTGTCAATTTCAAAGTTGAAGTATGAAGATATTCTGTTAAATCGTTGTTTGTGGTACCACTGGTACCATATTTGAATGATTCGAGAGTTTGAGTTATTTTCCTCCAATATATAACAATATATCACAATTTTATGATGAAAAAAGTATTTTTAATTCCGATTTTATGTCTTTTTTGTACTGTTGATTTATATCAAACAGATACTTGCGGAGTATTCCTGATTGCAGACTGTACAATTGCAAGTGCTCCCTGTAACTAACCAGGAGAATTTCGTTTTGAATCGGATTCGGATTTTCCATATTTTTTAGGGCGCGCTTCTTCAGTGCCTATTTCTATCGAATCACATCAGCCTCTCAATATGATAGAAATAATGGATTCCCAAATCAAGAAGTTCTTACAGTCGAATTTAACGATTTGAGCCAATAGAAAATGCCTTGCCAATGTCACGTTTTTGCTTTCGAAAGTACTCTAGTTGAGTTAAACCTTTTCTCAGTTATGTGAAGTAGGGAACCATGTGCCTATGAGTTTCTCCACCGGAACTGACATAAAATTTCGATATTTAAATGGTACACCCAGTATATTTTCACCTCTTTTTTCCGCACATTACATTCCGAATACAATCATGTATCATTTGTCACTTTTTGTAACCAACTTTGTTTTTAATTTTGAATTTAATTTTTTTTCATCTAGAATGCCATGGATACGTTCAAATCACTGATAGCATTGTTTAAATAAAAGATAGTTTGTCAATGCCTGTGGAAAAGGTATTGGACCCAAACGCGAGTTTCATCTAGCGTGATTAGATACAAACAATAATATTGCACGTCATTTTGATGCAGGTTTCTTCAAAAAACCCTGATTTTAATGCTGTCCCATTGTTTCAATCAAGTTGAGACATGACTTGTAGGCCAGATCACTGAAGTTACGACATGACTTGGATGCGAGCTCACTATCGCCATCTACATGTCGCATCCATTTTGATCCAATTATAATCCCATAATTAGGTTGACTAACTATCTTCTATATAAACAATGCTAATAGGGAATATGCATAATTTTTTTACTTCATTACAACCTAGTAAAAATTATAAATACGGTTGAAAGTCTTAGAATTAATTTTTAAAATAATATATAAAATAGCGATTGAATTTGACCTATTTGAACGCCTCCATTTTCGCGCGCTGTGGATGACGTCACATGGCGCTATCAGTGTTGTTCTTCCTCAGCGTCGTTCGTTGAGACGTACTCTGATTGCTCTACTTGCTTGAAGTTGATATTTTATAAAACAGTAAGACAAATGCAGTACAAGTGTTAGAGAGAGATGAACATATGTGAAAGTGATCTCGATCAACCACAGCAGTCTTCAATGAACAAACCTTTCTATAGTTATGGCCATTGACACTATTGACAGTTATCAATTAGGTTAGGGATTTGCAGTTTTAGTCGCTATTAGGATAATGGAAAATGCTAAAAAACCATTTTATAGGTATTTTTTATTTTTTTTATTTCAAGTTTATCCGCATCAACCATTAAGGTTATTAGCGGGGTTTTATAGGTATTGTCTAGTACCTGAATGCCAAAACACAATTATAAGTACACAAAGTAAAGTATTTTTTTCCGTTCCAAGAGATGCGAAAATATGTAAACAATGGTGTAAGGTTATGAGAAGAGGCGAAGTATATCCAATATCACATTTACATTGTTGTGAAGATCATTTCAATGTGAGTACATTGTATTTCGATAGTTAACATGTAGTGAATTGATCAGAAGTAAGTTTTGTATGCATAAATGTTTTGTATATACCTGCCTCACCTAAATTACAAAAGGAAAACTATCATTTGATAAACTATTACTACTTATCAGTTCAGGTATTGTCGGATTGTGCTTTGACAAAACCGCTTTCAGTCATTGCTCTTGATAATTTACAATTGTCACTAGACCAAAATCGCACTATGTAATGGAAAACACTACAAATATATAAATAAAAAAAAATTTCTACGAAAGACGACTAGCACAGTATGAATATCAATACAGATAAATTTCATAACGTGCCATGTGACGTCATTCTTCGTTTCGACCAATGATGATGAGTTTCGCAAATTTGAATTCCGCGCGCTTATTATGCACTTTTTGATTAAAGTTTTATGGAGTTAAATACAAACTAAATGATAAACTAATGGTGTAGGTGTAATTTCAAGACAATAAAGTATATGAGGTAAAAAATGAAGTAAATTTAAATCACTTGCATATTCCCTATTACAGCACTAAAATTGTACTTCGCGGTTTTTGGTCCAAATGTATTTGCTATGTGAAATTCAATTTTAAAATTGAAATTACTGATATTTTTTCAAACGGCAACATAGTGGTTCGTCGGGTTGGAAAAAAAGACCATTTTATTACGATTAATTTGATAACCCTCACTAATAGATTTTCAACAAAGTTCCGCGGACACCCGGTATAAAAGAGAGGCAGAGCAAGAAATATACCAGGACTCAGTTGTATTCGGCAAATAATCATACAGATCGACAAGCGTAAGGATGCCTCTGAGATGCGCAAACGATAGAAAGCGCGAGTAGATGTGCGACAAAGATCGACTACTGTTTAATAAGGCAGAGCGATTGAGCTCCTGCCCCACACAACCAATTCTCGGAGGCATCCTTACGCTTGTCGATCAGTACCTATATCACAGATAGTCAGAAAATTAGCGAGAAACGGGAAGTTCATTCTGTTGGAATTTTTCAACACAAATATTCCTGGAATCAGTTGGCTGTTAAATTACCGTGTACAAATAAATATATCTGCAATGTCGGAATGAACAGTTCAGAAATGCATGAACGCACGCTACATTACTTTGTAATTAAAACGAAGCTGCAGTAATTAGGTAATCTATCAAAGGCTGTAGACTTGAAGTCGGGTACTAATTTATTTTTTGCTCTCCTAATTCAATCTCGCCAGGAGCGAATTTCTAATATCAGTGAAACATTTCGGAAAATAATGGGGAGTTATATTACGTTCAGAAACATCACTTTTTCATGTCTGCTAAAATCATTAATTTTAACTAGCTTCATTGGTAATGATATTCATGCGATAATAGCTATAATATCTTGGTGGAAACTGCTTGTAACTAGCAGCAGGAGAAAATTTACTTTACAGTCATGGCTTGCATCGAATTTTCAGCCATTTCTCTCACGAAAAACTCATTGATCTTGGTCTTTGTAATAAAGCGACTGGCACAATAGCATGCTGTCTCAAGCTACGCGTCTATTGCATTTGCAGGAGCGTAGTGTGGAATGTTTATCCAGACAGCATTTCTCGAGAGAATGTGTAAGCGTTTCTTATTAGTATAGGTCTCACACAGAATAAGTAATGAGTTGAACCATTTATCAAAGGAAGTTTTATACAGTGCGCTAGTGAAATTTCGAAACATACAATTTATGACTTTCCAGTAAGATTTTCAGTAGTAATAACCCATGGTCATTGATAATTGTTCTAAAAAATCTTATAAGAGATTTCGAAAGCTTTTGTTGCTCGGAAACAGACCGACGCCGCAGGCGGAGGTCTGTTAACTTTAAGCAACAAGCTTGAGAAAGTTGTTAAAAAAATATTCAACATTTATCAATGCTCGAGGGTTATTCGGATACATTTTTTTTGATAATTATAGAAAAAAATACAGAGCAAAAACAATTTTTTTAAAGGAGCAATTAACAGGAGAACAATTAGAAAAGTTAAAAGAAGATCCAGATGTGTCATTTTCTTTAACTGATGAAGGTGTATTTCCACTACGCATGCTGTTAAAATTTTGATTATGATGGTCTTGGTCAATATTCAAGTAGGGTTTTATTGACTTGACATTGTTATGACTCGTACATTTTATAAGCTCTTGCTCTGGCACACCACTTTTGGCCAATCGTCTGACCGCGGTCAATCTATTAGAGATATTTTTTTTTCTTTGGTGTTCAAGCCAATCGCATCGGTAGACAATTTTGTCAACTTTTGAATCGTATTTCTTCCAATAGGCATATTATCATACCAGTTATCATTTTCGGCCCTCCAGTGACGATTTGTTCTTAGGAATAATCTGTTTGTTTTAATATTTGGGCCTCCTTTTGACATACATTTTTTGAATTATCTGACAGGACAATCGTTGCTGTCGTTGTTTTCTACTAAAAATTTGCTTCCAGTACACATTCTTGAACCACTTTGGCATGTTTGCTGAATACAGGGTTATATTCAACTCGATTTGATACAGAACCATCGTTGGTTGATTCGGTGCGAAAAGTCAGTCAAGCAAGCAGCAGCTTCCCCACCTCGCCAAACTAATTCTAACGCGGCTATATGAATTTCCGTTGCAGCCCTTCGGGGGTGTTTTCGGATCCGATTGCAGTTTTCGTATAGAATACAACACTCTTGAATATTTTTCTTGTAACAGCTTACTTGTTAGGTTCCACGTGGTGTTGACCGTAGCTTCTTTCAACTTTGTACCATCTTTTCTTCTCATGTTCACAGCCCAATCTTTTAAAATCGACGCCAATTCTTCCACTGTCCGATTTCCATCTAATTGATACTTTCTTTCATTACAAAAGTCCGTTAATGCTTTCCACACAAACCTTTTACTGTAAATAGTGTTTTTTGGGATATTTGGTTCTACAGTGACAGTGGTTCTACAGTGACCCCCTTAAGACCGGAACACCCCTATAAAATCAACATTTTTCAACCGATTCGAATGATTTTTTTTTCATTAGGTAGACATTCTAAAAGTCTACTAGGACACTAAATTTCATGAATGAATCCCCATTTCCAGGGCCAACTAATCTGATTTTTCAAGGTCAAAAATCTAAAAAAATTACTAGCGATTTTTTTAGAAAAATTCTAACTACATCACTGGATTCGCGACATTTTCAAATGGTTTTTATGTAAATAACGTTTAAATGCGTCAATCAATAAAAAAGTTGAGGGAATTAATTTTGAAAAATATGCCGTTTAATCAACCCACCAATTCAATTTCAAAACTTTTATCAGAACTTTACTCCACTGGATTCAGGAAGTCTCGAAATATCACTGACTGTAATTTCATCGAAATCTGTTGACAAATAAAAAAAAAATTAGGAGATAAAATTGACATTTTCCTGAAATTCCATTAACATATTTTTACAATTTCCAACCGACTCAATTTTTTTTAGCAGGAAAAGTAACAAAAAGTCTACGTTTGAACAAAACATTTGCAAAATATTCCAAATTTCAGGGTATACTACGATTTTTTTTATGTTCTAATTGCTAAATTTCATTAGCGAATTTTTTCGTGAAATTTCGACTCAGCCACTGGATTCAGCATTCTTCATTTAGGTGAATTCTAAAATTTTATTTGAAAATATTCATTGGCAACAAAGCTATAACATTATTAATTTTGATAAAATGCCATTATTTTTTAATATTTCAGATAAATTCTGAAAATCGACAATACTGTTAACACAAACGTAGAAGATCATTGAGGTTTCTGATAGAAATTCGCTTTCATAACACAAATTGTTCTCGAGTTATAACATCTAGAATGGTATTTTTGGAAAAAATTTAAAATCCATAACGTCGAGAAACCGGCTCCTCGTGATACCAACCAAGAACTTTCGAATGAACTGAAAACTTTATTTTTATTTAATTTCCAACTTTTACGATGGCTAACAAATGACATCGATAATACAACATTGAGTAATTTTGGTCCTAATCAATAAATTTCAAATTTTTGTTGCTTCCACCAAACCACCATTCAATTCAATACATTTTTCGTATCTCTTTCGAATATGTTTTAAAGTATTTTTGAGTCCTTCTGGTGTTATTTCTCTACAAGCTTGACGTATTCTTTCACACAACTCCTGTCTAGTTCTTTGGCGGGATTTGTAGACTTTTTGTACAAGAAGACCCCACAAGAAGAAGTCAAGTGGGGTCAAATCGGGGGACCTTGGTGGCCATCCAATCAATTCACTTCCTCGACCAATCCAGTGACGAGGAAACTGTTCATTCAGCCATCGTTTAATAATTCCAGCATTATGCACAGAGCATCCGTCTAATTGGAAATGTAAGTTTATTCGCTCAACAATAGGAAGATCATGAATAGCATTCCATAGTTCAGTTCTGAGAAATTCCAGTAATTTGATGGCATTTATAGTTCCTTCGAAAAAAAATGGGCCAATAATTCGTTCATTTAATATTCCGCACTATACATTAACTTTTTCCGAATATTGTCTTTTGCAGTTTATAACCCAATTAGGGTTTTCGGTTGCCCAAAATCTTGTGTTTTGAGATGAAACAACACCGTTAGTGGTGAAAGTGGCTTCATCGCTGAATAATATACATTCTAAAAATCGTCTGTTACTAAGGTATTCTCCTTGTGCCCACAAACAAAATTCAGGTCATTTTTCTTGATCTCCGTTTTCCAGGGTATGCAAAAATTTGGGTTTGAATGGTTTCATTTTGTTTTTTCGTAGGCATCTCCGTATCTTTTCCCTTGGTAAATTCAATTCTAGGCTTGCCACTCTCAAACTGGCATTGGGATTATTCCTAAAGTAATCTAATACAACCTGTTCGGGTCCAATCCTTCTTCTCACATTATTCCTCAAAATATTCTTCGATACAGCACCTGTTTCAATGAAACTTTTATTTATTCTGTGCACTGAACTATTACTGATAGGGGGGCGATCTGGATGTCGATCATTGAATATTCTGCACACTTCTCTTTCACTCCTATCATTGTAACCAGTAAGACGCACAATTTCAATTTATTCTGGCAAAGACAATTGTAAAGCCATAACGAAATTTAGTCCTATTGCAATTGAATATTGATCAATACCTTTCTCACATTCGAATTGAGACTCAATCTGTCATTGTCAGGGCTTAATTTTGTTTTATTCAAATAACAATTAAAAATAATAACGTCATCACAGCCTACCTTTCTCGAGTAAAATACATTTTAAAATTTTCCATTCAGTAATTGTATTTTGACACTAGCGGACGAAGAGGGAAACAAAATAACTTTGTGGAAGAAATCGGATAGCCTGTATGAGTAAATAATACCACAACCCAAAAACTCTGACAGTATCTTTCAGAAATTTTTTTAAATAAATTTTTATGATAAGCTGTCTTTTCGACTTCATTACTTTATTCCGAATGTGTACTCGTTCCTCGTTCCTAGATGTTATAACTCGGGAACAATTTGTGTTATGAATTTGAATTTCTACCAGTAATCTCAACGATCTTCTACGTTTGTGTTGACAGTGTTGCCGATTCTCAGAATTTGTCTGAAATATTCAAAAATAATGGCATGTTATCAAAATTAATAGTGTTATAGCTTTGTTGACAATGAATATTTTCAAATAAAATTTTATAATTCACCTAAATGAAGAATGCTGAATCCAGTGGCTGAGTCGAAATTTCACGAAAAAATTCTCTAATGAAATTTAGCAATTAGAACATAAAAAAATCGTAGTATACCCTGTTTTGTTCAAACGTAGACTTTATGTTACTTTTCCTGCTAAAAAAAATTGAGTCGGTTGGAAATTGTAAAAATATGTTAATGGAATTTCAGGAAAATGTCAATTTTATCTCCTATTTTTTTTTTATTTGTCAACAGATTTCGATGAAATTACAGTCAAAGTTCTGATAAAAGTTTTGAAATTGAATTGGTGGGTTGATTAAACGGCATATTTTTCAAAATTAATTCCCTCATAACTTTTTTATTGATTGACGCATTTCAATGTTATTCACATAAGAATCATTTGAAAATGTCGCGAATCCAGTGGTGTAGATAGAATTTTTTTTAAAAAATCGCTAGTAATTTTTTTTTTGTTTTTTGACCTTGAAAAATCAGATTAGTTGGCCCTGGAAATGGAGATTCATTCATGAAATTTGGTGTCCTAGTAGACTTTTAGAATGTCTACCTAATGAAAAAAAAATCATTCGAATCGGTTGAAAAATGTTGATTTTATAAGGGTGCTCCGGTCTTAAGTGGGTCACACTGTATAATTTCATTAATATTCTCGTCAGTATTATGACCAAATCGTGAGATTTGGAAATATTAAATATTTGAAACGTCAAATTCAAAACAAATAGTCAAATTGATTCATGGCAACGTGAAAGAGTGAAAACAGCCCCTGGGAACTGTTTTCAGAATAATTTTGTTCTGATTGGTTGTGTTCAATCAAATGACCTCAAATTAACTGATTTCGTTGGATTTCTACTAGAGTAAAAACTTTCCCTTGAAACAGTTTTGTTCTGTATTTGGATGGATCATTTGATTCTCTATTTGAATTGTAAATGAATCAGGAGGGAAACATACAGAAAATAATGTCAAAATTTGAATCCAAAACAACAAAATAATCATTACTATGATCAGGCTAAGTGCTAGGAATCGCACGTAAAAAGGTAACACCTCGTTAATCCTTGGCTCGCACAAGTTTCGACTTTTGAGGGCTGCCGTTCGTAAGGGTACGACAGCTGGTTAACGAAAAAAAAAAAAAAAGAAGTTGCTAAAAATTATCCGAAAATATTCTACATATCTGGGCAACACTGATAAAAAAGTTAATTTTCTTTGGCATAATACGAGTTTAAAAAGAAAACTATTGTGCAAGGAAAAATTGAGAGTTGTGGGGCATCACCTTATCGGTGAAGGTTTATGTGAATTTGACGATTTTTAATCTGGAAGTACTGGTACAGCTATCAACAATTCTTTGATGCTGGTACATTCAGACCAAGCTACAAAGGTTTTTTAAACGCAAAGTAAAATATGCAAATGGCCCATACTCATTTCTATAAGATAGTTTGTTATTGAGAGCCCAAGTTTTTGCACCAGCAAAATCGCTTTGTGGAATTTTTCAAACAAGCAGTAGTGCAGTAGTGAAAAAAATTACAACTCTTTTGGTTTTTCAAAGATCATCCTGGTAATCGTTTCACAGTCCATGGAAATTTTGTTTGTAGAGGTTTATGAAACCTACAAAATGGATTTTCATACGACAAAATTGGTGCATTTTCCACTGAGAAAATCCGGGAAAACCTCGAAAAAGAGACCATTTTTCAAAAATTTATAATTTTTGCAAATCTGAATCTGGACAAACAATAATGCGGAAACTGATAGACAGTATTATGTGGTTCAGCTGTGTGCAAGATGTTTGCTGTCCGATGTGTATTTTTTGCACAATCGCCTTATAAACAATTTGAGGGCACATCTTGCAAGATGCGCCGATTCAAGCGGAATCGTCGTATTCAAATTCTGTAAACTCCATCTGGAAGTAGAGATGAATATCTACAATTGATATATTTTGGATTTTCATCTAAGAGGTGAGAAATGTGATGAAAATGTCACTGAAAGTTTACAGAATTTGAATCAGATGATTTCGCTTGAATCAGCGAATTTAGAAATATTTACTATTAAATTGTTTATAAAGCGATTGTGCAAAAACTACAAATCGGACAGAAACCATCTTGCGCACAAAAGAAACACATGTTATTATCCATCAATTGCCGCAATATTGTTTGTCCAGCTTGAGATTTATAAAAATTATGAATTTTTGAAAAATGGTCTCTTTCTCGAGGTTTTCCTGGATTTTCTCAGTGAAAAATGCACTGATCTGGCGGTTCAAAAGATCTGGTAGTTTAAAAAACCATTTTGCAGGTTTCATAATTCTCTGCAAAAGTTTTTCCGACTGTAAAACGATTTTTTCGATACTTATTGGGATATTCACAAAAAAAAAACAAAAAAATTTTAATTTTCTTCAATATTTCTTGTTTAAAAAATTCCACAAAGTGATTTTGCTTGGACGAAAACCAGAGTTTTCATTTACATACTATCTTATAAAAAGTAATAAAGGCCGTTTGTGTCTTTTATTCTGTATGAAAAGGCCTAATTTCTAGCGTTTCTAAAGACAACCGTTTTTATACCAATTCCTAAAGGTGATGGTAATTCTGACCCTTCAAACTTCAGATCCATTTCACTGATACCAACACTGGGTAAGTTAATAGAAAAACTACGAAAATTTGGTTGATGCCACTTTTGAATAACCGCAATATTCTTAGTCCACATCAATTTGGATTCCAGCATGAAAAAAGTACGGGAGATGCCATCTTTCCGTTCTTGCATAAATTCAAATGAATCCAATCCTATTCGAGTCAAATACCTTAGATTGCAGACGGGCAAATTTTCCTATAGCCCTCACATACAAGATGGTGTTCTTCAGGGTTCAGTACTCGGACCAGTATTGTTTTTGTTGTAGTTTAACGATTTGACTGCTGATAAAATTATAGAGAATCATCTATTGGAAAAGGCACTGTACGATGTGCAAGAGTTATTTTGATCCACCAGACATGGGTAACTTCATATTTGCTGATGGCATTTGAATTTGAGTGTCTTATTTGAAAATTATTCAATTTCGAAATTTATAGGCACACATTGTCAATTTTTTGGTGGTGTCTGCAATTTCGTCACTATGCCATCTATTATGTCTTCTCCAGAACTAAGCTTTGTTGGTTTCCAAAATTTGAAAATTCTAATTGTTCACTGCCAAGATGATGGTCATTGTGGAACCGAATCGACTCTTTGTCAAAAAGTATTGATATTCGTTCGATATTGAAAATGATGCAATTAATGCGTTTCAGAATATCAGGAAAATAATGAGGGGTGTCACCCACTTTGATGGAACTCGATCCCTATGAATTAATAATTGAGTTCAGAATTTGAAATTCAAATTTTTGGGGAAACAGCGGAAAGTAGTTATCGGCTTATTCTATATCTATGGATAGATTTGAAAGAGTATATTTCATAGTTTGGAATTTCGAGAGGACCGATATTCATCGATATAAGCAGAATAGGAGTGTGACAAGTTTGTTTGTAGAACGAATACTTAGGAGAAGACTTTACAATACCTTGGAGAGTCAGGAATGATAAAGTTGTGCTAGGAATTCCGCGGGGGTCAAAATAGACCCGATCTATTTGTAATTTTCTTCGATGACAAAGTTTTATGTTCAGATGACACAAATATTGGATAATCTACAAAAAAAAATTCTGACCTACTGAACAGCGCCAAAATTTTGCATTACGAGGATGTATTGATATCTATTTAGCCTAGACCAGTTCCCTACATGAACAAAATATTGCGTTACCATAGCAATGAACAATAACTCATCAGAAGTGCCAGTGTAAAGTTTGACGTCAAAAAAGTAAACCAGAGTTATGCAATAAATTAAAAGGAAAAATATGTCCTCCGAAATTGTGAAAATCGAAAAATTGGAGTATCGAGCCATCATCAGGTACCTGTATTTAAAAGGGTTAAGAGGTAAGCAGATTTACGAAGATATGCAATACCCTTGGTGATTAATGTCCTTCGTATGCGACCGTGAAAAATTGGACTGCAAGCTTCAAAAGAGGTAAATTTTCCATTGAAGATGATGACCGATCGGGAAGGCCAGAAAATATCGATGCAGTTCATGACATGATTTTAACAGACCATCGAATTGTGCTAAAACGGATATCTGAAGCACTGAATATTCCATACGAAGGCGTTCATCATACAGTTCACGTCAATTTGGACATGAGAAAAATTGCTGCAAAATGGATCCCCAAATGTTTGAATGTTGACCAAAAGCGTGCAAGGCTAATAGCATCGCGTTCGATCTGTGCTCGATTTGAAAACGATGTAGACTTCTTAAACCGAATTGTTACTATGGATGAGACTTGGGTACATTTCTACGATCCAGAAACAAAGCAACAATCGATGGAATGGCGACACTCCGGTTCTCCAAGACCTAAGAAGTTTCGTGTCCAAAAATCTGCTGGAAAAGTTCTTGCTTCACTTTTTTTAAATTGCCATGGAGTAATCATGATTGATTTTGGATAAGGGTAGAACAATAACTGGAGATTACTATTCGACATTACTGACCACTCTATGGGATAAAATTAAAGAGAAAAGACGAGCAAAGCTATCCAAAGGTGTTTTGTTTTTGCAGGACAACGTCCCTGCACACAAATCTCATGTTGCCATGCAAAAAATTCGTGATTTAGGGTTTGAATTACCAGAACACTCCCATTATTCACCAGATTTGGCTCCGTCCGACTATCATCTCTTTTCTCAACTGAAAAAAAGTTTAAAAGGTCGTAAATTTTCTTCCAACGAGGAGGCAATAAAAGCTGTGGAGGTCTGGTTTGCAGAGCAAGAAGAAACATTTTTTTGAAAGGTCTAGAGACGTTGTAGGTTCGCTGTAATAAATGTATCCAATTAAGAGGAGAATATGTTGAGTAATATAATATTTTGACATTGAAATTTTGTTTGGTTCTAAAATAGGCTAAGAATTTTTCAATATATTCTCGTATACTATCTATTGTATTGACAACTCAGTGTTCATCAGACTCCCACAATCTACATTATGCATCCAGTAGATTTTTTTATATTTCATTGTCAAGTGACGAACGAAGACAAAGTATTGAACACAACTTCATAACGAGTTGTATACTAGGGTTGATGCTTGTCTGTAGTGGCATTTCAAAACGGTCTCATTTCCAAACTGGCGACATCGCTTTGAAATTTGAATCATTTCATAACTCGAGGAAAATGTTTGTTATTTTTTTTTCGTGATCTGAAAATCCTGAAAAATTTTACGGGGCATTTCCGTTTTTTTTGTTCTACTTTCTTAGATGAAGGAATTGGTTTGAGCAATTAGTTATTTTTGAAAGATATACTACAATATGTCTTACAGAAGTGTAGGTATTTGAGAATGATCGGAAAATATTAATAGGGTTTTTTCGGCGATTTTACGAAAAATGTCGATAAAAAAAATCTTTGGAAAATCTGATAATTGAAATTCGAATTTGGAAACTTCGGAATGTCTCGGAAACGGTTGATATTTTTATGATTTATCAAGGCATATTTCTCACCGCCTTCATTTACGAAAAACTCTGATGCATTTTTTTCGAAAGAATCAGTAGTCAAGGAAATGGAAAATCGAGATATTGACAGTACTAATGAAACAAATAAAAATCTCAGAATTGTTTTGATTACTTCTTTACAAGCCACATCGATATTTCCTAGCCATTATTCTCCAACTTGATTAAATAGTGGAAAAATAATGAAAAAATTTAAAAAAAAACATAAAATTTGCACTTTCTCTCTAAAATCGCCATTTTATATGATCAGTTTTATAGTTCCTGAACAGGTCTACATTAACTTTGCATGAATTCTCTCCATTTCTTCAAAAACAAATGAAGGAACAGACGCTTAACCTGATGAAATTATCAATTCGTGGTAAAAAATTACGAAATCCCCTGCTCCTCCCCAATATTTCCCGAGCGCTTCGCGCCCTGATTTGAGAATATTTTTTACATTTTCCTTCTCAAAATTGATCGGTATTCCCCTCTCCCCAAAATTTTGCCTGAATTTGATCCCAAAATGAGAAAAAAAAATGACCATACTTTTCTAGTCTAGTCACCAATAACGAGATTTCTTCAAAATGTACCAAAATAAATGGGTTCATTGTCCTTAAACAAATTTGAAAAAAGTTTCCATGAAATGTTTCTATATTTTGAAAAAACGAATTTGGAGGAATCTTATTTTGAATTTTGATATTTTTAGGTCAAGTTAAGTTCGATATGGTTAGATTTGGTGATAATTTCATGACAACGAATATATTTTTTCTCAATTTACATTTTCATTTACATTCAAAATAGGTGTTTTAGGGAGTAGGCTAGGTTAGGTTTGAACGTGGGTGCACTGCGGCCAATGGCCTAGTGTGGCTCACCCTATGGGTATATTTCTCCCAGTATATCCAATCCCTTAATGAAATTGAGAGAAAAATTTATCAGGTTTACTGGCCTTACTGTCTTATCGCCAAATATTGAAAATCTGGTTCTGGCTGCTGACATGTACACAGAATGTGTGTAGCCATTTCATCATCCTCCATGCATAGCCGGCACCCTGCACCTTGTGCTAGTCCAATTACATGCATGTGATGTTTGAGTTTTCAGTTGTCAGTGAGCAAACCTACTATAACTCTGAGATGCGGTCTACTGAGTACTAGCAGTTTGTCAGTTTTACGTAGTTTTCACTATTTCTCAAACTTAAAACAACACTATCGTTGTTAGAGGCTAGTAAAAATCGTAAAAGATCTGCTACGTAGGAATTTAGGAAGAGCTTCACTGTACTATGAGGAACTTTATACTGTATTATGTGACTGCGAGGCGGTTATAAATGCACGACCTCTGACATACATCTCGAGTGGTGAAGAATTCTAACCTCTTACCCCTTCAAAATTCATTAAACCACTGGATTCAGAAGAAGTTCCAGATTTGGACCAAATGGACAGGAATCATTTTATCAAGAGACTCAGATATCTCCAAACTATAAGAGATAACTTCAGACATAGATTTCAGAAGGAATACCTTGCGGAACTGACTCAGACTGGTCAAAAGCCACGAGGTGTATTAAAAGTTGGTGATATCGTCTTAATCGAATCGGACAATAAAAAAAGGGTTAGTTGGCCATTAGGAAGGGTGATGGAGATTCATTCTGGAGTTGATGGTATAGGAAGAGTGGCAAAGGTGAAACTGAAAAGCGGAGAGTTGATTCGTCTCGTTCAACGACTATTCCCATTAGAGGTAACAGCAAATGAAGAAATGAAAATAATGAGGAACAAGGATCTTCGACAGACTGCACAAGAAGAGGAAAACGAAAACGCCAAGGACAACAAAGGAGAAGAGAAGCAAATTGAAGAAAAGGAAGAAAATGAAACAAACGAACCCATCGAGAAATTCACCAGATACGGAAGAAGAGTGAAGTTACCCGATAGACTAGGTTTTATTTAATAATTTCAATTTTCCTTTGGTTTGGGAGGATGTTAGAATTTATAGTTCATTGAGAACGCTTTGTATATTTTGGAATTTTCAGTTAATTGAGAAAGCTTTGTATTTTACCTTTCATTTTCTACTATGTTGTCATGGAAAATTATTAATATATTCGAGAAAAAATTAGTTGATTGATCTGTCACATTTGAAAAAGTAATTCATCATTGAAACTCGAATACTTCTATTGACTCGTCTTTTTACAATCTCCAAAAAAGTGGAAGAATGACTAATAACTTCTTTCCTGATCGGCGAATGAATGTTATAATCAGGTTGAATGCGCATTTTCGATAGAAACCCAACGGTAAACATCCCATCCCTCTAGCAGTTACCGTTCTCCAGATAGTAATTTTTTTAGTTCTTCGGGCCAGATTTCCTTTCGCGTTACAATAGATTTTAGCGAGTCGAGGTGGGAGGGGTTGGGAGGAGGAGTAATTTTAGCGAGTCAGAAGAGCGGAAAAAGATAGATGGTGACACGGGGGGATGGAAAGGTGAGGTAGCGGTCGGATGCAGTTTTTACAAAAAAAATATACGAGAAAGAAGAAGAAGAAGATTTACTAATATTTTGATAAACTTAAAGTAATTTTCAAATATAAACTTTTTTGCTTCTCTTGAGGAGGCTTTATGATTTCTTATGTTTTATTCTCATTGGTAGTATATCACAAAGTTTTGGTAATGTGTTAGTTATTAATCGATGACAAACATTTTTGTAATTTGGGAATGGGTAGAAATTCATTTGTTGTGCTTCTAGTAGCATAAACTGTATGGGAACGGAATTATGCAATATTTTATTCTTTAACGCATACATACAAAGGCTATGAAAATAGAATGATCGGTGTAACAAATGCTGACTTTATAATTAAATAGAGCATTATCACAACTGATTCGACCGAGTGGAGTCGTTAAAAACTTAATAATAATTTGGAACGTTGGGTTCTAATTTTCCAGCAACTAGGAATCATACCTCACAGCATTTCAGATTTCTAACTCACCTTACTATTTCATCAGATGATCTCGACTTTCTATACTCGATGCTGGATTGAGAACTCGTTGCGAAACTCACTTCAGCACTCAAATTTACTTACTCTGTTCAACTCTAAGTAAAATAATTTTCTCTCAAACCAAAAGGATTTTTGTAAACTGGATAACTTTTGAGAATAAAAACCATAATTCAAAACACTTATATCTATTAAACAAAACAATAAGGAATGACAACAAAAGATGTTTGGGGCATTTCTCAAATTATTTGATAAAGCAACTTCTGATTTTAACTGATAATATAATTTAAACCGGAAAAAGGTGAATGAGGCCAGATCATTTACCAATAATATAACAAGATAAAACTTAAAAGACTCGAAATAATTCAAATACAACTAATACTAGGAGTTGATTAAAAGATTCAACTTTTTAGAGACAAGTGGAAAAGATCGACTTTATATATATAAATAAGAATGGATTTAGCGAGGGGCAATATTTGAAAATATAAGTAAATAAGTTATTGGGTATAACCCTCAAATTGTTATGCAACCGTAGACATATATATATATATATATATATATATATATATATATATATATATATATATATATGTATATATGTACATTACTAAGAGACACCAGCTCCGCATTAGCTCTTCATTTCATCCAAACGGGTCACCCCATAGATTTCGAGAAAACGAAAACCATCGCCCCAGTACGTTCAAGAACTTCTCGTTTTATCAGAGAAGCCATCGAAATCGAAAAACGGCCTGATTGCCTGAACATTAAAGATGATAGCCGTAAATTGAACCCCATTTGGAAGCCCCTTCTTCCAACCGTAATTACCAGGCCACGTGAAACTTATCCGCAATCAATTATTATCCCATTAACTCCAACTACACAGCAGGCACCAGCAGACAAAACAAACGAGAAAACCCGTAAGACCCGCCCACCTCCAGGTAGCCAACCACCTATAAATACTACAGTGCAACCAACATCGGATCGTCTTTTGAGATCAAGGAGTAGGCAGGTTGAGACCTTGATATCTCTCAAGACCATGACTCGAGGAGTAGGCAGATAGAGGCCTCGCAGTCACACTCTTGAAAATGGCTCCAAAGCAGGAGCCGAAACGTCGAGTTATAAACTCTCAACGCGGTTCAACCCATGAACTTAGTAATGTACATATTTCTGACCGCGGAAACCTTTCCGAACATATATATATATATATATATATATATATATATATATATATATATATATAGGGAGAGAAGAGAGGTACTCTATTGCTGACTAGTTAGAAACAAACTTGACAATATTTGGGACAGCAGCAAAACGCAAGTGTACTCTTATAACATTATATTTCCAATATTTCGACAGTGGTTACTGTCATCATCAGGGAGCTACAAAAATGGATGAAACTATGGTAAAATGGTGAGGATTGTAAGTATAGGACTCTCATCCTTGCGTTTTGCTGCTGTCCCAAATATTGTCAAGTTTGTTTAATATATATATATATATATATATATATATATATATATATATATATATATATATATATATATATATATATATATATATATATATATATATATATATATATATATATATATATTCAAAGAATGAAAATTAACGATAGTACCCAGATTGAATATTGTGTTGAACAGAGTTGAAATATGACAATTACAATAACTTGAGTAAACTAATAAAACTGCGCAACCACATGTTGACTTGAACGAATGAAACGAAAGACTACTCTATTTTTCGACCCTAATCTCAAAGTTGGCCTGGTCCGCCCTCCTTGAGAACCTTGGGTGGTCCCTGAAAATATTACAACTGGCCTCTCACAAGAACATAAACATATGCGTAAAATTTGACTGTTTGTTTCTCTATCATTCTGAAATGCCCCATTTTGAGATAAATACACACACGGAAACACTTAAAAATAATCAATAACATCGTCTATTTTAAGAGGACCCTTGGTAACCGTGTATATCTGAGAATATTTACTAGAATAACATGAGTTTTCGAGAGTTTGAGAAAACATTTCAGATATTTGAATTCGGGTTTGGGTCTGATTTAAATTATTATTTCCGGTCATAAAATCCGTTTGGTTACATCGGATATTACAAATATCTTCTGTGTATATAAAGCTAGTATGAAAAGGTCTTTGTTTCTTGAAAATGATTTTCTGGTTATAGTTTTGTATTATGTTTAGTTTTTGCAATAATTTTTTTTACATTGCTCCCCACACCAAAATACCATATCGAAAAAGTGATTCATCTAGAGACTCGTAAATTAACATAAGTAGCTTTCTTGATAAAAACTGCCGTGCGGGTTGAATTAATAAATTAGCTTTCTCACCTTTTTGTTGAATAATCAACATGATTGTTCATGTTCCATCTTAAATTTTTGTTTATAATTATGCACAAATATTTGCCCTCATTTATTTCATCAATTTCACCTTTCATGCCTGGAACTTTGATACTTGAAAAAATTGGTCTATTTGTTGCAGTTATAGAGAAAGCAAGATAGTGGGTCTTACTAGCATTCAATGAAAAACGATACACACTTAACTACTCATTAATTACTTCCATCCTTGTTATTATCGATCATGACTAAAACACTTCCTTCACGTGAATGGGCGTTTAATAGGTTTTATCATGTCAAATTTTGATTGAAAATTGTACCATTGAAAGTAAGTACCGTCATCCAATACCACTGACAGATATGAAAACCCCTAAACAGTGAAAAGTTAAAAGAACAAGACAGTCACACACACCTCTATCGACTGATAATGCTCCAACCTCTCTGCCCTGAACTTCACTAATTCTCACACCGCGTCCTCCATTCTTCCTGCTTTTTGACTCACCCTTTGGAACGTGCTAGTGTGTCACGTACACCCGACTCTGGCCGACCTTGACGGGCAATCGTCTTCCCGGCCAAGATTGGAAAAGTTCTAGACAAATTTAAATTGAGCGTTGGCTATTCCTTGTTTTATCAACCAATTTACTGGAACGGATCGATAATTCCAAATTTTGTTTGAAAGTTCGGAACTGAGCTATAGCTAGTCCGCTGAAGTGACCAGGCATTTCAAAATGTTTGAAATAAGTATGACAGTTCTATAATGTCATTGTAGATTTTATTGGAAATATGACCAGGATGTTCATAAAGTCAGTTGTGGAATCATCTGCTACTGAAAGTTAAACTTAAGTCACTATTTTCCATTGTACAAGATAACCTCTCTTGGATGGAATTAATGTTCCAAGAGAGGTTATCTTGTACGATGGAAAATAGCTACTGAAGTTTAACTTTCAGTCGCAGATGATTCCACATCTGACTTTATCAAGATCCTGTTCATATTTTCCATAAAATCAACATGCCATACCCATGACAGGTTTAATGTGAGAAAGATAGTTTCAAAGAGTAACCGCACAAGAAATGATCGATTTTCTGTTAGTGATACTTCTGAATAACGTTTTCTCATGTGATTTATAGATGAGAATCTTCAATGGAAACTGGACATTTAATAAATAATCAACTATCTGAATGAAATTTCAAATTTTCACTTTCAGTTTTTTTCTCACAAGTTGTATTGGGTCTTTCACAATATCTATCAGATGTAGTTCATTGTCCAGCGTGGCTTTAGCCAGGAAAATAGTTGTTTTCTGTTAGATATTACAAAAAATTAACTTTAATTCATCGTAAGTTTTTCCATTTCCAGAGGAGTCATGTATTGGTTCTATTTTCAACTGAGAATGTTTCTCTTTACAATGTCATTGTAATTGTAATTGTAGTGGCAATTTGAAATTTTGGGGGAGGCCAAACATTCTACCATTATCTATTTACTGCCGACATTTGGACTATTATGAAGTTGTTTATTCATTTTTTCGAAAATACATCCAACAGGCCATGAGACCCAATTACAGGTGTATGCCAAAAAACGAAAATCGCGTTTTTTTGGAATAATTCTGGATCTTGACTTCGATCGCGGGTCGAACTTGGCAAAAGGTATGTTCAGGACCATATCTACCGAAATGTAAAACCATTAAACGGTCACAAACTGACTGGTTTTAAAAGCCCCTCTTTCCTTTACCTTGACCAGGAGAAACTACATCCTGGCGACTTGGGGCAACACCAAAAATGATATTTCATGCCCAGCAGACGGTTTCTTCACCTGTCAGTAAATCGAATAGGCACCTCTCTTACAGGCAGAGGGTAAAATTAGGTGCAAAATGGCGACCTCGCTAGAGATCCCAGACAGCAGAGAGTGGGAAGAGAAGAGAGTGATCTTTCCCCCAGAAAGCCTGGTCTGTTTTAAAGACGAGTCCAAACTGGAGGAAGCACAAGCCGGAGCAAGAGCTTAGAAAACAGAAAAGATGGAACCTATGTGCTAGGTCTCTGACAACAGTTTTCCAAGCAGAGGTGTACGCCATTCTGGAGACAACCAGAATGGGAGAGGGGAGGTCCGGCCCAGAGAGACTTGTATATGTCTGCTCGGACAGTCAGGCCGCCATCAGAGCTCTGAATGCCACCAGAACCAGAGACTGGTTTGGGAGTGCAGAAATGCTCTGTAGAGTCTTGCGACTGAAAAGGAAGTAACGCTGATGTGTGTCCCAGGCCATGCAGGGATTGAAGGCAACGAACAGGCGGACCAGCTAGCCAAGCAAGGAACAAGGCAACCCAGCTACGGTGCCGAACCCGCACTCGGCATAACAAGGAGACAAGTAACAACAGCACTGAATGAGTGGGCCGTTGATACATTAGGAAAAGAGTGGAGAGAGATAGACGGCTGCAGGCAGTCTAAGCGGATGATATCGGGGCCAGACAGGGCAAGGACGGTCAACATACTGAAGCTGAACCACAAAGAACTCCGACTCTTGGTGGGAGTTCTTACCGGCAACTGCAGCCTCAGGAGGCATCTGACTCTCAGAGTTGAGGCAGACTCACTATGCGCGAAATGTGGTAAGGAGGAGTACTCCTTCCACTTCCTGTGCGAATGTGGTATTTATAGCAGGCTCAGAAAAAACGTCGTCGGAGCTGCCACTATCAAGGAGGAGAAATTGCACTCATTGCAATGGAAGGACATTTCAATTTCATATAAATGGTCGGAGGTTCAAGCAAGTATCCGTCATGGGATGAGTGAAAATGCCGAGGTTTGCAAAAAGAGGCCAATGGGGCTTAGTTGCTGACGCTTGTATCCCCCATACACTACCATCACCATTACCAACTGATTGAATGAGGAAAGACGAAATAAGGAAGGAGTCCCATTTTCGTTCGTTTCAGTTTTAATTGGTTTAGTCTTTTACACCATGTTCTAGTAACTTCTCGTTTTCAAGTTCTTTTGAAACACAGTCAACTATTTTTCTGTGAGATTAATATGAAAAATCTGTGAACTTGTAGTAATTCTGACTATCTTCGTTTAATTTCCCAATAAAGTAGTTTTTCATGTTTTGTATTAACGAATTCTTGTTCCTTTTGTCGAACACTGTAACGGAAAAAGTAGAGAAATATATCCCCGAGCCTCGGAATCGATAACTCCGAAGTGGAAAGAACGAAATATTCTACGTAATTTTTCGATTTGTTCGGGCAGTTTTTCCCGAGATTGGATTTCGCCTAATTTATGTTGACAGCTATTGCATGCTCGTAACTTTAACAAGAATTTGAGTGTTTTTTATTGGAGTCGGTTGCGTTTCCAGCAGAAACATAATTTAATAACTCTTTAACATGCCATGCGGGGTGTCCCGGAAATGGAGACACGATTTTTTTCTTCAATAAAACTCGACTATAAACATAACTCGTCCGCGGAAACGTCGCAGAAATGGTGTTTTGAAGTGTGTACGGCGAATCCAGATTTTATGGGTTTCGAAAAAACTTTCGCAGGTTATGACTCGGCATGCCAACTTTTGTTGTCAGGAATTACATTCTTTGGCAGGCTTTGATTCCGCATTTTTGCTATTCCTAGAATGACCTCCTATAATACAATCATCAACATTTGATGTTGTTTCTGAATTGACCTTCGCATTTCGTCATCTATAAAATAGTATAACATGTCTTTTTGCTTTTTCTAAATTTCACATTCTACCTTTTTGATTTTCATTAAATTGTCGTTCAGTGGTTATACCAACCATAATTTGGAGGTACAAATATTTCTAAGTTCAATAGTAATTAGATAGGTAATTATTCTCAATTGAAAATTAAACAGAACATGACTCATCTGGAAATGGAAACAAACTACGATAAATTGAAGTTACTTATTTGTAATATCTAACAGAAAACAACTACTTTCCTGGCTAAAGCCGCTCTGGACATTGAACTACATCTGATCCATTTCGTGAAAGATAAAATCTGAAAGTGAAAATTTGCATTTTCATTCAGATAGTTGATTATTTCTTAAATGTCCAGTTTCCATTTTCACTTTTTGATTATTTCTTTCACAATATCTATGAGATGAAGTTCAATGACCAGCGTAGATTTTTCTGGGAAAATAATTGTTTTCTGTTAGGTATAACAAAAAAACATTTTTTTTTCAACTATCTGACTGAAAATGCAAATTTTTACTTTCAAAATTTTTTCTCTCAAGTAATATAGAGTCTTTTCACAATATATATCAGATGTAGTTCAATGTCCAGCGTGGTTTCAGCCGGGGAAGTAATTGTTTTCTGTAAGATATTACAAAAAAGTTACTTCAATTTACGGTAGGTTTCTTCCATTTCCAGAGGATTCATGTTTGGTTCAATTGAGAATATCTTCCTTTTGAACATGAATCCGTTCCAAGAGAGGTTATCTTTTACGTTGAAAAATAGCGACTATAGTTTGTTTTTCAGTCACATCTGATTTAACAACATCCAGTTCATATTTTCATTCCGCAATATTGGTACAATATCACGGTAGCACACTTACTCTGGTGTCGTGCAATATTAAGGAAATAATGGCAAAATATTTACCTATGAAATTGGAGAAAACAAAAAATTGGACATTTCGCGATATTGGTCCAATGTTGCTTGAAAATTTCAAAAATAATATTAACGAGATATTTTCGACGCTATATTGGCATCAAAACATATTTTTCGAACGACTTAAGACATTCCCCAAATAGGCTCAACAAATCTCAGATGAATTCTCGGAATGTTAGACTCTACAATTTTTTGCCTCAAGAGTTCAAGATGCTCAATTACAATAATTGTTTCAAATCAAAAATAAAATGACACATATACTGTTCCACTGTTTTTACTCCATCGACGAATATCTGAGAGCGCCCCCACTTCTCAATCTTGTGTCGTGACTCGTGATTTCGACAATAAGTCATGTTCTTGTTTTGATTTTAAATATTGTTATGTCTGTTTGTGATATTTCAGGTGTATATTTAAATGACTTTTAATTTACGTTTTGTACCTGAATGACTTGCCAAAAACATAATTGTAAATTGGTCAAATGAATTCTATTCCATTCTATATTCTTTTGGTATAATATTCAGACCTTGAATATATTGGTGAATCATATTAAGAAAAAATCGAATAATTCAGAACTTTCATAATTACAGTTCTTCTTCAATTATTAATCGCTATCTTGCATTTGTAAGTTGAGAAAAGTATTTATGAATAAAATGTTTTCGGATTTGAGTCAACATTTGTATTTTTCAAAAAATGTATTTTCTTTCAAGATTAGTAAACAACACGTTTTTTTATTTTTTTCCTTCGATTTGAATAAAAAATTTTAATTTTTCGAAGAAATTTCTTCTTTCCAAGATGGGTGAATATCTTTTTTTTTCTAAAATGTTTTAAATTCATTTTTCCAAGATAGGTGAGTAACTTGTTTTTTTGCAAATAAATTTTTCGTTTTTTTTTCGATTTACCTAGCGATTATTTTCATTTTTCAAGACAGTTGAACACCATGTTTTTTCCATTTTTTTAATGTATTTATAATAATAATTTATGTGTTTTTGTTGAATTTTTTTCCCAAGATGTGTGAACATCTCAACATTATTTTTCGATTAATTTTCGGAAAATTACCTTTTTTTCGTGTTCTATTACTTTTCCAATTTGCGTGAACATTTCATCTCGGATAATTTTAATTTTTGGGTGAGTTTTCTCGGATTAGACATAAATATTCTCAAGATGAAAATGTGGAAATTTCGCTGTATTTTTTACAATGTTACTTGGACATTTTTGAAACAATACTGGCAAAATATTCTCGAAGCAATACTGGCCCCAGAACAATATCGCTATGGCATGCATATATTGGTCATAGTATTAGTACAATATTATAAAAATAATGCCCAAATATACAAAAGTAATATTGACGAGACATAAAGTATGAACATTCCTGGATATTGGTCCAATATGGCTCGAACATTCCAAAAATTATGTTGGTGAAATATTCTTGAAGCAATATTGGCCACAAAACATTCAGCAATATTGATACAAGTCACTATAGTATGCTTATGTTGATCACAGTATCAGTACAATATTAGGAAAATGAAGCCAATTTTCTCAAAAGTAATATTGGCGATAAATAAAGTATGAAAATTTCTCGATATCGGACTAGGATTTTGGACATTTCAGAAATAAAATTCAAAACATTCAGCAATATTAGTATAATACCATTTGTATATACCTATTATTGGTAGAACATGTAAATTAAATATGTTGCCTTTGAAACATTGGTGAATTATTTATTAAACATGTCAGAGAACATGTCATTACTACCAAGTAAACTGAGAACGAGATGTGAGAAACATTTGATATATTTTTCCAGCTTTCAGCAAATGTTCTATACCGGGTGAGTGAAATTCGAGTAGATGCATGGGGATCTCGGAAACGGTGAGAGCTACAGAGAGGGTTGAGGAAAGGCAAAGTTGCGTATTATGGAGATGTTGAAAAATCTGAATTAGCCCTCCCACTTTCGGAGATATACAAGAAAAAACGAAAAATTTGATTTCTGTTTTTCATTTATATCAGCTTTAATACAATAGATTTCCAGAAACTGTTTGCACTTTGTTATTGCAACTTTCAATGGACTGTAAAAATATGAAATCAAAAGTGTTCTACAGGGTGTTGTTTTCTTGGGCCACCCCTAACTATGAAATTTCAAATGTGGACCTAATGGTCATAATATCATCATCTATGAGAATTGTATGTTTTGTGAATTGAGATGTGTTTCGAGACACCTCTTGCTGAAACAATATTGATTCAACATGAACTTTGTTATTCAATGCTGAATGGCTTCTTGCATGATATTACATGGATTACTCTATCAATAATACACAAAAAACAATAATTTAAGATATTATTTAATAAACAAGAACAATGATCACAAACCACATACATTCATTTTTCCATTCTTAAAAGATGTTCAAACTGGCTGCCCTCTTGTTCAATACATGAACGAACTCTTCTTTTGATTCTATTGATGGAGCGTGTTACTTTCCTTGTAGTTATTCTGGAAAATTCGTGAATCACAGAATTCCTTAAATTGACTAAGTCGTGATAATCATTTTGATAAACACGATCTTTAAGAAAACTTCAGAGGTATTAGTCAAGTGGAGTAAGATCCGGCGATCTTGCAGGCCATTGAACCAGTCTTTGATTTCCTATCCATTTGTTAGGAAAATGTCTATCCAGAAAATCATATATGATTGCTCTGTTATGAGGTGGTGCCCCATCATGGTGAAACCACATATTTTGGACCTGCGCTAATGGAATATTTTCCAAACATTCCATAAAGGTGGTTTCGAAAGAGTTGAGGTAACGTTCAAATTATAATTATAGATGAAACGGCACAATGATTGACTGCGATATATGCCTGCCCAAAAATTGAAACCTTATCGAACCTCTCTTTCGTGGCTTCAAATACGAGAACTGTTTCTGTTGAAAATTCCGCTATTTGTGAAGTTGCTTTCATAATGTTCAACCAATGTATTATCAAACTTGTATATTATTCAATATTGTTTTTTATTCCAAGAATCAATAAAAGAAGAATATTGGGATTGCAATATTTATTATACTTAGACGTTGAAAACAATGTGCAGTTGATATTGAAAATAATTCAAAAAATATGACAATCTACATTCAGAATAGGATCAGCAAATATTCCACTATTTTTGATTTTTCCCTCCAAATTCACCCATATAATTGTATGAATATTATTTTTCGTTTACAGTAGATTTCTATTGACCCAATATAAAATTAAGATTCAGCGAATATGAGGTGCTATTTGTACCTCCATTATAAATTCAATGAATAAATTACAATAGTATGAACATTTCAAAAGTCAAAAATATTCGTTTCAATTTTTAAAATCGTCCTTCATCGACCATGATACACACCATTGAATGGTGAACACACCCCTACTAACTTATATGCCTCAATTGCTTCTTTTCCAAACACGTTGTTGCCACCAGCTCATAAATGATATTTCCCTCATCAAAATACACATGGACATATCGTTTTCCTAGCTATGCCAAAAATATTAGCTTCCATGTCAAGATCAAAAGAAAAATAACGAACATGTTCGAAGGAAGCGATCGTCAAACGATTTTCTTGTTTTGGCATATTTATTGATGACCTAGCTCAATACCACCTGGCTGAACGCGGAGTTGTCATTCCGGGAAACCTTTTTATTTCGAGGGGTTACTTTTTTCAATTCTGGCCTCTATCGTGGCATTCTAGATTTATACAATTTATTATTTCCTGCGGTCGCCATTTATACGAAATATGGTATATCGTTATAAAAGGGTTTGTGAAATGCCGGAGCTCCGGCTGGCTTAAGGGTGTACGATTGAATAGATTAGCATATCTTATAGACAGACTGACGTTTTGAATGTACCGTTTGTTCCGATGGAAACGTTCATTCGCTGTACCATCTGGAAGATAAAATATATAGACCTGAATCTGAACGCTTTGGAATACAAATATGTTTCGGCTTCAATAACAACAGAGCGACAAATGTAATTCAGTGGTTGTAGGGGCAGAAGTTGTTTTATGTTGAAGACTCTGTTTTGTTTGTTTTCGTTTTCGATCAAGAATGATATTCAGTTATTCAGAGAACATCGTGAGAGCCAAGGGAAGTGAGTAGGAATTTGTGTTCTCCTTGAATTTCTGCAGGCTGTATGACTCGGGGAATACCTCGCAGGGCAGTGAGTATTGAGATACACAATCTGAAAAGGGGAAGAAGAGCTTTCTTAGCACGTTCTTAATATACACTGAAAAATAAATTTCTAGAAGCGGCTTTTTCATCCCAAGATTTATGTGATTGTCACAGCCACTGATGAATATGATCTTATATTCAATCGAAAGCACCATTATGATATTATTTATAATTATTGTTTCTAGACATTCATTCATCATAATCATTATCAAATTAGGATGGATTTAGCGAGGGGCCATACTTGAAAATTTAAAGAGAAAAGTTATTTGGTATAACCCTCATATTCTTGTGCAACCGTAGACACGTGTTTCGAGCTTGAGCTCACATCGGTACGGTAAAATCAAGTGCGTGGATGTACAACACTCGGATATGAAAATAGAAACAAAGGAAGTCAACAACAGAAAACCAACTACATATTTGTAGCTTGATCAATTTTTTCATCAGGTCCTATTACATCACTACAAATTTTCAAATCTTCGGAAACGATGTTTCTTGTAAAGCAGTTTCTGATGAGACAAAAAGTGTTTCTCCATGTTTCAGGTTGTGTTCACGTCGAATATGACTAATCCGACTTGACCGGTATCTAATACAATAGCATCAGAAAAGTCTGTCTCTTCTCTGTGATATATTTGTCTTGGTTTGAAATACTGAGAACTCACATGCGCAATGAACAACTCTATACCAAAAAAGCCTCCTACGTCAGTTCCATAAGCTACGGTGCTATCAGAACTGCACTACCATCGATGTTTTTTAAATCGAGACTAAAAAATACAAGCGTCGAAAAAAATTGCTCAACTCTTCATGAATTTTAATTTCGATTGTGATGAAACATTGACTCTCTGGCAGTTGGCAAGTCATGTTCATTGATGTATTTCCATGTTATTTCATAAGCATACATGTTTGCAATTACTGATGAAAAATCTATGAATTCATCTATGTTTTGTTCTGAATTTTCTTCATGGAAGACAACATTATTATACGTCAATATAGAATGCTACTAATAATCATGATGAATCATTTCGTGGCGCAGTGGTAATGAAGATCCCAGCTTCGAGCACCAGTCGGAACAAAGATTTTATTATACAGATTTTTTTTGTCAATAACTAATAAATTAAACACTTTGGACAACTTCAGGCCAGTGACTGTTCCTCACAGCTTTTCAAAGATTTTGGAATAGGCATTTTTAGAGCGCTTGATGAATTTTGTTAACACATGTAACATTTTGATTTCCATGCAACACGGTTTCCGTTCTGGAAAATCAACTCAGACAGCCTTACTAACCTTCTTCAAGAATTTAATGGATTTAATGGATAAAGGCGAATACCCTGCTGCAATTCTATGTGATTTGAACAGAGCCTTCGATTGCGTGAATCATTCGAAGTTGTTGCATTTTCTGGAATATTACGGTGTCAGAGGAATACCTCTCACCTGGTTCTCGACTTTCCTCAAGAACAGAAATCAGTGTGTGTCTCTGAAATTCGAACACAATGATGTAACATCGACCTCTACTTCAGAAACGAGTCAGGTTTGGTCTGGGGTACTCCAGGGTTCTATTCTGGGGCCAGTCTTGTTTATTCTGTATATTAACAATATAGATAAAGAAATATCCCACTCTTTATTTACTGCATATGCAGATTAAATATCACCACTGATTTCCCATGAAAATACAGAAGCTCTCAAATACCAATGTGAAGATCTCTTGAATGCAACTTCCACGTAATTCAATGAGCATGACTTATTTTTCAATACGACAAAAACTCAACTGATACGTTTTCATCAGTATCACAGCAAAATTGAAGGCACGAATTGAATAGTAATAACACAAGTCCACGCAGTACCAACTGTGGAGTAAAATATTGAGGAATATGTATAGACCAGCATCTCAACTGGAATTTACACTGTGAAACAATTATTTCCAAATTGAGCTCACTAAAATATATGTTCAAAAATCTACGATTAGTTTTAGATAAGAATCAACTGAAAGCATTTACTATGGTCAGGTTGAATCTAGATTACATTATGGTGTTTGTTTGTGGGGCAACTCAACCATGAGCAAAAACGTTTTTATTGTACAAAAATCCATTTTACGGTGTATATTCAATGCTCCAAAGCGATATTCCTGCAGAACTCTTTTTAAGACTTATAATATTTTAACCCTTGTTAGCCTATACATATATGAGTTGGCTATCTATGTTTTTCTCAATAAAAGCGATTTCAAACTCAATAAAGATATTCACAATATTGATACCCGGAAAAAGGAATTTACACATACTTCTGCTGTCAAATTCAAAACAACTCAAAATTCTCCAGATTTCATGGGCCCTAGAGTATTCAATAGTTTGCCAAGTTATATAAAAACTGTCAATAAACTGACGGACTTCAAGAAGACTTTGAAATTATTTTTATTGAATAAATGTTTTTATGCACTAAATGAATATTTTAGCCTAAACTGAGTAGTAATTTTGAAGTGTTTGTTAATTTTATTGTACTTTTTTGTGTGTTTAGTCTTTAAATTGTTTCGTCAGTTGATTTTATATTTATAACTATTCCTATACAAAACCTGTTTTTGTCATTTTGAGGAAAATATAGAATTTGAATTTGAAATGTAATTGAAATTGTGTCAAGTATGAGAAATAGCACCTAACCTAATCATTTTTCAAAATTCAAAATTAATTCATATTATTTAGCCTAGAGTAAAAAGTCCCATATTTCATATTCATTTATTAGAATCTTATAATCTATGATTACAGTTATTGAAATAAAGTATTTCCTGCAAATTCAAAGTTCAATGAGAGTCATTAACCAGCATCAGGTATTGGGTTACATTCCGGTGCAACAACACTCGATGGCTTGAATGCTGATTATGCAATAGTCAGCGATAATTTTAACATAAATTCAAATGTTTCCTTTGATTGAGGCTTTTTTTCATTTTGAGAGGTCTGGGTGACAAGACAGACCGTCAAAGAGTTTTTTTAATTTTCCAAGTTTCAAGCATCATGGGCAGCTTGACACATTTCATCCCCTTGGTGGTATTCTTAATGTAAGTAAATTTATTTGTACATACCATTTTTATTGTTCACTATATTTTTACTGGTTCACTTCACTTGTGTTCTGTAGCACAGGGTGATATTTGTTCACATGGCTCTAACTAGATTTTAAATAAATAACTAATTTCACTTCACTGTTTTATTCACTATACCAGGGTGGTCACAATATAGTTGGTCAATGATTTAACCTCTCGCAAGCCAAGCAAATAGGTAATTGGGCACCCTAGACACCTAGGGGGCCAGGGGTTCTTCAAACCCGATCGTGACAATATCGTGGCTCGACTGGAGTGTGAGTCCTGCACGTTTCACTACTACGTTCAACTCAACAGTACTGCTTCTAAGGTGGCGTATAGAGTTAGCAATACAGCCAACTCAGGAAACATAGTGAATGATGATCATCGTAGGCTTCTGATTCATTGAAAAAAAAAACATTTCGAAATAATTGAAGGTTTGATATTTCGGCACTGCACTCCAGAAAATGAGTTTATTTTTGTCCCCCATAAAAATCGTGCATGTTGAATAATTAAATGTTTTGATAAAATTGAATGATATTTCTTCCTTGAAATCTTTGGCCTTATGCTCTGGAGATTTTGTAAGATTATTTCTAGAAACTTTCCACGTTATCAAAAATGCATTGTTGCTTCGCTCACGATTTAGATATGGTCTCATTATTTTAAAACTCATTTCCGGCAAATCGTAAAAATGAAACAAAGTGTAGAAGTCTGTCGCGTAACTATTCTGTTCTGTTTCAATATTTTCTCCTACACAAACAAAAACGGATTGTGTGATCTGCAAATTAATTTTGTTTCCAAAAAGTCACCGCCGAATATAAAATTCATGTAACTTAAAACTCCAAATTTCGTTTTTACTGTCCCACTCCAAATATTATAGTCATTCATCAATACATTGATTTATTTGATATTCACTTGAGAATAGGATGTAATGAATTGTATCAATACCAATAATGTTCTGGCCGAACATATCTAATACACATCTATTATTTGGAATACCCAAATTGAAAATCAATATGCGACCCAAATTCACTCTGAACTGATTCAGTCGAATGAAATGCGGAGCTCAGGGATAAACTGCCATTTAATTTGAAGTGAATGCAGCCTTAAGAGAAAACACTGTTTCAACTTCATCAGCCACTGACACTAGGAAAAACTGACCATATCGATTTAATATAATAGATATTCATCCAATCTGGATCATAATGACGATAATTATTGTGGTGGACGTGAATATATTATCAGGCGGAGCGTACTCGCACTATTAGATTTTTCAAAAGCTTTTGACATTAGGGTTAGTTGGGGTAAACGTGAACACGTTTAATATCATTCGAATTTGGCGCCCACGAGCGACGACAGAGACACTGCAACCTTAATCCGCAATAGACTGTTTACACTGATTGTTAGTGCTACCGGTTCAGCTGGAAAAAGTAATTTCCGTTCTTGTTGTATAAAAAGTTGTCGAGCAGTTTCGAACATCGTTTTCCAAAAAAAAAGTTGAAATTAGTCATATATTTATTTCTATTGATTATAATTGAACTAATGGCTCGTTGGCATATTTTGAGGTTATATATCACGGATTGATCAGTTCACGTGTGTTTACAATTACCCCACTTAAATAAAAGTTGGGGTAATGGTAAACGGAGTTTTGGGGGAATTGTGAACACTTCTAATAGTTTGGGGAAATTGTAAACACAACTTCTCTTGTCTTTTCAGAAATACGATGGTGAGAAACTACCAAGGAAAACAGAAAAATATTCAAAGATATTCTAATGCAGATCTTCTTAATGCTGTGAGTGATGTGCAGACCAAAAGTAAAACTTTCAGGCAGGCACAGCAGGCCTACAATGTTCCCATTGCCGTCATTTACCACAGAATTAGGGGTAGAAAAAATCCCATTGCTGTTTTGAAAGCAGGGCGCCGGCCTGCTTTACCAGCAGATGTAGAAAACACATTAGCAAATTGTCTTATTCCTCGTGCTAGAATGGGATGGTTGGCGAATATGTTACATTGATGGATTTGAAAACTCCTTTAAAAAATAACGTTCCTTCGCACGATTGGTATTTGGGAAAAGTCATCCACGTTCTTCATTTAAGAAGCCTGAGCATCTACAAAAGATTCGAAAAGACGCCAGAGATCCGTTCGTGGTCTACGACTTTTACCAAAAGGTTAATGATCTAATGAGTGAAACATCAATCGGCCATCCAAATAAATCGTACTTTGTTTTTAATACTGACGAGTCTGGAATCAGTAGTGATACCTCCAGAGTAAGAGCGATTGGTGAGAAAGGAAAAGCTCTGAGTCGAGTTTCGGGGGGCTCAGGAAGAGAGTCGACAACAGTATTGGCCTGTATTGCTGCAGACGGTACTTATCTCCCTCCATTTATTGTTTTAAAAAGAGGGGCGGTCCAGGCACGTTGGACATCCGAAGAGGCATTTCCAGGAACGCTGTATGGAGCATCGAAAAACGGATGGATGGAAGAGCCTAACTTTTTCCACTGGTTTGTGGCTCCGTTCATTCCCGAGGTGAAAGCTCGTAGACTTAGGCATAACCAACCCAATCCAGCAGCTATTCTACTGTTCGACGGCCACTGCAGTCATGTAAGTGTTCGCATTGTAAATGCTGCTATTGAAAACAACATAGCACTCTTTCGATTTCCCAGTCACTTGACTGATAGGATACAGCCTTTGGACAAGTGTGTTTTTGGCCCCGTGAAAATCAAATGGGATAAAATATTAGTAGCCCATGGCAAATCTGAAATGGGCAAATCATCGGGTAGGCTAAGTAAACAAAAATTTGTGGAACTACTAGCCGACGTTTGGAGAGATGGTATAACTGCAGCAAACATCATATCAGGGTTTGAAAATACTGGCATATTTGCTATCAACTTTTCCATGTTTTCTGGAGAGTTCTTTGATCCCATAAAACTAAAAAAGTACAAGCAGAGCATTAAATCTGTATCCGTGGGAGTACAATCTTGAACCTACTCCGGGAACGTCTGTTATAGAACAGAATGGTCCTATTCAAGGACCATACCCAAAGAACACTCCACCGGCGATGACAAATTCACAGGTTGTGTCCCAACAGCCCCAACACCATTCTCCGAATCGAATTCTTCAGATATTCACCCAAAAGCTACAGGAAGCATGTAATAATCCTACTGCATTAGATGTTGCTGCCAGTGCCACTCCAAGAGAAGTCAATCCACGTTTGAGACAGTCTACTTACGGAGAAGTCTTAACAACATCTGAAGTTCTGAGGAAACTTGAAGAAGCTGTAGAAAAGAAAAAGGATAAAGGAAAGGTGACCAAGAAGTCTCGAAAAATGAAACAGGGCAAAGGAACCAAAAAAGAAGGGAAAAAAACTTTAAAATTCACACCATCTGATACTGAAAGTGAGGAAGAGGTACATTTATTCGAAGAATGTGAGACAGACGATTACGATTCACCACTGATTACGTTGAATAATGAAATTTCCTCAAAAGAATTAGAATCTGTGGTTTATGGAGAGGTGAAGTGGGACGACTTACAGGAAGATACTTTTATTCTAGCCAAATTTACTGGGATAGGCAAGAGCTCCATTGAATATAGATATGTTTGCCTGGTTCAAAAGAAAGATGAGGATGATGGTGAAATTGCTATTGTAGGGCTCAAGTCATTCGACAAAACCTGTGCTGACTTCTACATCAACGAGATGAACATATCTTACATTACAATTGATGAGGTGGTTGCTATTCTTCCTAAACCCAGTACAAAATTTGTAGGACGTAAAATGATTTACTCATTTTCTGGAAAAGTAAACGTTTTCGAAAAACCTTGATAAAAAGTTTGTATTTGTATACGAGTAGAATAAATTCATCTCTTACTACGTATTTTTTTTTATTTCAATATCCTTGGGGCAATTGTAAACATTACTCGACATATCATCAATTGATGAACGAAATCTTAACGATTTTGTTCTGTTCACAAATACCCCCTATAAAGTCACGCAGGACTCATATCACCACAAACAAGATGTTTACGATTGCCCCAAACTTTTGAATACTTATTCTTTTTCTTGGGCAATTGTAAACATCTATTATTTCGATTAATTCTCTAACCTTCTGCCTGCTATTCCAAGCACATAAACAGAACCCTCCAAAATAACTTCAGCTAAAAAATTTATGTGTTAATTATGTAACTTCAGATTTTAACAGACTTTTATTATTATTTGTAAAATTCGTTTACCATTACCCCAACTAACCGTATTAGTCACGGAATTTTATTTGCTATTATGGATAATATTGGCCTCTTGAATTCTACTATCCAATTTTTCTGAAGGAAATGAATTATCAGATCCCTTAGGAATATTTTGCGAACTTCCACAAGGCTACATCCTGGGACCTCTGCTATTCATTTAATATACTTTTGATTTTCAACGTGCTATGAACGATACGCAACTCCATCTGCCCTTCTACCCCATGATGACATAGAAGCGTTGATTACCATCTCTACACGACATTCACTACACAGAAATGCTACTGAAATATCAGTATTGGTCATTGATAATCAAAACATAGTTAGCGACCTAGATTCTACCCTTACAATCAACATTTATGGTAATCTTATGGTTGCAGGTAAAGAGGCAAAAAATCTTGGGGTGATACTAGATACAATTCAAACGTCAAATTACCAAATGTATTGGTATTACTATGCCATGGCTGGTTTCATCAAGATTTAATTTTGGAAGTGAAAAATTCAGTCTGTCTATAGACTCAGAAGATAAGCGAAAAATACAACTTGTTCAAAATGAATTCATCTGCTTGATACGTGGTATAAGACGTGGTCGTCGTATATACCACAAACTGAAAGAGACTGATTGACTCGAGATGTCAAAACTCACGAGGCTACACTGCTTGCTCATACTATGAAATAATTACGGAGAAGTCCGCTTAATAGCTTAGCAAAATAAGATATCGCACTCCACAACACGACTGCTTGAGCTTTACGATCTCCATAACATCAATAACTTGTATCCACTTCCATTGTAATAAAGAAAACCAAATAAATTTCAATGAATCCCAGAGCTCTGCTTTTCCTGGAAGTGTGAAGCTGGGCAAGAGTTTGCTTGTCTGTCTTTTCATTTTTCACCCTGTATACAGTGGCAAACCAATGAACTGTCATAAAGTTTTCTATTCGCTGAACTTATTGCTCCAATTCAGCACAAACGTTTCATAATTGAAGTATTTTCTATTCATGGTAAGACATTTTCACTTGAAGGCGATGTTTCTGATGTTCAGGACAACTGAAGCATAATTGGTCTTCTTCATTATGAAACAATTCATCTTCTGTCTTTGAATAGAATAGAGTTGGCTATTCTTTCTGAGAAGGGAAAAATGCAAAGAAAAGTTTGCTAATTTACCGAGAAAAGTCATTCTTTTCCTAGGAACTTTAACGCCACATCTCAAAGTCACCTTTCAATTGTTACAATTACTCAATTGGGATGATGAACGTTCTTCCTTTGACGAAATTATGAATGGTTAGGTGAATTTCTCCTGCATATTAAATTATTTGTTTCAATCATCCTGTTCTATATGAATACTGTATGAATCACGGAGTTACGAGCTAGAGGCAAGTGAGTTGGTATAATTGACTCACCCTTATCAATATTTCAATTGAAAGAAAAAACAAGATAATTCCATTGCGAATACAATTATATTAGGTTGCCTAAAAAACTGGTCCAGACTCACGGTTTCAATATGAAATTTAAAGGATCGGACGCACTGTGCCTACTACAGCTGATGCGTATTGCGTTGAACTACGGCCTTGAAATTGCGGAAATGGAAGGAAATTTGAAGACGACCAGGTTTCTTGCAAACCCAACTCCGTCAAAAGATATCGATGACATTACAAATAATAATGATAATAACGATGATGATTCTACTGAATTAGAGAGTAACAATGGTGCTTCTGATTTCGGAGCACTATTCAAAGAGTGTTTAGTGCTTAGTGCTCAAAGCACTCTTTGTCAGTGCTCGGCACAGCTCTGGCAGCAACAAATCTCAACGTCGGAGTCAATCGTTTAAAAAAATCCGTCACACAATAATCTTTCTCTTATTCGAACAACACTATTCGATACTATTCCAGCAGACATTAAAATAATCCGCAACAAAGGTAAATTCAGATGTAAAATAAAGAAGGTAATCTCACCAATGCTAGACAATTTGATTTTCTCTGAAATATCACTTGAACGACTTTTCTCCAAACATCTATTCATGCTCAATGAGAAAACACGAACTATCGTCCCTTTCTTTGCAGTAGCCATAAACTGTTTTCTGTTTGATACTGATACTTTCTTGTAACTACCAACCACTATTTTCCTTCTGTTTTAATTTATCTATTTGGTTATTTGTTATTCATTTTGACTTTCTACAATGAATGATGACACAAACAGTCACTTTGTACCTAGGTCGTCCCTTTTAGACAAAACTTCATTTGGGAAAAACATTTTTTGTACTCATCACATGATGAAAACTGTACAATGCCAGATCGTGCCAATATATTTCATTTGATATATCTCATTATTTGTAAATTTATGAAAACTGAGGATGAGGGGACGTTGTTTCAAGCTAAGATCACTTCCTAAATGCTCAATATCGTTTTTGACGAATCACCCGTCTTACATTTTGGCATTGTGAATAATTCGATTCAATTGTTATTACCAATTCGGGGATTATTTTAAACTTTCTAATAGGAATTGAACTTAAACTCATTCCTTACCTTGTGACTGGAAGATGAATACACCATGTCGTAGACGAAGCAAATCCCCAACACGGTTATACCAGTTTCCTTGCTCAACATCGCAGCAACAGCCAGCAACAAACACAGCGCGAAATAAATCCACAGCTTCATATTATTCTTCCAACAACACAAACAAGTAGTAGATTCCTGCCCCTTTCCAGCCGCTTTCATCACAATACTCATCGTGGAAACCTCCCTTTCGGCATGATCAAAGTCCCTCAAATGTCTTTTGGGCCAGTTGCAACTAGTCACATTCTTTTGTAGCGCGAAAACGAACCGATGGTACCGCTTAGTATCGGTTTTGGCCGCCAGGTGCTTCTTGCGGTACACCGGACAGTACAGTGCATCTCTATACTTGACATGCGCGATATAAGCGAGTAGAGACAAAAAATAAAAGTTGCACGCTGCCAAGTCGGCCCTCCCCACGACCCCCGCCACTGTCTCAGTGTGAATGGGGTGCGTGGCGAACACCAGGCCAGTGACAGCCGCCCCGATTTTTGACTTGGTCTTCGGTAGGATGAGTTTGGCCAAGCGTATCAGCAGAGCTGTGGCCAAGCAGTGAAGGAGGACGTTCACCAGGTGGTATCCCCATGGTTGGAAGCCTCCGAGGAGGTAGTTCAGACGGAAGGTCAGGACGCACAGGGGGCGGTACGATCCGTGGGAGCCGCTGTCGCTCAGAGGGGTGCCCCAGAAGTCGTTTTCCAGTATTCGTGTCCATGGCGTTTTCGAGAGAAGGTCTGGGTTGCTCAGGATTGCGCGCCTGTAACAAAAAAAAAATTGTTTAGTAGTTCTAATGCACATTTTTTTCAAATTTTGATACAGGATACTTTGCAATCACGAAATTATCACTACACACACGACGAGTTGGGACGAAATGCATCGAATACTGAAACCAGATTTCTGAAAATTTTCATACAGGAATTTACCAAAGAGATATTTTCCCTTATAATATCACAAGAGCTTAAATTATTTCCGGAAATTTTTTTAAGGGCACCGAGGGATAATTTTCTTCAGATATTCGTGCCCGAAAGAAAATTTCCAGGAATAATTTAAGCTTGCGTGGTATTCGGTAAGAAAATTTCACACCATAATTTGGAAAAAAAAATTTAATCACGTCACCAAGTTTCGTTAAATAAAAAATATTACCAACTTAGTTACAACTAGTTACACCAAATGCTAAACTGAGATGGGTATTAGATCAGTCTATCGCCCTTTCATAATTTTGGGTTACTAAAGGTGGTAGAATTGTATTTTTTGTTAAAGTAATCCATAACACTTCTAATGTAAAAAATATAATATTAACATGGTTTGTTGCAGTAGGTGGCCGTGATATAGGCGGCCATGCTTTTGACAGATGAGGTTTATATTGGTGAATTACATTGAGTTACTGTATAGTAAACCAGCAAACAAAGATATTCTTATGTAAAACATTTCTTGTAATCATTTGCGTTTAACAATTTGAGAAAAATGTTTGTAGATCCTACGTTTTATGAAATATAAATTTTTAATGCATATTAATTAAACAAATTTGTGTTTTCTGTTTAATGAAACTTTATAGCGAATAATAAATAATAATGTTAATTCTTATAGAAATTTTGCAATATTCACAGGTATACCTATAATATATAATATCTAATGGTTGTAGATCATATGTTTACCTTCTCAACTGTGAAAAAATGTTCACTCAAATATTGTGGCGCCATGAAAAAATTTCCGGAAATTTTTTTAGATGCCATGGTAACTAGTCAAAATTAAGGCATCTTATTGGTTAAAAAGTACAGGTGTGAAATTTTCAGCTAAAATCGTTTCAGTTCATTTCCTGTAACGTACATTTTTAATCCTTCGGGAAAGAGAATATATTTCAGTCCAACAATTTGTTGTTTCATAAATAAACCTATTATTTCAGAGAAAACCAAATTTTATTTTAATTCCAAAACAGATATTTGTTTTATACAAAAATTATCGGATGATGTGGATCGTTATAAATAGATAAATTAGATAGATAGATAGATTCCTCATGACCAAATTTTCTATTGTACAATAGATGGAACGTTGTCAAAAACATGAATATACACATAATACTTGAGAAATAGCTATTAGCCAATAGCATTTCCAGACATACACAAAATTCATGATGATAAAAGAGGAAAAATATATAGATCAGACATTGTCAAAATGGTAAATATTCATGAAGTGGAGAAAAAGATATAACCATAACATATTCAAACATATGAGTACATAATAACAAATAAATAGTATTTTAATATCACCAGAGAGTGCATCTCCTAAGTGTAAAAAGGGTAACTTTCAAATTATAAAAAACATTTGTCATGAAGAATCTTTTTAATTTTCTTCTGAATATGCTACAAGATTTACTTTCTTCAACGAGAGCCTGAAGTTTATTATGATATCGAATGCCAGCTTCATTGGGAGCTTCTGACTTAACGAATGATTCATTATCCCTAAAACAAAACTGTTTTTGTGTATTGTATCGTAATTGTAGATGTCACTGTTTTTGATCAGTTTATCTTCATTGTTATAGATATAACTAAGCAATTTCACAAAATATAATGAAGAAATTGTTTTTTAACCAATTCTTCTGTTTTTTTTTTCAAGCAAAATTTCATTTATTTCATTTCAGAAAATACTTCATTGAATGCAAAAATAGCTTTTTTAAAACAAATTAATCGAAATGAATGGAGTAATTATTTGCAGTATGTGAGTCAATCATATGAAATAATATTGATGAGTTGAGGAGACATACTGTTAAGTTCAAATACATGACCGAAAATGGATCAAAAAATGTATTGTTTTCTTTCTGTATTCATTTGATTTCAGAATACCTAGTATTGCTATATTTGAAATCAAATAAATAGTTAGGTGAATACAGAATTAGCAGAGCCAGTTCAAGAATGTGAAATACTTGCGGGGAACAAATACTTTCTTGAATTGAGCAAATGAATTGTTTGGTATGAAGAGGCGACCAATAACAATTGTTTGAAATTCATTGCCTACATAGTTTCCAATAAATCTAGAATACTCCAGAAACATGGTTTATTAGTACAAATACCACTGGAACGATTGTTTTTTGTCACTTATTTCGTTGTTATTTGCCTCTGAAAATTGTGCCATGAAAGCAATATCATGATAACTTCCATCAATTTCTATGGAATCATTCGGAAGATATCAAAAATAGTTCCTATGGAGTACTTGCTAGCGGCAAATAATTCCGGAAGGAAACAAAAAACGGTAACTTTGGTGTTATTTTTACTCAAACCAGTATAGTCAATATTATTGGGGCTGATAAATTGTCTATCCTTCTATCTTTCGGATGGCCAAGGAGGGTCAATTTTGGCACCAATCTATCTTTTTCTTCAATAGGTTCAGAAAAATTTCCAATATCATTTGTTTATTTTTGTATCGAACCATATTATCGTTCGTAGTATCCTCATATTTTGTAATCGAAAAAATTCTAAATATTTCACGAATGAAAAAATATTTTCTGAATTTGGGGTCCTTCCATTTTTCAATATCATAGTTGGTGAATATCGTCTGTATGTAGAATTCAAATTAATTTTGCACTGCGCATAATCAAAATCTATTTTTATACCTTGTCTATATATACGCACATCGGTTGCGAAGTTACTACCTTCTTCAGAAATATATTGTCATCATGTCCTGGTGAATATATAGAAGATGAAATGATATCAGAAAAAGAGAATATATTGTTAGAAAACGATTCAGATGGTAAAAACAGGTCAATTGACACCGGAGAAGAAATTGACGACGGTACAAATCTAGGGAAAGATAATTTGGAAAAGACATATTTTGCAATGAACAATAACCTTATAGCTCCAGACGTTTATCAAGGAACATCCAAACTAAAAGGCCTGCTAGAACTAATGACAGACCAAATTTTCCAACTGAGGCCAAAGCTTTCAAACTTTTTTTTCAATATGAAATTTTAAACGTTGTCATTCGTGAAACTAATAATCGCGCAAATCAGTTTTAGTGATAACTGGAATTCCCTCAATAAGGAAAAACTGAATGCCTTTATCAGATTACCTCTTATTGCCGTATGCTTCGGGGGGAAATCACGAACCAATTCTGGAGCTATGGAGTACAAAAAATTCAGCATTTAAGAGGCGTTTTTTCTGTGCAGCAATATCCCGTAACAGAATGAAGTCTGCATTTAAAATTCTATTGCAAGCATTGATGGATTTTATCATTTTAATCAAAATTCAAAGTGATTACTGATCTGAAATTCAACAAGTTCAACAGATGAAGCTTTCACGAATGGGCCATTAAAAAATTCACTTTTTAGTGTCGTGTATTTTTCCTCGAGTTAAATACTCATCCATTCAAGAGCTCAATATACAAAAGTACTTCGGATATAGAAATCATCAATATTTATCAACACCTGACTGAATATGAAATCGATTAAATCAAATATTTATTCGCGATTGATAAACGATGTGACACTTTCTGTCATATCAAATAAATCCGTTTTTTAATTCTCACGTTCTCTCTCGAGAGTGTTCAATTCAATTCCGTAATGGCATAATCGATTTTTGTTTGTCCTCATGAAGAATGAAATGAAGTTTTTTTCTGAAGGCTCCACAATGTGTGTCACTTCTCATGGAAATTCCCCGTAATCTTTCATGTAAATATATGGAATTTTCAGAATTGGAAGAAATGATAAAAATTGATAAAACGATCTACAAAGGGTCATGGAACCACCGATATGTATGAAAATTTTTAGTAGAAGTCAAGTAGGAGGCACAAAAGAACTAAAATTTCTTTCGTCTTAATGTCATAGTCAAGTTGGAATTTAGTCGCCGATTTAGAGTGGTTATCTCGTACGATGGAAAATAGCGACTAAATTCCAACTTTCAGTCGCAGATGATTCCACAACTGACTTTATGAACATCCTGTTCATATTTTCAATAAAATCAACATTGCAATTATTCTTATGTAGTTACCACAAATGCACCGGGTGTCACTTGTTTATCAATATCGTTGAAAAAATATTGTCCACATATTGTTTCCCATATCTGGAATCAATATTGCAATGACAATATCCCTGAGAAATCGATTTTAGAGATGGAAAACGATATTGTATACCAAAGTTTGAAATCACATTGGTTTACATTATTTCATTTATTGGTTCAATATTATTTTATTATTATAATAATTTTGAAACAATATTACAAAGTAAACATTAACATCATTGATATTTTAATTTATAAACAATATTGAAATAAATTATGATCAAGCCTGTGTGAGAAACCGCTAGTTGGCACTACATACTGAACGTCAGCTAAAACATGAGAAAATAGTTTGATTGCTTGGTATAACTCCTCATAACCAAAGGTAGACTCTGGTGGTACCTTTATTGAAAGAAAACTGTAGATGTAGATTTTTTCGCAATTTTTTAAATATATTTCAATAATGTTTTCAAGGCAACATATTCACTTTGAATATTCTACCAATAAATCCAACTGAAATTGTACGATTATCGCAGAATGTCGCTAATATTACGTAAGATTATTTTCCCAATATTTTCTCAATATTCAACCAATAATGCGCCATTATTTCATTTGCATAAATAGAGCTCATTATCATTAATATTATTATTATATTTCGCTGTATATGTCATGTGAGAAAAACAAAAAAAATATTGTGTTGATAACAATCAGCAATATTGTTTCAATATCGCAGTGTTTTGAGACCAATATTGCTTGAAGTAAATTTCACCAATTTTATTTAAAAAATGTTCAAGTAATATCAGATCAATTTCAAGAAAAATTCACTTTTTCCATTCACGTCAATAATACCTTTGGATAGTTCGACAATATTTCCATATAATTGTATCAATATTGTCCGAATATAACATGTTTGCTATAGCGATACTGTACAAATATCGTTGAATGTTTTGAGGCCAGTAGTTCTTAGAGAAAGTTCGGATATTTGACCAATATCGCAAAATGTTCACATTTCCTTCTCGCCAATATTAAGGTTTAACCAATATTTCTATAATAGTACTATTTGGGATTCAATAATTCATTTTGAAATATTTATCTTTCCTGGCGTCTAGCAGATGTCTCATCATACTATCTTCTTATATCCTGTTAAAATTTTGTAGAGCATGAACCAAACAAATAATAAAAAAAAATACCAAAGTTTGCTGAAAGCCATTTTCATATTATTGTGCTTTATCCTATTCATTGATGTCAATCTGTTGAAATACCTTTCTACTCATGGGGTTATTGTTCTGATGTTTTACCGTTGAAGCGGTCATCAATTCTCCAATAAAAGCTGCCAGTTGAGCCCTAATTAAACAAATACTTAACCGTTTTCTTCTACTGTTATCGAATTAAATACCCCCTCATAAGCCAACGACCCTTTGAATCGACCTCTGAACATAATTAATTTAAACTGACGAATGAAACAAATTACATCGATTCACAAATTGCCGATAAAATTAAGCAGTAATTGTTATTTTGCTCCACTTGGGTCCTGGTCGTTCTGATTCCGGTAAGGGCTTCTCAAAATGGGTACACCGGTCATAAGTAATGTTCATAAAAGAGCGAAAGGAAGCTGATTAATTGTTACAGGTTGGATTTTGTCCATCTTGCATTCAAAGTGACACCATCGAAAAAATCTAATGGAGTTAAGTCAGGTGATCTAGGTGGCCACTCCATATGTTCTCTTCTTTGGTGTCTTGGCATCGACTGCTATGGTCATTAGCCACGTGTTCTGGATAGGCCTTGTTACTAACCACATGCGCCACCTTAGGAGCAGCACTGTTAATTATATGTTCTCGTCTGCCAATCCATCTTGCCTGGAAAACAGTGTTAAATTGATATTGCACCCTGGCAGCATAATTAAGCGGAGCTCTTTCTTGCCGAAATATTACTTGTTGTGGAAATTCTTGAGTGTTACCCATTCAAAATAATACCACTAATTACTAACGTTACCTCTGTCTCCAACATATTCAAGAATGTTGATTTCATTGAAAAAATTAACAGGATGTTCATAAAGTCAGTTATGGAATCATCTGCGACTGAAAGTTGGAATTTAGTCGCTGTTTTCCATCGTACAAGATAACCTCTCTTGGAAGGGATTCATGTTTTAAAGAGAAACATTCTCAATTGAAAATTGAATCAATACATGACTCCTCTGGAAATGGAAAAACCTACGATAAAATTGAAGTAACTTCAATTTTATCGTAGGGTTTTTCAATTTCCAGAGAAGTCATGTATTGATTCAATTTTCAATTGAGAATGTTTTTATTTAAAATATTCAAGAATGTTTCACTTTGTAAATTGCCATCAATGAATATTGTGCCTGAAATGCAGTAACCTAGTATACATGTCCAAACGTTGACTTTTTCCGGGAATTGTGTCTGACCCGAAATAGTCTGGGTTTTCATTGGATCAGTATCTGACATGTTGCCGATGAGAGTTCCTTCCAAAACAAATTTTGCTTCATCGCATAAACAAAAATGTCGTAGATAGTCAGCATTTTGTGCAATATTATTGGTTAATAGTTCACAAAATTTAATGAGTCTATCTGGGTCACCTTGAGTGAGTTCATTTTTGTTTCATAGGGATGGAATGAATTTTTTTTCATTAACTCTAAAAACTGTCTTTTGATCTACTTCCAAATTTTGAGCTAATACAGTTCTGATTGAAGAAGATGGGTTAACGACGAACTTACTTAAAACAAAAATCTACTCTTTTTCGAAAAGACGGTTTTTGTCAGTCTGTCTCCTATGTTGGACACAGCCCGTTTGAAAAATTTACCAACAATACTTTTGAAATGATGTCTACCTCTTGAACGATAATGAAAATTTTTAATCTACAACGATTAATTGATAAATCTGTTAAATATGCGATTTTTATCAAGTAAATTGAATAATAATGACAGTTCGATGGAATAATATTACTCAACCGTTGCGTCAAATTTGACAATTTGTAAATTTACTTGTCACTTTATTTGTAGATATACTGTCAGTCGGTTTGTGAGTTATTTGTTGTGAACATTCTTATCTCTGGTATCATTAGAGAAATTTCTAATAGTGAATCTGATTTGGAAGATACATCTTGTACACCGCCAGACATTTTAAAGTTAGCGGCTAGCGCTACAGGAAATCTCCTACCTAACAAGTCAAAAGATAAATATGATGCGGTGTACAAAAGTTTTATGGATTGGCAACTGGCACAAAAAACATCATCTTTTTCTGAAAATGTTATCCTAGTGTATTTTCTTGAACTTGCTAAAAAATACAAGTCATCATCATTGTGGGCATATTATTCTATGAAGAAGAGTACATTGAATATTTACCATAGTATCCACCTAGAGACTTACATGAAGTTGCAGTCATTTTTAAAACGTCAGTCAGAGGGCCATTAACCGAAAAAATCTAAAACCTTTACTCCCGAAGAAGTCAGTAAATTTATAAAAGAAGCGCCAGATCATACCTATCTGATGACGAAGGTATTCTTACAATAGCGTAATTTTCAGCTAGGAACTTTCCAATTCAATCAAACTATTTTTAGGCAACCTTAATCATGAGGCTAATGGGAGCTTGCCGATCTAATCATATTCTATGAATCTTGAAGAAATAGAAAATTACAATGGAGCTCTTATAGTGAAAATACCTTTCACAAAAACAAAGATTCCTAGATCTTTTACTGTATCAGGAGAATTTTACGATATTTGCAAAAAGTATATTAATCTTCGCCCATGTCATGCAAAATGCCCATCAATATTTTTAAATTATCAGAATGGCAAAAGAGTAGGCATTAACAGCAGTAAATCAGTTAGGGAGATGGAAATCAACCAAAGTTGCCGATGACAACATAACCAATAAAATAAAAAGTGGAAATCAGGTTTCAAACGAAATCAACAAACATTATACTAGCCCTAATTACAATGAAAAACCTTGGACAAGCTCTAATGCCAGTCCAAGTCCCATTATTTTCAATCAGACTCAGGCGACTGACAAAGTTATCCCTGGCATGAATTTTAAAAATTGTAATGTAACTATCAATTATTATTATGTAAGCAAATAAACATAAATGTATTGTGTATTAATAACGTTACCATCAACAAAAAAGAATGTATATTTTGCATTTGTTTAATAAACATTTATATAAATATATAGTTGTGGATAAAGTACAGAATTCAACACGCGTATAATGGCAATTACCCACTCAGATGTTACAACACTCGCCTCCGGCTCTTGTTGAAATTTCATCTTCGTGGGTAATAGCCATCATTATGCGCTTGTTGAAAAATAACTTACTGCCTAATGGTAGTCGCAGCCGGCTTTACCATAAATAACAATCATTCGCATTTTTCTACTGACTCACGGGGTTGTAACATTTTTGAAATTCACAACAAGCAAATTTATTTTCAAATTCCTACTTGACGTCTCTTCAATTTAACATTTGATAATTGAAAGATTGCTAAGTGACGAAAAAAAGTAGCGTCAGAGAGCTCCTGGAAAATATACAAGGCCTAAAAGAAGAACTTTGTGCTATGTTGAATCGATTAGAAGAAAGGAACTGGCTAGACAGAGATGGAGAAAATGAGGAGACAGGTCTGGCCTCAGTTTGTTACAATATTCTGTTTTCAGTCTTCGAATTGTATCGTTATTTAATTTTATGACTACTCCTATACAAAACCAGTCATTTTAAGCCAAATGAAAAAGTTGAATTGATGTAAATCTGTTGAAAACCCCTTAGTGCCCATGAGATTACTGTTCTGGTGTTTTTCCGTGGAAGCGGTCATCAATTCTCCAATAAAAGCTGCCGGTAAGGCGCTAATTAAACAAAAACTTCACCGTTTTCTCAGACTGTTATTGAATTAAATACTTCCTCATAAGCCAACGACCCCGTGAATCCACCTCGAAATATAATTAATGTGAACTGATGAATGAAACAAATTTCATCGATTCAAAAATTGCCGAGAAAACCAGGCAGTAATTGTGATGTTGTTCCACTTGGGTCCTGGTCGATCTAATTCCCGTAACGGCTTCTCGAAATGGGGACACCGGTCATAAGTAATCTTCATAAAAGGGAAAAAGAAAGCTAATGATACAGGTTGGGTTTGGTGCACCTTGGATTTTGAGTAACCCCATAGAAAAAAATCTAATGGAGTTAGGTCAGGTGATCTAAGTGGCCACTATATATGTTCTCGACGACCAATCCATCTTTCCGGGAAAACAGTGTTAAATTAATATCGCACGCTGGCAGCATCATGAGGAGAGACTCCTTCTTGCTGAAATATTATTCATTGTGTAAATTCTTGAGGGTTACCTATTTAAAATAATACCATTTATTGCTAACGTTACTGTCTCCAACATATTCAAGTATGCTTCACCTTTTAAATTACCAATGCATATTGGGCTTACAATGTGGTTACTAAAGTATTCCTGCCCAAACGTTGAGTCCTTCCGGAAATTGTGTACAAACTTCCCGAAATAGTCTAGAGTTTTCATCAGATCAGTATCTGAAAATTTGCAAATGAACGGTACCTTCCAAAAAAAATGTTGCTTCATCGCTAAAACAAATATGACGTTAGACCGAATGCCACCAATATGAAACCCTCCCCTGTGGGAATTTATGACTTATACTTTTTTTTGTTGGTAGTATCTACCGGATGAAGAATTGAATTGTTTGCCTCTCTTAAATTACAGCATGTTCAAGAAAATAAAGAAAAACTGAAGAATTTAAAAAAAAATTGTTTTGTTTAAGTTTAATTTTACAAAAGGGTAGGTACATTAGTTATCATGTTTATTTATAAACTTATTTGGTATTCATTTAAGGTCTGATAATGAAAACAAAATTAAATAATCTCAACAGCATATGATTTTATAATATCTTTTATATTCAACTGTCATTTTCTTCATCCTCGTATATTATGTCGTCTAAGTTTTGTACTTCTGGTTCATCTTTATCTTCAATTTCGTCTGGCTCGAAGGTTTCTGGAACGTCAAGCAGTTCGAGTGGCAACGGATCTCCTTTAATCCAATCGAATTTGAGTTCACCATTTTCCAATTTCCACCCATGTCCCACTGGAGTTGGTGTGGAGGGTTTAGCTACATGTGCGTTATTCCATAAGTAACATTGATGGTAGTTGACACGTTTTATGTGGTTTCCTAATGACGTTTTGCATGGAGGAAGTAGACTTAAATCCATACCTTGATTGTTGGGCAGAGAAAATGCAGTTGTGGGAGAATACTTCTGTATTTAAAATTATTATTATTTATTTTTCCTGTATATGCTGTAATTCGCAAGTGGCAAACACCTGAAATCTTGAAGTACATGTCAATACAAACAAAAAAATGTATAGGTCGAAAATTCCCACGGTGGGGGGGAGGGGGGGTATACAACAACCTCCGCTCTACGTAGATAGTTAGGATTGTGTGCAATATTAGTTGTTATTAGTTCACAAGATTCTATGCGCCTATCTGAGTCATCTTGTGCGAGATCCTATATCATTTTTATTTTATAAGGACGGAATTTATTTTTGATCATGACTTTGGAAACTGTCTTTTGACCTACTTCAAATTTTTGAGTTATAGTTCTAATTGAAGAAAATGGGTTAACGACGAACTCACTTAAAACAAAAATTTGCTCTTTTTCGGAAAGAGGGTTTCTGTCAGTCCGTCTCTTATGTTGGACACCACCCGTTAAAAAAATTTACCAACAATACTTTTGAAATGATCTCTATCTATTGAACGATAATGAAAACGATCATTAAATATCTTTACTGCCTCATGGTAGTTGCAGCCGGCTTTACCATACATAACAATCATTCGCATTTTTCTACTGACTCGCGAGGTTGTATCATTTTTGAAATTCATAAGCATATTTATTTTCAAATACCTACTTGACGTCTATTCAATATGACATTTGATAATTGAAAGATTGCTAAGTACCGAAAAAAAGCGGCGTCAGAGAGTTCATGAAAAATACACAAGGCTCAAAAAAAGAACTTTGTGGTATGTTGAATCCACTATAAGAAAGGAACCGGCGAAACAGAGATGGATAATGTGAGGAGACAGGTCTGGCCTCAGTTCGTTACAATATTCTGTTTTCAGTCTCTAAATTGTATCGTTATTTCGTTTTATAACTACTCCTATACAAAACCAGATGTTTTAAGTAAAATGAAGATTTTGAATTTGTGTTAATTTGTTGAAAACCCCTTTGTGCTCATCAGGATATTGTTCCAAAGTTTTTCCGTAGAAGCGGTCATCAATACTTCAATAAAAGCTGCCATTTCAGCAATAATTGAACAAATACTTTACCGTTTTCTCCGACTGTTATTGAATTAAATATTCATAAGCCAATGACCCCTTGAATCCACCTCGAAACATATTCGTTGTCCCTGTATAATCATTTAATGTTTGTTGGGATTGAATTAATAAATAGAATATGTCTATTTTTCGGATGGTCCTGAAAACGACCATCAAAAATTCTTACCGCCCCATGGTAGTTGCGGCCTACTATAAATAACAATCACTTCGCATTTTTCAACTGAATCGCAAGGTTGTACCATTTTTAAAATTCACAACAAGCAAATATATTTTCAAATACCTACTTGACGTCTAATCAATATGACATTTGATAATTGAAATATTACTAAGTAACGAAAAAAGTGGCCCCTGATATCTCCTGAAAAATACACGAAGCTTAAAAGAAGAACTTTGTGATATGTTGAATCGATAGGAAGGAAGGAACCAGCGAGACAGAGATGGAGAAAATGAGGAGACAGGTCTGGCCTCAGTTCGTTACAATATTCTGTTTTCAGTCTTCGAATTGTATCGTTATTTTATTTTATAACTACTCCTATATAAAACCAGTTATTTTAAGTAAAACAAAGAATTTGAATCGGTGTTAAAACCACTTTCTGTTCGTGGGGTTATTGTTCCGGTGTTTTTCCGTGGAAGCGGTCATCAATTCTCCAATAAAAGCTGCCAGTTTGGCGATAATTAAACAAACACTTTAACGTTTTCTCCGACTGTTATTGAATTAAATACCTCCTCATAAGCCAACGACCCTTCCAATCCACCCCGCAACATAATTAATTTAAACTGATGAATGAAACAAATTTCATCGATTCACAAATTGCCGAGAAAATTAGGCAGTAATTGTTATGTTGCTCCACTTGGGACCCGGTCGTTCTAATTCCTGTAACGGCTTCTCGAAATGGGGACACCGGTCATAAGTAATGTTCATAAAAGGGCGAAAGGAAGCTTATATTGGATCACCGAGGTAGCTGGATGTTTTGCAGGAATATATTCGGCTGCTTTTAATCGCGGGAAGTAACTGGATGTGGCCGGCGGTCTCAGTGAATCTCGCTGAATATATGGGATATTTTAGCTGCTTCTTGTGTGCGAATAATTCGTCCGAAAATCGAACAGAATGTGCTAGGATGATTTCGTACTTTAAATGGATTCACTTCAATTTCGGGAAGACTGGTCATTAACGAAAATCTTTTCAGGCGTACGCAGTCCTCATTTCGTATATAGTAAAACTCTAGGTCTAGAAAAAATACCCAAAATTTCATTCATCTAGTTAGATCACGATTTGATTTTCTGTTCCATAATTTTTATGCGACTGCCTTAGAAAATGAGCTTCACGTGATTTCTATGTAGACTAGTACAAAAAAATCGTTTGTGTCTTTCTCTTAGGAAGTAGTACCTATACTACGGTCGATTCAAGATGAACACCAACTTTCGAAGAGTAGACCCTTATGGGCCGTGGTGGTCGGCTGGTAAAGCGTTCGCCTCGCAAGCGTGGGGTCGTGGGTTCGATCCACCGATTCATCGGTCTCGTGCATGGCTTCACACGTTAAAAGGTAAGGGTTGCGTCTTCCCCAGCTCACACAAGTCTCTCGAAGACTTCTGAGGGTTGCGCGTCGGGGTGCAATCGGTTGACGGATTGAACAATTTTAACAAAAACAACAATATACCTATAGAGAAAATGATCCCTGTCATTTTTTTATCTATTGGTTTGTCTGTATGTACCTCCTTCCTTCATATTTTCCGAACGGTAAGAAATATCGCTTTGAAATTTGAATATTTTTTTGTAAACGAGTAAAATATTTCTTATTTTTTCTTGTTTATCGAAAATTCTGGAAAAATTCTACGAGATTTTTTCTTTTTTTTTTGTTCTTCCTAATTCCCCTCGATATAGGTTCAGGAATTGATTCGATCCAGTCGATATTTTCAAGAGAAATACCTCAATATGTTTTATAATGAACGAAGATGATCGGAGAACCGAGAAATCTCCAAAACTTTTAAAATCGAAATTGGCATATTTGAAAATACAGAATATCTCAGAAACAGTTGATATTTTCACAATATACTGCTAATCATTTTTTAGCATCTTCCGTAAAGACGATAGTCTAGGAAACATTTGAAAAAAGTGGAAAATCGAGAAATTGACCGTACAAATGAAACAAATGAAAATCTCAAAATTGCTTCGTGTGCGTCTTCATAAGACACATAGATATTTTCAAACCATTTTCATTCAACTCGATTAAATCGTGGAAACATAAGTTGGAGAAATAAAAAAATGGAAAATATGTACTTTTTTTCTAATTTTGCCAAACTTCTGAAAATCAAACAAGATATCGAAGAGTTGTATATCAACAATTCTGTTTTTGATTAGTTCTACAAAAAGTTTCCAGGAAATTTTTTTATATCTTGAAAAAAAAAGGGATATGGACGTTTTCCATAAACACTAAAATCTGGAGAACGAAACGAGATTTCGAAAAAATGTATACAGTGCGGCTTTTAATAGCCCCCCCCCTATTAACTTTTGAACGGTTCGACGTAGAAACATGAAAAAATAACCGTTTATTAAAAAAATAGTGATTGCACGATAGGGGATGCAGGGGGGCCTATCAACTCAAAATTTTTAAATGGCATGTGGGGTCAAGTGTCACATCGTTGAAAAGAGAATTCAATTCTCTTTACAACCATCAAAATATTTTTGAATTTTGTTTATGAATTTTTTCCCAATTTCGATTTTTATACCTTTCGAATTTTTTAAATTAATGTGCCCCCAGCACCATCTGTCGAGTAATTGCAATGTTTCTTCTCTCAAAAAGTAGTATCGGTAATACCCTTCAAAAAATTTTTGGTTTCAATGTTCCACATCCAACCGTTCAAATTTGTCGAGGTATGAGTAGTATTCAGATCCGCATTTATATTTGATATTTCGATTTTGAATTACAAAAAAATATTACCGAAATTCAAAAATAATTAGATGATTGTAAAGAGAATTGAATTCTCTTTTCAACGATGTGACACTTGACCCCACATGCCATTTAAAAATATTTAGTTGATGGGCCCCCTTGCGCCCCCTATCGTACAATCACTATTTTTTTTAATAGTATTGGTGAAACCCTCGAAACGGTTTTTTCATTCATGTTTCTACGTCGAACCGTTCAAAAGTTAACAGGGGGAAACTACTAAAAGCCGTACTGTATAAACAGTTTCATTGCCCTAAAACAGATCTACAAAAAATTCTTTCAGAATTTTGTCAAATATTGAAAAAAAAAATGAGGTGTGGACTTGAAAGAATTTTCACTCGAAACTCGAAAACAATACCTAATAACGAAAAAATGTATAAAAACATTTTTATTGACCTTGAATGGGACTATAAAATGTTTTCATGAAATGAATGAAAAAATTCCTCCTTTACCCTCATATTTGGCTCACAGATTTTGAAAATTTTCCGCCTCCACCCCCACCCCAAATTTTTTCAGGCGCTTCGTGCCCATATTTTCGGTAATTTTCCCCTCCAGCCCCCCAAATCTTCTGATACTCTCCCTCTCCAGATGGATACCGTAAAACACAACACTTACTCCGAAAATACCGCGAGTTCAGTAAAGGACCTCACAGGTTTTCGTGACAACAAAATGATGTGTATGAAATGAAGGACAATTCCACCCTGACTGACAAAAACATCGATTTTATCTGCAGTAGGTTCCACTAACTATAATGAGCATAATCCTGCATTAGATTCGCAATGCAATCAATTAGCTCAATGATGGAATAATAATACGGGATGATGGTATCACTGCGAGAGGCTATAATGCTGACGTAAACGATAATCAGCACGAATACAACTTGGAGACAGCTTTAACGGCTGTATTACAAATGAAATATTCACTACTCTCAATCGAAATGGAATTCAAAATGGAACGAAAGGCAAATAAAGAGGCTGCAGGAAGTATTAAATCGAATTATGATTGAACTACGTGTGGAGATGATTGTTCAGTCGGTGAAATATTTGATTTGTATATGAAACAAATTAATGAATTATAAAGTTGAAGGCCGTAGTCTATCAATAGAAGCAGGAAGACTGAAAACAAGTGACAATTTTCTACAATTTCAAAACGTTAGAGAGGTCAAAACTCATCACACTCTTATCAAAGTATGTATGCTGACGACGCCACATTATTATTTACTGGTAAATATAAATCAGAAATGCAAGACAAAATAAACCGTACAACGTCCACCTTATGAACTTGGTTGAGTGATAATTCTTTGTATTCGAATCCCACAAAACTACCAATTCGATTTTTTACACCTCTCGAAAGCACAACCTGCCGAATCTAACTATTACTATCAATGTAGAAACTCAAAAAAGTACTACGTTTTCAGTTATAAAATTGAAGAATAATATCTCTTTCAGTACTCACTGCAGTAGACTAAGCAAATCATTGAACTCAAATGGTTACCAAATCTGGGTTTTCAAAAATGTTCTGGACAATCGGGTACTGAAACAATATTACTTTGGTCAGATCCAGTTGAGATTATCATATGGCAAACTCGTATGAAGGAACTCAACAGCAGTACAAGACGTATAGATTTCCCAAAAACGGATAATTAGAGCAATCGCAGGAGTATCGTCAACCTTCTCATGTAGTCTCCTTTTCAAGAGACTCGAAATACTGCCTCTAGTTGAACTTTTCATTCTGGAACTCTTAATTTATGTTCACCAAAATAGAAATTATTTTACAAGAAACCAAATTCTTCACGAATATAATAAGAGAACAAGAAGTGATTTCCATATCCCTAGTACTCACCTCACACTTTGTATGAAATCATACAAAATATTAGGTCTGAGATTATATAATATTCTTCCGGATCCCATAAAAAATACTCACAAAGTTCATTGTTTTGAAAAAAAAATCATATCAGTTACTTCTAGATATAAGTCCATACACAATAACAAAGTTCAATGAATATCTCAAATTGACTGATTAAAAAAAGATTTTTGTACTATTTTGTTACTATTCTTGTGAATTTATATTGTACTGGTATTGTAATCTATGAGTATAGGTACCTAATCAGTATATTGTGTGTTGAATAACTTTAGTTACATTTAACCTTTGACTTATCCGCGGTGACAGCTCGAACGGAGAGCGGCGGTCCACCGATATCTGAAGCCAAGCAACGCTAGGCGAGGCCGGGGTTTGAATGCGTGACCAACGGACCTCCTTTCGATATTTTCCGCGGATCGTGCTAGGAATCGCTCGTAAAAAGGTAAGACCTCTTTAATCCTTGGCTCGCACAAGTTTCGACTTTGAGGGCTGCCGTTCGTAAGGGGACGACAGCTGGTTAACGAAAAAAAAAACTTTAAACAATTTTTAAACTTGCCCAATAGCCATTCTCATGTACTCCTATTTTATGGATTGAATTTTCTATCTATCCATCTATCTATCAATCAATCAATCAATCAAAATATGCTTTATTATCAAAGAATAATTTCTTATTGACAAAGCGTGTACCTATGCATGAGTATAAATTAAATTAAATTAATAACATTTTATAAATAAATGTATAAGAATAGTCACAAGTAAAATTAAATTGAAGACAAAACAGTCCGTCAAATATTGAAATTGTCACACAAATATGCAAATAATAATAATAATGATAATAATTGTATATATATATATACACATATACACACATATATAAGTAGTCACATACATTTTTTTAAAATATGAATAATACAAATGTGAAAATAAAAAAAATTAAAAATATCCAATTCTGATTGTCTGTCAATCCTTGAGGTATTTCCAATACTATTTTCATTCGCTACCACTGGGTTACTTTGTCCTAAGTTTTCAATAATGAAATTTCGATGATGATGAAGGTTCCTTTTTTAATGATAGCGTCGGAATTATTTTACTGAAGTTTCAGGCTTCAGTCAACTAATAGGAATAATATGGAATTTTTTTGAGAGTGCCAACAAATTAACTATAAAAGTTGGGAAATTGCCTCAACCTGGGGTTACTTTGACACAACACTACGTTTGCCCAGTGAATGAATGATATTCACTGTCTGGGATGTAGTTAGATTTGTCTATTTTCAACTACAAGGACTATCCAATTAAACAAGTTCTATGTCCCATTTCGTGGTTTATATCTTCCCAATAATGACTGATCAGGGTAATACTTATAAAAGATTTGAATGACAAAAGTGAAAACCAGGAAATCTCTATCCTCAAGTTTGCCCGAAACTAGCAGAGAAAAATCAGAATTCATTATCTTTTCAATATCAAATTCTATAGGTTAGATGCATAATACAACACTTCACAATTTTCAAAAGAAATTGAAACCTTCATCACACCGTTCAACTTAAAGAAACCTCTAGATTACGCAACCAAATGGTATCATTCACTGTGTGTTGCTCTTTTCTTTGTTTCCTTATTCGTTTGAAATTTGACATGTTGTCAAACCTCGAAATACATATTTTGTGATAAACGATAATTGATAGTCTTGATCAAACATTGTTTGAAGTTCAGTAGTTAAATTTGTTATGACACGCACTATCACGCAAGAAAATATGCTACGTCATTCCATTAGCACGCTATCACATCTGGTAAACTAAGCAATATCGATTAATCAAGGTGGCAGGCATCCTCGAATAAATGATCAAAATAAATTATAAGAATAGTGTATGATCACTATAGACAGGTAAATGTTTTAATTTTATACGAGGATGTATTGATATCTAGTTAGCCTAGACCAGTTCCCTGCATAAACAAAATATTGCGTTGCCATAGCAACGAACAGTAACTTATTAGAAGTGTCAGTGTAAAGTTTGACGTCAAAAAAGTAAACCAGAGTTACACAATAAATTAAAAGAAAAAATATGTCCATCGATATTGTGAAAATCGAAAAATTGGATTATCGAGCCATCATCAAGTACCTGTATTTAAAAGGGTTAATGGGTAAGCAGATTTACGAAGATATGCTTTATACCCTTGGTGATCAATGTCCTCTGTATGCGACCGTGAAAAATTGGACAAGCTTCAAAAGAGGTAAATTTTCCATTGAAGATGATGACCGATCGGGAAGGCCAGTTTCTGTGTCAGAATTGAGAAACGAATGCCACTTTGTGATACACGGTTGAATAGAGAATTCCAAGACAAATAAGATAGGCTGGATAAATATAAAAGGTGTCATTCAAAAAATAGAAGTTGGAGTTACTGCCGATCAAACGGAAAAATAAAAACCATAACTAAATTTAAAAAATGTGGATCAACCGGGATTCGAACTCAGGTCGCATTTCTCCGGTAAAGTGCGTTAGTCCGCTACGATATTCCTTAGTCCTTATCTTACTAGCAAATAGCTGAATCTGATGTGTAAATTGCCGGTTTTTGACAGTGGTTCAGTAGGAAATTCAAAGAGGCTGTTTATATCCATGCTAGCGGTTTATTGAACTGCTCTTTTACTCTAGCGAAATAATTATCAGGTGGGTGGCGTCTTTCCGGAAATCTTTCGACATACAATTGTTCAGCCTGTCTACAATTTCTCTTGCACTCTCCGAATATCAACAACATATCGACCTTTTCGTCCTTTGAATACATATTTAGTATCTAATTAAACGATGCAATTTCAATCAGCATAAAACTGACGGAAAAAATCATTGCAATCAAATCATGTTTACCTGTCAAACACAAAACATTTTGGGTACACTGCCTTCTAGGCAAAATATTATTGCATATATCTAGACTAATAGACTTGTGAATTGGTGCATCAGGGAAACAATTTTAAATTTATGTTTCCAAAGAGAAAGACAGATAGTTTCTTCACAAGCAGCCAAATTGAAAAAAATATGTTCCCATATCAGTTTTCGCAATATCGTGATTTATTTTCAGCTGTTTTTTCTTTTTATTAAAAAAATTATTGACAATCTGTAGGAAGTGATCAGGTATGGAAAAAACTGAAATTATATCGTTTGACTGATACTCTTTGGATTTCCAAGCCTACCAAGCATCGAAAGATTATCGAATTCTGGTAACAGCAAACTTGATGTTTTTCAATAAAATGCAATTCATGTGCGAATTGAGAAACGAATGCCACTTTGTGATACACGGTTGAATAGAGAATTTCAAGACAAATAAGATAGGCTAGATAAATGTACACGGTGTCATTCAAAAAAAAGAATTTGGAGTTACTGCCGATCAAACAGGTAGTTGAAAAAAGTTGTCGTTAGATTCAAATGAAGCGCTATCATTGATTTCGTAACTTCTGCAAATTTCAAATTTTTATCTATTCAAATTAAAAAACTACAGGCTGCTACATGTCTGCTGTGTCACCCAATATGTGATTGACACCAGCTTATACATCAATTTGATTTAACTGGGTGTGTATGCGAGAATGTTCAATATAGAAATATGGAAAATGTAAGGACTATACTTGTATACCGGTGATTTTCAGAGAACTTTCTGAAATTTCCTTCATCATGGTCAAATTCTAGTAGAGTATATAGAAGTTGTAGGAATAGTCATAATTTTCATTTGAATGAAGAGTGAATGACAATGATCACTGTACTTTGGTTCGCTTACGATTCTTATAAGTTTTTTCTGAACATATTATGAATGACTCATCAACATATCTCGACCATAACCCAGGTTTTCTTTCAGCTTGCTGGATGACATAGTTCTCAAACCGTACCATGTAAATGATGGCGACGACTGGGGATAGGAAGGACCCCATAGAAATTAATGGGATTTAATTAAATCTAGTTTCGAAATTTTCTGAACCGCAGTTCCTAAAGCAAACATCGAAAATTATATTTGAGCCGACCCCGGGTTTCATTCATTTACATTTTGCCTAAAAAAATAGTTTGAACAAAAGAACTTTAATTAACATCGGCCAGCATCAACTGCGTGTTTTGATTACAAATATGAATTTTCGGTTCATAAACAAGCCGAAAATAATTCATCGAAAACTGCAACTGAAACCGCGAATATGTTTGTTTGTACATACGAACGTAATAATAATTCATTTGACAGTATTTTCCGTAGTGACGCATTTCACGAATATTAATGTTCTGCAGGAATGAACTGCTAAACCAAAAACTATAATTTCGAATTGATGCTGTATGCGAGATTAATAGGATATTTGAAACAACTACTACTACTGCTCTGGCACTCAAAATATGGTGGAGGAACCGATATCATCGATCACACCATTTGTGTATTTAGAGCGCAAAGTGATAGATTGCCGCTCGACGAAAAGAGATAGAGAAAGAGGGAGAGAGAGATAACATTTGGAGTACAGCAATGACACTTCGAGCTCAAAATACACCAACGTTTTTTTTACAAATGCAAAACACACACGGAACTCACAAATAATGATGGAAAATTATAAAGTGCAAATCTTGTTAAAAGAATATCAGATAGTGCAAAAAATATCAGATAATGTGAAATGAATATCAGATCGTGAAAGAAAAAACTATGATAAATTAAAATAGAGTTAAATTTATTGATTTCCAAAGACCACAATCAAAGTGGTATGAAACACGTTACATATTACATATAGTTGATTCACATTTAACATGGTGAATTTTATAAAAAATACATATATCATAAAATATAAATATCTATCTAGCTGGAATAAAACTCATCGGTATTGTAAAACATTTTTGAAAACAGAAAAGTTTTGTTAGTTTGAAATAGGTAACTTTCTTTTTAATTGTCTCCGGAAGTCAACCCCCCACCATTAAAGATGGGTCCCTTGAGGGTAACCTTGAAATTATTTCGTGGTGTTTTCAGATGATGGTCAAATCTCGTGAATAACTGTGGTTATTACCATGAGTACTCATGCTCTTTTTATTTTTAAATGTGTAACACGATATTCCTACAATATATTATAGGTAAGAGAGAGAAGTATAAGCATAGCAAGTAATGTTCTACATGATTCTCTCTGACTTTCATTCAGTAATGTGCTAAGTAATTTTTTCTGTAGTATAGATAATTTCTGAGCTACTGATGCTGAATCCCATAGTAAGTTCCATATGTGAGGTGTGACTGAAAATGAATCCATCCTGATTTGTATTTTCCTGGATAGGATTTTCACGCTGGTAGCTATAGCTACCTCTGTGGCGACGTTAGTTGTTGCCTTGTAAGCACAAGATCATCTAACCGAAGCCACAAATGTGTGGTTGGCTTCCTGTTGTTGACTTCCTTTGTTTCTATTCTTACATCCAAGTGTTGTACATCTTCAACTTGATTGTACCGTACTGATGAGAGCTTAAGCTCGAAACACGTGTCTACGGTTGCACAACAATTTGAGGGTTATACCCAATAACTTTTCTCTTTATATTTTTATATAATTAACAATTTTTTAAAAACACCACTATGTTCGGTTAAATTCCAAAGAAACAGCGATAAACAAACAGCTGCACGACATTCGGTAAATGGCATCCTTCTCAGAACAAGAACTACGTAATGTGTTCATGGATAGATGACAGAAAAAATGCGGAATTTATAATAAAGCCTGCATGCAAACATGTATAGTGGAATGTGGCGGACAAAATTGAATTTTAACCCGTTTTATATTTGATTAAATGCTGTCCAGTTAAGTGCACACGAGGATCGAAAGGGAAGGTAAGGGCTGCGTCTTCACTCTCTCACACAAGTCTCTCGAAGACTTCTGAGTGTTGCGCATATAGGGGTGCAATCGTTTGACGAAAATAACGATTTATTTCAATAATGCCAAAAATTACGGAAGTTACAGTGGTGTTTGAGTTTACATGACGAATGTCTCACGTTTGATCATACAGATTTTCAGGTATAAGTCGCTACTTCAGGATTTTTAGACATCTTACTACTAACTGACCAATACATTGAAACAATCAAGTATAATAATCCGACAACATATCTTCTTGTTGAGTAGCCAAGGAAAGAAGAAGTAGGAATTTTCTTCCACACTTTTATCATTCAAATAATCGTGTACGTGGCAATTTATTTTGAAATACTGAAATAATTTATCGTTCCAAATTAAGGAAGTAGAACGAAAATGGGTTAATTCACCCTCGTCCCTTGCTATAATTTCCCAAAACGAACAACTCCATGGGCTTGATATCAACCTACCGGTGCTGTTATACCGATCGACTGTAAGAGTTTGTAACTGATAAAGATAAGGAGAAATATGAAGGGATTATCAAGTAATTCTAAATGCTGATAACGCTACCCTCGGTCTGAACGATATTTATAGGTTAGAATAAGACTTTGGGAATAATTTCCAATAACGCGGCATTTAATTGGAGAATCTGCTTGCCGTGATAAGATAAAAATAACACGGATACTCCTTTGTAGCTAAAGAGTTTGGAGTTAGATGGAGTTTGTAACAAGTAGGACGCGAAAATGATAACGGAAAATATAAAAGAGGTTGAACTCAGGAAAAGTTCAATTTATGGTTGAAGAAGGGAAATTGGGTGAAGGTGGGTGAAGTTATCGGAAAACTGATGCTGAACAACAGCAAGACTCCTTCTATTCAGATCACCGAAACATTTATCTTTCACATTCAGACAATAATAAAATCTGTTCAGTGTAAAATATATAAATAAATAAAAAAAAAGGAAAAATTTAAAATGTTGACAAATCATAACAAGATTTGTATAATTATTTGAGAAAAACGGAACTAGAAATTATTAGCAAACATATGCTTTCAATTGTCATATATCTTTTCAAAATCGTAGAAGTTTTGAGTCTATTGTAGTATGAATTACTGATGTCTTATACATCTCCATATCAAGAAAAACCACTTTTACAATCAACATGGAAGGAATGATCTTTCCACTTTTCTAAAAGATAGAACATTCACTCAAAAGAAAAAAAATCGAAGTGTGATTATATTTATGTTTTTTATCACTAATAGCTTTTCTACATAAAAAATATGTTGTGGTATTGTGAATTGAGGTCTCATACATCGGTGCTGCAGATATTAATCTAGCTCAAACCTACTTTTTTTTTATGTTTGCTCTCCTATCCAAAACCTGTACTGACTAGAAGTTCAAATAATAACCAGTGTCAAAATGATGTTAACACCATGCTGCTTTTTCTTGCATTGTTGTAATAATTTCATGACAATGATATTGGTGTTGATACACCCTGCTTGTGAGATATTGTCCAATATAATACTTTTCACAATTGAAGAAGGGAATTTTATGAATTATATTGGACCACAGATTTTTAGGTACAGGATCATTCATTATAGAAAAAATTGAACCAACCACATCAACGTTATTAAAGGCCAATTTGCATTTTGGGACCCTCTTAATGATGATTCGTTGAATTTCTTCGGAGACGCCTGGAAAATATGTAAATTAAAACTATCTCATATGCTTTTTTCTCTCATCAATGATGCAACTGTGACTATGTTCATATTCATCAATTATCCTATCCACTAGTAACCTTGGATATTTATCAATAATCAAAATACGTATTATATTGTTATCAATCTCATGATGGAAACTTGTGCTATTCAGATTATATGCTCTATAACATATATTTTCCATAGTGGCAATTTCATGTGCGTGAAAATGAGTTGACATGAAGTTGAGGACCCTTCCAGGAGATGTATAATTCTGATACCAACTCGTCGAAATTATACCATCTGTATCACGTATCACCATTGTGTCAAAAAAAACGGAATTTTTACATCTCTTTCCATTTCCATGGTAAACTGTTTTTTTTTATGTAACTATTGAAATGTGTCGAAAAATCTGCTGTGTGTTCAGATGAGCAGGCTAGTGAAGTATCATCAACATCCAGCCTAATGAAAGAAAGATCAAATGAAAAAACATCCGTCACTGTTACAATCAATTCAATTAGGTATTCTTAGGTTAGCCAATACTGGGCTAGCTGGGTTCCCCAAAAATAATCTATCAAGTTGTTCATAGAATGTTCCATGATATTGAATTTATTGTTGAATATTGTTGAACAGGAACTCAACCAATTCACAAAAAATATTACAAGTTGTATGCTGAAATAAAGTGCCATTTTTTTCCAATGTAGATTGTCACATATAATATTGGGTATATTGGTTGTATAATTTTTCCAATATCGATAAAAGAATATCGTCTACATATTGTTTCTGATATCTAGCATGAAAATTGAAATCCCAATATTCCTCTCATATCGATTCTAAGATTGAAAACTATAGTGCAAATTCAAGTTTGATAACACATTGGTTGAATAATATTTCACCAGTATTCAACAAATCATATTAACCTGAGAACAAACAGTATTTTGCCCTCAACCATGAAAGTATATTCACTCCTAGATGCATATTCCAATAGCCAAGTTATTTTCTTCAGTGGGAATACCAAACTGACAGATTTTCAAGTTCCAGAGTTAGAAGTTACAGAAAAATGATTCTGAATTAGATCCAGAAAGTATCAGTCAAGAAAACAGTGGAGGTAGTTGACTGGGTAACTAGTCGGTCAGCGATGAAGGTGATTCTACAGAAAAAAGACTGAGAAAAATACCAAAAATAAATATAAAAATACCAGCAAGATTCGCAAATTATGTTTAAGGAAGAACATATCTCAAGAAAGCCGAATGTCATAAATATTTTTAGGTTTAATTCAAACCACTTTTAGAAAGGGAAGAGAGGTTGATTAGTAAGTGTTAGAATAACAAGGAGATTGTTAAAGAGGAACAGGATTAGCAAATTCAATTTTGGATTGTTGTTTCGAAATGAAGTTTAGTTTTCCAGTATGAATCACATAAGAGATTTCTCCGTAGGCTCGACTTCACTTCTTGAGCTGGTCACAGAAAATTTAATTATAAATGTCATATCAAATCTCAAAAACAAATGTTCTCTTGGGCCAGATGAAATAAAGTTTGCAGCGCCATTAGTACATCTTATATATCTCACATTTTAAAATAGAATTGAACCGACCCAATAAAAATGATCGATTGTTTCAACTATACAGAAGGCTGGAAATGAATGTTGATTCACCCAATTTCTGTAATTGATATGACTGTATAAATATGGAATTCAAGGAACAGCGTAAGATGTTTTGCGGAATAACCAATCAAATAAAAGCCAGACAGTCAAAATTGATAATAAACAAAGTGTATCATTGAAAATCACCGCCGGTGGACCGCATGAGACTGTGTTGGGGCCGATTATGTTCCTTTTGTACATCAATAGCAGAAGTATGATAAATGGCTTCACAGGCCTTATTATTTTCCACGCTGATGATATGGCACTAATAAACACCAGCGAAACATGGGCCCAAACATATGAAATACAGGTTTGGGGTTGAGAGTTATCCAATCTGTCTTGATGAAAATATTTTAACACCGAATGTCAACAAAACTAAATTTATCACATTCACTATGACAAACAATGATCAACCAATTCGAATTTCTTTCAAACACACTCCTCCAATTGCACCAATCAAGAAAAAATTGGAAAAATGGCTTATATTCAATATCTAGGAATTCTAGACCATGAATTATTGAGATGGGACGAGTATACAATCTACGAAACAAAAAACTAAGACAACTGACACAAATTCGATAATCTGGGAGAAATATTTTAAAGGGAAAACTTATACACCATTTACAACTAAGGGGCATAATCAGTCATAAGATATTGTATTACAGTTTGGGGAGGTATATTTGGTAACGTTATAAATAGCGTTGAGACTATGGAAAATGCAATATTAAAAATTCTGAAGTAGTTTTTGCGCCTGTAGGTATATTAAATTCGAAAATAAGTTTATTATTAAATAAGTATTTTCGAATTAAAAATTCTGTTAAAAAAATTGTTATAAAAGCACATACTCAAAGAAGTATATTTTTTTATTGTCCAAAACTTTGTAACTTACTGCGCAAAGAATTGAAGAATATCAATGACTCAAATAGGTACAAATCTGATCTCAAATAATTCATAAACCAAAATCACGAAACGATAATAACAATTTTTGAACAAATAGAAGCATCGGTTAATTTCACTTTCAATCTTGCTAAATAAAACCCGGCAACTTTTCCACCAATTTTTTCATATGAAGATAAACAACGAAAATTTGAATATTTTGTACTTTCAATGCATATAGGATAAAAACATGGTTGTATGTCAATAACATAAGATGATATCTGTTAGTATTGTAACGTTGAAACGTTAATGTTTTAAAGAGAAACATTCTCAATTGAAAATTGAATCAATACATGACTACTCTGGAAATGGAAAAACCCTACGATAATATTGAAGTTACTTTTTTGTAATCTGAGAGAAAACAACTACTTCCCCGGCAAAAGCCACGCTGGACATTCAACTACATCTGATAGATATTGAGAAAGACCCTATATCAGATGTAGTTCAATGTCCAGCGTGGCTTTTGCCGGGGAAGTAGTTGTTTTCTGTTAGATATTACAAAAAAGTAACTTCAATTTTATCGTAGGGTTTTTTCCATTTCCAGAGGAGTCATGTATTGATTCAATTTTCAATTGAGAATGTTTCTCTTTAAAACATGAATCCCTTCCAAGAGAGGTAATCTTGTACGATGGAAAACAGCGACTAAATTCCAACTTTCAGTCGCAGATGATTCCACAACTGACTTTATCAACATTCTGTTCATATTTTCAATGAAATCAACGTTAATGTTTTATTGGTACATGTAGCGACATCTAATATCGAATAGCGCAATGGTGAACGAAATAAAATCTATAATAATGATTATGTGAAAGTATTCATGCAGCGACATCTACTAACGAATAGCGCAATGTAGAAATATTATTCTACTATCACAGGGCGTAAGAGACGATTTTTTTTTCATTGTAAGATCTTTGGGAAGCGTCGGCCTTCTGCCTCTTTGGTTTTCATCAGTTGCACGGTCAACAAGTGAGCTCAAAATTTTCCTCCGTGAATCTGAATTTGTCCATGTGATCATTAAAGTGAATTAGTGGAATTCAGGCGTAGCTGATCCAGAATTAACTCATCGAGAAACTGCGATAGAAAGTTTGGTTCGATAATTACTCCGATTGGAGATGTGAGAAATTTCGATCTCTAGATAAGAAGATGACGATTCGAGCGATCTGACGTAGTAGTTGCGCTGAAGTTGATCAAGTTTGAGGATTGAGCCCAAAGTTTCACTGTGATTCTGTTGAGCCGATATTACTGTGATTCTCAAGTAACATATTTTTTTTTTGATCACGAGGAAATTCTGTTTGTCCACCGGTATGGGACACCATTTTGGTTGAGTTGTCCACCGTCCAAATCTACCGAGGTGTGAGGTGTACCAACATACAGATTTGTCACAAAAGTCATCATATAACCTAGAAACTATCGTGTGATTTGATCCAGTTGTTTTCAAACCCAGTGACATTTTTAATAACCGATATATGGCATAAGTTCAGTAGTGATTTCAAAATGAAAACAATGTTATCATGGTTATATTTGTTAATATAAGTTAACCTATAAGTTGCGTGATATCTCTACTTGTGTTTTGGGAATTCCGCACATTGTTTTTCATCTATATTCTTGAATTTATATTGAAACATTGATATTGAGTGCGTACTATGATCTGTGAGTTATAATGTTTCATGTTCTAATGTTCACGTAATGTTTTTCATGGCCACACTTATGTTCGAGAGAAAGTCAGTAACACTTCCACGTCATTCCTGATGTTTGGAGAACAGGACCATCTTAGTGTGACAGCAAATTCATCAATCTGAACCTCGTTGGAAATCACCTGAGCAACAATTTCACCAGGACTCAGTCGTCTCCCAGACACGTCCTTCCAAGGTTCTCTGACTCGTGAGTTCACCACGAACTGGAATAGAGGTAATCTCTGTAAATGGTGACAAATTCATCAATCGAGTCAATGACTCATCGCATGAAAAATAGGTATCAATAATTTTCAAATTCATTTTAATATAAAAACCTAACATCAGGTTTTCTTGTTGAAATGCACAGTTATTATTGTGTCACCTGAACTATTTTATTTTATTGTTAATATATTTGTAATGAATATGTTGTTTTTTTGTTGAAATTATCTCTATCTCGATTATCAGATTATCTTTATCTTAATGATTTGCAATTTATCTCTATCTTACTTATTAAATTAATTTGGTGTTGATTATCTACTCATCTTCTATAGGTATTTTGTATTCTTTTTCCTTATAAACTGCTGGCGCTCAAGCCAGTCAAATGCTTATTGTTCAAATTTTGAAACACTTGTCTGCCACAAAAAAAATCAGAAACTGGCAATATATTCCCAAGAACCTACACCGTTCTCTGCTGAGCCACCCGGGTAATAAAAGTAGCCTTGACTACGTTACAGTATACCCTGCTAAATTGAAGACGTCTGTCACAAGACAAGAACCCAAGTGTTTGGGTAAAGCGCTTGATTCATCAAAGTAAAGCTACAGTGATTTATAAATAAATTTGTAATTTAAGAACGATGATTAAATCGAATTGAACATATCCCAAGCATCAGCCCAGCCAACAATCAATATGTTGGAGATATTTCCATCAGTAGTTCTGCAGATGATAGATATGTTTGAAAATGCAAAGAGATGTGGGAAGAGAAACAGAAACTCAATTCACTCAAACTCTTGCCAGGTCAGGGCGACAAGAGAAACTTACTTTGTTTAACGATCCATAAACTATTCAATCTAATCAGATCCTTTCAATCCGATATAATAAAAGCGAATTCAATAAGGAAACATTGTATAGCCGCAGTCGTACATTGAAATGCATTACCGATAATAAGGAAACCAATATCGGATGTGATTCGCAGTAATGTCCTTTCCATAAACCGAACTTATCGTCGTTAGTATTGATTGCTTGCTTGATATTCAATGAGGCTATCCGATCAGGGCCGCAGTAGAATATATACGGCGGGATTGCAAGGAAAGAGGCATGCTCCACCCTAAAAGCTTTTCTTAAACAAAGTGTTTTAAATTTACATACAAATTTGAGTGTCGCTTTTCGATCTGAGACGCATCAAATAAAGTGAAAACAGCCTGCGAATATTTTCCATCTTTGTTAGATCGACAAGGATGGCCAAAAGCTTTGTTTCTGTGTTCAAGCTATGCAACAATATTAAAAATTCGACGGTAACTGAGCAAAGTAACTATACATATTTATCATAACTTTAGTCTATGAGAATGTGATACAATAAAAAAAATCAATAATGTGCTTTCTTCCTACGACCTCATAGGAAAGTAACAATATGGCAAAAATTGTAAAAACTACACAGCAAACGATTCAATCTTCAAAAACTTCATTCAATTACGATAATGCTTGAGGAATCCTCCGGCTCCATAGCTCACCGCGAATACAAAACATTTTATTAAAAAAAAAAGTTATTCAATGAATATAATCGTTTCGAGACAGAAGAGTAATTCGAAGAGTATACAGATCTGAGAATTTTCGTCAGTAGATGCGTTGAAGCTGAAAAAAGTCGTTTCCACAGCGTGAATTCAAATCTGATCCCAAACTTTTTTGGAAATCACTTAAATCTTCAAACATGGTGGAAGATTCTTGTGGTTGCGCTTGTGATACCGATCCGTACTCTTTCAGTGACTACTTTGCAACCCTCTTTTCTTTAAATTTAAATAAAATGAGCAATGCAGACGGCAGCTCTTCGTCGGTAGGCACCATGGGTTCGTTTATACTTTATAACATAATTATATCATTAAATAGTAACAGAATGGTCACAAAAATAAGAGGGGGCGCCACAGCAACTTTTAATATGTCTATGTCAAAGAGTACTTACTTGGGAAGTTGTGCAACCGAATAAAGACAATTAGATGTTATACCCAAAACTATAAGAGACTTTACCATACGATGTTGTCAAGTAGAAAAGTGTTAATCAATAAATAAATAAAACATAAATAAACACACAAACATTTAATATGAATTAATCTTCACTGGTCAGAGTAACAGTTTCTCAAAAATAAGACTGATTCTAATAATATTCAATATTTGGTATCTGTTGAATCTGAGGTTAAAATTGTAAGATTTAATTAGGAAATCAATTTTCCCAGCGCATAGTACTATGTGGTGGTTTACAGATAGTAGTTGAAAGATTTAAACTTCAACCGGAGATAATATCAATATTGAATAATAATAAATAATTAAAATTGAAATTGTAGGATTTCATCCAATATAAAAAATTAGAAAGTGAAACCTGTTCTTCTGGTGACACCAACGTGAAGATTTTTGGACTAGATCCTAGGCCAACCAGGACTGGAGTGATGAAGGAATGGAGTCTACGAAGATTATCAATGAAGAAGGCTTCATCACATTTGACAGCAATTCAACAGTTCATCAAGCAAAACCAGGCATTCTATACTTCGGCAAATCAGCAATACTGGAGCCATAATACCATAAATATCCAACAGGAGGACATGGGGCTCAACCAAAGCTTGGGAGATACCCAACCAGGCAAGGAAACGTGACAATTCTCTGGGTCAAATTCCTCCGGGTACAACAACAACCCTATACATGTTTTTTAGTAAATAGCTGTTCTAAACAGTCGTTAGCATGGAAACGATGAAAAGAAAAGTTGGAAATCTCACATTCCGTGAAGGGTTTTATCTTCTAAAAAAATGTCGGCGTGGTTCAAAGTTTTCAAACGCCAAATTGTTCCAAGATAGGCATTTATTAAAAGCCAGGTCTTTGGACTTGATAGTGAGATGAGTAGAATGAAATATCCACAAAGGAACACTTAACAAATTCAGGATTCGTCAGCCGAACAAAACCAGGAACCCCTGTATGGCTAGACACCTGTAGCTTCTACCAATTCTACTATCTGAACCTTCTCTCAGTCGGAAACGATATCCTTCTTGAAGATTTTTCCATCCAGGAAGTTGTGTTACCAATATTCAGATATTTCGATATTTGCATGTTCCATGCTTAACCGACCAATCTGACAGCATAAAAATAATGGTGTGTTTGTTTGTCTCTGATCAGAAACCCCAAAAGCTAAGTTGGCTACACTGATATTTTAACATGACAGTTGACAGCTGACAGTTGAAATATCATCGGACAGCTGACAAATAGAAAATAAACGTAAACATGAAAACAATCAAAACATTAAACCCTAAAGATTAAAACAAAGACAATAATTCGAAGACACTCCTTATGAACCTTCTCAATAACCAGAACTCAGACATACATACGAAGCACTAGTTCGAAGACAACATTGGATGTCAAAGTGAGTAGGATATATTTTCATTCGAAGAAATTCCTTATTCACCTTTAATAATTTTTAGAACAACACTTGCAAAACGTAAAACAGATCACACTTTTCTAGTAAGCAGAAATACAAACACTACTTGGAAAGCTAGACAGGACCACAACCTATGCAGTTTCAATGAGAACAATTCGAAAAGTTATGATTTATTCTGATGGTGCATCCAGAACTTAATTATTCTCCTTGTAGTGACAACTTGTAAAATATGAATTGATCATTAAATGTGGTTCTGAATGGAAATTACCATGGGTATGTTGATAAGGTTTCTATGAATGACGTTAGACAACCAACTAGGAACATATACGTATGTTTTGTTAAGGCTCATTGAAAGTAGGTCACCACAGGGTGAAGTCTACATTGCTTTAAAAAAATTAACAAAATGAAGTAGCGAAAATTTACATGCTACAACTTCATGAAGTCTGTCCCAGATATTTTCCTATCGAATGATCATCTACTTAACGAGTGTAACACCAAGTGTCCAGACTTGAAAGATGAACATTTCAATTGAATAATGTTACACAAAGAGGTGTGGAACTTGCTTCGAGTCAAATTGAAACTCTTGCCAAGGGATCGGATGATTATCACTATCAGAAAGCTTGAATTCATTCTTCCGTCATTAACTCCGTTCTTGGTACATATAATTGATACTCGTTCCCACAAAGGACCATTTCCAATAGCCTGGAAAGATGCCAATGTTTTCCCCAATCCTAAAATTGAAAATCCAGAAAATTTATCACAATTTCGTTCAATCAGTGTATTACCCACTATCTCTGAGTTAATAGAAAGACCAGTATCTGATCAGCTGAGATGCTATCTAACTATGAATAAAATATTATCAGAAATTCAGGTTTCAGGAAAAATCATAGCACTAATAGAGCTTTACTCAAAGTAACTGACGATATTTTTTATCTATCGATGAAAGAAGGAACACTTGTCTGATTTTGCTCATTTTTAGTAATGCATTTGATACCTTGGATCATGGGATATTACTGAAAAAATTGGAATATTCTGGTTTGGATGATACTTCTGTTACTTTCTTCCAGAGTTATCTTTGGGAGAGACGACAGAGGGTGGTGATTAGGGAGAAAATGTCAAGTTATGGATCAATTTCTATGGGTGTTCCACATGGGAGCGTATTGGGCCCGTTACTGTTTGCGGTATATACAGCAGATTTCGCATCTCATTTGAAGACATGTTAGTTGCACCAATAGCTGCTGATACTCAAATGAACTTTTTATTTTAGGTATCAGAAAGTTTTTTTGTGAGTGTTGCTATTAACGAAGACCTAAAGGTGAATGCTTCACATTCAAAATCTGACAAACTGCTGCTGAATTTATCGAAAACAGAATTGATGATATTTGGAAACAACTGTGACGATATATCCAAGGATGTAATAAAATTGAATGGAGGAAAGCTGTTTATCGCGAAACACTGCAGAAATCTTGGTCTTCATCTTGATTCAATGCTGAAATTCTAAAAGCAAGTTGCTCAACTAGTCAGACATAGTTATTCTACATTGAAACTCCTTTATATGAAGCGACAAACGATACAAAATGAACTCTTTGTGACTCGTTGATTCTGACGTGACTTGCTCATTGTTCCGAAATATATCGACCGTCATTATTAGCAAAAGACGAGTACACTCTGCAAAAAATACAGAACTCTTACATGAGGTACTCATATGGGCTCAGTGAATATGATCGTATATCCCAAACTTATAAGGATATGAAAATACCGAATTTGGAAGAGAGGTTTATTATCCGACTAGCTAGATTGGTTTATCGAATTAATCAACAAGAAACCACTTCATACCTCGTGAATGAACTAAAGAAACTTTACAAAGTATCATCATTGTCCGACCAGAAGCAGAGACTAGTACAGCGTTCCAATGCATTTTTCAACTCGATATACAAATATGGAATCCTGGATTCATTATGGAAGACAAACTATTTTATATGATTTATAATAAGTTGAATTTTTAGTTATTTTCCTTCTTTCTAATTTCTATTTAAATTATGTTATACAGGGTGTCCGGTAAACCTTGTACAATATTGAAACTGGTGATAGACCAGGTCATGACTGATCAGAATATCGGAATTTCACCTCAGTAAAAATATCACCGTTTTCGATATAATGGGCATTTTAAGAATATCTGGAAAATCGCTACCTAACCTTGGATTTCTGAGTGCCATGCATATAAATTGAGACGAATTCAAATATCTTTGCTGCTGAAGATTACTGATCAGTGATGCTTTCAGACGTACAGAACAGTTTTTCAGAAAATGAATTTTTTTTTCTAGAAATGAGGATAAAATGACAGATTTGAGGTTCATCAATTTAAAAAAAAAAGTTTGACATTATTGCCTGAAATAAACATAACCAATTGGAAGTGAACATTCATTTAAAAAGAATGATCATTTTGTGCAGACTCTATATGGTATAAAACAAACCATAATTATTTTACGAGGAAGTGATTTTCATTGAATTAGGCGTGGTTTTATTCTAGGCTTCCATCAACTTTTATACCTACGTCCAAAAATTACTTAATTTCGATTTTATCAAGATAAAATGTGAAAATGATTATTGATAATAAAGAATAGACTGCTTGGTAGCATTGAATAGCGTGTAAATGAAATTAATTCTTCATGTAATTAAGAATAAGAAAATTATCGAAACGAAATGTCGACTATCCGACATGGCACCGATTGAAACAAATTCTTGTGATAAATGTCGCAATTGTCCATTATCCAGATTCCAACGAAGTTTCAAAGACCGACAGAAATACAGGGTGTAACCAATAAGTGCAAAATTTTTTAGGAGGTGAATCCTTGTCGAAAATGAAAAACTATTCTAACTCTTGTGTTGTGTCCGTAGAAGCAATAGTTTCCTACTGAAAAAATAAAATACAGCATTGTGCATGAACGGATCTTCTGTAAATAAAATTGAAAAAAATCTAGTAGGTGGCTGTCACATTTTGTTTGAACAACTTGTGACTTCTGTCGTGGATTTTTGAAATTATTCCGCTTGTTTCATTCAGTGGTATTTATTTCTTTGTCATGCCGTACATACGTTATACTCCCCGAGAATATGCGCATATGCTCTACATTTATGGTGAATGTGGAGGTAGTGCTACTGCTGCAGCAGCGCTTTATGCAGAACGATATCCGATTGCACAATGCCGCTCAGAGAATCGCTGATTTGGAGGTTATAACCTATAACGCATTTGAAAAGGTTTTTCTTGAAAAGATGTCGTCTCTGCGTACGAGTAGATGGAAAATAACATTTTTGAAATATTATTCAGTGCGATGTTGAATAATCGTTATTGTCGTTTATAGTGTATGTTGATTCAGAAAAACGTTGAATTGGTATTTACTTCTCTCATTGAATGCTTCTAGGCAGTTGATTCGTTATTACTTATAATTATTCAATAATTTCATCTTGATAGGATAAAAATAAAAGACATTACTGACAAAGTCTAAAGGAGTTGAATTTAGCTCAGAATAACATCACACTCTGATATAATCGGAATTATCGTATGTTTTATACCATGGTAGAGTCTGGACAAAATGGGCATTCTTTTGTAATGAATATCCAATTCCACTTGGTTATGGTTTCTTTCAAACAATAATGTCTAACTTTTGTTAAAAAAATTGGTGAAACTCAAATCTGGCATTTCGCCCTCATTTCTTGAAAAATTGTATCGTTTTCTAAAAAACTGTTTTGTACCTACGTCTGAAAGTATCACTCATCAGTTATCTTCAGCAGTAAAGATATTTGAATTGGTCTATTGGTCCCAATTTGTAGACATGGCACTCAAAATCCAAGATGAGGTAGTGATTTTCCATAAATTTAAAAAATGCTCATTATCTCGAAAATGGTGAGATTTTTACTAAGGTGAAATTCCGATATTCTGAACAGTCATGACCTGGTCTATCACCAGTTTCAATATTGTACAAGGTTTACCGGACACCCTGTAAATCCATTCATTATTTACCTTCAAAATAATCTTGAAAATTCTGTACTTTTTTGTTGGTTATATGGAAGAGCGGTTTCGGCCGAATGTCGCCAACACAATGCAAATTTTGTTTAATGAAGACGCTATTATTATTATTATATATTTTGCTAACACATTTTATTTTTCAACTTAATAAATATGCTGAATAATCGTAGGTAATATCCCGAGACTATGACAAATAGCAGACTTTTATTTTCTTTATATCTCGATCTATATCGATATCGACATTTTTGTCGTGTCCATACATTTTGCAAATTTCACAATGTAAATTTATGATTGTATAACTTCTCAACTTCACCCTGTCTATAAAGTTCGGTTAACTGAGTGTGATACCAATGAACAGCATCAGTTTTGGGATCCAAACGGTGTCACACGTTTCAGAATCTCTCGCCAGGATAGAGTTTATTCCCACGAAATCAGGTCACAGAAATATATCAGCGTCAACGTATATATCAGCTCCTGTGAACATCTGGGATATTTTAAGCATTATATCTTATTCGTGCAGGATGAAATTTGGAACTTCTGGCAAACAAAGATTCTACTGGACTGATAATAAAGTAGTGCTTATATATTGACTTTGGAACCCTTGATGGAACACTACTGCCAGAATTATCCCTAAAAAGTATGAGGAAGTATTTGTCAAATTAGCCGATGTAACTGACGAGCCAATAGTTGTAGAACTTCGAAAAAAAACTATAATGCTCAGCTAGAAAACACTAAGAAATTAGCTTATGACAACTATATCCATTCAATTTTATCCAATCTCTAAAGCTAATCTACCAAATTTCAGAACTATTCTAGCACCCAGCAGCTCTTTTATCCTGGGTCCAATGTCTGTAGAAGATGTTCTAAGTGCAATAAATTCAATAAAAAATTCCAAATACTCCTACGAACTAAATAGTGATATCATTGAAGAGACTTCCGAAATATTGCTGCAGCCTCTTGCTGAATTGATAAATTTGATGTTCACAAGTGGGATTTTTCCTGACGCATTCAAGTTATCAAAAGTTATTCCATTATTTGAAATGGTTTCTCCTATGACACTAAGTTAAACACGATTAAATTTCCACAGATTTATAGTCTTCGCGACAAGTTTTGACATGTTCGACATGTTTCGATACACAGAAAGATACTGTGTCATATACTATGAATTTCCATCAACAGCCACGTCAATTGAAAAATAAATAAATAAAAGACATTTCTCTTGTCAACAATTCTGCACTCCTTAGTGATAACGTCCTATCTGCATTTCTGGCTATATTATATTCGCCAATTCGTATGTTTTTCTTAACTAGAACGTCCTAAGTGCCTCAGTATTCCATTATATCATCTTAGAAATATGTCATTAATACAAAATTCTTCTATAATACATGTCAGAATCTTCCAATTTGATCAATATAATATATTATGAACAATACAGCCAATAATGTAGAGAGGACGTTATAACTTAGGAGGGCAGAATTATCGATAATATCAATTTTTAGCAAAATAATTGAGAAAACTATTGAACAACGTTTACACACAAATTTTGAAATATACAAATCATTCAACGAATCTAAGTTGGGTTTTCGTAAGGGCCGCTCTACGACAGAGGCTGTTCTCAATGTGGTTAGTGAGATAGTCGAAAATCTCGAGCAGGGTTACCACACAGCTATCATGCTCTGCGACCTCGACTGTGTCTGTGTTGAACATGGTGTTCCCCAAGGATCAGTTTTGGGACCACTTCTGTTCATGATTCATGTGAATGACATCAGTACTTTCATGCATCCATACGAATCTGTTTCGTTTGCCGATGACACTACTTTTATGTACTATTTGGAATATCAAATGAAGTCGATGAGAAGGCAGAAACTTCGTAAGTGACTAATTGACTCCAGCTAAATACAGATATAACGCAACATTTGCCGTTTTCAACAAGGTCTGCTACATCAAATGCAGACAGCGATAAATTACTTGGGTTAGTTGTCGATAGTACTTTCACTTGGAACTGTTATTGACCAACTGAGCAAAAAACTATCTAGAAAACTTTTCTTATTGCGTCAGTTGAAAATTGTTACTATTATCGATATACCGATAATAACGTAGTTCTCCAACTTTCGTTCTCACATTAGCTATGGTGTTTTACTCTGGGGAAATTCAAATGGAGCTTTAAAAATTTTCAAATTGCAGAAAAAACCTCTCAGAATGATAACGAACTCTGGTTATAGATATCATTGTCAACCTCTTTTTTTTTAAACTAATAATATAGCCGTTACCCATTTCAATTTTGTACAATGTTCTCATTGAAATTCATAAAAAATCAATTTATACCGATAACTGTAAATCTCTTAGTATGTCCAAATTTAAAAAAAAAAAACAATAAAAAATAATTGTTTGAGGTTTTGCTTTTATTCTGGCAAAGAATACGTTGTTTTTATATTTTTAAAGTTTGTATTTCTGCTCTTTCGCTTGTTTTTGTTTGTTTTTGCTTGTTTCTGTTTGTTTTTGTTTGTATGAATTGTTTAACTGACCATAACTTTTATGGTACTTCTTTGACTTGCTACAAACGCTTCATTATGTAACGTAGTGAAATGAATAAACTGAACTAAACAAAATTGAATGGCAATGGTGATTTATATTTTGGACTTGTCAACATCTGAATATTGAAAAATGAACATCCTCAAATTTTCAGCTAATTTATTTTTTCTAGTAAAGAGTCTAATGTATATGCACAAACTATCTCTATTGTGCTAACGGTGTATTGTATACTTTAACATCAACTGACCCCATTGTTCTCTGGTCGGAATAGTAAGATTAAACTTTCTACTTCATCGCAGTCTATCTTGTGCGCTTTTCACTCTGAAGGCGGAGATCGGGTTCTCCTGCTTCGTCCACTTCGCGATTTCCGCATGACCTATCATCGCTCTTTCGTTTACCCAGAATCCCGAGTCCCGCCGAGGATGCGGGACTGCCATTGCCTCCTTCTTGATCTAGACTGGAAGCGGTGGCAGCCTCAGAAGTACTTCCTCTACTGCAGTTGAGGTCGTTCTCATTGCGCCTGTTATTACCAAACAGGCCAACCTCTGGTCCTTGCCAAGTCTTCGGCCTATTGTTCTGCTCTGTGCGCCTGGCCACCACACGGTTGACCCATAATGGATATTTGGTCTTACGACTGCCGTGTACAGCCAGTGCATGATCTCTGGGTTGGTACCCCAGTTGCCGCTTACTATTCTTCTGAGTTACTATGGGATAGCTACCGACTTTTGAATAATCTTATCTACTGCGGCCTCCATAAAAGTTTGGAGTTCAGGACCACCCCTAGGTATACAGAGTGGCCACTTTTTTAATGGGATTGTATTGATAACTTTTAAACCATAAGAGTTAGAAGGTCGGTCAAATGGAGAAAAAGTTGCATTCATAGAAGCATTGTCAAGTGGTTCAAACAAATCGAGATTATCAGGACCGGTTATTGAGATATCATAAGAAAAGTAAATTCTGTCATTTTGATTTTTCTTTTTTTTTCACACTTTATTTCAAATATTATCAAAAAATGATAGAGGAATTTTTTATTCGATAGTAAATTATCCTTAATTTGACCTAATCAGATTTCGTATCCAACGTTTCGTACTCTCTGGGCCACCCTCAACCTCATTTTTTTCAATACGGACCTACATATTTTATGATGACACATTTCGAAATAACTTTTAACGCTGAATTCAACAATATATCATAAAATGTCATTCAAAGTTGATTTTCAGGTGATTTTGACCCTTATCCAAATTTCTCTGGGTCGGATCTGTATTGCATTTACCTTTAGTTTAATTAACAACATGCAATACATTTCGATTAGAAAAACAACTCAGTCATCTTAAATTGAACGGAGCGTATCAGAATCAAAGCAAGAAACAAGTAATATTTATTTACATAATATTTCAAGCGAAGAAAAACCTAATGCAGAATAATTAAACGAAACTATCATTTATATGAAAGAAAAATTAAATGATTATTCGAAAGTAAATCAAAATTAATGAAGTAAGTGTTCGAAATGTCCACCATTTTGTAAAATGCACTTTGCGGTTCTGGAACCCATACTTCTTATACATTTGCTTATTTCGTCTCCTGAATACCTTCCAATACATTCTCAATCTTCTCGCGAAGAATCTCTATTGTCGGGTTCGTAGTATCAAAAATTTTATTTTTGAGATATACCCACAAATAAAAATCCAGCGGATTCAAATCCGGAGATCTTGCAGACCATGCTACTGGACCTCTTGTTCCAATCCATGAATCGGGAAAAGTTCGATTTAGATGATCTGTGACTATTCTTGAGTTGTGTGGACCACATCCGTCTTGTTGGAACCATGGACTATTACGCCGATACCGTATAGGAAGATCATCCAACATTTCTTCTATAATTTCTACATATTTTTCTTCGGTTAGGTTGCCATCAATAAAATAGGGTCCCAGTAATTCATTATTCAACAAACCGCACCATATGTTCAAAGAAAAACGATATTGATGTCTTCATGAATTAAGTGAGGATTTTCTGTGGCATAAAAATGTTTGTTCCTTCGATTGAACATGCCAGAATTTGTGAATGTCGTTTCGTCTCCCCAAATAATATTGTGCGCAAAATTGTTGTTATTCCGCACCTTCCGTTGAAACCAATTGCAGAATTGCAACCTTCTCTCAGGATCATTACGATATAGTTTTTGCACGGCTTGGTATTTATAGTCATGGTATCCGTGCCTCTTGACTATTTTATTGACAGCACTTTTTGATAAATTGCATTCACTGGCCATAGTTCTCGATCCTATTCCTGGATTCATTCGAATTTGGCTAGAACATTGATGTCATTGATAGACTCGTTTCGTCTTATATAAGGACCTCTAGGTTTGATGAATGAATTATATTCAAGTAACGTTGTAGATAAACGTCGAAATATTTTAATATTTGGTGTTGTTCTTTCAGGATATAATTCACCATACCTTTGTTGTGCTTTGAACGAATTCCTATCTAGTTTTCTTCGTACATATCTCTCTTTTCTTCATTTGTGTATCTTACCATACCGAATAAGTTAAATTGAAATTACACAGAAAAGTATTTAATGACAAGTTCTTGTGACACAATAATGAACGAAGTGACAAATAATATGACATTTCTTGTTATGTTCTTTTTTATCCACGGCCTACTACTTGAAAATGATACACATTCAATAAACCTAGAGTTTAGTGTATGTAAGAAAAAACAAGTCTATTAACAATATCAATATTCTGCTCAAATTCAAAAAAAAAAATCGAAAGCTGTTAATAAAATAGTCAAGAGACACGAATACAATGATTTCAAATTTGAATACCAAGCCTTGCAAGAATTATATCGTAATGATCTTAAAAATAAAGTTCGATTCTGTAATCTGTTTCAACGGAACAAATGACAAATCCAACAATAGTGATTCCTCTCGAGAAGATTGATAATCTATTGGAAGGTATTCAAGGAGACGAATTTAGCAAATGTATAAGAAGTATGGGTTCCAGAACCGCAAAGTGCATTTTACAAAATGGTGGACATTTCAAACACTTACTTCATTATTTTCATTTATTTTCGAATAATCATTTAATTTTTCTTTCATATAAATGATAGTTTCGTTTAATTATTCTGCATTAGGTTATTCTTCTCTTAAAATATGTAAATAATTATTACTTGTTTCTTGCTTTGATTCTGATACGTTTCATTCAGTTTAAGATGACTGAGTTGTTTTTCTAATCGAAATGTATTGCATGTTGTTAATTAAACTAAAGGTAAATGCAATACAGATCCGACCCAGAGAAATTTGGATAAGGGTCAAAATCACCTGAAAATCATTTTTGAATGACATTGTATGATATATTGTTGAATTCAGCGTTAAAAGTTATTTTGAAAGTGTCATAAAATATGCAGGTCCGTATTGAAAAAAATTAGGTTGAGGGTGGCCCAGAGAGTACGAAACGTTGGATACGAAATCTGATTAGGTCGAATTAAGGATAATTTACTATCGAATAAAAAATTCCTGTATCATTTTTTGATAATATTTGAAATAAAGTGGGAAAAAAAGAAAAATCACAATGACAGAATTTACTTTTCTTATGATATCTCATTAACCGGTCCTGATAATCTCGATTTGTTTGAACCACTTGACAATGCTTCTATGAATGCAACTTTTTCTCCATTTGACCGACCTTCTAACTCTTATGGTTTAAAAGTTACCAATACAATCCCATTAAAAAAGTGGCCACTCTGTATGACATCTTGCCCAAACATGATAGGTGGCCTGAATCCGTCTTATTTCCTTCGTTTGGTGAACAGGATCATCATTAAGGTAACTTACATTGAGTTGACCTTACGTAATAAAGTGTTTTGTTTAATCGAATCATGTTGACATTGACCTTCGATGGCTGTCACCATTACCAATGCAAACCGTGATCAACTGAGTGAATTAATAACCAATGACCCAGTGTTATGATTCATTTACTCTAGGTTTACACAAAATGATCTTGGTTTGCATGACAATACATTTGTTTCGAATCCAATTCCGTGAGATCATTGTTTTAATTTTAGTTTTTCAACACACAAGCAATTTTACTCTATTTTAGAAATCTTCCTATTTACTCTTCCAGGCCTCTTTGTTCTGAACACGGGTGGCTTACTCATTCCCCTTATATCAAAAGCTCCACGAACGAGTATTCTAATTCAATCCCTATTGAAAGAAACCCCGTGTATTCATCTTGTTCATTTCGTATGCCACGTACAGAATAACTTCAAAGATATTTTCCAGGAAACAAGTTGAAAGGTAGCTAACATGGAATGGTTGTTCTCATTTGACTTCTTGTCTGTGATCATTCGGAGTAATTTTGTTTTTGTACTTCGGAAGTTTCCTCGGAATATAGAGGGAGAATATATCAAAATTTGATTAAAGTTGTTCGGAGAAAAAGGAGAATTCAGCGTGCGGGTGATATTCGGTAGAGAAGAAAACTTATGAATAAAAGGAAATTCGGAGTAAGTTAAGGTCCAGATGTTTGTTGAACCTGGCCTGACCTGCCATTGAAAGTTTCGCAAATGTAAATAAAATATTGTGAAGGGATACATGTCAACAAATTCTTGATTTTAGTAGAAGAAGCTTGGCCTGAAACTTGGACGCAGTGTGACTGCTTTGATTTCAACAAATGATAACTCCATTTTGAAAAAACTAAGAGGTAGTGAATCAAACAAAGCTCGACTTTGTCGAATTTATTTGTTTCTGACTAAGATATCATCATAAAACTTGTTTCCATCTTAATTTTTGTAGTAATGATATATAAACATAGAATGAAATAATCTTCATCGTTGTTGTTCATATTGAAGTATTCACAATTGTACCAATTCCCAAAGTAAAAAACTCTACCAAAGCAAATGACCAATCAATACCCTACCAATTATAGAAAGTCTTAGACAAGGCCGCATATGAGCAAATTGTGGACTTCATAGATCAGAATAGAGTAATAAATAGTGTGCAGTCCGGTTTTCAGAGTGGTCATAGTTGTGAGACAGCCATAAAGTGTATGCTGGACGATTTTGGAGAAAACTCAGATGGAAGTCTTATGACAGGTGTAATCTTCCTCAACATTCAAAGAACTTTTGAAATTGTGGATAGAAATAGATTGCTAAGAAAATTAGAAAGCATCGGTATTATGGGTAATGCATTTGCATGGCTTGTGGATTACCTGGAGAACAGAAAGCATATTTTATCTGATGAAATTTCAAGCTTACAGGGAGTCTCCCAAGGTACTTGGTCCTTTATTATTTTTTATTTACATTGATGATTTAGTTGGAAATGTAGGAAGGTGCTCTGTTCACTTATTTGCAGATGACGCTCTGATTCACTTTTCAATTCCAGAATCCTTGACAGTGGTGGAGAATGAAAATTTTGCTTTGTTGGAAAATGTATACAAATGGTGTTGTGCAAACAAACTTAAGATAAATACAAGTAAAACTGAAATGATGATAGGGAATGACAAGGAATATAATAAGTTTGAAGGGAGTGATTGTGAAATAGAAGTAAACTGTAACTCAATTGGAGTAGTGGATACTTTGAAATATGTTGGAATTATTATTGATAGAGAATTGAAATTCAAAAATCTTGTGAGTTATATAATTAAAACAATTATTTATTAAGGTGTTCCAGTTCTCTTTTGAAATGGTCAAAAACTATTATATACAATACGCTGGTACTCCCTCACTTCAACTACTGCTTTACCATTCTATATTTGCTACAACAAAATGAATGGAGCCGTTTACAAAAACTCCAGAATCGGGCCATGAGAACAATATTATCCTGTTCCAAACGAACACCTATAAATGAAATGTTGTGTTCATTGAAGTGGCTACCAGTTGATAGAATGTTTTGATATCAAACAATGATTTTTATTTTCAAAATAAGAGCAGGTGATGCCCCAATTTATCTGATGGAAAATATATCCTCCGTTTCTGAACACCATAATTATAACACTAGATCTAGAAATAATATATTCATTGAGCCTGTTAAAATGAAGAAATCTCGTAATTCAGTGTTTTTCAAAGGGTTGAATAACTTTAATGACCTCCCTGTTGAATTGAAAAATTCGCTATCATATTCAAATGCAGTCCCTGTCGCGATATTCATTGTTCTATTGTTATTTTGATAGTTGACTGATATGTTTCTTACTGTAATTAATGTATTTCAATCTATACTCCTTAAGATATGTGTTTAAGTATTTTTATCTATATGAAAACTTTTTTTCACACATGTACATTTTTAGTCTTGAACTAAATAAAGGATTAATACATCACTAATTTTCCGTAGCAGGTGATAGGTCTCTATATGCCGAAGTATTTTTTTTACATCCTCATTTACAAGAAGAGGAAAATTTTGTAATGTGCAAAGAGAAAACATGTAGAGGATCTCAAAAGTGAAGTGGATGTTATGCAGTGAGGGTAATTTCTATAGAGCTGTCCCAGTCTACTGAAATAGCATATATTGCGCTCTATTTGGGTGACATTTAAGGCACCCGATACCTGTATGGGGTGTGTGTTGCTTGGATCTGTTACAGACTGTTCAGATACTTTGAAAAAGAGTAATCTGATATATTTATAAAGTTAAACATCGTGACTCGTTCATGCCATTATCTTTTCATAACCTTTTTGCGGTGTTCCAGAGAAGTGAACGAGCTTGTAAGCACAACATCATATCAGGGAAGGCAGAAAAGTATTGAGGAAGTCTTCCCTTTCTGGGAATTTCCTGTTTTGGTTGGACTCCTGCCTGACTTGACCTTATGGTGAAACGAGTTTTCCAGTGACCCAATTTTTTAAATCGTAGGAATTGATTGTCTCATGAAATATTTCTCTAGATCATATTCCCACGTGAAACAATGAAACGAGAGAACCGCTATTTTTGAACACCGTAGGAAGTCATTTCCTAGGAGGTTAGTTTTGGGACGTATGTCTTGTATGCGATCATAGAAGAATTTTGTTTGATCAATTAAAAAATAGGACTTTTGGAGACACGCATCTGAATTTGACGTTTGCAGATACGATTTTTGCTAGGTTTTGCTATAACTTCCTGGAAATAAAATTCAAAAGAAGATTCAAAAAATTTCATTAGAACTGCAGAAAATTAGGCAGAACCAAGAATTAATGAATTTACCAAAACTTTGACTCATAATATCGCAAAGGAAAGGTGGATAGTATTGCTATAGAATTGAATGCCTTTTCTGGGGAACATTGAACTGGAGTTTGCTGGAAAAAGGTATGATAGTGGAATCATACATATGACATATATGAAGCAAAATAGTCCCATCGTAGAGTTGGCAAGATCTGAAAAATCTATAATACACTACGAACTGAAAGTTTGTTGAACTCCTCAATTCTTTAATTGAGGTATCTGAAACGCTAGAGCCATTTTTTACAAATTCAATGAAAATTCCGTAAGACATTCTTTAAAAGTGGGTAAATCAGCTGAATATTTTTGAGAATTTTCGTCTGTTTAAAATCGGAAATAATTTTACTCAAAAATTCTCCCCAATAGGTCGAATGCAATCATTGCTTCAAATAACAGGCTGTACAATGCAAATGCTTCTTACAAATTTGATATAAATCGAACACATGTTAATAATGTCGATAGCAATGCTAATAACCATATCTGGAAAAATTTGTCTGTCTTATTATCAAAGTACAGGATACCAAAGTGGTCATTATTTTGATAGATCAGAACATAGAAATGACCTGGTCAAGAGCAATGGCAACAACGCGCTGCAGCTAGCGAGGATTAGGAGTAATATATTCCGAAATGAATAGGCCATGAAATATAGAAAATTCTAACTCTAGGATTTTGGAAAAGATCAGACGTAGAATTGAGATGAAGTGGCGGGATAGTTTTCTGAACAAAGTGGTCAAAGGAAATTTGGTTTTCTTAGTATACTTTACCTCACTCTCTAGTTTGGCCCGATTCCATTCGAGTAGGAAATCATGATTTTTTTCAATCGAAATTCTGCAATTTCTATAGATCAAGAACGATCATCAAATAACATTCCAAGCATTGGAAAGTATTCGAGTTCTTACCTTTTTTGTTTTACGTCAAATTTAATCGTAGGTAATATCCCTAGATCATGACAAAGAGCAGGCTATTATTTTCTCCATAATTCTATCGAGAGTAACTTGTATTTTGACAATTTAATGTAACCATATGAAAATCAATAATCTGAATAAATCCCAAGAGCTTTAGCTCGAGGGAGTCATTCTTTGATTATTGATGTTCATATGGTTGAATTGAATTGTCTCGAAATACAAGTTACTCGAGATGAATTAAAGAAAATAATGTCTCTATTTGTCATGGTAGAGTGATATTCAGGAAGATTATTTCATGAACAGCATCCAATTATTTATAAACTCGATCATATACGTTTAAACATTTAACTTTCCTTCCTTTTTTGAGGACAAGAATGCAGGTTCCGTCTTTTTGCATTACGCGCATTCCTAGCACTTTGGAATTCGATATCTTTAAATGGATTCATCTCACGGTTATGTTTATTGAAATAAAATTCCTGGAGAATTTACGCAATTGAATTCCACGACACTGTGTACTCTTTATATTCCTCGCCATTTTCTTTACGCATATTCCATGTCAAATCTTTGAAGATTTCGGCGATCATGAGAGTTGGGGCAGTCGCAGAAAATTCATATTTGTTCTACTGACAAAAAGACATAAATTGTCTAAAGATACAATCTCTACTCTTCACGGTATTTTCTGGGATGGATTCGCTTATATATGCATCAATTTCTGTCATAGAAGATAACCCAAAACGAGACATTTCCATTTTGAGCGATTACGTTATGTCAAACTTTGACACTTATACAAACAAATGAGAGCTTTGTTTACATGAATAGCCGTGTTTAACTAAATATCCGCTTGTTTACCTATATAGCCTCTCATATCACACATCATGTGACTTCAATCATGAAATTTCATTGGTGTTGCAATGTGTGAATGAAATTATCGTAGGTTATACCACAAGAGTATTGGTGATTATCGAAATAGCAATTCCTTTGAATTTGAGAATCAAATTATGTTGCTTGGCAACCACACGAGTGCTTGCGCGAGTGTGGTAGCCTAATAATAACGATAATCGCCGATAACACGAGTTGTATTTGTTAAGATTATTTCATGAATAAAATCGAAACCATTTTTATTTATATACTATTCAATTTAACTAGGAACATTAATCCCGCATTTAATTCTGAAATTATGCAACTAACAAAACATTTACTTGATATTTCAAACATCCCTCTATTTCAGTTACCAATGACAGAGCGCGTCATTCGTAGTTTCGTCATTGCATGTCTAGTCTACTGCTTCTCGCTCGAGGTTATGTTTTGATAACATTTTGATTTAGTGATTTGATTAATCAACGAGTATGCAAAATTTGTCGAAAATTGTGAAGTTGATATGAATTAATAGTGAGTGCTTATTTAGTTTTGGTCAAAGTTTGGTGTTGTGTCATTATAGCAGCTTGCTAGTGGTAACTTTGTGTTTTGATAATAAACAATCAGGAATCGAAATACAAAATCGAAAACACATCATAAACATATCCAGTAGCCAATCAAGAGCCGAACTACAAAATCGAAAACGTGATGTTTTCATTTATCAACACAAAAATTTCAACCAATCATAACACGCTATTTTAGCATAACTGAAATAATCAATACAATTTCTAAAATTTAAAAAAAAACCGTGCATGGGGTGCTCGACATGAGTAGATCTTGAACGTTAAGAGTAAGTAATATGAGAAAATACATCAGTAGCATCCACGCTTTTATTCGCAATTGGAGTGATTATAATAATAATTTATGGTCCTAATTTTTCCTGGTAGAGTTTAGCTAAGCTATTCTTTCACTTAACCAGGCAACAAAAATTAATAATGAATTGAATTTAAAATTATTTTTCACTTCTCAGCTCAAGAGAAGTGTGTGTTTTTGTATTTTATTTTGGTGTTTTGTCAATAAATTTTTTTATTTTTGTTTTATGACAAAATTTCAACAATACGTACGTAAACTATGTTTTCTGAATACGATGATAAAAGCAGTTTTTTCTACATTCACCATATATCACAGAAGTGCCATTTTTTATTGATGTAATCGATATATTAAGTTTATCAAAAAATCAAGATATTGCATTGATAATTCTTTTCGTATTTTTATGCCAGATTTATTTTTTTATAGTTTTTGATACCAGAACAACAGCAGAGTTTATTCTCGATATATTTTTTTTTTCATCAGTTTTCTATCACTTTCAGGCAATCTGATGGTCGTGACTATGAAAGTTACTGACAATAGCCAGAGAGCCGTGTTGCTTACCGCCTCCGATGCGATATTGGATGGTTGAAATAGTGGGGAAATCGTACAGTCGGAACACCAAATTTACCTTTATGATCGACTCTTGTATAATTGGCGGGTGGAGCACACCGTGCTGATCCAAATACCTCAATATTCGATTCGAACCCTGTACTTGCAACATCTTCTTCTTCCCCATTATTCACCAAGATCAAGTTGCGACACGAACTGTCACACGTTACACCTCTGACAAACAGCAGCTCACGATCCTTTCGCTATTTCGCACATCTGGCCTTAAAATATAGCGAGCGACTTTTCTTTGTAGACTATTAAATTATTACTCCATCATCTCTAGCGCTGTGATGAATTCACCTTCCTCTCTGGCGCTGCTGCCTTCTTTCCGGTCCGCTCTGAAAAATGCATGAACTGAATATCATCCCGGCTCCTTGTTTTTGATTACTCCATTTCGATCCCCGCAGGAGCCGGCCCACTTATTCCTCTTCTTCAATTTTAAAAGAATACCAGGAACGCTCCCAACGTGACTGTGAGGCAAATATACGGATCTGAGGCGAATTGGAATTAAACTGCGAAAATGCTTTGTGGAGTGAAGGAAGGATGATTGAAAATTGCTTTCTCGTAAACATATACAGGGTGTCCCTGGACTTCATCTTCTCCTCTTGGATATGTATAGATGGGGTCAAAATATCACCAGTACTTCATATAACATTTTTTCCTAAAGGACTTCGTTACCAAGTTACGGGCCCTCAAAGTTACAAAATGAAAAATGTTTTTCTTTGATGACTTTCAAAGTGAATATGCAAAATAATCTTAATTTTGGTGATTGACTAAACAAATGAATTCCTTCGATGAGCGTTCATGCAGGAGTCAGTTGTTTTGCTACAAAGTCAGGAACGGACTACCCCCGATGGTCCACACCACAAAACTTTGAAATGACAGATATTTTTCGATATTTTTCAACAACATAAGGTTACGTAGACAATTTTCTGATTAAAAGTACTCGTATGGAAAGTAGATCGAAGCAACGATTCTTGATAAAAATTCTTCCTACAAGGTGTTTTTGTCAACATCTGTGGAAGAAATGGAACATAATAATTACTCACCGGATATTTTTCACCAATTCATGTGCAGCCGTTTTTGTAGCTTATTCGTTTGTTTTTAATTAGTTATTTCTTCCGGTGTGCGTTTTTTCAGCTCAATTTATATTCTGGTTGAAGATTTTGTCCCATGAAATTATACTTATCAGTAAAACTTCTCAACATTTAAACTGTGAATACGAATTTGAAACTTACAAATGTTTCATGGGATTCAGATAACACAACACGAAACGTGCTTATTCCACACGTACATACAAAATATGGACTGAATTCGATATTTCATAGTGGAGTAACTTGATAGTTCAAAAACAACACGAATCTACAGAACTTGATGTTTCATTTGAAAAAAATATTTGCATTGTGAATGAAACTTTTAACTAGGTACTGTACTTTTTGTTTACGACTTTATTTTAGCATTTTTGTATTATTCCTGTTGTAAAATGTTGTTAATTACCGTTAGCATTTTTATTTCTGCTGTGAACATTTTCTATTTCAAATAATGGTGGACGTTCGGGTTTGATATCGTCAAGTAAAACTGAATTTTTATCAAAAATCGTTGCTCCGATCGACTTTCCACACGAGTACTTTTATTCAGAAAATTGTCTACGCAACCTTATGTTGTCGAAAAATATTGAAAAATATCTGTCATTTCAAAGTTTTGGGGTGTGAACCATCGGGGGTAGTCCGTTCCTGACTTTGTAGCAAAACAACTGACTCCTGCATGAACTCATCGAAGGAATTAATTTGTTCAGGCAATCACCAAAATTTAGAATATTTTACGTATTCACTTTGAAAGTTATCAAAGAAAAACATTTTTCATTTTGTAACTTCGAGGGCCCGTAACTTGGTAACGAAGGCCTTTAGGAAAAAATGTTATATGAAGTACTGGTGATATTTTGACCCCATCTATACATTTCTGAGAGGAAAAGAGGAAGTCCAGAGACACCCTGTATACAGTAACGTTAGACGAATGATGACATTTTGTTGGAAAGGATATCCAGTCGTGACATGAAGAACATTTGTTTTTCAAGGCATTTCCAACAATTAGTAGTCCTGAAAAGTCAAGAAAAAAGTCGATTTGTCGGCATAACATTGTGGACATGTGAATATTATGAAATTCAACAGACACGATTATTTCGTGTGGGGTTGCAGAACCATATGGAATATGCTCATTCTAGTCATTACGAAAAACATATTTTTTTAAAATTGTGTGCTCGAAGACAATGGTTACAAAATAAATTTGAAATTGGCATTCCATTGGAAGGAATCACATTACATTGTTTCAACATTGAGACATATTGAAGTTTACATGTTGAAGTTTAGAACTGAATGAACAAATAAAAATATAAGTATCCAAAACTGTCACAGTATGAGAAACATCAATAGCATGAAGTAAAATCATTGGAAAATTTTAACGAGAAATATCATAAACGTATAATATATTTAGGATATGGAAATAAACCAACTCCTGAAAGAAAATTAATTCTAATGTAGATTTCATCGGAAGATTTCATATACTAAGTTTCAAATAAGCGAAAATATTTTTAGTTTGGCAAGTGAAATGGTTATACCGTCATAAGGAAAACCGAAGCTTGCTCTACTGTTATATGGCTGTTTCTAAACATCACACCTCTTTAGGGCCAGTTTCACAGGTCCCAGTTAACCTTCAGATAATTAACTGAAAGATTAAACGGTGAATGACATTCTTCCAATGGCGTTGACAGGTTCACATTCTAACCATTAGTTAACTGATCTGGACTCTAAAAGGAACCTGTGAAACTGGCCCTAAATAATTTAAATCTCCTCTCACAAATTCATTCATGTTAGCCCTCTATACGTTTTTGAAACACACATAGAGACAAACTCCCGAATTCTTATCCAAACTATCATCGTTTTGAAACACATTAACCATACAGTGAGTTTCAAGTTGAAATTCAATCCATATATCTAAATCACACACGCAATATTATACTCGGTTAGAGCACCATCTCAGAGGTTGGTACCGAGACCAGCCTCCGATACAGCGGTCTGCACTATCCTGAATCTAGTCACTCTCAAAGAGATAATTCCGCCCTCAGCGAAATTACTCAAGAAACAGCAAAAGCCATATCCATAACCCTGAAGAAAAAGCTGAACTGGAACTTGGATAAGGATAGAAATTATGGACATGATGCATAATATGTTGCAGAACAAGGGGCATGTCACCATAACAGGTTTATTATTTGTATGTGATTGTCATATAACTAATGATCACATGGATATTGTCGGTCCCACGTCAAATCAGCGAATGTCAGGGTTTGACTTCAATATGTAATTTTCTACCCAAATTTTCAATGCCAAACTCACAAATGTGCTAGTAGGTTGTCAACTGTGAACGAGAGTTAATTCGCGAATGTGAAAACTTACCAAGGTTTTCAAATCAAGAAGCACGAATATTCTCAAAACTCTTCTCATTCCAAATGACGAATTGCACATTCGTGGTTTTGGTAAGGTACCGACGAATCATGTAGTCTGGTGGAGCAAAATCTAACAAAAATGTCTGAGGCTGAATGGCAGCACATAATTTTAGAGTGAGAGGCAAGATGGGCAACATAAATACTATACCAAGCGGGCGTTGGCTTACCACAGGCATGTGTCATGAGAAGCACCACCATGCTGGAGGGCGTAATAACTCTCACAACTCTCACGCTCTACACTGCTGTTTTCCTTGGAAAATGAGACTGCATCGAGAGAAATCCAGTTATACAAGTTTTTTTTCAAAAAAATTTTATAGCTGCTAAATAATTTATTTTAGCAACTAAATGTTATCTGATCAACGTAAAAAGTGAAGGTTTTAAACGTTATACGGGTCTTTTTTTCAAAACACTCATTTTGTTTTGAAAAGGTTACCTCTTAGATTCAATAAAGGGCACGATTGTGGTTGAAAGATGGAATTGAAAAAACAAACTGTTTAGCCACTATAATTCACATTTTAACTGTAAAACGATACTTTGTAACCATTAAATAGTTGTCTTTTAGTTTTGGAAATGTAACGGTTTTTTCCACCACCTCTGATCATGCATCTTCTTCGTCACACACGTGTTTCCTATGATGTTTTATTGCACTCACCCCTAACAGGCCGTTTTATCATCGGGTCATCCACGTCATTTCAATTCTTATTGTCAATCAGTTCACGTGTGGATTTGGTTGTGTTGTGTAAGTGCAGAATTAAAGGTTAAATACGCTTTGTTTATAGTTTGTTTCTACAAGAAATACATTTCGGGTAAGTGTCTATCTGAGTGTGTTTTCAACAACAGATTTTATTCGTTGTTATTACTTGTGGGAGGTTGAAATCAAACAAGTAAGTATTGAGTGAGCTTCAGGGATGGTGCATTTTTATTTCAGATAATATTCATTTGTTCGAATAAAAATTACGGTGATGGCTGGAATTGAATAAAAATATGACTTTTCCAGGAACCGAACGGGTTCAGTAGTACTTAATTCCGTTTCGAACAGAAACGACACAAATTAAATATTTTTCAGAAGAAACATCCTGTATATTTTATAGTTTCTGAAGTAGAGAGCAAATTCTGCGAACATGAAGAGATGTGGAGTTATTTACAAAGAGATACTTTTATCTTATGACATGATGATTATTGTTAGATAATTTTTTCATATGGGAACCTAAGATTCTAGTTCCTAAAGTTTGCAAATTGAATGAAATCAACATTTTTTATATCTGTCGATTTCTTGTAGGGTAGGGTTGCCACCGATTTTGCCACATTAAAAAATTTTCATGTACATTAAATCATTTATACGAAATAAAATCTTAAATACTGAAAAATCGGTTTTTCGCCATTCTGGCGGATAATTTGGAGTTATGTCGAACATTGTTAAATATAAACGTTTTTGATTACTTTATTATCTACAACTTTTTCATTGAACATTTTCCGCTAAGAGGTCATGTGGGTACTCATTTTGTTTTGTAAGAAAAATAGTGAACCTACTACTAACACGGACTTCTATGAAGTATCTGTTTTCAATCCTCTGGAATTTCACATGAAAGTATTGTAATGAAACACTCCATTAAATACATTTGATTTCTATTGATTATTCTTGAGCATGAAATAAAGTAGTATTTGAATATTAAGTAATGATTTTTTATTGTTTCAGATGACTAATCTATTGTATAATTCGAAGATTCTTCCCTCTTGTCAACTCTATCCGTGGTTTCTAGAAATAGTGTATATTTTGACGTATTTCTAATGTTCCCAGAATTAAGAATTACTTTATTTTATTGTTGATATGTAAGTTTTACGACCTTTGTTATAGTGACTGATTTTTTCTTTTTTTGTGAGATTTGAGGTCATAAATTAAAGAAAAATATATTTATTTAAAGCCGTTTCGTTAATTAATTTTGTCATCTTCAGGCTACTGTAAGATACTAAATCAATATGCTACTAATACTAAACAATCACTGAACTATGTTCTGGTAACAGATAAAACTTCAGAGTAGATCAGAGTTAATTAATAATAATTGAATCTAAAGTTTCATACGTTACCAAAACATTGTTCAGTGATTGTTTCTGGAAAAGAAGTAGTAGCAAATTTATTTGTTTTTTCTATTGTTTTTTTAATTAAAGAAAAATCTCCTATTTGTATCTTCCAGTGCCCTGAAGATGTCAAAAAATGAATTGACGGAAAGTTGAAAATTAATTCAAATATGACGAATCTCTATAACAAAAGTAGCTTTTTCATGATATCTATAGGATTGAAATTCTTGAAAGCGTGCTTGTTGAATTCTCATTCTGAGAATATGACACTGGCACTCACCGTGTTGCAACTTCTGTTTAACATATTTTTCGTAGATATTCATCAAATGGCATACATTTTCGCTTCCAAACACTTTGTTTCTGACCAAAACGTTATTGAATAGCATACGCATGAAAATAACCTCCCTCTAGAGCTCTGATAACATCATCAACGCCAAAATACCTCATCAACTCCTTTAAGTTGAAAAATGTCGAATAGCACATGTAGTGATATTGAAGAGTTTTTGAAGATTAACAGTTGAGCAAAATTTTGAAATTCAATTTTGATAGCCTCTACCTTCATATGTATTAATGATCCGAATTTCATGATGTACTTTATGCACTATTAAAACTGTTTAAGTTTGTAAAATGAGGTTCAACAACTGTAAATCCTTAGAAACTGTTCAAAACTGTTTAAAATCAGCTAAATCGACACATGTGCTATTTAAGATTTTGTGGCAGTGTTTTGACGTCAATGCTATTTTCAGAACTGTACAGTAAGAAATTATTTTCATGCAGATTATTCAAAAACCGTTTAGCTGGTAAATGAAAGTTTTTGGATGCATAAATGTTTACCATTCGATTGTTATTCAATTTTTTTTAACCACTATAATATATAGTATAATAATGAAATACCAATCATTAAGGTATTACATCAAAAACAAGTCATCTTGAAATGAGTATCGTTTCAATTCTATACAGTAGTCATGTAATATCAAAATGTCAATCAATTAAACATTTTATTGAGAACAAGTAAGCTTTATATAAGCATCTTTTAATTTTTATAATAACTTCATATAATATTGAAACGACAGTCATTTAACCATTATATTGGAAGCAAGTAATTTCGATATGACAATATTTTCATTTTTATACGAGTGTTCTTTAACAGTTATACAACTTTTTTGAAAAAAATACCCTGATCATTATGAAAAGGTTACTATGTTGGCGCCTATTCATTTCAGAAATCTTTTAAATGTTATACAATTTTGTATAACAGGTAATAGATATTTCTCTCGGTGTGGAGTCGGGACGATTCTGAGCTATTAAGGGGAAATGAATGTTGGTATACCGATAGCTCCAAAACTGTGGGATGCGTCGGAGCCCGAATATAAGGGGTGAACGGTAGTGAAGCGCTCATTCAGCATGGGTAACCTTACTACGATATTCCAGGCAGAGTTAAATGTGTGCAAGAGTGCTGGAAGGCCTGGAAGCGCTTGAATTCGACTGCTGTCAATCTAGAGAAAAGACACTTTGGAAAGAATTGCGCAGCTCAATAGTCTTACCCTACTCTCGATACCAGGTCACACTGGCCAAGACGTGAATGAAATGGCATTCGCCCAGGCAATTCGGTTTAGCATATAGCACCGCCAAGAATGTGACAACAGCTTCAGCAGACAATAAAAGACTCGAGTATTGACGCAGTCTAACAAGACCAGTAAATTCCAAAGAATTTATCGCATGCACAAGAAAATTACAGGACATGAAACGTGCATCTTCTGGTTTTACAGTTCGCACAGACCAAGATGATCTCATCGGCATAAGGCCTAAGTTTTTACCATATAGCTAGCAAAATCCCTTCCAACAGAACCCATTCTATCTTATCTCCTGAAAATTAGCGGGTTGGTTCCTTTACCTGTATTTGATTGTGTTTATTTTGTACATTTACAAAATTTTGTCCTCAAATTCCTTTTTGCCCTTGAATCTCACATCGTCAGAAACATTTGCGTAATCGTCCTGTAGGCCATCATTGCCCTTCATCTCAGAGTTGGCCAAAGTGAAATATATTTCGTCGTCCATCACAATCAACTTGTTGGTAAAATGCACGCGCCCCAACGCGCGGCAACATCTCGTAATTCTTTGAAACTGAGCTTCTGTGTATTTTGGAGCTTTTTTCCTTTTCCGGAACAAAACATTGGGTCCTGATACGGTCTCAAACACCGTAGTCATTCCGATTTCTTCTGGCCAGTTTTTGCTGTGAGATTCCAATTCTGTGTTTAGCTGCTTGAATGAGTCTCCCCTCAAACTTAGACCTTAGACAAACCCGTGGCCGATCGTTTTTGGCAACTTTATACATGGTATCTTCACAATGTTTGATCGATTTACTCAGGTTCTGATCTTGATACATATCGACAATCTCTCGTTTCGTCATTCGCCTAAGCATATTATGAATACCATGACGAAGATTAATTTTATAAGACAATTTGGTTAATTTCTACGACCTGCCGTTTATTATCCTGTGTACTTTGATAAACAACAAGATGCTGATAAACTACTGTAACTTGATAGAGCACATACATGTAGGATGATGAAACGTCAGAACATATTTTATGGACATGCCCTGCAGTGGCCAGAACCACATTTTTCATTTTTGGCAATACAATGGTGATGAGACAAAATCTGGAAGGCTGAGAAATATATCGTATTTGTTGGGTATCATTCAATACCTGTCATGGTAATGCCAGGAAAGTAGTTGTTTTCTGTGTTTGCCTTATTAAGCTTACTTTGTAGGTGAAACATCGGTCAGCAAATGACTATAGTTACTACACATGACATTTTCACAATGTAAGCTTACCCAAAACAAACAGTTTCTTTGCAAAACTGAAATGTTGCAGTCTATATTCAGATGTTCCAGCAGTCTATTTAGAAAACAACGATTACGTTCCTGCATAATTATCATTATCACCCGAAGGCCGGCATGGAAAACACCATCGAAAACATCCCCAATTTCCCAAGAGAAACATTACGTAGATACAAGAACATCTTGATTTCCTCGCGAATAACGCCGAAACGTATCTCGAAAGTTGTTGACGTTTTCGCGTTTACTGGAGTCGGTTTCGCGAGTACTTATGCACAACATTCATTTACGCCGCGCAATCGATAAAGCTCGAGGGAAACATTAATAGGGCATTCGCAGAACAAAAGTCGGGACAAAGGCAGGCACTGCGACGACAATCGTACCGATGTTCATAACAAAATGTTGATAGGACAATAAAAGCCTCCCCCAAGACAAATACGAAGTATACGTGTTATGATTCAGAAAATGAACCGTCCCTGCAATTTCATCCGGTCGGGATCGGGCGACGACAAGGGCGGATCATGAGGGGTGGTGTGGGTGATTACGTCTTGATAAAAAAATGGTAATAACCAACACCTGGAGATTCGTCTGGAATCGAGACACGATATGTTTATTACTGTATTTAATAATATAAATCATTCAACGGTAGACCACAGCAAGTGTATTATTATGTACTTAATTATACAAGATAATTATCAGTCGCATTCCCAGAATTTACCCGGGTTGTATAACAATATTTATATTTAATTAAGACACTCCGCGCTGCTGCTATTTGCCCCCAATTGTGGGACATGGTATCTGACGAACAGCTGGAATATTGAAATAATCAGGTGCCATGTTCTTCCTTTCCTCAAGAATATAATCTCGGCAAAAGGAAAAACTGTAAAAAATTAACAGATCCTTGCTCAGTGGAGAAGGGAGTGGGCAGAAAGAAAACAATAAATAAATAGATCGTCTCAAAGATAAAGTGTATTGCTTTTCGTTTACAATGATTTGAATAGATATTTCTAGCGATAAAGTAAATGAACAGTAACCTGTGGTACTCTGTGGTACGCCTCGTAGTAACAAAGGTTTACCGATTCGAGAATTCGACTTCGTAAATTTATTATTTCAAAGTTCAGCATAATTTTTCATATAACCGTTTAATTTGGAAAAATGAGAGGGTGCATTCATACATAACGTCTCTGCGAAACTCAGTATACGTAGGGCTTTTAGGGGACTCTGCCGATTCATATGCTAATTTGTGCTCGACAATCTGAAATACTGCTGAAATTATCGGATCAGTTGAAAAAATACAGTATGGTAGTACGACACATAGAAAAATTTATCATTGGTTTGACTACAGCTATAAAATATTCATAAAACAACTGAAGAAACATTAAAGGCGACTTCCATAAGCATACAGATTGTGTTAAGACCAATATACCAAAGCTTACTTCGGAGCGAAGCCACAAGAAGACAGAGACAGAAAAAAAAAGAAGGAAGAATAATAAAAACACCAAAAGAGCCAGAATGCTGGTAAGGTACATTTTCAATCCGAAAACCTATCAACACCAATCCTGAGAAAATGCAGTACCAAAGTGATGGCAAATCGGACATCTAACACAGTGATGCTACTCACACGGTTTTGCGGAGTAGTCCTCTTACAGGGAAAGTAGACCAAAATAACCTTTGAACTGATGCGGAATGCACTGAGGATCGAAGAAGGATGGCGCAAAAGAGGACTGAGGTCAAACCTCGGAAAAACCACACTCACCGCACGCCAAATAATATTGAGAGACACAAAGCTACCAAGCTCTTTGTCGTAACCACTACAAGTTACTGAACATGTCAAATACTCAGATATATATAGATAAGAAACTAACCTGGAACATGCATCTACAACATGTAGTCAAAAAATGTAAACCATCGTTCGTGATCTGCAGAAGAGCTTTTGGAAAAACATGGGGTCTGAAACCGAAAGTCATGCACTGGCTTTACACCGCGATCATAAGACCCAGATCAAATGTTCATTTGAAAATACTTAAAATGGCATGAACCAAAACTATATGTTGTCTCTACGGGCCAATGGGTTGAGAATGGCAAACGGGAAAAAATTTAATTAAATAAATCTCAGTTTTGATTGGAAATATCTTCCTAAATAATTCATTTCGATATTTCAGAATATTTTTTTTATTTTTTTGTCGGTTTATATAAAAATATAAATATTTTTATTTATCAATGATAACTTTCGAAATCAAATAAGTGAGTTATTATCTGCTTGTTATTTCATTAAGAAACAAAGAATATTCATAATAAATTCTTGATATTTTGTCAATTGATCCTCAAGTTGTTATTATATGAATCATTACTCAGTGTTATATATATATATATATATAAGTATTCGAACATAAATGAAAGTGCTTTTTTCTTAAACATTGAATGTTTTCAATAATGAGTGGTAACTAAATTTTTGAGTCAGCTTCAACTACTTCCACGGGATTTTCCTTTCTTTTTGTTTACAGTGAATCCATCCATATACTTCCGTTCAGTATTGAAATAATATTCAGTTATGGTCCAAAGAACGTCTGAAGGATGTCCAAAGGACTACTTTGTGTTATTGGGCTCGAGATGTTGAATGAAAACTGGGAAAAATCGTAGCGAACATAAATATGACAATAGCACAAAATAGCATAAGAAAACTTGATCTCATGAAAAAAATCTGGTATCTAAACACGTATATAATATTGAGTAAGGTGTGGTTCCTGGCACAAATTTTACCTCTACATACAAGAGATATAGCCAAAAAATCGTACTTATAACAGGTAGGTATATATGGCAAGGGCAGCTTTACAAAGTTGCGAGGAATCAGTTATATCTAGGAAAGGAAGAAGGAGGACTGAACTTAATTGACATAACAAAAGTATAGCACTTTTTCTGAAGACGCAATCACGATCCACCATTTGTAATAAAATCACTTATCAGTCTACGCTCAATAACATTTTCGAAACAGGAAATTTTTATGATAGACATGCAGAACTAAAAGAAATACACAAAACAAAAAATGAAATTGATGTTGATTTTCAACAGCATATTCCCCTTCATTCCAAATATATTAGCGAGGAAATTATGAGCCTGGAAAAATGAAACCCAATATAGAAAAAAAATACCCACTGGAATAGAGTTTGGTCTTTCATCAGAAATGAACACATACCGTCAAACTGGAGAGCAGCGACTTACAAAGCTGTAAAAGAAATCTATCCGGTATCAAAAAAACTGCATAGTCACGGAATCGGAAACACCGCGAAGTGTACCCTTTGTGACGAAGAAGATGATTTAATGCATAGATTGGCAAAATGTTCACATGCAAAAGAAATATGGAAATGGGCAGACAAATTTCTTGAGCGACATTTTAAAGTACAAATTCGAAATGAGGATATAAAAAACGTACTTGAAAAGAAGTTTGTGCCAAAACAGAAGGAAAATCTCTGGATCTGGATAGTATGTGCCGTAATATATTTCAATCTTGAAGTTAAAAAAGATCTTGATGAATTTATAGATATAATAAGAGAAGAAAGATTCAAAAATGTCCGATATGGTAAAACAAAGTATTTCTCTAAGAATATGTTCTCATTTTGAAGAGTAGTTTAATTTGATTTGAAAAATTGTATTTGTAAAGTAAAGATATAAATAATATATAAATGTAAAAGATATAAATATATAAATGTAAAGATGAATGAATATGTGTTATATAGTATTATATGACTTTTTTTTGTTTATTGATAGCAGAGTGATAGGTACAAAACTTGCTACATATACCAATAGGAATAATATCATTTTGTAAATATTGTGTACCCATTTTTTATTTCTAGTCAATAAAGGATTTTATAAAAAAAAAAAAAAAATTGGGGTACACATGTAGCTAAGAGACTTTATCGGATTTTCCTCATGAAAAGTAGTGATTTCATTTGCTTGAGTAATGTTTGGACTTCATTAAACAGTTGATAAACATTGAATGAAGAGGTTTCTTCCAAATCTAGTGGTTCTATGGGGTGGAAGAGAAATGTGACCTCTATGTCGTAAATTCAGATTATGAATATGTGTCCTATTTGTTCATTCAATTCAAAGATATGGAAAACTCTATTTATCAACTACTAAATGTGATTACAATAAAAAAAATTCGCCGACCTTGCATTTTTAGCCACTCTGAGAGTTTCAGCATGTGCGATATTGGATCGTATTTCCGTGTTTCTTAGATAAATCCGAGGAACAATTTCTGCACTTTTTCCACTTGATTCATATCACTTCGATCCAGACAGGGATCGTATAAAATATCAAATAATTATAGTGACTTAGAACTAGAGTGTCACAACATATTTTTAATTGGAGTCGAAATCAAAATAAATGTCTGTGACGTTAGAGCAATTCCAAAGAGCAGTATGCTCTATTAATAAATTGCTTCCTGAAACGAAAAGCATAATTTTGTATACAAACTATAATTATTTGCTTTGAATTTCTATTTTCATGGGAGTTTTGATGTGCTGCTGGCTTTTCCCAAATATCATGACGTTTGAATTCATAGCATTTATTTTCAGTGAATGCATGATGACCAGACTTACTAATCGACCCAAATTTTTGTTCGTTGATAGTTGTGCCATCAACAAATCATCAGAACTCAATGAGTGATACAGCAATGAGTGATCAGCATATAAGCGGGATCTACAAGATTTTATACCCGATAAAAAAGTATTGGTGTACATGCTTGCTAACTACGTCCCAAGGATAGATCACTGGGGAATTCCACAAGCCACTTTCTTGCTTGCTGAGTGCCCAGTGATAGTTTGTACATATTGGCAACTTCTTTGTCAATAATTAGTGATGAGTTGAATTGCATTGGCAGAGAAACCTACGAGATAAAGAATGGAAAGCAGGACCAGGTGGTTTATGTTACCAAATGCCTTAGAGTAATCTCAAAGTATCAGCACTGTTGTTTTTCCTGCATATGTAGCTCTGTGGTGCAACTGTAACCCGATCTAAACCCAGATTGTTCATGAAGCATTATCGAATATTTTTCAAGGTGAAGTCTCATCTCGTTGTTGTCTATTACCTCAGAAAACTTGTTGATATACCTATTGGTAGGAGATTGTTGTGACTCAATACAACAATTTGTTAGGCAATGCTGTGATTCGCGATACCTTCCAGCTCTCAGGGAACACATTTCCTAGTGAACAAGTGTTCTTAATATTTTTCAAAATAGGTTCCGTAATATATATATATATATTGTGCCTCATTTCAATCGGTTCAATTTGGTATAGGTAAGGTATGTCTCACCATACTGTTTTTTTTTGTTCGAGATGGAAGAGCGTGGCTCGGAGAGACAACATATAGTTTTGGTACATAATAGTTCTAGGGTTTTGTGTGATAGTGCGACAAATTGTCGTGGAAAGATAATCTAATATTTTGATACGATATGGTGAAAATAAATGTTGTCAAATAGCGAATTGGACTAGGCTGCATATTTCTCCGGTATATTCTGGAGACGCCCCTGTTCAAAATCAACGAAGATCGTGTACACAGACCTTGTTATAACCGGGACACCCCTTTATGGCATCCTTTCATACTGGGTATTTCGGCATTGATAAGCCAAAGGAGGAGCGGGCCCGAGACTTGGAACCTTTGTATAATGATAATCTCGCAGCCTCCCGAGCTCGCCGTACCTCATCTCGTCAGTGAATGTAATCTAACTTTTTGCGTTTTCTCAAGGACGCGGCGTGAGCGGAATAGATTAGAGAGACCGTCTGAAACGGAGAGGACGGGAATATCCTTTTCGGGAGATTTATCCTTCGGAGGGATGGTCTTTTTGCAGGAAGCGTCGAGGTTCATCGCATCTGCACAAATATTTGTATTGGAATTTGTGCAATATCTCCAAGATATGAGCTCGCGCTAAGAAGTGCAGGCAATATTCGAACGAAATGAATATAACTTTGGAAATTGAAAGATTCTAATAAAGTTTATTTACATAACCATACTCATGAATGAATTTTTTTACATAAATAGATGAAAGTAAGTAGAACATTGGTGAGCATGCCATAACAACAATTCTATTCATTTGGCCTAAGAGGATTGAAAGAATGTAGGGAATACCTGTTTTATGAATAGCATGATCCAGTGTCTTTCGAACACCAAGGTTTTGTTGGAATTTTTCAAGAATGGTTTTTGTATGGAGGATTTAAATACTGCTACAACAAGAATAAAAGGAAATCTAGTGAAATCTTTTAAATCTTTGATGGAAAATATCTGGAGTTCTGATTCTTCTCGGAAAATGATTGATACTTCACATTTCGTCCATCTATTCAGAAATTTTGCTCCTTGCTTCAATCATAACGACCCAGCAGATTCGGAAGAATTTCTAAGTCACCTTCTGGTAGGCGTACATGAAGATTTAAACAATACGAGTGCAGAGAATCATCCTTCACAAAACGATATGGTTACCATAAATTGCTTTTTGGTCATTGAGCTCAGAGCTATACGGACTATCTGCAAAATATGTTACTCCACATATTCTACTCTTTCGGAAAAGAATTATCATCCCATATCTATCCCAATATCGTAATACATAATAAGTTTTCAAGTTATATATTCCAATTTAAATCATACAAAATTAGAGTTTGCCTGGTGAACATTAAATTGAGTAGATGCACATTCTGATGTAAGTACATTTATCGAACTAATGAATGAGCAAATCATTTTGTTTATTTTAAAATTGTTTTTTTCCGTTAACCAGCTGTCGTCCCCTTACGAACGGCAGCCCTCAGAAGTCGAAACTTGTGCGAGCTGAGGGTTGACGAGGTCTTACCTTTGTACGTGCAATTCCTAGCACTTTCTCGGGCCATCAGAAAAAATTCTTAATATATTACCATTCAAGCACAAGAAACGAATATGGTTCAAACAAGTAGTATTTGGGGGACTAATAAGATGAGACGCCTCATGGACATATTTAAATAATTTTTCGCCATTTTCTTGCCTTACTTTAGATATTTAAAGCGGTTAACTGTAGATGAGACTTTGGCTCCATACGAGAAATAGACACAAACAGGATTTTAATTTTCGATATCTCACTAATTTTCATCATGATTTCCGTTGTATTTCGAGTTGGGCTGGCTCCGTCCTACATTTTGCACAAGTTTCAATGATACGAGGGTGAAACTATTCTAGTAGATGAATATTTTCAATGAGAATGGTTTTATTGGAATGCGCATTTACTAAAAATATAACAGGCTCTCTCAACGCCAGAAGAGAACTTTGGGGTCTTGTACACATGTGGCAAGTCTGTTATGGTTCTTGGGCTTTGCCCTCGATGATCCAAATCAAATGCCATATACCCATGGACGACCCCATTGGATGTAGTAATGGATGCCGCCAACAGGCATGTATAAATTGATTCAAATCAGGCACCACCTCATTTTCACAATGTTGATGTTTGATTTTTGTTAAATTTTTAAAATTGTCGCCCAATCAATACCTATCCAATATCTATCGACGAAGTCATCGAATTCTATCGATATTTTTTGTTGTGATGGAGAGGTATAACTGAACAAGTGTGATTACCATAAGTGAAGCTGATTACATTATGGTGACGCGTTCACTTGTAGTCGAGAATTGATTTTCTGGTTTGAAAATAGGAGCTTGTAGAATTCTCTTTTAAAAAATTATAACATCATTCAACGTAATTTAAAATAAATCACATCGAAATATTGTTCTTGCCAATAATAATAAATAGTCTATTCTGCGCATGGTATGACTTAAACGCCCCCTAAAATCAAAACTTTTCATTTTTGAAGTGTGTCACTTTATCAATTACTACTCGAAATAATTCGAACTGCGTCATATTGAAAAAATGCTTGTTTTGTGGCAATTTCTGGATATTTTTGTACCATAAATATTTCAATTATTAATATATGCTTTCGTTCCTTCATTATTGACAACAATCTGTGGTTTTTAGGTGGATATAATGAAAAATATCGTTCATTAGTCGTCCATAAATTCTTTTTCCGTGCATGCAGGACTTCCCGTGTTCGGCTTCGCCTCCCACGGGAACTTATTTTCAGAACTCCTACTGAAATATACTATTTCATTATACCCATCTGAAAACACTGTATATATACATGTTTATTTAGCATATTGAAAAATGTTTTTTTCCGTACGTCCGCACGGAAAAGTTTTCCGTGCGCTGGTGTCATCATTGCTGCCTATTTACATGTCAAAACTGAATAATATGTTGTTGACAGTTCTCTAGAAATCGCAAATTATTTGAATATTTCCTTACCAACAGGGTGAATAACACTTGTTTTGTGGCAATTTCTGGAAATTTTCGTACCATAAATATTTCAATTATTAACATTACATGTTTTTGTTTCTTCATCATTAAAAATGAATGTTTCTTAACAATCTGTATTTTCCAGGTAGATATAATGAAAAATGTCGGTCATTACTCGTCCATAAATGCTTTTTTCTCCAAATGACATTAAAAGCGGTCTTTTAATGACACTTGGCAGGCTTAGAAGTTGTACTTTTAATGCCTAGGCAGAAAAAGTCCACTTTTACTGCCTAGGCAGAAAAAGTTCGTTGCTAGGCAACCTTCCAAGTAATAATTTAATTCAAACTGGTTATTAAAATTGACAATGACATTAAGAAAACTCAAAATGATGCTGATGATAATAAACTGGTTTTATTGCATTAAAACTACAAACTACAACACGAAATTTTTATTTATTAGATAAATTTATGGTGAATTGTGAACAATTATTTAATACAATTGAACTCTGTCCACTCCCCTCATTTCCAGTAAAATTAACAACTTTAGTATCCACACTTGATACGGAAACGCCAGAAAATATTTTATTGCCGATGTTCGACTTATTGGCTAGCGAGTCCTCAATATAGCCCTCCGCGACAGCCGAAGACTTCCATCCTCCATGTTGCTTCAACATTGTTATGTCCCCACCAGAATGCACCAGCAACGTGGCCGAAGTTCTGCGAAAGCAGTGCCCGGTATACTCTTTCGCATGGGATAGTCCCAGAAAAGTAGCAATTTCTTCTGGCATTTTACCGAATTTGTGAATGCCAATGAATTGATGATGTGCTTTACCGTTCGCATACTTATAGAAGACACGCCGATTATTTAAATTCGAGGGTCTGGAGGCTGCATATTTTCTGTAAACGCTTAAATATTCCGTTACTACAAAAGATCTTGATCTTTTGGACTTAGTATTTGGTAGCATAATTAGCAATTTGTCGCTCATATCATTTATATCATCTGTTTTCATTTGCAAAAGCTCATCACATCTACAAGCCTCAGCGACTGCAACAATAAGTACAACCTAAAATATAAATTGAAAATTAGTTCTTTAATCCATAATAGATCATTTTCAATATATTCCTACCTTCGTACACAAATACAGTTCATCTGGGGCATCTGATAAAAATGTCTCGATTTATTCTCTTTGAAAAACTCGGGATTTTTTGCATGGAAACCGTCTGACTGGAGTTTCAAAAAAGCCCGTAACTTCAGGTATTTTGCCAAATCAATGTTATTTTTTATGTTCAGGGTAGCTTTCAACATCGAATAGGTAGACCATAACGTTGAAGGCTTCAATTTCTTTAAAAGATCGGAAAAATAGACAATCAGCAAATTTTCAGGGAAAGATCCTTTATTTTTCTTCTGTCTATATTCCATGAATCTGCTGTATGTGAGTTCATATACAGTTCTTGATTTTTCCGGTAAAAGGTTAAATTCCACATCTCGCGCCTGGTCTCTTATCTCAGGTGGTGTTAATTGCATCAATTCATCTTCACTTTGCAGTAAATTCATTTCTAACATGACAACTTTTCAAAATTGACAATGACAAAGTAAACAGTAAACAAACATATTCAACAAACGTCATCATCGGTAAACATAGTAACGCAGGGCCCGGTTACCTTTGATAAAATAATTTAGTTATTTGGATATTGACAATGAAACGCAATTTAAATATGAAAAAGTCGATTTTGCGTGGAATTGGAACAAATTTGAAGAAAAAATTATATGTTTCACACGGCAGAAAAGCAGATTTAATGCCTTGGCTGGTTTCATAGCCTCGCTACGCTCGGCTATGAAACACCAGCCGCGGCATTAAATCTTGTGCTTTTATGCCTAGTAAAACAAATAACTATTTCCGTACTTGCACGACTTCCCGTGTTCGGCTTCGCCTCCCACGGGAACATGTCTCGCACGCACGTAAAAAAATTGTTTTATTAACTCGTAATGAAATTTACTATTCCAGCAATGGTAACATTAATTGAGAATTAAATGGAGTTTGGAATGGAAAATTTAAAAAATCAACCAAGACCCAAATTCCATCAGGATTTTGTGTGGTTCTTTATTGTTTATTCAAGTTACCTTTCATGTACCCCTCATAAAACGACAATCTTTGAATTTCAAATTAAACGTTGTCACGTTGTCGACAATTTCAAACATAAATAATCCCAATTCCGTCGGTGTTCGTGATTATATTTAAAATGGACTGTATATTTATGTAATTGATACTAACTAATTGTACATGAACTTATTTATTTCGAAATGTTTCGTTTGCTAACAAGTGTATCGCATCATAGATAATATGTAACTATTTTTAAAACCAAGTGTCTTTCGTTCTTTCTTCGAGTTTGTCGAGGGTGGGTTTATGGCCACTTGACCTTTTCACATCTGGTTCTCGGTTATTCTGCCTGTGGGAACCCTAATATTGCATCGTACTTGGATTCTGAACATCCCGGCCGCCTTGGAAGGTATGAAATACTTTCAAAGAATCGTCATTGATGGGAAGTGGACAAATTTTACTGAACGAACGCTTTATGGTCCCATCCTTAGTTCGAATCGTGGCTATTCTTGCTATTCCATCCCTGCCAGGATGGATTTGAAGTACACGTCCCATGGTCCAATTCATTGGAGGCACACAGTCTTCTTTGATGAGAACTATTGTTCCTTTTGTCAACTGTGATTGTGTTGACTTCCATTTGGAACGTTGCTGCAGTTCACTGATGTACTCTTTGCTCCACCTCTCCCAGAAGTGTTGTTGGAGTTTTTGAAGAAACTGGAATCGTGATAATCGATTCTCAGGAATATCGATGACCCGTGGGTGTGGTATGGCGTATAATGATCTGCCTACTAGGAAATGTGCCGGGGTGAGGTGAGTGAGGTCGTTTGGATCCGAGGACAAAGGAAACAATGGTCTCGAATTCAAAATTGCTTCTATCTGCGCAACTACCGTACATAACTCTTCAAAAGTTAATTTTGCATTCTGAAACACACGATTCAAGTGAAACTTTGTGGATTTTATCCCGGCTTTCTAACTAATCCCTCTTGAACTGCCATTCTTAACGTATTCAGTGACTAACGCAAATGCCCTAGATTTGCTTTATATTTCTACCTTTATCGCCGTAAATTTTCAAAACAATATCAAACTTAGAACCGCCGTAAATTTGCAAATATGGTTGAATTCCACAAATTCAACTCAAATCGCCGTAAATTTGCACAAATAATATTTTCGATTCTCACAAAATGAAATTAAATATCGCCGTAAATTTGCAAATATTGTTGAATTCCGCAAAATTCAACTTAAATCGCCGTAACGCAAATAATATTTTCGAATCTCAAAATCTGAAATTCAAATATCGCCGTAAATTTGCAAATATTGTTGAATTCCGCAAAATTCAACTTAAATCGCCGTAACGGAAATAATATTTTCGAATCTCACAAAATGAAATTAAATATCGCCGGAAATTTGCAAATATTGTTTTCGAATCACACGAAATGAAACTTAAAATCGCCTTAAATTTTCAAATATTATTGAATTCCACAAAATTCAACTTAAATCGCCGTAAAACGTAAGCTCGAAACAACTGAACGTATTTCAGAATGCAATCGAATAATATTGAAATCAATCATGCAAAAATAGCTACGCAGAAAAACAACATATTCAAAAGGAACGGTCTGAATGGATTGGCTTACCCCTGGCTTTTGAGTTCGACGTGTCTTCCCAACGGTATCTTCTTTTTCTTTCCGATCGCTGAATTCTTGATCAGTTTTCACACTAATCACGGCTCGAAGAACCAAAATGTTCGTGATTATATTTAAAATGGACTGTATATTTATGTAATTGATACTAACTAATTGTACATGAACTTATTTATTTCGAAATGTTTCGTTTGCTAACAAGTGTATCGCATCATAGATAATATGTAACTATTTTTAAAACCAAGTGTCTTTCGTTCTTTCTTCGAGTTTGTCGAGGGTAGGTTTATGGCCACTTGACCTTTTCACATCTGGTTCTCGGTTATTCTGCCTGTGGGAACCCTAATATTGCATCGTACTTGGATTCTGAACAGTCGGTGTTAACTTTCCTGTTCACCCCGTATAACGCTGCTCTCAAACTTCCAATATAACGCCGTTTCTTCATCGCACCATACTGTTTCTGGCGTCTCCGCTTTCTCGCTTTCTCAACAAATAAAACGACTAGCCGAATTTCATTATGTAAAGAGCGAAATTATACTAAATAAATAAGAAAGTGTGGTTCGGTTGCAATTTCGCATGTTTGCACTGGCAGATTTCTCAGATATTCGACGACGACAGGCATTCAAAGTATTCCGTAAAGAGGGCACTCGCGTGCTGAGGATCCCGATGTGTAGGCCAATAGTTTTAGCATGAAAGATAGAAATGGGGAAAAACTAGCAAAACCATGCAAACTTCCACAAATTAATGTTCTACCTCAGTGCACACTGAAACCATAAAAATTTCCTTCCCTGTACAAAGTCGGCAACATTGTTAAAAATATAAATTATAAACAATTGTGGTTATGTTGTGAAGAAAAACTGCTGAAAAGTTGCATAATTTATTGATGTATTTATTATTCAAACAAACCTTACGGTTTCATTATTACATGAATAAATATGTAATTATACATAATAGAATTACCAATGTTTACAAAATGTAGACACCTAAAAAATTTATGTATTTCTGTTCGTATAGTTTCTCCTATAATAATTGAACTGTATGAGGATTGACACAACAATCAAGGATCTTCACATATACAGTGCGTTCATAAAGTGTGGAACGCTCTATTATCTTACGAGTTGATTATTTTCGGAGGAAAAGCTCGGACAGGTCGATTTTGTATTTTAGTTTTTCAGCTTATTTTAGAAAAAAATATGTTTTTCCCCTACCACCTTTCAAGATATGACGTCATCGATATTTTTTTTTAAATTGAAAGGTTATATTTTTATGTCAAAAATTTAATGCCCATATTTTTCTGAATTCAACCATACCACATACGTCATATCTTACAGTTCGAATCACAGTATACTGAGTATAAAGAAAACCAGTGTGACATATGCAATGGTAACTAAGAACTTATTGTCTGGTTGCTAAGGGCTTTCATATGTTTGCTTAGCCTACTATTCAAGTGTAGCAATATACTCCTACTAACTACTGAGTAGTTCTTAGGTTTACGTTGCAAAATGAATAATGAAATGAATGTTCAGAAATATGAACACTGGTTTCCTTTATACTCAGAATACTGTATTTCAAAGTGTAAGATATGACGTATGTGGTATGGTTGAACTCAGAAAAATATGGGCATTTAATTTTTGACATAAAAATATACCCTTTCAATTCAAAAAAATATCGATGACGTCATATCTTGAAAGGTGGTAGGGGAAAAAATTATTTTTTTCTAAAAAAAGGTGGAAAACTAAAATACAAAATCGACCTGTCCGAGCTTTTCCTCCGAAAATAATCCACACGTAAGATAATAGAGCGTTTCCACACTTTATGAACGCACTGTATATCCAGAGTTAGTCAAATGTATGGAACCACCCATTTTTGTCAGTTAATATGAGGATTATCGAGAAAAGATCCGGATAAAGTTGAATGGTAGTTCACTCTGCATCTTTCTATGAATTAAAATATTTTTTAGGTGGAGTAGTGACGTCTTCGGCATTTTTTTCAAATGGAACCATAAGTCCGACTTTTTGGGTTTTAGCTATCTTAGTGCAACATCAAAGTCTAACTCACTAACTGAATTCAATATGAATGTATTGTTTGGTATGTCCAAGTCAGTATTAGAAAGACTTATTAGACAAAAGGAAAGCGATAAATAAATAATTTATTTACTCGGATGCTAAACTTGGATAAGGTCGCAAAATTGGGGAACGATTAAAGATGATATATTCTTTATTTTCGTCATTTTGCGACTATTTTGCATGCTTTAAATACTAAATAACTATAGTATATTCCTTTAAATACTAAATAACTATAGTATATTCACATTTCAAATACGTAAGAAGTAAACAATAAGCAATTCATGCTTGTCCATCTCGTGATCACTAATTCTCCAACGCTATTGGAGTAACCAAACAGTCCAGATTTTACAGAGTTGTATTCAGTTTGGTTGCATTACAATTATTAAAGTTGCATTTTGTAGTTGCTGCGGTGATTTCTTTTGTGTTTTTGATTGCATTATTGATTATTCACTTCAGATATTTGTTTAGCTTGAAGTTTTTTGTTGATTTCGGGTGACGTTTGACATTCGTTGGTTTCATTTCACATTGTGAGCATAATACGCCTCTGTTCTAGTTTGGCATTCACGTGCTTTTGTCGACATCGTATAAAGTTAGAAGGACAAATTATTGAATTAAATTGAACTATTCTTCCAACTCCAACTTTAAAATTTTTATTGCCATTCCAACTTGACGATTAATTTATATTGTTTATAATTTACATTTTCAACAATGTTGCCAACCTCGTACAATGGGGCAAATTTTTATAGTTTCATTGTGCACTGAAATAGATCATTTGTGAAAGTTTGTTTTGTTTTGCTATTTTTTCCCCATTTTTGATTTCAAGTGCTAAAATGATTGGGCTATTCAAAGTACTCCGTGAAGAGGTCACTCGCATGCTGAGAATCCCGATGGATGCGGAACACGTTGCGAGTGTCGGGAGTGTTTATTATTTTCTGATGGAATGGGATTGAGTAATGGCCTCATGAATGTACGGATTCATTCATACGAGCTTACAAAAATAAGCAAATGAGATATACAACGGTTTATTCATTCTGTGGAAACGTAAACTGATTTCGGTAAACAAAAATATACTAGAATGTTATCACTCTCTTCTTGTGTTTCATAAACAATCAATAATGGTATTGACGTCCAATACGTCCAATATGTGATACTGTTATTATATCGGTTTTTGACAATTTTGTCCGTACCCTGCATACAATCGATGATTTTTTGCAGAGTAAGTGAAATAACAAAGAACAAGAAATTAATTTATTTTGAAGCACAAAACTTGTTTCCCAGTATCTCACACAGGGAAACAATATTGTTAGTAGAAAGACTATTAGATATAAATCATGTGAACCCTGTTATTGAACGAGATATATTGAATTTAGACAGTGTTTCTTCAGGTAAAAATTATTTTAAGTTCATCAATAAATTCTATTCATCTAATTAAGGGTTGCTCATTCGTCAATTGGCTTACATTTTTATGGATGAAACTAGAATAAAAGGGAATAAAATGTTTAAAAACTTCATAAATTGGTATGGGTATGTTGATATTTTAATAGGTTTCACAAAAACAGGATTTCATAGAAATGACGTTTAATTGCGTAAATCATAGAATACTGCTCAAGATGCTTGATTGTTATGGATTCAGAGGTGCAGCAAAGAACTGGCAGCATCATATCTCTCCAACTGAGTCCAGATGGTTGAAAGTGAAAATTAATTGTCAAATCCTTATGATATTGATAATGGTATTCCTCAAGGCTCGGTATTGGGACCAAATCTTTTTTCAATTTATTTAAATTATCTCAGTAAAATCAACACTTCTGGAAAATTCACGATATTTGCAGACGACACTACAATGGTGTGACATGGAAATGATGTCGAACTCCTAAGGCAAATCATCGCTTCCGATTTGGAAAAAGTTGAACGATGGTGTGACTCTAACTTACTCTTTTTCAACATAGATAAAACAATAATGATAACCTTGAAATCTAACTATGAAAACCCATCTTTAGGCAACCATAAGATAACAAATCAACCCCTCACCAAATTTCCAGGTATATACCTAGATAAGAAACTGAGATATGAAGCACACATAAAAAAGCTAAGTAAAACATTAGAAATAGGCTCTTATGCTGCCCGATTCATTACCAAAGAACTTGGCCTCAATATAGGCTAACGGAATTTCCTTCTGGGGTTTCTGCACCAACCAGTTGATGAAGTCAATATTCGCACTGCAATAATTAGGAATGAGGTACTTGTGCAAATGTCTATCAAGGGTTCATTGTAAGCGACTTTTTATTGAACATCGGAATTCAATACCAACTTGTATATCTATTGTCGAAACAGTGAGCTTAATGCATGAAACAAATCAGAAGAGTCAACTAATAGACCCTATTTTACTACCAGTTAACACAATATCAGTTTGCCTAGACCAGCAACATCTTTGACAAAAAATTGCATTATATTCGAAAGCAGAAAGATTTATAACCACCTACCTAGTCTCTACAAGAACACTGTGAATCCCATTCTCCCATAACTGATCAGTACCTATATGATACTTAAAAAAAAGGAATGTTACAACCTGCAGGAATATTACAGTGACAACCTCATTCAGATCAATATGAGTGACTTGCACTGCACACCTCTTTATTTGTTATATTTTATTATATTTTATGTCTACCGGCTATCTTTCATGATGTTTATGTAGGCGTATAAATGTAAATTTTGTTTGACAACATTTTTTAACGCTTTAGTTATGACAATAAACAGTATACGTTCAATGTAGAACCAGTTGTCAAAGTGTTTATCCAAATATTCAGGATTTCTGGAACAGATGAAACGCTTATGATTAACCTAGGGTATTAAAAACTTGATTCGCGTACATTTCACAAAAGTCATTTTTGAAAGCTGATTTATTTGTAACCATGAAAGCGCTGATTGAAATTGTACACGTTGAATTGATTCCCACAAATAAAAATTGCTGATAGAGATTGTACACTTTGAATTAATTCCCATAAATCAAAATCCATTTTTTTTTTAATTTTCCAGCAATATTCGATTTATAATTGCGAAATTTTTCTAAAACAGTTGGTATTTGGAAAAATTGAGTTTACCAAAAATAAACATCTGTGTCTCAATTGCCTCAAATCTGGTCATAGCACAAAGGCGTGCCGACTAAAAGTTGCACTGTAAGTCGCTATCAACATGATACTTTGCTTCTTATTGATCAAACCAAAACTGAGTATCTGGTGATAGCAACATCAATCAAAATAATGAAAATGCCTGTATAACTTCATCATTAACTCGTATCGTATCGTATTATTATCTGCAAGAAGTTATATCGTTTTCTATGGAATTAGGAATTGCATCGATCTAAATTACGTGAAGAAAAGTCACAAAGTAGAGCCCTGCGGAACTCACGGAATGTCGATTCCGTTTGTTAGTTGGCAGTGCTGAAATGGAAAGTACCAGGATCAATGAGTTCTGATAGAGCTCAGAAATAGAAAGTGGGATACAACCTTATCTTGGTGACATTTTGTATGTCGTTGGACTTTTCTGATTTCTGTTATGCAACCCGTTTCGAAGGGCGAGTTATAAATAACATGCTGCTTGAAAATATCGCTATTGATAGAATTTATCAAAAATATCTAGTAGCTTTCATTTCTAACTATTCCTCAACCAATGGATGTGGCGTGTTTGGGAGAATGAATAATTCATCATCATTTAATCGTTCCCGACTGCCCTCATCGGCACTCATCAAGCATATCGATTATCCCGATTATTTTCCACATGCAAATGCGCCCTTAGAGCAGACAACGAAAACGTGGCACACCCAAGAATCAATCACTCGTGCGGCTCGACAGATACCGAATAAAATTGACAAACTTTCAGAACGCGTTTCTCGTTTTCCCATTCAAATTTTCCAGAAGCGTCATCAATGATGTATTGCTCGAGATAAACACATTTCGCTTGACTATCTATTAGCTATCTGAAATACGACTGAAATATTATGAAGATACGGAGGGGCCAGGCGGAAATACAATATTGGAAAAGGGTTGCGGGAAATCTATGCTAACGTTCGCGTTCATTGTTGATTTTGGAATTCTCGGCATACAATGGAAAATATTCCGGTTGGGCAAGGATGCTGTGTGACTAGGACTCTACAATATATGGTCGATGTGTTTGTATGAAATATTGCTGTACGAGGACTGACTAAAATGTTCTTACCTTGCCAGCGTGTCCTTTGGAAAAACTTTATCAAAAAAGACATGATATTTAACATATCTCTTGTAATCACTAGAATATTATGATCAAGTGTCAGTAATCCCTAGAACAAAGTGGCAGCCTGAAATTCTTCACATAGCAGATTTTCATCAGAGACTCATGTTCAAAGGTTGGAAAATTGAACGATCATAAAACAGCCATGAAAATATGTTAATATAGTCACGTCAATTTCATATTAACTTATGGTTTGCTAATTTTGAGAAATTGTTCTAGCATTGAGCGTGTATTGATCGTCCAGAAGTGAATCATTAGAATTTCAAAAGAAATAACTCATGTCCAATATTCCCACATGAAATATTCTCAATAACTCATATATTCCTGAATCTACATATTATTATGTTATGAAAAATATACTCAAATTCCTGACATTCAAATATATCACTGGATACCGTGATGAAGTATGCCTGTGAGCAGTACACATAACACAGATATACAAAGGACCATTTGTAGTTGAACATCGTAATGTATGTATGACTAAATGGTAATGGTAATGGGTGGGGGACGCAAGCGTCAGCGACTAGGCCCCAGTGGGCCCTTTTCGCAATCCCCGGCATCTTCACTCATCCCATGTCGGATACCTACTCGAACCTCTTCGACCTTCTTATGAAAGTCGAAATGTCCTTCCATTGCAACGAGTGCAATTCTTCCTCCTTAATAGTGGCAGCTCCGAAGACGTTTTGTCTGAGCCTGCCATAAATACCACATCCGCACAGGAAGTGGAAGGAGTCCTCCTCTTCCCCACATTCCGTGCATAGTGGGTCTGCCTCAACTCTGATGAGAGCCAGGTGCCTCCTGAGGCCGCAGTGGCCGGTAAGAACTCCCACCAACAGTCGGAGTTCCTTGCGGCTTAGCTTCAGTATCTTGGCCGTCCTTGCCATGTCGGGCCCCGATATCATCTGCTTTGACTGCCTGCATCCGTCTATCCTTCTCCACTCTTTTCCTAATGTATCAACGGCCCACTCATTCAGTGCCGTTGTTACTTGTCTCCTTGTTATGCCGAGTGCGGGTTCGGGCCCGTAGTAGGGTTGTCCGGCTCCTTGCTTGGCTAGCTGGTCCGCCAGCTCGTTGCCTTCAATCCCTGCATGTCCCGGGACCCACATCAGCGTTATTTCCTTTTCAGTCGCAAGACTCTCCAGGGTACCTCTGCACTCCTGAACCAGTACTGATCTGCTTCTGGTTGCATTCAGAGCTCTGATGGCCTGGCTGTCCAAGCAGACATATACATGTCTCTTTGGGCCGAACCTCACCTCTTCCATTCTGGTTGCCTCCAGGATAGCACACACCTCTGCTTGGAAAACTGTTGTCAGAGTACCTAGCGCATATGCTCTTTTCTCTCCGTTTTCCAGGTAAACTCCTGCTCCGGCTTGCCCTTCCTCCAGTTTGGAACCGTCTGTAAAACAGACCATGCTTTCTGGGGTAAATATCACCCTTTCCTCTTCTCACTCTCTCCTGTCTGGGATCTCTAGCGAGATCGTCCTTTTCCACCTAATTTTATCCTCTGCTTGTATCACTTTGATAGCGGATAGTGGGATTTCTTTCTCCGCTACCACAGCGATTTCGGTATGCCCTGTCTACCCCTCTCAGATAGGACGCCATCGCTTCCTTCTTTATACAAGTTAGAAGCGACGGCAGACCCATCAGGGCGTCTAGGGCTGCCAAGGGGGTCGTCCTCATCGCGCCGGTTATTCCCCTACAAGCTAGTCTTTGAATTTTTCCCAACTTGTTGGTTGTGGTTGTCTGGTCCACTCTTGGCCACCAGACCACTGCTCCATATAGTGGGATTCTGGGTCTGATTACCGCCGTGTAGATCCAGTGAAGGATGAGAGGTTTGAGTCACCACCTCCCTCCCACTGCCCGGCGCTGACTCCATATAGCGACCACCGCCTTCTCGACTACTTGATCGACATGTGGCCCCCAAGTTAGTTTCGAGTCCAGAATCACCCCAAGGTATTTTACTTCTCTAGCCAGCTCTAGTGGTTTTCCACCCATTACTGGTGATCTGAACCCATCCACCTTCCTTCTCTTGGTGAAGAGAATCATCTCCGTTTTAGTCGGATTGACTGCGAGGCCGACTTCATCACATCACCTTTCTATTTTCCTGCACGCCAACTGCATCCGGCCACAGACCACATCTAGGAAAGGGCCCGTCACCAGGACGAGCCCGTATGTATGACTAACTACAGACAAAATGTCACTAGCTTTGTACATAGGAATTCTATATTTCTTGAAGATTATGTAGTATCCTACTATATATTTTCGAGGTCTCAGAATTTGTTATTCCTGAGATATTAAATTTTGGCTCTATTTTGGGATTTTGCTCAACGTAATTTATTTTGATGTGATTCCTAACTTAGTAAAAAACGAAAGAACTTTTTATATATATATATATATATATATATATATATATGAATACTTGTTTATCGTTGCGAACTATACAATACAGGTTTGGTATTATTACATTAAAGTTCGTTAATAGCAAATATACTCAATTTTTTCGCTATTAATGTAATTTCCCGTAAAATTGATGTTTACATGCCTTTACAGTAAAATTACTCATCTTTACATAAAATTTACAATTGTTTCCATAGTTTCACAGGAAAATGTGAATTTACATTACTGCACAAGTAAATTTAAGCGCCATCTTGTTCCACTTCGCGTACATGCGCATCAGAGGACAGCGATTGCATGCATGCGGCATATGTATTATTGAGGCTGTCGTGATCGTCACTGTGCATTTGTTTGCATTTTCAATTGTGAATTGATTTGATTAAAAAGTGAAATATTACGGCGAGTTCCTACCTATAGTTACGATGTTCAAGTGCTCTTTTGGTTCGTGTGCTTTCGAGACAATAATACAATATAATAGTCATCAATATTTTCATCGAAAGACTTGCCGCTATTTCATTTGTTTGTATACAGAATGCGGTGGTATTTTTCACACATATAACTCATTCAAGAGTCATTTAATTCGAAATCATAAAAAATTATCACTGAAAACTGTAATAGAGAAAGCATATTATAAATGTGACATAAATTTATTTAGTTTTGTAAGCGACAATAGGAGAGATATCATGAAACATGTATACAAATATATTGAAAATTACTATACTCGAATGGCATATTTACAAGTCATATTTGGTGAACATACAATGAGAGTATGTAATCATGTGTAAAGTGTCTGTAAAAGTACCTATTACAAAAAGTAATTAATATATGATAATTACTAAAATTTACGAAAGGGTTACATTTTTCCTGTAATTTTGCTTGATACATCATGCAAACATCATGTAATTTTCTATTAAAAATACACTCTGTAGTATATGTAAAAAAATACAGGTCAGCATGTAAAGCTACAATTTTTTACATTTCGAAAGGTAAATTCACTTGACTGATCATGGCATCACGTATCCCAAACTAAATCATGTATTTTTACATAATCTGTTTTTACAGTGTACCTTGATTTATTTGCAATATTCATCATATACTCGGATATACTATTGACTCACTGAAACAATCCACAAATGAAAGTCACAAAAACTCAAATGACTGGGTGATAAAGTTAGACCAGCATTTGCACTTTGACTATTTTGATTGATGTTGCTGTCTGCTATCACCGGATTGTCACTTTTAGTTAGATCAATAAGAAGCGATGTATTATAATTTCTTTCCACAATATACCAGAACAACTCATTCTTGGTGGAATCTGAAGGAAACATCATAAGTGTCGTTGATGACACAGTCATCTTATATGGAGTGGAATTATGGTCGCAATTAAAAACGAAAGTAGAATATGATCTCCTCCTCATCAGAGAAGGGTTAGATAATGAACTATTATCAATTAATATAAAGAAAAGGTTCTATATGTGCCGTTCTGCAGTTATGGTTCTCAACTTCTCAATTACAGTGAAATCGATTTGCAGGATAATTTTCACCATTCACCACATTTACCAGAAACGGGACCATCATTTTAACTTTCTCCTCAAGAAACTAAGAGGCGTAGATGAGGCAAAGAAATCCAATTGAAAAAGTTATACCATACGCTCTTCGAACCCCATTCAAATTATGGAATCATCAGAAGGGGAGCAGAAATGAGTGTACACCTAAAAGAAACTCGTCATTCGGAATAGCATTGATTTACAATGTTAATAAGGATCCGGTTACCTTGGGAACTTATAAAACTCTGCAGAAGGAGTATAGATTCTCTGTGAAGGAAACCAAAAGGCTAACTTATGAAACTTTTTTGAATAATTCCACTAACATCAGTAGGGATGCCTGGCGTTTAATAAATTTCGAAAGTAACAGAAATCCAGTAAAGAAAACATATACACTCATATCAGAAACTGAGTTCAATGAATATTTCATCAACATAGCGAAAACTCTAATATCTTCGTTACCTGAGACAAATCACGAACCCACGGAATACTTGAAGAATATCAATTCACCGGTAAGTTCCTTTTCGCTTTTTCCTACCACTCCCGAAGAGGTTATGGATACCATTAAATCATTGAAGGATTCGAGGTGTCCGGACTTTTACGAAATGAACAGTGCAATCATTAAATCTATAGCTGATATTATTGCTCAACCCTGAGCTGCATTAATTAACGAATGTTTCTCTCAAGGTATTTTCCCTGACGTGCTGAAAATAGCAGTGGTTCTTCCTTTACTAAAAAATGTGATCCTCAGATGGTAGAAAACTTTCGTCCAATTTCTATAATTCCTGTTATAGCTAAACTCATAGAATATCTAGTTAAGAAAAGATTAATTTCATACCTGGATGCAAACTCTCTGCTGTGTCCTGGTCAATTTGGTTTCAGGACGAATAGTTCAACAACTAAAGCGATTTCGAATGTTATCTCTTCTGTAGTTGAAGGGTTAGAATTGGGGGAACATTCGTTTTTAACGCTATGCGACCTCACCAAAGCGTTTGATTGCGTGTCGCACCAAATTTTACTCAAAAAGCTTTTTTATTATGGTATTCGTGGGATTCCTCTAGACTTGTTCAAGACATATTTATGTGGGATAGCACAATGCGTTTTGACGGACGGTGTGAAATCAAACGTGGAGGAAATTATACATGGGGTGCCTCAGGGTTCTATCTTGGGGCCGACTCTTTTCATTTTATACATAAATGACCTTTTTTATCATATTTTGCACAAAAAAAGTATTATTTTTGCTGATGACACAACTTTAATTGATCGAAAGAGGGATATGGTGGAATTGATCGAATCCGCCAAAAACACTTTGGAAATGGCAGGGGAATGGTTCGGCACCAACAAACTTTTGCTGAATTCGGAGAAAAACCAGAATCTCATTATATCTGCCAATTTAAATATATCAGATGGACATAATGTCAAGTTGCTTGGCATATATATTGACGATAGACTTAACTGGAAGTGTCATGTGGAGAAACTGGCAAATAAATTAGTTAGTGCTACTTTTATGATTCGTAGACTAAAGAACCTAGTAGGTATTGATACCCTCAGGTTTAGCTACTTTGGATTTTTCCATAGTCATTTGACCTATGGAATCATTCTGTGGGGAAATTCTAGCCACTCACATAAAATATTCATTTTGCAAAAAAGGGTCATTCGAATTTTAGCAGGAGTGGGTTACAGGGATCATTGTCGTGCCCTCTTCTTTCAACTTCAGATCATGCCATTTCCTTGTGCTCATATGTACTACGCTCTCCTTGAAATACATAAAAATAGAGCGGATTTTGCTCTTCATTCAGATGTACATCAGTATCATACTAGATCAGGAAATTTACTGAGAACTCCTAGATACAGGCTCTCAATGTCTCAAAAAAACTCTCTAAATATTCACTTATATAACAAGTTACCAGCAGCAATAAGAAAGCTGAATTTCCACATGTTCAAAAATAAAGTTAAATCTTTTTTTGTTGAAGTACTGTTTTTACTCGGAAAATGAGTTTCTCATCTACGACTACAAGATCGAGGACTTGTGAAAAACTCTCAACCACCTGGTCGTAAATGCCTGAAATTTAGTATATCTAAGTGAATGTATTTCATCTTCTTTGTTTTACTTTTTTAACTTTGTTTTTATTGTAGATTGACTTGTGCTTAGTATAGTGTCTCAATTATTTCAATTAGACTGGATTTTTTATTGTCTTTTTAAATATGTACTGTCTTTTTTAATCATAATCTTAACTAGGTGATATTATTTTAATAATAGATATTTCTAAAAAATCTTTCCTCAAAGACCTGCTACAAATGTAATAAAATTATGTAACGTAGTCAATAAACTCTACTCTACTCTACTCATAATGAAAATAATATATAGAAATCCAACAAATTATCCAACACAACTTCTTTACAAAAATAACGGACATGAAGCAATTATAATTCTTGAGCCTGGCAACAAATCAGTTCATGAGTCAACAAGAATTGACTAAAATCACCAGAGGACGCAACCTCTACCAAATATCTTTCGTTCACAGATCAATATGCCAGATGACTTATAGTTACCTAGAACTGAAGATAAGCAGTTTTCACTGCTTCGTGTTATATTTTTCATTCTCAATCATGTTGCTGTATGAGTCGATTTCACCTCTGTACCAGTCCTTTTATGAACATAATTATTATTATTATCATTGGGCAAGCTTCCGTTCGTCGCGCCTTTGCTTGATGCCCACATTTGAGGCAATTGAAACACAGATATTCCTTCTTGCAAAACTGAATTTTTTCAAATACTGGTTCTGGTACTGCAATAATGAACCAAATTTTTCACTAAAAATTGTTCAATATAGATTTGATTTTTGCATGTCATAGAAGTATTGTCGGATTTTTTAAGGTGATTTGTCTTAACGCTAATACTTGCTAAATTTTTGACCAAACGCATGAGAACATAGTAGCAATAGAATTTATTGTTGACTAATTTTTTCTAGTCGTACGAGCAACATTTTTTTCCAGGGATCTAGGGGAATAACGCAATCACAGAAATCGAGGACTATGTTGCGCTAGTATTGTTCGGTTCAATTTCATATCAGGCTCGAAACAATTCACTCGCATTGATGAACATCCACTACGCCTAATTGTTTTTGTGTTGCAGTTATCTAGCCAACGCCGACTAATTGAATTAGCAGTTCAGACGGAAAGCATTGAGGCAACACATGAGAGCATTTAATATACCGAGAGTTGTATACGATAAAACCGAAACCAAAACGAAGAAGCAGCGGATAGGAAATTGTTAATTTTCACTAACTGTTCACCACACGGATTCGAATTTGCAGATGGAAATTTTGAAACGGCAATAGACTGTATCAAATGAAATATGGAACCTTTATATATTATATATTTTGACTTTTTTTTGAAAATATGAACACTATGTTCACAAAATCAGATAGGCACTTGGAAGGTATTCATGTTGAAAAGTGAAAATATACTGAATTGAAAATTGAAGTAGTTGTTTTCTATTAGATATTACAAAAATTGCTTAATTTTCATTGAATTTTGAGCCTTTCAGTGAATACGACTTGACTTTCAGTTATTTCATTTCCAATCTAGAATCTTTGAGTCACTTATATTTGAATTTTTGAGTCCTTCCAGTACCAATTTCGAATCTTGAGTTTTTCAAATAGAGAGAGGGGGTGATAATATATTTTATTGTCATGAGAATGATCTTGTTGACAAACTTTCACCCAGCCTATTGTCACTTTGTACATATATATCTAAACATATTTAAATCATTCGAAAAACATTTGAAATAGTGATTTCGACTTGATCTGCAAAAGTTAGTTTGTATTTATAAAAACATGTTAGTCGTATACAAAAATTTGGCTTAATTTATATGTGAATAAAATCGACAAAGTCGAAATACCCTTCTGTCCAAATATTTCCACAAAGTGGAAAATGTGAGGCAAAAATCTGACAGAAAACAACTACTTTCCTGACTAACTCCACGACGGATATAGAACTACATCTGACAGATATTTGTGTTATGTTCTTCCAAGAAGACTCAATAGTTCCCTACGGAATTATTAGATAAACAATAGATTGTGACCCATTTGGCAGGGACAAGACAACTCAGATTTGTCGGACCTACCCTTGCACTGATGAGAAGCAAGAACCTTCAAACATGTCTGTAAGTGGTCATCCCCAGCCAAATTATGGATAATCTTTTGTTTGTTTACAATAAGCACTTGCAATTGAGTCTTCTTGAAAGAACGTTGCACAAATATATGGTCAATTCACATAAATATAAAAAACACAAGTCGTACAAAAATACATCCAAAATCGAATTTAAAATCATATTATCGAATACAGTTTTTTTTTTCATTTTTCATTAAAAAATTCTTGTATATTATATTAGGGTCTATCACTTGAAAGACATTTCACATCCTTCCTGAAGCGTTGTAAAGATTTTATTACTTTTATATCATTTGGCAGATGGTTGAACATTTTACGACCATTATAAACAATGGAATCCTTTATGACTGATGTCATTGGTATTGGCAACTTAATGCTGCTGGATTGTCTTGTCACAGAATGGGATGAAGATTGAAATTTACTCGAATGTTTTCTGATTGAATACACCATTAAAAATATAGAAATCAATGTTAGAATTAGAGTGGTAAATTTGTTGTTTCACAGATTTAGTCTAGATCTATTCCCCTCAAGTGAATCCCCTGATTTTCTATATATAATCCTTTGGGTGCTTCATATATTCCAGCAAAAGTCAAAATTTAATATCACATAAATTTTCCACGTTTTTATATCTCAAAAACCAATTGAAAAACGCCAACTATTTTTCATTATGAAATTGCATCATAAAAACACACTTCAATAACCCGCATATAATTTTATGGGAACGTAATTTCATCGAAATGAAAAGTTGCTAATTCAATAATAAAAATGTTGAGGGCGATAAAATATGTTATGTCCAATTGGAGACGGCCTTATCTGCTTCACGAAACCGTTTTCACTCCGAAAGTATCTATAAAAAGTCTGAGGAGCATATTAAATTGACGAGGGTCGCCAATATTTATTGCTATACTCTAGTTCCAACAGATGACTGATTTTCGAAATATGCAGGAATGCGACTGACAAGAAGGAATGTATATAACTATACTGAAATGATTTTTCACGGAAATTGAGCAGAAAAGATTGACCTTTTTCTATGTGGAAAGGAAACTAGGTTAGGTTACATAGGAGTGGAAATTATTTGTTTCAACGATTGACTGCTTGGACAGTTCATCATCAGGTACAAAATGGTTGAATGCTGACATTCACCATTACCCCCAACATGTTCGTAACACATTAAATTATAATGATGAATCTGTAGTAAAAGTCGAAGAAGACAGAAATCTTTGGGAGATCGTTTGCTAACGAACAGTCGTTACCGACCGATGATGAACCCTTTACTCCCATAAACACCAAACTATGTAGGCTTATTATAGCAAGAGCCTGTCAAAAAACAACTACTCCCCTGGCTAAGACCACGACGGGTATTGAATTAAATCTAACAGCTACTTGTGCAACGTTCCTCAAAACATCAGAGGACGCAATTGCAAGTGCCCTCTATGACCAACCAGCAGAATTATGTTTTGATTTGGACGGGGTGACCACCTGCAGACTAGTTTCGAGGTTGTTGCCTCTCATCAGTGCAAGGGCAGGTCAACACAGACAGCACTGAAGCCATCTGTTCCCCGTCCAAACCAATACACACTCCGCTGATTAGTCAATTCTGGTTCACGAGATGGAAGCAGTTTCTAGGCCGCTCCACCTAGCGAGCAGAGGAAGACACTCCAAATCTCCGGGTTGAGAGATTCAATCGAAGAAGACAGAAATCTTTGGGAGATCGTTTGCTAACGAACAGTCGTTACCGACCGATGATGAACCCTTTACTCCCATAAACACCTAACTATGTAGGCTTATTATGGCAAGAACCTGTCAGAAAACAACTACTCCCTTGGCTAAGACCACGACGGGTATTAAATTAAATCTAACAGCTACTTGTGCAACGTTCCTCAAAACATCAGAGGACGCAATTGCAAGTGCCCTCTATGACCAACCAGCAGAATTATGTTTTGATTTGGACGGGGTGATCACCTGCAGACTAGTTTCGAGGTTATTGCCTCTCATCAGTGCAAGGGCAGGTCAACACAGACAGCACTGAAGCCATCTGTTCCCCGTCCAAACCAATACACACTCCGCTGATTAGTCAATTCTGGTTCACAAGATGGAAGCAGTTTCTAGGACGCTCCACCTAGCGAGCAGAGGAAGACACTCCGAATCTCCGGGTTGAGAGATTTAATCGAAGAAGACAGAAATCTTTGGGAGATCGTTTGCTAACGAACAGTCGTTACCGACCGATGATGAACCCTTTACTCCCATAAACACCTAACTATGTAGGCTTATTATGGCAAGAACCTGTCAGAAAACAACTACTCCCCTGGCTAAGACCACGACGGGTATTGAATTAAATCTAACAGCTACTTGTGCAACGTTCCTCAAAACATCAGAGGACGCAAGTGCCTTCTATGACCATCAGAATTATGTTTTGATAAAAGTAACAGATTTGTTCATTAGATATGGTGGAGAGAAAGAAAATTATTTGGACACTTTATTTATCACTTTTATACTCGTCTGAAGTGATAGTTAAAAACTTGCAAATGTATGAATCAGGAACTGAGAGCAATTTTCGGTTTTGAAAATGTCTATAAGAGAAAGGGACATAGAGAGAGAGACATAGAGAAAATAGACAGAGAAAGAAAAAAAAGAGAGATCAATATTTCAATTTTCTAGAGAAGTAAATGGGATTTTACCGACGAGAAGAAGCTTCAATATATCAGAACAGTATTGCAGGACAGACAGATACGAGCATCTCATATCGGCTGATTCTTGATTTCATATAGATACAGGTACTTACCGCAAATGTAAAAATAATACTAATTCAATATGGGTGAATCATTTTTATCAGTATCGATACAACGATATCGTCTACATATTGTTTCCAACATCTAGAATCAAAATTGCAGAACCAATATTCGTCTCAAATTCGTTTCTAGAAATAAAAAACAATATGTAAGTTTTACGACCTTTGTTATGATGACTGATTCTGTTTTTCATTTTTTGGGGGATTTGAGGTCTCAAATTGAAGGACATTCTATTCTGAAGCCAACGATTCTTCAATTAATTTTGACACTTTCAGTGCACTGTAAGATAAAAAAGGGAATGTTTTTTTTTCTTATAAATCAAGAGAAAAAGCAAATGATAAACTAATCAAGCTAATATTACTTTTCTAGAAACAATCACTGAACTATGTTTGGGCAACAGATAAAACTTCAGAATGAGTTAGTATTTTCACTTACAAAAAGATGAGTATTTTGTGTAATATGTATACTTACAGTGTGTCCCGCTTTTCATGAATACACCCTAATATCTCAGTGATTAATAATGCGATTTCCTTGAAATTTTGGTGGTGATTATATGATAGGAAAATAAAGTATTTGGCATAGTGAACATATTCATCGACCATTGTCGTGCGGAGTGAGGGGGGGGGTGAAAAAAAGCTGTTTTTTGGGAAAATGATATTAGGGCTCATTTTAGATAACTTTTTTTATCAGATTCAGATTCAGAATCAGCATCCCCAAAGACCCCTTAATTCATATTTTCAAAATCTCAAGAGCTAATTTGAGCAGAAAAAAAAATACATTCACGTTTTTCATGAATACGCCCGACTATCTGTGATTATAAAGGCGATTTTCTTGAGATTTTGGTGGTGATTGTATATTAGAAAATGAAGTATTTGGCATAGTGAACATATTCATTCACCATTGGCGTGCGCTGTTGGGGGGACAAAAAAGGAGTTTTTTGAGAAAAGGATTTTAGGGCTTATTTTATACAACTTTTCTTATCAGATTCACATTGAGCATCCCAAAAAACCCTTTCATTCATATCTTCAAAATCTCAAGAGCTGATTTGAGCAAAAACAATTAAAATCTATTTTTAATAAGTTCTTTATTTGTCACTGATGTGGTAATAAAATTACAAATTACATTATTTCAGATTCTTGTGTTTTCAACATAACTACCTTCAGAAACAATACACTTTTCAACAACTCTTCTCAAACGTCCATTCACTTTTCTTAAAGTTTGGGGAGTTATTTTCTGACACGCTTGCCTAATTGCAAAGCAAAGTTACGAGGACGAGTAGCATACACTTCATTTTTCAAATGCCCCCACAGAAAAAAGTCACAAGGGGTAATATCTGGCGATCTAGGGGGCCAAGGTTCTAAGGGAGAATTTCTAACTATCCATTTCATAGGGAAAATTACATTTAAAAAGTTCCGAACTATCAGCGAATTATGTGCAGGGGCACCATCTAATTGAAAGATTAAGTTTTGTCTCTGTGCTAATGGCAATTTCATGAGAAAATCATAGAGATCAGTTTGTAAAAAATATAGAAAATTTTGTCCTGTCAGGTTATCCAGGAAAAAGAGACCAACAATTTGTTCGTTAAATATGCCACACCACACGTTAACTTTTTCACAGTACTGGTTTTTACAATAAATTACCCAATTCGGATTTTCAGCTGCCCAAAACCTACAATTTTGACTAGATACCACACCGTTTGTTGTAAACGTTGCCTCGTCCGTTGTAGCATGTAACTTCTCGCTACTTCATTTTGTTAATTTTTTATAAAGCTTTAGAGCAATGTAGACTTCACCATGTGGTGACCTACTTTCAATGAGCCTTAACAAAACATACGTATATGTTCCTAGTTGGTTGTCTAACGTCATTCATAGAAACCTTATCAACATACCCATGGTAATTTCCATTCAAACCCACATTTAATGATCAATTCACATTTTACAAGTTGTCACTACGATGAGAATAATTAAGTTCTGGATGCACCATCAGAATAAATCATTACTTTTCTAATTGTTCTCATTGAAACTGCATAGGTTGTGGTCCTGTCTAGTAGTGCTTGTATTTCTGCTTACTAGAAAAGTGTGATCTGTTTTACGTTTTGCAAGTGTTGATCTAAAAATTATGAAAGGTGAATAAGGAATTTCTTCGAAAGAAAATATATCCTACTTACTTTGACATCCAATGTTGTCTTCGAACTAGTGCTTCTGAGTTCTGGTTATTGAGAAGGTTGATAAGGAGTGTCTTCGAATTATTGTCTTTGTTTTAATCTTTAGGGTTTAAAGTGATTATAAACTAAATGTTTTGATTGTTTTCATGTTTACGTTTATTTTCTATCTGTCAGCTGTCCGATGATATTTCAACTGTCAGCTGTCAACTGTCATGTTAAAATATCAGTGTAGCCAACTTAGCTTTTGGGGTTTCTGATCAAAGACAAACAAACACACCATTATTTTTATGCTGGTCAGATTGGTCGGTTAAGCATGGAACATGCAAATATCGAAATATCTGAATGTTGGTAACATAACTTACTGGATGGAAAAAATCTTCAAGGTGGATATCGTTTCCGACTGAGAGAAGGGTGAGATATTAGAATTGGTGGAATCTACAGGTGTCTAGCCATACAGGGGTTCCTGGTTTTGTTCGGCTGACGAATCCTGAATTTGTTAAGTGATCCTTTGTGGATATTCCATTCTACTCATCTCACTATCAACTCCAAAGACCTGGCTTTTGATAAATGCCTATCTAGGAACAATTTGGCATTTGAAAACTTTGTACCACGCCGACATTTTTTAGAAGATAAAACCCTTCACGGAATGTGAGTTTTCCAACTTTTCTTTTCATCGTTTTCATGCTAACGACTGTTTAGATCAGCTATTTATAAAAAAAAACATTTATAGGGTTGTTGTTGTACCCGGAGGAATTTGACCCAGAGAATTGTCACGTTTCCTTGCCTGGTTGGGTATCTCCCAAGCTTTGGTTGAGCCCCACGTCTTCCTGTTGGATATTTATGGTATTATGGCTCCAGTATAGCTGATTTGCTGAAGTATAGAATGCCTGGTATTGCTTGATGAACTGTTGAATTGCTGTCAAATGTGATGAGGCCTTCTTCATTGATAGTCTTCGTAGACCCCATTCCTTCATCACTCCAGTCCTGGTTGGCCTAGGATCTAGTCCAAAAATCTTCACGTTGGTGTCACCAAAGGAACAGGTTTCACTTTCTAATTTTTTATACTGGATGAAATCCTACAACTTCAATTTTAATTATTTATTATTATTCAATATTGATATTAGGTATCTCCGGTTGAAGTTTATATCTTTCAACGACTATCTGTAAACCACCACATAGTACTATGCGCTGGAAAAATTGATTTCCCAATTAAATCTTACAATTTTAACCTTAGATTCAACAGATACCAAATATTGAATATTATTAGAATCAGTCTTATTTTTGAGAAACTGTTACTCTGACCAGTGAAGATTGATTCATATTAAATGTTTGTGTGTTTATTTATGTTTTATTTATTTATTGATTAACACTTTTCAACTTGACAACATCGTATGGTAAAGTCTCTTATAGTTTTGGGTATAACATCTAATTGTCTTTATTCGGTTGCACAACTTCTCAAGTGAGTACTCTTTGACATAGATATATTAAAAGTTGCTGTGGCGCCTCCTCTTATTTTTGTGACCATTCTGTTACTGTTCAATGATATAATTCTGTTATAAAGTATAAACGAAGCCATAGTGCCTACCGACGAAGAGAAGCCGTCTACATTGTTCCTTTTTATTTAACTTAAAAAAAAGAGGGTTGCACCGTAAACATCATGTTTTTCAGAAAAAGTTTGTCGTTAAGATAGTTACCCTGCAACCATAAGCAAAATTCAAACCGTCGTTCAAAATCACCATTTAACAAAGTATGTAGAAATTTTGGTTTAAATGCCCTAATCCTATTGCGTTTCAAACATCTCCATACTTTGTTTTTCGTTAAATTCAGTGTCCTCGCAACTGCCCTTACAATACCATTTGGGTTGTTTCGGAATTCTGCTAAGATACGTTCGTCGTCTGGATAGTGTCGTGAGAAATTAGTTCTCGATCATGATGCCTTCCATTGAATATTCGAGCAACCTGACGCGTAGATCTTTCATTATCACCAAATAAGCGGATAATCTCAACTTTTTCTCCAATTGTAAGAACTACTCTTCGGTTGTGTGCCATCTTATTAACACTGCTTGACTTTTTGACAATTCGTACTGATTACCGAATGTCAAACAAAAAATTTTGTTTCAAAGCACTCTTTTCATTAATTTACTTAAAATCACATATCGGCAAGCCAACGATAACAAAGAGCGCGTATCTTCGAAAATACCTAAATTGTAGTATAAGGACAGTTGCAAAGAATACTGAATATAACGAAACGGATGTGTGTGATATTCAATAGGATCAGGGTATTGGAACTAAAAGGATGGAAATAAACAATTTTTTTTTCTGCTCAAATCAGCTCTTGAGATTTCGAAAATATGAATTGAGGGGTTTTTGAGGATGCTGATTCTAGATCTTATAAAAACAGTTGTCTAAAATAAGCCCTAATATCCTTTTCTCAAAAACGCCTTTTTTCTCTCTCGAACATCGCACGCAAATGGTAAATGCATATGTTCACTATGCCAAATCCTTCATTTTCCTAACATACAATCACCACAAAAACTCAAGAAAAGCGCATTTATAATAACAGATATTCGGGTGTATTCATGAAACAAGTGAATTTAATTTTTGTTTTGTTCAAATCAGCTCTTGAGATTTTGAAAATATGAATTATAGGAATTTTGGGGATACTCATACTGAATCTGATAAGAAAAGTTGTCTAAAATAAGCCCTAATATCCTTTTCTCAAGAAACGCCTTTTTCCTCGCCCCAACACCGCACGCCAATGGTAAATGCATATGTTCACTATGTCAAATACTTCATTCTAACATACAATCACCACCAAAATTAAAAGAAAATCACATTTATAATAACAGCTATTCGGATGTATTCATGAAAAAAGTTAGTTTAATTTTTTTTCTGGTCAAAACAGTTCTTGAGATTTCGAAAATATGTATTGAGGGGTTTTTGGGGATGCTGATTCTCAATCTGATGAAAAAAGTTATCTAAAATGAGCCCTAATATCATTTTCCCAAAAAACTGCTTTTTTTTCACCCCCCAACACCGCACGCCAATGGTCTATGAAAATGTTCACTATGCCAAATACTTTATTTACCTAACATATAATTACCACCAAAATTTCAAGAAAATCACATTATTAATAACTGAGATATTAGGGTGTATTCATGAAAAGCGGGACACACTGCATATGTATCAGACGGAATGTTAAAAACAAACAATGCAAAACACAAGACTCGTTAAAATTCGAATAAAATACTGATTTATTTGGGTGCCCCAATAACCAATAAAGTGGGTATCATGAACATTGCAAGATAATTTATAATATTTTTCACAAAAAAATAATTAATTCAGTAATTATTTCTGACAATTGCTTCAGTATATTTGCATAGAGTTGGTAAACCATATTTAATTGTTATATATTCATTAAATATCATGAAATAAACTAGTCATTTTGGTGTAGGTTTTATATTCTTCCGAAAAATGTCCATAAACATTCCACAATTTATGATTTGAATTGTTTTCATTCTTTTCAATTTTCCATACAGGTAACCAATTTCGCAATAGCACATTTATATTGGGATAATACCAAAACAGTATTATGAAAATATTTGCAAAATATTTAAACGTAAAATTCGAGGACACATTTCGTGATTCGTTACAATATTGCTTGAACATTCAGAAATTGGTATTGGTGAAATATTCTCAAAGCAATATTGGCCTCAAAGCATTCAGCGATATTGATATAATTTGAATTTATTGATAAAATATTCGAAGTGGAATGTTAACTTGAACAGTTTGGTGAATTATATTAAAAAAAATGTCGAATAACTTGGCATACATCTCACCTTCAATTGGGTTGTCACCAGAGTCTGACTTTTTGTCGTCATAAACACTGAGTAAACTGTCTTGAAGACTAGTAAATATTGGAAAAACAATATTATAATAATAATACTGGAGTACTTAATATTGGCACAACCTGTGTTCCGAATGTGAAATGTGAATAATAATATGATTCAATATTGGTTGTACAATTTTTACCAATATCGATAAAACAGTATTGTCCCCATATTTTTCCTAACGTCTAGAAGGAATGATGCAATGAGCTGCTCTTACCATATTGATTCTAAGGATGGGAACAATATTGTATATCCGAGATTGATCGCACATTAGTTGATGAATCAATTCAATTTTATTCAATTCAGATTCACAATTATTTACATACAGTTTTTAAAGAGTATTTTAGGCTATAAGGACTGCGGTTACCTAAGCCATGCTTGTATTGTAGACGCAGTCCGATATTAGCCTATCTCTGTATACAATTGCTGAATACCTTACAAAAATACTGAAAAGCTAGAAGAGTTTCAAGGAAAAAAACAAAGATCTGAGGATTATGAAGAGAGTGCAGCGATTGTCATAGTGTTGAGTATAATTTTTGGTGAATGTCTTATTCAATTATCCAACATGCTTTCAAGGAGTTGGTAGTTGCTGTTAACAAATTTTTTCAATTCTTTCTTCAGTTTATTTTTATTTTTGATGCATTTCAATTGTAGAGGTAGGACATTGAAGAGTTTTGGTCCAAGATAGGAGATGCATTTTTGATTAAGAGTGAGTCTACATCGTGGAACATCACATTAACCTATTTTGTTTGAAATTGATACCTCTAGCCAATATTGGAATAATAATTTTGATACAATATTACAAAGGAATCCTATTACCATCACATATTGAATATTGAACGATTATTCAATTAACAATATTGAAATAAATTATGGTCAACTTGGTAAGAAACGGCTAGGTAACTCTACATATAGAATAAATGGTATTCCTTTATTTGAAATACCTAAATATCTTCGGTGGCCCGATATGATATCAAGATTCAGCGAGTATGAGGTGCTTGTAGTAATTTCATTTTACTCTGTTTCAAGTGAATTTGTTAAGTTGATCAATTGAATATTTCAATAAATGTTTAAAAAGAGTAAGTTCCATTTATAACGACTTCATCAGTCCTACTATATCAAATATTACATAACAGTTATACCGGGTGGCTACGGAAGTATTGCCTACGGAATATCTCAGTTATTGTATGAAGTAGGTTTGTGAAATTTGGAGCGTCGATCTAATGACATAAGAGCTAGAATTTGAGCATATTGACATGTTGAAGTTAACTTCCGGTCTGACCGGAAGTAACATCAACTTTCTTATTTTAGATGGAAACCCTATTTTTTTTCTTTTCGCTTTATTCAGCATTCAATTCCCTTTCTAATGACATATCACAAGTTGGAATCTAACCAGAAACTAGATCAGAAAAAAATTATTATTGAAATTCACCGAGTAGGCCGTGGAAGCAAAATGAAAGCCAAAAATTGAAAAGTTGGAAACCATACGTCACTTGATAACAGTTGCTACTACTGTGATATTTTATTTTCATTCGTCGGCGTTATAAAAAGCTGTAGGTCCATAACTTGAATAGGAACATACAACTTTTTCTTGCCTGTACTATTCAGCATAACCATTCCTTTCTAATGATATAATAGAAAATAATTTTTTGAACTGAGATACCGAAACATCCAATTATTATTCTTCAAATAACAAAACAGATTATCGCCATACGCAAAAATAAAATTAAAAATAATGTGGAATGATGAATTATATCCTGTAGGTTCTAGGTTAAACAGGAACATAAACGTACTTGATCTGTGCCATCGTCCATAGATATTCTAATATCTACCTATGGACGATGTTTGTGCTATTCAGAATAATCATTCCATTGCAATAATCATTTGAACCAAAATATTAACAAGTAGGCTGATTAAGATGTATTTTGGAATGAAACAAAAAAGAAATGAGAGCTGTCACGAACGCTGCTATCCATATTATTTTGACGTTCGAAGTAGTGTTTTTGATTCTGCCATTTTAAAAGGGTTTGGAATATTCAAAAAATGCCCCGTTATTCACGAACCGAACAAATTGACATGCTTCTCATTTATGGTGAAAGTTTAAAAAATTCTTATGCCGCTGAACGATTGTATTTCCAGTGGCTTGAAGAAAAATTAAGAACTGAGCCTGATGTTCACGAAGACCAAGAAGCATTTGTTATTAATGAGGAAACTGAAATTAATGTATTAGCTTTAGTACAATATGATAGCACAATTTCCTCAAGGCAGATTGGCGCCGAATTAGCTATAAGTAAGGACTCTGCTAGGAAAATTTTGAAAAAACATCGATTGAAATCCTTCAAGTATCAGTTGCATCAACATTTGTATGAAAATGACGGTGAAAGGCGCCTGGAATATTGTAATTGGTTTCTTCGACAAAATGCTGAGAATCACCTATTTAACTATTATATCTTGTTTACGGACGAGTCAAGATTTACCAACAATGGATTATTTAACAGGAATAATACAAGGTAGGTACTGTACCTTATTTGGATTATTGTCGATAGTCGAAGTGTAAAGTGCTAAAAGTGTGAACGGTCTTTTGTTCCAGGTACTGGGCGATAGCAAATGAGCACCGGTTTCGACAAGGCGGCTTCCAGGAGAGATTTGGTGTGAATGTTTGGGCAGGAATAATTGGAACTCATATTGTTGGCCCCATTCTTTTTCAAGGCCAACTAACCGGAGAGAGATACTTTAATTTTTTAACGAATGAAATTTCGGAATTCATTAACAACCTACCAGCAGAAATAACTGAGAGAATGTACTTGCAGCAAGATGGCGCCCCTCCGCATAATTCAAGAATAGCGAGAAATTGTCTTCAAAATCGCTTTCAAGAGAGACTTATAACAACCCATGGTCCAGTCAGGTGGCCACCAAGGTCACCTGATCTTACTCCGTGCGACTTTTTTCTATGGGGGCATCTTAAAAATAGGGTGTATTCCACACAGCCTACAACTCTACATGAGCTAGAAGTAAAAATTCGTAGAGCTTTCCAAGATATCACGCCCCAAATGTTGAGAAACGTTTTACATGAAAATATCACCAGAGTCAATAAATGTATTGACGCTGAGGGAATGCATTTCGAACATTTGTTTTGAATTTTTTTTATCTTTAATCCTATCAATTTGATTTTTTTTTTTTCGATAAATCTGTTTTTTCGTTATTTGAAGAATAATAATTGGATTTTTTGGTATTTCATTTCAAAAAATTACTTTCTATTATATCATTAGAAAGGAATGGTTATGCTGAATAGTACAGGCAAGAAAAAGTTGTATGTTCCTATTTAAGTTATGGACCTACAGAGTTTTGTTTTTTTCCCAATTTTTCCAATATTTTTTTTGGCGGCTTTTTATAACGCCGACGAATGAAAATAAAATATCACAGTTGTAGCAACTGTTATCAAGTGACGTATGGTTTCCATAGCCAACTTTTCAATTTTTGGCTTTCAATTTGCTTCCACGGCCTACTCGGTGAATTTCAATAATAATTTTTTTCTGATCTAGTTTCTGGTTAGATACCAACTTGTGATATGTCATTAGAAAGGGAATTGAATGCTGAATAAAGCGAAAAGAAAAAAAATAGGGTTTCCATTTAAAATAAGAAAGTTGATGTTACTTCCGGTCAGACCGGAAGTTAACTTCGACATGTCAATATGCTCAAATTCTAGCTCTTATGTCATTAACTCGACGCTCCAAATTTCTCAAACCTACTTCATACAATAGCTGAGATATTCCGTAGGCAATACTTCCGTAGCCACCCGGTATATAAATGAATTTATCATTTATAATTCAACAATATATAATTTCCGTATGTTTCCTGGAGTATTTATCCGAATAATTCACATTTCATTGGATACATTCGTAGTAAATCTGATATTTTACCAAATACACATCATGTTGTTGTTGTTGCCATCAGTGATTTACATAACTACCTGTTGGAAAGTTTATGTTACTCCAATTATATCGAGTCTGATTATCTCTACACTAGGGACGATCATGATCGACGTGATTGAATAATAGTAGTAATAAAATTACAGTATGGCAGACTAATATAATAGTTGTGACCAATATAGGAAGCCTCTAATTTCACCAGTAAAATATCAATATTATATGTTGTCGTTGCAGGCTCCCATATAATGATTCAACAACTCCATACCAGTTCGAGTATTATTTTTCCGCTAATGTTCCAGTAAAAATATGATTCACAATATGAGTAACAGAAAAAAAAATTCAACTTTCGCTTTCTAAGGAAGTGCTAGAGAAAGAAAACATTCATACTTTATTTGTAAATTTTGTTTTATCTCCTTTCCTTCATGATGCAGAATATTTCATGCTACAGATTTTCCTCAAAAGTACAACATGATTGTTACTGGAAATGATCTTATAAACAATATCCACAGTTCCTTTTAGCTATCGATTGATTCAAATTCATTTGGCATGTCTTCAAATTCTGCGTACCTACCTATTGGTAGGTACTCCTTTAGAGTTGGAAAAATAATTCTCATCAAATAATTCCCATAACATGGTTGAGTGGAAGAGCATACACTTGTATCAACAAGTAGTTTGAACCCTGCCATTTGATGAGACATAATAGTTATCATATCTACAAAATCATGTAAAAAATATGTTATGTCTTGTCGGTAAAAGCTATCATCATTATTATTATTCTTATCATCAGTATTAATATTATAAAACAACTTTAGCATTCTATAGTATGGCAATTAAGGGAACATCTTATTCAACGCGAAACCAAAAAAAGTTATATGAAAAAAGTTGGGTAATTATATATTGGGATGCTGGTAATATTCAGCAGATTATACAAGGTAAGCAGATGAGACTGTTGAACATTTTTAATAGGTAAGTACCCCCCTTTTAAATTTTCCATTACTATATCATCAGCAAAACGTTTGGACAGGTCAATTTTTATAACCATGATACAATACCTACAACAATACAAGTTTCGATCCTGACATGATCCCTCTTCATGACGCATTCAATCCTTCGATTTTTTTTGTATGAGAAATTGCATTATGCGATACCTCATTCGGAAGATTTTGAAAAACTGATTTCAAAAAAATATCACTGGTTCCGAAATTTATGGATTCTGTGTTATGCGAGAATAAGTTTTAATACGCAGCTAGTATCGAATCGAATCGAATCGGGCCATAATTGCAAATCTTGTTGCCATTTTGAAGCCGACGTTTTGTTTTTTCACTTAGAAAAATTCCACTATGCAATATCACCAAATTTATGTCAAATCAGCTTGCAAATGGAGTATCATAATATGTAATAAGAAACAGTTGTTTTTCCCGCGAGAGGGCGCCAACATGAAAAGTTATGGAGCGAAAATTGACATCGCCGAATTCCTTATGAAATTACCTTTGTAATGATGTGTCACACGTACTACTATCCCCATTCAAATTGTTTGGGTGATAGTGACCAAGGGGTGGAGAAAGAGGTATGACAGTTGAGGTTATGATAGGAAGATGTCCCCCTTGGATTAAAAATCGACGTGTTTTTGCATTTTTTCACAACACATGTGATTTGAAGATATTCGATCTGTTTCGTTTTCTTTTCGGTGCCCCACCCTGTATATCAAGTTGAATTCCATCATCTCATTTGACGGTAAGGACTTGGTTCTATGGAAAGACTCCGATTCCAGATTCACCAAGCAAGGGAACAATCTGATCAAAACGTCATATAATATACTGAGACAACTCTTCTTCTTATAGACCATCCCTGAATCCGGAATTGAAATTGAGTCTTTGCGAATCCTTGATCATTTCGAGAATATTTTATTGTAACTCAATATATTGCCCTGCGCTGGCAAAATTAGAAGCCGATCAACTAAAAAAATTCAGAACTTATGTCTCCGATTCTCTCTTGGAATCAGAAAGTTTGATTGGATCAGTAACTCAATAAATGAAGATGGAATATTGAAACTCAGCCAACTTAGAAAGAGTCATCTAAATACTATGGCTCATAATGTATTGTCTACCAGAAATACCGTATATCTTTAATTTGAAAAAATGCAATGCCCGTAACAAAGTAATTCCTAAACACTCCACCTCTATGTTCAAACGAATCTCCACCTACAATGCCTATATTTGTTACAATGATTTGCCAACAGATTTTTATAAGTTTTCTCTGATCAATTCCAAAAAGATATTGAAAAATTCATTCTCTGCCAGTTAATTGAAACTATGTTCAGCGTACGTTATTACTGGTGATGACGAATATGTATGTCATACTGAGAATGCTGTTTAGAACTACGTCAATATTTGTTTTCGACTGAAATGTTCATTTCTTCTTCCACAGGTCAAGTGATAAAAATAGCTCTCATACTTTGCCTTTTTATATAAGTCAAGTTAGTGTGAAATTATCATTGTCATTATTAAATCCACCGAAATAAAATAGATACCAACTTTTAATCCTTGATACTAGTCGGGAAACGAACACATCCTATTACTACTCATTCCGCAATAAATCTACAAGGTGACCGACCCAGCGTCAACCCCAACCACAGATCATCGTCCGCCTGACAGTACATCGGAAATTATTCAAATCAAGCCAATTTGTCGCAATTCAGACCACTCACCGGTCATCACAGACAAATCCGGCGTCAAGCGTGTTATAATAGAGCAGGAAAGCCAAGCTGCAGCAGACCGTGCTAACATAATCCAAAGTGAGAGTCTGCTAATACATGCTCTCTCCGGCAGAGAAGTGAACACACTACACTGACTTGTATAGCGCTCGAAAAAAGTGTCAGAGCCTTGCAAGTCCACCCACACTGGAACTGCTCACTTCACACATTACAAAAAAGAGAAAAAGAAAGGACTTTTCCGTGGGGTAGCTCAGAGCTGCAGATTCGACAACGTTCTGATAATCAAAACAGTTATTTGCTTAATAGTTTTCAACGATTTTCTGAGATAATCGCCTTGCTCAGCCGATCCCTAAACCTAATTTGACATTAAAGGTAGGTACAAGGTCTATCTTGAGAGTTCCCAGATTTGTGTTTGTTACATTCAATGTCAGCATATTAGCCTCAAACAACTTATTCATTTTGTCTACATCAAAAGGAATAGTTCAAACCAGAACATCACGATCTTCGTTGCATCAGATAATCGTGGTATCATCAGCAAACAATGTAAGATGTTTAGAAATATCGATGTTGGTCATATCGTAGATGAGGTGAAGAAACATAATAGGGCTCAAAACTGATCCTTACGGGACTCCAAGTGCATTTTTTTCCTATCAGAAGTATAACTGTTCGATAGAATGTTTTTATTTCGATCAATACGTTAAGATCTGATTCAGTCTACACCTTTTTAAATTGTAATTCAGAAAGTATAAGATGTATTTCAGAAAGTATAATTTGTAATTCAGAATGATAAATTGTAATTCAGAAACCGTAACGTGTAATTCAGATTAGTAAATTGTATTTCAGAAACCGTAACATGTAATTCAGATTAGTTAATTGTATTTCAGAAGGTGTAAAATGTAATTCAGAAAGAGTTAGTTGTTATTCAGAAAGTATCAACTGTAATTCAGAATCCAAGAACAACCCGTATGTACATATTTTCTGGATGGAAATGAGGCAAGTCTTCTTCGTTTGAGTTCATACTCCCCAATGTTGAACCCAGTCGAAACAATATGGTCGAAAATAAAGTCCTATGTAAAAGAGAATCTTCGAGTTCCCCAAGTTCAAGGTCCGGGTGTTGGAGAACAGCGGCTTATGTATCTTGAGCAAATCATTGACCAGGCAATAAATACTATAGTTGGAGGCGATTGTGGTAGGGCTGCACAACACACCACCATGCTACAGCTTTAGCGTTTCAATACATGCCCGTTGGGCGATAAATATTATTGTTCATAATAATGTTCACTAATACATAATTCGTTGTTCTCATATTCCCTACTCTTACTAATCAAGTCCTTGGTGGTTTCTGAATTACAAGTGATGGTTTCTGAATTACAATTGACGCTTTCTGAAATACAATTTACTAATCTGAATAACATGTTACCGTTTCTGAAATACTTTTAATTGATCTGAATTACATGTTACGGTTTCTGAATTACAGTTAACAATTCTGAATAACAAGTTACAGTTTCTGATATAAATGTTACTAATCTGAATTTCAAGTTACACTTTCTGAATTACAATTGAAAAAGGTGTAGAGTTGTACCGCGTTTTGTAAGAGCTTTTTGAAAGTGTTCAATGATTTACACAGTCAGAAATTAGAAAGACCAAGAAACATTGCTGCAGCCAACTTGTTCTCGTTCAACATCATAAATATTCTCTCAAAAAATGTAGTATTGCTTCACACGTACTCTTTTTGTTTTGGTAATCGAAAATTCATTATGTCTCTGCCAGAAACCCATCATCCTACGTTTCACTACTTTCTCAATGATTTTGGACAGTTTTGATGGTGGTGATTATCACTGGCACCACCTTTGTGCACAAGGCCGTTCCAACCTGGTCGAGCGCCGTCGTGCAAATGTGATCACAGCGCCTTTTTTCAGTGCATGTATTTTTTAAATTTTATACGATTTTATATTATGTACATCAACATAATCGCTAAACGCTAATTATTAAATAATACAACTGTGAAGCAAAAATAAAAATTTAATTATCAAAAAAAAAAACATTTTCTGAACGAGAAATAGTTACCTAATCTAAATAACCTAAATAAAACTAAATAACCACTAAATAATAGAGCTTTACGCGCTTCCTTCCTGGAAAATTCAGAAATAAGATCAATATCATATATATTGTCCAACAAATCACTTTCAATCGATATGATTGCCAAATTATCGAGCCGCTGTTGGCCAATTGACGATCTTAAGTAGTTTTTGATTAACTTCAACTTTGAGAAAGTTCTCTTTGCTGAAGCAACCTATACAGGCATTGTCAACAAAATTCGCCAAGCTGCGCTTGCATTTGGAACAGAATGAGTTCAATTATTTTTTATAATGTAGTCTAACATTTGTGTCGGTGTTTGTGGTCTAAGATTTTTTTTAAATTGCAACTCATGGAACAATTATTCTGTTCCATTTATGTCACGCTCATTACGATTTTCCGAACTGTAAACAACAATTTAGTTGTTCCTTTTCTGGTAAATCTGAAAATTTACAAATATCCCAAAAAAAAAATGAAATGGTCTGAATGGGCGACAATAAGTCGAACCTCTCACTAATTGATCTTATAACAATAACAAGTGTACTCAAAAATTTGTTCATTTCAAAATCCTGTTCTCCATATAATAGGTTCATCGTCATTCTCGTGATTAAATTGTTCTTTAACACGCCTTGGTCTAAACACATTTTCAGTTTTGAGGGTTGCCTCTACATCTAGATATTTTGCAAGTTCAGAAGCATCAACTAACACATCTCCAAATCCGTTATCACTTTATATTATTACTTATTTCCTTCTTGTGTTTAATCTTAATTCTAGCATATTCTAACTGATTTTTCAGACATTGGTAAAAATAAAAAAATATCTTTGGCGCCTTCGGCTCCTTTTTTTGTGAAGGCGCTGTCGTGCTCCCCACGACCTGCACATCACATCACATCATAAATCACAGAACTCATACTTTTTACCTTATGAATAGAACGCGCTTTATGTATCCTCGGCTACTCTAATCTTGAACAAATCGTGGGCATCCGAATAGAGGACAAATTTCACTAAGGAAGCACATACGTTATCTCTTGTACCTTCAAGAGCAAATGAGTAGTAAATAAGACGTACGTCTAGACAGTTTACCGTTTGTTTGTAAACAGAGCAGCGTTGTCAGTTTTGATTATTTTGGTGTTTTGGGCGATTTATTAAAAAATAGAAAATTTATTTATTGTTTATAATTTATATTAGCCATTCTATACGATGGGGTGTTTTGTTAAGGATTGTGGTAATTCTTGGAGAAGGAAAAAAATTAAAATAGTACATTCCATAAGTAAGTACTTGCAAAACATTTCAAAATGTCCCTACAAAATAAAAACCTTTTCAGATTTCCGAAAGCTAATTTCAGAGAATGATTTCGTGGACCAAGAAGTGATCTACATTTGGAATGGTCTCAACCACATCTATACAAAATTTGTTCGGATCATTTCACAAATGATTGTTTTGTTCGGATCATTTCACAAATGATTTTGTTCGGACAGAATTCTAGCCAAGACTGGAGCTAAATTTACTTCCAACACTTGATTTACCTGAACTCAGTGATTGTGATATCTTCAATCCAGACCAGTCAGGAAGAACTGATTTCACAGTTATGTCGAAGAAGTTACAAAGCACCCTTGAGAAAAGCGAATCAACACTTTTGGGAATCATTTTCAAAGACAACTGTTGAATATATGAGAAAGTGCACAAACATTTCTGTTCCAAGTAAATCTCCTTTTATTAGCTTCATAATAGCGATCTCTACAATGGCAGTTTTTGATGAAACTGCCAAAAGTAATACACTAGAATACCTGTTTACACATTCATTTGTGTATTTTGAGTGAGGTGAGATTTAAAATTGAACTCCATATAAAAGGTAATGAATGTAATGTATTTTATTGAATAAAATATATATTCAGTACGAAGGCTATCGACCTATATAAGTCCTGCTTCTAGGTATATTTAATTTACAATAATTGTGGAGATTATCATTTGGTCTCATATTATAGGTATGTAGTTAAAGTATTCAACCAAACAGAGTTTGATTATGAGAAAGGACAGGGGACCAGAATCAAGCCATCTTCTGTGGGGATGATAGTAATATGGTTGAAATGAGGTCAACATAAAAAGAAAAATGACTAATATTATTCAGTAATCAATAAATTAAATTCACAGTTATGTTATTCATTCATTCATTCCCATTTCTCAGCATGTGCTATTTAATACTCAAATATTCGAAAGTTTATTGATAACAAAAAAATATATAGAATTAAAAATAATCAAATTAGATATTCAATTAACCGCTTGACAAGTATTTACATCATAAAATACTGGAAGTGAGATAGGTGTGTAAAAAAATTAAATACTTTCAGTTTCAAACATGAAAGAAACGAAAAAAAGTCACGATACGATGAGTAGCCTTATTTTTACATTGTTTTTGGGAATTTCTTCGAATGCAGAAGATCAATTAAAACATTAATAAAAACTGAAGCCGAAAACGCATCATAACAAAGTTGGGATTTAGTTAATTTCAGAGGAAAATCATTTGATTTCTATTGTCATCATTGTTTCCCAAATGACTATTATTGTCCTATAACTGAAAAGTTGACAGATTCAGTTCATACCGACTTTTGAGGTATGTGATTGAATGCAAAAGAACGAATGGATAAGATAAAATTTTAATGAAAGAAATTCAAAATCTTCCAGAATCTGCATTGAACATTTTCAATAAATGTTTCATTTTGTAATGATGGAAGTTATACAATTAGATCCGAGAAAGGTTACAGATTAATCTGAATCAAATCTACCGTCATTCGTCATAAGAAAAATGAAGATGTTTCCGATGTCATCTTCAAAATGGATAGTACCTAGTTGGTAAGATCTTGCTATCTATCATTCAGTAATTTATTGTATTCTAAACTCTTTATTTATAGGAGAGAAACAATATTTCAAATGTTCTGATGTCCCATTTGAAAAGAAATTGAAATATCCCAGTTTCATGACAACCAACCCATTTCCTATCCCTAAGATAGGCATATGATTTTATGCGCCGCTACTGTGAAGAGGACAATACAGTGTTGTAGGTTATGCATGATTTGTTCATCCGCCATATTTGAAAAGCATTCTAGTCATAAGATATAAGTATGAGTTCTGTGGGATAAATACATTCTAAAAACTGCCGTTTGACCATTATCAGGGTTCCTCCATGTTTTGAATTCTTCAGGCAATATTTTGACAATATCTAGCAATAATCGATATATGTTTAGGACTACTGTTTAATCTGATATGGTAGATTGATTCTTTTAGTAGGGTTTTCATATCGGCACTTTCAATTTCTTTGCAATTCTGGTTATTTTGTGTTATAGACTGGGAGATGGTGACAGATTTCAGGTGACGATTTTCTCGTTTATGCCTTTGAGACTAGTGAAAGATATCAAAATTCTGACAAAAATTATGAAAAACTGGCAGCATTAATATTTTCATCAAATTAGACGTCCAACCATGATTCCTTCAATGATTCCTAACAATTTTCATTTAGATTTCTCAGAACTTTGCGGAATCCAAATGGTTGAATATGTCTAATCGAAGAAAATATCATGTTAACAATTTTACTCTCAATCCTTTAATTTCATGATACTCGTCTTCCTTCAGAAATAAGCTAATACCACGCCGTAATATACATTCCAGAAACATTAGAAACAATAATAAACTAACTTACTATTGTTTGAATGTTTTAGACGATGTAGTAACTTGATTACTTATATTTCGGACGTCCATCATCTTAATGGTTGAAAGATTTCTATCTCTTTCAAATTTTTTCACAACGTTTCAATTGCTTGAATCCGCAATCATCTTCTGGTGAATAGTGACAAAATCAGATGCTAAAGTGAAATTACGCGCGGTCTTGTGGCGCGCGTGGTTTCGCGCTTTTTCTCCCTCCAAAACGGTCCATGAGCGGTTTCCATACGTTTTTAATTTCCACGCTTGGTTGACTGAAGGCACCATTGGCTTCTATGTAGGTGGTTTCTATAAATTTCCGTTTGAACCAATGTTCCTCTCTATGAAGAACACAAAACCCCGTTCTCATTCTTCCCTATATCAGGAGTATCTCCGAGAAGATCAGAAGGATCGGAAATAAATACAACATCAAGAGTTGCTTTCAATCCGGCAGTACCTTACGAAGTTTCCTCACCAAGACGAAACCAGAGAACACAACAGAATCCAGCAAAAACTGTATTTACAAAGTCCCATGTGAATGTGGAGATTCCTATATCAGAGAGACCAAGAGGCCATTATCAGTAAGAATAGCCGAACACAAAAAGTGGACTCAACGAGGGGAAACATCAAAATCGGGAATTGCTGACCACGCCTGGACAAAACACCATCGAATTCTCTGGGACGAAGCTAGTGTTCTTCATAGAGAGGAACATTGGTTCAAACGGAAATTTATGGAAACCACCTACATAGAAGCCAATGGTGCCTTCAGTCAACCAAGCGTGGAAATTAAAAACGTATGGAAACCGCTCATGGACCGTTTTGGAGGGAGAAAAAGCGCGAAACCACGCGCGCCACAAGACCGCGCGTAATTACACTTCAATTATAGACCTATAAAAGGTCGCGTAGCATCTGATTTTGTCACTATTCACCAGAAGACGATTGCGGATTCAAGCAAATGAAACGTTGTGAAAAATTTTTAAAGAGATAGAAATCTTTCAACCATTAAGATGATGGACGTCTGAAATATAAGTAATCTAACTAACTATTATTAACACACCTATCAATAATTTTCGAGAAACTAATGAAGAATAGGTTGACTTCTTATCTTGAAAAATATAAAAGTGTATCTGACAAGCAGTTTGGCTTTAAACAAAACACGTCAACAGAGGATGCAATTCTGGCACTAACGATAAAACTAAATAATGCTTTAAATGAGAACAAGTCTTGTCTGTGTATATTCATAGACCTATCGAAAGCTTTCGACACTGTGAGTCACGAACTACTTCTGCAAACATTAGAGGACATTGGTATGAGGAACGTAAACCTAAAGTTATTTGAAAGCTGTATTACCAATAGACGGCAGATGGTAAAGGTAGACAATGTCTTCAGTCAGGAAGAAACTATTTAATATGGTGTACCTCAAGGTAGTGTTCTGGGGTCACTTTTATTCAATATTTATATAGACGGATTGTTCTCTTTGAAAAGCAGTGGTGAAATAATTGGATTTGCCGATGACACAGCAATAGTGTTCGATGCTGAAAACTGGGATGCACTGCGAGATAAAGCTCAGGCTGACTTTTCAAAAGAAAAGAACTGGCTCGAGCATGAACTATTGACGGTTAACCTTGAAAAAACTAATTACCTACCTATCAGTTGCAATAATGTGAGCAGACCGGATTTTGATCATCTTGAAATCATAATCACAGAATCGAAGTTTATCTATATTTCCTGTATAGACAAAATCAAATATTCAGGTGTAATGATTGATTGTAATCTGAAATGGAATGTTCACATCAGGTACGTTATCAAGAAATTACAGAGTATCCTCTATAAATTTAGGTACCTCAAGAAAATTTTTACATTCAAGCATATGAAAATACTATATTTTGCTTTAATAGAAAGTCACCTACGTTACGGCATAGTAGGTTGGGGTGCAGCCCTAAGAACACACATATAAAACCACTGGAGATTATCCAAAAAAGTTTCCTGAAATTGATTTCTGGGAAACCCCACCGATATTCTACAGATCTTTTATATAAGGAATGCGGTATACTGGATTTGATACTGCATGGATTTGAGATAATTGGCAATTCTAATGCCAATTATCACGTGCTGCTTTCTATTTGTCAAATAGCCTTTCAATAGGTCATATGATAATCCTCTGAATCCAGTGCTCTCCAACACATTCATCAAGTTCTCGTGGCCAACTGTATCGATGCATACTAAGTATTGATGTTTTTTCATCAACAGATTCATTTATCTCAGCAGCAACGTAAGCGATGCCATCTTCTATTGTTTTTTTTTGTCTGAAGGTACCATTTTCTCGATAGAATCTTATATTTGATTAAAAACTATCATTTTTTTCAAGATTGTTTCCAATATTTTCAATATTCAATATTTTCATGTAATTACTGGTATCCATGCGGTCTCCACTTTTGAATATAGGCTTTATTACTTCTGTATTGAGTGCATCTGTTTTAAAACATGAATTTATAATGTATGTCAAGAGCTTGGATACGTACTTTTGGATCTGTTTTAGGATTTCTGTTGTAAGGTCATCAATAGCAGGTTCTTTGTTATTTTTCAAGCTGAGAGTAACATCCACGATTTCGTTTTCATTTGTATCCACAAGCAAAATTGTATTTTGCATCTTGTTCATTTTGGTTAATAGATAATTTTTTGTGTTAATTGTTAAAAATTGTTGTTGTTGAAATTGTTATTTCCGTCAACCGATTTCACCCCTACGCGCAACCCTCAGAAGTCTTCGAGAGACTTGTGTGAGCTAGGGAAGACGCAGCCCTTATCTTTTAACATGTGATGCCATGCACGAGACCGGTATATCGGAGGATCGAACCCACGACCCGGAGCATTACTTTTAATATTGAATAGTTTTCCAAAGTTTATAATGAAAAGATCTGTGGCAACGTAATTTTTTTCATTAGAATGGACGTCCAACTACGAGAAGGTATTTCAATTATTTCCATTGGGATATTTTTCATTATGGACTCTTTTCGTTATTTTTCATTCCATCGAGAAATGGTCAGTTATATATGTTTCAGAAACATTATTTATAGGTGATATAGAAACTTTCTGAACTTGGGTGGGTTTATTGATTGAAGGAATAAAACCATGCTCAATGAAAATGTAGAGGTTATCTTCTGTCCACCTGTTGTTTGTGAAATACCTTAATTACAAGAATATGTAAATTATTTTCTGACATTGCAGCAGATCTTAAATAGGTCTTCAAATCAGTATAGAAATAATTCGAATTTGCTGATATGGGTCTGTGAATGGCTGTTATAAGAACATTTGTACCTGCAAATTTGGTTTTGATTTCGAGGCTTCAACGATACCTATGTTCACAACGTAATATTGGTAAGTGGTTCCTTCCTTTATATATTCAAAAGTTCTGTCATTTTGGTTTTCTGTACAGCTCTCACTATGGTCATGTTCCGATATTCCCGAACAGTACTTCCCAGTAATTTTGGTCGTTCCGATTTTACTGAAATTGACTGGTACACATTTCGCGCCACTTTTCATGGAACCTTGTTAGAGGCTAGAAATTTACTGTTTGCTACTGTTACAGAAATGGTCGTGTAGTCCCAGTATCTCCTCTCCGAATTGATAATAAGTTAGGTTATTAGAATATGTTATTTAATATTCATTCAATTCATATTGATTGCAATATCATTACAATTAGCTCATCTGAAAAGACAGCAGGACAAATGTATCAAGTGGTATTTGAACAAGGAGATTCTAAAATTTAACGTTAAATTTTAGTCTCCTTGGTATTTGAAGACTTGCTTGTAGAGGTTGATGCCGAAATAGCAGCTAATTTACGAGCTTTGTTCTCTCTCGCCTCTCTTGTCCATGTAGATGTATAAAAATAAATATTTCAGATCAAAATCATGCCAGGCGATATTTACAGGCTTTCAAAAGACAACTCGATAATGAATTCAATACATCAGACCAAGAGAATAAATCCACAGGTCATTATAATACAGAAACAATACTTATACCTATCTTATATTCATAGCTCCGCTAGAGCTTGAAGTAATTGACTATCCAAATTTTCTGATGATTCAGAATACCTATTACCCGATATGTTTCATTCTATTATTACTTGATTAATTGCAACCTTCAATTAGTAGATATGATTTTGAACTAGATATGTTTCCGCCTTACAATTAACAGTCTAACCTTCCGAATCGTTCCGAAATTAGATGACAGTTTCAGTTACTGTTACTGTTAGGCGTTCCGACATGACCTACTGTGGCCAGTACTGTTCAGTAATATCGGAACATGACCTATATATTGTGTAAAATCCATCAATGTGACGAGTTGGAAGACATTGTATTTGCCATGTTTCTACTAATATAATGATTTCCAACTCACAACTTATTTTACTGAGGTTATTTTTAATTCATCGATGTTTTTGTTTGTGTTTTTTATGTTACAACGGAAAATAGATGTTTTCATTTGATATGCTACTACTGAATATATCCTAAGTTTGATTCCTGAATACTAGTCAGGAAATGAACACAGTGCCAACCCAGAAATTATTCAAATCAGGGAAATTTGCCGCAATTTAGCACACTCACCGGTCATCATAGACGAATCCGGCGTCCAGCGTGTTATAATAGAGCAGGAAAGCCAGGCTGCAGCAGACCGTGCTAACATAATCCATCGTGCTCTCTTCGGCAGAGAAGAAATCGCACTACACTGACTTGTTGCGCTCGAAAAAAGTGTCAGAGTGTGAAAGTCCACCCACACCGGCCCTGCTCACTTCGCACATTACAACAAAGAGAAAAAGAGTCAAAGTTTCCGTGGTGTAGCTCAGAGCTACAGATTCGATAACGTTCTGATACCCAAAACAGTTATTTCCTTTATAGTGTTCGAGGATTTTCAGCGTTGAACCAGCCGCGGTATTCGCACCGTTCAGCCGTACCCTAAACTCGATTAAACGTTATTAATTCTTGCCGTGATTAGGGTCCCGCGTTTCCATGTCGCGAGCTACACCTGTAGAGCCCCGGCTATCATCCGATATAGGGGACGATAGGACGATACTGTGCGTTCGCGCACCGCAGGACCGCGGTTATATACTCGATCGTGGTAGCATCGCGCGACGACTAAACTCTCTACGATCGACCCTTGCAGTTTCCACACGCCCCGCAAAGACGCGCGCAGCGCTTTCGCGATCCTACCCTTACTACAGGTGGTGAGAGTCACGATGCTGCCGAGCGACCATTGAGAAAAGTCCTTTATACACCCCGTTTAGTATTTTCTGGACACGACATGTCAAGAAGCAATCCGTTGACGCTATCTTCTGGCTTCCGGGAAATTATACTCGCTGGGGCGGTGCGAGGGTGGTAACAGGTTCTTGCGGTGGCGGCTGATTATGGTTTTTGAGGACGCTACAGGATAAGTTGACTGCCATGATCCAGTTTGAAAGGAGAATAAGTACTGCCACATAATGAGAAGACATGCATGGACTACATCAAACTCAATCAAACTCAATGTCATCTGGTGCAACCCAACATACAGTTCAATTATTTTATCTTTACCAGTGCGTCATCATTGTAATGCATATGAAATAAGTCGAGAAATTTGAGTCAAAACAAAGTCTAAATGTAAAACGACGTGGCTGATATCCCGATAAAAATTACAACGTGTAGATAATGAGATAAGATAATGAATTATTAAATTAACTAAATTAACCAGGCATAATCTAAAAAAGAATTAAAATATATTGTGAATGTTTTTGGTCTTTATTTATAGAATTACTGTTGTGTGAATATCCCGGTAATACGGAATTACAGTCACATATATCAATTGTGGGGTTAGAAATTTCAAAGATTATTTGTGAAAAAAACACATTGTATTGTACTTACTTTGAAATTTATGATTGTAAGAGACATTTAGTTTTGAAAAAAACTGTTTTTATAATGTGTCTGACTGCAAAACGAAGTAAAAGTGGTGACAAACAATCCCCAATGACAGAAAATAATAACGTGATTGATGGTACTGCTCTAGTCAATACACTATTTGGCAAGTTTAGTTGAAATGTAAAAACACTGTCAGCTTTATGGCTATCTCTTTTCACCGTTTTGAGTTTCAATGGATCATCACAATACCATAATTCTTTGCTTAGAAGACAAATTTCAACGAATTTTGATTCGCTCATAGCACTTGATAGACAGAGATGTTACATAGAGGGTGTGTTATTTCTTAGATCATAAATTATATATTATATATATATTATAAATTGTTTAATTCGACTGTAGCTGATCATTTAGCACATATTCTAGTATAACGTTATTATAGTGGGAACTGACTGCATTTCCACCAAGATTATAAAAACAATAGGACCTCTTGAAGCTGACAAATCTTATCAGCAAGGTACCTTCCCGATTGATTTGAAAACTGGGGTTGTTTGAAAAAGGGTTACAATTTTCATGCAGTACTACCGACAAATTACAGTACAAATAGTGCTCTGTAAAGTGATTGAGAAATGCATCTACAGGGTGTCAATTTGAAAACTTCCCACCCTTAATATCTTCCTTCCAGTAAACAATATGAGTAATCGAAAAAACAGGTCATTTTTATTGTCAAGGGGGACACTTTCACGGACTATTTGTAGCCCTCGTGGTGAAACCCCCTAGGAGGGGTAGATGTTACCCTTAGAATTTTAAATGGGAAGGGGGGTCAAGTGGCACATCATTTTGATGGGCGTTCAATTCTTGTTCCAATGGTACCCTGACTTATTATTTTGTGATGAGCATTTTCCGAAAAATTGCGTTCTAAACTAACAGAAGTAATTATTAGAACGCCTATACTGAGATGCATTATTGTATTGACTCCCTTTTATAAAAATGGTTAGAAGAGTAGGTGGCACCGCTCCAACCCTTGAATGACAGGAATAAATTTATTACGCATGGGATTTTTTATTTGGTGGTTATTTTCCTTCTACACAATAAAATTTAATTTGCGAGAAATACATTTCCAACATAAAATCTACTTACGCTTATCTTATTAGCTGTTCGAAATGTTGTCCATTTTGCTCTAAACAGTAATACAGTCTGTTTTCGAACTCCCCTCTAACATTACGGAAAACTTCACTAGGAATTGACCGGCATGCTGCTGTAATTCGTCTTTTAAGTTCGTCAATATCAGATGGTTGTGTTTTATAAACAACGGATTTAAGATGCCCCCAAAGAAAGAAATCTAAGGGTGTTAAATCCGGTGATCTCGGAGGCCATTCAACTGCTCCCCTTCTTCCAATCCATCTACCCGGAAATTTCTCGTTTAACCACTGTCGGACGGGAAGAAAATAATGAGGTGGAGCACCGTCCTGCTGGAAATGTAACAGATCCTCCTGCAAAAGTTCATTACCTTCTGCATCAATTTGAGTTTCTAGCTCGTGAGTTATAAGAGGATCGATAGTTTCTTCAAGCATATCAAGGTACAGATTGCCAGTCAAGTTTTCTTCCAGAAATAATGGACCAAGAATGGCATTTCCAAGAATACCAGCATTACATTAACTTTTTGTGGGTGTTGTGTTTGCCCTTCCCGAAAAATATGTGGGTTTTCGTCACTCCAATAGCGACAATTTTGTCTATTAACATTGCCATTCAGAAAAAATGAACACTCATCGCTGAAACAGATGTTTAACAGAAGATTAGGGATGGTATTGACTCGATGAGATATGATTTCACAAAACTCTATTCTTCTATCATAATCATCCTCGTGGAGCTCTTGAAGAATCTGCATTTTATATGGATGAAATTTATGCATTTTCAATGCTTTTCTTATAGTCTCGCGTGACATTCCCGTCTGTTCTGATACTGATCGTAAGGAGCTCGTGGGCTCTGCAGCAAATGTTCCCAAAACTTCAATTTGAGCTGCTTCATTTAGTACTCTGGGGTTATTTCTTTTTTTATTTGTCACTGAACCAGTTTCATAAAACTTATTCACCAAATCAAGCACATACCGGTGACTTACATTACAATTCGGATGTCTTTCGTTAAAAAGACATGCCGCCCTTCGTGCGCACTTTCCAACTTCGCCATAAATTACAATCATTTCAATTCTGTCTTGAAGAATGTAAACCATTTTTACACTTTTATACACTTATTAAAGTAATTCCTAAACAGCCCAACAGGTACAACGGTATTCACAATACTACCACATAGTTCAAATTTGCTAACCAATTTTTTGCCGGAAAACAGAAACTTTTTACAGCAGAAGTAGCAAAAAAGGAAGGCTATCTGTACAATTTCTGCAATGACACTTAAAAATTCAGCATTTAATAAACACAACTTTACTACCATCTACGTTTTACTATTAGACTACTTTTTTATGTAAAGTGTTTGGAGCTAATGGCTAATGTTACCCCTAATAAAGGGTTGGAACGGTACCACCTAATATTCTAACCAGTTCTGGCCAAACCATGCATCTCAGTATAGGCGTTCTAATAATTACTTCTGTTAGTTTAGAACACAATTTTTCGGAAAATGCTCATCAAAAAATAATAAGTCAGGGTACCATTGGAACAAGAATTGAACGCCCATCAAAATGATGTGCCACTTGACCCCCCTTCCCATTTAAAATTCTAAGGGTAACATCTACCCCTCCTAGGGGGTTGAACCACGAGGGCTACAAATAGTCCTTGAAAGTGTCCCCCTTGACAATAAAATTGACCTGTTTTTTCGATTACTCATATTGTTTACTGGAAGGAAGATATTAAGGGTGGGAAGTTTTCAAATTGACACCCTGTATATGAACATAACGTACTGGTACTGGACCCCTAGGTTTTTTCATCGATTTTTGTAGCCACTTCCATAAAAAATTCAGAAATGTATCACAATAAATGTGTTTCTTGACGTTTTCTGCGAAAAAACATCAGCAAAATTTGGTCATACAATTCCCGTCAAAATTGAGTCGGAGAAACTTTCAATACTGTTTCATATTTGTTATAATCTCATATGAACCAATTTTCAATGCGACATTTCGTTCATTAAATTTCATCGTCAACTTTATTGTTTTAAAAAAGTAAAAGCGAATCAAGAATTTCGGCCTTACTTGTACAAGGCTTTAGTCTCATACCAGAGCATGAAGTGTAAGAATTGTTTGCAGGTTATTTTCCAAATGGACGTGGAATAATTTTCGTCAAAACTTGTCCCCCTCTTGTACCGTTACAAGAAACCTCAACCCCTTACTAAAACATCAACCCCTTACTGAACATGTGATAGCAAAATCCTCAACTGAAATAAAAAAAAAACTGAATTCTCTGATGAACTTTCTATTGTTATATTAAAAAAAATCCTTACCATTATTGAACCCCTTCACCAAATGAATAAATTTGTCACGATACTACTTTCCAGATATTCTCAAAAAAACCAGCTGATATCCCTGTTTATAAGAGACGAAATCCAAAAGAAAAAGACACCAATAGACAAATCTTTTTGCTCTGTTTCATATCCAAACAAAGAGTTGAAGCCGGCCGAAATATAGATCACCTGCAAACCAATAATTTGTGCAAATCTCAGCATGGATTCCAAAGAAAAAAAATCTACAACTTTTCACCACCTGCTTTATCACAAATGCACTAAGATTGATACCAAAATATATTCCCATTCAATATTTTTGACCTAAACATCAAAAGCTTTCGACATGTTATATTGTTTGCTGATGACACTATAATAACATTATCTGGCCAGAAGGAAAAAAAATTATACCAATAATTTGTTTTCTCAAACTTCTAGAACTCTGAACAACATTTGACAGTAAGCTACAAATGTATATAACGAAAACAAGAACAAAACAAAGAGTAGGAAAAAAATCACACAATAATACACAAATCATTAAACAAAATTAATGAGACATAGGGTGTCATCATTAATGAACCGGTAAAAAGTAAAAACAAATCAAAAAATTGATCTTCCTTGAACTGCGGTCTCAGAATAGAATCTGAAGTGTCAGAATTATCTGCAGATAACTTTTCGAATGTAGTAGAACTGCTACTATAGCAATAAATTTAAATCAGAGGATGAACTGCAACAAAATTCGAAGAGTTTGGAAGATAAACTTCTAGAAAATTCGGTGAGTTTGAGAGAACTTCACGAAAATTCGAAAAGTTTGAAGGAAGAGCTTCTAGAAAATTCGAATGGCCTGAGAGAATATTCAATAGATTTTTGAATTGACACTCCTACAAACCAAACATTGATTTATAAAAGAATACTAACCAACAATCCATGTTGTCAGTGAAAAACTATATTAAATCAGGGTAGGTGTGAGAGTGTGATCTTTATGGAAGTATTTTTCGATTAAATCGTCAAAGTTTGACATTCTTGGATACTTTTCGGTGAAGTATTGAACAGTTTTGGACCTAAGTAAGTTATGATAACTTTTTTGACCTGTGAATTCAAGGATATTGAAATTTAACGTAATCTTTTGATCATAATCTCAACTATGTCACTTCAAGTCCTTTGGAGTGGTTAGCTTCAACTCTTAAATCTTCAATGGGATTACGGTTCATATGATACCGCATTTTGAAGGTCATCCAATTGTCTTTCCGACTCTTTTTAATTGGATGCAGTAGTTTTCGAGAAAACAAGTTCAGAACAATCATCGGCTGAGAATGTAAAGTTACGCTTGTTTCACTTTCATCAGTATTTCTGATCTTAGGTAGTACGGGCTTTATCTATTTATTATATCATTATTAGATGGCGGGGCTAGCCAGCGGCTGAGATGCAGGTAGTTCTGTATAGAACCTTTCTGCAGCCCGCAATCAGGTCTATCTCGTGAGTACTACGGATCTTTTAATGAACTCCAGGATATTTTTCACAAGGTTTTCCTGCGGGATGATATCTTCTGCACCACAGTATCTGAAGATATCCATGTCTCTTGATGTATCCCTAACAGTTGTAGGTGTTTTCTCAGGTGGCAGTAATCAGTCCTACCACCTTCCTAAGAGAGTCACGGCTTAGTACAAGAAGGTGTCTTGATAGTCGGTCGGTTGGCCCCATCATCATAATTTTTCCGTGAGTATTACCTGAGGCACTTTCCCAGTGAGATTGATGATGGTTTATAACCCGTTTCTTTGTGTCCTGCTTGAAATCCCCAAACAGGATTCCACAGGCTGGTTCTGTTCCAATGAAAGTTGTTGCTGCTTCCGCTCTTGCTATGGCATCTCCGCTCTCATTTCCCTGGATGCCCTCATGACCTGGCATCCAGACAAGTTTTACCCTAATCTGTGCTCCCAGGTCGTTAAGGTTTTGGTGTGCCTCCCAAACCAGTTTGGAAGTGAACCTGCATGAACGCAGGGCTTTAATCGCCGCCTGGCTGTCGGAGAGAATCGCTACGGGTTGGTTTCTAGGACCCCTCCTTAGAATCTCTCTCGTTCAGACGGCCATTGCCGTTACCTCGGCTTGGAATATAGAGTCTTGAGTACCGAGGCTTAGACTGATGTCTTGCCTTGGTCTCTCCTCGTATATTCCAGCCCCTACCCCTTTGCTAGTCTTTGAGCCATCCGTGTACCAGATTTGCCTCCTTGACAGAATGGTATGGCCCTTGATGTAACTTCCCCATCTTCTATGATGGTGGTGTGTGTTCCATCAAAGGAGTATGTTGGAGCCATTTTGTCCGACAACATCTCAGACGTGACGATTCTGATAACCTCCAGTATGTTGGAGTGGCCTTGCTTATTGCCCCTCCATTGGCCCAGACATTTTAGCCTGGATGCTTCTATTCTCGCCTCTTCTGCAATATGCAAATGCAGGGGAGGAAGGTTTAGGATTAACTTCAAGCTAATTGTCGATGTCCTGGACATAGCACCAGTGAGGGGCTTTATCTAAGAATGACCCCTATTCTTTGGTGAAATCTTATCCTGTCTGTCATGATGACTGATTTAACGTCAGTTTTTCAATACATCAGAAAAACGCATCTTTTTCACAAATTTATTAGTGAAACCTTATGGTCCAAAAGCCCGCTGCAAAAAAGTTGGACTATCGAGTTAACGGATATGTATGTTTTCAATGCAAGTACTTACCAGGACAATTATGAAACTCATATCCTGTCAGACCAAAAATGCTGTACAGGACATGACATTTGGTGTGGCCAGGTTTTTTAAAGTAAGAATTAGAATTCCAATCAAAACATGTGAAACAAAATAGGTTTTTTCTGGAAATGAAAAAGTTGGTACTGACTTTTGGTACACCCTGTACAGCTGTAGGTCAGGCAGGATATGATTTTTACATTACATTAAAGATATTACTCATCTAGTAACTTGCTTTTTGCGGTGGAGTGGCCCATAATGTCACCAGATTTAAGCCCGTTAGATTTTTCTCTTCAGGGTCACTTAAAGAGTATCATCTATAAAACTCAACCAAATTGTTTACATGATTTACGTCAACGGATCATTGATGAATGTCGGAACATTACACCTGTGATGCTTCAGAACGTCCGAAATTGTTTTTAACGAAACCTCTATTACTGCATGGGAGCAGGAGGCCAACATTTTGAACACTTGTTGAAATAAAAAGTGAAATAGAATACAAATTTTTCATTTTTATTTTTTGAATCACCCTTCCCCCTTCTATGTATCAAAAACTTAGAAAAACTTAGTTTTTTCTCAAAAATTGCCATGAACACAATTCTAAAAATTCAAGTTGAAAGTTGATACGAATTAATGTCAATGTTGACTTGTTAGTATATTAACAATGATTTCTCGAGAATTACTGAATCAAATGAAAAAAAAACTGGAAAGCGTTGGAAAGACAATTCGATGACTTTCAAAATGCGGTTTCACATGAACCCTAATCCCAATGAAGATTTAAGGGTTGGAGCTAATCCCTCCGAGAGGTTTGAAGTGACAAAGTTGAGAATATGCGTAAAAGGTGCCTCGCAAAAAAAATCGACGGGTCCGTGTGTTTTTTTTTTCTGCGATCGATGAATATGAAATATCGGCCTTGTTTCGTTTTCGCTGGGCCACTTTGTATGAGTTAGTGACTAAATCTGTTAATTGATCTGAAGCGGAAGATTTATCAAAAAGAAATCGGTTTATATATAATTTTCCACTTTCATAAAAATTTGCGGTATCGTCCGCTAAACTGATTATTTTTCCTTTACAATCAATTGAAGATAATTCATTCACATAGATTGAGAAGAATATTGGGCCTAACACTGTACTTCGAGGTAGTCCATACACTCTATTGATCCAAACTCACCAGAGATGGACAAAATTAGGGAGCAAATGAACACAGAAGTGAATAAATTCAAAGATGTAATATTAATCATTGACATATGAAGCAATGATGAGGTTTTTAATTTTTTCAAACCCGTTCACCATTTGATGATCAATTTTTTTGTAGGTAATGTAGAAACGAATTGTTATCAAAATCTCTCCGCGACCTGTATACACTACTTCTTGAACTCATTTCTATAGTAATAAGTACAATCTGGCACTTTACAATATCTTTATCGCCTTCATTACAAAAGTTACGATCCAAATCTGGGTTAGCATCGAACGAAATTTCCGATTTTATGACGTGATTTGGGAAAAAGCTGCGGATATAGTATTTATCCAAATTGAAATCTCTTCAATGTTCGCATTTTCACCCACACGCGCGTTTTCGTTTATTTCAATTCCTTTGGTTTGCTACAGGTGGTGCCAATCCCGATGTTTCCAGTCGTTCAGAAAATCATTCGGAAGATGGTGTTAAACACGTCAAGAAGCAATTCAGATAGGAATTCGATTGAACATCAGTCCATTGTTTCCATCGGTTTGATTACAATCGATACTGTTGCGAAAGATACAGAAGATCAGGAGTCCATGTACGAGGCATGGAATCAATGAAATAATTATGGAAATATATTGACTATTGTATAAAGAAAAACTATTGAAATTGGTCTTCAATCCGATAACAGAATTTCTCAGTATTCCAGAACTGCTATTGACTATTTTTGCAATGATCTAGAGTCTCTCTCTCTTAATTTATATCCTCGAGCTTCCTTTCGGCGCTATATGGACATGCCCCGCTGCGAGAAATCCGTTCTCTTCAACCGGCGAAGACAGCGAAGCTGTATCGAGGGAATGTAGAGTTAATCTAGAGTCCCAAAAATTCTACATGAATGTAGAGTCTGCTGGTCTGTCCGACCATGAGGCAGTACATTGCACCGTCGATAATATTGAGACAAGTAATGCAAATGGTAAATAAAGTTATGGTCGTCTTTATACTACTTCAAATTATAATTAATAATTTCAATATGAAATTCCAACAAACTAATTGTTATTCAATATTTCAAACAGGCCATTCGGTGAATTTTATAATAATCTGGTATCTAGCAAATTTTGATAACGCATTTTCAATACAAAAGATCAAATACAGTAAGGACTGAGTGACAAAGGGAATGAAAAATTCAGCAATAAACTTACGATAATTGCACCGTTTTAGGAAATATGCAAATAAATTATTTTTCCAAAACCCTATCATTAAATACAGATCAATCTATTGAAGAGTTATGAAGCCAGCAAAAGATTAATGAAACGAAAACTGCATTGAAGCCTGTAACAAATTGAGGGAAAGTTGGGAAATAAAATATGAACAGAGGAAGAAATACTCAGGGAGAGGGGTAGAATCTGACCTCAGCCACAATACACTAAATAACAATTATTGTTCCTTTCCAGACAACCTAAAGAATAATATATTAAATCCATATGACTCACTAATCAAGTTGCGAAACAGTGGTATTGATAAAAACTATTTGCTATAAGATACCAACGTCAATGACTTGAGAGATATGAAAACAGTATGAAGGAAAACTATCTGGAATTCATGAAATATCCCTAAAAAAATCGAAAATTCTCAGTAGTAATATCCCGACAAAATGCTGAATTTTCAAAAAATACTTTCACCTTGCTGTCGAGTGGTGTTTTGTACAGCAACACAGTTTGAGCGACTGGCAAGCTGAAAGTATTTTGAAAATTCTGCATTTTGAAGGGATGTTTGATCAGACAATTTCATGAATACATTAAATTATCATGGACTAAATGCGTATTGCAGGAACGTTTCATCATGTGTCATTAATGTCAATTGAAGAGTTGAACCGTCAAACTGACGTGTCTCTATTCACAGACATTTTTGTAACTATGGAAACGTATAAATAGGGAAGAAGCGAAACACCGATTTGAAAATACCACGGACTCGAGACAGTGTTTTCAAAAAGTCTTTTTCTCATTTGTTTGAATTCAAAAAAATTATGGCATTTGGTTGGTTTATATAATATGAGAGAAATTGCCCTCTAAATACACTCAATTGTTGTTGTTGTTAAAAATTGTTAAAATTGTTATTTCCGTCAACCGATTACACCCCTACGCGCAACCCTCGGAAATATTCGAGAGACTTGTGTGAGCTAGGGAAGACGCAGCCCTTACCTTTTAACGTGTGATGCCATGCACGAGACCGATGACCATGCGAGGCTTTGAACCCTCGACCCTTCGCTCCAAAGGCGAACGCTCTACCCACACGGCCACCACGGCCCAATTGCTTGATAGCTTTGATTATTGATTGTTTTCACTAAGGCATTTTTACATTTTTTGTAGAAATCTCACTGGGGATGACTGATGACATGAATTCCCCTTCAAATTTCAGACCTTTCTCTCTCCTTCCCACTATATCAACAATTCTGGAAAAACTTGGTAAAAATAGGTTAAACAAGTTTTTATGCACAAACAATATCTTGAGCATTTAACGGTTTGGAATTCAAAATAACAAAATCACTAATAATGCAATTATCTTAATTTTTAGTAAATTGTAAAGCGAAATTGACAGTGGGGAGGCGGCCGCGGCATTGTTTTGTGATATATCCATGGCATTTGACTGTGTCAATCATGAGATACTGCTGAAAAAACTCCACTGTTATGGAATAAGACATGTTGCTCAAAAGTGGTTTCAGTCATACTTGGCTGGTCGAACACAGGTGTTAAAAACAATACCCAGTATTGCCGATATACGCTGGGGCGTACCACAAGGTTCAGTCTTTGGCTCAATTTTGTTTTTGCCATATGCAAATGACCTGACAGCACTTGATAAATCATGATCATTCACTCTTTTCGCAGATGATATCAAAACTGTTATACATGAAGTGGAAAAGTAGTTTGTTCATCGTTGACGATGTTTCCAAATATAATCATTAAGAAAATCACTCAAAATTTTTGCGACTGCATATTGTTAGTGATCTGAAATTCAACTATCATATAATTAGACTGGACAAAAAATTATCCTCTAATAGATTCACTACGTTATGTCAGCCCACTTTGGTGAGCTTGTACAGAGTTTTACAGGGTTTGTTTCTGCAACAAAAATATGCACTGAGAAGACTATGTAAAACAAAATTTCAGACAGTACTTCCAAAAACCAGAATATTGGCGGTTATGTCATATTCAACATGAAAAGTGGTTGTCTGATCCACAAACATAAAGTAAAATACCAAGATACCGGGTCAAATACTTACCTTACCGGAGATGTAAATTACCGCTGTACCCTCATCTACTCTTGTGAAATATTCTATCATTCATAATGGCTGCAAAATGTTCAACCACTCACCAAAATTATAGTAGTAGTATCTGGAGTTATTCTCAGCAAGGAAATTAGGGCACTTCTTTCTGGTAGACCTCATTATAGTTTGGAGTGATATTTCACAGATCACACTTATACATAATTCGTAGTAGCCAAAAGATAATACAAAATTTAATTTTTTCAACCAAGTGATCATTGTATTCTTCATGTTTTTTATTCGTATTTTGACGTGATTTTTATTTATCTATATTAAGCACTTTTACGTTTTTATATTTATTTATTTACTGTTTGAACTTAAATTAGTTTTTATATTCATTCATGCTTTGTCAACAAAAATTGTTTCTTCAGATAAAAGACTATCTGTATACTGATTGATTCTTTGATTGATCTACCCTCATATTTTTGAGGTTTTTGCGGGAAGATATTCATAAAGTTAGTGGGTCAAGCTGAAAGTTGGAACTGTGTTAGTTCAATGATACGGGTATTTGTGCCAATTTGTTCTGTATGTTACAAATTCTGTGCCATAGAGTGTTCGAGATATTTCCATATTTTCGTATGCATCATACGAATAGAAGTTCTTTCTAAACCTGTTGCGTTGATTTTAATTCGATAAAAATGTATATCGATAATTGGATTCGTGACTGAAAATAAGTCGACACCAATCTGAATCACCTCTGAATTTCAAGTGTTTCCATCAATTTCCTGCCAACATCAGATTCCCGAGCGAGACCAATTTCCTTGAATAAATTGTTAACCAAAGGAACTTCGAGTATTTCACGATCATTCGGCACTGCATAGCATGATTGAACTGGCAAAGCGCATCTCAGAACACCTGAGATTGTTCGCTATTTGAGTCCGATGTGAACGCATTATGGGTAAGGAAATACCAAGAATGTCGTCGAATTCTAAAATAAATATCGAGTTCAAGAAATATATAGGAGTTGAGTGGGAGGAGAAAGGACGAAATCAAATCAGATGAACTTTATTCGTCAAACGGTAAAAATTGCGTTTGAAATAAACATATACCTAATGATGAAATTACTCCTGGGAATTCGAGTACGTGGATGGATGTTCTATTGATCCATTTCTCCCATTGGGCAGATCGTTAAAGTATTCATTCCTATGAAAATTGAGATTTTTTAGAAATATGCTTGAATGTATCGATGACTTAAATGATAACCATACAATTGAAAGGTATATGATCAATTTTCAGACTATTCTCAAGGAAGAATGGATGAAGGAAAACAGAGTTTGGGAGTTATACACTTCAACATCAGGAGCCTTTGGGAAAGATCGAGATGAATTAATGGTATACATAAAGTGTGGAAATGCTCTATTATCTTACGAGTTGATTATTTTCGGAGGAAAAGCTCGGACAGGTCGATTTTGTATTTTAGTTTTCCACCTTATTTTAGAAAAAAAATATTTTTTTCCCTACCACCTTTCAAGATATGACGTCATCGATATTTTTTTTAAATTGAAAGGGTATATTTTTATGTCAAAAATTGAATGCCCATATTTTTCTGAGTTCAACCATACCACATACGTCATATCTTACAGTTCGAATCACAGTATAATGAGTATAAAGAAAACTAGTGTGACATATGCAATGGTAACTAAGAACTTATTGTCTGGTTGCTAAGGGCTTTCATATGTTTGCTTAGCCTACTATTCAAGTGTAGCAATATACTCGTACTAACTACTGAGTAGTTCTTAAGTTTACGTTGCAAAATGAATAATGAAATGAATGTTGAGAAATATGAACACTGGTTTCCTTTATACTCAGAATACTGTAATTCGAAGTGTAAGATATGACGTATGTGGTATGGTAGAACTCAGAAAAATATGGGCATTCAATTTTTGACTTAAAAATATACCCTTTCAGTTTAAAAAAAATATCGATGACGTCATATCGTGAAAGGTGGTAAGGGAAAAAATAATTTTTTTTCTAAAAAAGGTGGAAAACTAAAATACAAAATCGACCTGTCCGAGCATTTCCTCTGAAAATAATCAACTCGTAAGATATTAGAGCGTTTCCACACTTTATGAACGCACTGTATAGTTATGTATATGGTATATACAGGGTGTATGGTAAACCTTGTACAATATTGAAACTGGTGATAGACCAGATAATGACCTTTCAGAATATCGGAATTTTACCTTGGTAAAAATCTCACTATTTTCGAGATAATGAGCATTTTTTCAATTTCTGGAAAATCACTACCTCACCTTGGATTTTTTAATACCATGTTTACAAATTTGGGACGAATTTAAATATCTTTGCTGCTGAAGATTACTGATGAGTGATGCTTTCAGATGTAAGAAACAGTTTTTCAGAAAACAATACAATTTTTCAAGAAATGAGGGTAAAATGACAGATTTGAGTTACACCAATTTTTTTAACAACAGTTTGACATTATTGTTTAAAAAAACATAACCAAGTGGAACTGGATATTCATTACAAAAGAATGCCCATTTTGTCCAGGCTTTACTATGGTATAAAACATCATTATTTTTGGAAGGAGTAGAATTTCGATAATATTAGAGTGTGATGTTATTCTGAACTAAAATCAACTCCATTAGACTTTGTCAGTAATGCCTTTTATTTTTATCCAATCAAGATGAAATGATTAAGTAATTATGAGTAATAACGAACCAACTGCTTAGAAGCATTCAATGAGATGTAATGAAGTAAATACTAATCCAACGTTTTTTTTTTAATCAACATACACTATAAACCACAATAACGATTATTCAACATCGCACTGAATAATATTACAAAAATGTTATTTTCCATTAACTCGTACGCAGAGACGACATATTTTCAAGAAGAACCTTTTCAATTGCATTATAGGTTATAGCCCCCAAATCAGCGATTCTATGAGCCGCATTGTGCAATCGGATATAGTTCTGCATAAAGCGCTGCTGCAGCAGTAGCACTACCTCCACATTCACCATAAATGTTATGCATTTGCGCATATTCTCGGGGAGTATAACGTATGTGCGGCATGACAAAGAAATAAATACCACTGAATGAAACAAGCGGAATAATTAAAAAAAAAAACTATATAAGTCACAAGTTGTTCAAACAAAAGTTTTTAATTTTCGACAAGGATTCATCTCTTGAAAAAGTTTGCACTTATTTGGTTACACCCTGTATATCTGTCTCTGAAACTTCGTTGGAATCTGGATGTTGGACAATTGCGACATTTACCACAAGAATTCGTATTAATCGGTGCCATGTCGGATAATCGACATTTAATTTTGATAATTTCATTAGGCCTAATTACATGAGAAGTTAATTTTATTGACATACTATTTAAGGATTTTTTATTATTAATAATTATTTTCACTTTTTATCTTGATAAAATCTAAATAAAATAATTTTTGGGCGTAAGTATAAAAGTTTATCAAATAAATGAATTATTTTGGAACCTTTGGTGTGAATTCAATTCAATAAAAAAATAAAATACCCAAACATTAAAACTATGTCACAATCTTAAAATCTTAAAAGCTTACTTTTAGCTCCTGAAGATGCTAACTTTGTTGGCGAAACGCGCGTCGAGTGTGATTGTGATGTAATTTTGGTGTTGGGTAGTTTCATTTTTTTCTCGAATAAAAGTTGATAGAAGCCTAGATTAAAACCACTCCTAATTCAATGAAAACCACTTCTTCTAAAAATAATTATAGTTTGTTTTATACCATGGTAGAGTCTGTAAAAAATGAGCATTCTTTTGAAATGAATGTCCACTTCCAATTGGTTATGTTTCTTTCAGATAATAATGTCAAACTTTTTTTAAAAAATTGATTAAACTCAAATCTGTCATTTTACACTCATTTCTTGAAAAATGTTTTCACTTTCTGAAAAACTGTTCTGTACGTCTAGAAGCATCACTCATCAGTAATCTTCAGCAGTAAAGATATTTGGATTCGTCCCAATGTGTATACATGGCACTCAAAAATCCAAGGTTAGGTAGCAATTTTCCAGAAATTCTTGAAATGCCCATTATCTCGAAAACGGTGATATTTTTACTGAGGTGAAATTCTGAAATTCTGAACATTCATGGCCATCACCAGTTCCATCACCAGACTATCACCAGTTTCAATATTGTACAAGGTTTACCGGACACCCTGTATACAAACGGCATGAATTTGTAGATATAATAGTTCTATTTGAAACTCGTTTAGTAGATTGCGTAAGTAATATCACAATTCCAAATTATCATCAATATTATAATGAATAACAGTTAATAAATGTGATGTTGTCATGATTTACATCAAAAATAGTATATCAGCTGATATAACAGTGATATCGATAAATGAATTTAAATTTCTAAGAGTAACATTCACGACAGATCTACTTCCATCAAATAACAAAATCGCTTTAACTGACCACCATCAAATAATAGTATAAACTACTTAAATGATTTAGAAAATTACTTGAACACAGTATGTAAACAAGATATAGAAATTTACGTGGATTACATCAATATTAATTTAATAAACACAGAAAGCAATCCCAAGTAGCACACCTATATTGGTAAAATATTGGTACAATATTGTGAACATATTGGCAAAATATTTTAAATGTTGTATTGGCGAGAAAAAAATTATGAACATTCGGCGATATTGGTCCAATATTACTTGAAAAATATTGGCGAAATATTCTCGAAGCAATATTGGCCTCAAAATATTTGGCGATATTGGTACAATATCACTGGTGCAATATTCCGACAATATTGGCACAATATTCAAACGTTATATTGTCGAGAAGTAAAATGTGAACACTTTGCGATATTGTTTGAATATTGTTAAGACGTTTTAAAAATAGTGTAGGTGAAATATTCTTGAAGCAATAATGGCCTCAAAACATTTATCGATATTGGTACAATATCAAGTGGAAATATTGGTGGAAGTGAATATTCCTTGGTATATTATTAAAGGTTTTTTAGTTGATCAAGGTGACACCAGAGTCTGTCTTTTGATCATCATAACCACTGAGTAAGCTGTCTTGAAAACAAGTTATGGGTGTGAACCTCGGCCAGAATTACTAAAATAAAATTTTAACTTGGAGAGTATATCTCGGAGCGGAGTTCCGATAGGCTCCGCCCACCAGTGACTTTGCTTCGGCATTGGCCGAAATAAATGTGCACAAAAACTATTTAAGAGCTCCTTTTCGGCTGTTTTAGGCAGTCGTCCGGGAGCCACAGACCTTCGTGTAGTTGTCCTACCGAGTGGTAGCCCGGATGGCTCTGGTGTCATTAGTATTTCTGGCCAGGTCATAGCTTCCTCTAGAAATCTACGGCCTGGCTTAGATAGATGAAGCGTCGTTGGTTAACACCAACAACATTTAAAAAGAATTCGTACTGTTCCTGTCTGATCCAGTAAGAAGAGTTCCGGAGTTGCTGGATTGCGACGATGCTGTGTGCGGAGAGTAGCCCACCGGATGAGGAGGATACCTCCAATTTCCGTACCTCCGTGCACACGCATTTAGTTGTCAATGGGAAGTATATAATATATTTTCGTAGATTTTAGAAGACGTTCTATATGTAGAGCCACCTAGCGGATTTTCATCAAAGTTTGATCATGATATACTTTCAATATGTTTCATTGAATATTCGGCCAATATTCATAATTCATCTTAATCTAGATGTAGTAAACAATATGGAGACAATATTGTTGTAACGATATCGGTAAATATTATTTGAACCAATATTGACCAAACATTTTTTTTTATTTCAAGTTACCCGCATTAACCATTTAGGTTATTAGTGGGGTTCGATACATTCTATATTTCACATAATACATTGATACATTTCAGGAAACTAATTAGTTTATCAATGTTCTGTGGCATGAGGATTGTTCGTAGGTCACGAGGTAAGCCGATAACATGTCTCTGTTGTTGGTACACCGGACAGTCCACGAGAATGTGGTTCACGTCGAGATTTGTTTGGCAGGTTTAACATCTTCTGGACTCGACTTGTTGAAAGAAATGTTGATGCGTTAGTCTTGTATGGCCAGCGCGGAGCCTGGAGAGGGTCACTTGATATTTTCTACACAGTCCCAGTATTGTATAGGAGTCATATTTGGATTTATTCTCAGTAATCTATTATTTGTATGTTCATGCTATCTGTCTCTCCAGAGATTTTCTATATATGCTTTATTACTTGGTTTCATACCTGTATTTTGACCCAATATTAATTCATAAGATTTGTTGAATATTGGCGAAATAATATTCAACCAATGTGTAATCACACTTGGATATACAACATAGTTTTTATTCCTAGAATCGCTATGAGAGGAATATTGGGATTGCAATATTCATTCTACATGTTGAAAACAATATGAAGAAAATATTGTTTCATCGATATTGGTAAATATCATTGAACCAATATCGACCCCATATTAGTTAGTACAATTTGTTAAATGAAGTTGAAATGATATTCAACTAAAGTGCTATCAAACTTGGAAATACAATCGATATGAATCGATATGACTGGAATATTGGGATAGCAATATTCATTCTAGATGTCGAAAACAATATATAGATAATATTGTGTTATTGATATTAGTATAAATTATTCAACCAATATTGACCCAATATTACATATGACAATTGACATTCAAAACAGGTTCAACCAATATTCCACCCATGTTATTACTAAAATATTGTTTTTTAAATATTCACCCATATTGGACCAATATTATTTTTTCATTTACAATATATCTACAGGGTGTTTCATAATAAATGCGCAGGTCTTCAGGATGTGATAGCTCGTCCAAAAATATGAAAAAAAGTATCTATTAACTTACCCTCTAAAATGCGCCATTTTCGAGATACATGGTGTTGAAATTTAAAAAAACTATCGATTTTTGCGAATATCTCTGGAACCGTTTATCGCACAGAAAACATATTTCGTAGGTATGTTTTGTGCGGATTTTTATTTTTTCAATTTCATAATTGGTGAAAATTTTGAAGGTGTAGTGGGTGTTTTTTTCTCCAACTTCTACGCCACTGGAAAAAGTACAGTTTTGAGCATACTATATGAACCGCCAATGTTTTCTACACAAAAAAGGTATTCTTGGTCATAAGCTTTCAAGAAAAATCAACTTTCATGTTGTTTAAATAATGTTTTTTCCTCAAAAAATTGCTGATTGTTATTGTTTTTTTTTTGCAATTAAGAAGTCAACGTTTGGTTTTGTTACTTGTTCTAACGTTTAAGTAAATTTTGTATAATTAGGAAAAAAATTATTTAGAAAAATTTACCATGTTTTTCAACATGAAAGTTGTTTACTCAATTGAATCATTTGCTAAGCTTAGAAAAGTGGGAAAATGTCACAGCAGTAACAAATGCTCAGCAACCATCTATAATATGTTTATTGATAAACTCAAATGCTATATAGAATCGGAAACGAAGGTAAATCTACTAAAGAATGAAAAGCTATTTGAAATCAAACCATGGATCACCTCGGGCCTTATAAACTCAAGCAATGAACGAGATAGTCGAAAAAAACAATTATCAAAAAATTACTCTCTAGAATTAGAATCGAATTACAAAATACATAGGAATATACTCAATACTCTGATAAGGAATGTTGAAAATAATTATTACAAACAACAAATTATTGATTCAGGAACAATCTATAAAAAAAATTTAGAACATCATAAAATACATATGTGATGAGAGTGGAAATAAAAGTTTAAAACAATAAAATAACACTAGAAAAAGGAAGTAGTACTAGTGATAATCAAACAAAAGCAAATTAATTTAATAATTATTTTGTAAATATCGGTAAACGTATGTGTGAAAACATTAATAGAATAACCCTACCTGAAAACTTTCTCTCTGACAACAAATAAGATCGATACATTTTTTTGGAACCAGTAACTAAAAATGAACTTATACCTAGTAATCATTTCAAATTTAAAAAATAACACCTCACCTGGACCAAATAAAATTGCTTCAGAAACGCTAAAATACCGGGTGGCTACGGAAGTATTGCCTACGGAATATCTCAGTTATTGTATGAAGTAGGTTTGTGAAATTTGGAGCGTCGAAATAATGACATAAGAGCTAGAATTTGAGCATATTGACATGTCCAAGTTAACTTCCGGTCTGACCGGAAGTAACATCAACTTTCTTATTTTAAATGGAAACCCTATTTTTTTTCTTTTCGCTTTATTCAGCAATCAATTCCCTTTCTAATGACATATCACAAGTTGGTATCTAACCAGAAACTAGATCAGAAAAATTTTTTTATTGAAATTCACCGATTAGGCCGTGGAAGCAAAATGAAAGCCAAAAATTGAAAAGTTGGCTATGGAAACCATACATCACTTGATAACAGTTGCTACTACTGTGATATTTTATTTTCATACGTGGGCGTTATAAAAAGCCGCCAAAAAAAATATTGGAAAAATTGGGAAAAAAACAATACTCTGTAGGTCCATAACTTAAATAGGAACATATAACTTTTTCTTGCCTGTACTATTCAGCATAACCATTCCTTTCTAATGATATAATAGAAAGTAGTTTTTTGAAATGAAATACCAAAAAATCCAATTATTATTCTTCAAATAACGAAAAAACAGATTTATCGAAAAAAAAATTCAAATTGATAGGATTAAAGATAAAATAAATTCAAAACAAATGTTCGAAATGCATTCCCTCAGCGTCAATACATTTATTGACTCTGGTGATATTTTCATGTAAAACGTTTCTCAACATTTGGGGCGTGATATCTTGGAAAGCTCTACGAATTTTTACTTCTAGCTCATGTAGAGTTGTAGGCTGTGTGGAATACACCCAATTTTTAAGATGCCCCCATAGAAAAAAGTCGCACGGAGTAAGATCAGGTGACCTTGGTGGCCACCTGACTGGACCATGCGTTGTTATAAGTCTCTCTTGAAAGCGATTTTGAAGATAATTTCTCGCTATTCTTGAATTCTTGAATTATGCGGAGGGGCGCCATCTTGCTGGAAGTACATTCTCTCAGTTATTTCCGCTGGTAGGTTGTTAATGAATTCCGAAATTTCATTCGTTAAAAAATTAAAGTATCTCTCTCCGGTTAGTTGGCCTTGAAAAAGAATGGGGCCAACAATATGAGTTCCAACTATTCCTGCCCAAACATTCACATCAAATCTCTCCTGGAAGCCGCATTGTCGAAACCGGTGCTCGTTTGCTATTGCCCAGTACCTGGAACAAAAGACCGTTCACACTTTTAGCACTTTACACTTCCACTATCGACAATAATCCAAATAAAGTACAGTACCTACCTTGTATTATTCCTGTAAAATAATCCATTGTTGGTAAATCTTGACTCGTCCGTAAACAAGATATAATAGTTAAATAGGTGATTCTCAGCATTTTGTCGAAGAGACCAATTACAATATTCCAGGCGCCTTTCACCGTCATTTTCATACAAATGTTGATGCAACTGATACTTGAAGGATTTCAATCGATGTTTTTTCAAAATTTTCCTAGCACAGTCCTTACTTATAGCTAATTCGGCGCCAATCTGCCTTGAGGAAATTGTGCTATCATATTGTACTAAAGCTAATACATTAATTTCAGTTTCCTCATTAATAACAAATGCTTCTTGGTCTTCGTGAACATCAGGCTCAGTTCTTAATTTTTCTTCAAGCCACTGGAAATACCTTCTTGACGGTTGCTGCCTCCCTGGATATCGCTCTAAATACAATCGTTCAGCGGCATAAGAATTTTTTAAACATTCACCATAAATGAGAAACATGTCAATTTGTTCGGTTCGTGAATAACGGGGCATTTTTTGAATGTTCCACTAACTGATTTCGATTTCCAAACCCTTTTAAAATGGCAGAATCAAAAACAATACTTCGAACGTCAAAATAATATGGATAGCAGCGTTCGTGACAGCTGTCATTTCTTTTTTGTTTCATTCCAAAATACATCTTAATCAGCCTACTTGTTAATATTTTGGTTCGAATGATTATTGCAATGGAATGATTATTCTGAATAGCACAAACATCGTCCATGGGTAGATATTAAAATATCTATGGACGATGGCACAGACCAAGTACGTTTATGTTCCTATTTAACCTAGAACCTACAGGATATAATTTATCATTCCACATTATTTTTAATTTTATTTTTGCGTATGGCGATAATCTGTTTTGTTATTTGAAGAATAATAATTGGATTTTTCGGTATCTCAGTTCAAAAAATTATTTTCTATTATATCATTAGAAAGGAATGGTTATGCTGAATAGTACAGGCAAGAAACAGTTGTATGTTCCTATTTAAGTTATGGACCTACAGAGTATTGTTTTTTTCCCAATTTTTCCAATATTTTTTTTGGCGACTTTTTATAACGCCGACGAATGAAAATAAAATATCACAGTAGTAGCAACTGTTATCAAGTGACGTATGGTTTCCATAGCCAACTTTTCAATTTTTGGCTTTCATTTTGCTTCCACGGCCTACTCGGTGAATTTCAATAATATTTTTTTTCTGATCTAGTTTCTGGTTAGATACCAACTTGTGATATGTCATTAGAAAGGGAATTGAATGCTGAATGAAGCGAAAAGAAAAAAAAAGGATTTACATTTAAAATAACAAAGTTGATGTTACTTCCGGTCAGACCGGAAGTTAACTTCGACATGTCAATATGCTCAAATTCTAGCTCTTATGTCATTATATCGACGCTTCAAATTTCACAAACCTACTTCATACAATCACTGAGATATTTCGTAGGCAATACTTCCGTAGCCACCCGGTATATCAATAACAACATATCACGTCCACTAATACATATCAGTTAGGTCTGCTTTTCTACTGGTCAACTGCCCCAACAATGGAAAATTTCAAATTTTACCCCTATTCTCAAAATGGGAAAAGTCCTACAGATCTTTATCCCTTATAAATAATCTTGCTAAAATCTTCAAACAATGCATTTAAACACGACTTATTGATTTCTTTGCCAAACAATGTCATAACAAAACAATAGTTTGGATTTGTAAAAAGCTCAAATACCGAAAACGAATACCGAATTTCGTTAATACAACGGTGAAAGCATTAGACAAATCATCTAAATGCCTTGCAATTTTTCTAGATCTGGCTATGGCTTTCGACACCATTAATTTTGAACTACTACTAGGTAAACTAGACGATTATGGTGTTAGAGGTACTGCATTAGAATTATTAAAGAACTACCTATCAGGGAGAATACAGCGAGTTAAGATTGGGGATACAATAAGTCATGATAAGAAGTGCACACAGGAATACCACGGGAAACAGTATTGGGTCTTTACTATTCCTTGTGTACATTAATAATATAATTAAAATAAATGGCACGAAAGGTCATATCATATGTTACGCAGATGATACTGCAATAAACTACTGGAGCCATTTTCTAGATGTCTACTATCTTAGTGTTTTGTAGTGGGATTGTTCAATTATGGGAATAGGTAATAGCTCCTTTCCAGTGTACAGAACGTCAACTTGAGGGACCATGACATACGAACATAATGAAATTCAGAATTTTAAATGTCTTTTAGGATTCGAATCAAAGTTTATGTATGAGTTAGTCACAAAATTCCAGTATCTCTCACTATCGGTGTTGTTTGATTCCAACAGCGAATCCTGATTTTGTATCGTCTAGGAATCACTTTGTATTGAAATTTCCACCCATAAACGAATAGCAACTCTCAATTCTAGTGAAATTCAAATACTATCACTGGAATTTGATATCTATTCTGAATTTTGAAAAAAAAATTAAAATTGAGTCAAAAAAAAAAAATAACTCCGACCTCCGAAACCTAACTGATGGCTCCTCGCCTCATGACCAAGGGATATTTTCCTCATCCTTTCGTTCGAATCAAAGAGGATGTTCCAAACATAAGAATATTTTCTTTCCCATTCGTCAATTCCATGATTTATTGTTTCTAGTATTATCGATAAATTCGAGGTACTGCCCTCATCCAAAATAACGTTGAGTATCAGCCGTAGTTCCCACAGTATTTTCTGCTGAGCTATACAAACGTTACCAGCTTCTACTCTCGACACTTGGAGTTTATCTCAACATAATTCAAAAAATCGTAAGATACTAATTATTGAGTCTGGAGTATGTCCGTTCTCAAAGCTGACTTCGAATGCTTTCGTGAATGATTCTAATCGATATTGCTGACTATCAGTGCATATCTGTTCTCATATTTGATATCCTCACAATGTAACGAAGGATCACGATGGTCCACTTCATGGGATAATATAAGCTTTCATTAATTTTTTTTCGGTCATGAATTATTTGGCTTGGAATCGATGGATTTTCGATGAAAGGTGGATTTGGGGGATTTGTTACACTAAAACTCGAAAGAAATAACTATGGCTGTGGAAAAATTCGAGCAGTAGGTGCACTAGGCTAGTCCAACACTGGTGCAGCGTTGAAATCTAATACGCAATAAATATTCGAACGAAACGCCAGTCGCCATAATACCACGTTCGTTTTTTCCCCATCTAGTTTGCATATTAATAAAATTGACCAATACCCAACGCGTTTCGTCCGATGGGCACATTTCCATAGTATAATCGAGAAAACCGACACAAATTGTGAAAAATAGCACCAGACTGGAAAACACATAATGCCTTCGTCCTTTTTTGCAACAAAACTCCCCGGATTTTAGAAACTTTCATTGCGCTTCCAGTTATTTGCATGAAGATTGAGTCGGGGAACATGTCGCGTCGCAGTTGTTTTTCAGCGCACAACTCCAGTCGGCCATGCCTTCCGGAGGCAGCAGATGTTTTGTTGTGTGTGATACTACTAAAAGTGACGCTGATATGTTGATGTATTGACTCGCAACGGAGAATTTATTGCGAAACTGGGACATGCGTCTTCTTTCGGCTTGAAAAAGCGACTTTCCGGCCCGGCAGTTTCGATTCATTCTACTTTACAAGTCTATTAAAACTTTGAGCGTTCGGTAACAATGTGGTGCAATCTACTTTGGAATTGATTCGAAATGGGAGGTTCGCTACGGAAGTGCAGGAGACGCAAGATGCATCACTTTTAATCAGCTTTGCTTTGCACAAGAAGTTGCTTTAGGGCCAGTTTCACAGGTTCTAGTTAAACTACAGATAACAAACTTATAGTTTAGAAGGTGAATGACATTCTTTAAATGGTGTTAGAAGGTTCACATTCTAACCATTAGTTAATTAATCTGGAGCTTAACTGGAACCTGTGAAATTGACCGTTAATGACAGTGTACCTAGATGAATTCTGACAATGTTGCAATTTTTGACACCATTCAGGATCTATAGAACACTTCTATGATTGACCTATTGGACAACACAAAAGAAGTGCGACACAATCGAATATATTGAATATTTTGCATCAAAATTTTATATACACTGTGTCTCACTTACCATGCTCGCCATGGGTATCTTTTTAACGATGAGAGATCGGCTGAATGACACCAAATATGGAGTTTATCAAGGCCAACTAATAATAATGTGAAAAAATATTCTGATATCATTTTATCGTTTCTGTTTCATTCGCAATAAACATATTTTGATAATTTTCGTATTTCCTCCGTAACTTCTCTATTTACGTATATATTCGAATAGGAATTCCACAATATCATGGCAGTTTTTGAAGGAGTTTCTCCCAATTCTTCTAGATTTTGAGATATCAGCAAAAACTTAAATTTTTCAAATGTAAGTCATAACTCAGTTACAAATTACTTCTTTTCCTCTTCCAGATGATGTTTCACAGTATTAGTTTTTTGTTGATAACAAAAGTGTAATCGTCATTTAAAAAAAGCAGCAATACATACGCTCTTCATTCTGACACTAGAACCAATCGAAAATGTATAGGTTCTCAGAAACGGTTCAATATTCGTCATGTCATTAGCCAGGGAAGTAGTTGTTTTCTGTCAGATTCTTGCCTCATATTTTCCACATTCAGTGGAAATATTTTGAGAGAAAGGTACTTCGACATTGTCGATATTATTCGCATTTATTAGTACTCTCCGGCAAAACTTTCGAATTTGTTCGAATTATTGGCATTGCTGTCACGAGGAGTGCTTATTGATCTTCTTGGCGGATGGCGCAGCGACTGACTTTACTCTAAGTCGCTGCTTCATCCGTAGGGAATTATTAGTTAAACAATAAATTATAATTCATTTAGCAGCGACACGACAACTCAGAGTTGTACTGATGAAAGGCAGAAATCTCGAAACATGTCAGCAGATGGTCATCCCCAGCCCAATTAAGGATAATCTTTTGTTTGCTTACAATAAGCACTTACAATTGAGTCTTGTTGGAAGAACGTTGCACAAATATCTGTCAGATATAGAACAATATCCGACGTGGCATTAGCCAGGACAGTAGTTGTTTTCTGTCAGATTTCTGCCCCATTTTTCCACTTTGTGGAGATATTGGGAGAGAAGGGTACTTCGACTTTGTCGATTTTATTCACATTTATTTGTACTCTCCGGTAAAACCTACGAACTTATTCCAAGTATTAACAATATTAGAGTCAGTAGAATTCTTCTGGAACTCCATTGTCTAGAAACAAAGAAAATTAATTATTTCCATGTGTTTTTGTGTCACGACGTTGCAACAGTTGATATCTACTGTCGTCATCAAGTGTGTGTATGTGACAAGATATCTCGCATACTTATCATATAGCATGCAACTAATGTACCTGCTATAATAGTTATTTATGTATCAAGGGCGTAAAGTAGGCGTTTATGGCCTGCGGCGTGGATGATGGCCCAATGGCGTTAGCCGAAGGCCTTAAACGCATTTTACGCACGTGATACATACAAAATTTTATGCACTACCGATTTTATAGCGCGAATCACAAATACTGACTTGAATTGCAATGGTCTACACGTTTCATACGTTATGCATACAATAATTAAGGGTAACATAATATGAGGAATGTGAAACTATAGTAGCTGAGTGCTATATTGGAGAATCTATTTCAAATAAATAGATCATTTCCGAAAAAATTGCCAACGATTATGAACAAATGTTAGAAAGAGTATTGCTCTATTGAACTGAAATGATTCTAATTCGTGTTAGGAATTGCATGAAATGATGTGTGAGTATAGACAATTTGAGAATTTTGTCTACTTTACGGCCCGCCGGGTCATAATGCGCCCACGGGCGGTAAAGTGCCACTTTACGCCCGGAGAACCGGGCGGTAAAGTGTACTATACCGCCCGCTAGTGCATAAAGGTAATTATGATCTTCGTGAGGTCTCTCTCTCTCTCGGGTCATCAATGTTAATTAACATGATAACGTGCTCGTTCCAAACTAATGGAAATTCATTTCGGAATTTTTCAGGTACAACCACCTTCTTATGGTGAGTGTTATTATTGATGACCAATCTTGACAGGTCTTGATATGAGTTTTATTGACATCTCAATCGATCCAGCTGAGTGATAGGTGGCGGCCACACATTCCGAATTTCTATGCTCGGCTGACACGTCATTATTCACATTATATGCTGACTCTATGAACTTTCAGTTATACCAATGTTGTTATTTGTGGAAACTTTGGCTTCCGACCATGCGATGCTATGCTGATTCTAGTCCATACGTGATCTGCTATTCCCGACTTCGATTGCCCGACCCCGATGTTTCTCCTCGCTGAGTATTTTTCTTGTGTTTACCGATTCCCACATTCAGTGGCCTCTTAGTTTCTCCAATCTAATCCATTCCACATTCACACGGAACACGGTAAATGCAGTTTTTGTAGTCACTATTCTCGTTGGGTGATCTTGTTTTCGTGATTTAGCTACGAATGGTATTAATTGATCAGAAGCATGTTCGGATTTTGTACCTCGATCCAATTCGCCTTATTTTATCCAATCAACCTCTCACATAGGGATGACATAACGGTAGGTTGTGTTGGTTCATCTGATATTTTGGTGTTGACTCTTCTGCGGTTAAGGACTGCTGCTATATGTTTGTCGAAATACCCATTTCATCGCAGATCTTTCTTGATGTCATTCAACTCGTTGGTCAGACTCACAGGCTGTAGGCCCGGTCAACCAACGAGCGGATAATTCCTCTCTTAGTCGCTCCATGATGGTTTGACTCAAAATTCAGGTATTTTCCGGTGTGAGTTGGTTTCCTGTACACTGACGTTTGAAACTTACCATTCGTTCTTTGGACTTTTTTTTACATCAAGAAAGGGTAACCCTTCCTGTGTTTCCTTTTCCATTGTGAAATGTATGGACGGTGTGATGTTGTTTAGGATCCGCAGAAAGGCTTCGAGTTCTTCGTCTCCATGGTTCCATATGACAAAGGTATCATCAATATATCTCATCCACATTCTAGGTTTCTTGTCGGCTTTGTCTATAGCGAAAGCCTCGAACCATATATATTTGCTATGACAGGTGACATGCTTTGGATCAAGTTATACCATTCTTAGCCAACTCACAAAAACGAGACCACCCAACGAGAATGGTAACTCCAAAAAAAACTGCATTTACCGTGCTCCGTGTGAATGTGGGATGGATTATGTTGGAGAAAATAAGAGGCCACTAAATGTGAGGATCGTTGACCACAAGAAAAATACTCAGCGAGAAGAAACATCGAAGTCGGGAATAGCAGATCACGTATGGACTAATCAGCATAGCATCGCATGGTCGGAAACCAAAGTTATCCACAAAGAACAACATTGATGGTATAAGAGAAAGTTTATAGAGTCAGCATATATTCTGAATAATGACGTGTTCAGTCAGCCGAGCATAGAGATTCGGAATGTGTGGAAGCTACTCAGCTAAATTGATTGAGATTTCAATGAAACTTTCTGTCAAAACTTGCCATGCATGACAACACTCGCCAGAAAAATTTTGAAATCAATTTTTATTAGGTTGGTACGGGCACGCTATTACAATAAATAACATTGAAGATCATAATTACCCTTATAGCAGTTATATTTGTTGCATGCTATATAATAAGTTTCCGACATATTTTGTCGCATTCATACACTTGATAACGACAGTAGATGTTAACTGTTGAAACGTCGTGACTTAAACGCATGAAAATAATTAATTTTCTTTGTTTCTAGACAATGGAAGTCCAGCAGAATTTTACTGAAACATTGTCAACCACTTTCGAACAACGATATTAGAGTATTTCCCCGCACTCATAATGGACGCTCTATATAGATCGCGTGTAGTTATGAAGATGTACCCTGTATAGATTACTACTTATTTATTATGGCATTATCAGATTAGGAGTATAGTATCCTATTTCATCTAGCGCCAAACAGATTGATCGGGATGGTAACAGTGTAAGCCCTAGTGACGTATCTCGTTAGAGATACGCCGAGCCGTTGACTCGTCGGCAATTCGTTTCAAGACATTGTCAGACACAATACACCAATTAAGCACAATTGGAGATAACTAGTTTGATTAGAGTTATTAGCCTGCAGATCCGCAACGGAGCTGAATGATGAGACGCGGTCCCCCACGTATGACGCCACAATCAAGCTCTGAAAACATCTGCCGCAGGAATTAGAAATGCCGCAGGAGTGAGTGTACGAAAAACCGAATTAGCTCCGCTGATGAACGGGATGAATGGACCAGTTGGAGTTGATTTACTTGGGAGTATATTTGACTTTGTGCAACGAAATGCGACAAGTTGTCATACACGAGTCGACGGAATCAATAGAATTTGAGCAGTCATATGGATGCCATTGTCTAACCGATTTCCATAGAGAGTGTTATAGAAATGTCAGTCCCTGAACTATCATTCTATTGCTGTAACATGTAAATTCTTGATACCAGGTCACACGGGCCTAGAAGGAAACGAAAAAGCAGACGCCCTAGCAAAAGGGGGGGGGGGCGGAACAACGTTCAAAGTTCACTGGTTGGTTGGTTGGTTAAAGGCTGACGAGCGAGATACCGGGTTTACCTTGAGGTTTCCCTTAACACTGAGACCAGCTAGGGTTTATTCTATTGTTCTGTCGTCAGGGGTTCCTAGTTGAATAGGCCTGTGTTTTTCACCAGGTTCAGTAGTCTATTTACTAGGCGTTTCGGATTCATGCCTGTTTCTAGGTTGATCTGTCCGAATATTCTGTTGCGCCTGTTGAGCAGCGCGTCGCAGTCGAAGATGATGTGAGAGTCTGTTTCCTCCTCGTCACCACAGAGTCTACAGTCCACGGTTTCTCTATTTATATAAGTTTACTGGACCAGAACATGCAATCGGTTCAGCATATAGCACTGACAAGAATGCCATTACAGCCTGGGCAGACAATAATAGACTCGAGAACTGGCGTTGTCTACCAGGCCTAGCCCATTCCAAGGCATTTATTGCTTTGTACAAGGATAAAACAGGACTCTGATGAACTGCTAGAACTTAGTAGAGTACATCTCAGAGTTGAAGTTGGTTTGGTTACTGGCCACTGCAAACTTGAACATCACATGCATAACATCGGACTTGCACAATATGCAGAGTGTCGGCTATTATTCATGTAGGATGATGAAACGGTTAAACACATTCTGTGTACAGGGTGTCCCAAATTCGAGCCTCATCATTGGGATCTCGGAAACCAGAAGAGATACGAGGTCGGTTAAATGGAGGCAAAGTTGCGCAATTTGGTGCTCATTGAAACGCCGCTTTCATATTTGAAAAATTCCGAATACTTCCGAAGATTTTTGGAAAAAACCGATTATTCGCGATTTAATTTTTATTTTTTTGTAACTCTATTTGGATAGATATAACAAAACAAATTTCACATTCTCATTGCTACTTCTTCTGTTCTACAAGGTGGTATTATCAGATTATCAAACAGACGTTTCGTATTTGAGCTGCCATCATCAACTTTGTGTTTTTAAATACCGCCCTGGATTTTTTATTATGGATTTTAAAATCTTCTAATATCCCAAAACAAATGATATATCGCACTTATTCGAAAAGTTTATATTAATAGCATTTTCCATAAGAACTCATGTGTTAGAGAGAGACAGAGAATATAATTTTGGTAAGATCTTAGCAGGACATCGTTAAAATAATTTTTTCGAAAAAGAACGATACATCATTGTTTCAAGGACCTCAGAAGCTCCTAAAAATTGATATAAAACAATGTGTGATGTTCAACAATAGGCATGATGTTTTAATTATTCCAAAAAAGTCAAACAAAAACTATAAAATTGAATACCCAATGAAAGTTAAAGCAAATATTCAAATTGTAATCCACCTGCTTGAATGCATTTTCGTGTCAGTCTGTGAAGTTTATGGTTGGCACGCTGAATGGTCCTTGCAGGGATAGCCCTGATCTCCCTTATTAGGTCTTGTCAAGATTTTGTGGCGTGTTTCGATAAAGACGGTTTTTGAGAAATCCCCAAAGAAAGTACTCTAGAGGGTTTAGGTTGGGGATTCTAGCTGGCCAACGTACGGGACCTTGGTTTCCAATCCATTTATTAGGGAATAATTCATTTAATAAATTTTTAACACATCTCCCATTATGAGGTGGTGCACCATCTTATTACCACCATAGTTGACGTAATACGCCCAAAGGTTCTTCCATTAAGAAATCCAATATATTCGTCCCTATTAATTCTGCATATCTATCGGAATTAAATTTTCCTTGAATAAAAAACGGGCCGATAATTTTATTGTGCCACATACCGACCCATACGTTAAATGATTGTCGTCCCTGAGGTCTTACTTCTTGATTCTGCCTTGGGTTTTCTATTGACCAATAGTGTTCGTTATGTCTGTTAAATAGTCCATCTGTTGAAAAACTGCATTCATCTGTCCATATAGTTTTATTTAGGAAGTCATCATTTTCATTAATTTTATTTTGCAACCAGTTACAAAATTCTAATCGTCTCTCAGCATCGCCAGGTCTTATTGTTTGACTAATATGGATTTTGTAAGGTTTATATCCACGCTTATTTAAAGTTCTCCAAACCCTCATTCGCGGTAATCCTACTTCTTCTGAGAAAACTCTAACTGAAGCTCGAGGATTATTATTGGCCTTAAAAAATAATTTAATATTATTCATATTACTTTCTACTTTGTAACAGTTTTCAAACTTACAGTGTTCCTCTTCTGGATCGATTCGTGTTCCATATTCAACCCTTGGCCTAATAAAACTTCGGTACTGAGCTAAATTATTATCAATATTAGCAAAATAACTATAATTCGGCTGCCGTCTTTCTGGATATTCCAACAAATAGCGCTCACAAGCCGTTTTTGAATTTCGATTCGAAATATAATAAATCCTTATCATGTCTCGTTTTTCTTCGTTAGAAAAAGTCATTTTCGTTTAATAAGCGTTAACGATTAGTGAACGAACAGTGAACTGTCAAAATATTGGACAATTTAAACATTAACAAATGAACTAAGATAGCCAGAATGCACGATGCACAGCCACTTTGATAAAATGCAATTATTTTTGTAAATATAGCCTAGGGCCTAGAGATGGAGGTATGACACTTCAATTATATTATTTATTAACCACCCACTTTTATGTTAGTTTTTGAGTTTTATGCAGTGCGTTATTGCAAAAAAAGTTTGTTTTAACTCTATTAAAAATCTAATTTTTGTCTCTCCCTAACTCATGAATTCTTATGAAAAATGCTTTTAATATAAACTTTTAGAATATGAGCGATACATCATTTGTTTTGGGACAAAAAAACAAAGTTGATGATGGCAGCTCAAATACGAAATGTCTGTTTGAAAATCTGATAACACCATCTTGTAGAACAGAAAAAGTAGCAATGAGACTGTTAAATTTGTTTTGTTATATCTATTCAAATAGAGTCACAAAAAAATAAAAATGAAATCGCTAATAATCGGTTTTTTCCAAAAATCTTCGGAATTATTCGGAATTTTTCAAATTTGAAAGCGGCGTTACAATGAGAACCTGACCTAACCTACCTCGTATCTCTTCTGGTTTCCGAGATCCCAATGGTGAGGCTCGAATTTGGGACACCCTGTCAGTATTTGGCAATACGACAGTAATGCCAGAAAACCGTGTAAATTGTTCACCCAATGCATTTCTCAATTTTGTTAAGAGATCGGAAATACTGGAAGGAATATAACTATTAGGTGGTCCACAATAGGACATTGATCGCAGTAAAGGGACTGATATGGGTCCGCTCACGTTCAAAACCAAAACCAAAAAAACATGCAAATTTACCTTTCTCTAAATATCCTGACCCTTCGATCATTCTGATATCAATGAAAGTTGACACCTGACTCAACTTCCTTATTTAATAGAGAGTTCTAAAAAAAGATCAATCTGCGCAATATGTTTCATAGTGTCGGGCCGAAGGTACAACGATAGGTTCTAACCGTATGTCTGAATCATTCTTCAACTGCTGGAGAAGTAAGAACACCTTCCATTATAAAACTTGGTAGAATTCTCTTTGTGGAAACTCTCTAACCATATTTTTTTGACGACGAAAGTGATCAGGATCATTTGATTGTTGACATTGTATATATGAGAGTTTTTCCTTTGTTTGATGCGTTGAGTATACTTCTGTTTTTGAATTCAGTTTTATTCAACAATTTTATTTCCACAAATATTAGTGAATTTCCTAATTCCCAGTTCAAATCTCAGGAGCTTGGAACTCTGGAAACTATATTGCTTGTCTAAAGAAATCGTTGACACCCGGTATAGAGTGACCCATATGAAAGCGAGGAATCACTCCAAACTTTTATTGTCCAATTCAAATGTTCTTTTTTATGGATAGAGCATCAATAGTTTGAGTTCAGTGCCATACTAAATACAAAATGAATTTCGAAATTTTATGGCCCACTTCGAATTCATTTTATCAACAAGTGACTGAAAAATTTATTGGCATTTTTTTAAAGAATATGACTACTTCTCTGGATTTGATATAATTTCAAATAGGTGTCATGAAAATTACATTAAAAAATATTAATAATAATTCAATAATATTGCATAAATAAAACTGAAATATCGTTTTCGAAATATCTCAGATAATCGTCCTGTATATCAATATTAAACTAGCTATCAGTTTGAATTATTGAAGTTTCTAATCAACAGTTTTTCCTAGTATTTTCTCTTTTCTCTACCATTTCGCAGGTTATCAAAAAATTATCCACAAAAAGACTACCGCAATTCTTTGAAAATAATAATACATTATTCAGCGTACAATTTGGAGTTCAATCATCAACCAACTCTAACGATGCAGTTTTTAATCTTCTGGACTGGGTGTACCTGAAACTGAACGATGGTGATGCTGTTGGAGCAGATAGTAGTTCATCACGAAATACTGATTCCAAAATTGTATTGTTATAGGATCAAAGGTAGTGTCCACAATTGGATAGAAACATATCTTGTTAGGGGCGAAATTTAGGAAAGGAGAGCAGTGAATGTGCAATGATGTGTCACGCCTCTAACATACCCAGTGGCTCAGTAGGCGTGGATTCGACGACAATAAAAATTGATTTCGATAAGATTGAAATGTGGGATTAATTTTCTGGAGCGCCACGGATTTATCTCTAGTGAAAAATCCGAAACCACCCTGATGGAATGAGACAACCCACTGCAATAATATTACTAAAATAATAAACAATATATACCTGTAAATGGTATAAAAATAAAATATAAGTATGTAGAGGATTTGTCTTCCCTTACGCTTAGATAACTTAGACCAGAATAAAAGAAATAGTCATGTCCCTTACTAATAAAATATATTGATGTATGTTACACAAATAAGGTACCACCAATATGGATTCAATAGATTGAGAGTGGTGTACTGGTTAACTAAATAAAATAGTGAACCTCCAGTGAGGGCTATGCCTGTGACGTCACGATAGCTTACAATTATGAATACTGATGCCTTAGGGGCAATCTCTTATGCTAAACTTATCTGATCGTAAGTAGGTTTCCTTCGTAAGACAGTGGGTACGTCTCAATCAATCTAAGTACCAGTACATCTGGGACGAACACCCTCAACGAAGAATACCAACAATGGGGACGAACAACAGATATACAGCGGGACAACTACAGTTGAGCAGGAACAATCACAGTAGTGGAATAGTGGAAAGACAATCGGGTAGCAACGGAACAGTGGAACAATCACATTAGTGGAACTCCAATAAACGGTAGCTGAGTAGTAGCAATAAACTGTAGTGGAGCACTACCAGCGGCGAAGCAGTAACAGTAGCAAAGTAGTAACAAGCAGAGTAGTAGCCACAGAGGAGTAGCAGCAAAGTGGTAGCCGCAGCGGAGCACCCTAAAATATACAATACCAGTCTGACTTCTGATTACATTTGTATGGGGCCATAAGTAGAGCCCAAAGGAAAATACTAACCTCTATTAAGTGGGAGGGTTCTGATAACAGCTTTGATGGTCTGTCTGCTGTCTGATAGCGAGTTTCTCGTTCCAGTGGTTTTACACAATGATGAAATGACTTCTAACCTCAAAAATCCGCAAAGCGAACGGAGATTTCTCAAAAATATAAAGCGTCAAAATCGCAAACAATATGAGAAACTCTCCTGATATGAATTTTTCCAAGATCCATCAACGATGATCAAACTTTAATTGGAAATCTTCAAAATAGGTCAGTCACTCATCAAGATCAAATAAGGAAGAGGAAAATATGTCTCAGACGTCAAAGTCAAAACTGTCAATATCTGACAAGGCGCTTTCTTTGTTCATTAGTGTTCGGTGGGAACAGTCCAGGAACAACCTCGAGCTACTTGGAGCTATGAAAAGAACACCTTAAGATTCAGTGTTGCCTACTCTACCAAGACGAAAACGCCAGCCACTCAATCTCAGAACCAAACTCAAACAAACAAACAAAAGGTCAAGTATTCGAATGTGAAGTAGGTACCTCAATGACGCAAGACAGAGATAGAGTAGGAATGTTACGGTTTTGTGTTCTAAGTACAAAACAATAGACTAACCAAAATTATGTTTACCAAACAACGCTGTCATACCGCAAAATAGAACAACTGATAACTGTCATTAGCTTAAGGCAGGTTCATGTCCGCTCGAACTAGTACAGCAAAGGTAAGTACTAACGTTAGGAACAAGCTATACATGACAACGATCAAGTTGTCATTTTAATACAGTGGCGTACAGAGTGGAAATTATATATCAATGACAGAGAATTTCTGATGTTATTGTATTAAAACAGAAAGGGTTTTCTAATGCAAAATAAACCCGTAACAATCTCTCAGACAGGATGCATATGTTTATGATGCAAAATATAGCATCGGAGAAATTAAAGATCTGTGATGTACCTCAAAGATCAGTACTTGGTCCTATTCTCTTTCTATCGTATTCGAATGACTTAGCAAGTATCAATATTTCAGAGGACCTCACAATGATGGCTGACGATACGACCTAACGTCTTTGATCAATGGAAATAAAAGTTCTGACATTCCGAATCAACTATGATAGTGGATACTTAGAGAACCGAGCAATTCTCAATAAATCAAATACTGTTCTTGGATATAACTTGAATGATAAATTGATATTCAATAATCACATAATGCCCTTGGACAAAAAACTGTCTTGCGGTTGTTTTGCTGTACGAATGATATGAACAGAAATTGGATTTTTCATTGCCAGAGCATGAGAAAGCGCACAAATGTCACATTTCAGAAAATACAAAGGAACCAAGCGATTCGCTTATCTCTGGCAACCCTGCTTATTGCTCGAGAGCGATGATAGTAATGATTAATTCTGTCCCTCTCTACATACGAACGTGTCTCCGGATACGAATAATACCATGAACGAGTAGGTATTTGGAGACAATGTCACGTTTCTCGCGTTAGTCATCAGCAAATGGACTAAACATTCCACACTTTGGTCTGGCAAACAATCTGGAACATCTGACCAGGAAGCTTCGTGAGTGCCATTGAATATTCGCAATCACCGCAATGGGTGCGACATCTATAATTATTTTGATGAACTGATATTGAGTATATGAGGTCCTTTGCCATAACCAGTAGTGTTTCTATTTGGACTGTTTTCACATTTACAATCGATTTTAGGATAACGAATTGAGTTTAGTGATATTCTTTAGTGTTCGAAATACGGTTCAAAATAAGTCAACTAAATATGTCGGCAAAAGTGAAAAATTCCACTAATATACAGGGTGTCCCTGGACTTCATCTTTCCTCTTGGGAATGTACAGATGGGGTCAAAATATCACCAGTTCTTCATTTACCTTTTTTTCCTCAAAGCATTCGTTACCAAGTTACGGGCCCCCAAAGCTACAAAATGAAAAATGTTTTTCTTTGATAACTTTCGAAGTGAATATGCAAAATAATCTAACTTTTGATAATTGACTAAACAAATGAATTCCTTCGATGAGCGTTCATGCAGGAGTCAGTTGTTTTGCTACAAAGTCAGGAACGGAATACCCCCGATGGTCCACACCCCAAAACTTTGAAATGACAGATATTTTTCAATATTTTTTAACAACATAAGGTTGCGTAGACAATTTTCTGAATAAAAGTACTCGTATGGAAAGTCGATCGGAGCAACGATTTTTGATAAAAATTCAGTTTTACTCGACGATATCAAACCCGAACGTCCACCATTATTTTAAATTGAAAATTTTCACAGCAGAAATAGTAATGCTAACGTTAATCAACAACATTTTACAACAGGAATAATACAAAAATGCTAAAATAAAGTCCTAAACAAAAAGTACAGTACCTAGTTGAAAGTTTCATTCACAATGCAAATATATACAGGGTTTCAATTTGAAAACTTCCCACCCTTAATATCTTCCTTCCAGTAAACAATATGAGTAATCGAAAAAACAGGTCAATTTTATTGTCAAGGAGGACACTTTCAAGGACTATTTGTAGCCCTCGTGGTTCAACCCCCTAGGAGGGGTAGATGTTACCCTTAGAATTTTAAATGGGAAGGGGGGTCAAGTGGCACATCATTTTGATGGGCGTTCAATTCTTGTTCCAATGGTACCCTGACTTATTATTTTTTGATGAGCATTTTCCGAAAAATTGCATTCTAAACTAACAGATGTAATTATTAGAACGCCTATACTGAGATGCATGGTTTGGCCAGAACTGGTTAGAATATTAGGTGGTACCGTTCCAACCCTTTATTAGGGGTAACATTAGCCATTAGCTCCAAACACTTTACATAAAAAAGTAGTCTAATAGTAAAACGTAGATGGTAGTAAAGTTGTGTTTATTAAATGCTGAATTTTTAAGTGTCATCGCAGAAATTGTACAGATAGCCTTCCTTTTTTGCTACTTCTGCTGTAAAAAGTTTCTGTTTTCCGGCAAAAAATTGGTTATCAAATTTGAACTATGTGGTAGTATTGTGAATACCGTTGTACCTGTTGGTCTGTTTAGGAATTACTTTAATAAGTGTATAAAAGTGTAAAAATGGTTTACATTCTTCAAGACAGAATTGAAATGATTGTAATTTATGGCGAAGTTGGAAAGTGCGCACGAAGGGCGGCATGTCTTTTTAACGAAAGACATCCAAATTGTAATGTAAGTCACCGGTATGTGCTTGATTTGGTGAATAAGTTTTACGAAACTGGTTCAGTGACAAATAAAAAAAGAAATAACCCCAGAGTACTAAATGAAGCAGCTCAAATTGAAGTTTTGGGAACATTTGCTGCAGAGCCCACGAGCTCCTTACGATCAGTATCAGAACAGACGGGAATGTCACGCGAGACTATAAGAAAAGCATTGAAAATGCATAAATTTTATCCATATAAAATGCAGATTCTTCAAGAGCTCCACGAGGATGATTATGATAGAAGAATAGAGTTTTGTGAAATCATGTCTCATCGAGTCAATACCATCCCTAATCTTCTGTTAAACACCTGTTTCAGCGATGAGTGTTCATTTTTTCTAAATGGCAATGTTAATAGACAAAATTGTCGCTATTGGAGTGACGAAAACCCACATATTTTTCGGGAAGGGCATACACAACACCCACAAAAAGTTAATGTTTGGGCTGCTATTCTTGGAAATGCCATTCTTGGTCCATTATTTCTGGAAGAAAACTTGACTGGCAATCTGTACCTTGATATGCTTGAAGAGACTATCGATCCTCTTATAACTCACGAGCTAGAAACTCAAATTGATGCAGAAGGTAATGAACTTTTGCAGGAGGATCTGTTACATTTCCAGCAGGACGGTGCTCCACCTCATTATTTTCTTCCCGTCCGACAGTGGTTAAACGAGAGATTTCCGGGTAGATGGATTGGCAGAAGGGGAGCAGTTGAATGGCCTCCGAGATCACCGGATCTAACACCCTTAGATTTCTTTCTTTGGGGGCATCTTAAATCCGTAGTTTATAAAACACAACCTTCTGATATTGACGAACTTAAAAGACGAATTACAGCAGCATGCCGGTCAATTCCTAGTGAAGTTTTCCGTAATGTTAGAGGGGAGTTCGAAAACAGACTGTATTACTGTTTAGAGCAAAATGGACAACATTTCGAACAGCTAATAAGATAAGCGTAAGTAGATTTTATGTTGGAAATGTCTTTCTCGCAAATTAAATTTTATTGTGTAGAAGGAAAATAACCACCAAATAAAAAATCCCATGCGTATAAAATTTATTCCTGTCATTCAAGGGTTGGAGCGGTGCCACCTACTCTTCTAACCATTTTTATTAAAGGGAGTCAATACAATAATGCATCTCAGTATAGGCGTTCTAATAATTACTTCTGTTAGTTTAGAACGCAATTTTTCGGAAAATGCTCATCACAAAATAATAAGTCAGGGTACCATTGGAACAAGAATTGAACGCCCATCAAAATGATGTGCCACTTGACCCCCCTTCCCATTTAAAATTCTAAGGGTAACATCTACCCCTCCTAGGGGGTTGAACCACGAGGGCTACAAATAGTCCTTGAAAGTGTCCCCCTTGACAATAAAATTGACCTGTTTTTTCGATTACTCATATTGTTTACTGGAAGGAAGATATTAAGGGTGGGAAGTTTTCAAATTGACACCCTGTATATATATATATATATATATAGATATATATATATATATATATATATATATATATATATATATATATATATATATATATATATATAATCAAGTGCGAAGATGTACAACACTTGGATGTAAAAATAGAAATAAAGGAAGTCAAGTCAACAACAGGAAGCCAACCACACATTTGTGGCTTCGGTTAGAAGACCTTGTGCTTACAAGGCAACAACTAACGTCGCCACGGAGGCAGCTATAGCTACCAGCGTGACACTCCTACCCAGGAAAATACAAATGTCTGCAGTCATCCTTTTTCCAGATTTTATTGCATGAATGTGAATTATTCATTTCCAACGCAATTCAATAGTAACCTCCTATTATAAAAAATATATGATGGTTTTCACGTTGCGAAAACGAAAACTGACAGTGATAAGTTTCACGTTTCTGTCAAATATTTCGTATTCCATTGAGAATGAACTAGTGCACATTTTGGAGAAAACCAGTACAGTGTCCATGCAATACTGGTGCAAAACTAGTGCAACAATGGAATTCGCTAAAAAAGTTGTACATTTGGATATCATAGTTTTATGACAGAATTATGAAGGTTAGGTAACAATGTGATTTTTGCGGGTCATAAACTGTTCCTAATACGCGCTCAGAGCAAATAGACTGATGAATCAGTTTCAAAACACTCCTCGAGGTTATAAGATGGAACAATTTGGAGGTATATTTTTGTTTTCATGAACGTTCTATAATGGCTGTATTATATACCAACACGATAAATATTTTTGGTCTTTGAATTATCTAATCATAAGCTCAGTTTTATAATAGTTTTATAGCACTCGTCAAGTTTCTATAAAAACTGACAAAGAAGTTTCATTAAGGTTTTGAGAAGTATTACCAAGAACCGATATAAAATCAAAGCATGAAATCATTTATATTTAAATACCAGTAGCTCAGTCTAGATGGTAATAAATAAATCAAAATAGCAAAAGTTTCATGAAATAATTAAAATATTCCAACGAGACTTTTTATGGCCATTTTAGAACTGAATGAAAGTGATGAAATGTCAAAATTCAAGATTATAACTGGAAAAGATATAGTATTTCAACGTTTCATAAGTACTGATCATGGAAGTATACACACTGAGTATGTCCATCGGGAGATTAGGAATGTCAGACAGGATTGACATGATTCTTGATTTGAGGATTTTTTTGAAGGTTAAAAAAAAATTTTGGAAATTCTAAATTTTACTTAACATTCTTTTTCAGGGAAAAATTACTTTAAAATTATTTATTTCGGAGTAATAATATTTTATGGAAAGAGATGGAAGAGATGGAAAGAGATTAAACGTTGTCTGACTAGGAGTCTAATCCCCACAAGCCAACGGTGACACTAATAGAAAGAGATGAAAGATCATTTGTGACGGAATGTGACGTAGTTCAACATGTCATGGCCACCATTCTCTATAGACAGTGACGGACTAGCGCACTCCGCAGTTTTGGTATATGAGAGTTACATGTGACAGTTTTATTTCTTGGTACGAGTACGACTCTGTACTCATGTCCAAGTACGTCACTATGACGCGTCGATGCTACAATATTTTGATTGGCCAGGGCTTATTAAACCCTCCTGTTAGTTAACTCTCTTTGGGCTATATGTGCAGCTATTTTGAATGAAGGTAGGGTAGCCATATTTTATTACGAAAGTGAAGTCATGAAGTCTAATTTCAACTGATATTACGTGCAATTTGGGTGTATGATGGTTAGAAAATGAACAAATTTTGGTGCATATTTGCATTTAGATATAGTTGAAATCATTCCTGGAAAAACATAAGTAAAAGTAATACTTCAATTTTATTTGGTATTCTTTTAATTTCGCGTTATTTTTTTTGTAAAAAAAAATCATTCACAAAGGTCATTCTTTATTTTTCTTTGTGAAAAGGACATTTATATTACATATCTCTCTCATATTTTTTATTCAAACCAGACATAAAATAGTTGCCCTATTTTTTGTTAATCTACAACTCATAATTAGATCATTTGAGTTTGTTTTGGCTGTGGTTATTTATGGAAAATATTCTAACCCAACTTCACGCAAAAAACAAGTTGATGCCCTATAGATATTTTCAATAAAGTCAGTGGGGAATTCTTGGATTTGCGGTCTGTTTACCAATAAAAACTCATTTGTTTTTGACTCAATATTTTACTAATCTTTATAAGCTTCTTCAGGAGAGAAAGCTATAGAGAGTTTGATAAAATTGGACAGAGTACAAAACGAAAATTACAAATTAACTTACAATCACAGAGTGCGTAGTGATACTATAATAATTTTTTTCGAGGGAATTTACAAACAACTAACTGCATGGCGAACATATATTTACATCGTGACATCCGTCGTGATTTCCGTCGTGAAGTCGTGACATCTATAAACTAGATGAGTTAGAGATCCTACTAATTCATGTATGTTTGATTTTTGCAATTTTCCGAAACAAGGATTGCAGGAAACAATGTTGAAACGCTTTATTACTGTAATCACATGTCTATCAGTCGGTATATAATTTTGGATATTCTTCATCATTCATAAATGAAAAAAAAAAATCAAATAGAATTCAAATTAGTTTCAATATATGTCCATACGGTTTGGTTTTATAATGATCCTCAGAAAGTAATAAAGAATCCTAAGAATAAGTCACGAAGGTTTGACGTTTGCATTTGAGAATGACACTGATAAGCTTCATAGGAGTGGGACCTCGTAGATCAATAGTAGCTTCATAGAGGCTTCATGCTCCATAGTTGTGATAATTAAGGTCTTCAAAACTTTCTAATGGCTATCACAAAACTAAAATTGTTACGTGTACGTGGCAATGCCTATGAAGATGAAAATGTCCGATAAACTCATTCTAGCTAGCTTCCGACATCTCCAGCTAGCTATTCAAAATTGATTGATAATAAAATTTGACACCATGTATTCCTATGGAATCTGGCAGCAGAGCAATACTGATTTTATTTAAAGTACGAACAGGATGTTGATGAAGTCAGATGTGGAATCATCTGCGACTGAGAGACAAACATTAGTAGCTATTTTCCATCGTTCAAGATCACCTCTCTTGGAAGGGACTCATGTTGAAAATGGAAACATTCTCAATTGAAAATTAAACCAAACATGACTCTTCCAGAGGAGTCATGTTTGATTCAATTTTCAATTGAAAATCTTTACCACTATACTGTTTCGCTCCTAATTTTTTTTTCTCATCAAGGTTCGATCTGCTACTGGTACTCTAGAGGCACTGCAGATAGCAATAGATAGCAATGGATAGCAATAGATCTTGATGTATTATGACCTGATAACTCTTTTTCAATAGTCTCAATTATTATTCGCATTTTCAACCCAATAATGCTTTACGAGCAAGAATGTTTTTCTTAACAATTTTCTAAATGGAAGTACTCGAGTGTAAAATTGATTGCACCAACGATTTTTGATGAAAATTCACTTTCTTCGAACACATCCAACCTGAGACGTCCTACATTATTTCAACAAATTTTGTGAATAGAAATAATAGGAAAAATTGTTTATTACGAGTGTTAATTATGCATAAGCATTCGAAACTCAGGAATAGTGTACCTTCAAAGTTGAATACCTCAATATTTTGACTGGACCACTATAATACTTCAACAGAATACAAAATGCTACCAAATAATTTTTTTCCAAAAAATAGTTTTGAAAAAGCATCTTTCGAAATGAAACGAAATAGTTTTGAAGAAAACTGGAAAGCGATTTTGTTTTTGTTGAGTATGAGTTTGTCAGGCGCCTCCACCATATGTTGAAAGAATAGAATACAAACTTTTTACTTATAGTTGAGGAGCGTCTCGAATGTAAACGGGTCTCCGTGGCAGTATTGATGAAGATTTAAGGGGATATAATTTTTTTGGTAATTTTCACCCAATGAATGAATAATATTCATGGTGATATCCTCGGAAGTGTGGCTACGGTTTTGGTGACGTAATCAAAATGACAGGCGCTGAAAATAATGATCGGTAATATCTCTTTTATTTATAAACCAATTTTAATTAAAAAAAACCCATTGAAATATATATTTTCAGATCTACAAGAAAGGTAATTTGAAAGTTTTTGATTGTTTCACATTTTATTGAAATATGTTAAATATGAATCTTAGTGGAGCCCTTCCAGAGAAGTCTCGACAAGAAAACTTTGCATTCCGTTTCAATACGATTGTATTGATTAGACGTGTCTCAGTATTCGATACAATATTGGGGATGTGGATGCCTTTTGTTTTATTAATTATCTTATTACGTTTCTCAGGATATACTTGGGAAAAAGTTGCAGATAGTTACCAGGTACTAATTAATTTTCACATATATTTTTGATTGACTTATTGTACAATGGAATTGAAATCTCTTTAAATTATAGCTTTTCTTTGGTCAAAAACTTATTCAATTTCGAAATATCAATTCCATTGGCGTACGATAGGGATTTTTCTGGCCCTATGAACTAGATTTATATTTCTTCAACAGGTTGAGTTATGGAGGCTGTTATTCAAATAGATCATCCCTCAGTATCAAAACTCAATCGCAGTAGTAATATAGACTTGAAGTTATATATGTTATGGCAAACTTTGAAGAAAAAACATTCAGTTGGAAAAAGTAAGAGTGTGCAGATATTGCTGAAGGCACTGAAACTATGGCACCAATATGAAGAAAGGATTTTACAACCATTATAGAACACTTGGAAAGTCCTACTCTTGGCAAAAATCAAGATAAAGCAAAGTGGCATTTCTCCTGTTACAAAAACTATACGCACATTGTTCGTATTCAGAAGATACAGAACCCAGGTAGCACATCATATCGGCTGAATCTTGGTTCCATATTGGGCCAATATAGATATATTGTAAATGAAAAATCAATATTGGTCCAATATGGGTGACTATTCAAAAAACAATATTATATTAATAATAATGGTGGAATATTGGTTGAACTAGTTTTGAATGTATATTATCACACGAAATATTGGGTCAATATTGGTTAAATAATTTTTACCAATATCGATAATACAAAATTTGTTATATATTGTTTCCCTCATCTAGAATAAATATTGCAATCCAAATATTCCAGTCATATCGATTATAGGGGAAAAAACTATATTGTATTTCTAAGTTTGTTAGAATATTGGTTGAATATCATTTCCACTTTATTTGACAAATTGTAATAACTCATATTGAGTCAATAATGGTTGAATGCTATTTACCAATATCGATAAAACAATATTTTCATCACATCGTTTTTAACATCTAGAATAAATATCGCAATCCCAATATTCCCCTAATATCGATTCTAGGAATAAAAACTATATTGTACCTCCAAGTGTGATTACACATTGGTTGAATATCATTTCGCCAATATTCAACAAATCTTATTAATAATTATTGGGTCAATATTGGTTCAATAATATTTATCGATATCGTTAAAACAATATTGTCTTCATATTGTTTCCCACATCTAGATTGAGATGAAATTTGAATATTGGCCGAATATTCAATGAAACATATTGAAATTGTATCATGATCAAACCTGGATAAGAATCCGCTAGGTGGCTCTGCATATAGAACGTCTTCTAAAACCTACGAAAGTATATTAAATACTTCCCATAACTTGTTTTCAAGACAGCTCACTCAGTGGTTATGGCGATCAAAAGGCAGACTCTGGTGTCACCTTCATCAACTGAACAATCTTTAGTAATTTACCAAGGTATGTTGACATCCACCAATATATCCAAATGATATTGTACCAATATCGGTAAATATTTTGGGCCATTATTCCTTCAAGAATATTTCACCAAACCTATTTCTGAAATATTCAAACAATATTCGACAAATATCGCAAAATGTTCACATTTTACTTCTCGACAATATAACTTTTGAATATTGTGCCAATATTGTCACAATATTGTATCAGCGATATTGTTACAATATCGCCGAACATTTTGAGGGCAATATTAGTTCACGAATATTTTGCCAATATTATTCAAGTAATATTGGACCAATATCGCCGAATGTTCACATTTTTTTTCTCGCCAATATTGCATTTCAAATATTTCGCCAATATGTTCACAATATTGTACCAATATTTTACCAATATAGGTGTGCTACTTTGGAATGTGTTTTCGACAGCTTCCGTTCTAGATCAGATATGTGAAGAAATGCTGATTACGGTGAGAATATCGACGGAACGATCGCCATCATCATCCAAACTTCACTCAACCAAAAAAAAAGCGATCAAGGAAAATGAATCTATATAAGCAATGTCAGAAAAAATGTTACTGTAATCCATGCTATTGGCATTCGTTTATATGATGAATTCAAGAAAAACAGGATCATGTCAGTAGTAAGGTTAACTTATGGGATCCAGTCAAGAAAAAGAAAGAGCGAAAATATCTGGAATGGTTAAAGAGCTATGTCGAAGTGCACTTGATTTTCGACTCCTATCAGAAATGCAAATCGAAGGTAGTACACAAACACGTTACAAAATTATAGACATCACAAATATTGGCAATGTAACTATTAAGAAACTATTATCGCACTCAAGAAACAGAGATGAACTTACATCGTATCTAGCTAACAAAACTCTTCAGCGTGCACAATCAAGGAGAATGAAGTTTGTAGTGGCATGGCGATCAGAAGTATCAACACATTGTCATTCAGAATGTTTACATAGTACACAAGAAGAAGCTGATACAAAAAGTATCCTTCATGCTTTGAATGCTACAGGAAGAGGGGCGAATAGACTCATGATATTCGCGCAGGATACTGATGATTTGGTACTTTCCATTAGTAGGTACCCGAAACTCGCTCAAAACTCTTATTTGGTACTAAATTTGAAAAACTTCATCTCTATTGATGATATTTTCTCATCAATAGGCCCTCAGAAAGCAAGGTAAAATTTCTTACTGAAAAGCATTCAAGACTGCAAATGAAGAGATCCTCTTGGTAACGAAATCCCTTGAAATGAGTGAAGTATTAGAAGCACTTGAAGCGTTTATTTGCAAAGTTTATCAGCCAGCAACAACTGTAAATAAGTTATCAGATGTACGATGGTTACTATTAAAAAAAAACAAATTAGCTGGGAGAAACTACCACCGACAAGAAACTCTTTTGTACCGGCGGTGAAAAGGGTGAATTTTCAACTAATGGTTTGGAACCAAGGCCATTGGAGATGGGTGGACTTTGGAAAATGAACATATAGTTCCTGTTCTGTGCACAATACCATGTGCACCAGAATCGATTTTCAACTAGTAAGATGCTCATGTGTCAAAAACAGTTGCAGTCCGCCATGCAAATACTTGGCTAATCAGCTTCCATGTACGGAAATGTGTGAGTGTGGTGGTGGTGGTGTGGTGGTGGAAAGTGAATATGAAGCAGATGAGCCAAGTTGAAATTCAGATTATTCTATGTAGAATAATATAAATATACTTTTTTCAGTCCATTATCTTCATCATGAATTCATAAATTTAAAATAGAAAAAAAATTGTTTTGATGTTTTATAATTTATTTGTTTTTGCATTTTGAGAATGGACTTTTATATCATAAAATCAATAATGACACTTCTTTTAACTAAATATCAGCTTCAAAAAGAGTCCTTGAAATCTGAAGGTCATTCATAAATAACCAAGAAAATTGGTATTTCTTGATTTGCAACCTCCGCCATTTTGAAAACACCACCAAAACACTCTGCCACACTTCTCGAAGTAGAAACGAATATGAAAGAAAATGTACCATGAAATCATCAGTAAAACCGCCACGAGATTACAAACGCGCCTCAACTATTATCAAAGGATATGACAATGCGGGAGTTTGAATTGTTTTGAAATGTTCTTACCATTTATTTTCACACATCAAACACCAGTGAGTCAGGTAAATCACGGACTTACAGCTTGAGGTTGACTAAATGAAGTTAGTTCGATTAATAATAATGTAATTGAAAAATAGTATATGCATTACTAAATTTCTTTAGGCAAACACCACTTAATGTCTCCATACAATCGATATATTATTTGAAACATAATTGAAAAGGGTACTTTTCTTGGATGAATATCACCGTATTGATCCATCAACCCAGTCATCACCCATTAACTTGACCGACGCCTATAAAAACTGTTAACTGATATCCGAAAGATATTTTCATGCAGATATAAAATTAATTAATTATAAAACTGAAATGATCGCGTGCAATGACACGTAGTAGGTCGTCAGACAGACGACAATATCATGTCTGGCATTCATTTTAATATAATTATCGTCCATATATCGACGACGAAAATGCGAGCCCTGATCGATACGAATTTATTGTACCCCTTCATGTTATTGTATAATAAATATGATTTCAGATATCATATGTGCGCTATAATTGAATTTTACAGTTCCATTAAAATTTATCTTTCGTGCAGTATTTTGATCCTGATGTTAAAATACAATATAATGAACCAAAACCACCATGGGTTCAGGAGAACTACTCAACTAAAACGTCAACCACCTCATTTCTTCAACTTATTAATGACAACATGGATAAAAAGGAATTTAATGTTGATCTGTTTTTAGACCTCTAGCATTCCTTCTACAACCTCAGTTTCGATTTTATACTATCAAAAATAGGATTGCAAGGCGATTTACTTGACTGGATCCTGCCATTTCTGCAAAGGCGAAATCTTATTGTACACGTGACTAATGAAATTCCAGATGAATTTCTCGTTCATTCAGGAATACCTCAAGGAACATTGCTCGGTCCACTGATTTTTCTATAATTGATCAATGATTTACCTGACCACACGAGCGATGGTGAAGTCTCATATACGAGGGTTCTTTCATATTTCATAAGTGTTGCAATCTGGCAACTGACAGCTCTATCGTAAAGTTTGAAATTTTTTAGGTTATGCGTACTCAGAACGCTTTGATATACGAGCACTATTTGTGTTGTTTACAGTAACTAAGAAGATTCATCTGTGCCAAAAAATGGAATTGAATCGTGAACACTTTTGAGCAATTAATTTTCACAACTTCCGACGTGGATTCAGTCAGCAACAGCACATCCCAATTTTTGGCGATGAAACTCCATCAAGGACCTGTGTTTATCGATGGCATGGTGATTTCAAACGAGGTCGTAGTTGGCTCCAAGACGAATTTGGCTAAGGTCGCCCAAAATCGGTTGTTCCGGAAACCATTGATGCTGTGCGCGAACTGATATTGAAAAATCGGCATGTGACCTATCGTGAGATTGAGACCTCAGGCATTAGTGGGACCAGCATACATCCAATATTGCATGAACATTTGACTGTCAAAAAATTTTGTTTCCGTTGGATCCAACACAATTTGTATATCGTTCAAATATAGGCTAGTTGGTCGAAAGAAATCAAGAAAACACGTCTATGACATCGTGACAGGTGACGAATCGTGGATTTCTTCAAAAAAACACATTTCCAAAAATGCACCTTCTCTGAGCTACGGCAACTGTGACTTAGGTAAAAAATGATATGCAAAGAAGAACTTATAACTAAACGCTATTCCGGTGAAGTAGAATTTCATCACAGCTGATATTATTAATAGTTTGGCCGAGCGGTACCTTTGTCAGTATTTTATATCAGCGATTATATAGGAACACATCAGGAAATGCATTTATTTTCTTACCTTTCAAATCTCAATCTCCGGCAAACCATATCAGGAAGCTGCTACCAGTTCTGCACACACACTAGTTTTAATTGTTGTTGAAATTGTAATTTCCGTCAACCGATTGCACCCCTACGCGCAACCCTCAGAAGTCTTCGAGAGACTTGTGTGAGCACGGGAAGACGCAGCCCTTATCTTTTAACGTGTGATGCCATGTACGAGTCCGGTGAATCGGTGGATCGAACCCACGACCCCACGCATGCGAGGCGAACGCACTACCAGCCGACCACCACGGCCCATGCTGAATTTAATGGCTTCCGGATGTAAATACAATGGCTGTACCATTTGAAATAAATCAAAATTACGTATTCTTACAACTCTTGATCTAGTCGTTGAGATGATTTTTAATGATGAGTCTACTCTGATATGATATAACAAATCTCCTTAATAGAAAGGGTGGTGAAATAAACAAGGATACAATCAGTAGAAACTTGTTTTTGGAATATAAAGCTGTGATTTTAATTTTGAGACACTCTCTGAATTATGAGTCACTGATTCAATTAACTTTCATGTGTCTTTTGAAAACTAACGGTACTTTACCCTTGAGTCACTTTCAATTTATTTCACTTCCCTCATGTACGAAAGGAGAACATAAAAATTTCAATAGTGCAATTTGATTTTGGGAGGATCTGAAATTAACTATTTTCCCATTTATTGCCAAAAATCTGCCAGTCAATGTACTATTTTCCAAACAATTTCAATCAGTCAAAATACTACAGAATCGGTTTCAAACCCAAACTCTGCAGTTAATTAAAGTATTCGTTCAAGTACCGCGGATCATGAGGGTGTGAATAAGATAGGCGTCTTTATTGTAGACATAAAACAATGGCGTCGACGCGATAACTACAACAGACTAATTAGAAATTATTCCTGGAGGTCATAAAAATGCAAATGGTAATCATAAAATACGTGATTCAAAGCAGCCTTCGAGCTCTGTGACAATCAGTCTTTCACCTGTTTTCCGTCCCCGTCATTATCACGTTACCTCATTGGGCGCTAGAAGGGGAAACCCGAATCCTTATCAGTCGTTCAGGTGAAACCGGATCATAAGCGGCCCCGGGGAAGTATGAGAGGGTTGAGTCGGTTTCATATTAACGATAACAGTGACATGAGGATATAATGATATAATATCACCTCAGTTTATAGATAATGATCGCTACTCTGGTGTTTCGTTCATGATCCCTACCGTAAGAGTTAATTTTTATTCAGTCTCATCCAAACTCTCAAACGAACAAATTTTCTTTCTTTTAGAAATTTATTATGTGCAATTTGTGATCCATTTTTTCTGAATATAACTTGTCATGAATTGAAATTGAACTGGCGCAGTCGGTAGGATTGCGAAGGTGTTTATTTTAAATATCCTCGTCAGTTTTTAACTTCTGTTCATGATTTTGCAAGAAAGAAGAACCTCACCCAACACTGAAACCAACTTCCACCGGATAGCCAACTACCACCGGATACCTCATAGAAAAAAAGCAATGAAGGAATTACTATCTCCAATTTTCTGTCATTATCTTATGTCAGACTCCTTTGCTAGATACAGGTGATCTCCTTCATTAGATTGAAAAAACCACTTAGTGCAACAACTAGGGTTATCAGACCTGCAAAAGAGCTCGCACGAAAACTTATGGGAAATTGGCTCTTGGTCAAATTGGCTGAAATTTTATTATGTTATAGTTATATGTTGTTATGTTATAGGGAGATTAAATGATTTTGTATGTTGTTTCTGTTGTTTCAAAGTTCGTAAAAACGTCGTGGATGGGTAGGATTGACAAAGAAAAAATCAAATTTGTTAGTTGAAATAAGACAAATTCAGGATGAAAATTTATTTTTCGGAACTCGTCCGGAACATGCCCAACTAAAATCTCATTAATGATAGTACTGCTGTATCAGGGCGTATTAAAAAAGAAATCGGTATTTGGGATATTTTTCTAGCTCATTCAAAATAAGATAATTTGTGAAAAGGTATCAGGTTCCACAAAACTTTTTGTCGCAATTAATTATGAGGTTCATCATTCTGAAGTTGTCGAATTCAAGTAATGATTAGTCGTATAATGTTGTATATATGAATTCTTCATTAATGAATTCTAAATAATAATTGAAAGATCTGAATGAGAAAAAATACCTACACACATATATACACATATATAAGTTATAATCAGTTACTTTCTTTTTTTAAAGAGAAAACATTCTCAATTGTAAATTGAATCAATACATGACTACATCTGATAGATATTGAGAAAGACCCTATATAACTTGAGAGAAAAAATCTGAAAGTGAAAATTTGCATTTTCATTCAGACAGTTGATTATTTATCAAATGTCCAGTTTCCATTGGAGATTCTTATCTATGAATGAGATAAGGGAGAATGTTATTGAGAAGTATCACTCACAGAAAATCGCTCATTCCATTGATGCGTGAATTGCATCTCTTTCGCTAGGCCTCCAATACATTTTGGTCGACAAAAATCTATTTCACTCTTCTAAGATCATCAATGAGGTCGGGAGAATTGGAAAACATACTACTCTTCAGAAACAATTTCACACTGTAATGTGGAATTGTTGGACTATTTTTTGTGCGGTGAAACTTTGAAAATAGTTTTCTGACATAAAACCTGTCATGGGTATGGCATGTTGACAATTATCATGCTCAAGTTACTTTTTGGGAATGACTGTGAGTGATCAAGTGCTCTTGATATTAATTTTTTATGCAAATGGATCATTCCTGAGAACAGAATCATCTTGAGTTAGCCTTGCCAGAAATAATTTTATAAGTAAATAATTTTATAAATTTATAACTTTCCACTATAAAACATTCAAATCTATGATGTGTTTCAAAATAAACAATAAATGAAACAAAACATTCGAAATAAAAAATAAGTTATTACTATTAAAGAAAATCTACCTACAATATTAACAATTTTCAGTAAAATCCAATACTGAGTTACAGCTTTTTATCTGTTACTCCAAAATGATATAATGATAATTGTCAGGGACACAAAAATACATTCGTTATTTAGAGCTTCCAGTTTTTTATCACTGAGTTCAGTTTTCAGGGTATATTCCTCCAAAAATATTTCTCTTCGAAGTTTTACAAAAGATAATTTTTCTTCAATCAGGATATCACTGGGCTTCATAATTTTTCTCACATTTGTTTTTGATCTCAACTTTTGAGGAACAGGCTTTTTCAAATTATTGTATATGACATCCAATCATGTTCTTGACAAATATCAGCAGCAGAATTGCAACTGTGTTGGCCATTATCTAATACTTCCTCCTGTTTTTAAAATTAATTCATTTTGATCAGCCCGTTTCTAGTTGAATTTATTCTTCAGTGTTTCCATGTTTTTTCTTAACCTTCCATGAAATACAATATTACATTCTACAATATTTTTTTTGTTTTCGCCAGAGTTATCAAAAGTTGCTCCTCCTCCGGTCAGATCTATAGTAGGTTTTTAGTTTCCATTTCTTTCTGCAAAAATAACTTCATCTACAATAGAGATTATCCCCAATGAATGATATAATACTAGTAGCTCGGTCTTCAACATTTCCATCCGATTAAATTCAACTGCTCAATAATGACAACCTTTTGACTACTTCAACATGAAATCTCGTTGCCAGCATATAGGAAATTAACACTATCTAATGGTTACTTGACTCACATAACTTTTTTTATTGTGAAACACTTCAAACTTTAACCACTGGTAAACCATTAGGTCTTTGGTTCAGTGACTAAAAAGATCACCATAGTTTGTGAAACTGGGCCTTAGATATTTGATATGTGATGATCACTTGTGCTTTGAGTTAGGTACTATAATCTTCAGTTACAATATTTTTCCACCTATTGCTGTAAGTACTACTTTATAACCAGTCTATGTTGAAATCTCCGACAATAATTACAGTCACTCTTCCATCACATACTTTCTCATCTACCCAAGTTTAAACAATCCTAAAAAGTGAAACAATGAGATGGCAGATTTTCATTTGAAATCTTCTTCTGGATAACTAAAAACTGACTTGTAACTTATTCAATTGATGTTTTATACTTTAATAATAACTGTCCTAAGAGCATGTGAAAAGAAATCAACATATACAAGACAAGTATATAGGGTAGAATTGAAAGAGTCTTATTTTACCCGATATTCGGCAAATTCATTGGACAATAATTTTCTAATTTCCATAACACTGAACAGTACACTTAACTGTAAACTACCTCTCATATCAATTTGATCACTTTTCACAGAGACCGTTTCTCTACAAGAGGTGCATTTTTTATTATTCATGAGCTCCTGAGGCAACTAGTGCCGCCAATGAACCTCTCTCAACTTAATTGTAATCAACGCCCCCTAGCTTCTCGATATCTCGTGACAAATAATTACTTTTCATCTAAAACCCGACGATATTGTCAGGGTCGGGGTAGAATTCAATACCATACAGATGGCGACATGGGGAAATGACATGTGTGTGTGCGTAATGACCATGAGGGTTAGTTCCACATTTAATTGGCAGTCCAAATACATTTTGAGTATCAGCGCTGGCGCTATATTAACTTTTATGGGGTGGTAATGGTATAGGGGTAGGATTACAATGAAGAAAAGCATTAGTCTTGAAGTTAATTTCGTTTACTCCTATACAGGGTGTTTGGACATTTTTCTATTTCTTTTGAAACTGAAAGAATTGTTGGAAGATTCCTTGGGAATAATTTTTTTTGTTTAACAGTGGCGTGCCAAAAGCTATATTTTTCTTGGAGGTAGAATTACATTTGAAGAACATTATTTGAACTGAGTTTAGTGAGAAACAACCAAACCCATATGTACTGATGAGCATAGTCCAACCCAATTAATAGTCATCAAAGTATTTTGAGTTGTTATTTCATAGGTCATGAAAATTTTGGAAATTAAATCCCATACAGTGACCGGCAGATCTGAAACAATAGTGTATATCACATTTTTCGGAATATTTCGTTCTACATAAAAGTGCCAGCATCCTCCCGAAATCAAATTGCACAATCGAAATTTTGATTGTCTCCTTCCGTATACGAGGGAGGTAAAAATATCAAAATACTTCCCTTTATTCTTCAAAATATACATAGAAGTTATTTGAAGCAGTGACTTATAAAATGTAGTGTGTCCCATAATGTTATTTCAAAAACTCAAAAAATAAATGATCATTTATGATTTTTATTTATTGGGGAGACCTGTTTACAGTTGGATTGCTTTTAATTGATTTTGAATTACAAAGGACCCCGCACTTTTCTTATGTAAAGTGGCGACCGGTTAAATTTTCTGAAAGTTTGGTATGTTGTTGTACTCGACTCAGTAACCAAAAGTGTCAATGGGCCCAACCCAATTCTATGGCTAGTTATCTAAATACGGGGTGTTAAAGTTGAAAATTACCCATATTTTCGGATTTATTTATTATTTATTAAAAGTTAGATTGGAATTCTGTTCCATGCAGACGTTTACTACATGTTCTAGTAATGGAATTAGTGGATACGAATGATTAAAAATATTTATATTTACAAGGGGATTCACGAATGTATGACGGTAGTTTTTTGCCAAAATTCACTTTTTCTACTGTGACGTCAGGGAGGCATATTTCCGAAACGTTCTCTTCGATACAGTATTTTGACGAGAAAATATTGCACAGTTCACATTTTTCACACAGGGTGTTTCGCAGAGAGAACCACTAGACAAAATAATTTTTTTTAGGGTTAATTCGAAACCCTGTATTTATGGATTGATTTTTGGGAAAAGTAATACCACAAACATATGTGTGTCTCTATTCTCCAAAATATTCAAGGTGGTTTATTCACAGGAAGGTATTCTATTTTGGGAAAAGTACAAAAAACATGAACAACCTGTATTCAAAAATTTCCTCGATCAAATGTAACTATTTTCTCACTATATATTGATTTTCATACCATCTTCAGAGGTATGAATTCTGAATCCGATACTATGACCAGTTTTCGAGATACAGGGCGTTAAAGTGGAAAATTACTGATTTTATCAGTTTTTTCTTCAAATTGAAAAGCCGGATTGATTTTATGTTGCGCCTACGAGTTTAATATAAGTTTCGGTCAGATGTACATGGAAAGGTTCAGCTAAAAATATTTACAGTTACAGATTACACTTAAGATTGTAATTTTCCGTTACCAGCATTCTGATGCTGATTAGGAACAAAATGCTTCGTAGATATTGTACCTATATCATAAAAGAATCATTAAATGTTAAATTATATTTGTTTATAAAGTGTTGAATGAATGAAAAGACTTCTTATCATCATCTTTGTTGCCACGTGTATAAAAGCTTGTCGATTACTTATATCGGACAAAGATGTATATTTTTGGTAGGTGATTATAACTAAATCACCTTGTATATTTAAAATTCTTACGGTTATGCATACTTGATACAGTTACTCAAAATTCACTAAAAAAGTTCTCATTTCAATTATTTCAAAGTATAATTGTTTTTGGTATGGTTGGCTGTATGGCTCACCCTGTATGAAAAGTAATCATAATAAAATATTTCACACTCAAAATTGTAAACTACAAGGTATTAACTTCATGGAATAATTTATCTGCGACGAAACTGTAGAATTTTGAGTATTTCCAATTTATTTATTCGTGAATAACCCTGTAACAGTAAATATTTTTAGCTGAACCTTTCCATGTTTGTTAACGCTGTTTACAACATAGCAATTTTTTTTTTCAGTGGCCACAACGAATTGAGTTTCGTCAGCATCAAGTTCGATTAATGCAATTTTCTAGATGATAGTTTTTTGGTGAAACTCAACTTGATCTGTTAGTTTAGATAATATTCGAAGATGAGTCGGCTGTGATATTACAAATCCTCATAACAGATAGGGTGTTGAAAAACAAAACGATGATATCAGTGAAAACTTGTTTTTGAAATAGGAGGCTGTGATTTGAAATTTGAAGCGGTTTCTAAATTATAAGTTACTGCTTCAATTAATTTTTACCTGTATTTTTAAAAATAGAGCAACTTTACGCTTGAGCCACTTTCATATTATTTTGCTCCCTCGTATCCGATAGTTGAAACTTGGATAGTGCAATTTGAGTTTGGGATGATGCAGACGAGGATAATTTTCATAAATTTTTTTATTTGAAGATTGTATTTTCAGTTGTCACTCCAAGGGTTCAAGAATAATCACTTGATTTCAGAAATTAATCATTCTAGTATTTTTTTTGTTGTTTTGAAAGTAAAAAAATTAAATAATTGTTCGTTCCAGATTACTTGAAAACAGCCCTTTTCCAACATATCTCCCACCTCTCAGTTGAAAATACAAAATATTCAAATCGTAGATTTTGATCTCCACTTCCAGATGCCATTAACATAATTTGAATACTACAATTTTCCTTGAATCGGCACATTTTGTAAGGTGAACCCTTGGATTGTTTATAACGCGATTGTGCCAAAACAATACTTCGAACAGAAACAATCTTGAACACAGTTGAATAACATGTTAGTCCGGGAGCCAGTGACAGATTTCCATGACCAAGTTCCTCTCAAGCGAAAATTAGTGGAATGCATCAGAGAGTTATATTAAAAAGCTTCGTGAACGTCAGCTGCGGTTCCGTGGGGGGATGAGCGGTGGTAGCCTCCCACGCACAAAGAAAAAGAAATGTATTCAATTTTGTTTTCCTACCTGAAAACATGTTAAATTATCGCTAAAGCAATATCTTGAAGAAAGAAAAAATCAGCTGAATATAGCATGGTGTATTATACGACAGCTAGTTGGTCGAACACAAAAAAAATTGTACCTTCTATGATTTCCTCTCAAATAAAATTTTATCTTATCTTCGGATTGTGTCATTTTAACATGTTTCCGGGAAGGAGGACATAACTGAATATATTTTTTTTCTTCGTGCCTAGGAAGCTACTGTGCTGATCATCCCCCCCCCCCCCCACCAACGGAATCGCAGCTGACGTTCACGAATCTTTATAAAACGACTCTCTGATGCATTCCACTAAATATCGCTTGAGAGGAAATGACTTATCAAATTTTTACCGGGCTCCTGGACTATGTCATTGTCATTCAATTTCAGCAAGATTATTCATCCAGCTTGAAAGAACCCTGCACCATTCTTATGGGAAATGGGTCCCGGTGAAATTCGATGAATTTTTGATTTGATGTAGTTCAAGTCAAGCTGATCAAAAGTGTCCATGGGTCCAACCCAATGCTATGGTTAGTTTTCGAGATACAGGGTGTCAAAGTTGGTTTGTGGCCATTTCTTTAAAGTAATATTGCTTTCAGGAAAACATCTTAAATAAAAATGTTTTTCGTGGAATATTGCATGCCCGTAAAGCAATACTTTTAGACTGGTTTTTGATAAAAAATATTGTTGAATACAGGGTGAGTCCAGCATTATTCAAAATGAATTTCTCATTCGACCCTATAAAATGAAGATGTGATCAAACCAAGTAACACACTGAAATGCTCATCGTTTTAATATGTCAAAATTGATATATTCAACATTTTGTACAGGGTGAATCAAGAAGTGACAGTTCTTCTGCTGACATTTTGTATATTTTTATTTTATATTTTGAGCTTTAGGAATACTTAACCACGAACATCCTTCTTGAACAAAATTGATATACAGTTGAGACAAACACTAGGTGATGACAAAAATTGCGAAATGGAGATTTTTTTATAACTCATCCTGTAATTGATTCGCAGAATTTTCGATGTCAAGCTGATAATAGTGTTCATGGGCCCAACCTTGAAAAATGGACAGTTTTTTCTCTACACATTGTTGAAGGTTTACAGATAAGACTAACTCAGTTATCCACATATTCCACCGAGCTTATAGTCATATTTTTTGTTTTCAAACCTCATTTCAGGAATTTCGTAAAGATGTTCATTATGTACAGGGTGAATAATTTTCAATGGCCAATGTTGAAATAACGACGAAAACCGGACACCATTATTGAACTGTCATCTAAAATATTATTAGGTGATAATTATTCCTTCACATCATGATGTTCCCTGGACATAACAGGAATTTTCCTTTTATATGGGGCTGGAAAGGAAAAATGTAAAAATAATTTAATATTATTATTATTATTATTATATACTATTTGAAACGGTAAACTTCAACACCTTGTAGAGAAAAAAACTGTCCATTCTTCGAGGTTGGGCCCATGAAAACTATTGATCAGCTAGACTTGAACTTTATCATATCAAAAATTCAGCAAATCAATTATAGGATGAGTTATTTCCTTTTCTAAATTTTTGTTATCACCTAGTGTTCGTCTCACACTGTATATCAATTTCGTTCTAGAAGTATGTTGAATTGTTCGTGGTCAAGTGATCCTTGAGCTCAAAATATAAAATAAAAATATACAAACTGTAAGCAGAAGAACTGTCACTTCTTGACTCACCCTGCACAAAATGATGAATTTATAATTTTTGACATATTCAAACGATGAGCATTTCAGCGTTTTACTTGGTTTTATCACATCTTCATATTTTAGGGTGGAATGATAATTTCATTTTGAATAATGCTGGACTCACCCTGTATCCAACAATATTTTTTATCATGAAACCAGTCTTGAAGTATTGCTTTATGGACCAGCAATATTCGTCGCGCAAAACATTTTTATTTAAGATAAAAGCAATATTACATTAAAGAAATGGCCACTAACCATCTTTAACACCCTGTATCTCGAAAACTAACCATAGCATTGGGTTGGGCTCATGGGCACTTTTGATCAGCTTGACTTGAACTACATCATATCAAAAATTCATGGAATTTCACTGGGACCCATTTTCCATAAGAATGGTGCGGGGTTCTTTGTGAAAATTGTGAATTTCTGAAAAATGCTCCACTTTTAGAGGTTTTTCCGAATTTTCTCGGTAGAAAATACACCGATAAGATCGCACAAACAACATTTTGTAAGTTATGCAATCCTCTACAAAAGATCCAGTGACTGTGAAACGATTCCATCAATATGTTTTGAAACATTTGTACACCGTAGTTATCATCTACGAACTATTTTTCAAAAGGTTGTATACACGGAAAAAAATTATTCCTGTTAAACGTTTCCATGACTTTTTTTTGATCGCGGTAAGAAAATTAATACCTATATTTAAAGAAATAATATTTTGTCTCTAAAAGACTGAGAATTCTGAACACATTAATTCGAACATTAGATAATTCACTTTGTATAATGTCAGGTCAACATTTTACTAGCGCTGGAAAGTTTATCATAACAATAGTGACTCATATTACAGGCATAATACAACAATTTATCTGCAGTAGAACTTGGTGTTCCTACTAAAATATAACCTGTTCACCTACTTGTTGATTTTCGACATTCCAATTCCAGCATTTGAGTTAGTACTTGTATGTGGACGTGTTACATCGTGTGCCGGAATTATAACTACTTTTATTACTGTTGTGAGTTGTGTAAATAATGTTAGTTTGATTAATGTATTTTACTTGTTGGTATGTAGAATGTGTATTTTGACCTAACATTTCTGGAGTATTGACATTTTATGAATAATGAGATCAGGAGAATTTTCCAAATAACTGAACAACAACTTTGTATCAATAAAGATATTGAAAATTTGCATATTCTTACTTCCTATCTTCATCTTTTATTTTCAATTTTCAGAACGTTCCAATTCGACTTTATGTTATACATAACTTGGATTTGTTATGATCATAATGAGAAAAGACATTAGCTTGCTTGGTGGTTCATTGAAAAAAATTAGGTTAGTCGGTACAGTGCCAAATTTTCGCACTGTTTTAACTGGGCCCCAATACCTAACCCTACTATAATCAAAACGACAGGACTAATCCTCTGTCAACAATTAATAATTCCCAATAAGTAATTTGCCAGATCCTCATTGGTTCACTCAAAACACATCAAAATTCAAAGTTTCGCTAGAGCGCTCTCGAACTTTTAATGACCTCCACACCAAGTTTCAACTGGATAAACAATAACCGGATGGGTTCGATGTAATTCAGATTCGAATCCAATCACAATTACCCGAAGGAAAATTCCTCTAATGAATTCAATTTACTAGTAACTTTGCTTTCCTTCCACTAACAGTTTCTCCATCGAGATTTCCATTCAAGACGATGGAACATAGGAATAGTTTGGGGTGACAAAGGTCAGCTACGTGTTTCTCAACTTCTCTTTTGGTTATTGAAATGTTACTGGAGAGAATATTCGGATAGATATATTTTGATAAATAAATGGATATGTCAATCGATATATGTTTCTCTTCATAAGGGAACGTAAGTGAGTATGTAAGTAGCATTTATTTTCTTTAGAGACAAATGTTAATTTGTATAAGAATGGTCAAACCTAACTTAACCTAGAGATTAATAGATAATAAAATGATAAATAAAATAATAGATTAAACACAGGTACACAAAGTACCTGAACATTCGGTATAAAATTCGGACAGTGAATAAAAACTTTTCTCTAGTAAAAATTCTTTCATATTTTTTTTTGAACTCATGAGAGTTACATTTTTTGTGTTTTATTCTGCACGGGAGCTTGTTAAAAATTTGCAGGCCAAGGTGTGAGGGAGCGGTTGTTGTCATTTTGTACTTACAATGAGGCACATAATGATTATTTTTTTGTCTAGTTTGTTTTGAATTAATGTTTATTATTGCTGTGAAAAGAAATTTGTTATTGAATATATAGAGGCAAAGTTCCATAATCAGGAGAGACGGTACGGTAGCTCTCTAAATATTTCTCTGCATGTTTCATTTTGTTTCATTCCAGCGATTATTTTTATAATTTTTTTATTGTACGATAAATACATCGTTGGACAACTTAGAGTTGTCCCACAAGCATATACCGTACCTCAACGTTGATGCTGCCAAGCTATGATATACAAGAAGTATCTGATTTTGCAGCAGAATTGGCTTCAAGGCTCTGAGCATATAACTCAGAGAATTTGGTTTGCTATTGATTGCTTGACAATGACCCCTCCAATCAAGGTTTTCATCTATCGTAATACCGAGAAATTTTGTTGTTTTAGTATTCTGTATAGCTGAGCTGTTTAATTGAATCTCCATTTGAGGAAATATTTTTTGTCGATTGTGGAAACGGACCAACTGAGTTTTTTTTCATTGAAAAAGAGTTCGTTTGACCCACACCACTGAGAGATATTATTCAACACACAAATTTCATCTGGACTACTGTTATTTTTCAGAGAACCAACAATTCTTTCTAGATCTACCATATTGATAAGACTAAAGTTTGACAATTTATTATGAGTTATTCTTTTAGCTATAGGAAAGTAATGAGAAAAATTCTGCCGTCCTAAGCAAAAAAGCCGTATGTGCAAAAACTATGAAGCTGAGAATCTGTAGTTTCGACCATCTCAAGTACGAAAAGTCTTAAACTTGTGTACTTAATGCAAAATGATTGATTAACTTGGGCTATTTACATCTAGTTTACGTAATTTTTTCTTTGGAAAAAGTTAAATTTATAGTGTTTCAAGACTACAGAAACCAATATCTCCATATTCACATTTTTTGTAGATACGGCTATTTTGCTTAGGACGGCAGAATTGTTGTCAATTCTATCAGTAATATTTATTATATTTTTGATATAAAATGTGTTCAGGCCATTAGGTATCAGAGTCATATCAAAAATTATTTCACCATTGCTCAAATCAATAGTTGTGAGATTGTATTCTTTGTTATTATTCGGTACTAATGTCTTCAGTGTTTTCCACATTTCAGTAGGATTGTTCTTATTTAAGTCAATCTTTGTCTCTAGATAGTTCTTCTTCTCCTGTCTAATCATAAAGGATGAATAAATATTGTTTTTTCTGAAATCGTTCAAGAATGCCCACTTTCTCGGAGCAACTTCAGGCCTCAAAATACGCTAAACTAGTATTTTAGTCCGTTGCTAAGCAACGAACTTTCTCGGACCGTTTTCGGACCTAAACGGCACGGGAAAAATATTCCCGTATCGAAAACGATACTGGAATATTTTTGCCGGCTTGTTTACATTTTAGACTGTTATTGAATTCACGCAAACAATATGTAGAATTCCTTAGTTTTTGATGATGCTGATTGCGATTTCAGAAAAAATAGCAAGTTTACCTCGTAGTAAAAGCACATTCCCAGACTTCAATGCTTGTTGGCCTCGGCTTGACGCCTCGGCCAACAATCTACATTGTCGTCCGGGAATGTATTGCTTTTACTACTAGATACACAATATACTATTTCCGTATCGGAAACGATACGGGAATATTTTTGCCGGCTTGTTTACATTTTAGACAGTTATTGAATTAACGCAAACAATATGTAGAATTCCTTAGTTTTTGATAATGCTGATTGCGATTTCAGAAAAAATTGTATGTGTACCTCGTAGTAAAAGGACATTCCCAGACTTCAATGCTTGTTGGCCTCGTCTTTGCCTCGGCCAACAATTTACATTGTCGTCCGGGAATGTATTGCTTTTTCTACTAGATACACAATATACTATTTACTGCTATATTTCTTTTTTGTTTATACTTTTCCCAATTATCCGAAGTTTTATTACTGAATACTGTTTGTAACTCATATCCCTTTCTTTTGTAGCTTGCTTCACCTTCACATTCCAGAATTCCTTATAATGTCCAAAGATCTTGACCGGTTTTTTTGGAGCGACTTCATTCAAAATTGACAGTACATTGGCCAAAAATTGTTTTTATCTATGATTTAAATCCCTTTCTGAATAGTTCCACATTATGAGTTTTAGTTTTGACTCAATCTGTTCATAATCAATGTTTTTTTCCCTAGTTTCAATTTTGAATGATGTTGTGTCTTTTGGTAGAATATTCGGTAATGATGTTTTTATATTACGGTTTGTACTTATTTTTGGTGAATCAAATACAGTAACATCTAAATCAATATTTGTGAAAACTATATCTATATAGGATGTTGCATAATGTTCGTAGAGAAAAGTCGTTTAGGACATTTAGGACAATGTTATGTTTGAAGCGTAAAGGTGGTCATGTAGAATTCGAGTGATGTTTTTGTTTAATGGCTACCATTAAAATTGGGTTTATTTAAAAATTATTTAATTTCTTGCTCTCAGAATTCTAGTAGATATATTTTTCTTTTTAAATTCTGCTAATATTTGATTTTACCTATTTATTTATTTATTTAGTACATCATTCTACAGCCAGGGCCTTTTACAGAATGAGGCAAAAAAAATTTGAGGGTTTTTCGCCATATTACACAATAAAAGAAAAGTAGAAAATCATATAGTAAAAAATATAACACATGCAGAAATTCCGTGTGTGAACTGAAAAAAAACTCGTGAGAAAAAAGTTCACACACGGCACTACAGCAGTGATAGAAAGAATTTGATATATAATAAAAAAGAAGAAAAATCATGTTAGAATAGCCCGCTTGATGTCGATTGGCTTACAATGAAAAATGTCCACATTACTCTGAATTGACAAGTGGTCTCGACATATAGTATACAGAGGCGAGAAATGAAGTACATTCGTTAGTGGAGCGGGAAAGTAAAATGTAGAAATATTACGTACAGGTAGCCGAGGCACATGCAAATTTATTTTTGAGAGAAAAAATGGACAGTCAATTCGTGAGACAAGGATTTTATGCAAAAATATTATTCCTAAATATTCACGACATTTATACAGAGAGTTGACTTGATATCTTGAGAGCAGTTGATCGTGTGGAACACCACGATTTGGATAAACTCCATCTAAAACACATGTACTTCAAAAATCGCCTCTGAATATTTTCTATGTTATTTATATGTAAGTGCTGTATCGAGGATCCCATACAACGCTGCCATATTCAAGTTTCGATCTCACAACTGTAGTAAGTGAGTTTCAGTTTCAATAAACCATTTGGAATTTCTGATAATAAACCAAGTATTTCAAAACCGTTTTTAGCAATGGTACTTACGTGATGTGAAAATGTTAACTTTGCATGGAAGACTATTCCTAGATCTTTGAACTCTGCCACTTTCTGCAGATTATGGCCATTTACGGTGTTGGTTGATTCAATTGGTGTTTTTTTACGAGTTTAGGTGACGACATCACACTTTTTTTATATTCAGAGGTAAGGAATTGACTTCGCACCATTCATTCAATATATTTATGTCGTTCTGAAGACAGCAACTATTACCCAGAGTGGAGATTTGACGAAACAGTTTACAGTCATCTGCATTTAGGAGGATTTTCAAGTCAATGCCCATACAAATGTCATTTATAAAAATTATGAATAATAATGGACCAAGTACAGATCCTTGAGGGGCACCAGAAGATTACTTTATTTCTACAGAGCTGAAGCCATGGTACTGAACCCCCAAACGCCTTCCGCTCAGATAAGACTCCAGAAAAAAAAATGAAGTTGTTGGTCAAGCCAAATGATGAGAGTTTTCTAAGAAGTATACCGTGATCAAGCCTATCAAAGGCCTTGGAAAAATCTGTGTAAATAACATCGACTTGAGAGGACTTGTCCAAGGCATCTGCAAAGAATTGAGTGACGCATGTTAAATTACTTGTAGTTGATCGGCCCTTGCGGATTTTCTACGATATGACATCTGACATGCGCAAATAAAACATCATATAAGACCATTTCAAACAATTTACTGAAGTTACATAGTATAACAATCGGTCTGTAATTCTCAACCATATTTTTGTCACCTTGCTTGAAGACAGGGCAAATTTTACTATCTTTCCATGTATTGGGAAAACGAAGTGATGCCAGAGCCAAGTTGAAAATGGTAGATAGTGGTTTAGCGAATATTAAAGCACAGTCTTTCAAGAGAAACGATGGAATGCCATCGGGATCTGTTGTCATTTTTGGTTTGCATTTCTTCAGCGACTTCAGTACGTCATTTTCAGTGATTTTGGGTACAGATAAGGTTGGTATATTAATAAAATCGTTTGTTTCAGATTGCCGATACTTCGATGTCTCAATGTAGGCAGATTCAAAAAAGGAAGCAAAGCCATCGACTACTTGTTGGGGGTCAGTTAATTGGTCATCTTTATAATTCAAAGAACTAGGAATAGATGAACTATCACGAAGATTATTCACATGCGCCCAAAACTTAGATGGCTCATTTGCTAAGTTATCTTCAGTTTTACGAATATAATTGGTATAAGCAAATCTTTTTTCAAGTCTCTGCGAATAGCTTTGTATTTTTCGAGGTGTTCCGCATCACCCCTTGATTTATTTTTTTCAAATAACTACTTTTTGCTTTCAATTTCCTTTTGATATTACCTATAAACCACAGTAGGTAGGATGATTTTCTACCAGTGGTTTTAGGAACATATTCTGTGAAGAAGTTATTTAATCAATTGTAAATCTCATCACAAGCGATGTCGACGTTATTATGATTTTCTAAAAAATTCCAATTTGTTTTCAAAAGCTCATCACACTCCTAGTTCCTGAATCCAGATTCATTTATTTTCTTTTTCGAAACCTAATCTGTTGAAAATAAAAAAGAAAATCTTTCTAGAGAAAATGATTAAAATGAACTTACTGAAGTAGTAAATTCCTAGTAACCACTTTGTATAGCGAAATACATATTATTCTCCTTCTTTTGCAATAAAACTTGATAGCGGTCGTGAAAACTGGCTCTAAATCCAAAACGGTATAACGAAGTTGTAGAATATGGACCATTGCAACAGCAAGAGTTAAAGTGAGAACCAGTTTTTTTTATCTTTGCTCTAGTTTTTAGGTTTGTTCCCAACAAACCTAAAAACTTCCATTTATCAATTCAATACGTTTATAATGATTCCTGAAAGCTATTTTGAAATCAACAAAAAATTTTACAAATAGTTATTTCAAATTTCACATAATGGTCGAAAATTAAACTGTAAACAAATATTTCAAAACACTTTTTTTTGTCTTCAACAACACTACTTTCTGCATGTTTTGCGTGTTAAATTTTTCAAAATTAATTTCAATTCAGAAACGATACCCATAAAGTATTTTTTAAAATTATTATTATAAAAAGAATTTCCTTATGTTGCAAATAATATGGCCTACGCTGTATACGCATATCATTACTCATAATTTATTCAATTTTTATTTATTTATGAAAATATCCATACAGGCTATTAGCCTAATTCCATGGAATAAATTAATAATAAACATTTAATTTTTAACATATGAGGCTCACCTACACTTATATACCTCAAACAGAGCTTTACAAGAAGTGGCTTAATAAAGTATTTCTGAACTGTCTTGGAGAAACACTAAAATCCAAGGTATCGGTGACATTAACATTGTTGGCGGTTCGAAGCATGGTCAAGAGTGGTGCTCGAGAAGTGCTTGTCATACTGACTTTGCCCGTTCTGAAAAGAACTGGACACCTCGTGGGATACGACGGTACATTAAAGTATATTAAGTTGAGTAGTTCTGTAGAGTGTATACCATTATTTATGATTTTATATAGAAACATTAGTAATGTTTCATCTCTCCTGTCATGAAGTGACATAATTTTGAAATCCTTCCTGAGGTCGGTAGTCCTAACTTCACGAAAGTCTGGCCATCGATGATTTCGTTTGTAATAGAGATATCGAAGGACTTTGTTTTGGACTTTTTCAAATATATAGCGATAAGTCTGTGGCTGTGAATGCCAAATAATAGATCCGAAATCCAGTTTTGGTCTAACCAAACTGTAATATAAAATTTTCATAGTAATTTCATTTCTGAATGACTTTGTGTTTCTTATAATGAATCCAAGAGTTCGATTAGCTTTTCTGCTTATCTCCTCGAAATGTCTCGAGTAAGATAAAGTGTTATCAAAACGTACTCCTAGATCTTTAACTTCCTCTTTCCTCTTCAAACTCATGTTGTTCATTTGATAATCGAATATAATTGAGTCTTTTTTCAATATATGGCATTTTTCTATATTGAAATATAATTTGCTAATAATGCTCCATTCATGTATAAATGTCTTTCTGAAGTGCTACACAATCCTTCACTGACTTTATTTCTTTGTAGAACTTGAGGTCATCCGCATAGAGAAGAGCCCTTGAAGATTCTAAACAGGACGGTGGATCATTTATTAATAATATAAAAAACAGTGGACCCAGGTTTGATCCCTGTGGCACTCCAGAATTGATGTTATATTCAATAGAGATTATATATACAGTGCGCATCTTAAGTGTTACCCCCCCTATCTAACTCGTTACGGGACTCTTGTTAGGAAAATCACCGAGACACGTGTACTACAGTGTACTACAGTGTACATTCTCGTATGAATAGTGCACCCCTAATATCATCCCTGACTGGAGGGGAGCAACCCTGTCAAAAAATTTAAATAGCATGGAGTGGTGAGTGATAGCTCATTTGAAAGGGGGTTTTATTCTCTATTCAACCGTGCAAAGGAATTGAAATATGTTACAGTATTTCAAGAGTTATGATTGTTTAAGAATAACGACAATTAACGTAGCGCACTCACCCTTCGAATTACAAAGTCGGCCCTGTATGATATCGGTGTTGGGTCAGACGTCAAGTGAGACGTATTTGTCGTGTGCGTAGATATTAACTGCACGTTTTTGTAGGTGTTTTTGGGGATAAATGGTCAATACAAGAAAATGATAGTGCGAGTCAGTGTAGTCTAGCTGTTAGTTGTGCTTGCTATTCATCTTCAAATAATGGTTGCACCACGTGCGTTGAATGAGAAATGCGAAGCAATTGTAATTTTTGGTGAGGCTCATCGAAATTATCATGAGGCGGTACGAATGTTCAATGAACGTTTTCCGGATCACCCTATTGATAGACATTATTTCAAACAATCAGTGGCAAAATTTTATGAGAACGGCAGTGTGCAAAATAAACCACGGTCTGGGCGATCAATTACAGGAGAAGATAAACAAGTGGACATTATGAGCGAGTAGAACTGTAGCCTTGAATTCTGAGGTTTCGCAGATGACGGTATTGAGAATGCTGAAAAAAATTAAATTTCATCCGTACAAAATAAAAATGGTGCATGAACTGACGGACGATGATCCAGACCGCCGTTTAGAATATTGTGAAATAGTATCTAACAATATTTTACAAAATCCCAGCTATTTAAAACATATTTGTTTCAGTGATGGGGCTACTTTTTTTTTAAACGGTCATATGCATAGACAAAATGTGAGGTACTGGTCCGATGAAAATCCTCGACTTTTTCGCGAAACTCATACCGTTTCCCCAAAAAGTTAATGTGTGGGCAGGGATACTGGGTGACCATATTATCGGTCCGCTATTCATTGAGGAAAATTTGACGGGTGCCCTCTATTTGGAAATGCTGGAAACAGTGATAGATCCACTCATAGTGACAACTGTCGAAAATAATCCAGACGAATTTGACATGGACATTATACTGCAACAAGATGGAGCTCCTCCTCATTTTGCAGTTGCTGTCAGGACATATTTGAATACTGTTTATGCAGGACGATGGATCGGGCGTAGAGGATCTGTGAAATGGCCTCCAAGATCACCAGATCTAACTCCTTTAGATTTTTTCCTATGGGGTTACCTAAAATCTAAAGTCTACGAGACTCAGTGTCACTCTATTCAGGAGTTGCGTGCGCGGATTACGGAAGTGTGTGCAACAATTACTTGCGATACCTTGCAAAGCGTCAGGACTGAAACACAAAATAGACTCTATTTTTGCCAGGAGGTCAACGGGGAACATTTTGAACATTTACTGTAATAACAGAAAAAGTTAGTGTTAGTTCAGTTGCTTTCCTGTTTGTGGTGTAATTCTTTGCACGGTTGAATAGAGAATAAAAGCCCCTTTCCAATGAGCTATCACTCACCACCCCATGCTATTTAAATTTTTTGACAGGGTTGCTCCCCTACAGTCAGGGATGAAATTAGGGGTGCACTATTCATTCGAAAATGTACACTGTAGAAATCAAAAATCGACGTGTTTCGGCGATTTTCCTAACAAGAGTCCAGTAACGAGTTAGAAGGGGGGGTAACACTTATGATGCGCACTATATATATATATATATATATATATATATATATATATATATATATATAGATTATATTTCACAAAGAATTTCCTGTTTTTGAGATAAGTCCTGATGACTCCGTGTTTTATACCAAATTTTCCAAGTTTAAATAAAAGCTCACCGTGGTCTACTTCATCAAAGGCTTTCGAAAAATCTGTGAAAATGGTATCCAATTGATTTTTGTTTTCAAAAACATTATACAGGGTGTTTCATAATAAATGCGCAGGACTTCCAGATGTGATAGCTCGTTCAAAAATATGAAAAAAAGTTTATATTAACTTACCCTCTAAAAATAAACATTTTCGAGATACAGGATGTTGAAATTTAAAAAAAATTATAGTTTTTTGAGAATATCTCTGGAAACGTTTATCGCACAAAAAACAGATTTTGAATGCATTTTCTACTCATAATAAGCTAAGTTTTGTGCACATTTTTTATTTTTTAAAAATCGTAATTGGTGAAGAAGGGTAGTGGGTGTTTTTTTCTCCAACTTCGACGCCACTGAAAAAAGGAAAATTTTGAGCTGCTTACTTGAACCAACAATGTTTTCTACACAAAAAAGGTACTCCTGGTCATAAGCTCTAAAATTGACCGTTTTCAAGAAAAATCAACTTTCATGTTGAAAAACATGGTACATTTTTTTAAATAATATCCAAAATTTATTTAAACGTTAAAATAAGTAATAAAACCAAACGTTGACTTCTTAATTGCAAAATAAAGAAAAAACAATAACAATCATACTCAGTTGAATTGTTGGAAATGTCCGCCGTTAGCTTCAATGCACGCAGCAATTTTTCGAGGAAAAAACATTATTTAAACAACATGAAAGTTGATTTTTCTTGAAAACGGTCAACTTTAGAGCTTATTACCAAGAATACCTTTTTTTGTGTAGAAAACATTGGCGGTTCATAAAGAATGCTCAAAACTGTACTTTTTCCAGTGGCGTAGAAGTTGGAGAAAAAAAACACCCACTACCCCTTCAAAATCTTCACCAATTATGAATTTGACATAATAAAAAATCTGCACAAAACATAGCCTATTATTAGTAGAAAATTCCTACGAAATCTATTTTCTGTGTCGATAAACGGTTCCAGGGATATTCGCAAAAAACGATTATTTTTTTAAAATTTCAACACCCTGTATCTCGAAAATGGTGCATTTTAGAGGGTAAGTTAATAGAAACTTTGTTTTCATATTTTTGGACGAGCAATCACATCCTGAAGTCCTGCGCATTTATTATGAAACACCCTGTATACCTCATTTGTAAACAGAAATAAATTGGTGTTGATAGATTTTTTGTTCATAAATCTATGTTGACATTCTCCGATGCTACTTTGAACATGCTGGTATAATTTATTGTATATAATGTGCTCAAATAATTTGGCTGGTGATGATAGTATAGAAATCCCTCTGTAGTTCTCCACATTTGTTTTATCTCCCCCTTTATGTATCGGAACGCATTTTGCAGTTTTCCACACCATGGGAAAACTCTCTGTTTTTATGGCTATATTGTAAATATACAATGGAGAAATATTGTCTACACCAGCAGATTTTTTCGGTTTCAGTTTCTTTAATGACTTTCTGAAATCAACCACATTTATCGAATCTTATATTTGTTTCCTAACTTTTTTAAATTCGTCATTATAAATCTCAGCCACTTGTCTCAACTTGTGTAATAGTGTTTATTATGTCCCCCTTTATGTATCGGAACGCATATTACAGTTTTCCACACCATGGGAAAACTCTCTGTTTTTATGGCTAAATTGTATATACAATGGAGAAATATTGTCTACACCAGCAGTTTTTTTCGGTTTCAGTTTCTTTAATGAATTTCTGAATTCATCCTCATTTATCGAGTCTTATATTTGTTTCCTAACTTTTTTAAATTCGTCATTATAAATCTCAGCCACTTGTCTCAACTTGTGTAATAGTGTTTATTATGTCGTTTATTTAAAAACTTTTGTACACAAATATTAAAAATTTCGTCAATGATTCTATAAAAAACTTCTACTGCCTTATTTCCTTCTGCTTGTCTCAAAACATCATTACATTCAGCATTTCTCATAATTTCTGTTAACAGATCAAAATTTGCAAGCTTAAAATTAAACATATTACCTAATAATTTTTCGTCACGAGTTTCATACGTAACTTTTTGTAAAATGATGGGAATTTCCAAAGAAGGATGATACAAATCTTCCTTTACGACCAGTTGCGAACTACTGATAACCTCAACCTTATTCATGTTTTCAGGTCCAATAACTAACTCCAAATTTTTCCCTTGGTGGTTTTGTATGCCATTCAGTAGATGAATGTTTCTAGTCCTCGAGCAGCAACAACTCAAACAACCTGTACAACTTCAATCAGCATATCTGCATCCCCTTTTTCCGAGTCTCTCCAGAACAAAAATAGTGCACTCCGTAGCCGCATTTATATTCATGGTAACGTCACAAACTTTTAATAACCTCTACACAAACTTTCGACTTGTTGAACGATAACAAAATGAAAGCCAAGTGATACAGATTTGAATTGAATTACTTCCGGGGAAAATTTCCTACTTAATTACAGAAAGTAACCTCTCATCTCTGCATGTCAACAATCTTCAAAGACTTAATTCGGTTAGATGTTACCAGCCGAAGTGGCAGAGTGCTGTAATGTGGGTAATTCACTTTAGAATTCCGCGACGGCTATGTCTCTCTTGAACAGAAAACTTATGCCCAATGATTTCCATCTTTCCATCAGAGTCGTAATATGATGCAGTGATGACAATATTCGAAAAATGGTCTACTCTTTATGACTCTTTTTGAATTTTCGCAGATTTCGGGAATTGACAAGTGGAGAATTGTTGAGTTTTCTTTTGTTCTCATTACAAAGTTCCTGTAGACAGGGATGAACACGTTCATTAGAAATTATCGATGTACCCATTTTTGAAAAACGGAATCACTATATACCAGGTGGGATCTGGTACTAGCTAAAAATACATGCATTCTTTAAGTTGTTCCAAACTTTTCTACGGAAAATAATCTTTGGTTCGTCAAATATTGACTAAGAAAACTTCACTTCGTGCCGCTCCAAATTGATCTGAGACAACAGAAGCATTCTATGGAATACCATCAGGATTATTTCGGTTTTGATTTTTTTGGTTTGTACAGTTTTGATCGAGACATTGGCAAAGGAAAGTCAGAGATTTCAGTATTTTCCACTGTCTTCCCAGATGCGTTTCAAATCTATATAGCTCTGTAAGTGCATTATATGGATGCTCAGGTCTATTTCAGAGTTGAATTTTTATTTGGTTCGTCCGGTATCAACCGAGTTATAAGCAAAAATCTGCTGAAACTGACAGATCCTGTCCCATCTCCTGCACTCCAAATTGTTTTAAAACTACTAAAATTTTTTAGATTAATCCTGAAGGTATTAACCAAGATATTGGTTGAAGAATGTCAGAAATAGGAGTTTTTGTTTCTCTCCAAATTGATTCGACTTTATAAATGCATTCTATGGATTACCAATATGGCTGAATATTGGAAAAAACAATACGATGATGTTTTGATATCTAGCCTAGGCCGCTTGATGAAAAAAAAATAGTGTTACCATAGCAACCATCATTTACTCACTAGAAATGTAACTGTGAAGTTTCACATCAAATCAGTTTTGAGCAATATAATTTGAAGAATTGGCTCAACCTATTCTCAGATTTTCATACATAACATCGGGTCAATATTGGTTGAATAATTTTTACCAATTTCGGCAAAACAATATTGTTTACACATTGATTTCAACATCTAGATAAATATTGCCATCCCAATATTCATCTGATATCGATTCTAAGGGTAACTAAAAATATTGGATATCTAACACCTTGGTTGAATATTATTTCAACAATATTCAAAAAATCAAAATTCACTATACCAATTGTAATTGGGACGAAAACCTCCAATAGTAAAAGAATAATTTTGGTACAATATTACCAAGGAAACATATTACCTATATTGAAATTATACAGGGCAATTCAAATTCGACCCCACTATTGGGATCTCCTAAACTACAGGAGATACGTCGAAGCTTAAATTGGGGCAAAGTTGCGTATTCTGGTGCTTAACAAAATACCGTTTTGAATCTTGGAAAATTCCCAGTATTTCCGGAAATATCGGAAAAAAACTGAAAATCGGAATTTTCGTTTTTATTTTTTTCTATCGTAATTTGACAACATAGCTCAAAACCAAAAGTACATTTTCATTGATACTTTTTTTCAGCTACACGTTTTCATGTTCAGATTTACTATCCGACGTTTCGTCTTCTGGCATTCATCATCAACTTTTTTTCTGTTATGGGCGCCATATTGTTTTTTTATACAGAAAAATAGTGATTCTCATTTTGATTTCATTGATGTATAATTTGTTATGATTTGCACTTCTGAAACCACAGATATTTAAAAAAAACAACTTCATCTGAGATGAGAAAAATTTTGCTTAATAAACACTAGTTGTCAGAACTCATTAAACATCATAAGTTTGCACAAATACTTCAGTCGAAATGTCCTCATTCTCAAATGAAGAAAAACGAGATATGTTGAAACTTTATTATAAATTTGATAGGAATAGTACGAAAAGAGCACAAATTTATTTTGAATTATATCCGGAAAGACAACAGCCGGAGAGAACATTATTCGGAATTTTGAACAAACACTTGGCTGAGTACGGAGCGTTTTAAAAACCAAGACTGAAATATGGAAGCAGAATGGAACAAATTATTAGACGTAACTTATTAGCCGGGGTAAAATAATTGTTCATTCCATATTCAAAGAAGTATAATTATTTTTGGTACAGACGAGCGTTTGGAGGGAATTCAAAAAATGTGGTTTGAAATGTTATAAGATACATATTTCACAAAAATTACATCCAGGTGATCCTGAGAGAAGGATGGAATTTTGTAGCTGGCTCTCGAATAGGGTAGACCCTACAAACTTCTTGAAAAACATTATTTGGACCGACGAAAGTACTTTTTCTATTTCATACTTTTTTTATTATCTGTAAACATGCGGACTGCACTGGTTTACTAAAATAGCTTCTTGACAAGATGGGGTTTAATCTGAATGTGGAGGGGATAATTAGTTTTGATAAAGTCTTCCAAAGATCAAAAGGTATTGACCAAATTGAAACTTTTAAACTTTGTAATATTCTCAATATACTCATTAAAAGGTAAAAATTACGTTTTTGGATTTAATGTGGTATTATATTGAATGTATAGTCCTAGGCTAAACAAACAAAAAACAATTCGGGGCTTGGCGCAGTGGTTAGAGAGTCCGACTCTGGGTCGAAAGATCCGGAGTTCGAGCCCCAGTTGCAGCTGGGATTTTTTAATTTAATTTGACCGATTAAATTATTCAAATCTGGTGGCTGGACTTGGGGTGAGTCCTGCACGATTCACTGTTGCGTTCCAATCAACAGTGCTGCTCCTAAGGTGACGTGTGGAGTTAGTAACAAGGCCTACCCATAACACAATGGCTAAAGACCATAGCAGTCGATGCCAAAATACCAAAGAAAAAAAATAGCAAATTAGTTTTAAAATAGCCAATGTTAAGAGTAACAAAACCAGTACTCATAGGATCAATAGGATATTTATTAGGAGCGGATAGCATATTTATTTTGATTTAAAGAGTGCATTCAATTATCTGTTTAAAAATGAGTGTTCTTATAGAACTTTTAGTTCATCTTAACGTTACTTCAAATCCGATGTCGATTATTAAAGCATTTTTAAAACTTAAATCAATAGAAACTGTCTTAAAATTGTTACTTGGGATGTTATCTACGCTCAAAATAAAAGTGGAATCGATATTTTCTGAGGCAACCGAAAAGTTTTTTTTGTCAAAGGTTTAGAAATGGCGAAAAAAGTATGAAGAGTGTTCATGCGCAATGGTGATAGAACCAAAAGAGCAGGTTACCATACAGTGATCCAAAACACTTGATGCATCCATTACGAGAGTGTGTTTGACTGTAATTTTGTCAGACGAGATTATGACGTCAATAATTTTGGCAGAGGTTGATCCATACTGAGTGGGTTCAGAGATTATCTGGTAGAGAATAAACGAAAGCAGGATATTTTCAGAGGCATATCTATATTCCAATAATAATACTTTTTCATGAACTGTGCGGGTGGAGGATGGCTATTATTATTATTTGCCTGGCGTTCCCGAGCGACCTACTGAATTTTGATGTTCAGCTGAACTGGAAAACCTACAGCACCACCCCGGGTGGACAGTGCGCATTCCCAGCAAGCACTAGTTCAATGAAATATAATATTATTTTCCAACCACACAGGAGTTGTGAAAAAAACATTTTCTCATTCCTATCATCTGAAAATATCATAAATTCACCATAATTAGAAAAAATAACGCGAATTCGCCTCCTCGACAAACGAAATTGAAACTCACAGCGATTCCCCGACATCCCAATAATTTTGTGTTCTTCTCGGCTTTGTTGGAAAACGGTAAGCGGCTTATCTTGGGAGGCGCAGAGAAATGCACTGAACGGTTGCGTTGGACTCAAATCCGACATTGGCAGGGATTATTAGTTGGCTGTTCTGTTCCGTAATCTCGGAACAATGATCTCCTTCTCTATTCTGTCTGGATTTGCCATTCCTTCTCGTTAGTCTTATTGAAATCGGAACGATATTCTTGTCTTCGCAGTCGGAGAATTGTGATTTAATTCCTCTCTGTTTTCGGGTATTTCTTATTCAGTTCAAGACGAGAGCTCCACGATAGCTCTGGGATATGCATCCAGACTTCTCCATATTCATACCGGGGGCTAGGGGTATTTAATGGGTATTTAACAAAGGACTTAACTCAAATAAAATTATTCAGAACCAGAAATTTCAATGAAGGTGGCAACATTGTAATTTCAAGGCAAGTAGTAAAACTTATAGGGTTTGAATTTAGTTCAGTTTCACAAGTAACGATTCAAGTTAAATGGACGATTATTTATGGTTGATCAACAAGAAAAAAAAAGACTTGAATCACTTTTTGTTCACAGTTCCGTTTTTTTTATTTGCAAACTGATGAATGTTCTTTTTTATACGAGGCATGTCCACAAAGTAAGAGTACTGTTTGGCTGTCGTGCTGTGATAAATTTTTTCCAAAAAGTTGGAAACACTAAGTTGTAGTGGGGGTCTCCTGAAACCAAAAAGCACTGCCGATCCACGTCATCGCCAAAACTTGCCTCGTGTTCGTTTCTGTGAAAAATGTCTATAAGAAATCCCACCAAGTGCGAAGTGCGCGCTAGATAGATAGATATCATTTATTTTGCCAAAGATTACATTGTTGCAATATAGCAATAGTCAATTAAATATATAAACAAACAAATATATATATATATATATATATATATATATAGGTACATACATAGACTAAAACCACACATTAAAAAAAATTATAATAATAAGTAGACACTGGGTATATAATGTAAGACACAAACAAACAGATCAATTAAAATACTCAGACACATGGTTAAAACACTTATCTATTAAAAATTCCTGGATAGTCTTCCTGAACACAGTTAAGCTCTCAATATTTTTTATTTTTTCTGGCAACTCATTGAAAATACGCAACCCTAAATATTCGGGTGAGTTATAGGTTATACACATTTTTGCAAATGGTACACTAAAGTTATTTTTACTCCTGGTATTCATTGAATGAATATCTTTGTTCAGTTTGAAACTGTTTTTATTTTTAAAAATGTTGTAAATAATTGTAATAGGTGTAGACCTAACAATCCTTTCCGGTAGTGGTTGGTTTGTGCTTCGATATAATTGGACTGTAGATGATCCTGCGTGTTTCAAATCGAGTACCAGAAATTTGAGAAATTGACAGCCAAGTCGCACATTATAACTTTTAATAAACATTCAATCTGGTTACATCAGTAAAAAGGACCACCTGTCCACAAGACAGGAAGGAAATCAACAATCAGTGTCGATGACACAAAATGATGATACGTATTTGTATAAATACCTTACAGGAAAGCTCAGCTCTTGCAGGACAATGTACATTTAACTTGTCAAGTTTGACAACGGAAAATACCAAATTCAGCTTTACCGCTTTTTGGAGATATATTTGCGTAGATCTTGAAACATTAACTCCACAAACTCTATTTATGGATTCAGGAACATATATTATGGTTTTCTGTTGCAATTTATAAACGTTTTCTCATCAAATATAGTGCAGTTTTTTAAACGTAAAAAGGACGCGTCAGAATATTTGCATTCTATTCAACAAGACTTGACACCCGCACACTTGATTCCGCTATACAAAGCCCAGGCATGCAATTGAGCAGGATTGGCTTTAAACAATTTTATAGGACCTTTTCCAACAAATGTATAAAGACATTTCCAAAATATATAGTGAAGTAAGCGTTAATACCCTAAACTCTGCAAAAATATTCCTGCAAGAATGTGTATATTTTACATCAGCAATACATCTGATGATGCGTTTTGAGAAATAAACACATCTCCTGCTAGGGTGCTGTTACCCCAAAGACAAATACCAAATCTAATGCGGGTGTCTACTTGTGCATAATATAAATTCATCATCTGTCCTCTAGTTAGAACACATTTAACATTTTTGAAAAAGTAATGTATTGAATTCAGTTTGTAAATCAGTGTTTCACAGTGTGGTTTCCAACTAAGAGTTGGATCAATCTTGATTCCTAAAAAACTGATAGCCTCTACATTGTCTCGAACCTTGCAGTTGTTGATAGATATATTAAGTGGTTCACACACTTTTTGTCGGTTATGAAATGTCGTTAATTGAGTTTTTTCAGTATTGAAAAATAGTTGATGTTCATCAAACCACTCACGTGTATTTTCTAATAAATTTGTAATTTCGGTACTTATGTTTGTTGCTGATGGATTTGAAATGATTAAAGATAAGTCATCTGCATACATTGTAAAAAACTGATTTTTCAGAAATAAATCGAGGCTATTTACATATATTAAGAAAAGACAGGGCCCCAGCACCGATCCTTGTGGCACACCAGATTCTACTGAAGTGTAGTCTGAATTATATTTTTTTATTTTAGTTAGATCTATATGCTGTATTTAAACGAATTGTTTCCTATACTTCAGAAAAGATGATATCCAGCTCAAAGGTTGTACTCTTATTCCAGAGTCATAAAGCTTTGATAGTAAAGTATCATGATTGACACAGTCGAATGCCCTGCTCAGATCACAAAAAATCCCATCATAAATTTCCTTCTCGAGGAAGAAAAAACTCTTACTGAAATTTTTTGAGTTCCATTATGACTGGTGATGAAATATGGGTGATACATTACACCCCTGAGACAAAAAACAGTCATTACAGTGATGACACACTGGTTCCCCTTCTGCCAAAAAGTTCAAAACCTCAATTTCGACTAGAAAAATCATGGCATCCGTCATTTCGTACCGAAAAGGGGTAATTTTGATTGGGTTTTCGCCTCAAGGGGAGACAATTACTGCAGCACGATACTGTGGAACCCTACAAAAGTTAAAGAGAGGGATACAAAACGAACGGAGGGGGATGTTAACGAAGGGAGTTTGTAACACGACAACGCCACCAAGGCTAGTTTGAACTCATTTGGTTGGGACATTTCGAACCACCCTGCATATTCCCCTGACAAAGCACCTTCAGATTTCCATCTCTGCACCTACCTGAAGACCACATGGCTGGAAAAAAAATTCAAACTGATACGGAGGTGCAACAAGAGGCCTTTAAGTGGATGAAGGAGATAGCGGAAGAGTTCTATGAGGAGGGCATAAAAGGCTTGTGCAACGACTTACAAAATGAATAGAACGGGAAGGTGACTATGAGAAAAATAAGTAATATGTATACCTACAAAATCCTGAAATTTTTTCTTGATTTTTGTTTAATACTAAAATTGAGTACACTTACTTTCTGGATATGCCACGTGCATCGTTCCAGAGCTATGTCAAGCACTAAGCACTCTTGAAAAGTGCTCCAAAATGTCAGGCACCAAGCACTTTATTTTTAATAAAATGCTCCCTATTACTGAGCACTTTCAAAAACTTATTCTGGTCGGGAGGCACAAAGCACTTTTCAGACTAATGGATACTTAGGTTACTGAAACATAATTTAACACGTTATATGTTTACATCGCAAGATGTTCCTAACAAATGAAGCGAAGATTTTTTGTAAAGAAGTGTATAAACTTATATTTATTGCGAAGCGCTCGTGTACTCGTTGGAAAGTTCTCTGTAAATCTCCAGTTCTTCAAACAAATCTAATCCGAGGAGATTCTTCTTGTCGATTTCATATAGAATTTTAAAGTTTCTGTTGCAAAAAACCGGTCCTGGACGCCCGGAAAAATCATTTAGACCACGTGGTTTTTTTGCACTCTATTTTGAAAACTTTCCCAGATTATGATGATTTCAGTGTCCATAATAGGGAAGTTGAGGAATATTGCTGGAGTGAAACCGGCCTTGGACGCCTGGAAAAATCATTTGGAATATGCGGGTTTTTATGCACCCCATCCTGGAAACTTTCCTAGATTATGATGATGGCAGAGTCCATAATAAGGAAGTTGAGGGATATTGCTGGAGTGAAACCGGCCCTGGACGCCCGGGAATAGTATTTTGACCATGTGGTTTTTTTCCGCACTCTATCTTGAAAACTTTCCTAGATTACGAGATGACAGAGTCCATAATTTGTGTTCAATCACTTTGTTATAGTCTTTACATCAGAAAAATTCGAATAGAAGACTTTATTAGTATGTCCCGGCATCAGGGTTGACTAAATAAACAAATTTAAAAACTCGCGGGAGCAATTAAGTTGAAAAATTGAATAGTGCACTGATTTCAGAAAACCTAATTTTTTGAGGAAATTCGAATTTGTAATGGAGAAAAGTGTTGTAATTAATCACATGTGAGAGAATGAATCAAACCGGTATCATTTCTAGACACCAATATCAATTTCGATAATTTTGTTGGTAAAAATTGCTTATATCTTTATTTTTAATTTTTTTCTGGTGAGACTTGTTTATAACTATATTTATCTATAATCCGTTAACGAACCTAACGCCAATAATTTATTTGGTGGCATTCGTTCATCTCCCAAAGTAATTTCATGTGTTCTTCCTTGCTCAAATTGATCATTTGAGCCAGCCCCCCTATAAAGGGGTTTAATATATTCCTGTTATCATTAACTATTGGTTGAGGTATGTGGATTAAAGTTCATATACTGAATTATCTATGAGAAACATTTTCATACGAAAAAGTTTACCAGAAATGAACAGAAACATTAGAGAAAATTCAAAGGAGTGGGAAGGGGAGAAAAGTTGGCCATTGTGTCTTCCTTTTTGAAGATTAGGTTTTCTGGCCCCTGTAAAAGTTCTGTACAAAATCTGGAAGCTTAAGATTTTCAATTTGTTTATATGGTCAACCCTGAGGCCGGGCTCTACTATAAAAGTCTTCCACCCGATGTGAAAATCATAACAAAGTGAAAGAACGCCTACAGGAGACGTCAAATTTTTGCGATGATCGATTATGGTGCCCCAAATTTTCAACCTGTTTCGAGTAGTACCTCTCAACCGCATCGTTTTTCACTTTGTCAGATGATTACCATAGAACGTCAGATAATGACAGATATTGCTGACTGATTTTCTCTTTCCTGGGATTTCAACCACTGAAAATTATCAGTGTTGGGCTTAAAAAATTAAAATTTTGCTTTCGAACGTGTGCGTGACATGTGAAAGATTCATTTTCCGTTTGCAGAAAAAAAAGTTGGCTGGTTCAATTTTATGTTGATCAACTTTATCAACTGAAAACATCTATAATGAGAAGAGATTCCATGTTCTTACACATCAAGTTGATAAAATATGTACAGAATCATTCGTCTCCGGTATTTTTTGTATAGTAAATTCTTCAGTTAATTGTCTCAATCCAAGAAAAAAATTACCCGTTCTTGGAAAAAATTAAACATTCATTAGTTGTTTGAACACGATACATAAAACACTGTGTTTAGTGACGTTTCGGTTGCGTGCCAGATTGTTAATTATCATAAAGTGAAATAAAGTGCGCAAGCATATCGGAAGAATGAATGGTTTTTACTTTTTATTTCTGTATTATTTTCCTTTCGATTATGAAGTATGGGTGTTTTTCTTGGAAAATTTTGTTTTCGGAATTCAAGGTCTGAAAAACTTCAACAGTTTTCCTTAGAACTATCAGTGAAATGTAGATTCTTGTGCTAATATAAAAGATAATGTATACTGAATTGATTAATTTATATTTCATAATGAAGGAGTACAACAATACTTGACGAGATGTCCTCACTGAATAATGACAATTGGATTAAAATTATCCTGGACTGGTTGGAATTATTTGTAATATTATTATCATTATTATTTAATGAAATTTCACCAAGACATGTCGTAACCCTTCGATATTTTATGTTGAACTGTGATAATCTACCCCGTATGTTTGTGTTATTATCCCTTTGAACACTCCAAGATGCTTATGGAAAAATAACTGGTAATTGAATCACTTATTAGAATGAAAAGGAGAAATCAAAGCAGATGCTCGCTGCACTCGCATTTTATAAATTACCAGAAGATAGAGACACACCTCCGGCGTGTCTCTTTCTTCCGACAACCCACCGAATTTATTTACGTAAAATTGGGACACGACCTATAACCCAACCTATCTTTTCAAATGGCTGGTAATTCCATAACTAATTAGTATAAAAAGGTAAATTCAACTTACCATTGATAGCTTCTTATCTTACCAATCCTTTATAAGAGAAAACTCCGTTTAAACCTCTGCTTTCACTGAGTTTCTGTTATCTGCTTTTTCAGAATATGACTGTATCATTTGCAAACCCAATGATATTTCCATTGTTATTAATCAACGAGAAGAGTCCATGTATATATACATTGAAATGTGTAGGTCCCAGCACGGAACCTTGAGGTACTCCACAGTTAATCACCATCTCAGTGCCAAGTACATCATCTATTCTATTCCTACTGCCTGAAATCTTCCTGTTGAATAATTTTCAAACAATTTCAGTGCAATATCTTCCAAGGGCTGAAGAAGAAAGTGATGACTGACGGTATCAAAATCTTAGGATAGATCTACGAATATACAGAAGGACGATTTGCTTCCATTTAAAGCTTTGATAATTTTTGAAGTCAGTGATAGAACAGTATCTAGAAATATGTTCTCTGAATCCGTATTATTTGAAATAATTTTATATTTGTTGAGAAAAGTAACAAGCATTTTCCTAATCATTCTTTCAAATGTTTCCGATAGATGGGTGACTAGGAAGATTGGACGTTAGTTTGTGATGATAAACGCTTTCTTCCATACATCGATTGAAAATGGATGTCAACGGATCTGAAATATAGGATGGTAATAATTTTATACTTTCCGCTTTCAATTCATCATATCCTGCTGCCTTGATATTTTTTAACTCAAAAATTAAGTTTTTTGTCTCCATCGAGGTAATTGGTTCGAACACAAATGAATTTGTAATGGAGGATCTTTCTATTTTATTTTATCTTGTCAGCAAGAGTTTTTCCCGTTTCTACGAAAGTTTTATTAAATTAATTCGGTATTTGGATTTTTATCAGTAATTCTTTTATTTTCTCTATGATGCTTTATTTTATCCATGACGTATTTTTGCTTTTTTCTCGTTGATATTTGTTTGATAATATCCCAAAGAGTTTAAGAATTATGTTGATTTTTTTCAATCACAGACTGCCCTCTTGAAGGTAGTCGATGATCTTGCGAGAGCCAGAGATGAATCAGAAGTCACCATTTTAGTATTGCTGGATCAAAGCAAAGCTTTCGATTTAGTTAATTTCGATCTGCTCCTTAGCAAGCTTAAGTTCATAGGATTCGATGATATTTCTCTTAAATGGATGACCAGCTATCTCACAGGCCGATCACAGAGGGTCAAACTGGATAATTTCTCATGGTCATCCCTAAAAGAAACCTCTTCAGGTGTACCACAGGGAAGCATATTGGGGCCCTTGATGTTTTCTGTGTTTATTTTCGATTACCCATCTTCCTTATCACATTGTCAGGTACATCTATACGCAGACGATATACAGTTATATTTGTCTTCACGTAATAATGATACAGAACGTTGCGTAGCCAATATAAACTCAGATTTGCATAAAACATTCCTATACTCGGAGCATCATGGACTAAAAATCAATCCAAACAAAACCTTGGCATTATGCATAGGATCTCAGGGACAAAAAGTTGAAACTCAAAGAAACTTCAGGCTCACTCTCGATAACGCAGACATTGACTGGGTAGACACTGCTAAAAATCTTGGCGTAACCATAGATAGCTCCTTGTCTTTTCATGAACATGTGAAAAACATTTATAAAGTATCATTTTTCAAACTCAAATCGCTGTATAAGTTCAGGTATCAGTTATCTGAAGAAATGAAGCTCAGGCTAGTTAAAACACTTATTTACCCCTATATCGAGTACTGTTGTTCGGTGTTTTACAATTTTTTGCCACAATGTAACAAATTGAAGTTAAAACGAATACAAAATGCTTGCATGCGATTAGTATGCTGCATACCATATGGTGAACATGTCACACCATTTTTGTTAAAAATAAAGGAGTTGAATATGAGGTACAGGGTCCAATATTTGATAACAATTTTCTTATTTAAGTTGCTCCAAACTAAAACTCCTAGTTATTTATATAGTTTAGTAAGCAGGCATTCTGATATACATTTGGTCAATTTGAGAATTAACTCATTCAACATACCTAGGCACCGTACTTCCAAATTTGATGGATATTTTTCTTATATTGCCCCCAGTTATCTGAATGAAATTTTACCCATTTTACATCATAATATTCATCAATTCAAGAGAGAAATTAAATCACAGCTGCTTACTGCTCAGTGCTAATATCAGATTCAATGAATATGATATTGTAATGAAATTGACCAATAGTATCTTAGACTAAGAATATTAATAGCAATTAGTACCTATACGCTTATATCCTTTTCAATTTTTCTCATCCTTTTCTTTTTCTCTATTATTGTTCTGATAGTAAGTAAGTATTATAATTATATTATTACACACACTATATAATTCATGGGAGAGGTGGAAGATAGCCTTTGGCTAACCTTTTCCCTTTATGTATAAAATGTACCTTTTTATGCATAATAAACCATATTATTATAATTATTATTATAATCAGTTTATTATAGAATTTGATATCAGCTTTGTTAATCAAGCAATTCAGCTTGTTTCGATAGCTACTGTTTCATTTTCTAGATCGACATTATGTGGATGATTTGTATAAGACAAAACATGGTGATTTTATTGGACACATGAACAGGATGTTCATAAAGTCAGTTGTGGACTCATCTGCGACTGAAAGTTGGAATTTAGTCGCTATTTTCCATCGTACAAGATATCCTCTCTTGGAAGGGATTCATGTTGTGAAGAGAAACATTCTCAATTGAAAGTTGAACCAATATATGACTCCTCTAGAATCGGAAAAACGTACGATAAATTGAAGTTACTTTTCTGTAATATCTAACAGAAAACAACTACTTTCCCGGCTAAAGCCACGCTGGACACTGAACTACATCTGATAGATATTGTGAAAAACCCTTTATAACTTGAGAGAAAAATCTGAAAGTAAAAATATGCATTTTCATTCTGATAGTTGATTATTTACTGAATGTCCGGTTTCCATTGGAGATTCTTATCTATTTTCAATTGAGAATGTTTTTCTTCACAACAAAACATGGTGTTTTTATTATTGAAAGGATTCAATATTCCATTTTTAAACCAGGGTGCTATTTTCTGTTCGTTCTTCCGACCTGATCTGATGATAATAGATGAGTTTTTCTGTTGCAGACACTGCAGTCGATGCAATGTGGACATCATTCCAGGAAATGTTACTGAACATATGCTTGTTGTACTACTTTATGTGAATAAACGATGATGATGATGATGATGATGATATTGTGTATATTTTGTTGATATTTATAATTTTCTTCATTTTACTATTGTTCGCTATCATCCATTTTTTTCTGTGAGTATAACTGTAGGTATAACTTGAAGTATGGTGATCTGTTACTGTTATTTTCAATACAATGGGTAGGATACTTTCAGTCCAATCAACATATACTTATATTAAAAAAGGAAATGATCGTATACACTTCACAGGCAATGAAAAATGTGTAAATACTTTATTTCATATTAAGGTCTGATAGGTAATTATCTCAATGCACCTCGAAACGTGAATGCTGCAGAAAAACTTAATGATTTATTAGCCCATTTCATTACACCAAAAGCACCCCCGACACAGAACTAAATGAATGTTTCCAGATTACCACCGCGTATCACAAAGTGCGACGTAAATTCTAGTAAAACAACTTTTATTCGTGCCGGCGACTATTTAACAAGCAAGTAATACGCGATACATGTATGCTTTTATCAGATCCATATAAATTCGATACGATTATACGTAACGATATTCCAAATTTTAAAGTTGTTCTTTTCACGAGACGGTCTGTGGTGTTATGAAAATATACTTGTAGCGATAATAGATTAGTTTTGGAGTTTTTTTTTGTTTTATCGTTTCCCTGTTTTGACTTTTCACCCAACGACTAATTACGTACAATAAATCACCCAGTTGAAATTTTTGTGATATACAGTGTGTACATAAAGTAAGGAATAAATTCATTCTTTCTGAATGTAAAGATATTTCGGAAATATCCTCGGACAGGTCGATTTTCTTTTCCGATGGGCCAATATTTGAACCCCACCCAAAATATATAGGGTTATCCACAATTGAGTAAAAATGACTTTGGTGGTATTTTTAAATTGGACGCCCAGTATATTTTTCCATATTTGGTTAGGGATCGTCATTACAAATCCAGTGATACCAAGTTTGATGGGATTATGTCAAACGGCTGCGGAGATATGGCCAAAAAACTTCTCCATATACCCAATGAGTGCGACAGACTTTTAACCTGAATCGTGTGGAGTCTCGCAGTCATACTCATTAGACATACGAGGAAGTTTTTGGCCATATCTCCGCAGCCGTTTGACATAATCCCATCAAACTTGATTTCACTGGATTTGTAATGACGATCCCTAACCAAATATGGAAAAATATCCTGGGTGTCCATTTTAAAAATATCACCAAAGACATTTTACTCAATTGCGGATAACCCTATATATTTTGGGCGGGGTTCAAAAATTGGCCCATCGGAAAAGAAAATCGACCTGTCCGAGGATTTTTCCGAAATATCTTTATATTCAGAATTTATTAATTTGTTCCATAATTTAGCGTCGCACTGTATATAACCCCAAAAAAATAACCCGTATTGTAGCCAACTCTCAACCATACCATAGTAGAGCTGGATCAATTGATCAATATTGAGTACATGCCGCAAGTTTCTGAATTGGAAGGCAATCGTACGAAGGCGTAGAAGGGCCACGGTTTTTTCCTATTTTTAATCCCGACTTCTATCTCGGGATCTCGAGATCCCGACATCTAAGTCGGGATTCTATCTCGGGATCTCGAGATCCCGACATCTAATTCGGGATTCAGCCATGGGTTTTCTACGAAGGCGTAGAAGGGCCACGGTTTTTTCCTATTTTTAATCCCGACTTCTATCTCAGGATCTCGAGATCCCGACATCTATGTCGGGATTCTATCTCGGGATCTCGAGATCCCGACATCTAAGTCGGGATTCTATCTCGGGATTTCGAGATCCCGACATCTAAGTCGGGATCCTGACTTCTATCTCGGGATCCCGACTTATATCTCGGGATCTCGAGATCCCTACATCTAAGTCGGGATCCCGACTTCTATCTCGGGATCTCGAGATCCCGACATCTAAGTCGGGATTCCGACTTCTATCTCTGGATCTCGAGATCCCGACATCTAAGTCGGGATTCCGACTTCTATCTCGGGATCTCGAGATCCCGAGATAGAAGTCGGGATTTCGGCTATATCGCCTATATCTACTCTTTGTATTCAACTTCAGTCGTCACTCGTCAGTCTTTACACTCTTTGTCGGGATCTCGAGATCCCGAGATAGAAGTCGGGATCCCGAGACAGAAGTCGGGATCCCGACTTAGATGTCGGGATCTCGAGATCCCGAGATAGAAGTCGGGATCCCGACTTAGATGTCGGGATCTCGAGATCCCGAGATAGAAGTCGGGATTAAAAATAAGAATAAACCGTGGCCCTTCTACGTCTTCGTAGTTTTCTATCCTTCCTGACGAAACAAATTATATTTAGAGTTCACAACCTCGCACGCGTAAAGAGTGTAAAAACTGACGAGTGACGACTGAAGTTGACTACAAAGAGTAGATATAGGCGATATAGCCGAAATCCCGACTTCTATCTCAGGATCTCGAGATCCCGAGATAGAAGTCGGGATCCCGACTTAGATGTCGGGATCTCGAGATCCCGAGATAGAAGTCGGAATCCTGACTTAGATGTCGGGATCTCGAGATCCCGAAATAGAAGTCGGGATCCCGACTTAGATGTCGGGATCTCGAGATCCCGAGATAGAAGTCGGGATCCCGACTTAGATGTCGGGATCTCGAGATCCCGAGATAGAAGTCGGGATTAAAAATAGGAAAAAACCGTGGCCCTTCTACGCCTTCGTACAATCGAATTCAACTTCGAGATTAGATAATTGGAGTGAACCTTTCAGTTGAGACTTTTATCTATTCGTAATTCTAGAAAAACAGTTTGATCGAAATTAGTTGTAATCGATGTACTCCATTCGTTGATTTGGAATAATAGCTCATAACATTCTTTTTGGACGTGGTGAAACCTCAGGGCTTGAGTTTTCGAAGTATTGAGAAACAAATAATTTGCTGAACATTCATTCTAGGAGATCATCACCTCATTGCATTTATCATGCAAAGAGGAGTCCATTTTAGCAGATCCGATTAACGACGTATCGTCAGCATACATTGTGAAAGATGCAGATATCGAACGTTTATATAAGTCATTAATATAGAATAAGAACAGAATTGGTCTCAGTATGGACTCTTGAGGAACACCAATGTCTATTTCAGCATACTTTGAAAAATGATCGTTGATAGCTACATACTGTGTTCGTTTGCGTAGAAATGATTTAATCCAATCTAGAGGATAGCCTCTGATTCTATGCCTACTCAACTTTTCCAGTAGTATGTCATGATTGATACACCCCGCTGAGATCACAGAAAATTCCAACAGGGCATTGTCCTGCCTCAATTCATTCAATTACTTTTTGTTAATGGGAAAACACCGCGATGTTTGTAGATTTTTTGTTCCGTGTTGATTTTTCGGAATTATATCATACTATTCTAGACAAAATGACATTAATCTGTCCAAAAAAACAATACTCGAACACTTTGGTCTGTAATTTCCAAGGTTCGGACGATCTCTTTTTTTTGCACACAGATGTTATTTTACCGCATTAGAGTAACTCTGGCAAAACTCTTGTAGAAAATGAGATATTAATCATAAATGTGAGTGGTGTGATGAGTTCCGATAAGCACTTCATCAATAGAATCCGTGGGTACCTCATCCGACCCCGAAGAAAATTTGTTTTTTTGTTTAGTTTTGAGTAACTGAAATAGTTCAAGCTCCTGATATGGCATAAGAAACAAAGAATTGAGAGGTGATGTAACCTCATGCAGAAAGGGACTGAAGTCCTTGTCACTATATCGTTCAATATCTTCAATATCATCTGCGTAGAATTTATTGAAGAGAATGGCTACGTCTCTTGGATCGTTAACAATGGTGTTATTATCATTTACTGTTATACTGGATTTCATAGGATTCGATTTATTATAGAGCTCTGACACTACTTGTCACGCAGATCGTGAGAGATTGTCTGAATTCTTTATTTTGTTTTGATAATATTCCTTTTTTGTTTTAATTATCAAATTATCGTGGGTCTTTTTTCTGACTATACCGGGTGGCTACGGAAGTATTGCCTACGGAATATCTCAGTTATTGTATGAAGTAGGTTTGTGAAATTTGGATCGTTGATATAATGACATAAGAGCTAGAATTTGAGCATATTGACATGTCGAGGTTAACTTCCGGTCTGACCGGAAGTAACATCAACTTTCTTATTTCGAATGGAAACCCTATTGTTTTTTCTTTTCGCTTTATTCAGCATTCAATTCCCTTTCTAATGACATATCACAAGTTGGTATCTAACCAGAAACTAGGTCAGAAAAAAATTATTATTGAAATTCACCGAGTAGGCCGTGGAAGCAAAATGAAAGCCAAAAATTGAAAATTTGGCTATGGAAACCATACGTCACTTGATAACAGTTGCTACTACTGTGATATTTTATTTTCATTCGTCGGCGTTATAAAAAGCCGCCAAAAAAAATATTGGAAAAATTGGGAAAAAAACAATACTCTGTAGGTCCATAACTTAAATAGGAACATACAACTTTTTCTTGCCTGTACTATTCAGCATAACCATTCCTTTCTAATGATATAATAGAAAGTAATTTTTTGAAATGAAATACCAAAAAATCCAATTACTATTCTTCAAATAACGAAAAAACAGATTTATCGAAAAAAAAAATTCAAATTGATAGGATTAAAGATGAAATAAAATCAAAACAAATGTTCGAAATGCATTCCCTCAGCGTCAATACATTTATTGACTCTGGTGATATTTTCATGTAAAACGTTTCTCAACATTTGGGGCGTGATATCTTGGAAAGCTCTACGAATTTTTACTTCTATCTCATGTAGAGTTGTAGGCTGTGTGGAATACAGCCTATTTTTAAGATGCCCCCATAGAAAAAAGTCGCACGGAGTAAGATCAGGTGACCTTGGTGGCCACCTGACTGGACCATGGGTTGTTATAAGTCTCTCTTGAAAGCGATTTTTTTTTTAAACATTCACCATAAATGAGAAGCATGTCAATTTGTTCGGTTCGTGAATAACGGGGCATTTTTTGAATATTCCACTAACTGATTTCGATTTCCAAACCCTTTTAAAATGGCAGAATCAAAAACACTACTTCGAACGTCAAAATAATATGGATAGCAGCGTTCGTGACAGCTCTCATTTCTTTTTTGTTTCATTCCAAAATACATCTAAATCAGCATACTTGTTAATATTTTGGTTCGAATGATTATTGCAATGGAATGATTATTCTGAATAGCACAAACATCGTCCATAGGCAGATATTAGAATATCTATGGACGATGGCACAGACCAAGTACGTTTATGTTCCTATTTAACCTAGAACCTACAGGATATAATTTATCATTCCATATTATTTTTAATTTTATTTTTGCGTATGGCGATAATCTGTTTTGTTATTTGAAGAATAATAATTGGATTTTTCGGTATCTCAGTTCAAAAAATTATTTTCTATTATATCATTAGAAAGGAATGGTTATGCTGAATAGTACAGGCAAGAAAAAGTTGTATGTTCCTATTTAAGTTATGGACCTACAGAGTATTGTTTTTTTCCCAATTTTTCCAATACTTTTTTGGCAGCTTTTTATAACGCCGACGAATGAAAATAAAATATCACAGTAGTAGCAACTGTTATCAAGTGACGTATGGTTTCCATAGCCAACTTTTCAATTTTTGGCTTTCATTTTGCTTCCACGGCCTACTCGGTGAATTTCAATAATAATTTTTTTCTGATCTAGTTTCTGGTTAGATACCAACTTGTGACATGTCATCAGAAAGGGAATTGAATGCTGAATAAAGCGAAAAGAAAAAAAATAGGGTTTCCATTCAAAATAAGAAAGTTGATGTTACTTCCGGTCAGACCGGAAGTTAACTTCGACATGTCAATATGCTCAAATTCTAGCTCTTATGTCATTATATCGACGCTCCAAATTTCACAAACCTACTTCATACAATAACTGAGATATTCCGTAGGCAATACTTCCGTAGCCACCCGGTATAGATGTTTGATGAAAATTATTCAATCATTCACTCAAGATTATATGACGTGACAATCTAAATTCACAAATAGCTGAGCCTATATTCCACCAATAGTATGAATATAATATTGATTTCTAATACATTTTGAACTCACAAAAAATTCTTCATCAACCCAATACCTAATCAATGCCACCTGGGATAGTGAAAAGTTCTACAATAAGATTAAAATCGATGTGCACATTTTCTGGACAGCATCGTACTATAATAATAACTTGATTAGGACATAATTATTTCCATTATCGCACATGTGACATCAATGTCAGGCCTGATACAGAAAGTGGCAGCACCCCATAATACACTGCATCACCCGGTCCAGACTCCATCAGACGCGCTCCGGAATCCGCTAGGGACAAATATCAATGTGGCCATGTCAATTCGAAACGATACAATTGACATCCCTTGATATATGTCCCATTCGCCATTGCACTGCCTGCGGACACCAGATAATGCCTTTCGCTTCATTTCGGTGTTTATACACCGCTCGCGCAACTTCGTGATGAATTGCTCCTGCATACTGGGTCTTGCCGAACTTAATACATTCCTCATCGATGGGACCGAGTATTCATCGGGGAATCTTATAACAAAGTTTAATTTATGTATGTCTGGTGAGTCGACAGAATTCTATTCGGGGTGGAAATAATAGAGCGAAGGTGAAGCGAAAAATATCCCGCCATTGTTGGGCTTGCTTGTTATACAAATGACGGTGTCAGCTCCTTTCAAACCTTTGAAACAGGTAATGTTACTTTGGTATTGTGCCTTGGTCTTTGTTGGGGGTCGATCATTATTCAGTATTATTATAACGAGTACGTAAGGAATAGAGTGGAAGATATGGAAGTTAGACGGAAGTTGGTTTTTTACTTGAAAGTTTTGTGTTTACTGAAATCATTGCATCCTAGAAATCTTCAATTTTTCTTGTCGTATTCACTTCCATTCATCATTGCTGAGAAGTTGACAAACTCTACACGGAAAAAAAATCTATACCCAGTATCCGAAATTTATACAGGGTGATTCAAAAGTACTTTGACAAACTTCAAGTGGTGATTCCTCACAAATTTCTAATATGAATTGTCCAAATAAATATATGTCCGGAAACGCTTCGTTTCCAAGATATAGGGTGTTGAAGTATTATTTTTATTTTCGTTTGTTTCAAATAACTTTTGAAATACTGAATTTAATTAAACGTTTAACTGTCACAAAATACGTAATTACCAAAACTACTTACTTAAACTTCAAATTCTTTTCCGAAGCATTCTTGTGAAAAATGCAAAATATTGGTAATAACTTCAACATGCATCGATTATCAAATAATTGACTTGAAATTTTCAAGTCCAAATATTTAGAAAACGGTTGCTTACAGCGACTTTTAACAAGGGTAGCCTTTTTACGTAGATATGATAGAGGAATCGATTTTTTTACTAAAAAATGTGCTAGAAGTACGCTCAAAAAAGTTATGAATCTTCAAAAAAGAAAAAGACGTGTAGGTGGCGCCCCCTACGAGTAAGAGAAATAATAACATCAGGTTCGAATTCGACACCTCAAAAACCTCTTATTACCAAGTTTCGTTTAATTAAGTTCAGTATTTCAAGAGTTATTTGAAAAAAACCAAAATAAAAATAAAACTTTCCGGACATATATTTATTTGGGCAATTCATATTAGAATATTGTGAGGAATTGTTAAAAAAAATTGTTAAAATTGTTAATTCCGTCAACCGATTGCACCCCTTACCTTTTAACGTGTGATGCCATGCACAAGACCGGTGAATCGGTGGATCGAACCCACGACCCCACGCATGCGAGGCGAACGCACTACCAGTCGACCACCACGGCCAATCACCTCCTGAAGTTTGTCAAAGTACTTTTGAATCACCCTGTATACTCTTCATCTGAATGGCGGATACCCGGGGTGACAGCAAATCGCTTGTTCGTTATTATCCGACGCTAGTTACTGTTCCAGCTATACTTTGGTATCTTATGACTATACTACAATCAGATATAATCAATTAACCAGTGTTTTGAGATGGGCTGTTCTAGGCATATAAAACTAGTCACATCGTTTTACAAAAATAGATTCCTTGGCGTATAGAAATGATAATCTTGTAGTACAAAGGTTGGTAGCTAGGAGGAGAGAACTGAAAAGCTGTTCCTATCAAACTAGTTATCCCGTAATATAAAACTTGCATTACCGTCCGATAACACCAGTTATCCTGTTTTATGAAACTAGCATGCTTGTCTTATGAACACGCACTTCAATTTTCATATAATGCTAATAACCTTGTCATATCAAAATAGCAGTTCGTTTGCCAATATACAGGGTTAGTCGAAAGTATGGATTCGCCCATTTTTCTCAGTTAATATGGGAGTTATTAAAAAAAAGTTGGGGTAAAAGTTGAAGAGTCTTTTAGTTTGCACCTTTCAATGTACTTATTCATATATTTTTTTCATCTCATAGACATTTTTCATTATATGTCATGTTTACTATCTTCGGAAAAGTCGTTTTCATCTCATTTCAGCAGTACTAATGTTATTTTCAACAGACAGATTCGTTCGATAGATTCAGTGCTCTACTTTCTTTTGGTTTTTTTTTCAGCTCAATCTCCTATATTGCTTCATTAATTTAAAACTTTAATCTGTCGGGGAATGTAACCAGACAGATATTCTAGCAGTAAGATAATACAAATCAGACAGTTGCGTACTTACTGTCTCTATTGAAAAATTGCACTCAAAAAACTTGCTCGAAGACAATGCAAGTGAAAAAAATATTGAATATTTCCAAATTGGAATAAGATGTAAGAAATAGTGAAATAGTTTCATTAGTACAAAAAAAAACAAGAAAACTTATTTTTTGTAGTAATGCAATATATACTTTTAGCATTTATTTAAATTTAAATAAAAATTGGGAATTTGGACACAAACTGTTCTTCAAGCAACATTTTCGAGTGAAATTTTCCAATATGAGAATAACTAGTAAGGCTCTTTGAACATTTAGTATCTGATAAATTAATATCTAATTATGCCACTGTCTAATCAAAATTGTCACATCGCTAGAATATTCGTCTGGCTACATTCCCGCAGTGGGTCAAGTCTCAAACGAAGAAGCAGTAGGGGTGGTAACCAAAAATCGAAATACTCTGTCTCTATTAAATAAGTGCTACTAAAGTGAGAAAAAACAAGATTTGGAACGATACTGAACTTGATATATTATACTTAGTTATAAATTATACATGAAAGGATGCCAAGTAAAATACCTTTCAACCATCAGTCCAACTTTCTTCGATGGATTTCCATATGAATTGAGAAAAATGGGCGAATTGCAGTCCTTAAATTGCTTAAAACCTTTCACGCACTACTGATCGATTGACATGCACGAACGCGAATGGCGAAATGGCATGACCCGGGTGTACCGTTAACCTCTTCGTACACGGTCGGTGCAGTTCGTACAAGTTCGCTGCACATTTTTTAAGAAAGGCTTCTAATCGAGAATACCATATAACTACTTTAAATTTCTTAGAAGACTGCTATCAGAGAACGGGAGTATTGGTGGTATACGAAATTTCCTGTAGGACTCGGCATATAGTGCTTATACAAAGCATTTTTGAATCTACACGCCAGAAATCTGTCTTTGGATGACGATTTCTAATATAACTAGATTTTTTATCGGTAACCGACGGGTCTTCTGTTTCAAAGACACATCATTTACAGAATATAGAAATTTCATATAACTAGTATATAATACACTTTTGTACAACAGTCTTTCTGAGCCATTTTTTTTCCGTGTATTGTTTTGGCTAAGGATTCTTTGAGTCATCTCTGGAATGTTCGTTTCTAGAAACATCTGGTTTAGCGTGATACGGATATGAGATTAGGAACAACAAAAATAAAAAAAACTAGTTGTTTAGATGAAAATTCTCTAAGAAATGTTCCAAATCTTCCTGAATCAGTTCTAAGTATCCTTGCTGTTTCCATAAATGAATACTTACAGTAGCAAAATTGAGTTGGGTGATTATGCAGTTGATAGAGTGAACAGTAGTAGTAGACACAGTACTTAATGAAATGTAAATCTGGGTATATTTCTGAAACGAGTTTTGAGAAGTCCAACTGATTAATATTTCCTTGATTTGTGTATCATAAAATTACCTTCTAGTCACAGTAGAATGGGTCCTAGCATCGTTCATTCCATTCATATCAGCAGGGCCGGACAAAACTCAACCTATACTACTTTAGCAAGGAGCAGACCTACTGATTCTTCACCTAGTTAGGTTATTCATGACGAGCCTGGCCTACAAACACATGCCAAACACCAGGGAAAAGTCCAAACTGGTCTTCATCCCGAAGCCAGGGAAACCATCCTACGCCCAGGTATTCAGATCAGTCTGCCTGTAATCGTTCTCTCTCTCTTTCTCTTCAATTATTTCCCGTCGGCTTCCATTCGGCGCCATGTGGACATGCCCCGCTGCGAGAAATCCGTTCCCATCCGGCCTCTAACTGGCGTAGACAGCGAAGCTGTATCGGGGAGACGCAGTTGTCTTGCTCTAGGCAATACTGCATCCCATATTAATTTACACTTTTTAATTCTTAACAAACACTTTAATCTTGGGTCGATGCACGTCCTCAGACGGCGGACATTACACACATTAAGCTCACTTCCAACACAAGGCCGCCGTCTGACCTCAACTGCTGCTGGAAGTAGAATCGTCATCGTTTATGCTCAAAACGATGGGAAATCGTTGAAAGGAATATCCGAGATAATGATTCAGAGAATCCAATTTTCTCGGAGTACCAACCTCGGAGCAATAAAAGATATAGAGAGGGCTTTTCTGTCTCTTCCATTAGAGCAACACACCCAATGATGTTTACAAACATCTCAGCCCGACTCATGTTAGAGAAGGGCGTTGTCGGATATATCCGTTTGCTCTCGGTGATCAGGTTGGAATCTCGCATTATATTCACTCTAAACTTGACGATCATTTTTGTTAACGTCCGTTCATGACTTATTTGTCGTCATGTCAAATCAAACCGCGGGCGTCACAGCGTGGTAATAATGGCATAAACCACATTTGACCTTTTAAGGTTTTGTCAAACCAAAGCGGGAACGCGGGAGCGGGAACGGTACTTTAGAACTTGCTTGCTAGAAAAACAGTACACGAAGCAAAACATATATTTTTCTATACAGCAAGAAAACACACAGTCGTCTCCACAATTCAATTCACCAACTGGGTAGTGTAATGGTGTACGGCAAGGGCTATCAATCAGCTAACCGTAGTATATTAAGGACATGTTTCGAACCCATACAGGCTCATCACCAGCTTATCAATAATTCTACAATAAAAGGAAATCCAATATAACTTAATGTAACAAAGTACGTTAGAATTACTTACATGGTGAGGAAAAAATAGATGCAATAAAATATATAAAAGAAATATGTTGTGCGTTGCCACATATTACCTATACTAGGTCAACATATTCAGGAGAATATAAAAATTATTATATTAAGGAAACAGTTTTTTGTTTTTCCGAACGGAGAAAGGGGCGGCTGTTAAGCCTTAATGCCCTTTTTCTTCCGAAAGGAACAAAAAATATTTGAAATATTTGGGGCCACATGAGGCGGAAAAATGAAATTAATAAAGAACGTGCTCATTAGACTAGTCACGCACAGAGAAAGAACAAAAGACCACAAGGACCTTTGACAGTATGAGCTGTCAGAAATCATTTAACGTCATTGATGACATGGAACACTGACAGGAGAGCCAGCTACTCGGAACGAAAATGAAAGGAAACAACTCCTATACAATCCAGGCTCGGAGCACGAATATCTCATGTCACATAACCAGGCCAGTGACGTTGTACCCTCAAACAAACGAACGGAATATGAAAGTAAAAATCAATGGGGACGCGAAACAACTACTTCATTCTACACCGAGCAATGGGACATCTACGACTCAACACTGTCATGGGGCAAAGCCAAACCCCGAGAGTAGATGGAAAGAAACCTCTCTCAGTCACCGTACACATCCCAAACCACTACATTAGAGGCAATGTGGAGAAGAAGGACCCACACGGCGACAGACAGATGCCAACCTAAACCACCCACGAAGCATGGCCGCCGTCCATACACAGACAGAGATTAGACAGCCCACAACCAGAGCAGGGAGAGCAATTGTTGTACAACTATACGGATCAAGATACAAGTATAGTTGTCGTCAAACATATAAGATAAATAAAAAAAGGCGCAAAAAATGGTCGATTAGCATGAAATTGACTCCCATGCCGCCAACCAGGGTCGGACTTGTACATATGCCGCTAAATATTGTGATGCGTGCAGATTATTCAAGTTAATTTAACAAAAGCAATGTAACTTTTGTATTCAGAATCATCCATTTTTATAATTATTAGTATCCTTAGATTGGGTAAACAACTGCCCCGTCGAAATCTAATTTGCTAATAGCTGGGCGTACCGCAAACAGCTGTGATTTCTATTATAACTAAGCCCGACCCTGCATGGAAAAAACATTCCTAATTGCTGTGCGGGCCTTTACATCGTCCGCGCTAAGTGTTACTTGGGGGCGATAGGTGGAATAATTTGAATAAAGGTAGAGATGTCAATAATTTTATTTATTGATTTAGTGCGATTTTAGTCTGAAAAACTGTTTGGTTATTGACAAAATAGGAATTAATTTCCTGGTAGTTTCCTGAAGTTATGTAAGTATGGATATTGACTCACACTGATTTTAGCCAATATTATCATGTGATTACCATATAAGGTGTGTATGGCGTGGTACTATGCATTTTTGGCAGAAATATATATTTTGTGATTGGTTTTTTTGGAGGAAATGTGAGGACTATCACAATATTTGCTCATACAGGATGATTCCTAAGGTGGACCGGTCCTTTCATTAATTTCTCACATTGCATAGAAAATAATGGCTATAGGTGAACATGTAAAAGACAACAATTCGTTTTTGAGATGCAGGGCGTTAAAGTTGAAAATTAATATTGAATTTACTTTAATTACTGAAGGATCACCAATCACATACTATTCAAGATATCCAACGAAGGCGATCCATTACATCCAGTGGAAATGAGATATAACCGGATGGTGGGAGTTAGACTGTATGTTTTTCACCCACCCAGCTATTCAGAATATTTTAGTGAATCACAAAATACCCAAGAGCAGATGAATAAATATATAATTGTACGAAACAGAATGCCAGTATCCAATATTGATTATATTCCCAAATTTGATTTCAGGATATGAAAGTACATTAAATTTTATGTAAGAAATAAATATATGATTGCACTAAAACTTGATAGAAATCACCGATAAAAATCGAGAAAACTATATTTGGCACCAAAATTTAATGTAATTGTGTCGGATGAAAAGTCCGTTCAAGACACCCATATGATAAATATAATTTTGGAATTTTAACACAATTGATCATTGACATACCACACTGAGAGATTCAATCAGAAAAAAATCACACATTGTGCATATCATCTATTAGAAAATCTTCAAACACGAAAGTATTATTCCAGTTCAAAGTGAAGTGATTTTTCGCAATAAAATCTGTATAAATAATGATAGCGTGGCAACGCACTATTCAATCTGAAAACATAGAATTACAGAGAGTTCATATAAATGAAACACAGAGCGATCAATTGGAAAGCTGAAATTAAGTGGGCCCTTCACGTGCAGTTTTTCGTGACTTCCAAAGTGACACTCCATCGCTCCACTCCAAATTCGAACGTGAAGTGTCAACATGCGCCTGGCGCTTCTCGCATCTGACGCGGCGCGAGACGTTCCAACCTTCTTAAACTAGCGCGATTCGAACAAAGGAGTCATCCAAACTGAAAGTGATGGGACAATTCCCGCGCCGCTCCGACTGTAGAGAAGAACAGTCGAATTGAATTGTAACGAGAAGACAGGTATAGTTGCTTCGAGTAGTCTTAATGTGATTTCGGCGCAAGTACCATTTTTGGACCAATACTCTGTGTCTTTCTTCTGGAATCTTCATTTTCTAATTTTATACATGCAATTTTTCTCTTTGAATGTAAAGAACACATCGCGAAAAAAGGCCCACTAGCTATCGAGAAGCTTCGAGGAATGAAGTTGGAGTACTATATTTGAATGTGCGTGTATTTTGGCATGCAACTTCGCTCCGAGAGTGACGCGAAGGGAGTGCGAGTCGGGAATCGAAAAATAACTGCACGTGAAGCTGGCCCTTTTTATTTTCATGGAAGACCATGTTGGTATATGGACTTATTTGAGAATTCCCTTCTCTAGATCACTTTTAAATTATCTGAACAAAAATATCTGAATTCCTGACAATCCAGATGTTGAGTCGTGAAGAATGCAGTACTGAATGAACACCCTGTATATACAAGAATGTCTTTTATTTGTAATTTTTTTGTTGAATAACTTTTACATTAATGATAAATTGAATCATTATACTGCATATATTTTTTGAATTACTCGTATCTATGTACTTAGTATCGATCTCTAGTATACTCATTAATCTAAATAAAATTGGATTAATTAATCCTCTGTCAATAATGAATTTGATGCAATTGAAAAATTCTTTACCCATGGCGAAGTTACCTATAATGCACTAGCTATTTCAAACTCTTGCACCACTTGCCCCCACATTATGTGGCACGTTCCAGGGAAAGATAAGACCATTTTTTGCGGCTTTTTTTATTTATCTTATATGTTTGACGACAACTATATCAATTATTTGGTAGAGGATCAAGGTAAGAACTAATAGTTTGGTTTATTGAAATTTAAGAGTGTTAAAAAACTTTTTGCAGTCAAATTGCACTTGTTCATTGAGAGACAAGACATTCGGATTACTGATAGCAGAATTGATTTCAAAAATTTCGAGGAGATTGAGAAGTGTACCTTTTTGACACACGTGTTAAATATCTAAGTCTTTGTGGAGACGACTTTGTGTTTTCTTGCTGTATAACTATGCCACTCCACTTCAAGATACAATGGACTTCTACCACTGGTTCATATATTTTTCGTTGCTTGTATGCATTTCGGAATACGAATAATCACATCTGTATGTCCCACTACAGAATTTAGTCTCGCATTCATCTCGTTCCCACTCCCGCTCCCGCATCCCTCGTTGGTTTGAGTAAACCTTCAAGTGGTATTAAATAAGTTGATTTTTATTGGATTTGCTTATTTTCATCTCGATTTTGAGACAAAACTACTCTGATTGTTGAAATAGATGTGAAAAACTTTGTTACTTTGTGTGTCGACTTTAAAAACTATTACCTATCAATAATTAGGAAAATAAATACACTAAAAAGTAAGTAAGTAAGAAAACTCAACTCTTCTGTCTTGTTGGAATGTCTTTCGAGTACTCAATACATAGCGTCGTTGATACTGCAATACGAGCTATGTCAAGAAACATTTATTTCACAGAAATGATGATAATTACTACATAAAAATGTCTGCACGCGATTATTTTGTAATTAATATAATATCTTTATTAGTATCAGTTCTCAAGTACAGAGTTTGCATGAATAGTATAAATGAAATGACACAGAGTATAAAAAATTTCAACACACGGACTATATTCTAATTACACAAATTACCAAAAATATTTTTTTTTATACTTTAAATTCCAATATAATGGCCGGTAGAAATTCTTATGTACCTAGTAATTATCGTAGGTAATACCACAAGTGTATCGGTGATTATCGAAATTGCAATTCCTTTGAATTTGATAATCAAATTATGTTGCTTGGCAACCACACGAGCGCTTGCGCGAGTGTGGTTGCCTAAAGCAACATAATTTGATTCGAAACCGAGAAGGAATTAACGATAATCGCCGATAACACGAGTTGTATTTGTTAAGATTATTTCATGAATAAAATCGATACCATTTTTATTTATTTACTATTCAATTTAACTAGGAACATTAATCCCGCATTTAGTTCTGAAATTATGCAACTAACAAAACATCTACTTGATATTTCAAACATCCCTCTATTTCAGTTACCAATGACAGAGTGCGTCATTCGTAGTTTCGTCATTACATGTCTAGCCTACTGCTTCTCGCTAGAGGTTATGTTTTGATAACATTTTGATTTAGTGATTTGATTAATCAGCGAGTATGCAAAATTTGTCGAAAATTGTGAAGTTGATATGAATTAATAGTAAGTGCTTATTTAGTTTTGGTCAAAGTTTGGTGTTGTGTCATTATAGCAGCTTGCTAGTGGTAAGTTTGTGTTTTGATAATAACCAATCAGGAATCGAACTACAAAATCGAAAACACATCATATACATATCCAGTAGCCAATCAAGAGCCGATCTACAAAATCGAAAACACGATGTTTTCATTTATCAACACAAAAATTTCAACCAATCATAACACGCTATTTTAGCATAAGTGAAATAGTCATCATTTTACAGTCTTCTTTAAAATGAATGTTTCTTCACATAGCTCGTATTGCAGTATCAACGACGATAGGTAGTTTAGTGATATTTTTTTAGTTTGAATTTGTTAGACATGGATTTTACTTCACTGTTCTGCAACTATAACAAAATCATAATTTGGCAGCTATGTATGGGCGCGTGTTTATGTGCATTTAGGATGTATGCTATTTTAGAGGAATTCGTGATTGTGAAACCGATGATATGGACTCAGATGATTTCAGAAAAAAGTGTTTGAAATTATCAACCATCAAATACAAAACATTAGACTACTTCGGCAAAAGAAAAATGCAATCCAAAATTTCCCTTTATATCGAGCTGGACAGATTAACAACAAGCATGTCGCTGCTCCACTCTGTGAACAAATCAAGACTATACCAAAATAGAGCTGTTTGTTATGTATTATGGGCCGTGGTGGTCGGCTGGTAAAAGCGTACGCCTCGCAAGCGTGGGGTCGTGAGTTCGATCCACCGATTCACCGGTCTCGTGCATGGCATCACACGTTAAAAGGTAAGGGCTGCGTCTTCCCTAGCTCACACAAGTCTCTCGAAGACTTCCGAGGGTTGCGTGTAGGGGTGCAATCGGTTGACGGAAATAACAATTTTAACAACAATAACAATGCAGAGCTGGCTTTGGAGATACATGTCGGCCCCTATTCAAATCAGGCACAATAATGACTCTCACCTCAATATTCATACTAGTTTGAGAAGTAGAAGTAACATAAGCCCTATGCTGTATCACTTCCGTTATGTTTAGCGATCATACATTATCCCAATTCAATGGCAAATTGCCATTAAGTTGAGATAACGTCTGACCACTAAACGTTACGGAAGTGATCAGTATAGGACTGAACGAATCTAGAAACTATATCAAATGATAAAAATATATTCAAGCAACACTATTTTTTCTAGAAGTTATGTGTTTGGTTCATTAGGTTATACCTTTATGTTCCGTTTACAGAAATCAGTTATAAGAAAAAGAGGAGACTGAACAAACATACCATCATAGGCAAAAATGAAACCATCACGTCGAAATTAGCACCTAGTAAAGCATTTCTCCATGTGTTTAAACATCATCCAGAGTTTACAAGTGAGGAGCTGTCCACAATTTTGGTGCCAGTTTTTCCTGAAGTGGTATGCGAAAAAATTAATTCAAAATATCCACAATATTACTCATCTTTCAAAATCACGATTGATGCATCCAACAGGGAAGCAGCCTGGAACCCAGATATTTGGCCCAGAGGAGCTATGGTAAACCAGTTTTTTCACGCGAGACAGAAAAGAGTCCAGGTGACATAGTAAATTCTGTATCATCTGATAATATCAAAAATTCGTCTTCTGAAACTGACCTTGGTCTGGTGAGCATTATTCTTGTCAACGTACAGTGTCTGTCTAATAAAATAGACCTGCTAGCTCTTTATTTGGACAAACAAAAATCTGATATATTAATGTCTCTGTACATTGACTAGACAGCACTGTCATAAATTCTGTGAAGTTGCCAGGATATAGCCTTGCCACCTCTTTCTGTAGAGCACAGAGAATCCATGGTGGTGTCGCTATTTTCACAAATGATAAATTGAAATACAAACCAATTCCATTAGTAGAATTCTCTAGAGAAATTGATGGCGAGTTTTGCGCAATTGAACTGGTAAAATCTAAAACCGTCATCATCACTTTATATAGATCAACAAATGGAAACATTGATACGTTTTAAGAACTATTAGAAAAACTGTTATCATATTCTACGAATAATTTCAGAAAAGTGATATTACTTGGCGATTTTAATGTAAACTTTCGAAAAATTTCACCTGATCTTACCGAACTAGCTAGCCTTGTTGCTTCCTTTGGTCTTGACGTAACAATTTCAGACTATACGAGGGTTACCCCACAGTCATCTACTTGCATTGATAATATCTCAACAAACCTTATTGAAACTAGTTATGTAACTCAAGTACTTGATGCTTGCATAGCTGATCATCGAGCTCAGATTATGACTTTGAAACTTGAGAAAAATAGCACTTCTAATGTTTGGCGTAGAATTATTTCTTCTAGTGGCATCGAAAAACTGAAAACTTCTCTAGAAGATTCAGACTGGTTTATTTATGACAATCCATTAAATAATTCTGATTTATTTGCGAATTTTTTGGTAACAAACTTTGAATCCCTTATAAAACAACATTTTCCGCTTAGAAAATGTCACTCAAATAACAACAAACAACCTATTGATTGGTTTGACAATAATTTGAGAAGTATGAGAGATACATTATCATGTATTAAAACGATTTCTGATTCAATTAGGGATCCACGTGATCTGAAAGTTCACAACATTAAAAAAAAAACAATATAAATGCAAAATAATTGAAAAGAAAAAATATACCTACGATTGTTATATTTCAAATTCTGATAATAAGGTTCGTGATAGTTGGCGATTGGTGAATTATGAAAGGAACAAACATACTTCCAAAAGATCTGTTAACGACATTGAAAATTCTGATTTCAGCAACTTTTTCGCCTCAATTGCAGAAGATATAATTAAGACACTGCCCAAAGATTTATCGGATACAAATGCAATCATTTATATGAAAGACATCTCTACTCCTTGCAAATCATTTTTCATAGAGCCGATCACTGAAAATGAAGTCATTGAAGCTATCGCTAAATTGAAAAACTCCGCTTGCACTGACATATACAATATAAATAGTAAAATTGTGAAAAACTTGACAGATATTTTAGTTCGCCCACTGACAGTACTATTCAATTCATGTATATGTGACGGGAACTTTCCTGATGCTTTCAAGTTAACAAAAGTTATACCTCTCTTCAAGAAAGGCGACGTTGCCAAAATCGACAATTACCGTCCAATGTCAATAATCCCTATTTTCTCAAAACTTTTTGAAATAATTTTAAAATCAAGACTTATGATATATATGGAATCCAATAATTTCATTGACCAATGCCAAAAAAAAATGTAGTACAACCCAGGCAGTGTTCAGGATAGTGAGTGACATAGTGGAAGGTCTGGAGAGTGGCAAAAGTGTATCAGTTACATTATGTGATCTCTCCAAGGCCTTCGACTGTGTCTCTCACGAAATACTGGTCGAAAAGCTGACGTTTTTTGGAATCAGGGGTTTGCCGCTCGACTTCTTCAGATCATATTTGAGTGATCGAAAACAATGTGTGAGCATCAATAATTCATCATCAGATTATAGAGCTGTCATGCAAGGCTCTGTGTTAGGACCTCTCTTATTCATTATTTATGTGAATGACTTGTTTCACAATATGTATCCGAAGACTTGCGTTGATTTTGCGGATGACACAACTTTGGTTGATGCTAGAACGAATATAGAAGATTTGAAGATAAACAGTCTTATAACTACTACTCGAGCTAGAAAATGGTTTACTTCCAATAATTTGAAACTTAATGACGATAAAACATAGAATCTCATCATCTCAACGAACAATAACATTGCTCAAGGTAATAGTGTGAAGCTGCTTGGATTAGTCATCGATGATAAACTAAATTGGTCCTGTCATGTCGAACAACTATGCCAAAAACTCTCAAGCTCCATATTCGTGCTACGCAATTTGAGTAAACAGTTATCCATAGAAACTATGATATCATGTTATTTCGCTTTGTTTCATTCTCATCTCAGTTACTGTACGTTGCTGTGGGGTAACTCTTGTCATGCTAACATTATTTTCCGTTTGCAAAAACGAGCTATCAGGATCGTAGCCGGTGCTGGTTTCAGAGACCACTGTAAAGACATTTTCAAAACTTTAAATATAATGCCCCCTCCATCACTATATATTTTCGTTTAATTATTAAAAATCAATAAAAACAAAGCCAACCTAGAGACCAGTGCAGATGTCCATAACTATTTGACAAGGAATGCTGATCATTTGAGATTACCTCAATACAGGCGCACAAAATCGACAAAAAATTCTCTAGATCTGAATTTATTCAATTTCTTACCTAGAAGTATCAAATCATTGAATAATATTGGAAAATTCAAATTCACAATCAAAAGACATATTTTATCTCATTGTTTTCATACAGTTGAAGAATATTTCCACACACCATTTTCTGAATTTGAGTGACAAAATTTTCAAGGAAACTGCTATGTCACCGATGACCATTTATCAAACAATTTCAAGGTTTCAAAACACTGGGTTGTTCAACGGTTTCAAATTTTATATATTTTCTGATTTTACATTTTGTAATTGCATATATACTGTAGCTAAATATTTTATATTTCAATTATTTTTATATTTTACATATTTTTAAATTTTTTATGTGACCTGCTGTTTTCATTGTCAAAGTTGACAAAAATTTTTTTTTTTGAAACAATTAATGTTATTTAAAAATCTGGTTTGTCCAACGATTTCAAATTTTATGTATTTTAAATATTTTGAATATTTTAAGTATCTCTATATATTTTATGTATTTCTCCACTCTATATTTTGTAAACCTTGAGTGTACACATATACTGTGGTATAGTATTGACTTGCCGAAAACAATATTTTTTTGTAACTTGGTTAAATAAAGATTCTATTCCATTCTATGTTTGTTCGCGAGTATAAACACATGTGTACGGGTAATCTATATTTTTATATTTTGCATTCTGTTTAAAATGTTTCTTTAGTTAGTGACTAAATGAAGGATTTATATATAGTTCTATTAAAAGACTGGACTGAATGCTCCATCCACAAACAACCTCGAGAATTAGCCTCGCGGCTAGACGTATCATTATTCCAATCCCTAGGGTGACTTCCCAAGTACTCAACCGGTTTATTATGAAAATAATAATTTCATAGCTTGATACGTTTTTGTTTGAAGAGAGACAGACTATGAGTTAATTAACTTCATCGTGTTCGGGAGCAATGCTGGCAGGGGTTTCGCAGCCGGGGCCACGGTTGTCAAAGCCAACTCGTTATATTATGCTTCGGTAATATTTTGTATGCATAGAGCGGCGGTATTGTTCTGCACGGGGTCGGTAAACATCCTGTTTATATGTCTGGTTGCTCGAAATATGAAACGATGGCCGTTCATTTTGATGTATGAGAGCGTATTTGATCGACATGTAATATTCACTAAATGGGTTGGAGAGGGAGGGGGTCAGTGGTCATCATTTTTGATTCTGTATCATAATTGAAGACGAGTTGATAAAGGTGCCATGTCCATTTTTTAAAGTTTCTAGTGATTGAGAAATACGCGTTTTGATTCAGAACTTTTATATAATATCAATTAAAGATAGAAAGGCCTGAGTCAAAGATCGTATGGATTTTTGGCACCACATATTTACCGTAAAATCCCCAACATTATCAAAGAAATCGCAAACAAGTCCCGGTTCAAAAAATGCTTGAAAGCATGGCTCTATGATATTTCTCGAAATGAAATACATAACTGGATCGACCTGATAAACTGATTTTGTTAAATTCCATTGAGACATTTTTAATATTTCAAAATGATTTAAATTCTCCTCGCGCTTGTTTTTACATGGAAATATGGAAATGGAAAACTACTAACATAAGATGAGTACACATACATAAGTTTGATATTAGTTAAAAATCTTCTATATACTCAGTATCTATATCGGATTGTAGTCTTGTCTATACGTATTAACTCTGATGTTCATCCTTCATACTGTATAAGAATCACTAAATTAATTATTGTTTAACGGTTACCTCACATTATTATTATTATTGCCATTATTGTCAGTAATATCCTTATCATTATTTTTGATTTTTTATTTTCATTGTTGTCATTATTATCGTTATTATTGTTATTGTTTTTATAATCATTATTCACAAATTGTTCGGATTTAGAAATTTATTAGAGTGAAATCAAACACGTACTAATCTACGGATTTCAGTGTACCTCGCTCTAATTATTTCCATTTCTTATTTTTAGAAAATTGTTTTGTTATGTTTGGGAATAAATATATCATTATCATTATATATATATATATATATATATATATATATATATATATATATATATATATATATATATATATTGGGGATTGCAGCAAAGTCAAAAGTGTACTCTTTTATAGAGATTATTCCAAGCTTTCGTAAATTTTATTTACATCTTCAGGGAACTACAAAGAATTATTATGTCAATTATACATTTTGATGTTATTAAAATTTTACTTACAACTATAGTGAGGTTAGTTGACATGTTCTTAGTTCTTTGTATAGTGACATTACAGCTTAAAATTGTAAATAATAAGGAAAAAAGACTTTACGAATATAAATAACAGAAAATTTTGAAATTTCAGTCGAAAAACAAAAGACTTGTTGATTGTATCCAAGGGACACAAATCAGTTGTCAATAGAAAAGAAATCTGTAATTTTCAAGTCAATGTTACCAACTGTAATCTTGTACCAGCTGTAATCTTGTACCAACTGTAATGTAGTACCAACTGTTGAAATATACGACTGTTGTTTTGTAAGTTAGGAAAAAATTACATTTCCAATTGAGTAGTTATGGAGATATTATTATTCATATGGAGAGTGTGGTCTAACGACAATAAGAAGGAATAAATCTCACTCAAATGATTTGTATCAGTTCTTTTATTCATACATTTTTTGTCTTGATATATGAAGGCCATTTCCAAAAAAGTTCTCTTAGTCATATGTGTCTCTTTAGCTAATATTTTAGTTGAGTTATAATTTATTCGATGGTCAAATTTGTTTACATGATCAGCAAGAGCACATCTTTCAGGATGAAGTCTACAATCACTGAAAGATGTGCTCTTGCTGATCATGTAAACAAATTTGACCATCGAATAAATTATAACTCAACTAAAATATTAGCTAAAGAGACACATATGACTAAGAGAACTTTTTTGGAAATGGCCTTCATATATCAAGACAAAAAATGTATGAATAAAAGAACTGATATAAATCATTTGAGTGAGATTTATTCCTTCTTATTGTCGTTAGACCACACTCTCCATATGAATAATAATATCTCCATAACTACTCAATTGGAAATGTAATTTTTTCCTAACTTACAAAACAACAGTCGTATATTTCAACAGTTGGTACTACATTACAGTTGGTACTACATTACAGTTGGTACAAGATTACAGTTGGTACAAGATTACAGTTGGTAACATTGACTTGAAAATTACAGATTTCTTTTCTATTGACAACTGATTTGTGTCCCTTGGATACAATCAACAAGTCTTTTGTTTTTCGACTGAAATTTCAAAATTTTCTGTTATTTATATTCGTAAAGTCTTTTTTCCTTATTATTTACAATTTTAAGCTGTAATGTCACTATACAAAGAACTAAGAACATGTCAACTAACCTCACTATAGTTGTAAGTAAAATTTTAATAACATCAAAATGTATAATTGACATAATAATTCTTTGTAGTTCCCTGAAGATGTAAATAAAATTTACGAAAGCTTGGAATAATCTCTATAAAAGAGTACACTTTTGACTTTGCTGCAATCCCCAATATTAACTGGTTTTATTCTTAACTAGTCAGCAACGACTACCCTTTCTATATATATATATATATATATATATATATATATATATATATATATATATATATATATATATATATATATATATATATATATATATATATATATATATATATATATATATTCTTATTATTATATTAATGTCGGTATTTTTCGGATTTATAAGTTTGGTATTTTATAATAAAATAAACTCTCAATTTTTTTAGTTATTTTAATTTTGATTGACACAGCACTTTCATCAACTGAGATCTAGTGCTTGCTAAATTATGTGTTATATAATCAAACAAAATACAAATTAATACAAAAAATTGTAATCTAATAAGTAGGAATTCCGTTTTTTCCTAGGGTTTTTCATAGTTTCTTCCAAAATAATTTCATTATACCATTTGAAATCCGTTGGAATGAACGTAAGTTGATCTTGTAGATTTGATATTTTTTCACTAGTTAACAAAACAACTTTATCAGCTTGCACTAGAGGTTCCTTTTTTTCTGCAAATCGACTTCCATAAATGGAGTAAATGAATGGGTCTAGGTCAGTTTTGTTGGAGTATTTGCCCAAGTCATTTACTCTGATCCATTCAACTTCATCACGGAAGTTTATTTTTTGGTTAAGTGAGTTGATCACTTTTTTGTATCAATGAAGTTTTGCTGGAAGTGTTTCGAAATCTTAAAAAAATGTTCCATATTGAAACACACTCTTTGTTTGGTACTGGTTAAAAGCCTCGCATGGTAACCGGTCTCGTGCAAGGCATCACACCTCAAAAAGGTAAGGTAAGGTCTTCCCTAGCTCACATAAGTCTCTCGAAGACTTCCGAGGGTCGCGCGTAGAGGTGCAATGGGTTGACGGAAATAACAATTTTAACAATACAGTTGCATTTCCTCAATGTTTTTCGGAGTATTTCGTGGTTTTTGAAATCAGTTAAAACTGAACCAGCAGGCACTTTTGAATTTTTACAAAATTATAGTAACAGACGACTGCTCTATATTTTTTTCTGGGTGTAGTATATTAAAATCTCCAGCAACTTGTTCATGGGATGTACCTTCTTCACACATCAATACAATCTCTTTTACTTCTTGAACACATACTATTATCACGTTTTTCTTATTCAAACGTATTGAACCGCGCATTCAACTGTCAAACAATGCTTACTATCAAATTATTTTCATTGACTACCTATTTGATTTTTCTCCAAAGATACGGTGTTCTAGAGCTAGTGGGAATTCAATTTGAGATTAACTTGTTCCGTAAAATGGAAAAGTAGTTTCATGATATTTTGATTGATGGCGTTGGTATCATACTAATACTGAAAAAATTCACTTAATTGAATTTCTATCCCAACTGCTAGAAGATAGCTTAACTTTTCATCAAACATAACCAAAATACTCAGCAGTAATTCTCATTCCCTAGAAAAAAAATATTTATGTTGATGGTTCGTAATTGAGACTTGGTTGTATATCAGAGCCACTGACTGATATGGAACAGTTTGGTCGGAGTCACGAATTTTTTAAGATTCCAGAATTTTCTGTTATGACAAAAAGTGAACGTTGCAATAGAACGTTTGAATTTATCGGAATCGAAACAACCTGTTTTTTTATTATCCGAAATCAGAATATATAAGCCTATTTTCAGAAATTGTTTTGAAGCAATATTACTTGGCAGGTAGCAAAAGTCACGTAACCACTTTCGAATAGGTCATTTTTCATATTTTTCATAGCACAACTTAACGCCATAGTCAAATTTTGAAATATATTAGCAATACAATTTTTTTCTATATGATGCCAACTCTTTGAATTACACTGTATTGCAAGCGGTACACTGACTTTTTCAGCCTAACCTAACATAATTCATTGGTGTTTGCAATAGATTCAAGATAATCCCTCTAATGACTAGTTTAGTGATGTTGAAAATAATATATTTGACGCGATGGAATTAAAATATAGATCAGAACTAGTATATCAGTGTTTTTTTTTAAAGCAATAAATGACTGAGATATAGATTATTTTAATTTACGTATTTTAGCGCGAAACTTCTTTGGTCTGCGACTCATCTGTGACGTCACTCCACATGTTTGAGATCGCCACACCACAATGATAATTGCGTATTAGATCCTTAGCGGCGCCAAGGCACACATCTGTAGTACTTTTAGGTCCAATTAAGTCACGCCTCAATAGTTTGCAACACTTCTTCCTTTTATTGATGTCATTTGGTACATGAGAAAACAATGTATAAGGGTTTTCGATTGTCGTGCTTTTACACAAAGGCACAATACAATATTTGTAGGGTATTTTTTTAAATTTCAGCCATCGTGTAATGAACAAGTGAATGTACACCGATAAATTAACTCCTGTATAAAATGTGTCATTTAAAGATGACTGTATTGTCATTTCGACAGCGATAAAAAAGGTGCATCGTTTTTTATCACCGATAAAAACGCCTGTTCCTGTTCAGCGTCTACATCTAGTATGCTAACGTCACTTTAATGTCTGCCCTGTCAGTTATTTAAGTATTGTTGATAGTTGATGCTGAAACATTACAACATGAGTCGTTTTGGGGAAGTATCGACTCAACAAATAACAAAAAATATAGAAAAAGCAATCCCGCAATCTACGAAAAATACTAAAGCGTCAATATGGAGACAATTTATGGAGTTTTGTCAAGTACGAAATTACGAACAGTCGAAAATAACTCCGTTACAAGAAGTAGCAGATATATTAAAGGATTAGGCCTTTAATATGAAAAAGAGGAATGGAGAAGATCATACAGAATATATAGTTAAATCAATTTTGAATTCAACTGCGGAGATGATTCAAGAAAGATATTTCAAAGAATACAATATTAAATTTGATCCTTTTGCCGACATAACTTTCAAAGAAGCTCGTGATGCGAGAAATAGTAAACGGAAAGAATTACAAGTTATTCCAGAGAAAAGAAAAGTAAGTTGTGTAGCATTGAACAAGAAATATATAGTAAAAATGGCAAAATTGTGGAATATAGTCAACCCAGAGGGATTACAGAAAAGATTCTTTGATATAGCTTCTTATGAATTAGCTTGGAGAGGGGGAGACGCTGCAAACTGTAAAATTTACCATTTTAAAGAAGAAAAAATCAAGATGGAACTTCAACAAGAAGATTTGAGTACAATACAATATTTTCAAGGACGACACAGGGTGGGTCGAAAAAATTGGCAGACAGCAAATGGATAACAAAAAATGAAATGGATGAAGGTGTTTGTCCCGGTGCATTGTTAAAATTACTGTTACACAAAAGAAATGAAAACATAACATCTGAACGCCTTTTTTTTAACTCCAAATCCCTTTTGGAAAAATAAAAATTCCAAAGATTGGTACAAAAATGTTCCACTGGGTACTAATACGAATTCTACTTGGACCAAATATTCTGCAACTAAAATTGGACTCGACAGCAAAAATAATAAAATTACCAATCATTCGAACCGTGCTAGTACAGTTTCCCAGTTAGCCAAAGCAGTGACCAACAACTTATAAAGATAACGGGACACTCATCATCATCTTCTATTAAACCCTACCTCCGAATTGATCCTGAACATCACGAAAATCTTATTATTTCCTTACGAACCTCGAGTGAGAAAAATCAAGATGAATATTCTACATGTGTGAATACCAGAGAAGAACATTTTGAAATCATTACACCAAACCAAACAATTTATAACAATTGTATATTTATTAAATGTTCATTTAAATAATTTAATTGTATCAATAAAGATAATTATTGTTGTTGTTCATTCATATATTCGGTCGCTAATTTATCTCGCCAAAAATCACTCGAGCTTTACTTTTAAGGATAAATTTCTTTTTAACTCAAAATTTTTCCATCAGTAATTTTGCTCGAAAAACTGACATTTGACAAAATCGCTCCACCTTCGGTCTCGCGATTCTGTCATGTCAGTTTTTCTCGTAAAATTGGCAAAATTATTTCGTTACAAAAAGATATTTATCCGATAAAAAAAAGCTCTTGTGTTTTTGTGTTTCTACTGTTGATAAATTTGTAAGCACTCTGCGAATACCAGTCGCCTCGTTCATGTGGCGTGACGTCACACACTAGAGAGCGCTGCGTACTATGAAATTATTCTTCTAAGCGCGACTTCAATGTCCCATAACTTTTTCGTTTCTAGAGATATTTCAATTCTTTCACTTGTTTGTTTAATTTTACTTAAATTTTTAGAATTAATCCATAATAAAAAATGAAAACTAGTCCATTGTTCGACAGTTACCTTTGATAGTACACACTTTGTGAAAATAAATTTGAAGATGAGTAAGGAATAAACGAAAAAATATGGGGTACATCATATTACATTATAATAACCATATATAACAGTGTTTTATCAACGAGACACCCTCATAACCTTTGGAACTTTTGACATATAATAGTAAAATTTGCGGAGTTGATAGATACATTAAAAATGAACACAATTATATGGAAACTATTATTTCGAATGATATTCACTGCACACCAGCATCGATGGAACGGACTAAGAAAATATTCAATTCAGGAAAATCTTAAAATTTTTCACTCCTCATAGAAACACCTCCGGAACCAAACTCATGTCAATAAGCTGATGGACATTCTGCAAAAAAAAATCTTAAATAACGAAAAACCTACTGGCCGTAGAACAGTTTTACTCTGCCAAGATTTTAAACATTATTGGTAGAACTACTTTAAATTGAAGAAGAATTTGCTGTTTTCTTCATATCTTGAACTTCCATGTGTCTATTGCTGATACTTCTGCAAATAAATTTTAATTTTGAATGATTACGTATTTTCTCATTAATTTTTCTCTAAATCGTGAAATTAGGCTTTTCAGCAATGCTAATAAAATAAGTGATGGAGCAAATCATAAAGCATATATTTAGGTATTTCTTTGATCAAAAATATGTTTTTGAAAATCATATTCAACATATACAAATGCATTATTGCCAAATGTAACACACAATACCCAATTTGAACTATGAACATACCAAACAATTTTCAAGTTTTAACGACCTTTTCCTATGATGACTGATGTTTGTTTTTTTTGGGTTCGAGGTCTTGAATTAAAGAAAACTCTATTTCTTTACAGCCAACGTTTCGTCAGTTTATTCTGACATCTTCACAGCGGAACCACCAATGAAGGACACTATACTGCTCACTGTAAGCATCCATATTCAGGCCTGTGGCACGAGTACGACGATTCGATTGTTTCCAATATTTCTTCCAAATCCTTTGTGAGCGGAAAAGCGTATCTGCTCTTCTATGAGAAGGAGAGCACTATTCCACTAATTTGAGATTTTTTTTGTTTCGTTTTATTCATTTCATTTTTTCTTTATGTTACATTTTATGTTGAAATATTTACATTGTATTCTTTAGACAAACATTATATTATATTTTTATTGCTGAAAAAAAAAAGTTGATATTTTTAAATTTATAAACTTTAGAACATTTAAATATGAATTTTTTTTCCAGAAACAACCACTGAACTATTATTAGTCTACAGTAAAAACACAAGAGCTTTTTTTATCGGATAAATTTCTTTTTGTAACGAAATAATTTTGCCAATCAGTAATTTTACGAGCAAAACTTACCTCGAACTTTGGTCTCGCGATTTTGTCAAATGTCAGTTTTTCGAGCAAAATTACCGATGGAAAAATTTTGAGTTGAAAAGAAATTTATCCTTAAAAGAAAAGCTCGAGTGTTTTTTGGCAAGATAAATTAACGACCGAATATATATTGACGCTTTAGTATTCTTTGTAGATTGCGGGATTACTTTTTCTATATTTTTTGTTATTTGTTGAGTCGAAACTTTCTCAAAACGGCTCATGTTGTAATGTTTCAGAATCAACTATCAACAATACTTAAATAACTGACAGGGCAGACATTAAAGTGACGTAAGCATACTAGATGTAGACGCTAAAGAGGAACAGGCGTTTTCATCGGTGATAAAAAACGATGCACCTTTTTTATCGCTGTCAAAATGACAATCTTAAATCTTTAAATGACACATTTTATACAGGAGTCAATTTATCAACAGATAAACCTTAAGAAGAAGAAATTGGTATATTTTACTTACGAAAGGATCAGTCTTCCGCGTAATACATATATCTATCCTACGACCATATTAGGTCTGAATCACGTGTAACAGACAGAATAGTTCGATGTAAAAACGGGTTTAAAACAAACAATACACAATACCAGACACGTTAAAATTCGAATATAATACCACCTTACTTGGGTGCATGCCAAAATCAAAATGATATAGAGCAGACTGTACGAATAAAAAAGCAGCAGAGAAAGAAAAAAAATTAAAATATAAAAACTAAACACAAAACCCAATACATATTACCAAGATATAAAGTATCAATGTTTGATTCTTATTCTCGCTATTAGATTGAAATAGGCACTATTGTATTTCATTATATTAATCATTTCAGAGACATTTCTTTTAATCAGAGAAGATTCATACCCCAATATTTTTGTGTTGGCCAGTTCAAAGTGATGGTCGGTTTTAATACAATGTTCAACCAATGGAGTAGGGGTTTTTAATGTTAATTTGTTTTTCATATCTCTTTCATGTTCTTTGAGGCGTGTTTTTAAATATCTATCAGTTTGGCCTACGTAACAATTTTCGCAGTTATGGCAAGGGATTTCATAAATGACGTTTGATCTGCATTCTAGAGGGGTTTTTTCTTTGGTTTTGCTAAAAAAATGTTTCTTTATTGTATTTTCATTTTTGAATGCAATCTTTATATTTGAAGTGGAATCTTCAACTTTTAACCATTTCAGAAAGATACCTCAATTTCAATTCCCATCACCCCATGAGACATAAATTGAATATTATACACAACTTGATGGATAGAATGATAAGGATATGTAGCCCTATTTTCATAGAGAATAATCTATAACAATTAAAACATTACCTAATAAAAAATAATTATCCAAACAGAATTATTAATAGAATTCAAAATAGATTTAAGACCATAACTGACAAAAGAGATAAACCATTGGAAAATTAAAAACATTTCAAAATACCTTACGTAGTTGGTCTCTCAGAAAAATTGAGCACTATTCTCGAAGATTCCACTTCAAATATAAAGATTGCATTCAAAAATGAAAATACAATAAAGAAACATTTTTTTAGCGAAACCAAAGAAAAAACCCCTCTAGAATGCAGATCAAACGTCATTTATGAAATCCCTTGCCATAACTGCGAAAAGTGTTATGTAGGCCAAACTAAAAGATATTTAAAAACACGCTTCAAAGAACATGAAAGAGATATGAAAAATAAATTAACATTAAAAACCCCTACTTCATTGGTTGAACATTGTATTGAAACCGACCATCACTTTGAACTGGCCAACACAAAAATATTGTGGTATGAATCTTCTCTGTTTAAAAGAAATTTCTCTGAAATGATTAATATAATGAAATACAATACGGTCAACTTTAGAAAAGACCTGGAGAACTTGAACAGTGCCTATTTCAATCTAATAGCGAGAGTAAGAACCAAACACTGATTGTTTATAACTTGGTAATATGCATTGGGTTTTGTGTTTAGTTTTTATATTTTAATTTTTTTTTCTCTGCTGCTTTTCCATTTGTACATTCTGCTCTTTTATCATTTCGATTTTGGCATGCACCCAAGTAAGGTGGTATTTTATTCGAATTTTAACGTGTCTGGTGTTGTGTATTGTTTGTTTGTAACCAGTTTTTACATCGAACTATTCTGTCTGTTACACGTGATTCAGACCTAATATGGTCGTAGGATATTGATATACGTATTACGCGGAAGACTCATCCTTTCATAAGTAAAATATACCAATTTCTTCTTCTCAAGGTTTATCTGTTGACTAATAACAGTTCAGTGGTTGTTTCTGGAAAAAAAATTCATATTCAAATGTTCCAAAGTTTATAAATTTAAAAACATCAACCTTTTTTATATCTTACAGTGCCCTGAAGATGTCAGAATAAACTGACGAAACTATGGCTGTAAAGAAATAGAGTTTTCTTTAATTCAGTCATAAAGAACAATATTCTCAAAAAATACGAAAGTAAATATGCATTAATTTCGTCTTCTTTTTTTGCGACGTTGCATGTTCCTTAGTCAGGCATATTCTTTGTGTCAATTCGTGTTTATGCTTTTCCAAAACATGTAGACTCCAGTCCTTTCCTAGTAGATTATTTGGTAACTTCGTTTTCGACAGATTGTATCTATAAATACGATCGTCTTTGGTTCGCTTCAAAAAAATTTCCCTCATATCGAATTTTCATTCCAGCCTTGTTACAGAATAAACTTTTCTGAAAATCAAACATCCAGACTGGGAGAAAATGTGAACTGAAGATTTTGTTCATATTGTCATACTAATTGCCCCAATCCATCACACAAGACACTTCCTCAGTATTAAGTGAAATAAACTATTGAAATCATGACAAATCGTCTACGATGTTACGCCAAGGTAAACGTTCAAATTCCACTTTATCTCGAGGAATATATAGCTGGGAGGATCGCTCTGAAATCAACTGACAGCATCCTAGGTCCGTCACCTGCTACCTTCTCGAGAGTAGCTGCTATTCGAATTAGAGTTGACAAAAATTAATCAAGTTTCAGTGACGTGGACAAATCGAGAGTTTTCCATCTTCTGCAACAAGTCAAGCTGTCAGCTTGTCTGTTTTCTTGTTGGCGAGAACTGAAAATTGTTTGAGGGGGATGGATGGTTGAACATATTTTATGTGCCCGATATATCTAGGATCGGTTTTCATTTGTTTCGTTTTAACAAGAGTGAAGAGTTTCTACACTGAGAAAATCAAAACCTTTGTTGCTGGTATTATCTAATCGATTGCTCCAGAGGTCATTCTTTCAACGATGGACAAGTTGATAGGAGATACGGAGATGGTCAGAGTTACCGTGTGTTCTGCATTCATTCCTGTAGAAGTATCTTCTGTATACTTCCTTCTTTTCGAGCATTGTTTAGAGTCATATTCCATCTTTCTTGCTTGGTGTTCTACATATAATAAATATGAACCCAAAATAATGAATCCAGTTTTATCTTTACGTAAACACATGTTATCCCGTGGGAATTAGGCAGACTTTCCTTACATTAACTTTATTTTGCATTCAATTCACGCAAACCATTCATTACCAAATTATATATCGAGCAGTTCCACTTTAAACAGAAACACCTCGTATTTTATTGAGAATAATATTGTTTCATTATTTCCTCTACATTCAGTGGGTACTTGAAATAATCTAAGTTCATGATATATTCATATTAAGTATATAATATTATATGAAATAAATTTCCTAGAGACATACCATCCTATTTCACAGGAAATATAATTGTTTTAATTTTTCAGCTCTTGGTTCCCACGGATATCTCTGGTGATTTAATTTAATCCATAATTGTGTGGTTATCAAGAAGGAATGTTTACAATGATATGGTTAGTATCACTTAGATGACAGCGCTTCTTCTTCCTATTTCGAATTTTGATTCGATTTGTTAAAGAAGGGTCACTGCATTCAGACGACAGCTCTTCTTCCAATTACGATTCGATTTGTTAAAGTGGGCTCACTGCATTGAATTTGTTTACACAAAGTTCTACTTTCATGGAAAAGAGAGAGAGAAAAATATGTTCGTTATCGTTGTTATGTTGTTTTTAAAATCGCGGAATGCTAGTCTCTTTGAAATAGTTCAATGACATGCGTATGATAGTTGTGGCAACAATGAAAGACAAAAGGAAACGGTTTTTTTATTAAAATCAATTTTGAAGAGGACGGAAGAGTCTGAAACACCATTAATCCATTTCTGACCTGGTAACGCTGAAGCTCGCTGGAGGTTGATTTTGAGTTTATTCAATTTTTGCAATCTTCCTAATATTGCTGGACAACACAAATGAGAGGTGAATATTCTAGTTATGTATAGAGACTATTGAAAGTAACTCGCTTCACGAGAATTAAACATATAAATATTTTTTTTTATAAAAGCACGCCTTGAAATTTCCTTTTCTTTTTGCCACAGCTATGCCAGAAATTTACGAAAGACTTTAAGAGATAGTTTGGAAGAATATAATACGGGCAGTATATGGACTAATTGTAATCTAAAGCCTGTGATGTATGATAAAACCTGTAATGGTATTGTAAAGCCTGTCATGGTATTCTAAAGCCGAAGAGCATATTGGAGTAGACCCATCGCTAGAGGTTTCCGTGGAAACATTAATTTATGGATACCAAAAGGTAGCAACGGAACCAAAGTCGTGATTCCTTAGTAAATGTCTAAATGTATAAGGTTTGAATGCATTTGGACCAGGTAGGACAAAAACTATTAAAATTTCTTAAATCACGACTTGGAGAGAGAGGTTGGCCTGGCAGTAAGTTTTTGAAATCATTTAACAATGAAGATGGCGTCCAATGAATACCATAATTATTAAGAAACTTATTCTCTGTGCCACAAATTGGACTTTTTGAGGATCATCGAGTGACGTCGACTTTCGCCCTTGCCTCCGAAAATCAAAAAGATACCCAGGCCAAATATGTACCTAAGATCAGGTTACAACATGACATTAGAAAATTGTAAGTTGATGAAAATGGGATTTACGGATATAAATCACAGAAAATTCCATAATTTCAGTAGAAAACAAAAGACTTGGTGATTATATCCCAGGGACATACATGATGTGTCAATAGAAAAGGTATCTGTAATTTTCAACTGCAACTGCAATCTTGTAGCAACTGTTGAAAATTGATGTATACGACTGTTGTTCAGTAAATTAGGAAAAAAATACATTTACAATTGAGTAGTTATGGAAATATTATTTTTTATTGAAAGAGTGTTGTCCAACGACAGTAAGAAGAAATAAATCCCACTTAAATGATTCATATCAGTTCTTTCATTCATACAGTTTTCATCAGTTTGAAATTCTCCAGCATCTGCCTTAATAGATCTCATCCATTCTAGTGCTGGCACTTTGGATGTTCGAATGGACTCGTTTGTGAATATCGTCTATTCTCTGCCAAAGCTTGCTGACATAGTCTTTCCTTGCTGTGTCTTGTTCTGATGTTGTCCCAAACATCATGTCACAGAGATGTCGCAGCTCTCTACCCATTTCAATGATTGCGGGAGTTTGACCGGTTGACCTATGATGTATTTCAGAACGATAGGCCAACCAGAGAAAATGTAGATATTGGTCCCAGTCTCTGATAGTCAGAGACTACCTTGGTTTAGTGGCAGTTCATGGTCCTATTTATCAGCTCCACCCTTCCATTCGACTGGGAATGTGTTCTATTGGTTCTTGTTTTTCGGATGTTGAGTAGTCAACACATTTCCTGTTCGGACTCAAAATATCTACACTGATCCAAATTCTGCTGCAGTGGAATACCGAATCGACAAATCCACTTCTCCACCAAGACGTTGGCGTCTATGAAAGCCTTTTTTGGACAGGACATAGGCTGCTGACCATTCAATGAAGTACGTAGTCCATTGCCACAAATATGTATTCATTCCCGTCAGATTCTAGTGATATCTATTGCGTTTCTATCAAATGAGCTGCCTACGTTGTATTGACTCAGCAGGGCGTTAAATCGTGTAGTAGGTACATTGCTAGTAGTGCATACAATATACTTTCTGCACCAGTCCTTGTCGTCAGCTTGATAATCAGCCCAGTTAAACCTTTGCCTCACTTCTGAGGTGTTTTCGTCACCCCCAGGTGTCTTTCGACGACCTTGTTATGAATTCCTTGGATCAGTTTCTGCCTCCTGTTCTTGAATTCCACTGTTTGGAACCTTTCTTCTCCAACATCTTCAGATTCTAACACGCGCTTCGAGATCCCATTGCCCAGGGCGAGGAAATTCCTTCGGGCCTACCAGTCACAGCTGGTGAATAGCTTGCGAATTCTTGCAATGATGGTCTTCGAATTCTCTTTATCCAGCCGATGAGTTCCAAAATCTAGATCTTCATCTTGGTCTTTCTGTACTTTTCTATCATTCTAGTTGTCATCTTCCACCGTGGTTCCACAAATTGTTGCTGTTCGACATCGGAAATGTAGCAGTCATATGGGCATAGTCTTCATGCCAATGCATCAACATTTGCATGGCAAGTCCCCGGTCGATATCAGATTTCGAAGTCAAATTAGTGGATTCTCTCGATCCAGCGTGCTCTCTGATCCTCAGAATTATTGAAAAACAAAAGCGATTCAAGAGATGCATGATCAGTTCTCAACAGAAATTTTCTCTCATACCCGTATTTGTTTAAGTGCTCCCCGTCTTTCAAAACTGCCAACAACTCTCTCCTGGTGACATGCAACATCAATAGGACATTCCTGAGGAGGAACTTTTTTTGAAATAAACAAAGCATTACAGATGAATGAAAATTAATAATGTTGCCAGTTTCATACGACACTCTATACTCAATGTACAAGCTTAGAGATCAGAGGGTTTTAAGGTGTTCTGAAAAAAAATCTTGTGTAACTTTTGTGATAAAAAAATCCCTTCAATGTTTTTTCACAGTCAAGTTGGTCTTCGGTAATCGTGAAAAATGGATATACAGGGTGGGGCACCGAAAACGAAACAGATTGAATATCTTCAAAACACAAGTGTTGTGAAAAAATGCAAAAACATGTCGATTTTTAATCCAAGGACATCTTCCTATCATAACCTCAACTGTCATACCCCTCCCCCACCCCCTGGTCACTATCACCAAAACAATTTGAATAGGAAAAGTAATAAGTGTGACACATCATCAAAAAGGAAATTTCATAAAGAATTTAGTCATGTCAATTTTCGCTACATAATTTTTTATATTGGCGCCCTCTTGTGGAAAAAACAACTGTTCCGTATTCCAAATTATGATACTTCATTTGCAAGCTAATTTAAAATAAATTCGGTAACAATGCATCATGGAATTTTTCTAAAAGATAAAACAAAATAGCTGCTCCAAATGGCAAAGAAAATTTGCAAATATGGTCCAATTCGAATCAAAATTGATATGTGTGGGTTTTCAGGGTCGGAAATTAAGATTCGTTTGTCAATGCAAAAAAACGATATGGTGACTCCAAGATGGCGGATTAAATTTGAAGTTATAGCCCGATCCAAATCAAAATTAGTATGTGGGAATTTTCAGGGTCAGAAATTATGATTTTTTGCCATTCCTATAAAACGAGATGGCGGACGAAATTTGTAATTGTGGTTCGATTCGATTCAAAATTGGAATATGGGGGTTTTACAAGTTTCCAGTATAACTAAAATGAATTAATTAAATTGATAAAAAAAAGCTTTTATACAAATGCGCTAAAAAGGAAATAATACTTTTTTTCAGTTGTGTGACGTAGGTTATTCTGTGCATAACAAAATCAGAATTTTACCGCGCAAAAATACCTGTCCCTCATTTAAAAAATATTTTTTTTCTTTTCATCGCATTTATATAAAAGCTTTTTTATCAATTTCATTCAATTCTTTTTATCATGCTGAAAATCTGTACCTTAAACCCCAACAATCCAATTTTGAATCGAATTGGACCATCATAACAAATCTCATTCGCCATCCTGGAGCTGCCATTTTATTGTTTTTTCTTTCAACAAAAACTCCGTAATGCATCAAATATGAACACCTACCAAAGTTCAAAGTGCTCGGACAACTAGAAGTGGGTCAAAAGTCAGCTGCAAGATTTGTCATCTTTTCAGACTGCACTAATTCACAGTAGATGCTCAAAGTGTTCGCCATGAACTGCCATACATGAGTATAAGTGAGTCTCGAAACGCTGTCTGACTTTTTAGAGCAATTCGTGCAAAAATTTCCAATTTGTATGTTGTCGTAAGTTGGAATACGAAACAGTCATTTGTCCCGCAAGAGGGCGCCAAAATGAAAAGTAAGGTGGCAAACACTCGCATGTCTGAATTCAATGCTGTGTCACACTTTGTAATTTCCCAATTCAAATTGTATGAGTGATCAAGGGGTGGGGAGAGTGGTATGACAGTTGAGGTTATTATAGGAAGATGTCTCCCTTGGATTTAAAATGTTTTTGCATTTTTTTCACAACACATGTGTTTTGAAGAATTCGTTTTCGGTGCCAGGTCGCGTTGAACGATAATTGCAAATTTCGCCCGCCATCTTGTTTTTTGCATCGACAAAAAAAATTCCGACCCTGAAAATAATCCTATACAAATTTTGATTCGATTTGGAACGTAATTACAAATTTCGTCCGCCATCTTGGAGCCACCATTTTGTTTTTTTCGCATTGACAAACAAATTTTGATTTCCGACCCTGGAAACCACCACATGTCATTTTTGAATCGAATCGGACCATAATTGCAAATCATGTCCACCATTTTGGAGCCTTCATTTTGTTTTTTCCCGTGGGAAGATCCATAATGCATTGTCATAATGGAGTGTCATAATATGGAAGTTGGAGCAGTTGTTTTTCCCGCAGGAGGGCGCCAAAATGAAAAGTTAGGGTGCAAAAATTGACATGGCTGAATTCCTTATGAAATTACCTTTTTAATGATTTGTCACATTTACTACTTTACCCATTCAAATTGTTTGAGTGATAGTGACCAAGGGGTGGGGGAAGAGGTATGACAGTTGAGGTTATGGTAGAAAGGTGTCTTTCCCCCTTGGATTAAAAATTGACGTGTTTTTGCAATTTGTTCATAACACATGTGTTTTGAAGATATTCGGTCTGTTTCGTTTTCGGTGTTAAGTTAAGAGAATATCTGTTACAATATCATATTCATTTCGAACCATTGTAGAAAAACCACTAATGAGGTCACTCAAGTGTCAGGCAACTATTCATCAGTAGGTCAGAGGACAAACTTCCCGCTCTGGCAACACCGCAGCGGTGCAACCCTTCCTCGGGGCGCAGTAATATAGAAGCGTCGAGCGATAGGCGGCGGTGAAACGTCGAGTAATGAGAATGAATACGTCACGTCGGGACGCGAACCAGAAGCAGTAAATAGCGGGCTCCAACTTACCGACTGAGCTGCTAGCTCACAGCCAGCACAGGTCTACAAAATGGGGAAATATATTACTACAGATTGCCGCCGACTAAATTACGTTGCACCTTATATAGGGGAATGTCGTCAATTGGCCCGGCTTGCTTTCGTATCGTGGGCGAGGGGTGGAAATGATATTGTGCGTGAAGTAAATCTTGCTTATGTTGATGATGAAATGTAGGCAGATTAGAGAAGAAAGGCAAATCAAATGTAGCTGCGACTTAGATGAAATCTTTAGAGGATTTACCAGTTGCGATATTTCCGAGTGAGAGTGAAAATGTGATAAAGTGTTGTTCATGAATCCCAATTTGACCATGATCTTAGCAGTACTGCCACAATATTATCTCAAAAACATAATGGGGAAGAGGGAAAACTGATATGGTAAAGTTCCACAACGTTATAGTTAGGGAGGTGCAAAAAAAAATAAACATAGCCCGCTTCAAAGTGGCAATTGACACTTTATCGCAAGAAACAACACCTCAATAGATAAACCTATATGTATTTGTATCACCACCGTATCCAAGACAGAATACAAAAAAATATGTTTTTCGATCACTAAGAATGAAGTACCTTATTTTTCAAAAAATTTTCACTTATAATATCACAAGAGCTTAAATTATTTCCGGAAATTTTTTGAGTGCACGAATTTTTTGAAAATTATCTCGAGTCGCAAAGCGACGAGGGATAACTTTCTTAAAATATTCGTGCCCGAAAGAAAATTTCCAGGAATAATTTAAGCTTGCGTGGTATTCGGTAAGAAAATTTCACACCATAATTTGGAAAAAAATGATTGATCCATTCTGACAGTTTGAATTAATTACACTGCTTGTCATGTCCACCATGTTTCGTTAAATAAAAAAGATTACCAACTTTAGTTACACCAAATGCTAAAACTCAGATGGGTATTAGATCAGTCTATCGCCCTTTCATAATTTTAGGTTACTAAAGGTGGTAGAAATGTATTTTTTGTTAAAGTAATCCATAACACTTCTGATGTAAAAAATATAATATATATGTTTGTTGCAGTAGGTGGGATATAGGCGGCAATGCTTTTGACAGATGGGGTTTATATTGGTAAATTATATTGAGTTACTTTATAACCACTTACAACAAATATATCCGGAAAGCAAAACAAGAATCATGGGAACGATTCTGCGAAAATATGTCCAACACATCAAGCGGAACCCGTATCCACAAGATTCTATCCAGAGAGCCGACACAGGAGCTGGGGTCGTTAAAGCGTCCAGACGGCTCCTTTACGGCCTCCAGGAAAGAAACACTAGAGCTATTAGCTAATAACCACTTCCCAGGATTCTGGACAATCAACCTCTAGTCACAAATATAGGCCGGATAAAACGACCTCACAGAGATGACTGGGTGGTTGCCAACAAAATAAATACACCACAGGCGATAAGATGCTCGGTTAACTCATTCCACCCATACAAATCGCAAGGAGAGGATGGCATAGCTCCAGTTCTGTTACAAATCGGACTGGAACATATCATACCTATCATTATAAGACTCTTTAGAGCCAGTTTAGCATGGAACCATATTCCGTCAAACTGGACCGTGACTAGGGTGATCTATATTCTTAAGGTGGGTCGGAATGACCCACACCCAAAATCGCTCAGACCCATTAGTCTGACATCCTTTCTGTTGAAAAGCATGGAGAAAATACTGGATGGGCACATAAGGTGTGGGGCACTAACAAAGCACCCCCTCAATATTCACCAGTATGCCTACCAGGCTGGCAAATCAACAGAACTTGCCCTCAATAACCTTGTCTCAGGAATAAGCGACGCCCTGGAATGCCAGGAGATAGCAGTCGCTGCATTCTTGGACATAGAAGGAACATTCAACAATGCACTACCTCACTCCCTATATAAGGCCACTGTCTCTAGAGGGATTGAACCGATACTATGTGACTGGATAAGAACTATGCTTCATAACAGAACTATAACGACCTCTCTACAGGGGGAAAGTGTCAGCTTCAAGCCAGCCAGGGTCTTCCCACTGTTATGGTCACTGCTGGTGGATGATCTGCTGGCCATTCTCTCGCTTTGGGTTGTTGATCTGCAAGCATATGCTGACGATTTGGTCCTAGTAATAAACGATAAATCCAAAGAGACGATCTCCTACGTCCTTCAGGATATATTGGATACCATACATAAATGGTGTGAGAGGGAGGAAATGTCCATTAACCCCCACAAAATGGTCATAGTACCATTCACCAGGAAAAGGAAACTGGAACATTTAATACCTCCTTACATCAATGGTGTAACAATTCCTTTCGCGAGTGGAGCAAAATATCTGGGAATAACCCTGGATAAAAAACTTAATTGGAACTCGCACTTGGAAAAGACTATCCGGAAGGCAGGCCTTTCATTATGGACATGCCGCAGAATATGTGACAAAACATGGGGCATGTCACCAAAAGACGTATATTGGTTGTACGTGACCGTCATACGTCCAATGGTAACGTATGGCTCTATAGTCTGGTGGAGCAAGGGACATAAAAAATGGCCATTGCTAAACTTAACGGACTACAAAGACAAGCGTGACTGACGATTACTGGAAGCATTCGCTACACTCCAACGGCAGCAATGGAAGTCCTCCTTTGATTACTTCCTCTCCACATAGTTCTGGAGAGAGGAGCAAGATGGGCAACATACAGACTTTATCAAGCGGCCATTAGTCTACCGCAGGCCTACTCCATCAACGGAGTAGGCAGATTGAGACCCCGGCGTCAAGTCACAAAATCCTGATGATACCTGAGGAGTAGGCAGATTGAGACCTCAGTGTAGAATCTACCCTCACCCCCCCCCCCCCCTTTCGATCAATTTATCCTTATTTCTTTTTCTTGAAAATGGCTCCAAAATCGGAGCCAAAACGTCGAATTTCAATAAATTCTAGACGCGGTTCAACCCGAACTTCCAGTTTTCATATATATATATATATATATATATATATATATATATATATATATATATATATATATATATGTTTCAGGAGTCTATTTTTTTTTTCATGCCGTATCTAATTACGTATCTATGGTTACTTTAGTATTTCTCACTTCTAATGACTATCCATCTATTCACATCCGGCAACACTGTTCACCACCGAATTTACAGCCAGCAACTCAGCGGGATTGCGCTTTTTGCCGCCGACCAAGTTCTCGACAAGAAATTTTAATTTTTCAGAAAACTTTCATCAACCACTTTTCGCGGGAGCTTAACATTTCTCTTCTGGTCCGGGCGATGCTGGAGGCGTTTACTAATTACAATGTTAATATTTCTTGAAACTTCTGCAGACAAAATGTGGTTTTGTTCTACATTCAACAGAGAAATTGTACTACGATTCAGATGCATCAGTTAGAAGAACAAAACGGTTTTTATACAAATACTTTAAGAAACCAGATCAAAACATGGAGATAAATCACATATGAACATACATTTTCAATAGGAAAAAATGTAACGAAATTTAATATTGAAATTTTTTTCATTGTTCTAAACAGAGGACGAAACCCGAAAAACATTGAATCTATATCCGGAAGCCATTAAATTCAGCACTTAGTTGACGACACCAAGAATGGTCCGACAATTTCACACGTGTATGCTATAACCATCGTTTCTGTGCAGACTCGAGAGTTTACGAGGGAAATTTATAAATTCGAACAAAATATTTTGTATACAATAATCAGTTTTATTAAGAATTCAACGTCAAACTTCCATTTAGAAGAAACCGATTCAAAACCATAACTTAGTGTTACAGAAAGATCCAAGACATAGAATAAGTAGAAATAAGATTCATTGTTTAGATATAAATAGTTTCTTTTCATAATGCGAAGAATTTGCATTATGTTTTTTTTTCTCGTAACGTCGGAATATTTGAGTTATAAAATATTTAATGCACAAGCAGATTGTAGAAGAAACCAAATAGAGAGTCAATTTATTATTTAATTTTCGAACAACCCCTATTATATGTAAGGCATAAACAGAAATTGGGTTAAAGAGACCCAGGCTAGCTTGAGGACAGATATTTTATCCTCCTAATTTCCAGTCCTGTTTTAAATCTTGAGAGAGTTACAGCCGTATGCATAGTCAATTCCAGCGACTCGCCAGAGTTTCGCCTCTCGCTACACAAGAACTATCATGCACAGTCGAGCTACAAAAAAGTGGTACATCGCCAGCGTTTCGCCAAAATGTGACTTATCTCGTAGTTGTCAAAATTATCTCGTAGTTGTCAAAATTATTTGCAAGCTGAATTGATGATGGAAATAATGCAAATATTTTTGAGTTGGTCAGAAACACAGGTAGTAATTTCCTAGAAAACGTATAAAATTTGCAACTACCACATAAATAAAAACAATTTTAAATTTTTTAAAGTTTTTTAAAATTTTTAAATGTAACCCAAATCTGTGGTGGTGTTTCCTGGGAAAAAACATTTTCATAGAACAGCTAGAACAGCTAAAAAACCTAAAAGTTGATTCGTCTCCTGGTTTGGATGGGCTTTCTGCTCAAATTCTGAATTCATGCGCAGTATACCTCGTAAAACCCTTCAACATAATAATGCAAACTTTCTTTCTCCAATCACATCTCCCACACTACTGGATTAGGGCTTTCGTAACGCCCATCTTCAGAAACAGGGACGAAACAGACCCTAGAAACTACAGGCCCATAAGTCTGGTGAGCATATGAGTGAAAATCCTGGAGAGAATTATTGTCAAACTCATCCTTCGCTTCTTTTTCGATCACAACATAATCCCCTCTTCTCATCACGGCTTCTGCCCGAGAGATCATCGACAACCATCATACTCCAGACACTGAAGATCTGGACTCAACTACTAGACAATCAGCAGCCAGTCGATATCATCTACTTAGACTTCACGAAGGCATTCGATGAAGTTCTCAAAAACAAACCACCATACAAACTCGATCGCATCGGGATACGTGGTACTTTATTAAAATGGATTGAAACTTTCTTACCAGAATGGAAGTACAAGGTCAAAGTTGGATCCACTTTCTCCAACTGGCATGATTTCTTTTTCGGTGTTCCACAAGGATCCGTCCATGGGCCTCTTTCATTCATAGCCTACACAACTGTTATACCATTAGTGTTAAAATCGCCCCATGCTATGTACGCGGACGACACCAAAATAGTTAACAACACCAGAACTGATCATGCCGTCTCACAAAGTGCCTTGAGGCTATAGAAAAATGGAGTTGGGATTGGTCAATGAATGGAGGTATATATCCTGTCCTCCATCTCGGTGATAACAACCCGAAACACACTTACTCCACGTCAAAAGGTCCGGTGGCTTCAGTAACCAAGCAAGTTGATCTTGGTACCGAAATCAACAGCAAGCTTAGCTGGTCCGAGAACATCACGTCAATCACCAGAAAGGCCAACCAACAACTCTGTTCAATAGGGAGATGCTTTCCAAAGCCCACCCCTGTTTCTACTCCTTTACAAGTCTTACAGCCGTATGCATAGTCAATTCCAGCGACTCGCCAGAGTTTCGCCGCTCGCTACACAAGAACTATAATGCACAGTCGAGCTCCAAAAAAGTGGTACATCGCCAGCGTTTCGCCAAAATGTGACTTATCGCGTAGTTGTCACTTTTTTGGAGCTCGACTGTACATTATAATCCTTGTGTAGCGAACGGCAAAACTGGCGAGTTGCTGGCGATTGACTATGCATACGGCTGTTACATTCGCCCGCTGCTAGAATACGGTGTCTCAATCTGGAACCCCTTCCTACAAAAAGACATCGCATCGATCGAAAGAGTCCAAAGATCCGTAGCCAGAATGATTGATCTCATATGGTGATCTCATATAGACCTATCGCATGCTCCATCACTCCTTCAGAGTCCTTCAAGTGTCTCTTTGAACCCTCATTTTAGTTTACTTAGAATTTGTTTTTTTTTGTTTTTTTTTCTTACTATTGGGCATAACAGGATTTCCTCTGACCTTTTTTGCTATGTATCTCAATAATAATTATTATTATTTTCATTATCAATTCAGGTTGCAAACAATATTTTTTTACTGTAATATAAACAAACAAAATATGTTGCCGTCATCAGCAGAGGTGGCAAACTTTCGGTGAGACTTATGACAGAGCGGAACGTTACGTTGCGTTTGCCAAGGTGTTCGATACTGGTATTATTTATTTCCGAGCTGTAGGACTTCAGACAAGCTCACGACAAGTAGCTGTGAGTGAAGAACTCTCCCATGAACTTTCACATATGAATGTTCACAGACTCCAGAGATATGAGGATCTGCAAATCTAAATCCAGCTACATGATACATCTCCAGGTTTTTTGCTCAACAAGGAATAATTGTGTTCAAAACACAGTTATCGTTATTGATGGGTCTGCTCTCCTATAGTGTGTACAGTGGACTTCATAAAGACAGTGAAAGAATCTATGAGTGTACATTTGCAGCATGAAAATGTGCACCTTGTTTTTGATCAGTACATCACGAAAGACTGCATAAGGTCAGGTAGATCTACAGGAGTAATCAGAGTTCGCGTACTCAAATATATAACAGGCTGATTCTGACTGGTCTCGAAGAAAAACCTCACGATATCCATATTGCAGACGTCAAACGGAGGCATGACCTAAGAATTACCCAAGAAGGAGCAGATATGATTCTGATACAGCAAGTTTTCCTAGCTGCTGATACTGGAACCAACCAGTTTGTCATCATATTATATAACACAAATATTTTTTCGTTACTTTTGTACTTTAGCAACATCAAGAAGATACCTGCAACAATTTTGATGATGACCCCTGTTCAGGGTCAAACACGATTCGACTTTGGAGTGTATGCTACTGCCATGTGTTATGGCTTTGGGAAGATAAAAGCTATTACTGTTTTGCACCCTTGTCATCGGTTGGAGATCTACGTGCTGATCTGTGTGATATGAAACAGCAATCATAAAAATTCATGACTGCATGTTACGGAACAAATGAATGCAACACAACTTCAGAGGCTTGAGTGAAACTGTGGGCAGACAAAGTTGGAAGTGCGACAATTCAACTACGGGAACTTTGCTAAGTGCCACCAACAAATTCAGCGTTTGAAGAAAACCTTAAACTGTTAGAACAATAGATGTATTTGCAGAAGTGGCAGCCTACCATGCACCATGTTTTGCTTGTGCTAAAATACTTCCTGTTCTAATGACTACACTAGATTTGCGGAAGTAGAAGTGAAACAGGATTAGGCCAATTTTGATGAACCAACTGAAGACGATTTTTCGAAAAGACCACACCTGACTGATTTCATTTTAGCCCATTCAACAGACTTGATTCATGAATGTTTTGTGTGAAAAAATTTATAGCCGCCATATTAGTCATTCTCAAATGGAAGTAAAGCCAAAAACTCCTCGATGAAGTGAATAATAATTTCATCAATCAGTGTCTGGATGTAACAACAAATAATTTCCAGGAAAAACAAAATAAAAGGATGCTAAACTCAATGTTTTCAAAACCATGTGAGGCTCATGGAATATATGATGTGATACACTCTTTGAAGAACAAAAAATCAGTGGGAGATGATGAGATACCTGTTAAATTATTAAAATACGTAGCTGATGTGATTTGTCTCCCACTCAGTTACATAATAAACCTGATGTTGGTTAAAGGAATTTTCCCAGATTAACTGAAGATTGCTACAATCAAAGCTATCTATAAAAAAGGAGACAAAACGAATTGGCAGAACTATCGTTCGATAGCACTTCTATCAAATATAAGTAAGATTTTTGAAAAAATAATATATGTAAGAATTGTAACTTTTGTTGAGACTCATCACCTGATTTCAGATTCTCAAAATGGCTTCAGAAAAGGTAAAACTACTATACTTGCTCTTATAATGCTCTAACTATGATATTGAACTCATTAAACAATAAAAACGAAACCATAGCAGTGAGCATAGATCTTTCTAAAGCCTTCGATAGGGTTGACCACACTACACTTTTAAAAAAACTTGAACATTTTGGAATAAGAGGAGTTTCCTTGGAATTAATACGATCTTACATAACAAACAGATTTCAGTATCTAACAGAAAGAGATGATAAAGGAGAATTGGTTAAATCTGATAAGGAAAAAATCAAAGTAGGCGTTCCACAAGGCTCTATACTTGGACCACTATTATTCATTCTATATATCAATAATTTACCTCATGTAGTTGACCAAAAAATTGTTCAATTTGCAGATGACACGTCTATAATATTCAGCGAAATATCTGAAAATGATATAAAAAACAACATATCAAATTCTCTAAACATACTAAAAAACTGGTTTACAATGAATTATCTACAGATGAATATTAACAAAACTCAACTCATAAAGCTTTCATATACACAACAGAATCAACCATTCACACTACTCCATGATGGAACTGAATTAACATCTGAACCTTCCGTAAAATTATTAGGAATTACAATAGATTCTAGGTTGGATTGGAAAACACATTGATTACTTAGCACGAAATATGGCAAGCTATTGCTATGCACTAAAGATATTGGCTCAGTCAGTGAACAGAGATGCCGCATTAAGTGCATATCATGCTTATGTCCAATTTCGTGTTAGATATGGAATTATATTTTGGGCTAATTCTACAGATGTTAACAGAATTTTTGTAATCCAAAAAAGATGTTTGAGGAATATACTGGGTATGAAAAGAACCGATAGCTGTAGAAGTGTATTTCCGAAAGTAGATGTACTTACTCTCGTGGGACTGTATATTTATGAAGCAGTAATTTTTGTGAAGGAAAATATTGAACTTTTCAAAACACTAGAACACAAGTATAACACTAGATTCAAAGAAAATCTAGTCACAGACCTTAAAAAGTTTACTTATATTCAAAGAAACGTGGAATTCTCAGTGATAAAAATTTTTAATCATTTGTCTGACAATTTTTAAAAAAATGCCAAATAATAAAATAAAGCATCATCTTAAGCAGTCATTAATCGAAAAGTCCTACTATACACTGGAAGAATATTTTGGTGATAATCCTATATAACTACAGTATTATTAACTACTTATATGTGATAAATTTTATAAAATGTAATGTACCATAAATATAGAATATATTTTTAATATGTTATTTTAGTTCATAAGCTTTTATATCTGCTATTTTCGAGTTTCTCTTCCCTTATCTTCTATTTTATTTATATTTATATTTTTGACATGTTCTACACCCGTTTGGGTATTATGTATTGTTACACATGAACGAATAAAAACTATCTATCTATCTATCATACTGAATACATCGGAGTGCCCAAGGGTGATAGAATGTTATCATTCATTTTATTGCAGATTAATGTGTCCTTGTAAATACTCAGAAGTTGAAAAAACCTATTACAACATTTTATGGAATTGCTTTTGGCAACCGGACCAAGGTAGTCTCAACAACAATGAGCCTTGCACCATGCTACAAGATACAGGTACGACTAGGACAATCTTTGGACCTATTTTTACTTAAACACCAGCAAGCTACAGCAAAACTTGTTGGTCCGTTACATTAAAATAACTATTATAGAAAAACTGTTTTGATGAAAGTGCTAGTGGGCAATTGGATAATTCCATTCGTTCGCAGTTCCAAATATAACATTCAGGATATCATTAGCGGTGTGAAAAGTCCTCCACCCCCACTCATTCCCAAAAATCGAGTGACAGAAACGTGTTTGAAGACCCAACAGAGCCCAATTTGCATTTGAATGGCCCACTTCGAATCTCTGTACACCGTCATTCCGTGTTTGAAACGAAATCGTTGCGTATAGGATTATCGCATCCTGATGAACACGAACAACGTTTGAATGAGTTGCTGGCTGCATAATATGGATAAGCATGCATGTGATAGATTTGGTTGACCGCAGTCGCGTATTTCATGCCTCTCTGGCCATATTCAGATAACTTCGGCGTGAAGCTGCATGATTTCCGGATTTGGATGACGTTGCTGGTGTGCAGAGGGTAGCGAGAGCAGAAGTCGTCTGTTCCATATCATAATAACACTAGAGAGGGGTCGATGTTGGTACGGGGTGATTCAAATTGGGATCTAGGAAATAGTACATTGAATGAAAATGTATTTATTTATATATAAAATATATTGTACAAAAGTGTGTACTATCTCAAGTTTATGCTTAATGTTAATACCTAGTTTTAAATAGTGTACATAAATGAAGAGCCATTAAACCATAATCTTAATGATAATAAAAATTGTGTGAATTCTACCAAGAAGATGGCAAGAATCAACACAATGAGAAAATAATGAAAATGAAACAAAATAACATCAATGAAATGCCTGTGACAATGAAAAAATAATAACAATGAAAATCCTATATTGGGCCATACTGAGTTCTTTATAAGTCTGTAGAATACGGCATTGTTTTGTTTTGAAGCCAGGTAGCCGAGTGGTTGAAGCGCCGGTTTTTTGCAACAGCCTTTTCCTGGATGTCGTCGAACTAATTGTCGTCGAACTAATTGTCCTCAAGAAATTTCCTAAAGCAATTAATATCTACATTGAATGCAAATCAACATCACGCATAAGCTTTGCATGAGGCGTGGATCCTACCATCTACCCCCATTACAACTTGAAATATTCGACCACCCGTTAACATCAGTGGAGGGGGATACTAGCGCCCTCATACGGAAACCCTAGGTACCCCTTGGTACAAGCGTTCAACCCCCTGACTGGCAACGGTTAGAGGGATGAGGCGGCTCTCTGTGCGTCCAGGCTCTCCTGAACTCCACTAGTTCACGACGGACGAAGAAGGCTGGAGAGAAACTGTGAAGGTTACGTCAGGTTGAATGACATGTTAATGCGTAATTTTATAATAAAACCATATTCATTAAGTTACTTTGACTGCCGGTCGCTGGTTCAAACCCTAGCTATTGCAGAATTTTTCTGATGGCCCGAGAAAGTGGTATGGTAAGGTACAATGGGCATCTGAGCTTACTTGTCTTTGGACGAGCCTACCACGCACGGGGTGTAGTGTTTAGAGGATATACCTGAGGGGGTTTCAATTCGGACTCAGAGGACTCCTACACTACCTATTGGGATGTAGAATATGGAGTTCATAGTATATAGTTGAATACGTTGTTCTTGAGACGCAAATATTGTTGAAGCTAATCATTATCTCACATTGGTACGTAACGAAATCATCAAAATAAGACGGGACATTACCTAATAGGGTTTTATGTATGATAATCATGGAAAAAAAGAGACTATCCTCCACAGTCAACCAGTTCAATGCTTGGATAATGAATAAAATAGGAGTGAGTTTATTGCATTCAAGAAGTACCCACATTATTGTATTTTGCAACTTTTGTAAAGCAGCTATATTGTTGGTACGATTTCGAACTAGCACAGTAGTCGAAATGTGATTGTATTATTGAATTATATACTGATATTATCATAGGTTGGAATGTTAGATGTCCACTAAATCTAGTGAAGAAAAACATCTTATATTATTTTATTTCGAGCATAATGGTAACATTTCTTCAGATCTATTGTATTATTTACAATATACTCGTATTCCTAAAACTAAACTATATCAATTATCTCACCATATATTATAAACTTAATAAATGGTTATCTGTGAAAAATTTGTTTTTTAATGCAAAAAACAGATTCCATGAGGTTTAGTCTTTGGCAACTGGAGTGTGATATCATAAGTTTCAGAACCAATGATAATTCTGACAATGTAACAAGAGAAAATGAGAGCTTAAATTTTTTGGTCTTTACATTGATGAACATTTGAATTGGCAGAACAAATTAGTTTCAAATGTTGATCAGCTGCTGAGGCCGTACTATGCTCAGGTGAATTTCAGACTGAGATATGGTGTGTGCTTCTGAGATATTTTTTCCAGCTGCTCTGATGTCTTCATAGCACAAAAAAAACTCATACGAATCATTGGTACCCGTGATCTTGCAGAAATTATTTCAAAAACTTCAAAATTTTAACTGTTCCATGTCTTTTGATAATTGACTTGTGCTTATCTGTTTCTGAGAATAGTATTGTATGTTCTTTTTAAAAATAATGTTTTTGTACCGTCTGTAAAACCGAATGAGATTTTGAATCTCCTGATCAGATAGCCCCACGTGTTTATAATTTGCTACCAGATATTATAATTTCAAACGAAAACAAGGATTTTATTGTTGAAAATTGTTAGTATAATTTTGAAGATTGTATGTATATAGCTAGTTTTATTTTCTTCTTTAGAAATTTCATCTTCTGCCTGTATCACTTTGATAGATGATAGTGGGATTTCTTTTTCCGCTACCACAGCGATTTCGATGTGCCCTGTGTACCCCACTCTTCGCCAGCTCCCTGAGTCCCGCATTCCCAGAAAGGAAGCCATTGCTTCCTTCTTTATACAAGTTGGAAGAACGGCAGACCCAGCAGGGCATCCCCTTGAGCTAGTCTTTGAATTCTCCCCAGCTTGTTGGTTGTGGTTATCTGATCGAATCTAGGCCACCAAAACACTGCGCCATATAGGATTCTGGGTCTGATTACCAGTCAGCTTCGAGTCCAGAATCACCTCAAGGTATTTTACCGCTTCAGCCAGTTCTAGGGGTCCTCCACCAATTACTGTTGATCTGAACCCATGTACTTTTCTTCTTTTGGTTGGATTGACTGCAAGGCCGACTTCCCCGCACCACTTCCCTATTTTCCTGCACGCCAACTGCATCCGGTCACAGGCAACACCTAGGCGGAGAACGAGCCCATCGTCGGCGTATGCCTGGGCGTAGAAACCGTTTGCGGCTAGTCTCTCAAGGAGTTCGTCCATAATCAGACACCAAAGCTGAGTGAAGATACAGCTATTTTGCGGGCAGCCGCCCCTCACCTCGATGTCAGCCTAGCTCTCTCCAAGAGACACCGTCACTTTCCTCCGCTCGATGGCCGTTGCTACCCAACTGATCAGCGTGGAAGGAGTTCCCCTAATCTGTAGCGCATTGTAGATGACGACTGTTCTTGCCTTATCGAAGTCACCCTTCACGTCGAAGGAGACTCCGAGATCCCATTCCTTAAAATGGAGTTCCTTTTCTACTCTGTGCAAGTTCTATGGACCTTTTACTGCGGTATGCATGTTGATTTTCTTCGAAAGGATGCCTACTCAGTACTACTTCCATCAGATACCTATCTGCAATCTTTTCCAGAGTCTTCAGTAGAAAATATGTCAGGCTCATCAATGGGTCTGAAGGCCTCTGCTCAAGTGTAGTTCCTTCTCCCTGATTTTGGGATGAAAACTACTTTAGCTGTCCCCCAGGTCCTTGGTACATATTCCGTCCCTTATCCAGGGGAATACGTCTTTCAGCTTGTATGCATAATATATTCCATAGAGGAGACTTAATTTTTGTTAACATAATGGATATTATGAACTGTTTAATGAAGCAATCCTGTTAGTAATACACACAAGATGTTCTTAGTGAATTTATCGGAAAGCCGTTTGTTTGGTTTTCACAAATCCACTCTGAACAGAATCGAAACGCAACTAGTAGTAGACTGTCTCTCGAAAATAACATCCTACTGAATTTTTCAATCAATCATCCCTACAAATACCCCATCCGTAAAGAAATTTCCTCAGAAATCGAACGAGCTCAGGGCGATTCGGCATTACTTCTGACAGAATTATTTCTGAAAAGCAAAACAGTGTGCCGGAGCGGCAGCAACACGTCGAAAAAAGATTGCTGATTAAGAACCGACGGTTGATTGGGTCGCAGATTGGAGTCCATTTGCGCTCCTCTGGCCCGAGGCCCACTTCGGGTTTTCTGGACCACTTAACACCCACCGTGTCACGTGCCATCAATCGTAGTGAGCTCTACTTCCTCAACTTCCTCCGCGGATTTATTGGCGCCTCGGTTTCCGCTAGGTAGGTAGATGCCATGTGCGGAACAGGGTGTGGGATAGTGGAAGGTTATTCATTCCGAAGTTTGATTCATTTTTGATCTATCGCCATGGGTAGCTATAATAAGGCAAGTCAAGTGGTGGAAACAAAATTTTGTAATTGAATTAATGAAAATTGACAAAATATCAAAGTCATTAGTTGAGAAACTATTGTAACAAACTGAAGCCGGACCTGTTGCCTCACTGACGTTCCATAAACAGCGTTTATATTACCACCCGCGTATGCGGAAGGCCGAACCATCTCGAAGCGAGGAGTCGAACAGCAAGCGACCTCTCTTGCGTATTCTTGAGGGCCGCGAATGTTCGAGAGAAGAAATCTACTAGGATATGAATAGAATATAATAGAATGAAAAATTCAATGACCATTTAAGGTACAGGTAGTACATATGGCACGTCATAAAATGTATTCAATATATAATCAGGAAAATAATAAAATAAAATTACAAATACCAAGTTGGTTAAATCAAACCGAATAAATCAACAGATAAAATTAAACATTTACAAACAGAAAAATATTGTTAAAACCTGCTATCGAGTAGTACATAATATTATAACAAGTAGTCATAAAATAGTTATAATAAAAAAGCGAGTAATATAATAAAATGACATAAACTTTTTGAAAACATACATAGAAATTTCAACTCATAAAACATACTTATAACCCATTAGACATATAACTGGGTATCACCCAGATATTCTGATATGCTGTAGAAAATATTAGTTACAAGAAGATTTTTCACAGCCGAGTTGAATTTGAGTTTGTCAGGAATTTGCTTGATTTTTAGTGGGAGCTTGTATAATTCGATTGCCTCATGAAATGGTGATCTCTCATATGCAAGAGTTTGATGTGAATTAATAGTCAACCGTAACGAAAGAGGGCAGATACAGTGAGAGACAGTTGCAGTTCAGCAATGACTGTAGGTGTACAAATGAGAGTTGAAACCGTAGACTAATACTGATTATTACAATATTAAATGGTCACAGTAATTTTGTATGCTGTATGGACATAGACGTATTTACATTAAATTTTTTAATATGAGCAAGCTATTGATTTTTTTATTTCTCTTGTGCTGACATTAAAAAATCGAATTCTGAAGCCGCGTCATCCTCACTGAGTCAACAATGTTTTTCATTACAGGCAGCCTGTGCACATGACATTCAATAAAGAACCCCAAACGAGAACATATTGAAAATTGTCTGACTTTCAAATTGGCTGAAATTTCATTATATTATAGCAGGATGAGTCGTTGGAAAAATGTTTGGGTTCAAATGATTTTTTATGTGTCTTTCCTGCGATATATATGATCAAAGTTCGTGAAAACGTCGAACATGGGTAGGATTGACGAAGAAAAAACTGTTATCTTAGTCGAAATAGGACAAACTCACGATCGAAACATACCTTTCGAAACTCCTTAACGTGTCCAATTAAAATCTTATTGATGATAGTACATTGGGTGTAAACTGGGCTTAGACGAAAAAAACATGTTTTTATTTTATTTTTCTAGTACTTTTCCCGAACTATCAAGTTATATTTTGGTAAGACACCATAGCTTGTGTCTTTTTTAAGCGATAAAACCGTGTTTAATTTTTTTGATGACATTCTCCCGAAATTTCAACTTATCAAATTTTAAATTATACCCCTACAATAATCACAATTGACGGGTCGTTTCTTTAACAAAACATAGTTCATTGCCACTGTTGATTGAACAAAAAAAAATCAGGTAGCTCTGATGAATTCAATTGTTCAATGTTACCTTTTTCTTGGATACAGGGTGCGTTACATTTTTTTTAGATCATTTACAATATTTGAAAATGCATATCTTAGAAATACAGGGTACGAAGTTGACAAAACTTTCGTCGATGATAGTGAACATTTGTTACGTGTCATCTTCAATTAGTGCAGAAAGCTATGACTGTTTATGATCGCACAACCTACCTTGGGGTCGGAGATTCATGGGAACAGAAATGAGCAAACACTCAGCCAACTATGTGCTTCTCGCTTCCTCCGAACCTTCCTCGCTAGTAGTCATCTATGCCAGAGCGAAACCTATAAGTTACCCTCAAGAATTTCTAGTTCACCCAGTTCCATGAAAATACCTCTCTAACTCTATTCAATCCCATATTTCAGAAAGCAAGTCGATTGTTTATGTTCAAAAGCCATTGTTTACAAAAAGATAACCTGCCTTTTGGCTCAACAGACATATGTCAATGTCAGCTGTGCTGTTTATGACTTTTGGACTTTTGGTGACAAAAAACTACAATTTGATAAGCCGCACATTTTTCCGAAAGATAAGTAATTTGTCCACGCGCTTTCGCGGATTTTCCTAGCAAATTTGGTGAAATTCAGTGACTTTGGTAATATTTCTTCAAGGAAGAATCTTTTCAATCACCTTTGTGGATTTGATTGTTACTGAATCTCACCGCAGCTTCGATAAATGTTATAACACTTTGGGGCCACACTTCATCTCAGGAATGTCACAATCTTCTAGCATATTATAGCGATACGAACATTCGTTTCTCTTGTTTGCCTATTGCTTCCATTATTATTTTCCTGAACTCATGCTACTCGGAAGGACTTATTCTTGATTTTCCCATTTCAGGCCTCCTTTCTTCCGCCCTTCTCTTTCTCTCTTATGTGCTCACTCTTCTTCCCACTTCTTGGGCCTCGAGAGACCTAACCATCGACTGGAAGCAGCCCAACTGTAGCTACCGCTTCGATCCACCTACTACCGCAGGACTTCTGCAGGCGCAGCCTGCACCCCAGTTACCTAGCCAAGTGATACTGGATCACCATCACCAGCGGCCTGTCATCTCCCTAACGGAACCCTCCAGGAGTAGTCTGAAGCCCTCTTACATCCTGGGCATCCCCGCCTGCACACCCACCACAGCTAAGTGATAGAGTACCTCTGCCTAGTTTAGTGGGCATATTATCCTACAACTGACTATAATTACCTGACTTTCTCCACAAGTGTTCCCTTTCGCTTTCCGCAAGGGGCATGATAGGTTTGTTTCTTGCTGGCTTTCTGCTTATTGCTATTCCTTTAATTTTAAGTACCGCAACTGACGGCTATACCTCTTGATTCATACAAGTGCATACTCGTCCTGTAAACTATTACTTTCTAAATACTGCTTCGGAGAGGTGAACTGTGTTTACTTACAAATCACGGTTAGTACGCTAAAAGCATCTGTGAACCAGGTATAATTATACTCGGGGAATCATTGAGCCCTCCGAACAGAAATTACCATACTGATATTTTAGTTTATCATTTCCTCGGTTGTTTTCATCGTATATGAAGAAACTTAACCAACAAACCTCAATTAAACGACCTTCAACTTGACATTCTTCTTCTTCATCTTCTTCCCAGCCAAAATCCTACCACCAGCAGATTGGCCTAGTCACTGCGCGCCATCGGCCAAGGTGCGGCAATCCATTGGTGCACTAGCCCCCTTTTTAGCAAAACAAAAGCAAACTCACTCTACCCACTCCCATTCGCTGAGGAATAACCGGCGACGTTACGAATGACGTAGCACATATTCAGAATATTGTGAGTAAAATCAGGTTCAAATAATTATAATCATTTTTGAGATATTCAATAAAAACATTGTAAATGACCTCAAAAATGAACGCATCCTGTTTCTTAATGAAAGGTAATATTGAACAATTCAATTTATTTGGGAGCTACCTTATTATTTATTCAATCAAAAGTAGCATTGAGTAATATTTGTTTAGTAAAAAACGAATTGTTTTCAGGGTAAGGGTATTATAATTGAAAATTTTAAAAATTCATATTTCAAACAGAGAGAATCATCAAGAATCAAAACACGTTTTATCGCTTAGAATAAACGGAAACTATGATGTCACGCCGAAACATAACTTGTTGGTTCTGGAATAATGATAGCAAAAAAAGGCACAACCATTCATTTTCTTAATTTGTTCCATGCACGACACATTATACTTGATGCATGTAAGCAACATGACATACACATCGAAATTCGATAGTTTTTTGATACGATTTGGTGATATGATATAGGGTAAGTCTAGGAAAGATGTCGCAGAAGGTGAGATGACGCAATGGTTTTACAGCGCCACCGCTAGTGTGAAGATGAACGGTTGCGATCTGATTTACTTCAGTTCATTGTAAACAAGCTGCCGTAAAGTTTGAATTTACCAGTTAAAAGTCTATTGAAAAATCTTTTTATACGTGATCCGGTGAGGGCAAATATAATTTTCCGAATTTGTTTTCGCACTAGTGAACTTATAATTATTTAATAATTTTATTCACTTCATCGTTTCAGGTAAGTAAAAACAATCAAGTTTTGTTGCATAACACTAAAATTCTGCATATTTCAAAACGTGTTTGGTTTGTGATGTGCGCCATCTCTCCTCTCACAACGAGGATAGATGACTCACATATTTTTGAGGTGAGATGGCCCATTAAAATTTCTTTTTTTTCCAGTATGCCTACAATATACAAACGCACTGAAAGTTGTTCCAGGGCTAGCTGGACCGAACAACAGTTAATCGCAGCCATTGAAGCCGTTGATAAAAATACAATGGAAGTGAATGATGCTGCTCGAAACTTTGGGGTAGCGGCAACCACTCTACGAAGAAGAAATCTGAGAAAAAATGTAAAGAAAGGTCCTCTTGACCCCTCATCCACATAAGGCGAAGCTGTTGAGGCAAAATTGGCCCAACATATCCCAAAACGTCCCATAAAACAGTTTTGCTCCTACTAGAACTGACGTGCGAAGTATGGCTTTCAAATTGGCCGAACAGCTGGGCATTAAACATCGTGTTAACTTTCAATAAGGATTCACGATTACCTGGATTTCCATGGCTTAAGTTATTTCTGCATAGAAACCCGAGGCTGTCAGTTTTTATCACAAAATCTGACGACTGAATAAATTGCTTACGTTGTTCCAAATGGTTTCACGAGTATTGCTCCAAGTTTGTTAACTTTTGCCACGACTGTGGTGTTGTTGTGTGTAAAACAAAGTGACATTTTGACCAAAATATCTTTTGTTTTCAGTTGCGCCATCTCACCTCAGCACTGTGGGAGAGATGGATTTTGTTAACTATTTTAACTTTTTATATGAAACATAAGTATAATTTTTTTATGAATTTCAGAACATTTTCCTAAACTCAATAAAGTTTCGTTATATAATATAACAGCAATCCCAATTCAATGTTTGAACATGCTAACATGAAATTTCAAAACCTGGGCCATCTATCCTCGAATTACCCTACCAGGAGATTCCGCAGGATATTCGCGGCTCTGCAACTTTCTCATTTGGAGACAAAATTACCCACCCTTTATAGTTTTTCAATAGTTTACAGAAACCAGTTGAATCACTGATTTGAATTATCCACATTTTGTCAACTGTCAAAGACTAACATTTCATCTTTCGTTGTTTTCAAATGAAATGTCAGATTTTTTTTGTAAATTATGATGGAGGTTGTCTTGTTTAGTTCAACCATATGTTTCTTCATAATTACATTGTGAATATGGAATTTTTCTGAAATTTAATTAAAAATTTTTCATGCATAGTGAACAACCCGACTTAGGAAAATGTGTCATCATGAAAAAACAATTTTTATCTTTTTCTTCTACGAAGAAGGAAATACAAATTGATAGAAGAGAACAATCAGAGTAGGGTATTAGTCTTTCAGATGTTTGAAGTGACGTCCATCCTTTTCAAAACACAATTTTTTCCAGTTATAACAAGCTGAGTTCGTACTCTTTTTGTAGACTGACCCTCAAAGCGTGTTCTTTTCTTGGGGTTTCCGATATCTGCAAGAACTTCTACAATATACATTCTTTGAAATAGGTCCAGTGAAAAAAGTCCTGAGGGGTGAGATCTGCCGACTTATCAAGCCATTTAACCCCCTACTACTAGGCGTAATTATGATGAAGTGGATAATGTTTTTATGGGTGTACTCAAAAAGACAGCCTCTATCATAATTTACAATAGAAAATAAGATAACTCATTCGAAAAAAAATTGACACATAGGTTTTTGACAGGTGACGAAATGATGATTGAAACCAGTCATTAATTTGTTTTCATTGAATCATTGAAAAAATGGAATATTATGTTTCTTTATTCCAAATTATAAACCAACACATCAGCGAATACTTGACTGAATCACCAGTATACGAAAAATCAGTCTAAAATTTGAATTTTCAATGATTCACTGTACTGGTACTTAATATTTCAGTCACCCCATCTCGCCACCTTTGATGACCTTATTTCAAGTCAAGCAGTGAAAATTTGTTGCTTTCGAAGAACTCTTGAATTTTCATTGCTTCATAGGAGATTCCGGTTTACGACTTGACATAAAATGTGATATACCGGGTGACACAGCAGACATGTAGCAGCCTGTAGTTTTTCTATTTAAAGAGATGAAGATTTAAAATTTGCAGAAGTTACGTAATCAATGATAGCGCTTCATTTGAATCTAACGACAACTTTTTTCAACTACCTGTTTGATCGGCAGTAACTCCGCTCTTCTTTTTTTTTTGAATGACACCCTGTATATTTATCTAGCTTATCTTATTTGTCTTGAAATTCACTATTCAACCGTGTATCACAAAGTGGCATTCGTTTCTCAATTCGCAGATGAATTGAGTTTTATTGAAAAACATCAAGTTGGCTGTTACCCGAATTCGATAATCTTTCGTTGCTTGGTAGGCTTGGAATTCCAAAGAGTATCAGTTAAATGATATAATTTCAGTTTTTTCCATACCTGATCACTTTCTACATATTGTCAATAATTTGTTCAATAAAAAGATAAATCATCTCAAAATAACTCACGATATTGCGAAAACTGAGATAGGAACATGTTTTTTTCAATTTGGCTACTTGTGAAGGAACTATCTGCTTTCTCTTTGGCCATGTATCTATATCATGATCTTTCCATTTGGAAACATAAAATTAAAATTGTTCCCCTGATCCACCAATTCACAAGTCTATTAGTCTAGACATTTGCAATAATATCTTGCCTAGTAGGCGGTGTACACAGAATGTTTTGTGTTTGACAGGTGAACATCATTTGATTGTACTGATTATCTCCGTCAGTTTTATGCTGATTAAAATTGCATCGTTTAATTAGATACTAAATATGTATTCAAAGAATAAAAAGGTCGATATGTTGTTGATATTCGGAGAGTGCAAGATAAATTGTAGTCAGGCTGAACAACTGTAAGTCGAAAGATTTCCGGAAAGACGCCATCTGCCTAATAATTATTTCGCTAGAGTAGAAGAGCAGTTCAAAAGAGAACCGGAAAATCAAAACAATCTCCAATACATTGTCGACGAGGAAATGGAAGTAAACGTTTTGGCCATAGTACATGCAGATCCGACGATATCACTGAGACAAATTGAGGACGAAATAGGCGTGAATCGAGAGACCGATAGAAGAGTTTTGAAAAGAACTGCTCTTGTACTCTATAGCGAAATAATTATCAGGTGGATAGCGTCTTTCCGGAAATTTTTCGACATACAATTGTTCAGCCTGTCTACAATTTCTCTTGCACTCTCCGAATATCAACAACATATCAACCTTTTCGTTCTTTGAATAAATATTTAGTATCTAATTAAACGATGCAATTTTAATCAGCATAAAACTGACGGAGATAATCATTGCAATCAAATGATGTTTACCTGTCAAACACAAAACATTTTGTGTACACCGCCTACTAGGCAAAATATTATTGCAAATATCTAGACTAATAGACTTGTGAATTGGTGGATCAGGGGAACAATTTTAATTTTGTTTCCAAATGGAAAGATCATGATATGGCTACATGGCCAAAGAGAAAGGCAGATAGTTTCTTCACAAGTAGCCAAATTGAAAAAAATATGTTCCTATCTCAGTTTTCGCAATATCGTGAGTTATTTTCAGATGTTTTTTCTTTTTATTAAAGAAATTATTGACAATCTGTAGAAATTGATCAGGTATGGAAAAAACTGAAATTATATCGTTTAACTGATACTCTTTGGATTTCCAAGCCTACCAAGCAACGAAAGATTATCAAATTCGGGTAACAGCCAACAGTTTTTCAATGAAACTCAATTCATCTGCGAATTGAGAAACGAATGCCACTTTGTGATTCACGGTTGAATAGTGAATTTCAAGACAAATAAGATAGGCTAAATAAATATACAGGGTGTCATTCAAAAAAAAGAAGTTGGTGTTACTGCCGATCAAACAGGTAGTTGAAAAAAGTTGTCGTTAGATTCAAATGAAGCGCTATTATTGATTACGTAACTTCTCCGAATTTTAAATTTTTATCTCTTCAAATAAAAAAACTACAGGCTGCTACATGTCTGCTGTGTCACCCGGTATATCACATTTTATGTCAAGTCGTAAACCGGAATCTCCTATGAAGCAATGAAAATTCAAGAGTTCTTCGAAAGCAACAAATTTTCACTGCTTGACTTGAAATAAGGTAAGGTAAGGTAAGGTATGTCAAGTTTAAATTTGTGCAATATCGAGTGAAACTCTATAACTCCGCAGAGACTAATTCGGTTTGAATGTATCACACAATGACAGAAATATTCAAAGGAAATCGTAAAAACTCATTATAAAAAGTGCGGGGATGATGACATTACAATGCTTATAATGAACGTAACTTTCCCTAACAAAGAGGATTTCGGTAATGCATTCATATTTCATCCCTCAACAAAAACGTATCATTGAATTCACTGCTATTTCTTTATTAGTTTTTGTGTTTGTGAATAGCGAGTAATATTGAAGGGTGATCAAATTTCATACGGGAATTGTTCCTTTTGTTCTCGACGGATGGAAAAAATTGAATATTGATGGAATACAAGGTAGAGAGTACTAGCAATTGTTGAATAAATGTCGTTAACAATGAACAATGGAAAATCCAACTTTTCCCAATAAATGATATATTTCAAGCTCCTAGATTGTCCATAATAGGAAACTTCGAAGAGTGTGCAAGGAACTATCCCTGAGTCAATTCAGAAATAGAGCTGTTACTCATCATAACTGAAGGATGATAATGATGATGATAACAATAATGGATACATAGAAAATTTTCTCAGTGAACTTCTCGAAAGGCAGTTTGTTTGGTTTTCACAAATCCACTTTGTATGAAATTGAAACGCAACCAGTAGTAGACTGTTGTAATAGAATATTGAGACGCCTCTGGTCGTGGGACCAAATCCATTTCAATAAGAAAGTTGCATCCCACATGTTCCTCTGGGCGATAATACCAAACTTAGTTACAGAAATGATGGAACTCAAAATTTATGAGGGGCATATTACAAACAATAGATTTTTCGTGAGAATCAGAAAATCCATTCAACTTTGAAGATATTGTAAAATCTGGTAATTTCAGCCTGAATAGCCCAGGGTCGATTGTTTACCATCTGGGTACAACTCGTTTGATGCTATAGATATTCCAGGAACGAAAGGTCGTAAATATCTTTCTGACCATTTAATCAATTAATTTTTGTCTTAAATAATACGTATATGGAAATAGGTCACTCGTTGTAAATGCATGCAAATTATTGTTATTTTAAAAGTAAGAAGGCAGAGTGACATCGAACGAACAAAAGAGAATGTTTGATAGTTTTTTGTCGACCGTTTTCTATCAAAGTGAAACAAAACCACATTCGACGCGAGTCCTAAAATGTACGGGGCGGTCAACCATATGATGTCACGTAATAGGAAAATACATGTAATTAATTAGCACTGTAGAATACCAGAATAGGGTTTAGAATGCCAAGACCATTCAAGTAGCGACACCTACCTGATATCTTACAAGTAAAATATTCTGAGGGCGGGATCATCCCCCCTATCTTTTAACGAATTATAGAGTTGAACCGTTGGAGATCTCAAAACAAGTTTTTTAGTTGAAATGTTGTGTTTGAAGCAGTAAGTCGAGTGAAGAATACTCAGGTCAAGGCCTCACCTTGACCTGGGACATGTCCGATCTATTTTCTCAGATTTGAAGGGTTTCTTAAGTATTTTATCATTTATTATGTCAAAGTCTCTAATCAGTTTCACGTATTTAAAGATGGTCTTGGTAAGCTAACATGCTAGATAATATATTGTCAATTAGATAGGTTTTTGTTTTGAGTTATAAAAATATTGTTTTCAGTCTGTTCTTATTTAATTATTGAAGTTTCCAGTATTTTGATTTTAATTGTGAAAGTAAATTCTCTATATCCTTTTTTTTCTCGTAAATATTAACATTCTAGTCGCATATTTTTACAGTTTTATATTTATTTATCTCCTTTTGCCTTAATAAATGAAAAACAGACTATTTCTCGAGTTTCCTTCGTTAGTTAAGTCGATAATTGAACGAAACCAAAATTACTGAATTAGTGAACGGGCTGATTAATTAGTGATACGTTCGATAAGTTAAAGTGTGACCACTCCAGAGCAATAAGCCGACGACGACGGGAGTATTTAGGTGAGTAAAATTCATTGTTATGATTGAGATCACATATGAGGGTTTTATAGCTGAACTAATCTCCACAAAAGTGTTATTCTGTGAAGTTGTGTTAAATGAGAGTATTTTGATCATGATAGAACCAAACATATTATTTCTCTAGCTTAAAGAATTCACACGCTAACGGCCAACCAGCGCGCTGAATTATATGTATGAATAAATAAAGGGATGGGATATTAAGAGTCATTCTAATCTGATATTAAATTAATTAAAGGTTCAATCCAAATGATTAAGATTTGCTAATAGGAAAGTTAGTACACTGTCTACCGAAAATAACATCCCACTAATTATTTCAATCTATCATCCATACAAATACTCCAATCGTAAAGAAAGAGTTCTATCTCAGAAATGTTTCCAGTAATCGACCGAGCTCAGGGTGATTCGGCATTACTTCTGACAGAATTATTTCTGAAAAGCAAAATAGTGTGCCGGAGCAGCAGCAACATGTCGAAAAAAGATTGCTGATTAGGAACCGACTGTTGATTGGGTCGCAGATTGGAGTCCATTTGCGCTCCTCTGGCCCGAGGCCCACTTCGGGTTTTCTGGACCACTTAACACTCACCGTGTCACGTGCCATCAATCGTAGTGAGCTCTGATTCCTCAACTTCCTCCGCGGATTTATTGGCGCCTCGGTTTCCGATAGTTCGGCAGATGCCATGAGCGGAACAGGGTGTGGGATTGTCAAAGGTTATTCATTCCGAAGTTTGATTCATTTTTAATCAATCACCATGAGTAGCTAAAAAAAGGAAAGTCAAGTAGTAGAAACACAATTTTGTAATGGAATTACTGAAAATTGACAAAATATCAAAGTCATTAGTTGAGAAACTATTGTAACAAACTGAAGCCGGACCTGTCGCCTCACCGATGTTCCATAAACAGCGATAATATTACCACCCACGTATGCGGAAGGCCGAACCATCTAGAAGCGAGGAGTCGAACAGCAAGCAACCTCTCGTACGTTTTCTTGAGGGCCGCGAATGTTCGAAAGAAGAAATCTACTAGGATATGAATAGAATACAATAGAATGAAAAATTCAATGAACATTTAAGGTACAGGTAGTATATATGACACATCATAATATGTATTCAATAAATAATCAGGAAAATAAGAAAGTAAAATTATAAATACAAAATTGGTTAAAACCTACTATCAAGTAGTACATAATATTATGAAGAGTCATAAAATAGTTATAATAAATAAGCGAGTAATATAATAAAATACAAATGTCATAAACTTGTTGAAAACATACATAGAAATTTCAACTCATGAAATTAGACATTTTCAAAGAAAAAACATTCTTAAAACCCATTAGACACATAACTGGGTATCACCCAAATATTCTGATGTGCTGTAGAAACAATTAGTTACAAGAAGATTTTTCACAGTGGATTTGAATTTGAGTTCGTCAGGAATTTGCTTGATTTTTAGTGGAAGCTTGTTGTATAATATGATTGCTTTATGAAATGGTGATCTCTCATATGCCAGTGTTCGATGTGAATAGTCAACGGTAACGAAAGAGGGCAGATACAGTGGAAGACAGTTGGAGTTCAGCAATGACTGACGGTGGAGTTGGTTGAAACCGTAGACTGCATAGTTATTATTACAAGATCAAACGGACACAGTGTTGAAGGAATGATGGTTTTTCGGGTTTTTAGGCCGACGTTTATTTAGAGAAAAACTCGACGTTTCGCCAACACGAGTGGTTGGCATTTTCAAGAGAAATGTTTACAGTTTCGATCACTGAACACTGCTTGTTTGGTGTGCGTTGTCTCAGCCAGTATTTATGGGTCGACGTACTCGTACCTGCGACCGGTGCTATCGTCCCTGCGTCGGGTACCCCCTCGGATTCATTAATTTCCCAGTATGGTGTTATTACCGTTTTCTTGAGAACAGGTAGCCATGCTTTATTCAATTGTAACCCTTCTTCAATTCTGTTGAAATTGTTGGGATGTTTTTTGATTTTCGTTGCTTCTCGGAAGAGTTTTGGATAATATGCATGTGTTGTGGCAATTATTTGGGTTTCTTCGAACTTCACTCTGTGATTGTTATTGTTAAGCGCATGTTCTGCGACAGCGGATTTTTCAGAGTGTCCTAACCGGCAATTGGCCTTGTGTTTCTTTATTCTGGTATTTGTGGAACGCTTCGTGGTTCCGATATAAACGTTGCCACAGGTGCATGGAATGCGGTACACCCCAGATGAGCTTAGTTCATCACGTTTATCCTTCGCCGATCTCAAGTGATCCTTCAGTTTCTTTGAAGGTTTATATATCGTTTTGATATCATACTTTCGTAGTATACGGCCAATCCGATCTGTGACCCTAGGACCCAAGTAATTGCCACAACACATGCATATTATCCAAGACTCTTCCGAGAAGCAATCGAAATCAAAAAACATCCCAACAATTTCAACAGAATTGAAGAAGGGTTACAATTGAATAAAGCATGGCCACCTGTTCTCAAGAAAACGGTAATAACACCATACCGGGAAATTAATGAATTCGAGGGGGTACCCGACGCAGGGACGATGGCACCGGACGCAGGTACGAGTACGTCGACCCATAAATACTGGCTGAGACAACACATACCAAACAAGTAGTGTTCAGTTATCGAAACTGTAAACATTTCTCTTGAAAGTGCCAACCACTCGTGTTAGCGAAACGTCGAGATTTTCTCTAAATAAACGTCTGCCTGAAAACCCGAAAAACCATCATTCATTCAACGATGGCCGCGAAAGCCTTTCACAATTTGTGGTCACAGTGTTGCAGAAACTCAATATTTTGGGGGAGTTTTATTTGATTTATAACTTTGAACTTTAAGTTTAATTTAATTCATCTCATGAAAACAGTACTAGGATTTTTACTTCCACCCTGTTAGTCTATTCAGGGTCATATAGAAGCGAAATATCGCCAGCTTTGAACTGATAAGACTAAGTGGCAGATTATTGAAAAAGGGCTTTTAAAATAGTATAATCAGAAATTGTCTGCTCCGTTAGTCGTGCCAACTGATTTTTGTTACATGATTCAATCATTAGTTTTCATCTTTTCCGCTTTATGTGTGACTGTGTGTTGAACACTAAGGTGAATAAAGAATTTATTCACACCATCTCAGAAGTGTCCAGAAAAGGCCCTTTCGTACCCGATAAAGAAGACCTCCCGACCGCCAAGGAAACCACTCCAAGGTAAGATTCTCAGTGCTGTCGTTTAATGAAATCATTTATTTTTTTACATAACAAAATTCACACCGCTAGTAAAAATAGCGGGATAAAAAGTCCATTTCATCTCTGCATAATTTTGAGTCTATCGATCTGCAGGGACTGTAGTGACTGAGAGTCAACAATGTTTTTCAATACAGTAGTTCAGGCAGCCTGTCCACATGATATTCGACAAAGGAACCGGCACAAGAACTTAATGAAAATTGGCTCTGTCGAATTGGCTAAAATTTCATTATGGTATAGCAGGATGAGTCGTTGGAAAAATGTGTGGGTTCAAATGATTTTTTATGTGTCCTTTCTGAGATATATACGATCAAAGTTCGTAAAAACGTCGTACATGGGCAGGATTGACGAAGAAAAATCTGTTATCTTAGTCGAAATAGGACAAACTCACGATCAAAATATACCTTTCGAAACTCCTTAACGTGTCCAATTATAATCTTATTGATGATAGTACATTTGGGTGTAAACTGGGCTTAGCCAAAAAAAACACATTTCTGGATTTATTTTTAGTACTTTTCCGGAACTATTGAGATATATTTTGGTAAGACACCATAGTTTGTGCCTATTTTAAGCGATAAAACCGTAATTCGTTTTTTTGATGACTCTCTCCGATTGAAATTTCAACTTTTCTAATTTTAAATTATACCCCTACAATGATAACAAAACATAGTTCATTGCCACTGTTGTTTGAACAAAAAAAAGTTAGATAGCTCTGATGAATTCAATTGTTCAATGTTACCTTTCACTTGGATACAGGGTGAGTTACATTTTTTCATATCATTTATAATATTCAAAAATTCATATCACAGAAACACAGAATACGAAGTTGACAAAACTTGCTTCGAAGATAATGAACAATTTCAGAATATTGTGAGTAAAATCAAGTTCAAATTAACGAAATCATTTTTGAGATATTCAATAAAAACATTGTATGACCTGAAAAATTATCGCATCCAGTTTCTGAATGAAAGGTACTATTGAACAATTCAATTCATCTGAGGACCACATTATCATATACTCAATCAATAGTATCCATGAATAATATTTCTGTAGTAAAAAACGAATTATTTCCAGGGTAGGGGTATTATAATTGAAAATTATTAAAATTCAATTTTCAAATAGAAAAAATCATCAAGAATCATAACACGTTTTATCGCTCAAAATAGACTGAAACTATGATGTCACGCCAAAATATAACTTGTTGGTTCTGGAACAGTAACGACTAACCTAACATCTCGGAGATGTTATATTTCTCAGGGCCTACATCAATCCGATATCCAATTATCAGATACGAATAGGAGTTGCAACGTGTCTAACACACTTTTCCAAAAGTGGCAAATCCCGGAAGGATGAAATGGGTTAATCCGTATAAAACGTATTTTCACTTTCGAAAAAGAACCCAATATTTTTTCCACATATCTATCATATGGCCTATTCGCACGAAAGTTGAAAGGTAATCTCGTATTCTTTTTGCGCGCGCAATCGAATCACTGATTTAAATTATCCACATTTTGTCAGCAGTCAAAGACTAACATTTCGACTTTCGTTTTTTCAAATGAGTTGTCATATTTTCTTTTGTGAATTATGAAAGAGGTTGTCTTTCATAGTTCAACATTATGAAACATTTTGTATTTCCCGCATATTGCAACATTGAAAGGATTGAATTTTTCTGAAATTGAACTAAAAATTTTTCATGCATAGTGAACTTTGTTAGGAAAATGTGTCTTCATGAAAAAACATTTTTTATCTTCTTCTTCTACCACGAAGGATATAAAAATTGATAAAAGAGAACAATCAAAGTCGGGTATTAGTCTTTCAGATGTTTGAAGTGACGTCCATCCTTTTCAAAACACAACTTTTTCAGTTATAACAAGTTGAGTTCGTATTCTTTTTGTAGACTGGCCCTCAGAGCGTATTCTTTTCTTGGGGTTTCCGATATTTGCAAGAACTTCTAAGAATATACATTCTTTGAAATAGGTCCAGTGAAAAAAGTTCTGAGGGGTGAGATCTGCCGACTTATCAAGCCATTTAACCCCCTACTACTAGGCGTAATTATGATGAAGTGGATAATGTTTTTTATGGGTGTACTCAAAAAGACAGCCTCTATCATAATTTACAATAAGAAATAAGATAACTCATTTGAAAAAAAATGGACACAAAAGTTTTTGACAGGTGACGGAATGATAATTGAAATCAGTCATTTATTTGTTTTCATTGAACCATTGAAAAAATGGAATGTTATATTTCTTTTTCCAAATTATAAACTTACAGATCAGCGAATATTTGTCTGAATCACTAGTATTCGAAAAATCAGTCTAAAATTCGAATTTTCAATGATTTACTGAATTCACTGTACTTAATATTTCAGTCACCGCTTCCGAAGAACTCTTGAATTTTCATTGCTTCATACGAGATTCCGGTTTACGACTTGACATAAAATGTGATATATGTCAAGTTTAACTTTGTGCAATATCGAGTGAAACTTGAAAACTCGGCAGAGACTAATTCGGTATGAATGTATCACACAATGACAGAAATATGCGAAGGAAATCGTAAAAACTCATTTTGAAAAGTGCGGGATGATAACATTACAATGCTTATAATGAACGTAACTTTCCCCAACAAAGAGGATTTCGGTAATGCATTCATATTTCATCCCTCAACAAAAACGTATCATTGAATTCACTGCTATTTCTGTATTCGTTTTTGTGTTTGTGAATAGCGAGTAATATTGAAGGGTGATCAAATTTCATACGGGAATTGTTCCTATTGTTCTTGACGATTGAAAAAAGATTGAATATTGATGGAATACAAGGTAGAGGGTACTGGCAATTGTTCAATAAAGCCCATAAAATCAACAGTAGACAATGCATACTTCAACTTTTCAATACATAAAATATCTCAAGCTCCCGAAAGATTATAATTATTGTCGATCCTAAAACTTCAATGAGTATTTAAGGAACATTCCCTGATTCAATTCAGGAATGGAACTGTTACTCATGATAACATTTAAGATAAAAATAATGATTAAAAAAAAATGCAATTGATCTGATGCCTTGAGGTACCCAATGGGATCTATGAAATAGAAAATATTGGATTACCAAGGAAACGGTAGAAATGGGAAAAACTTTAAAAAATTTACACTGGCTCAAAAATAATTTCACAGATGAACCCTTAGATTTAGAATACCGAGATTTATCAAAAACATATAGGCAGAAAATTAAATCGGATAAAAAAGCATTTCATCAAACAAGCCTTGAAAATATGAGCAACAATGTGGATAAACAAAGACATGTCTGGAAACTTGTAAGAGAAAAAACTGGTAAAATAAAGAGTAAATCGAATATTGAACTGAAAATTGGTAGTGAAATTATTGATTATGAAAAAATTGTTGCTAATAGTTTTTCCGAATATTCTTCGAATACTGCCAAACTTGCAATAGATTATCGTTTTGGTATTGATCATATTAAACCATGTACCAAGTGCTTCAGTAATTCCTTTTACTTCAACCCAGTTTGTAATCCAGAAATTGTACAAATTATAAAAAATTTGAAGAATTCAAACTCAGTAGAAGTTGACTGCATCTCAACAAAATTGGTGAAGACCATAGCTTTACAAATAACTGAACCGCTCACAAATATAATAAATTCATCTATTGAGTCGGGCGTATTTCCTGAAGAACTCAAACTACCATACCAAGTTTGAGTTCTTCTCCAATTTATAAAAAAGACAATCCTCTCTCAATGGATAACTATAGACCGATAACTGTACCCAGCATTATAAGCAAAATAATCGAGAAAGTTATGTACAATAGACTGATACCTTATCTTAATAAACATAAAATAATCACCGACTCACAAAACGGATTCTATCCCTGGAGATCTACTGAGACAGCTATTTGTACATTTGTTAAGTAAGTATATCTATAAATATCTCGACAAGAAAAAACTTGTAGGTGCCCTATTTTTCGATCTCACGAAAGCTTTTGATTGCCTCGACCTAGATCACACTGAAACCAAACTATACTCACTAGGAATTCGTGGAAATATATTGAAGTGGTTCATTTCATTTCTGAGACATAGAAAAATTATTGTAAAACTGAATGGAGCACGATCCGAAGCGCATAACATGAATCTAGGTGTACCACAAGGATCGATATTGGGTCCATTGATTTTCCTTATGTTTATCAATGATTTACCAGAGTATATGCATGCTGAGTGCCTGGTATTATACGCTGATTGTGTATCCGTAGCATTTCGCAGTGAAAATGAATGCGAATTCGATGAGAAAGTTAACGAACTATATAACAAACTCAATGACTGGTGTGTGTCCAATCGGTTATTACTCAACCATAGCAAAACCATTCTCATGCAGTACTCGATAAAAGACAATCGTATGGTCCCAGAAATTATTATACGTAATGCGACATTGATTACATCAGAATCTACGAAGTTTTTGGGCACATTCTTAGACTCCAATCTATCTTTCAGAAATTGTATCGATCATATCAGCAAGAAAGTAAATAGTGGGTATTATGCCATTCTGCAGTTGAAAAATATCTTCAATAAGCTTCAACTCATCAACATCTACTATGCCCTCATATATCCCCACATATCCTATAACATAGTCGTCTGTGGTAATGCAGTATCATCTCAAAGACTACTGTTATCACAAAAGAGAATAATACGCTTGATTTTCGGAACTAAATGTACAGACTCTTGCAAACCATATTTTATTGAAAACAATATCCTCACTGTGCCATGTATACAGGGTGGGTCACGGTCGATGGTACCTTAGACGTTTACGGAGAACGGGACACATGATCATTCTGAAAATTCGGTTTCTCAAGTAGTTGCTCTTTCACTAACGGTTTTTGAGATATTGGTTATTTTCCTTATTTTTTTCCAAAACATAGCTCGAATTGAATGTTTATTTCTGCGGTATTTGGATTCTTAGGAAGTTGCAATTTTGCTTTTAGTTCATCAAGATCATGTACAATGATTCTGTATAGGGAAGTTTGTTCTGCGTTATACAGGGTCGTTCAAAATTCATGATCTTACTGCTAGATACGAAAAGGGTTGAAAGTGCGTTTTGTTAAATGGAACATCCTGTATGTTATGAAATATCCTGAAAGATGACTAAATTTCCTTCGAATTGATATATCATGTTCCTATACCTAAATAGCCAGAATTCCGAGATAATAGCAATTTTCACTTGTAATCTCCCAAGTGCTTGAATTATTGCCGGAAATTTTTCGAGTAAATGAATTTTCTTTGAAAATTCATGTACGAGATAAATTTACGGCAATTAATACAAGCACGAGGGGGATTCGGTAAGAAAATTTCACATCGAGAAATGAAAATCATCCAACAATTCATAAGAAATAACTAACGATGGTTTTACCTGAACTATTTATAACCACTGAAATATTGATTTGTAAAATACTTAACAAAATTTTTATCAATAAATGTGTTTAAATTTGGAACAAAAAAAAAATAAAAAAGTTATGTTCTAATCGTGGATTGAACCATCGACCTAGCGACTCATAAATAAATAAAAGTTTATTCTATCAAAGTTATTATTTACAATTCATTATTCTACCCGAAGCAGCTACTTTTTCTTCAGTCCATCTTCGCCCGGCGGAGGGATAGTATGAAAGGAAGGAGAGGACGGCAAGTGTGCTTCACGCCACCCTGCTGTTGCCAGCTCTGGTGACGTGCACGATGCCTTTTGAAAGTGCCAAGGGTCCCCATATAGAGAGGGCGCTGGTCACTGCCTCCGCTGGTGCACGGAAATGTCGACCTTTGACAGAAATAATGGTGGTAACTGGAGTATTCGCGCCTCCTGCAAAGCTTATGTGCGTGTTGTCGTCCCATTCAATGTAAAAAGTTGAGGGTTGGTAGTCTGTGAGGACCATAATTTGGATGTTGCCCCGGAAAAGGCTAGAAGCAAAAACCGGGTTGAAGTACTTGACGTTTTAGATTCTCAACTTGGATTCCCTACGGCGCCGGTTCTACTCAGCACTCCTGGAAGATATCCAGCGACTCATATAACACCCCACCATGTTTGCGGGGTTGGTTGTCATGTACTCTCAACCTGGTGAGACCGGCCGCAACACAACCGCTGAGCTACGGGACTTGTGATAAAAACTTGTAACAAATGGTATATTGAACTTCTTCTGAAATATGATTTCAGAATTGACAATTTCGCGACTCGGGTAATTTTCAAAAAATTCATGTACTCGAAAAATTTCCGGCAATAATTCAAGCACTATGTATTGTGAAAATTGCTATTATCTCGGAATTCTGGCTATTTAGGTATAGGAACATGATATATCAATTCGAAGGAAATTTAGTCATCTTTCAGGATATTCCATAATATACAGGATGTTCCATTTAAAAAAACGCACTTTCAACCCTCTTCGTATCTAGCAGTAAGATCATGAATTTTGAACGACCCTGTATAACGCAGAACAAACTTCTCTAAAAATAACCAATATCTCAAAAACCGTTGGAGATAGGTATAGGGGAGTATGATGCAGAAATAATCAGAAAAGAATGTCAAGTTCAAAAATGCGGTAATATACAGGGTGACCTATTTGAAATAACAAAGATGCTGCTACTTTCTGGTATAAGCGGCAACGCTGCATTGCTGAAAATATTTTACATCGATAGACCAAGAGCAACTACTTGAGAAACCAAATTTTCAGAATGATACTATTTCTCGTTCTTCGTAAACGTCTAAGGTACCATCGACCGTGACCCACCCTGTATACATTATGAAATCACTGTTGGCAATCAAATCACAACTCTCTAACCTCCCGACAAGTGGGGATAATCACAATTATAATACCAGACACGGTACTCGTTTGCAGATACCACAACATAGAACTACCATATTCGAAAATGCCCCCTCTTTTAAAGGGGTACAACTATACAATAAGTTGCCTGAAGAAATTGCGAGTAAGAGGAATTATAGAATATTTAAAAACAAATTGAGAAAGCTTCTCATCAGTAAATGTTACTATAAAGTAGATGAATTTTAAATGAATGACCTTAGTGCCTGATGTATTTCAGTGACGTATATTATACTCATATATTTTACTACTATTATATGTATTTTAAAGAGGTATATTGTATTCTTATAATATGACCTGTGAATATTATTCAATAATTTTAAAATTAAGTACTCTTTATGTGATATATATTGAGATATTATTCTCAAGATTTTATTTATTCATTGCTGTTTCTCTTGACCGTTCCAATATCATTTGAATGTGATCTTACTGGAATAAAAATTATTATTAATATTATTATCATGGATACATCTCAAAATTAGGTACCAACAAATTATTGAGGAGCAATTTTTTTATATAGAATTTGGCAACGGGAATTGACATGTTTTTGATTTCAGAGGGATTAGATTGAGAACTTTGCAAACAACATACGAAAATGATCATTGATTTATTTTGTGTTATGTTTTGGTATTGTAAGGGTGTCCTTTTTCCTTATATTCGTGTTGTGTATAAAAAGATGACATTTAAAAACAATATACTACCGTGCAAGTATCGCCTCTGTAAGCCATTTCAGTTCAGTCAATTTGCTCGTAACTCCCCTTTGAAATTTCCTACCATTAAATATCATTCTAACACACATATATTGCATTTTTTGCAATCGGCTATTTTGAAATGCCATTAGACAAGGTCCATACAGTATATCGCAATAGTTGATATGTGATAATACAAGAGATTCACACAAAATAGATGTAGTTTTTGTATTCAGTATATCTCTGTTGCTATGAATTAATTTTATATTAGTCATACATTTTTACATGGTTTACATGTTGATCAAAGTTGAGATCTGAAGCTAAATATAGTACTAAGTTTTTTGTAACATTGGTCAGAACAAGTGTTTGATCATTTATCTTAATTTCAAAAGAAGCTGCATATTGTTACACATAGGGCACAACTACGTATTAAAAGACAATCCTAATCACACAACTTTATTCCATCGCCATGAGTAATCACCTGACTAACATCTGACCAATATCTGATACACTTATCTTGCAGCCTAAAAACTCTGGTGACAAATAAATAAGTACCGGGAGCTACGTCTGATGTAGAGCACTCTAACAATATCTAGACACCTTGCATCCAAACAACATTACCTGCGACTTAGTAGGATTTATTTCCATACAATATTTTACTGAAAGTGCTGCAAGGTCTTCGTTAATAATAATATTGCTATTATCTATTTCTGAACAAGGATAAGAATAGTATATTTGCAAATCATCAGCGTAAAAATGAGATTGGCAATTTCTCAAGCATTCTCTGAAGGAAGATGTATATATTGAAAATAACAGACGCCCTAATATGGATTTCTGTGGTACTCCGCAAACAAAATTCAGTGGCGTTGATTCATTACTTCCATATTTTTGACGATTTGACTTCTGTCGGACAGATAGCTCTTCATAAATTTTATAGCACCAGTTTCAAATCTATTGTAATGTAACGTTGCTAACAGCAGCCCATGATCAACCATATCAAAAGATTTCGAATAGTCAGTAAGTACTAATGTTGTAAGTTCATTTTTGTCTGTTGCTGACAGGATGTCCTCAACAACTGTCAGCAACTTAGTAGTGCAGCTGTAGTCCTTACGAAAGCCCGATTGATTGGATGGAACAACCGAATGAGTGTCTAAATACTCCTTCATTTGCACATACATAAGTCTTTACATTCGATAATGTAGAAAGTATACTAATTGGTCTCAACTGCTTGAATTTATTTGGATTTTTTACTTTTAGAAGTGGTAATATATAAGCATGTTCTTATTGAACTGGAAATTCACTGTTATCGATATAATAGTTGATAATGTGGGTTAAATACAGTATTACTGTGGAGCAGCAAAAAAGTATTATCGTTTACCACCGAGTACGACTTGATTGTCTCCTTTTTTATCAGTATTGAGATGTTGTATTATGTCAACATCAGCTACACTTGGCGAAAGGAAGAACTGAATGAAAATAATTGTTTTTTTATTCACATCTATCAAATTACTTGGAAGCCTATGGTTTTTATTTTTTACATAAACATTCAGTTTTTTTAGTTCTTTATAGAAGTGTTTTGTTGATCTGTTTTGACGGAATGTAAAGGTCAAATATCCTCTTTTTTCATTGTTGACTGCCTTATTGGTGAAATTCCTAAGTTCTTTGTTTTACTCCCAGTGAATTTGAAGTTTTGTTTTTCTGAAGCATTGATGTGCTTTGTTTCTGAGTTTAATTAGAAACTTCACATTATCTGTTAACCAGGGTGGCGGTTTTCCTTTTCCGGTTCAACAATAATTTATGTTCTGCAGCATGTTTATCAAACATTTCCAATATTTATTTATTTAACATCTCCACTTTTTCATAAGCACAGTCCAATTCTAAAATCTCATGCATGGGTAAGTATTCAAATCATAATAGAAATGATTGCGATTATCTTTATAGTATTTCCAATTACCTTGATATTTATTTGATTGAACTTGTTGAGAGAGTAGTATACTGTAGTTGGACACACATATTAGTTACTAAATATTGGACCAGTCCATCCCCATGTATGTGATTCCTCTAGGGCACTTACAAGGAAAATATTTTGAAACAAATGAACACTTGCTTCATAAGTTGGTTGAGGCAAGAATATTTGAGCTGTAATAATGGGAACTTTTTTTGTTGAATCATGGGAGTAGGTTGAGACAAGAATATTGCAATTTCAATAATGGATACTATTGTTCTATCAACTTAGAGGTTGAGTTCCAGCCTTGACTTTGCACTTGGTTATAAAATATAGAATGGAAGCCATTTTCATTTTGGCAACATTGAATAGATTAAACAAAGCATATATTCAGAACGCTACTCGCTTTCAGACATAAAACTGTAGAACCAAAATATATCTCACTCATTTTCACAACTGGCCCATAATTAACCAAACTCAATTTTCGATATTGCATTTTTATTGTATAGAAACAGTTTCCACTAGGCACAAAACTAACATTCATATCGGTACGCATAGCCTCATGACCTCCAACCCAAATGGTCAAACTGTATGAAATGGAAGTCGTATTAACAGGTTGCTGTGCTGCCACCTGCTTTGATTGCTCATTGGTTGAATGTGTCACCATGGAATTACATTTTTGTGTCAAGAGGATTATGTTTCACAATGAGTTAATGTGAGTGTTTTCTAGGATGAAGAGTAGAATGTTTTCAGTGCAAGCAAATTCATTTCGAGAGAATATATGTAAAGAAGCAAACATCTCAATCAGTTCGAAATGGAAGTATATTTATCAATGAGAAATAATTATTTTTTTCAGAAGATTATTCTATTCAAGAGTATGTAAATTTTTGAATTGAATTTGAATTTGAATTGAGGAAATATTTTTTATCTGTGTACGACTTAAAGAGTTTTCCAGGACTATTACTATTAAGCACGATGTGTTTCCAAGCTTGCGACTTAGGATAGCTTAGAAAGCTATACTTTCGACTCGCTGGCCTGTTTCTACCAACCATCAACCCATACGACTGAAATTAAACGTCGAACTCAAAACACTCCGGTTCCAGACGAAAACGTAATACTCTAAAGACGCAGCTAATGGTGGGTGACGTCCTCATTCGAATACACTCGAATCGATAGTCATTAACTGTCTTACGGCCATTTGATTTGGGTGAAGACCGACTGGATATCTGGGACGAGTAGTTTTACTCTAATCTCTGGAAATTCGGAAGTTTCTTGACTGCTCGGAAAACAATGCTCAAGAACTTATGTCATTATTTTTAGAAGGAACTTGGACGATATTGACGTAATCCAATGAAAAAGGCAAGTGCGTAAAATCAGGGTAGTTTAATAGTAATAATAACAATTGAAATTCACAAAGGTAGATGAATGATGTTATGAGATGAATCTATGTACAGAGACATAGAGATACGAACATATCTAGATATAAGTGAAAGGAAAGTATTTTTTCATTTGATTCCGAGAGATACAACATCCTTTGACAGCTGTTTCGTGGTTTCCCACTCGTCTAGAAGGCTTTATGGAAGCTTTTTAAATCAAAACGGATCCACTCTGAAGAAAAACACTTTCTGTCAAAAAAACTTTTTGGCGGAATCATAGAAACTCTAAGAAGGACTCAACACGGTCTATTTCAACTTCATAGTCAGTTTCCCAAACAAACACAATCATTTATCTTCATTGCTTACAAAAACTATACTGCTTTTCGGATATTTCTTCAATTTTATCCTATTATTGTTCTTTCTTGAAATGAAAGTGAGAGCTATTGCTTTGTCAATGTTTCAATATTTCGTGATATCTAGTATGTCTGTATATTTCAATTATTATTTAACTGATTTCGGAAAAAGAAATAAATTTTTGTTGAGTTTCTCCAGTTCATGACATTTGAATTCACTGTTGATTTCCAATACTTGTGGCCTGATGCCATTCCTTGTCAATAAGTTTTGATCTATGATTATATAAAATTCATTTACTCATATTACATAAGCCTAAAAATGAATACATTAAAATCCGAGACATTGAAAAAAAAACAATGATTCTTCTTCAACTTAATTGATTTAATTCCCAACGAAACCCCCTCAATTGAATTCTGTTTTCATTATTATATTCTTAATAATGCATGATATTTTGGTCATTGTCATCCAGTTATGTGTTATGATTGAAATTAGTTCAATATCGATTCCAAGTTTTGTACCCAATTAAAAATTATTATTATGCTAATGATGATGAATACTATATTAATTCGAAATATTATGCAATAATATTGCAGTGTAATCCAGTTCTGAGCTATGCTCAAAATTTCAAGCTTGTAGCTCATCGGGAACTTAGTTTAACATCGAATGCAAAACTTCATCTTAACAGACAAACAATCTAAAGAACAAACAAACAAACAAACAAACAAACAAACAAACAAACAAACAAACGAACGAACGAACGAACGAACGAACGAACGAACGAACGAACGAACGAACGAACGAACGAACGAACGAACGAACGAACGAACGAACGAACGAACGAACGAACGAACGAACGAACGAACGAACGAACGAACGAACGAACGAACGAACGAACGAACGAACGAACGAACGAACGAACGAACGAACGAACGAACGAACGAACGAACGAACGAACGAACGAACGAACGAACGAACGAACGAACGAACGAACGAACGAACGAACGAACGAACGAACGAACGAACGAACGAACGAACGAACGAACGAACGAACGAACGAACGAACGAACGAACGAACGAACGAACGAACGAACGAACGAACGAACGAACGAACGAACGAACGAACGAACGAACGAACGAACGAACGAACGAACGAACGAACGAACGAACGAACGAACGAACGAACGAACGAACGAACGAACGAACGAACGAACGAACGAACGAACGAACGAACGAACGAACGAACGAACGAACGAACGAACGAACGAACGAACGAACGAACGAACGAACGAACGAACGAACGAACGAACGAACGAACGAACGAACGAACGAACGAACGAACGAACGAACGAACGAACGAACGAACGAACGAACGAACGAACGAACGAACGAACGAACGAACGAACGAACGAACGAACGAACGAACGAACGAACGAACGAACGAACGAACGAACGAACGAACGAACGAACGAACGAACGAACGAACGAACGAACAAACAAACAAACAAACAAACAAACAAACAAACAAACAAACAAACAAACAAACAAACAAACAAACAAACAAACAAACAAACAAACAAACAAACAAACAAACAAAATACAAACTGACAAAATGACTAACTTACTAACTAACTAACAAACAAACGAACAAAACAAACAAAAAACCAATCAAAGAGTCATAGAAGCGAAAGAACGAACATACAAACAAACAAGTGAAAACATCATGTTGCACCAATTATCATGAAATGTATCGTTATGATTTGACTCAATTTTACCAGATATCATCTGATAAGACCATGTTCATTGACTTAAGTGCTCCACATTTTCCTGTCTTCCACCTTCCACTCTGCTTCTCAAACTCCGCATTCACAAGAATTGCTCATAAAACATTCCTGATATAGCGATCCCACGAGTGACTTTTCAGTAAATTCTTAAAGCTCACTGGCGTACTTGGCATACTCCCAAATTTCGTACAGGTAATCTATGCTGCTATGGATACAGTAGGGCAACAAGGCACCATTGAAAACAGTTATCAGCCCGCAAGACCGATTATAGCCCCAAACAATGAGAGGCAGTGTTATATCGCCGTATTATCATCTATCAACATCCACCTTTACTACGCGCCTATGAATATATGGCTTGTTACCCCGAATACGGGTATCTATTCTATACAAACATATTTTTATTGATAGGACATGAATTCCCTACCACCAGGCACCAATATCAAACTGTCTTTCATGAATATACAGTGCGTCCATAAATTAATCCTAAAATTCAATGATATCTAAACAAACTTATACATGGTGTCTGGTAAACCATTGATCATACTGTAGCTGGTTCATAACCTGTCAGAAAACCAGAACTTGACCTTTGTAAAAACCTCACAGATTTGGATCCTTCAAGATTTCTATTATGAAACTTTGAACTTATTTTGGAGCAAATTAATCTCCTATGAAAACTTGCTCGTTTTATCCTGAGTCTGAAAAGGTATAGAAGTTGCCATAATTTTTCTTTGAATGGAAGATATTGCTAATAGAGTACGAAAGGGAGGTATTTTACAGATTTTACAGATCACAAGGTTTGCAGTTCCGTTCATAATAGATTTTTTTTATTTTTTCATTTTATCGATGTGTGAGCTACAGTTTGTTACTCATTCGTCATAATGACTGATGAGCTGTTGAATCTCACACAGGCAGTTGAACTGATATAACAGTTAAATCAACTTTCATGAAAAAAATGTAAATAAGATTCATGCTTATGAAAACAACACAACAATGTACACTTCATTACTCCTCATGTACACGATTACAAGAGATTACAACAAATGTTCGTAATGTTTTCCTTCTGCTCTGATACAAGCGTGACATGTCCTTAAAAACGATCTTTTCAACAATCGCAGAGCTCTTGGGTTTTTATTGATTTCTTGGGCTGCATGTCGTATTCGGTTCCGTAGTTTCATTTCGCTAGTAATCAGGTTGTGGTAAACCTTCTCCTCCAAACACCCCCAATATAAACAATCTGACGGGTTCAAATCCGGTGACCGTGGCGGCCAAACTATTGGCCCAAGTCGCCCAATCCATCTTTTAGCATATGTCTTATCTAAATATTCTCTTACTTGTCTACCATAGTGAGCAGGACACCCATCATGTTGAAACCACATGGTCTGTCTGACTTCCAGCGGCACATCTTCCAGTTGATGAGGTAATTGTATTTGTAAAAATTTCAAATAATTTTCGGAGTTCAGTGTCGGAAACTAGAACGGACCAACCACGTGGCCATCCAGTATACCGGTACAAAGATTTATTTTAAATTGATGTTGGAATCTGTCTAGTATCATTATATGGGGATTTTCGAAGTGCCAACTGAGGAGGTTGTGGGTATTGAAAACACCCCGACGGTGGCATGACAATTCATCTGTCCATAATATTTTATAGAAGAAATCTGTGTCCTCTCGGTGTTTTCGAAACACACGGCGACAAAAAGTTAGTCGTTTTGGGTAATCTGTTGGCAACAAAGATTACACACGCTGTACGTGGAAGGGGTACAGTTGATGTCTTTTCAAGATATCATGAACAGTTGATTTTCTTATGCCCGTTCTTCTCTCGATACTACGTACGCTTGTGGACGGATCATTCTCAATTTCCTCAAGAACCTCATATTCAAGGTCATCACGACGTGGTCTGCCTGATCCACCTTGAGCACCAAGAATCTTGCCTTCTGGATAAGAGTAATGTACTCGTATGAACACACGATAATCAGGATGTATATTCCTATTGGGATATCTTTCACGATATAGTGCAGCAGCTCTCCTTGCGTTGCCTTTGCATTCACCATATTTGAAATGCATTTCGGCATACTCACGTGATACTGATTCAAATAGATTTTGCCAAGTCTTCAAATTCTATCCATGAATACCAATACACAATAACGTTAAATAATGAATTATATGGTAAATCACGAAAACACGATGTTGTCCCTGCCTTTCTATCATTCAACTGACAGATCAACCTAGACAAAAGAGCAACGGACTACAGCACAAACTTTGATAAATTGAAAAATTTACCTATTTCGAACAAAATTGCAATCCTTGTGATCCACCGTAAAATGCTCTCCTTTCGTAGTATATTAAAAATATTTTTTATTCAAGAAAGAATTAAGACCACTTCTATAATTTTTTAGACTCAGGACAAAACGAACATCTTTTGAGACCAATGTCCAGGTTTGCGTATGATATTAATTTGACACAAAAAAGTTCAAAGTTTCATAATAGTATTCTTGAAGGATCCAAATCTGAGATTTTTTTTGTATACCCTTAAGGACTGGTATCGAAATTCTGCAGTGAAATGGATTATTTCATGGTTCAGTGTTTGGTCGATAACTTCTGGACACCTTTTTTTCTTTATGCTATATTTTGCATAACTTTTAAAGGGAAACATTCTCAATTGAAAATTGAATCAATACATGACTCCTCTGGAAATGGAAAAAGCCTACGATAAAATTGAAGTTACTTTTTTGTAATATCTAACAGAAAACAACTACTTCCCCGGCTAAAGCCACGCTGGACATTGAACTACATCTGATAGATATTGAGAAAGACCCTATATAACTTGAGAGAAAAAATCTGAAAGTGAAAATTTGCATTTTCATTCAGATAGTTGATTATTTATTTAATGTTCAGTTTCCATTGGAGATTCTTATCTATGAATGAGATAAGGGAGAATGTTATTCAGAAGTATCCTCACAGAAAATCGCTCATTCCATTGATGCGAGAATTGCATCTCTTTCGCTAGGCCTCCAATACATTTTGGTCAACAAAACTATTTCACTCTTCTTAGATCATCAGGAAAGTCGGAAGAATTGGAAAACATACTCTTCAGAAGCAATTTCACACTGTAATGAGGAATTGTTGGAGTATTTCTTGTGCGGTGAAACTTTGAAAATAATATCTTTTTTTACATAAAACCTATCATGGGTGTTGATTTCTTTGAAAATATGAACAGGATGTTCATAAAGTCAGTTGTGGAATCATCTGCGACTGAAAATTGGAATTTAGTCGCTATTTTCCATCGTACAAGATATTCCAAGGTATGTTATCTTGTACGATGGAAAATAGCGACTAAATTCCAATTTTCAGTCGCAGATGATTCCACAACTGACTTTATGAACATCCTGTTCATATTTTCAAAGAAATTAACTTGCATAACTCATTCTAACAGTAATGATGATGACGTCTTCCCAAGCAAAATATTCTGGAAAACACCTCTCCATTTGGAGTTTTGGGCGAAAGATACTCGAAGTGACACACTATCATACAATTTGAATATTCACTTTGTTAACATCCACGGATTCAACAAAAACATTAAGAGGCATCCACCGTCACTTACAATCGAAAAAAACTGATGTTGTCGGAAACAATCAAACTCTTCCTCCGACAAGGTCAACATGCTCTGATCTGGTTATGAGCTACATTATTGATTCAAATTCAAAAGTGGTCTTTAAAAAAAATCCGACTCTACCATTAGATTTGCGACGATTTCAGATGGTTTATCTCAACGTATAAATGTTTCAATTAATAAAGAAGTTATGTGGGAATATCTATTATGGAATGATGAGCATTATGATTGGAAATAGTATTTACTTGTACTTCAAGTAAAACTTTTACTTCCTAGTATTCTGTAGAGTATAATATTTAACATGAAGTGAATTATGAAGTGGATTACTATTCATGACACTAAGGTAAACACGATTAAATTTCCACAGATTTATTGTCTTCGCGACATGTTTCGATACACTGTATCTTTTTCAAGCGAATGTAATACATTAAATTATTCTACCTTGAACATTACTTAAATACCCTTCTTAACAATTGAGGTAATTAGGAGCTACCTATGATAAAAATAAAATTGACAATACAATGTAGGTAGATACCTGGAAATCTCAAAACATATCTACTACTTAATTAGTTGAAAAGGTTCAACAAAGGGGAACTATTAAGGTCCAATTGATCATTTAGTAGTAGTAGTACTAAATGATCAATTGGACCTTAATAGTTCCCCTTTGTTGAACCTTTTCAACTAATTAAGTAGTAGATATGTTTTGAGATTTCCAGGTATCTACCTACATTGTATTGTCAATTTTATTTTTATCATAGGTAGCTCCTAATTACCTCAATTGTTAAGAAGGGTATTTAAGTAATGTTCAAGGTAGAATAATTTAATGTATTACATTCGCTTGAAAAAGATACAGTGTATCGAAACATGTCGCGAAGACAATAAATCTGTGGAAATTTAATCGTGTTTACCTTAGTGTCATATACTATGAATTTCCATCAAGTAAAGGCCACGTCAATCCAAGATTACTATTCAACCGAAGTGTTGACTTAGGTTAGAAGTACAAACTAGTAGTAAATACTAGGAAGTATTTAACCTCAAATTGGTTCAATAATTGAGGATTCTTCAAAAAAACCTCAATTTTCGATACACTTGATAAAGGTACTCCCCTCATCTCAATATGATTTCCTAAGAACTCTCTAGCTATCCATGCAACATTCTTTGCATTTTAGCTAAAATTACAGTGGTAGCAAGCTACCTAAAATAATTACCTTGCCGAAATAATTTTCTATATTGTCTCTCACTATATGTTCTACTTTCACGCATTCCTTTCTTTTTTCTACCATAATTCATGAAAACCTTTGCAATCGAAGATTTTACTCCTAAATATTTCATCGATTCGATATTCTCAAATTGTCGCTGATTTTCAGCTCCCTAAATGGAATAATAGTGTTGACATAAAACGAAAAGGAAATATGAAATATTTTTTTCGAAATTGATTTGAACGCCCTTATAATCAAACCAGTTTTTGAAGTTTCTCATCATTCTTTATGATGGCTTCTGATCTGTTCAAATTTTCAACTTCTAAGACTGACTTCTCCAGATAACTCAATTTTGAAAAGATCCTTTAGGAAAAGAACAAAAAGCACTGGATCTAGTACAGTACCTTGCGCTACGCCATACTCAACAAGACAATCTGAGTGATAACGCTGTTTCCTGTGTCTTTGATAATTTTTCATTACTTTTCTGGTTTCTCCTCGAAAACCTAATAAAGGATCATTCATTATCTATGTCGCTGTTCCTTTTGTATGGCACAAAAGACGTAGATTCTCAACGTTCTAAGGCACCGCCTCGAATAATATTACCAGCTGTATATAATTATTCAACATCGTGGTGAGCAAGAGCTTACACTGAGAATTTCAAACAGGTCAGACACGAAAAAAATTCAAACTTGATTAAATTTGGAGGTAACAACAGCACGTACCGAAAGTTAATATTTTCCCTCAAAGCAGCGGCAGAAGAAAATAAATTAGATATTGATTGACAGCAGTCAAAGTGGATTACGGTGCTAGCTGTACGGGATGGATTGTTATTTTGAATATGGTTGCAAAAACGATGAATTGTTGAGGTTGATAATTGAATGTGCTGGAAGTTTCGCTGTCGTATTCAGTATATTTGAAATTGGAGCTTTTGTAATTAATTTCATGAATCACCAAAACCCAGTGAAATTTTAATATATCACAAAAATTTGCACGAAGAAAGATTTTATTGAAATTCACCCCAGATCATACAGAATGAAGGATATACTTAGGCGACATAGACGGGTCTAGGGCAATTCCCCGACAACAATTCACCGCGGACTATTCCCCTACAACAGTTCATCAACTGGATGATTCCCCGAGAGGATAATTCCCTGAAGGGGTGTACTGAAAATTTGAATCCCTTTATAGGATTGTTATAAACTTACTGTCAGTTTAAATATGTCATTATGTTATGTATTGCCATGTTGGAATCTTGTTGATTAAAGCCTAATTCTGAACGTAACACTTATTACAATTTAATCAACAAGATGGAAAAACTTCTGAGACCTGAAAGATTCGATAAAATTTATGTAAGTACCCCATGTTGCACATGGATTTTGTCTGTTTTGATTCTGTAACATCGTTGTTAAGCGACCAATCTCACTAACATTGTAAGTATAGGACTATCATCCTCACCATTTTACCATAGTTTCATCCATTTTTGTAGCTCCCTGATGATGACAGTAACCACTGTCGAAATATTGGAAATATAATGTTATAAGAGTACACTTGCGTTTTGCTGCTGTCCCAAATATTGTCAAGTTTTTTTCTAACTCGTCAGCAATAGACTACCTCTCTTATATATATTATAATATTAACAACGTTATTATATGAAAACGAACCCAGGTGAGGAATTACCAAAATATTAAGTCTCTATATAAGCACGTTTCAACCGGTCAATTAAAACGTTGTCACATTTTGATTTAATTTTCAATATGAAAAATTTATCACTTTTCTCGAGAACCTCATAAGGCCCATCGTAAGGTTAGTAAAGCGGTTTCCTAACAGAATCCCTTCTCACAAAAACGTGAGTTGAACTGAGAAGATCTGGATGAGTGAACGTGAATGAACAATTGGTACAATTTTCAATATGAATATTTCGTAGTGAAGTACTTTTTGACTGACGTTTCTATAACCACAATTGCATTATAAAAATCAAAATCATAGTAGCCGTGAGTGCGTATGTTATCACTAGGTGTGGTCCAAGATGCATATAACTCCTGGTGGAATTACTTATAGCTGTGAAATTGTCATCCAAAACTGTTGATGTACGGCCTGCTTGATTCATGACATTTTTATTGCGTCAAGAGAGTTTACTCAATTTTAACATAGATGGCAGGCAAATCATTACCGATCATGATGACTTGACATGTCGTTTTGACAAACGCATGCTGCGTCATCGACATAACCTCAAATTGAACCATGTCATGATTGTCATGTCGAAGTCAAGACTCACAAAAAAAATGCTATACACTACCCTAACTTTTACGAATGACAGAAAAACACAAGAACAAATAAATAATAATAACCCAACAACTAAAAACGTCGCAAAACTACCGAACTGAGCGAAAAGTATTAAAAGAACAGAAAAATCACACGATAAATACCAATATGCAATGTAATTGACATATAACCTCAAAATAATGTTAACGTTCAAAAACTCAAAAAATTTATCTAGTATAGGCACTTTGGATTGTAGGAAACTCCACTATATTCGACTTAAGCGTCATCCATTGACGAATGGAACAAACTCTATTGACGCAATTACAGGATCAAGAACTTTAGTTGAAACAAAAGCGAATCAGTAAACGCACCAGGAGTTATATGCATCTTGGTGTGGTCATAGTACAGACAGTGTGCTCTATGCAGGTAGACGGTTTAGAACAAAGCGGATCGGATTTGATTATGGAGTTATTCTGGGGAAGACATTGTTTGTTTAACTCTTGCTGCTAAAAATAATACAAAATAATATACAATATGTAACTGTTTGAAACCTATTGCCAATCTCACAGAATATCTGCTAAATATGTAGTAGGTTTAAACGTTTATGTTTGTCATGATGACAGCACGTTGAAGTAGAATGACAGATGAGTGCAATAAAAACTTTGTTGCACTAGTGCAATAAAGAACTTTTTTTTCCACTTAATATAGTTCAATAAAGTTTTGCTTTTTGCGTGAATGTAGAAAAAGTATATTGAAGGTGTTTTTGCTGAAGCCTATCAAGCCTTCAGACAGTGTCCAACTCATTCGACTAAATCTAGAAATTTCTTGATCTGCTTATTGTTTATTCATAATGTCAAACGCAAATAAGTTAAAACAGTATAGGTCTCTTAAGCGTTAGTCAAATAAAAGAAATCGAAGAACTTGCTGACAGAGCAAAAACTGAAGAATCAGAACGTTTTATATTCAAAATGCGCTATCTAGGCATATATATATATATATATATATATATATATATATATATATATATATATATATGTATATATATATATATATATATATATATAATATTAACAACGTTATTATATGAAAACGAACCCAGGTGAGGAATTACCAAAATATTAAGTCTCTATATAAGCACGTTTCAACCGGTCAATTAAAACGTTGTCACATTTTGATTTAATTTTCAATATGAAAAATTTATCACTTTTCTCGAGAACCTCATAAGGCCCATCGTAAGGTTAGTTAACAGAATCCCTTCTCACAAAAACGTGAGTTGAACTGAGAAAATCTGGATGAGTGAACGTTTTCTTTGAGTTTTGGTGTCCAGTGAAAGTACTTTTGAGCTGATTCATACACAATTTTAACTTAGTGACATATTGAGAAATGTCTTGAGGCGAATGTTCAGCATCAGAAGAGTTCAAAAAATCTCCCGGATAACATAATGTTGTGCCATATACCAGCTCTGCATTATCGGTTCTTCCAAAGTTGACATCAACCCAATTAATGTAATTTCTAGTTGCCATGATCGAAGCTTTCAATTGTCTGTGAAAACGTTCGATTATTCCATTGCTGATGGGATGATAGGAAGTTAATCTTATTTGACGCGTTCCTAAAATATTAATCAAGTTTTTCCACAAGAAGGATCCAAATTGAGCTCATCGATCAGTTGCTATAGAAGAAGGTACTCCGAATCTAGATATCCATGAATTCACAATAGTTCGGGCAATTGTTTCAGTACAGGAATTGCTTCAGTCCACCTTGTGAATCGGTCCATACAGGTCAAGATATATCTGTACCCTCGAGACACAGGCAAGGGTCCAATGATGTCAATATGGATTTAATCGAATCTTGCATCTGGTGGTTTGAAATTGACTAGCGGTGAAATTGTATGTCTTTGAATTTTAGATTTTTGGCAGTGCATACAATTTTTAACCCAGTCACGTATGTTCGCATTCATATGTCTAATGTCTGTTGTGAACTGAGAGGTGTATTCTAGATGTCGGAGTTCACGAGGCAAATATTTATCTGAGGATGATTTGAGTGCGTACATAAGTGCTTTATGATCTGTCAATATGTGGAAATTTCTACCTTCAATCATATAACGGATTTTTTTAACAGCCAAATAAATTGCTAACAATTCTTTACTGAAGGTGCTGTATCTAGTTTGTGCTGGTGCAAATTACTTTGGAAAAAAAATCTAGTTGTTGGAGGACAGCTCCACAACCGGAGTCGGACGCATCAACCATAATATTCAAGTCAGCATGAGGATTTAAATGAACTAACAGAGTTTCATTTGCTAAAATATATTTTATTGCATTGAAAGCATCTGTTGCAGATTCACTCCATATGATTTCTTTGTTATTTTTATTATAAGTAGTTAATTTATGGATTGGATGTAAAACTGAAGCGCAGTTAGGAATAAATCTATGGTAAAAATTTATCATTCCTAGAAATTCTTTCAGTTTACGTTGCGAATTTGGTTGAGGAAAATCCAAGATAACATCAATTTTATTTCTCAAAGGTTTGATTCCGGTGGTACCAAATCTAGTGAAACTGTAGTTACTTCTGCTGCAGAACTCTGAATCATATTCATTTATCGGGGTCACCAATTGTAGCAGTTCTGGATACGATTTATTGAAAATTATGTAAAACTACTTTGAAGTATTTTATTAACTTTTGACAACTGGTTGCTGTCATCAACAACCATACAGAATGATATAAAAATAGGAAATAATAAAAATACTACTACAACTTCATTAATTCATTAACTTCAGGCCATTTACAATGTAATGGATGGGCGCCCTCTGTACCTTCACATGATAGTGAAGACATTATCATGCAAAATGATACAAAACCTTCTTTCTTGTGTCCTCACTGATCAATCACTCCTTCTATACTGGAGAGTTTTCCTCGTTCTTGAAAACCTCTGTCGTCATTCACTTGCACACAAAGTTAGAGATCTGGATGATCCCTGTGATTTTTGACCCATCTCTCTTACCAAAATCAAAAAAATAGCCAAGAAGCGTCTATTAGAATATTGGAACGTTCATAAAATAATTACTGAAAATCAGTTTGGTTTTCAGCATAAAAAAATACGAGATGAGTGCTGGACAGCAGTACAGCAGTATTTTGTGATCTATAAAGGCATTTGACTGCGTTGATCACAAAATACTGTCAGGAAATCTACAGCTGTATGGATGCCGAGGAGTGACTCTCACATAGTTTGACTCATATCTTTCTAGGCGAAATCTGATAGTTTAAACAACGGAACTATCAAATGAAACGGAGAACTCATCAGGAGTTCCACAAGGTTCTGTGCTCGGACCTATTCTCTTTCTGTTCTATGTTAACGACCTCACTAAAACCAAGATTTCTGGTGAATTCATTCTCTTTGCAGATGATACTACTATACTGTGGAAACGTAAGGAGTTCAAGGAGTTGCATGATATAATAACAGAAGAATCGAAAACTGTGGATGAGGTAAAATGCAAATAAATTATATTTCAATGCCAAAAATCCTTTAGATGCTCAATTGATGAACCTTCGTTTGGTCAAGGCGTCATAGGAAATAAAGATTGGACCAAATTTCTGGGTATACTGATAAATAAAAATCATAACTCAAAAGCAAGATGTCGTCTGGATGTTATGCAGTGAGAGCAATTCCTAATGAATTAGAGCCAGGAACTGCCAAAATGTCATATCACGCTTTTATTGATTCTCATCTCAATGAATTGCTCATTTTATAGAAAAGGATCATCAAGATATATCAGACCCCATGAGTCCTATAGGGATATAGTCAAATACTTACAGTTGTTATAGGTTAGGTTAGGTTTGAACGTGAGTGGGCCCGTATCAGGCCCTTCACTGCGGCCAATGTCCTATTGTGGCTCACCCTTTGGTTATACAGTTGTAATGAGTAGTATTATTAATATTAATTGGAATAAGTCTGTTTGGTAAATAACTATGAATCAAAATTGGAATTGACTACTAAAATATGTTAACCGCAACAGTAGTTACAGTCTGAAACTTTCATTATCAACCGAAAATCTTACAAGATACTCTATTTTCTATAATGGTTGATATTAGATCGGCAAGTAGTAGTAGTAGTAGTAGTAGTTCTTTGGGGAGGCCGAGACCGCAGCCGGGCAAGTAGGCCCTCATGGACCCTTTTTGCCATCCCCTGTTCTCCACTTATGTACGTTCATCCTCCTAATTTTCCTTTTCGAACCTTTGTGACCTCCTAATGAAGGTCAGTATGTCCGACCATTCCAAATTGATTAGTTCCTCTTGTTGGAGTTTGTCAACTCCGAAGGTTCCAAATCTTAGCCTCCCGTATGCCTCACACTCGCCGAGGAAGTGAGATGAAGTTTCTTCGTCTTCTTCGCATTTTCGGCAAGTGGGACTGTCTTCTATGCCTATGAGTGATAGGTGTCTGCCTAACTTGTTGTTTCCTGTTAGTGTTACTATAAGGAGGCGTAGCGCTTGGCGATTTCTGCCTAAGAGCCATGTCGTCCTTGACTTATTGGAGCCGGCTACGAAGTCTTTTGACTGCCTGTAGCCGGTGTTATCCCTCCAAAGTTTATTCAGCTCGGCAAACTTGGATGAAAATCAATTTTTTAAAAATTTCCCTTTGAGAGACCCTACTACTCCTTGCAAAAACTCTTCCATTCATTATATTAAATTTATATACGTTTTATATTTTGTATATTCTGTGTATTTCTATATTATTTTGATATAAGTTCTGTGTTGAATATAAGCGAAATGCGAATGAAATTAATATCGGTTGAAGTTGAAATAGCACTCAGCAAATCCTTCCAGAGACGAATTAATGAGTTGGTAACTCCTTCAACTCCAGTGTTGACTGTATTGCAGTTTTTATAGCGGCTAGCGATCTACCAGTTTTCTGAAACGTCACTCTGACATTCGGTTCCAAGTTATTTGACCCCGATCTGTCACTTTGTTTTTATGTGTAAACTGAATACGGCGATTTCACAATACCAAAAGCTTTGATATATGAACAATCGTATTCAAAGTTTTTGCGAACAATTTCATCATCGGTTAAATCCTCATCAGTAACTGAAGCTAAAGATACTAAACTGACATAATTTTTTTTGAAATCATCGCAACACTGTTGAAGGCCTAGATAGCGCATTTTGAATATAAAACGTTCTGATTCTTCAGTTTTTGCTCTGTCAGCAAGTTCTTCGATTTCTTTTATTTGACTAACGCTTAAGAGACCTATACTGTTTTAACTTATTTGCGTTTGACATTATGAATAAACAATAAGCAGATCAAGAAATTTCTAGATTTAGTCGAATGAGTTGGACACTGTCTGAAGGCTTGATAGGCTTCAGCAAAAACACCTTCAATATACTTTTTCTACATTCACGCAAAAAGCAAAACTTTACTGAACTATATTAAGTGGAAAAAAAAGTTCTTTATTGCACTACACCTTTTCCAGTAGTAGTTCAGAAAACGTCAATTGAATTTCAGAATAGTCACTTATATTTCGGAAAGTATCAATTGTATTTCAGATCAGTGAGTTGATTTTCGGAAAGCGGCAATTGTATTTCAGAATAGTCAATTGAATTTCAGATAGCATCAATTGAATTTCAGAAAAGTCAATTTGATTTCAGAGAGCTTCAATTGTATTTCAGAAAAATCAATTTGATTTCAGAAACCATCATTTGAATTTCAGAATAGTCAATTGTATTTCAGAAAAATTCATATGTATTTCGGAAAGTGTCATTTGCATTTCAGAGAACGTCAAAAGAATTTCAGAAAACATCATTTGCAATGCAGAAATCATAACGTTCAATGAGTATGGCTCGTTTTGGCGTTTTGGTCAGTATTGGAGTGCATAGTTGGCTGGTATTACATTATCGTTTCTATGACTATACATTAAATAGTCTTGTAAAAATATTCGAGAAATAAAAATTATTACTTATTTTCGTATTGTATTGAATAAAACTTATCATTTCATTATAATGAATGTATCAGACAATTGTGCTATTTGTCGGGTATCCATGTTGAGACGTCCAGCCTCAAGAGTATACCCATGTAACCATATATTTCATGTAAGCTGTTCAGAAGTAATTTTAAAAGCACCAGATGCACTCTGTCCTATATGCAGAACTCCACTTATCGGTCATGAAGTGATTGTAAGGAAAAAATACAACAGAAATGCAGCCCAAGATAGAGAAAGGATAGTTGCTTGTGCCAACAAAGGAGAGGACTGGGTACAATTAGCAGGAACATTGAATGTGAATTATAAAACAGCACATCGTTGTATCAGGGCGAGATTTCATGTTAAAGAAAGGGGGACAAAAATGTAAAGTTCTCACAGAAAACCAGCTGGACAGACTGATAGAATGGTTAGAAGAAGATTCTGGCTATACTCTGAAGCAGTTGCAGACAATGGGCGGAATTTCAAGTGGTAGTTAGTGTATCCACCATAGGTAATTACCTAGAAGGACGGCTATTTACAGTGAAGCAAGTACACACTCAACCAGTAACAATGAATTCACCAGTGAATAAAGAAAGGCGTTCGGAATATGTAAGACAATTAATTTCGTATATTCAACAAGGCAAACAAATTGTTTGGATTGATCAAACTAATTTCAATTTGTTTTGCCGGCGAACAAGAGGTCGTTCTCGTGCTGGTGCTAGATCTATCCAAATTTTACCTTCAAGAGGGCTTAGTATTCATTTAATCGGAGGAATGTCTGCTGCAGGTGTTGTCGCAATGGATCGCCGTAGGGGCTCTTTTACCGCAGATTTGGCAAATGCTTGGGTAAGGAACCTAATGATACAATGGCAGAATGGAGGTAACCAACTCGCTGATCTCGTTATAGTTTGCGACAATGCCCCATGCCATTCAAGATTAGAAACTGCGTTGAATTGAACAACGGCAACTCTTTTGAGGCTGGCACCTTATTCTAATTAGTTTAACAATTTGTTGTTGTCTATGTAATAAATAATAAAACTTCAGTTTATGATAGTGCTTTTCAATTTCAGAAAAATTATGATAAAAGTTCGAAAAGTAGGACTTTTTTGTATGAGCGTGAAGTTTATCGAATAAAACACGCGAGTACAAAAAAGCCCTAATTTACGAAAACGAATCATACACAGTTTTTTACGACAGCTATTATATGAACATTTTTAGCAATTGTTGAATGTTTTACCTTATAAAGTTTTCAATTTTCGTGGTATTATCAAATGATGACACAAAATACTGTCTTTTTCAAGAATGCGTAAATGTATGAACAGTGCGTAGAAATTACCTTGCGCACAGTTAATTTTTTACGCACAGGTGATTTTTTTACATAGTTTTGCTAAAAAGTATAACTTTACGCGCTGTGAAAAAGTATCGTAAAGTGTCGTAGAAAAAGTATTTTAATTTCGTGAAAAGAGATTGATATTGATGAATACACTCAATCAATAAAAAAAATATTATTCTGAAAGTATACACCATACGACTGCGAAGTGCAATAGCTATGGACGATATGCCAGTCGGGCGTTAAATTCACTCGATGTATCTCTGAACGTTGAGGTACAGAATCACCGATACAGAAAAATCCTTCGAGCAGGTTATAAATGAATTGTAATATTTTCTTATTGTCTAATATGTTAAAATTTCAGTTGATGCTACATAATATCCACAGAAAGAGTTTCTCATCTCCATTTCAGAAGAAGGAAGATTAATTTCAGAAAATATCATTTCGTTTTTGTCAAAAGTGATAGACATTGATGAATTCCGAAATAAAAATGATAGTTTCCGAAATACATATGATATTTTCTGAAATACAATTGACTATTCTGAAATTCAAATGATGGTTTCTGAAATCAGATTGATTATTCCGAACTACAATTGATGCTTTCTGAAATTGAATTGACTTTTCTGAAATTCAACTGACGCTATCTGAAATTCAACTTACTATTCCGAAATACAATTGACGCTTTCCGAAAATCAATTGACTAATCTGAAATACAATTGATACTTTCCGAAATATAAGTGACAATTCTGAAATTCAATTGATGGTTTCTGAAATGAACTTGACGCTTTCTGAAGTAAAACTGGAAAAGGTGTAGTGCAATAAAGTTTTTATGGCACTCATCTGTCATTCTACTTCAACGTGCTGTCATCATGACAAACATAAACGTTTAAACCTACTACATATTTAGCAGATATTCTGTGAGATTGGCAATAGGTTTCAAACAGTTACATATTGTATATTATTTTGTATTATTTTTAGCAGCAAGTGTTAAACAAACAATGCCTTCCCGAGAATAACTCCATAATCAAATCCGATCCGCTTTGTTCTAAACCGTCTAACTGCATAGAGCACACTGTCTGTACTATGACCACACCTAGTGATAACATACGCGCTCACGGCTACTATGATTTTGATTTTTATAATGCAATTGTGGTTATAGAAACGTCAGTCAAAAAGTACTTCACTACGAAATATTCATATTGAAAATTGTACCAATTGTTCATTCACTTTTAACATTGAGGGTAAAAATAAAGTTTGAGTTAAATTGTTCGTAACGTATTAGTTCCTGTTTCAATGCAAATCGATATTAATAATAAAGTATTCAAGTTGCGCTTTTTATTTTCCTACACCTAGTGCCGCACCTCAATAAATCATTTTTTGCTTTTTGCATGAACGTAGAAAAAATGTTGTATGCAACTCGTGCAAAAATTGTTTATTGCACTCGACGTGTTGTCCAATTTCACGTCGAGTGCAATAAACATTCACTTTTTGCACTTGTAGCATAAATAACTATTATCGAATGGCCTTATTCAAAGTTTTTATGGAAAGATTTATTATTTGATAGAAAATTGAAAGTTTGGTATATCAAATAATGATTTCTCGTGAAAAAATCACTACTTGAGGAAACTTATTTTGTTTAGTTGAAAAAACTCGAATTGAATAATCCTTGGCTCGAATAGGACAAATTGTTGAATATAAGCGAAATGCGAATGTAATTAATATCGGTTGAAGTTGAAATAGCACTTCCAAATCCTTCCAGAGACGAATTGATGAGTTGGTAACTTCTTCAACTCCAGTGTTGACTGTTTTGCGGTTTTTATAGCGGCTAGCGATAGACCAGTCTTTTAAAACGTCACTTTGACATTCAGTTCCAAATTATTTGACCCCGATCTGTCACTTTTTTTTATGTGCAAACAGATTACGGCGATTTCACAATACCAGCATGCTCCATAAAATGTGCGTAGTTCAACTCAAAATACGCGTGAAATAGATATAATTTTGACATTAGAATTAGCACCTAAATAAGTTTTCTCTTTGCTGATATGATGCTTTTACTATCTAACTCATATTTAAATTAGTGGAGTAGACTGAATATTCTGTCTTTACTATTTATTTAATTCATTTTTATTACAGTCCTCGAAATATCTTCAACCGTTTCACTTACAGCTCTAGCTTTGTCAACAAGGGATTTCTTCTGACAATAATGCATATTTATTATCGTTAATACACAAAAATATAAACATTTCAAAAATGGTACGAGAAAAGAAAATCATGATATTTAGAGAGGATTGCTTACAGTAACTAATGAATTCATATAGGTTGTAAAAAAGTTCAATATTATAGAAGCCCTAAGTTTATTTTTGAATCATTCAATAGAATCAATAGGTGAAGGTTTCTCTACAAGGTGTCCCTAATCTAAAAAACGTTATTCGTATCACCGAATCTTCTGAATAACAAACATTCGTTCTGTCTGAGCATCTTAACCCCATGCTATTATACAGGGTGGGTCACGGTCAATGGTACCTTAGACGTTTAAGAAGAGCGGGAAATAGGATCATTCTGAAAATTTGGTTTCTCAAGTAGTTGCTCTTGGTTTATCGATCTAACATATTTTCAGCAATGCAGCGTTGCCGCTTATACCTGAAATTAGCAGCATCTTTGTTATTTAAAATGGGTCACCCTGTATATTACCGCAGTTTTGAACTTGTCATTCCTTTCTGAGTATTTCTGAATCATACTCCTCTATACCTATCTCTAACGGTTTTTGAGATATTGGTTATTTTCCATATTTTTTATCCAAAACAGCTCGAATTGAATGTTTATTTCTGCGGTATTTGGATTCTTAGGAAGTTGCAATTTTGTGTTCAGTTCATCAAGATCATGTACATTGCTTCTGTATAGAGAAGTTTGTTCTGCGTTATACAGGGTCGTTCAAAATTCATGATCTTACTGCTAGATACGAAAAGGGTTGAAAGTACGTTTTTTAAATGGAACATCCTGTATATTATGAAATATCCTGAAAGATGACTAAATTCCCTTCGAATTGATATATCATGTTCCTTTACCTAAATAGCCAGAATTCCGAGATAATAGCAATTCCACACACACATTCCATATATCTAGTAAATACATAATTATCTCCTTTCATATGAAAACTAGACCTCCATTTGTACATTAAAGCAAAATATCAACTTGTTACATGTCAAATGTTTGACAGAAAAATTTCCACTTATTAATTTCGCCCAGGGTACCCAGAAGGATAAAAATTTCCGGAAATTTTTAGGGTTGCCATGGTATCAAAACAAGAACGAATTTTTTGATTGGCTACCAAAGTGAGGTGTGAAATTAAAAAAAAAACGATTTATTTTTCTCATATTCATCTAAGGTGGCTATTAAATGTCATGATGGTACATGACATTATGAAAATTTGACAATTAGTGCACTATTAATAATACCGTTTTGTGTTTCTTAACGAAAGTGACTCAAAAATAATTGAAATGGAGGGAAATAACTATTCAAACGAAGTTCTGATGAAATTGTTTACTCTTCATGGAAAATGTGAGAGAATTATAGCAAGAACGTGCAGAAAATTCAATGAATCGTACCCAGATTTACAACCAATGAACAAAAGGGAGTTTGTACGATTACAACATAATTTCATTAATTATGGATCAAAATTGAAAACGGAACGACATTTACCGAAGCCTATAACTTCAGATGAAGACAACATAATAAATGTTTTGGCCTATTTCCATGGTAATCCCCAAGCTTCCACTAGAAGGTAAAGGAACATGATATATCAATTCGAAGGGAATTTAGTCATCTTTCAGGATATTTCATAATGTACAGGATGTTCCATTTAAAAAAAGCACTTTCAACCCTTTTCGTATCTAGCAGTATGATCATGAATTTTGAAAGATCCTGTATAACGCAGAACAAACTTCTCTATACAGAATCAATGTTCATGATCTTGATGAACTAAACACAAAATTGCAACTTCCTAAGAATCCAAATACCGCAGAAATAAACATTCAATTCGAGCTATGTCTTGGATAAAAAATATGGAAAATAACAAATATCTCAAAAACCGTTAAGGATAGGTATAGAAGAGTTTGAGGCAGAAATAATCAGAAAGGAATGACAAGTTCAAAAATGCGGTAATATACAAGGTGACCCATTTGAAATAACAAAGATGCTGCTACTTTCTGGTATAAGCGGCAACGCTGCATTGCTGAAAATATTTTAGATCGATAGACCAAGAGCAAGTACTTGAGAAACCAAATTTTCAGAATGATCCTATGTCCCGTTCTCCGTAAACGTCTAAGGTACCATCGACCGTGAACCACCCTGTATAATATGACAGTATTAAATGAAAGTTTTCAAAATAACAATTTTTAATATATTTTTCATTAGATAAGCGAAAAATAATTTGTTCAGTCTGAAGCAGATGTAGCTAATATGATCATTCCAGCTCATGTCGCTATCCGTTTACGTTGCTCATTATAAGATTCATTGTTCCTTCTCCTTGATAAGCTCTGATCTGCGGGTTCCATTCAGCACTCGAAAAATTGTTTGTTTCAAATACATAAGATACAGAAGATCATCAGACTTGTCAAATATAGTACGCCTAAACAAATCAACTGAGCCCAGATTAAAAAATTATACACTCGCATTTTCATCTAATTTCATTAGAGAAACAAAGAAAAAGCGACAAATCAAGGAATTTGTATTTGTTCACAATGAGCATTAATCAAGAGGCCCTGACAGGACAGCTCATTTCAATTATTATCCTATACAATAGGAATATATGGGTCGAATATCTATCAGGATACAACTACTTTCCTGGCTAATACGACGACGAACGTTGAATTACATCTGGTAAATTTCCGTGCAGAGTTCCTACAAGGCTTTCACTGCAATTGCTTGTTGCATGTAAATGTCATCGAAACATTTGGACCACCTATAGATCGATTTCGGGGTGTTGGCTCCCATCAGTATAGGGCAGGTCTATGCAGACAACAACTAATGTCTGTAACAATAATTCGGTAACATTCCCATGTCATACAATAGGAATATTTGGGTCGAAAAACCTCCTATATTACTCCTATTATATAGGATAATTGCAATGAGCTGTCACGTCAAGATACCTTGTTTATTCGGTGAAAAATAACAGGACTATTATAACACCTCACTATATACAGGCCCACTGACAACACCTTGTGGCACCCCAGTTCAGTTTCCCTCCATAGTACATACATTTCAATATTGTATCAGATCATTACAATGGGGCGCTAATATGGTCGTAATAATTCACTATCGAGTAAATTGCCTTTCACGATTTCTCCCTGTCGTATAGTTGGGCGCGAACTCCTGCTGACATCGTCCCGCTAACATGCTGCGAAATTGTTAATTTCAACGTCCTGATTTAAGACGCTTAATAGGAATTTGGCCGATACCCTCCAAGACTACACACAAAACTAATTATCCTTATCGCCCCCTAAGTACATAATAACGCCGACAGGCGCGCATAATAGGACAGGCAGTGCGTCTTTGTCTTTCTAATATCCTGTCGGTGACTCGGTCGACAGCCATTCCCGGCCCTGTTCTTACCGGGTTGCGTTATCGTATTACTTAATTCCAGGTGATTAGAGATTAGAGACATGTCTGAAATCTCACAAGTGTCTCCGGCAGAGTTCGAGATCGATGGGATAATTATTCGGTGTAGAGATATACAGAGCGATTTACCTACTAGGAGCAGCTCCATCGCTCCCATGTTTAGAAAAAATGTTTTCTTAAAATTTGTCATAACTTCTACTATTCTTTTTTTCCTCCCTTGTGTCCAGGAATACTAATACGACCCCATCTACTATGCACTTGTATATTAGAGTGGAACGAATTTTTAATTTTTCAGGCTGGCGCAAAGTACACAGAAAGAAAAATCTCAGTTATAATAATCAAATGTTTGTTTCTTCCAAATTTATTAAGAATTACTGAAAAAGATTCACAATAAACGTGGTTGATTTATTGAAATTATTAGTAATATATTTTCATATTCACTATAAACAAAGGATTTGGTACTGCTATATTCTGTTATTGTAAACGAAATATTTTATTTATAAATAAGTCATTTATTGCAGAGATAGAAAGTTTTTTATTAATAAGGTTCAGTAATATTTTAGTGATTATTAATAAACGAAGAGTTGTACAATAATAAATCTATGTGTATTGTTATCATGATTCGGATTTGATATTTCAACGAATCATTTGTAATTATTAATATATATCTTTGAAAAAATATTAAACGTTATTTGGTTGTCTTATTAAGAAACAGTCATGCGCCAGCCACTTGTCCGTTTTGTTTCTACCAACTGCCAACCCAACCGCCATTGTACAAACTACGAAGCAGCAAGAAGGAGAGATCAACGCAAAGCCACAGCGTCGCAGGGTGTACTGATTCTACTATTAGTGTTTGATGTGATAAAAAGACGTCAGAACAGTTTACATAAGTTCAGTGATAAACAATAATGGAAGAGGCCGATTATACTAGTGCTTTGGGTTTGTTAATAAGCGAATGTGGTGCCGGCGAAGAACTCATGAAAAATTTTGAACCTGAGTTTCTTCCTAAAAAAGTAATTGAATTCATAAAACTGTTTTCAAATAAATCCATAGGTCATTCGTGAGTATCGAAATCATATTATCATTATTTAATATCTATGCATACATGAAACATAACCTCAAAACGTAGACCGGCAAGTTGTGTGAGAAAACTAGTGAAAGCAAATTCAGTGGTAAAGGATTGTAATTATTAGTTATTATTATAGATCACGGAATCGCTTTCTGCCTCAAAAAGCATATAGTTATTGGTTCACGGTATAGGATCATTCATAACAAAAATCAAATTTGCAAGTTGAATTCGAGCTACAATACCAATACGATAACAAAATATAGTTACGTTAACTATGAACATACGTTATCAACAAATAAAAGGAGTTCCTATAAATAAAATTCGTAAAATATCGTAGAATGGTGATTTCTTATACAAAAAAAATGGTCGTATTAAAATTGATTAAAAATACGAAAACGTCAACCCAAAATTATACATTATACACATAATAACGGTCCTTTTTTATTATTTATGCCATATTCACAATGAAACTCAAAACGCAGCATACCTAAGTACATAAGTTGGAAGCTTTCAATTCAACTTGTGTTGTTTTATGTCTGTCTGCTAGGAATCTTGCAATCAAAATTTCGGCTATGATATTGTTATATATAAGAATTATATTTTCATTTGTTATGTTCGCACTTAGCCTCATGTTGTTTAAGTTTGGAAGATTTCATGTTTTCGTTTATTTATAATTATATGCAGTTGAAGACTACAAAATAGTGGTATATACTATTCACTATTAATTTCGATTTGCATTTTTGTTTATTTGATACATTTCAGGTTATTTATGCGGCCAATTTCTCCTTCATGTATCGAACAAGTTTTAGTTTAAAAAATAAATCACTTGTATAAAAAATAAATTGTTTCATTACTGTCCGCCCAGACACTTGTAAACATTAGCCAATTTATTATCCTGTACTTTTTACTTGTATGTTTTCTGTTAAAAATATCATATTCATGATGTGATTTTGAATTAAATCTTCTTTGTTGCACTGTGTCCAAAACAAAATCAGTCGTCACATCATCTTATTTGATGAAACTATATGAGATGAAACTATATCCCCACCACAGGTTCGCATAAAAGCAGTGCGACGTTCATACAGTACGATGCAAATGTATGGAATAAATTCATTATTTCTGAATAAAAGGATATTTCGGAAAATTCCTCAGACAGGTCGATTTTCTTTTCCGATGGGCCAATTTTTGAACCCCATCCAAAATATCCGCATTTGAGTAAAAATGACTGATGATATTTTTAAAAGGGATACCCAGTATATTTTTCCATATTTGGTTAGGCATCGTCATCACGAATCCAGTCATACCAGGTTTGATGGTATTATATCAATCGGCTGCAGGATATGGGCAAAAAACTTCGCCATATGCCAATGAGTGCGACAGAGACTTTCAACCTTCTGAATCGTTTGGTGTCTCAGCCATACTCATTAGACATACGATGATATTTTTTGCCCATATCTCCGCAACCGTTTGACATAATCCCATCAAACCTGGTATCACCGGATTCGTAATGATGATTCCTAACCACATCTGGAAAAATATACTGGGTGTCATATTTAAAAATATCACCAAAGTCACTCAAATATATTTTTAACAAAAATCATAACAAAATTTTATCTCACAGAAAGAACATAAAACTTTATGAATATATTTCAGTTATTCCAGCAAAAAAAATTTGTTTATTATCAACAATAAGTACCTTTTCATATGGTAAACAAGCATCTAGGTATAATAATTCAATCTGGAATAACAGTGAACAAATTTACCTATGTTACGTTATAACTACAAACAGTAATTTCGTTGTTATAAAATCTGTTTAGTGTTTATTAGTATTTGAAATATACACACATATTGATAGTTATGATACATTTATAACAGAATGCAAAATGGTTATTCATTATCAATAAATGAATATTATGATGGAATAAATATAAGATAACCTTGAATACGTCTTTATTCACTAAGGTGTAAACAAATGATTTGTTTCTTTGTAACAAATGTTTAATAAGCCATATTTCAATAACGGATTTGGTGACAGTTAACGATTTTTAGTTAATTTAACTAAACTGTTCTTTCAGTGTAGTGGTGATAGCACCCCTTCTTGCGAATATCCAGTATCTGCTCTATCAGTGTTATACTTGACCTTTAGAAAGAAGTATACTACGATTGCTCTATAGGCGGATCCCAAATTATTCATATGACGTTTTAGAGCCATAGTTACTTCGGGAAAAAAATCCTCATGGTTGGTTGGTTAAAGACAGATGAGCAAGATACCGGGTTTCCCTCAACACTGAGACCAGCTGGGGAATATTGTATTATTCTGTCGTCAGTGGTTCCTTGTTAAATACGCCTGTATTTTTCACCAGGTTTAGTAGTCTATTTACTAGGTGTTTTGAATTCATGCCTGTTTCTAGGTTAGTCTATTAAAATGTTCTTAAGCGCTTGTTGAGCTTTCGAATATCATGTGAGAGGCTGTATTCTCCTCGTCACCAAAGAGTCTACACTCCATGGTTTCTCTATTCATTCCCTAGTGTGAAGGTATTTTGAAAAGCCGCAGTATCCGGGTAGTAAATCAGAGATTGTCTGTATTTCAGATCTGTTGAGGGTGTCAGCCGTCAGTGTTTGACTCAGGTGCCTCACCATGGCTGTGTTGTGTCGATGCCCTTCGATTTGGTCCCTATATTTTTCTTATTTTTTATTCATTCCACTCATTGATTAGGTTTCCGCATCATGTTTTGCTAATTTCAAACGCTGGTTATGGGCCTGTGAATACTGATTCAGATGGATGTTCTGCAATTTGGTCTGCTCTTTCATTACCTTCAATTGCTCCATGTCCAGGCACCCACACAAGGGTAAAAATGTTGTTTTTTGAGGCTATGAAGGCAATCAAAAACTGGCTTTGACTTCATCTGTACTGATTTCAGAGCTTTCATTGCACTCTGGCTGTCAGATAGAGTGTAGATGTATTTAATTTCATACCCATTGTCTAGATTCATCTGTAGGCACGTCCGTATAGTATGTCTTGCAGCTTAAATACTGTGGTGTTTTTGACCTCACCCTCCTATATCTGTTTTGAACCATCTGTACACCAGATTATGTTTCCAGATAAAAATAATTCTATAAAAAAATTATTCCCATGAAAAAATAAAACTTTCTTCTCTGTCCATATGTCTGTCTGTAACTCTGTCGTGGCGATTCAAAACGCTCGCATTTACAAACGTTTGGGTATATTGCTTTGAAATTCGAACAGTTTTATGAACTCTAAGACAGTATTTGTATGTTCTAATTTTTTCGCGATCGGAAAATCTGGTAAAAATTTACGGGGTTTTCCGTTTTTCTAGTTTCTAGTTCCCTCGATATATGTTCAAGAATTGATTTGATCCATTTCGTTTCCTTCAAAGATATACTCCAATATGCCCCAGAAGTTCATAAGTTTATGGGAATGATCGGAATATTCTAACAGGGTTTGCGATATTTCGAAAAAATGTCGATTTGAAAAAGAATTAGCCGAACTGTTAATTTAAAATGAATTTCAAAAAATGTGACAGGTAGACCTCAAAGAGTTGAACAAATCCTACTGGTACTATTTTTCAAAAAAATTGACAAAAAACTGGGGAAACCTGAGAAAACTGAAAATAAAATAGCTATTTGGAAAATACGAAATATCTTAAAAACGGTTGATATTTTTTCAATTTACCAACCCACCTTTTCTGACAGCCTTTAGAAAGGCTACAAAAAATGTTCTGGAATTTTTTCCGAATAATGAATAGTATGGGAAATATTCCGAAAAATGGTAAATGGATATATTGACCGTACTGATGAAACAAATGAAATTGACAAAATTGCTTCATATACATCTTTATAAGCTCCACTTATACTTCAAACCATGTTTTTTCTACTATATTAAAAATTGGGAAATAATATAAGGTATAAAAAAATGATGATGCTAATAAACTCAAAAACGAAACATGATATCGAAAAACTTTATGAAGATAGTTCTATTGTAATTAGACAGGTCTAGAGAAAGTATATTTTTTCGTATTTTGGCAAATTGTTATTTTTTTTATAAAAACTCAAAGATGGCGACAGACTTATAAATTTCACAACACACCTTCTCTGACCGTCTTCTGAAAATCTACAAAAGAATTCAAAGAATAATTTTTCCTTACTAACAATAGTCCAAGAAATATTTAACAAAAACGAAAAAAGATGGACCAGGAATTTTTTTTTTCTTTTAAAAACACCAAAAACTAATAGATCATCAGATATTGACAGATTTAGGTGCCCCATTTTCGCATACAAGTATTAAAATGGAGGGAAATTTACGAGAGGCTCCTGGGGAGAACATATGGAAAAATCAAAAAGAATTTCTATTAAATTTTCCGACGACAAAATCTACTTATTCATACTTCCGATGGGCTTGTGTGGAAAAATCTGTTAAAATCTCAATTTTTCCTTACAAGATTACGCCCTCATTTTAACCCTTTAGCCTCCTGCAACACTCAAGCCTCTGGTATTTCGAAGCCAAGTTCTATTAACTATTGATTAGGTGCACACGGCTTGCAATAAAATTTGGAAAATCGAATTTTCCATGGATAATCGATTTTCCCATATTTTCTCCTCAGGAGCCACTCGTAAATTTCCCTCCATTTTACTCAACATCAATGTACTTTTCAACCCTATTCGAGACTTGTATGTGAAAATGGAGCACCTAAATCTGTCACTATCTGACGGTCTAACAGTCGAACCCACTATATTGTCAAAAATATATGGAACATCCTGTACATTGAAATATTTCATTATCATTCAATACGTGGGTAACCTTTTTACCTTCTACAATTCAGTTCGTGAGCGAAGATATTTTATTTTCAGACACAACTTGTCCTCAACAGAAAATAAACAAGAATTTTCAAAAAAGCCACTGATAGTTCGATCTGGTAGTCGAGTTGAGAGTTCTGTCGTGCCCGCAGCTAGTGAGGGCTATGGGGGGAGTTTGGAAGATTCGATATTAAATAAATGGAAAATGTTCATAAACTGTTTAAGACGATATGTATTGTAAGTGAAGATCTTTTTAAAATAATTTATCCAATCAATAATCAGTCCCGGCAGGAACATACACGCCAAATACAGGGAAGCAGAGCCAAAATGGAGTTCAACCGGACCAAGCCATGCCAAGTCCCAGTAGGCCGATACATGCCAAATGCAGGGAAGCAGAGCCAAAATGGAGTCCAACAGGACCAAGCCATGCCAAGTCCCGGCATGCAAATTCATGTCAAGTCCACTGAAGCCATGTCATGTCCCGGCAGGCAGATTGATGTCAAATACAGTTTGTCCAGTATGTTTGGGTCATACCATACCTGGTCCAGCCAAGCCAATCCAAGCCTGACTAAATTGATGAGCCAATTATTGTACCCAGGCAACGATGAACCATGGTACAATGGAATGGAACCGAAATGAACCAGTCAAAGATGGAAAAGGCAGCAAGGAGGAGAATAATTCAAATGGAGATGGTGCAAGCAGACTTCTTCTGCGCATATTTATTTGTATATTTATTTTTACATGGTATTAATTTCATAGTTTTTGTAAACCTGTATCGAATTGTCAGTTGGTTTTAACATAATAGCTCGAGGCGCGCGATTTTGAACGGGGGGGTATTGTCAAAAATATATGGAACATCCTGTATATTAAAATATTTCATTATCATTCAATACGTGGGTAACTTTTTAAACTTCTACAATTCAGTACGTGAGCGAAGATATTTTATTTTGAGACACAACTTGTCCTCAACAGAAAATAAACAAGAGTTTTCAAAAAGGCCACTGATAGTTCGATCTGGTAGTCGAGTTGAGAGTTCTGCCGTGCCCGCAGCTAGTGAGGGCTATGGGGGGAGTTTGGAAGATTCGATATTAAATAAATAGAAAATGTTCATAAACTGTTTAAGCCGATATGTATTGTAAGTAAAGATCTTTTTAAAATAATTTATCCAATCAATAACTAGGAGAGATTCTTCAATTCTTTAATTCATTAATTCTTTATTGATTATTTCCCTCATTAATTTCAATCGTCTAAAGCGCATATTTGTACATAGTAAAATAAATGTTTTTATATTTTTCTGAAGTGTTTTAAATCTATGAATGATCAGTATCTACCTAGTTAGTCGTGAACAACCCCAATTCACGACAATATACACTTTATTACAACTCATTAACAACATTTTCATTCTACTAAATCAGATATCTTATTATCTTTTCTCTCTCTTTTCCAGAAAAAAAATTGTTTTCAGAAAGAGCTCGTCCGTCCCGTTCAAAGGGCTATGACCAGATCATCGGCCATCAACTTTGGCCAGTTTATCGAATATTATAAAACGCTAAATAACCAACCCGAGTCTGAACAGTTCGATTTGATTGATATAATCGGTTGTGTTTCACACTTTTACGGTTTTCCTTGCAATTTTCAACTCGTTATTTCAAACGACAGTGATAAACAGTCAACTAGTATATTTTCATATATACATAAGTTTTATGGACCAATAATAAAACAACTTTTTCGTCGCCGGCATTAATGGCAATCCCGCAAAAACCGTTCCCGATTTATTTCTTCTGTGCTTCATTCCGAACAGCCTCCGGCTGTAAAATCTCGGTAATCATTCCCCAGATAGTTATGACTCAACTAGAGTGCAATCGGAGAGGGCTGTGAGTGGACGGCGTCGTAAAACAAAGATTCTTGCTGCCGCAGGCTCGTTTCCAGCCCCGCGCTCTTGCGGAACTCTAGGACGCTCAGAGGTATCGAACAAGTACAAGTGGAGATAATATTGACTGTGAATCTTTTGTTGTACACTGGCGAATGACACTTCGTCGGTGTGAAGTGGGGGCTGAGATGATGGTGTAACTTGCTGATATACCTCTTTCGGATATAGTGCAGTAGGAAGTTCAGCATGAGAATTCTGTGAAGGGGGTTTTAATATCCGGGATTATTTTGGGGGGATTTTATCGTTCAAGTAACAAAACAAGGAAATGTTCTCTTTGATGGTGGATGGAATCGCAGATTCCAATAGCAGAAAACTTAATAAGGGGTAGTGTACTACAACCGTCTGTCTGTTGGCTATTTAAACCGTTATACAGGGTGTTATTTAAGTACGTGGCCAAACTTAAAGGGGGGATTCTTGAGTGATTCTAAGACGAAAAGTTCATATAAACATAGTTCCGGTAATGCTTCGTTTTCAAGATACAAGGTGTCAAAATTTTTAAAAGAAATCGTTTTTGTCGTAAATATCTTAATAACCCTTCAACCGATTTTATTGAAATTTGGCAATGTTATTGAAGGTTGTAAAGGGCGAATGTAACCCTAACTATATCAAAATAATCATGTCCAGTGGCGTCCCGGAAAGCACTGTAACCAATATTTTTGACAGAAAACATGTGCGCCACTGATTTTTTTGCAATTTTTGTATTTGTTTCACATTGAGCAACTGAAATTACAACTTTTTTATATCCAAAATTTTTTTCGTATCTTGCTTTGTTTTTGAGAAAAAACATAAAAATCACTTCATTGCACATCCCTGTGACAACACAATAAAACATTTCAACTACTAAACCATCAAAAACTGTGGTCTTCTAATATTTTTTCATATAAATACTCTATTCTAGTCTTGGAATTTTCTATCAAAATGAATGCTCTTGACTTCGGCCCGTGCTGCAAAATGGGCTCATTGTTGTCCATGGACATGCAATAAAGACATTTTTATTTATGATAAAACAATTAATATTACATGGAAGTCATCTTTTAATTTTTTTCGCTCATATTACCTGTTTTCTATAAAACTAATAATGTTGTTATGTATTACTGCAGTGTTTCGAAACTAAAGTAAGAGGGCCATGGAAGGAACAACAAATGTTCAAACAAATTTAACTTCATAACTGTCACAAATTGAAACGACATACGTAATTATTTGATAGTAATTATTTGAAGTGTTTTCAAGAGTTTTGAGATATAAAATTTGTTACTGATATCTGAAAATGGTTCGGTTTACAAACTCGGAAATGGCCGATATGCATTTTGTCTATGGAATGGCCCAGGCAATTCCAGAGCGGCTAGACGCATTTATCAAGAAAGATATCCTCATCGAAATGTTCCAAATAGGCAAACATTTGTGAGAATACATGAAAATCTGTGCGAATCAGGCACCTTTCAAAGGTCGGCTGCTCGTATTGGGAGACCTGCAACGGTAAGAACAGTGGCGCTGGAGGAAGAAGTTTTACATGAAGTTGAGCGTTGCCCCGATACAAGCACACGCAAAATTGCACAACAATTAAACATTTCTCACTTTACTGTATGGAAGATTTTGAAAGAGTACCAACTGTATCCTTACCACATACAGCGTGTTCAAGCGTTATTTCCTGCGGATTTTCCCAAGCGAGTTGCTTATACTACGTGGCTTTTGCAACAACAGGCTGCATCTCCGACATTTTTATCCAGTATATTATTTACCGATGAAGCGTGTTTTTCCCACAATTCAATTATGAACTTTCGTAACAACCATATCTGGGCAGAAGAAAATCCCCACGCGGTTATAGAAAATAATTATGAATGTCTGGGTTGGTATTGTTGGCGATTATCTCATTGGACCTCATTTTTTACCCCCGAGATTAAATGGTCAAGAGTATCGTCATTTTTTGGAATTTGTATTACCTGTACTACTAGAAAATGTCCCACTGGCAGTAAGAGGAGCAATGTGGTTCATGCACGATGGGGCTCCACCTCACCTCAGCATAGTAGCACGTCAATTTATAGATGAAACTTATGGAGAAAACTGGATCGGTCGCGCAGGTCCACAGTCATGGCCGCCCAGGTCACCGGATTTAAATCCCTTGGATTTTTTCCTTTGGGGACATTTAAAGTCCCTCGTTTATAAAACTCCAGTCAACACCGAAGAAGAATTAATCCAACGAATACGGGATTCATGTGATCAGATAAGACATACGCCGGAAATATTTCAACGTGTTCGGGAATCGATGTTAAGACGAGTTAATGCTTGCACTGAAGTTGAAGGAGGACATTTTGAGCAACTATTGTAAGTTTTGTGTTAGTTATTATTGAATGTATTCTTACAGAAACAAATTGCCTAGGTACCATTTTTGTTTCAGTGTGGTTTTAATAAAGGGTGTTTCTTGTTTGATGTTGCATTGGCATTTCCAGCGTTACCACTATGCACGCACTGGCCAAATGAAACAAACAATTTTTAAGCATAACAGATTCACCTGTAATCATTAAAAACCCTATAAAAACAATTTTTTATTGTGTTGTGCCAGGGACGTGCAATGAAGTGATTTTTATGTTTTTTTCTCAAAAACAAAGCAAGATTTGAAAAAAATTCTAGATATAAAAAAGTTGTAATTTCAGTTGATCAATGTGAAACAAATACAAAAATTGCAAATAAAATCAGTGGCGCACATGTTTTCTGTCAAAAATATTGGTTACAGTGCCTTCCGGGACGCCACTGGACATGATAATTTTGATATAGTTAGGGTTAAATTCGCCCTTTACGACCTTCAATAACACTGCCAAATTTCAATAAAATCGGTTGAAGGGTTATTAAGATATTTACGACAAAAACGATTTCTTTTCAAAATTTTGACACCCTGTATCTTGAAAACGAAGCATTACCGGACATATGTTTATATGAACTTTTCGTCTCAGAATCACTCATTGAATCACCCCTTTAAGTTTGGCCACGTACTTAAATAACACCCTGTATTTTCCTAACGTTCGGAGACATCATATTGAAATTTCAATCACACCAATAACTCGAAGACAGTATTTGTCAGTGTCAATTTTTACGCGATCAGAAAGTATGGAAAAATTTTAAAAGATTTTTCCGTTTTTCTTTGTCTGTTTTTTCTTTACTCCATACAGGCACAGCAATTAATTTGATCCATTCCGTATTTTTTGAAGGTTTACCTCAATTTGTCCTAAAGAAGAGAATGAGAATGATCAGAAAATGCTAACCAAGTTTTTTCGGCGATTATCAAAAAAATGCCGATTAAAAAATACGCCAAATCGTTCAATTGAATTGAATTTTGAAAGATGCGACCGGTAGAGGCAATTCGAAAAAAATTGCTTGGTATACGTCTTCAGAAGCCACACTGATAATTTCAAATAATTTTTCACCATCTCGATTAAAAAGTAGTGGGGTTGAAACAAAATAAAAATAACTAAGTATAAAATTTTCACTTTATCTTTAAAATCACCAAAAACTATATAACAATTTTTTTCATTTGATATCACGAAATATGTCCACAAAAAGTTTATGAAATTTGTTCATATCTTGGAAAATAAACAAAATATTGAATTATTTTTATGAAACAACCAAACACTAAAACATGGCAAATGATTTTCTTATTCCACCATGCATCTTTTTGGATCACCCCATAAAAGTCGTCGAAAAATGAATTTATATTATTCCCCTAATATCAATAGCCTAGGAAATATTTTACAAAAACGTAAAATTAGAGGAAAATGTTCACGTTTGGTAGTAAAAACATCAAAAATTCAAAGACGAAACGAGTTATCCAGAAAATATATATATATATATATATATATATATATATATATATATATGAACAGTTTGATTATTCTTGAATATGTCTACAAAAAGTTTTCAACAAATATTATTGAATTTTTTTATATAAAAATTTGGCGAAAGATTTTCGAATTTCACAGTTTTTCGCGACGTATTTATGACAGTCTCCCTCTCCATCCCCTATTAAATTTTTTCCTAGAGCCTTGCCTTCCATATTTTTTTGGGTGCTTTGCGTCCGTATTTTTGATGATTTCCCAATCCACCCCCACCAATTCTTCCCGGGCGCTTATCGCCCGGATTTTTGACAGTTTCCCGCAAAGCCCCCCTCGAAGTTTTTCCGGGTGCTCTGCGCCTGGATTTTGGACAATTCCTTTAACCACCCCAATTTTTTTCGGGCGCTTTGCGCCCGGATTTTTATTTATTCTCCATCATGCTCAATTTTCGAAATAATAGTCGACACGAGTCTCTGAAATTTGCCATTTCAATTATTCTAACAGCTTTTTCTTGGTAAGACGAATATATTATTAGCGAAATTAAGTAAAACTCGAAGTCGTCTCCACAATATATATTTCAACCCAATGTTGAGGGGAGGTATGTAAACGCAAGTTTCACAAGAAACTTAAGGGTTTGCGTTACATAAAATTCAAAAACATGTTTTCAAGCATAGTAATGCTCATCTTCAGTTGAAGCAATACAGGGTTAAACTGAAATCGGTAAAGAACAATAATTACAATTTTGAAAAAGTATGAGACCAGCAAAAAGGTAAAACTTGGATTCAAAATGGATACTCACATGGCATGGAGAATTGAAGTGTAAAAACTTAATATAAACGTATAAAAACTTGAAGATGTGTGGCGCAAATTAGGGCCAACACTTTATTATTAAGGGGGAATGGTTGGGGACCATTCTAATGGTGGAACCCTCATCACTAACATTCTTAATAATTATTGAAACCATTTGTCGAATATCAAACACCAATTTCGTGTAGCGCAGAATCAAGAAGAAAGAATAAGCTTGAAAAGGTCGATAATAAAGACTTGATTTTAAACCGTAGCGTCCTCTATCAGCGAATAGAAGAAGCTGTTAAGAAATGAAATAATATCAAAATAATTCAGTGTAGGTAACTACCTGACTAAGAAACAGAATCAGTAAGAGAAAACAGAAAAGTTGGGATAGAAAACTCCAATTTAAAGTAGATAACCACTTGATTAATGGTAAAATTGTAAGGCATTGAAGAAGGAAATACAATCAAAATTAATTTGTTCATTCAACGATTCCGAATTACGGTCCTTATTAACTCTATTGATTTCAAAAATCTCCAGAATATTAAGTTTAGGGCCTTTATTGCAAACATGTAAAATTTTTAGATCTGAAGCAATATCAAATTGATGTTTATTATTAACAATATGATTTGAAAAGGAACTAGAAGAATTAATTTCATCAATCAAATCTGAATGGAGATACCTGTCTATGATTCTGTTATGTTCATGGATTCTCAGGGAAAATTTACGACCAGTCTTGCCGATGTATGTAGCATTGTAGCATTGCAACCTTGATATGAACAAGACATTTTATAAACGCCTGACTTTTTCATAATAGGGATCTTATCTTTGTTATTAATCAAATTAGAACCTAGATTATTATTGGTATGAAAAGAAATTTTGCAATCAGGAATGAACCTGTCAAATGTGTTTTTAATATCATAAGAAACTCTACCCAGAAAAGTTAAACTTGGTAAGTAAAATCCTGAAGGAGGAGAGATCAAGTTAGCATTCAAAATTTTTAAGGATTTGTGTTTGTAAAGTTTAGGAACAAAAGAATTAGGATAACCATTATTATATGCTATTTGTTTAATGATGCCCATTTCCTTGTTGAAATAGCTAATTTTACAATTTTTGCTATGTGTTTCCATTTGGTATTTCCACTCGTGGTGGTTTGAGTTAGACACATAAAAGGTTGAATCTTCTCTGAGTAATACACAGTGCAATGAATTCATGTAACTGAAGATATTATTAATGTATGTAATGAACGAAAGTGGCCCTTATACCGATCCCTGCGGTACTCCGTGTTTCACTATTGAGCTAACTGATGAGGTGTGTATCAAAGAGACTGATTCACCTCTTTCTCTACCTCTCCCCCACAATTTTTTCCAGGAGCTTTGCTTCCGGATTCTTCCCTTTTCACCATAAATATCTCCTGGCGCTTTGCTTTCGGATTTTTTATTGTTCACCCACTCCCCAAAGTTTTCCTAGCCCTTCGCGAGAGTATAAAATTTTTTATATAAATAAATGATATATCGGAAAAATTTATATTATTTAAATGTTCAATTCTCTTCGAATAGATCTACAAAAAGTTCTCATAAATTTTTTTTCATCTAGACAAAAAATAGGAAATGGATCCATTTTTTTTTTCACCGGAATCTCGAATATGACACGAGATATCGAAGAAATGTGTATGAACGTTTTTATTTGTGTTCAAAAAGATCTACAAAAAGTTAACAAGTAATATTTCCATATCTTGAAGAACAAACGAAATATTGTTTTTTTTTATAAAACCACAAAAATCTCAAGGATAGCGAGAGATTTTCTATTTTCACAAGATATCTTTTTTGATCGCCTCTTGATAATCCAGAAAAATAAATGAATGAATTTTTTTCCATAATATCAGTCGGACAGGAAATATTTTTTAGAAAGGAAAAATAAGAGACTTTACCAAATGACAACAAGCCCATATAACAATTTTTGAATTGATATAGCCGATGCTTGATGAAAATCCATTAAACTCGATATAATGAAACTATGGTTCAAATGATTTTCACATAAAGAGGGTTTACAAAACCACGACAATTGCTTCGCTTTACAAAAGCTTCTTCAAGTGGTGAAGATATACGAAATTACATATTTGCTATGTTACCTTAAATACTTTTCCAAAATTAATTAGGGTTCGGTTGTATACGTAACTCCCAGTTAATTCCCGATAGGTACTTTTACATTTCTATTATTTAAATCTAACCTTTCCAGGAAAACAAATTGATTAGTGGTGACGAATATAATTCGAGTTGGTCATTGAGCAAGTACTGTGAATCTTTCCATTTATTAATCTCCATACTTTCTAAAAGATTTAGCTTCTTACCTTTGTTTTCGACATGAAGGATTTCAAAATAATGGTCGAAAGTATGATTTTCAATTAATAAATGGTTAGCATACGTGGAATTTGTTTTCCCATTTACAAAACTAGTTCTGTGCTCGGCTAGGCGTTGTTTGAAGGTTCTACCTGTTTGGCCAAAATAAAACTTGGGGTAACTACCACAGTTTAATTTATGGACTCCACATTTTTCTTGTTTATCCACCCTATCTTTGTTATTTTTAATATGTCTGCCCAAACTATTTTCTGTCTTAAATGCAATATTTAAACCTTGCTTTTTCAAGAAATTACCTATTTTATTGCTTGGTTCACCGATATATGTAATTGTTTTGAAACTTTGGTGGTCTTTTGTAGTAGGATAAACTTCTTGAATAGCTTTTTCGTATTTCTTCTTGGTCAGAAGGTTGTCTATCAAAGATGCTTTATAGCCATTGTTAACTACAATTTGTTTAATAATATTAAGTTCTTTATTAAAATTTGAAGTACTAAGAGGAATGCTAAGTAATCTATGTATCATACTGTTGTAAGCTGCTACTTTGTGTTGATATGGCTGTGATGAGCTATTGTGAATTGTGATATCTGTATGCGATGGTTTGTGGAAAATAGAAAATTCATGTTTATTATTTACATTAGTTATTGTTTTTCAAAATATATGAGGTATTCTCAAAAAAGATGCTCTTTCAATATGGCTACTATTGCTCGGGGAATGATGCTACAGTAATGAATCAGGGCTTATTTTTTTCTGTAAGAGTTGTACTTCCATATTATCGAATGAGTATATTGATTTTATGTATTTTAATTGTCAAAAAATTACTTAAAAAAGTTGCACAATTTTTACATTTTTTTTCTTATAATAAATTTCTTAATTTTGTTTTTATGGAAATGATTTTTATGAAAATAGATTTCTAGCATGACATCATAAAAAAAATTGAATTCCTACGATCACTAGGAGCCGAGATAATTTTTTCATTAAAAAAAAATCTGGAAGGCGAAATACTCATCATACAGCAGTCACTTTCATGGATATGGAGGTTGAATACCTATATTTTCGATAAAAAAATACTAGGATATGTCTAGTTCATTTGCAGTATTATTAATTGATGAACAAAGTGAGGCATGCAGGCGCGGAGCGATGAAATTTTAGCAGGTGGCGCAGTGGGGATACAAATATTGTTGACATTAAAGGCACTTTCGTCCTGACAGTGTTATTGAAAAAGAAAAGAAAAGTTATTGGTTCAATTTCAAGTACTAGAGTACATTGCAAAAGAAAACGTACGTGAACAACAAGCCGAGATACTCAATATATTTCAAGCACAAGCCACTTTGAACGCACGAAATAAGTTTTCAGTGCTTTCCCCACTCCGCCACCCGCTACAGCTATCGAGATCCGCGCCTGCACGCCTCACTTTATTCATCAATTAATAATACTGCAAATGAACTTGACATATCCTACTATTTTTTTATTGAAAATATTGGTACTCAACCCTAATATCCATGAAGATGACTGCTGTACGATGATTATTGTGTCTTCCAGATTCTTTTGAAATAAAAAATTATCTCGGCTCCTAGTGATAGTAGGAATTACATTTTTTTAATGCTTGAAATCATGCTAGAAATCCATTTTACATAAAAACAAAATTGAGCAATGTATTCCGCGGGGATAGCTCGAACGGAGAGCGCCGGTTTACCGATATCTGAAGCCAAGCATCGGTAAGCGAGGCCAGGGTTTGGATGGGTGACAACGGACCTCCTTTCGATATTCTCCTCGGATCGTGCTAGGAATCGCACGTTAAAAGGTAAGACCTTGTTAATCCTTGGCTCGCACAAGTTTCGACTTTTGAGGGCTGCCGTTCGTAAGGGGACGACAGCTGGTTAACGGAAAAAACAATTTTAAACAAACAACAACAACAATTTAAAAAAAAAAACGTGTAAAAAAATTGTGCAATTTTTTAAGTAATATTTGCCCCTTAAAATTGGAATAATCAATATACTTATTCGATAATATGAAAGAACAACTCTTACAGAAAAAAGTGAGTCATGAATCGTTACTGTAGCATCATTCCCCGAGCAAGAGTAGCCATATTGAGAGGGCATCATTTTTGAGAAAACTTCATATGTTTTGAAATTTAATCAGTATTTACTAATTTTTCAAAGAAAAACTTTTTTGACTTATCATAATCTACACATAACGGTAAGTAAAAAGGTTGAATACCTCACAGTTAACGAGTTATAGAAAACCCGATATTTCACGGTTTTCCGATATAACTCGAGAAGTTTCGATGATATCGGAAAATTATAAGTTATTCAATTGATAGATCTTTTCGATACCTACAATTTCCTAATTCGAGTTTTTTCGATAGGCGCTGTAATTTTTTAGTTATCAACAAAAAACCGCTTTTCGCAACTTTGCCAATTTTTTAGGTTATGTTCGGTAATCACGATCGAGTTGCATGAAATAGAAACTCATGCTGAATTTCAATTTCCTATACGCTCACATTTTTTGTTTTCGGATATTAATTTTTGCACGCACTTTTCCCTATTGCTTGGACTACTGGCGTTTTAAGAAACTAGAGTGATACTCACACTGATATAAGACAAGTTCTAAGAGCCAATATACTTCAATTAGTGGCTCGCTGCCACCGAAATGAAAATTCCCCCTACTACTCCATTCGTCGAAAGTACTTTGTTATGTTTTCCTCAGTTCCACCACAAATTCATCCCATCATCCAACCGGAGAATCGTCGCTTGAAATCTAATAACTCCGGAAGATCCGATTGCGACAAATCAAATCCGAACCCGCACGGCACTATGAAACAGAAAGCGCACCTTTGTCTGTGATTTTCTATACTTCGGTCGAGTCGATTTGTACGGCAGTTTGCGTTCGACGATCTATTGTGCTCCTCTTGAGAGTCCAATCCAATATTTTACACGGTCCCATTCTATTTTCGGGAGGAAATTCTATCAACGGCAATCCCATCTCGTCAGAGAGCGGCTTTGCGTCATTTGAAATAAATTATTTTTTATGTTCTATTCTGAAGGTGAGGTCGTTTTTGAGGATGAATCTTCTGTTGGTCGGAAATTGGATTGGCTCGATCACGTGGCTCAAAAAGGTGTAGCACTCAACAATGAAAAAGTTGATTCAGAAACTGGATTAAACGGTTCTATTCTTTCCATCAGATAAAGAAAAAAGTCACCAATTCCAATGTCGATGCTCAAATTACCTTTCACCTTATCAATTAACAATTTGGTGTTCCATAAAAGCTGGAAGAACGTTCACAAATATGTTTTTCGAAGCTTTAGGGTGGATTTAGTCAACTTTAGCACAAGCATTATCATAAACATAACGGTAACATCGAAGGTTTTTAGCATAAACTTAACATTGTTGTATAAATGGCGCCATTTGATATAACAGATTCAACTTTCGCTTTTAGCATATTTTTAAGCACAATTTTAAAATGATTTTAACTAAATGAACCTTTATTTGTTTTAATAACGTTTCTACATCGTTCTCATAGTAGCTATAAAACTCAACATGTTTTCAATAGGTTTTATCACGTCTTTTGTAGCTATTACCAAATAATGATATAAACGTTCATTTTTCAGGGAAAAGCAACATTAACTCTATTGTTTTGATACCTCTTTCAGTTGTCATTTCAATCTCGCACTGTATTTCATCAATTCTGGACATGGAGAAGACCGATACGTTCCTTTGAGCAAAACGTTTTCTACCAGTCGCAGATTAATTGGCATGCAGCTGTGCGATCAATCAATGATATGTATCCAAACAATTCAATTGGCATAAAATATTTGAATGGACTCACTGCAAAATTTTATTGATCTGAAAATTTTTATAGTATCACAAAAAGTGATCGGCCACCTACAATCTACAACTGAACTAGCGGATCAAAAAGATATGCTACATTTGACAGTAAATAAAATATTTAAGGAAAAAAAATTACATCTCTACAAAATACAAATACTACACTAGAACGTAGAATTCAGTTCTGTGACCAGATGAATGAGAAACTTCATCAATATAGGGTCCATTTAAGAAACACATGTTTCAGTGATGGGAGCAAGTTTTTGTAAATGTATCCTGTCAAAGCATAATCACAGTTATAGCAACATTCAAAATCCTCACGAGTTCAGACTAACACACACAGTGCTATCAAAAATGTAATGTTTCATTTTAAACAAGACTACATTTTCACAGGCTAGTAAATTTTAACGAGCTCTTCGTGGTAAGATGTATCGGAAGGAGGGGTCCTATTGAGTGGCGCAGGCTCAAGACAACAGAACTACCCCAGAAACGATCAATGAATTAGAGGAACTCATAGAAGACGTGTGTAGGAATATTACGCCAGATAAATTTGGAAATATTAGAAGCAAATTTCAGAATTGTCTCTTCTTTTATTAATAATTGGCAAACATTTAATTTGATTTTCCTCCCCAATTTTTTTCATTGTGAAATAAACATTGATTTATTCTAGATGAATTTCCTAATTTTGCTTTTCGTGCCATTTAAATTTCTCTCAAAAATGTCACCCAACTGACATATTTTGGAATACAAAGCACTTCTATCAATTAAATATTTTTGATGATTATACTATATCTCGCTAATCCATCTATTCGAGAAAATCCTCACTAAAAGAGTTCTATCAATCAATCAATCAATACTTTATTGTCATAAAGAACAAGTGAATTCTTGTGGACAAAGCACTTATGTACTAAATTAAAATTAAAACATACTGACATCTTCAACTAGTTAAAATAACAAATATGTAAATATGTGACAACAGATAAATTTTTGAACTTTTGAAGATTAAGATTAAAATCCTTAGCAGTAATAGACTTATTAAATTAAAATGTATCAGCATAATACTCTTCTAATGTATAGTAAGGTCGGCTATACAGCAAGAGGTAAACAGCCTTTTTGAAGTTATCTATGATACTAATTTCTCTTATACAGGCTGATTCACGGTGGATGGCACATTAGACGTTTCTGGTGAACCAGACAACGGATCACTTTGAAAATTTAATGAAGGGCATATTCGGACATTCTCTAACCAACTAAAATATTTTAGACAATGCGGTGTTGCCGCTTCTATTAGAAAGCAGTAGCAACTTTGATTTTTCAAATGGAACACTCTGTATATAATATTATTTTTGGAATCTCCTACAATTGCCCGACAACTTTTCTTGATATTTCCCTATACCTATCTGTTACCGTTTTCGAAATAAAAATTAATTTCATTTTTTTTCTTCGAAAATCATGACTTCTAAAAATGCCGATATCTTTTAGTTAAGAAGTACTATGATATCGAAATTTGATTTAGAGTTGGGTGATACTTGGACACTTCCCACACGTCAGCCTAATCTCCGTTACTTCAATACAGGGAGGTAAAAAAATACAGTTTTTTCGTTTGCTTGAAAAAGTTGCTGAAATTTGATTATTTTAAATGGAACACCCTGTATATTATTGAAAATTCGGAAAGATGCTGAAATTTGATTTCTTTCTATGTATATCATACCTATACCTAACTAGTCAAGTTTCGGACTTATGAGCATCTATTTGTGAAAATGTCCCTTCAGAATGGTATTTCCATTCGGTATTTGGTAAGCAGGCCATGATTACTATTTGACAGTAGCGTTGTGACATTCTCCCAATAATATCAACATTTTCGTCACTTCAGAAGTTGCAAATACCTTCAAAACGATGGAACAAAACTATTCAAACGAAGTTCTTATGAATTTGTTTATTATTTTTGGACAGTGTGACAAAATTATCAGCAGAACATGTAGAAACTTCAATGAAATGTATCCGAATCTACCGCCAATGAACCTCAAGAAATTTATACGAATTCAGAACAATTTCAATATGTTTGGATAAACTTTAAAAAAGCACCAAGAAACTTGAAATTGGAAATATTGATATGTATAATTATAAAAAAGTAAAACAATCATGTGGAATATTTCAAAATATGTTCGAATCGCTGGCCGTTCACTTCCAAGCACTTTAAAATGCGGGTGTTGACTGCTTTCGTGTTGGCAGATCTGATTTCATTGGGATCCAAATCTCCAAATGTTTGGGCAATCCTTTCTAACAATTCATCTCTCGAACGCACGGGTATTTTGTAAACTTTTTCTTTAAACATTCCCCACAAATAAAAATTTAATGGATTAAGATCGGGTGATCTCGCTGGCCAATTCCATGGTCCCAAGCGCCTTATCCACCGATCGTCAAAAAGTCTTTCCAGTTCTGCGCTCACTTCTCTTGTGCAATGTGCAGGAGCTCCGTTTAGTTGGTACCAACAGTTTCGATATTCTTCGAGTGGCAGATTATCCACGAAACTCTCTACAGTATTCTCCAAAATATTCAGGTAGCTTCTGGATGTTAATGACTCCTCGTATATCACGTACCTCAATTTGTTGTCCATCAACATGCAGAAGACATTAAAACTAAATTTTTCTTGAAATCCAGCTTCTTTTGTGACGTGAGGATTTTCACTGGACCAATAATGACGATTTTTTCTATTGAAAATCCCTTCTCTCGAAAATTTCGATTCATCAGTCCAAATAATTTTATTTAAAAAAAGTGGATCTTCTTGAATGCGTGTCAACAACATTTCACAAAATTCTACTCTCTCTTGAGGGTCTTGAGGCTTCATTGCTTGAATTTTGGTGAATTTATATTTATGCATTTTATGTCTTCGCAAGATTCTTTGAACCGATGAATATTTTATACCCAAATCTTCTTCAGCACTTCTTATCGATGACTCGGGAAATGCGTGAAAATATGCTAAGACATTAATCTGGTTGTCTTCAGAAGTTACGGGTCGAGGCAAGTTTCTTGGTGCTTTTAAAGTTGATCCAAATGCATTGAAATTGTTCTGAATTCGTATAAATTTCTTGAGGTTCATTGGCGGTAGATTCGGATACATTTCATTGAACTTTCTACATGTTCTGCTGATAATTTTATCACATTGTCCAAAAATAATAAACAAATTCATAAGAACTTCGTTTGAATAGTTTTGTTCCATCGTTTTGAAGGTATTTGCAACTTCTGAAGTGACGAAAATGTCGATATTATTAGGAGAATTTCACAACGCTACTGTCAAATAGTAATCATGGCCTGCTTACCAAATACCGAATGGAAATACCATTCTGAAGGGACATTTTCACAAATAAATGCTCATAAGTCCGAAACTTGACTAGTTAGATATAGGTATGATATACATAGAAAGGAAGCAAATTTCAGCAGCTTTCCGAATTTTCAATAATATACAGGGTGTTCCATTTAAAATAATCAAATTTCAGCAACTTTTTCAAGCAAACGAAAAAACTATATTTTTTTACCACCCTGTATTGAAGTAACGGAGATTAGGCTGACGTGTGGGAAGTGTCCAAGTATCACCTAACTCCAAACCAAATTTCGATATCATATTACTTCTTAACTAAAAGATATCGGCATTTTTAGAAGTCATGATTTTCGAAGAAAAAAATTGAAATTAATTTTTATTTCGAAAACGGTAACAGATAGGTATAGGGAAATATCAAGAAAAGTTGTTAGGCAATTGTTGGAGATTCCAAAAATAATATTATATACAGAGTGTTCCATTTGAAAAATCAAAGTTGCTACTGCTTTCTAATAGAAGCAGCAACACCGCATTGTCGAAAATATTTCAGTTGGCTAGAGAATATCCGAATATGCCCTCCATTGAATTTTCAAAGTGATCCGTTGTCTGGTTCACCAGAAACGTCTAATGTGCCATCCACCGTGAATCAGCCTGTATAGTGAGGTAAGTGACTATATGAGAGAAATTAACATTATGTATCACAATTTTGTTCTGAATGGTCATTCCTGTCTGAAATAATATAGACCAGAGAAGACCTTTCGATTGACGTGTCTCCCGACCTCCAGGACCATTCGAACAAATATTCAAAATGACAGCCTGATGCCTAATGGTAGATAACTACTGTTTACCAAAAGGAAATTTCAATCGTTCAAGAGTTAACACAGGCTTTTCTTTCTGTGGTTGAGGAAATCTTGTTAGACCACACTAATTCTCTGATACATCAGGGCTACTCACTAAAACCTCCACCTATACGTTAGTCAGTGAGGTTGTTGCCTCCGGTGACACGTAGGCCTGTTGGTAAGTTGCTCAAAAATTGCCTGTTTTTTGGCGGTTTTAGTACCTCGCAGCAGCACAGTGTCTCTGTATCTGGATCATCACAGCACAGTCTGCAGGTCAGGTCTTCATTATAAAGCCCGATATTGTTGAGGTGCTCCTCCACAGGAGTGTGACCGGTCAGGAGCCCCGGAACGGTTCTCAGCTGCTTCCTGTTCATCGCTAACAGGTCTATCGTTCGTTTACAGCGCTCTCCTTTGATGTAGTCTTTCCCGTATTTGTTTTCTGGGATCTTTCCCAGTAGTTTTTGTTTTTGTCCCCAGTCCAGTCCCTAACACACGCTCTCACTCCACACTCCGGTACTCCTAACATAAGCCCTTGGTTTGAGGTATTTTCTGAAACTTTTCTTACAAGTTCGTCTATTTTCTTATTGCCTTCAACTACGTGGTGTCCTGATACTCATATCAGTTCGACATGATTCCAGTCTGTCAGCGCTCTTAGTTCTTCTTTGCAGTCCCATACCAGCTTGGACTGTCTGACAGGATGTTGATGTGGGCGATCTCAACGTTTCTCCAATTTTTTTATTTGCACATTGGAGGACGGCGTACACCTCTGCCTGAAAGACAGAGGTATGGGTACCCAGCAATACTCGGGTTCCTGGAGAACACTCCTGATCCCGCTCCATACTCAGTCTTGGATCCATCTGTGTACCAGATTTATCCCTGTAGAATGTCCTTGAGCTGCAAGACGTCCGACTCAGTCCTATCTGGAAATGTAGTCCTCATTTCTAGAGCGTCTCTGATCATAATTCCAACGCTGCTCATATATTCTGTTCCAACGTTCTAGTTGTTGTGTGTTTTCTGCAGTTTGAAGGCACCAAGCTTTTCCTTTCCCTGTCCCACTAGGTGAGAAGGAGACAATCCTAGATGTGTCTCCTTGGCTCCAGTAGGTATTGATTCAATTGCACTCCGCCTATGCATTGTAAAGTTCCACTTCGCTTTGTCTTGGGCCACCGTACAAGTAAGGCGTATGTAATGGAAGGCATGACCATCGTGCTGTACAACCAGAGCAGCATATGTGCACCAGGTCACGATTCTTTCGTCAAAAGACGTCTGGCAATCAAAATTGAAGTTAAATCTTTTTTGGTATTTTTTTCTAGATGCTGATCAGGTCAGCTTGGAGTCAAGGATTTCTCCGATATATTCGACTATTCTCTTCATCTATATATCAGGGTCGTATGGGTCCCAATCCCTCTGTTCTTCGTGTTCAGGTGAATGCTACTATGGTTGCGTAGTTAGGGTTGGCGTTCAACCCCTCCAAGTCGGTCCATCTCTTACCAAGATCAAGAGCCTTCTGCACGCAATCTCTAACCGTTATGATATATTATTCATGTGCTCTGATCACTATATCGTCAGAATAGCCAAGGGCTTGATGTCCTGTGTCGTTCAGAGTTTCCAGCGGCGACTCCACAATCAGATTTCATAGAAGCGACCATCCTCTGGTCGCCCTGGCCAATACTGTCTCCTCTAATACAGTAATGTGTATCGACTGGTTCCCTAGCATTGAGTCTATCCATGCCACACATGGTTCCTCGATGTCTCTGTGTCTAAGAGCCCTGGTGATTGAGTTCATAGAGGTGTTGTAGGAAGCCTCTTCTATATCTGGAAAGGCCGCTATCAGTACCTCTTTATTTTGCAGCTCATTTTTCATCGTCACGTCGTTACTATTTGGTAGAGTGCTATCTCCGTTGAACATCCTGACCTGTAGGCACATTGTTCGTGGTCTCTCCACTAGCACGTAGAGGGGGGTAACTCTGAGGACATACTGTATAATAACGTGGTAAAAAATGATCAATACTTCCGGTGCGATCTACAGATGATCTAGTATATAACAGCATCAACAAGCGTATCTACGAAACAACGCAGAAATAGGGAGCAACATCATCAAATTCTATTCCTAGCAACACGAATGCCGAGGGGCCTTCCTACGTTGAATAATCGCATATTGATGCTCCCGACAGACAAAACATTCTCCCACACAACCACTTCACAAATTCCGACATGTAAATATTAATGACAAGATATTATTCATCCGAGTTCCTGCAACGCAATACAAACGTCTTGCGGTTCAAAGTTAGATTCCCTTTGAGGGCATTGTTGGCGAGCTCAACTGAAATTCATACTGTATTGTGGTCACTGAAAGGTAGCAGACACATAGAGCGTTTTCGTGTCTCCAACTTGGGCGTTCGGGTTAAATATTGTGGCGTTTCATCTCTTTGCGTTGTGCATTTGAGAGTTCGCTAGCAAGCAGATAGATGACGGTTGAGTAACTTCGGACTTGTTTGGAGATATGGGCTATTGTTTGTAAAAACTTGAATGGGTGTTGCAAGAACAATTGTGAGATTCCTGAGTGTTTTGAATGAGTGTGGATAATGAAATAGTTGAAAGTTTTTTGTGAGTAACATTTCAATAATTCTGATCAATATTATATGATTCATTGCTTGTGAACTGGTTGGATGATTGATTGATAAGTTTTCGTTCAACGGATTGTTCAACTGTTTGTTAATGTTACTGACTGTAATCAAAGATGTGTATGGTTTGAATAGACCGGTGGATGAATCACTATGGATCAATAAATCAAAACATTCTTTACTGTCTGAAGATTCACATCGCATTGGCAAATTCTTGAGGAATAGTCATGACGTAAATGAAGTGAGTTCATGTAGCAGTGGAACCAATTCATGTATAAAGGACCCCGCAGATTTACTAAGTACAATGTTGCTGCACGACGAATGCTGAGAAATAATTCAGTAGTGCAACAGCAAAACGTAAAAGGTTACGGAAATTCTATCATGTTAGGTCATGTTATATCATCCCAGAGAGGACAAAATGTTTTATGTTCAGTGTGATGCAAGTGATACAGGATTAGGTGCTATGCTGTATCAAATGCATGGGGAAATTGAACAAATAGTGGCGTACGCTGGTAGAAAATTACTAGATAGAAAAAGATGTTACTCGGTACCAGATGAAGAATTGTTAAGTATAATTTTTGCATTACTGCATTAATAAGAATAGAGCATCGTTCTCTACAGTACCTATTATAAATCGTGTCGTTTATTGTCCAGTGGTATATCACGTTGGATATTAGCATTGTTTATATAGAACATAGTTAGTCAACCTTATGGGATTATAATTGGATCAAAATGGATGCGACATGTAGATGGCGATAGTGAGCTCGCATCCAAGTCATGTCGTAACTTCAGTGATCTGGCCTCCAAGTCATGTCGTAACTTGATTGAAACAATGGGACAGCATTAAAATCAGGGTTTTTTGAAGAAACCTGCATTAAAATGACGTCAAATATTCATGTTTGTAACTAATCACGCTAGATGACACTCGCGTTCGCGTCCAACACCAATTACACAGGCATTGACTAACTATCTTACTTCTATATAAACAATGGTATTAGCTATACAGTATTTTTCGTTTAAAATATAATACATAAAAGGATCAAATAACATCGGTCGAGATGCTCTCTCTATAAATCCGATAGAGCGCCTCTTTGTTCCTGAGGATAGATTATTCAAAATTCTGCATATTGAGATTCCATCGTATTAAAAAAATTTGGTAAAAAATATTGCAAAAATCAGAAAGTGGATCCGTTTTTAAATAATGTCATTGGAAAAATAAGAACTGATTCTGACAAATACGTATTACATAATGATATTACATTATAGATAATGGTCATATTCTATGCATTCTAAAATTCCATATAACTGAATATATCAAATATGATTAGAAAACATTTGGTCACTTTGACATTTATAAAACCTGGTGTGCTACGAGACAAGAGATGTGATGTAAATTTTGCATCTTAACATGAAAAAAACATCTCAAAACTTGTGATCTCTGTCAAACTGCAAAAATATCAATTTTAATGAATACTTTGAATCCATCATACCAAAATAACCTGGCGAATTAATTTAAGTGCATTCGTTTGGTCCTTTGCCTTCTAGAGGTTAAGTTACAGGACTTTTGGTAGTGTTAGACGTTTTTTCTGAATTCGTGTCACTGAATATGGTGAAACGTGCCACCACAGAAGCTATGGTTGATTATTTTTCGATGAATTGGTGTTCCCAGGGCAATTTTATTTGATCAAGGAACACAATTTACATCGAATAATTAGTGAAATATCATAGATAAATATGGTATTGCTGTTTAACATCCATAGAGTAGATCCACAGAACGTATCATGAGGGTGTTGAGAAGATTATTTCGTACATTTTGGTATGAAAAATATATCCGTTGGGACATAGAAGTGCAACATATAGCAGAATTTTTGAATAATGTGATATAAGGTATTCATCTACCAAATAACAGTTTGGTAAACAGTATTGTTGTCCACTTAGAAGTGAACTGAACTCTCTATCAGCAAACTCAGTAGCTGATGCCAATTTCAAATTATTTTTTGCTAAGGAAAATTTAGTAAAACGGGGTAAATCAACGTGCGTTTCCAAATAACAAAAATTTTTAAACATTTTCAGTTGATGATTTGGTATTATTGAAAACTAATCATAATCCTCCAGTCTTGAACCATGATAATGAAAAAAAAAATTCATGTTGATTGAAGCTCCATATAGAATAAAAAAAAATGTTCAAAAACTTATATTTTTTGATAAATCCCGATTCTAGAGAAGCGACGGGAATTTTTCATGTCAGTGATTCGAAAACGAATGTTTCTTTACCTATTCTATTATAGTCATAGCATATAGTAAAGGTAATGAGGGGGAAGTAGTTGCAGACTGATGAATGCTGATAATTCATTTTGTTTACACTCTGTAATAAAGGGTGCTGAATTAAGGCTGTCAAGACAATCAATATGTTAAACACTGATTGGCTGTCAACACATTCTTCTCACTGAGAGCTTCCTGGTTTGGCTTTGTTTATATTTAATTAACTTTGTAACTGCATTTAGGTAAGTTGACGCTCATAATCCAAGAATTCGTTTCAAACTGAAAAATGTTTCGTGAATTAGGAATTTCTTATATTTTATTGAAAAGTTTGCTGAAGAGTAATCTGTACGAATTGTATTTGGACTATCATTAAATAACAAGATATGAATTCATTATTATCATTCACGTCTCTGAGATTTCAGAACACATCATTTCAGATTGTTTTAGGAAAATAAAAAATTTCGTTTTGAATGTTATTTGGATAAGTAGTTCACCTGATATTGACCACGAGGAGATACGATTCCGAAGGTGAATGAGTCCTGAACTATTACAGAAACAGCACAGTATAGAAAAAAAATCAATTACCACAATAAGAAGTCCATTCCACGCAAATTCCATTTATAATTTCCCCAACTATTTCCCAGGAGAAATGCGTATTTCTCCACCTTCAACAGAAAAGCAATTAACAGGATTTGTTTGCTCGTAGAAATATTAGTTAACCCTCAGGAACAAGAATTGACCTCGAGTGGCAATAAATTATGCTAACAAATGGTTTGCAGTGCTTGCAGGAACATCCACCTTATCGCAAGAATGGCCCTGCTTGGCGCTCAAGAGCTCATTCTGGATTTTTTCGAGAAAATGCTCTTGCGAATCTCTCGGCTTTCATTGTGTTAGGGTAATTCAGTTCGCGATAATAGTTCTAGAAATCTAACGGAAAGGTGGAGAGAGAGTGAATGGAAAAACATGTTTTCTCTTTGGAAAATTGTATTGGCTGATCAAGAGGTAAGTATTTTGTACTCATTTTAATTTGTTCAAAAGGGATCGGTTGGTAGGATGGATTGGGGTCATGATAAATAATTGAAACAGTGAAAAAGTTGAATTTATCCCAAAAAAGCTCAAAAAGGATTATCATATAATTAAGAATATAAAACCGCAATGCAAGTTGACCAATTGAAGTAGGAAATTCAATATCTTACTGGAACAGAATATAATGTTTTCGGCAAATCAATCAGATACAGAATGCTTATTGAAATTCATTAAAATACGCACTTAAAATATCACAAAAAGACAAATCACATTGATACAAGAACATAAATGGTCGAATTAAAATCAATACATATTATTGAAAAGTGGCCCAGCGCCCTCAGGTATTCGTCGATAGAGTGAAATCAGTGAAACAGTATTTGTGGTTTTAGTTTTAATTCGAAATGATTATAAACATATTAATTTTGAATATTCTACCCATATATCCAAATCATACTGTACCTATGCTGCCCTCCTAAGTTAAAACTTCCTATCTACATTTTTGGCTGTATTGTTGATAATATATATTATATTGATCAAATTGGATGATTCTAACATGTATAATAGAAGCATTTTGTATGTAGGACATATTTCTAAGATGATATAATGGAATACTGAGGCATTTAGGACGTTCTAGTTAAAAATAACATACGAATTGGCGAACAACAACAACAACAATATAGCCAGAAATGCAGATTGGACGTTATTACTAAGGAGGGCAGTATGTATCTGAATGTTTTAAGGATAATGTTGCTTCAGGAATATTCCACCAGAACTATTTCCAAAATTTTGGAACAAAATCGCGAAGTAAAAAAAATGTGTCGCTAATATCACGCTTGAATATTTTGCAAATATATCCTGGATATTATCCCAAGATAAGTTCACTACTTGGTAATGCTCCGGAAAAAAAGTTTCTTTTCCATCACTGTCAAGCTCAAGAACTTTCGAAACCCCATTTACCTATCTTTGGACGCCCTGTAGAAAAAACATCACGAATCTGTGTTTCCTGCAGGTAGAACCGCAACATCCCTCCGAAACTCACCGCAGGGGAACTCCCACGGCACAGTTTCATGTTACCACCGCAACGTTATTCCACGCTGGAACTCTGATGAGTGCCTCCCCAGCGAACTCTACGATTGCACCGTGTACTGATAAATGAGGGTAATTACGGTATTCCCGATCATCCCCAGATGCATATAAGGAAAAATTTATATTATTGGGACACCGACGGACTATTGGACTGTTCCAGGAAAATTTCGCTAGAGTTTTTCCAAACACACTCTTTTGTCAATATTGACATACTCATCACTGGTATAATTATTCGTTAAAATTGAAATATATTCATTTCCTCCTTATTTTTCTTTAAAACAACTAGAGTAATACATATAGTAATAATAATAAACATATAATGAATGTCTATCGGGATCGACTTCGGCATCGACAAATGTATAACGGTTCATCTTAAAAAGGGGGTGATGCAAGGATTTCGGAGACGTCCTTCCTGAAGACCAAAACATGAATGTCAAATCTAAAAACGAATCTGTGAATGAAAGTAGAGTGGTCATCATCTAGTGCGTTTCTTGCAGCAGATGAACTCCACCTTTTGATCTAATGGGTGAAGTCACACTTGTTTGTATTGCATATTTCGCTGAATGAAGACTATTATTATTAGCCTCGTTATTGTTCAATGTGTTTGCCGTTCCGATCTTACCACTTTTTCGGAGTGATGAAGTGGACTCGAGGAGCAGCTGAAATTTGACATGAGCTCGCGCAAGATGATGCACCTAAAATGAAGTTTTCCTTCCTATGACTTTCCTCCCTCAAACCAGGGAGGAAACTCATACTTTTCCTCCCCCTCATTTCAAGTTGTAAACGATGAAACTTGTGAATCTATTATAATCAAATTGTTTCCGTAATTTCTAGAATATATCCTGTATTCTGGTAAAAATCAAACATGGATGTTACTTCTACTCTAGTTCTTCAATAGCTATTTGTTTATTTAGAGCGCAAAGTGATTGATTGTAGCTCGACAAAGAAATTAATCTTTGGAGAACGACAATGACACTTTGTGCTCGAAATACACACATTATTTTTCCTACATGCGCAGCTCTTAGAAAAAAAAAATTATCTACACTTCATTCAAATAGGCACATAACATTACTTATGAGCAATCCGAAAAGTATAAGCTATCTAAATGTCCAATAATTCAAATTACTAACAAGAAAAAAGTAAAATAACTTTCTCGATAAAAAAAAAGTTTTAATTGCAATGAGATGTACCCGGGACCTTCGGATTACAAGCCCAAGACGCTAGCCATTGCACCACCGCAGATTCTCAGTTACACATGACTGTATTGTTTATATTTTCCATCAAGTAAGAAAGGTCTATTTGCAAACAAAGTTACAAAAAGGTTTTGTTGAGTGGGTAGGAAGAAACATCATATGTATTACATGGGAGAAAAGTGCCTTTTCCTTCCTTGGATGTTTACTGCCCTCCGCGGGAGGAAAAGTGGCACTTTCCTCCCTAGTAATACAAATAGCTATTGTATTATAAATCGTCCGTTCTTTGGTTATTTCTTCCCCGACAACATGAACGCCGATGACTTTTTAGTGTCTTCATTACAAAATGGTTCTGGATGTGGAGTCTACAGAAGTTCAGACCCCCTTTTCTGTAGCCACGAGAAAGTAGAAATTAGAGCGTTTCTATTCAAGGCACCAACCCGTGCGGCTGATGAAGTTGGTCTCATTTTCAACATCAAACGGCGTGATCCAAACTTTGTCACAAAGTTGGAACCCGTTCAGCAAAATTCTTATATAAAGGCTGCTGAAAACGCAGTTCTACTGCAGCTGCACAGAGATAAGCCTTTCTGGGAAGTCTCATTTCTTCGAAAATGGTTGCTCTGAAAACTCACAGTTGGGGATGCAAACATATACAACAAACACATCAAGAAGAAAATCATCTTGAAAACAGACTGAATTTATCTGGTTCAGCAGAAACTGCTCCAGGTCTGTCTCCTCTAAGGAGGTAGCATATCATCGTTGGTAAATAATCAGGACCTTGTGACCAGATCAAAAAATTTTGAAGCTGAATGAATGTGCAAGGAGACAATCAAATCCAGGAACAGGCATGAATGGCAAGTTAAAATCAAAACTCTTTGAGTGTCCTCTCGGGTCCAACCCGTTTTGGGCTTTTGCCAAAGTTGTGGTAAGAAATTTCACTAACAGACTCATAGCATCACCTCTAATGCTGAAGTAGAGCACGTAAATATTGACCATGTGATTCTCAGACAAGCTATAACACCTTGACTTTTACCGAAGTTTGTTGTATCTTTGGCCATCATATCAGTGAAGCAAAGGTATTCATGAATTTTATGAATGTTTGTTTCTATTGTATTATTGTATGGGGTGGGCTAAACAAGACAGCCTTATATAATCTAAACGTAATTCAAAACACCTTAATTAAAATAATGTGGAAAAAAATGAAGATTCTCAACCGACCTAATATATGAAGAAACTGGATTACGCAAAGCACCTACAACGAAGTGTTATATGGCAGTTTTTGTATGTATGGCCACTAAAGCTGTACATATGGAACTTGTGTCGTCTCTTTCAACGGAAGCCTTTTTGCATACACTTAAACGATTCATTTCCAGAAGAGGCAATCCAGCATGTATTTATAGCGACAACGCTACAAACTTCCTTGGGGCTCACAATCAATTGAAAGAGTTGCGTGATTTTTTCCAACACCCTAACAATATGAATAGTATAGTTTCTTTCACTTCTGACATCCATATTCAATGGAAATTCATTCCACCTCATAGTCCTCATTGGGGAGGACTGTGGGAAGCTGCAATAAAAAGTACTAAATACCATTTAAACCGCATTCTAGGAGATGCGAAACTAACCTTTGGAGAATTAAGTACTATCTTATCGCAAATTGAGGCTATTTTCAATTCCCGCCCAATTTGTCCATTGTCGAATGATCCTTCTGACATACAATGTTTAACTCCTGGTCACTTCTTGATTGGCACCAGTTTAACGTCTTATCCTGAAAAAGATATTTCTCAAATTCCAGAAAACAGATTATCATTCTGGCAGAAATGTGTCAAAATCCAACAACATTTTTGGAAGAGATGGTCAGTAAAATATCTAAATAGACTACAAAATAGACCAAAATGGATGACTCCTTTTGAAAATCTCAAAGTGAATGATCTTGTCCTTTTGAAAGAAGACGACACTCCTCCTTTGAAATAGCCTCGTGCCAGGATTCTCGAAATCTTTCCAGGCCGTGACAACAAGATCCGAGCCATCAAATTAAAAACCTCTCATTCCACTCTCACTAGACCGGTGACTAAGGTCTGTCCTTTACCCAAATTAGAATAAAGTGTTTCTTGAAGTCATTGACTTCAAAGGGGGGAATATGTTGGAAAAGGTCCTATAAAATTGTTTAAAGCCAATCCTGCTCAATTGCATGCCTGGGCTTTGTATAGCGGAATCAAGTGTGCGTGTGTCAATTTTATATCTTGTGCATAGAATGCAAATATTCTGACGCTTCTTTTTTGCGTTTAAAAACTGCACTGTATTTGATGAGAAAACGTTCATAAATTGCAACAGAAAAGCATAATATATGTTCCTGAATCCATAAATAGAGTTTGTGGAGTGAATGTTTCAAGATACACGCAAATAAATCTCCAAAAAGCGGTAAATCTGAATTTGGTTTCTTCCGTTTGTCAAACTTGACATTATCCTGCAAGAGCTGAGTTTTCCTGTAAGGTATTTATACAAATACGTATCATTATTTTGTGTCATCGACACTGCTTGTTGATTTCCTTCCTGTCTTGTGGACAGGTGGTCCTTTTTGCTGATGTAACCAGATTGAATGTTTATTAAAAGTTATAATGTGCGACTTGGCTGTCAATTTCTGGTACTCGATTTGAAACACGCAGGATCATCTACAGTCCAATTATATCGAAGCACAAACCAACCACTACCGGAAAGGATTGTTAGGTCTACATCTATAACAAATAATTACACTTATGAGTCTCTACTGTGGATATTGACTAAACCCTGTAATATTATCTCACATGCGCATATTACACGAACGACCGCAAACCAGTCTATGACAATACCACGCTGCAGGTTGTCTCACAACCAAAAATTTGTCATATCCTTTGGTCCTAAATTATATAATCGGCTACCCCTACACATAAAGAAAATTAGCAGCTACCATAAACTAAAAATAGAAATAAAACTTTTCATTAAAAACCAGTGTGAGCAATAAAAAAATATCTTTGAGAACGACTGAACTTCAGATGATTCAAACTACCATTTATATTCATACTCTCTCTATATAACCCTCTTCACATTATTGCTTCTATCCTAACTGTTCACCAAACCATAACGATAACCATTTCGGTACTCAGCAAAAGCTAAATGTTATTTTATAATTTTTTCTACATTCATGCAAAAAGCAAAACTTTATTGAACTATATTCAGTGGAAAAAGAAGTTCTTTATTGCACTAGTGCAATAAAGTTTTTATTGTACTCATCTGTCATTCTACTTCAACGTGCTGTTATTATGACAAACATAAACGTTTAAAACTACTACATATTTAGCAGATATTGTGTGAGATTGGCAATAGGTACTTCACTACGAAATATTCATATTGAAAATTGCACCAATTGTTCATTCACTTTCAACAGTGAGGGTAAAAATAAAGTTTGAGTTAAATTGTTCGTAACGTATTAGTTCCTGTTTCAATGCAAATCGATATTAATAATAAAGTATTCAAGTTGCGCTTTTCATTTTCCTACACCTAGTGCCGCACCTCAATAAATCATTTTTTGCTTTTTCATGAACGTAGAAAAAATGTTGTATGCAACTCGTGCAAAAATTGTTTAATGCACTCGACGTGTTGTCCAACTCGGCCTAACGGCCTCGTCGGACAATTTCACGTCGAGTGCAATAAACATTCACTTTTTGCACTTGTTGCATAAATAACTATTATAATTTCTTTACTTAGATTTACTCGAGCAATATGAAGGCCATGCCACAAGCTCATAGCTTAGTCTGCTAGGAGTATACTCTAAAACTTATGTAACCACTAATTAATACTTGCAACATTATATACTAACAACGAATCTGAATAAATCTATCTATCTATCATCTATCTAATCATTGGACTAAGACCATATTCGTGCTATTTGTGACACAGCGTCTTCATTTGTTATGTAGTCAGAGTTGTCGCAAAATAGCTGAGTTTATCAGCAGCCAAGACATGTTTCTCTGGTGGAATCTTACCTGCGATATGGAATTCCATTTTGGGATGCGTGTAGTGGATATCTACTACATAATATTATGATTTTGCAATAATGAGCCAGAAGATGTATGTGCCAATCAAAATATATAGACTCTTGTATACTACTTTTTATTACTAATGGAATTATAACAGTGATGTCTATCTTTATAATGAAAACAGTTACAAAATATTTGACTCAATTTCAATCTTCACCATCCCATAATGTGACAAGGATCTCCAGCAACATTGAGTGACCAATATCAATGACATCAGTCATAAAGAATTCCATTGTTTATAATGGTCGTAAAATGTTCAATCATCTGCCAAATGATATTTAAAAGAAATAAATATTTACAACGCTTTAGGACGGCTGTGATATGTTTCCTAACCATAATGTACAAGAATTTTTTAATGATAATTCAAAAAAAATCGGTACTTGATTTGTTTTTTTGATTTTATTTTGTATTTATTTTTGTACTACTCATATTTTTTATATTTACGTAAATTGACAATATGTAAAGTATGTTGTCAAACTTCACTAATTTAAAGGTTTTCATAAACACATTATATATTTTTAGATATACACTCGGTAAACCTTGTACAATATTTAAACTGGTGATAGACCTGGTCATGACTGTTCAGAATATCGAAATTTTACCTTAGTAAAAATCTCACTGTTTTCGAGATGATGAGCATTTTTTTAATTTCTGGAAAATCACTACCTCACCTTGGATTTTTGAATGCCATGTATACAAATTGGGACGAATTCAAATATCTTTGCTGCTGAAGATTACTGATGAGTGATGCTTTCAGAAGAATGAAACAGTTTTTCAGAAAACAATACAATTTTTCAAGAAATGAGGGTAAAATGACAGATTTGAGTTTCACCAATTTTTTTAACAACAGTTTGACATTATTGTTTGAAAAAACACAACCAAGTGGAACCTGATATTTATTACAAAAGACTGCCCATTTCGTCCAGGCTCTACCATAGTATAAAACATACGATCATTATTTTTGGAAGGAGTAGAATTTCGAGAATATTAGAGTGTGATGTTATTCTGAGCTAAAATCAACTCCATTAGACTTTGTCAGTAATGTCGTTTATTTTTATCCCGTCAAGATGAAATGATTAAAAAGTTATGAGTAATAACGAATCAACTGCTTCGAAGCATTCAATGAGATGTAATGAAGTAAATACTAATTCAACGTTTTTTTTTTAATCAACACACACTTCAAACCACAATAACGATTATTCAACATCGCACTGAATAATATTACAAAAATGGTATTTTCCATCCACTCGTACGCAGCGACGACATATTTTCAAGAAGAACCTTTTCAAACTCGTTATATTTAGGTTATAGCCCCCAAATCAGCGATTCTATGAGCGGCAATGTGCAATCGGATATAGTTCTGCATAAAGCGCTGCTGCTGCAGTAGCACTACCTCCACATTCACCATAAATGTGCATATGCGCATATTCTCGGGGAGTATAACGTATGTAAGGCATGACAAATAAATAAATACCACTGAATGAAACAAGTGGAATAATTTCAAAAAACTACGACAGAAGTCACAAGTTGTTCAAACAAAAGTTTTTAATTTTCGACAAGGATTCATCTCTTAAAAAGTTTGCACTTATTTGGTTACACCCTGTAAATCTTTCGGTCTCTGAAACTTTGTTGGAATCTGGATGTTGGACAATTGCAACATTTATTACAAGAATTCGTATTAATCGGTGCCATGTCGGATAATCGACATATCATTTCGATAATTTTATTAGGCATAATTACATGAAAAGTTAATTTTACTACTATTTAATGCTACCAAGTAGTCCCTTCTTTATTATTAATGATTATTTCCACATTTTATCTTGATAAAATCTAAATAAAATAATTTTTGGGCGTAAGTATAAAAGTTGATCAAATAAATGAATATTTTGAAACCTTTAGTGTGAATACAATTCAAGTAAAAAATAAAATACCGAAACACCAAAACTACGTCACAATCTTAAAATCTTAAAAGCTTACTTTTAGCTCCTGAAGATGCTAACTTTGTTGGCGAAACGCGCGTCGAGTGTGATTGTGACGTAGTTTTGGTGTTTGGGTAGTTTCCTTTTTTTCTTGAATAAAAGTTGATGGAAGCCTAGATTAAAACCATGCCTAATTCAATGGAAATCACTTCTTCCAAAAATAATTATAGTTTGTTTTATATCATGGTAGTCTGGACAAATCTGGAAATGGAAATGAATGTTTACTTCCAATTGGTTATGTTTCTTTCAGATAATAATGTCAAACTAAAAAAAAAAAATGATGAAACTCAAATCTGTCATTTTACCCTCATTTCTTGAAAAATGTTTTCACTTTCTGAAAAACTGTTCTGTGCGTCTAGAAGAATCACTCATCAGTAATCTTCAGCAGCAAAAATATTTGGATTCGTCCCAGTTTGTATATATGGCACTCAAAAATCCAAGGTTAGGTAGCGATTTTCCAGAAATTCTTAAAATGCCCATTATCTCGAAAACGGTGATATTTTTACTGAGGTGAAATTCCGATAATCTGAACAGTCATGACCAGGTCTATCACCAGTTTCAATATTGTATAAGGTTTACCAGACACCCTGTATATGTTCAATGTACATAGTGATTTTTTAGGTCCAGTGAAACTTTATCAACAAGATCATTCTTATGACGCAAAAGTATATCCCCTCTCTCTCTCTCTCTCTTAGTATCAAGTTCATTGAATTTTTTAACTTCCTAGATATTTATAACTCATTTTCATTTCCTTTTGGACGGCAGAAACATTTTCTCACCCATGTCAGTAAAGTCTATTCTACCTACTTGTATTAATAAAATAAGATTCAGCAAATTAAACCTTCAATTCAATTATGTTGTCTACCCTTTTATAACCAAACATTTCAATTTACTACTAACACAAGTTGATATTATATTTTAGTCTTTGACTTTGACAGATGAAGTAATTTTGTCTTTCAAAATACTTGACATACCCACATGGCCTTCAAATTCCAACATGATTTTCGTTGTAATTAAGCCAGAAATTTTATAAATACATATAAGATGACTTCAAAAATTGTAATTCTTCCTGTTACCTGACCTGTAAGTACTCATCTAACTTTACACATTTTTCAAAATTTCCTAACCTACAAATCAATAAATTCAATTTCAAGAATCCCTCACAACCAGAGTATTTACTTTCAGGAAGCACTGAAGATGACGAAAGTCGAAAGCGCTTTGTATATTTAGAAATTATACACTTTATATAAAAAAACCCTCTTCATTTATCAGGTATTCAACTTTCAATTCAAATGACTGATATATAAGAAAAAATCGATTCTACATTTAAGAGGAAAATTTTTATTTCGCCCTGTATGAAATCTTGGGAAACATTCTCGTTCACTTCATTATTTCGACCATTTCTATCTGTACGTCACTCCAAAACCTGAATCTGTTAGTATGTAGCGTTTTAAGAAAAAATAGATTCTACATTTGAGAGGAAAATTTTTATTTAGCCCTGTATGAAATCTTGGGACACATTCTCGTTCATTCCATTATTCCGACAATTCCTATCTGTATATTACTCCAAAACCTGAATCTGTTAGTATGTAGCTTTTTAAGAAAAAATCGATTCTACATTTGAGAGGAAAACTTTTATTTCGCCCTGTATGAAATCTTGGGAGACATTCTCGTTCACTCCATTATTCCGACCGTTCCTATCTGAACATTACTCCAAAACCTGAATCTGTTAGTATGTCGCGTTTTAAGAAAAAATCGATTCTACATTTGAGAGGAACATTTTTATTTCGCCCTGTATGAAATCTTGGGAGACATTCTCGTTCACTCCATTATTCCGACTATTCCTATCTGTACATTACTCCAAAACCTGAATCTGTTAGTATGTAGCGTTTTAAGAAAAAATCGATTCTACTTTGGAGACGAACATTTTTATTTCGCCCTGTATGGAATCTTGGGAGACATTCTCGTTATCACCATTATTTCGACCCTTCCTATCTATACATCACTCCAAAACCTGAATCTGTTAGTATGTAGCGTTTTAAGAAAAAATCGATTCTACATTTGAGAGGAAAATTTTTATTTCGCCCTGTATGAAATCTTGGGAGACACTCTCGTTCACTCCATTATTCCGACCATTCCTATCTGTACATTACTTCAAAACCTGAATCTGTTAGTATGTAGCGTTTTAAGAAAAAATCGATTCTACATTTGAGAGGAAAATTTTTATTTCGCCCTGTATGAAATCTTGGGAGACACTCTCGTTCACTCCATTATTCCGACCATTCCTATTTGTACATTACTCCAAAACCTGAATCTGTTAGTATGTAGCGTTTTAAGAAAAAAACGATTCTACGATTGAGAGGAACATTTTTATTTCGCCTTGTATGAAATCTTGGGAGACCATCTCGTTCACTCCATAATTTCGACCATTTCTATCTGTACATTGCTCCAAAACCTGAATCTGTTAGTATGTAGCGTTTGAAGAAAATATCGTTTCTACATTTGAAAGGAAAATTTTTATTCCGCCCTGTATAAAATCTTGGGAGACATTCTCGTTCACTTCATTATTTCGACCATTTCTATCTGTACATCACTCCAAAACCTGAATCTGTTAGCATGTACCGTTTTAAGAAAAAATCGATTCTACATTTGGGAGGAAATTTTTTATTTCGCCCTGTATAAAATCTTGGGAGACATTCTCGTTCACTCCATTATTTCGACCATTTCTATCTGTAGTTCACTCCAAAACCTGAATCTGTTAGTATGTAGCGTTTTAAGAAAAAATCGATTCTACATTTGAGAGGAAAATTTTTATTTCGCCTTGTATGAAATCTTGGGAGACACTCTCGTTCACTCCATTATTCCGACCAGTCTTATCTGTACATTACTTCAAAACCTGAATATGTTAGTATGTAGCGATTTAAGAAAAATTCGATTCTACATTTGAAAGGAAAATTTTTATTTCACCCTGTATAAAATCTTGGGAGACATTCTCGTTCACTTCGTTATTTCGACCATTTCTATCTGTACATCACTCCAAAACCTGAATCTGTTAGAATGTAGCGTTTTAAGAAAAAATCGATTCTACATTTGAGAGGAAAATTTTTATTTCGCCCTGTAAGAAATCTTGGGACCCAAACTAGTTCACTTCATTATTTCGACCATTTCTATCTGTACATCACTCCAAAACCTGAATCTGTTAGTATGTAGCGTTTTAAGAAAAAATCGATTCTACATTTGAGAGGAAAATTTTATTTCGCCCTGTATGAAATCTTGGGAGACATTCTCGTTCACTCCATTATTTCGACCATTTCTATCTGTACATTACTCCAAAACCTTAATCTGTTAGTATGTAGCGTTTTAAGAAAAAATCGATTCTACATTTGAGAGGAATATTTTTATTTCGAAAAATGGAGATTAAATTATTACCACAACGATGATTATTGACACATTTTTTCTAATTTAAATCAACACCTTTTCTTTGTATGCAAACATAAGTCACAGAATATCATCATGATAACTATCATCACTGCCATTACTGTGAACTCAGGCGTTGTTGCCTCAACCTATACACGGAGAAAATGCAGTTTGCTGCTCCTAGATATCCATGAATAATAGACATTCGAAGGGTGATTTATTCCATCGAATATTCAACTATAGAGTTAGATAACGAAAACAAATTTCAAAACACGACACCTATTTGATTTTTATCGCAGCAAGCGGATTTCCACAAACAACGCGGATAAATCGCTATGGACCAGGAATAAATGGTCCGTGAAATCCCGAAATTATTTTTTGAAAGATTTATTGCTAATGTAGATGGAAATGTTCTGCGCCAACTCGAGGACGGGGAAAAGAACGAGGGAGTTGATTGCTTTTTGTTTTGGGAGTTGTCTGGATTATGTGATGAGAAATATGGAAAATGGCGTGACCCTCACCCAACAGAAATTAGTTAAATATGATAGAGACCGTTGAATATTATTTCAATTTTTGAATTGGCGGGAATTCAGTAAAAATGGTAAAGAAAACCAATAATTGTTAAATTTTTGACGTTTAGTAGGTTCATTGCTTCATGTTAATATTATTACGACCTCATTTACCAAAATAATAATTCACAAAACACAGACTATACATAAAGTGCTTATCTTTAATGTTCACCCCCTTTTATTTTTCTAAAGTTGTTAATTTTTGGTATTGGGATTACAGTAGATATTTTCAAAATTGATGGTAAAGTGCATGTTTCAAGAGAATAATTCATGAAATTATTGAGAAGATTTTTCGTACTATCGTAAGGATATCCGAGGATATTTCATCATTGATGCCCTTATTTGTAAACGCAAAAACTACACAAGTTTTCAACATGAAGCAGCCTGCTTTATCCTAAGAAAATTATTCTGTTATATATAATCTATAAAATGTGTCTTTATTAGAAGAAATTTATTTTTCACTGCGATTTACTCCAATCAAAAATATTTACTTTGAACCAAAAAATCAGCAATATTCTATTCAAGGAATTAGGATTTCTTTATCTAAGAAATTTCGTTTTCTCTGTTCAACAAATTACGATTTCTCTGTCCAAGAAATTATATTTTCTCTTTCAAAGAGATTACGATTTCTCTTTCCAAGAAATTACGTTTTCTCTATCCAAGAAATACGTTTACTCTATCCGTTTTCTCCGTTCGAAAAATTATGTTTTCTCTGTCCAAGAAATAACAATTTCTCTGTACTAGCATTTACTTTTTTTCATCAAAAAGATTACGTTTTCTACATTTTCTTGAGCATAGAAAACAGAAGTTTTCGTGCGAAGTAATCGTGTTTACTCTATTGAAACTGTTATTGTTCTTTTTCTGATAATTTACAATTTCTTGAATTTAAAAAATCAAAAGTTTTGAAAGAAGTAATCATGTTCTCTTAGTCGAAGATAATAATGCACTCCTAATGAAACATTTCGTTCCCCCATAAAGAGAAAACTATTTTCTCTGAATAAAAAAACAAGTGTTCTTAACACGAGAAAATTAATTCAAGAAATAGAAAACTAACCCAAATCACCAAATTTACGACAATTTCACTAGACGCGCGTTTCGCCAACAAAGTTCGCATTTTCAAGAGCTGAGGCCTTCAGCTCCTGCGAAACAATTTCAAAATTGTGTGTTCATTGAATTAAGAAAATATAACAAAATATTTTCTTGAGTTGAGAAATGTTTAAGAATAATAATTCAATTTGAGAACATCATTTCTTGGTCTGAAAAGAACATCCTGTGTTGATGTTAGAGAAAATATTCTTAATATTTCATGAACCAAGAAAGTCTTGTGAGAAATTTCACAATTCGATAACCAAACATTTCTTTAAATATGGACAATTCATAAATTGAATAAAATGGATTACTAAAATGATGAACATTATTGACAATATTAGTTATTCTTCGTAGTTCCTTGTTTTGACCCGATTCTCAATATTATTAGGTGTACCTCCGTGTATGGGAGTCAAACATGATATCCAGTTTCGAATCTCGTCAACTGTTCCATTTGAAATTATTCAATTGCTCAGAAACTGATTTTATATTTCTCCAGGGAATTAACCACTTTTACTATTATCAACTTTAAAATTTATTGAAAGAAGATCACCTCAAAACATTTTTCCTTTTTTGTGTCCAAGAAATTAGGTTTTCTTTATCCAAGAAGTTACGTTTCTCTGTCCAAGAAATTACATTTTCTCTTTCTGAGAAAATACGTTTTCTCTATCCAAGAAATCACATTTTCTCCTTCTAAGAAATTACGATTTCTCTATCCAAGAAATTACCCACTATTGAGAACTTCAAATTCTCCATTTGAAAAAATTATTTTATCGATTATATATAACAGAATTATATTCTTGGAATAACGAAGGCTGCATTATTTCGAAAACTTTTTCGTATTCATGCAAATCTGAATCAAAACCTGTTTTGGTACATGTAATGTAATGAATCATTATTTTCATAAGTTTTTGATGATCATTCAGTGTCATAATTATTATAATAAGTGTGAATACCTTCGCAAATTCATTCCTTCATTTCGAAATGACATAGGCAGTTCTGGCCAAAAATAGGTTGCAGTGTTGAGTATTCATCGAAAAATATCGAAATTTTTTTTGCAACCAGATTGAAGAATAGTCGATTACTGCAAATAATATTCCAATTTTCTCAGCCTGCAGAAATGTTTATTTCTCTTGAGTATTTGAAAAATATCAAAATTAAATCATCAGAAATGTTATTTGAAGGAAATACTAGTGTACTTTGAGAATAATATTATCTTGAAAGGAGAAAATTGAATATTTTGTACTGAAACACACAAAATGTTTTGACGAATACTTTAGTTCTCTCAATACAAATTTTTTTTGTCAGAATTAGAAAATTGCTCAAGAATATTAAAGTTTTGAAAGAAAACTTTCGATTTGATCACAATAACCAAATTTTCTTGATTAGAAACGATATTCTATCAATTCAAGACAATTGATTCAATACTTTTGAAATTGTCGAGTTGAGAAGTTATTTTTATGTGTGTAACTTTCCTCAATAGTTCTTTATTGACTTGACTAAAATTCATTACTAAGTTTACAGGTGGTGGTATTGAATCTAGACACTCTAGTGACAGTTTTTGTGTCGATTTCTAAAATGATTTTATCTATAATGTTCACGTAAAATGAATTGAGATTATTGCACAAGAGATTTGGTTCGTGAATCATTTGGTTATCAATTTCAATTTTATTGATAGTATTCCGTTTCCTCCCAGATAATAATAGTTTCAATATTTGCCACATCCTTTTGGCGTTCTTCCTGTAATCATCTATTCCACATTCGAAATAACCCTCTCAAAGTGTTATCAAGTTTGCACCCTTTTATATTTTCAGCATTTGAAACTGAACCTCCAGTATCGTCACGATTATTTCACGAAACTCTGTTTATCACAGTGTACACATAACAATATTTTATTATTGAAACACATCGGGCCTTTCCGCCGGATATTGGTAACACTATTTGAAAAGGTCCATTTCATTATCAAATAAATTAATCAAATATTTGTATTTCATATATAGGATATTTGATATTCATATTTGCTTTCGAGGAAATTAATATGGTTTGAATGATATTGCATCCCACATAGCAACAATTCATCTGTATTCCTCCTTGTTTCGATTCCAATAATTATATATATATATATATATATATATATATATATATATATATATATATATATATATATATAGTTGGAACTGGAGAGACTGATATTGGATTCATCGGTTCTTGCTTGCTGACCTACCCCCGATATCAAATGATGGCTATCTGATTTCACCAACCTATTTTGGATATGGCAAGCTCCCAGAAAATTAGTTAAGGAGCTTCCATGTTCATTTCAATAAGAGTTTCAGATAAAAAACTGTAACGTCACATTTGTTTCGTTCCAACTTTCGAGTGTTTTGACAATTTCCATGACAACTGGCAAACTTTTGCCAGTTGCAAACAATCCGCAGATATTCTGCAAACCAGAACTCATCAAGTGGATAACACATGGAAGAAGAGGTCATCAATCAGAAGAAATTTATTTCAGCATGTAGAAAGTAGAAGTGGAAATTTTGGAAAAACCGAATTTTTTATTTCTTATTTTATTTCCTTGTGGTTTCATCGTCAGAGCTGGAACAAATTAAAAAAACTCCTTTATAGAATCTTCCAATAGTTTTTTAACTGATAGTATCAATTTAGTTGTCTGACGTTTCGTTATCGAACAACCATCATCAGCTATTCTTTAATACGGCTCTGTTTCGAAGAATACAGTTTTTGAAGTATATTCATTTCTAAATTCAATGTTATATCACTCATGACGGTTTCAATACAATTTGGAAACTTTCGGTCACAGCATGTCAACCCAAACTTGTGATTTTATCCAGATTGAGGATTTCAAATTCCACCATTTCTTTCCAATTCTGTCCTTTACTCGATAATTCGAGATGATTTTTCACATAGTGAAGAATGAAAAATAGTTTGAAATACCATAAATTTCGAAAAACATTATTTGATGATGGTTGTTCAATAACAAAACGTCGAACAGTGAAACCGATACCATCATAGGCAAGCCTAGAATAAGTTTTCTGTGAAGAAATATTGTTTTTCTTGTTTCATCTCTGAAGATAACACCACAAAAAATTGAATAAGAAATCGAAAAATACAAAATAATTTGAAAATCGGAAATATTTCTGGAAATTTTATTCATCCTATAGATGGCCCTTTTGTTACGCAACAATTTTTCCATTCAACCACAACTGTATCTATAACCCTTTCAGATATCCCTGTGGTGGACAACCTTATCTTGTATAGACATCGTTTTATCGATATACTATCAAACTTGGAAATGCAATATTGTTTTTCTGAAATCGTTCAAGAATGCCCACTTTTTCGGAGCAACTTCAGGCCTCAAAATACGCTAATATAGTATTTTAGTCCGTTGCTAAGCAACGAACTTTCCCGGACCGTTTTCGGACGATCCGAGAAAATTTTTGTTTACATTTTAGACAGTTATTGAATTCACGCAAACAATATGTAGAATTCCTTAGTTTTTGATAATGCTGATTGCGATTTCAGAAAAAATAGTATGTGTACCTCGTAGTAAAAGCATATTCCCAGACTTCAATGCTTGTTGGCCTCGGCTTAACGCCTCGGCCAACAATTTACATTGTCGCCCGGGAATGGATTGATTTTACTACTAGATACACAATATACTATTTTTATGCCTAGAATGGAAATGAGATCAATTTCGAAACTGCAATGTTCATATCAAATGATGGAATCAATGTGTAGACAATATTGTGTTATTGATATACAATACAGCCAATATTGACTCATTATAGGTTAATATGTATGATTCTTTAAAAATAGGTGAAATAATATTCAACCAATCTGATATCAAAATAGGATTGGCGGTATTGCTTTTTTCCCGAGAATCGATGTGAAAAGTACGTTGGGACAGTAATACATATTTCAGAAACAATGTGTATACAATATTGTTTTATCGATGTTGGTGAAATTTATTCAACTAATATTGAACCAATATAATTAGGTTGGTATGATTTGTTGAATGTTGGTGAAATGGTATTCAACTATTGTAGATGATGAAAAATAATATTAAGGCAATATTGTTTTGAAGATATTAGTGAAAATTATTCAATACAATATTGTCCCAATACTATCTATATTCAGAGTAGGTTCAGCCTATATTCTACAAAAATTATTGATACAATATTGCTTTGTATCCACCAGTGTTGAATCAATATTATTTTTACATTCACGATATATCAATAAGGCCCAATACGAAATCAAGATTCGTTCAATGTGGGGTTAAATTAGGGTTATTTATCATTCCGATCTCCAGATAGTGCTGGTTTGATTTTCTTCAAGAGATTACCAAATGAGTTGAAATGCTGTTCCACTCTCAGAAACTTTAGTAGAAACTTGAAATTGCTCCTTATTGATAAATGTTTTTATTCAGTCAATGATTTTTTTAATGTGTGATTTTATTTTTATGGTTGTGATAGGTACATAATTTTTATATGTACGTATTTATGTTTGTTTATAATTTTTTTTTAGTGCTTGTCTAAAAGGAAAATAAAGTTTAATATTATTATCATTGTTCCAATCTATTGATGGGTCGGTTGAATGTATTGTTTCCTTAAAAGTATTTCTATAGTGTAATTATATTTTCATCCTCATTTTCATTTTAATTTATGTTTCTTTCAAATAATTTTTAAATTTTTTATTTTGTAATTTGACAGCACTCTACATTTTTTAAAACAAAAGTTTCTTTATTTCCCAGAAAATAATATATAGACGGGAACAGCAACCACAGAAAAGTCTTTTCTTATTCCTTGTACTTAAAATAACAAAATGGATTGACTGACGTACCTTCACCATACCAATAAAACTGCCAATTCAATTCAAAGATCATTTTGTGTAGTAAACAAGATCGTATACCATTGCAGTAGCTGACCTATTCTGTTTGTTGACAGCTTGCTCATCTCATCCAACTTAGATAGTTTTTGTTACTGGGTATAAATTGGCACTCCCGAATAAATGTAAAATTCGAAAACAGAAGTAATATGGTATGGCGAAATAGCGACGAGGAATATGAGTCCAGAGCCGGACTCCAATTATACGGTGATGCTCATAAATGCGCCCCTTATTTTTCAAACCAGTGTGTTAAAAAATTGTTGTAATTGTTGTTCTTGTTGTTATTTCCGTCTACTTGTGGAATCCTTACAACGAACCTACACGACGAATTACAGAAACTGATAGGAAAAATCTATTGATCAGAGAGTTTATAGCTCTAGAAATGAAACACAAACAATATGGAAATGTATTAACGAAATCCAGAAGAAAAAGAACTCCCTAATGGTATTGCTGCTGGTGAATTCAATAGTTATTTAACACAAGATCAGTCAAGTGGCTTTACTGACTACGAATTCATGGAGAGCTGTGCAAACTCCATACTCACGGTACCAGTTTCTCTTGCTGATGTTATTTCTTCAATAAGATCTCTGAAAACTTCAAAAGCTAGTGGCCACGACTTCATTTTGAATAGAATTTTTGAAAAAGGTCATGCAAAATCAAGCCATCTCCTGACAAATTTCATCAATATATCCGTTGGAGATGGTATTCACCCTGAGAGATTGAAGCTTGCTGAAATCAATTGGCTTTATGAAAAATCACTCGCACGAAATAGGGAACTATAGGGCAGTCTGACCAGTATATGTGAAATTTTTTAAACGAACATGAAAAACCAACTTTTGTCGTTTTCAAATGAAAATAAAATTCGCTTCTACCATCAACATGGTTTCACGTTGGATACGAGCACAGAAACTGCATTGAATGCTGTTCAGGAATAGATAGTAACAGCTGTTGATAGCAAGGTTAAAATTTGTTGTGTATTCATTAATTTTGCACGAGTTTTGTTAAAAAATTAAAGGTATATGGCCTTGAAGTTGACGCTCTCCTATTCAACAAATAGACATGGATGTGGGTGTGTCTCGTGGTTCCATATTGTATCCCCTCCTATTTCTCGTATATGCAACATTTTACAGAATCTGTCCCGGTAATAACGTATGCTTGAGACACAAGTATTATAATATCACAAAAGGATGTGAAAAGTCTTGTGGAACTGGATCTGCCTATAAATACGTTATTCTATGGTCGAAAAAGGAACACCCTACTCTAAATTAACAAAAAACAGTGTTGACAAATTTTTGTTTGAGTAATCAAACCAAAATCCTCTCTATCTTTCAAAATTATAATATAATAGTAGGTGCATCGGAAACAGATAAATTACTTGGTGTCAATATTGAAAATAAATGGTAAACGCATATCGATAGTTTCATTCCGTGAGAATTGTTATGTATTGAAATTTGAGTCAAATCACTGGAGCAAATCTATAATGTTAGGTCTATATTATGCCAACATCAATAGCCATTTGAGGTGTGGGATACTGGGGATCCCCATTATTCCGTACCTCAAAGAAAGAGTTCCTTTTTTACAGAAAATGGCAATTAGGGTAGTGAAAGGTCCCGGATAGAGGGTCTCATGTACGGACACTTACACACGCTCAAACATTTTCACTGTAGCAGACCTGTTTGTATATGAACTGTGTATATTTTGGTCTATCAGAACAGAGATAACTTTGCTATAGTAATGAAGAAAATCATCTGCGCGAAACAAGATCTAGAAATATGCTTGTTCCACGCCAACACAGTACAGAAAAGTTTCAGAGAAATCACCTGTTCCTCGTTCACAAAGGGTTGGATCGGAGTATTAAAAATATCCCTGATAAAAGTATATTGAAGGAATCTTTAAACACCAACTTTATGAATATGAATATCTTGTCTGTTTACGAAATTCTCCCATAATTCGATCCGTTTCTTATAGAAGGTAGAGCAGAAATCTGGCCAAATCGATCAACCTGGTAGCCGAATTGGTAGCCGATATTTATGCCATTTAAGCGGTGCAGTGCTCTGCAACAGATGGAAATTGGTAACAAACAATACATTGTACTAGTTGTTTGTTATTAGCATTGGATAAATGCCCTTGATGATAACAGTGATAGCACTCAAGATTGATGAGGCTTATCTAATGAAAAACCATAAGGGTTGTAAGAGGTTCCCTGGATGATTGTTTCCAGTATCACCCACTGAAATTTTCCGTTCCGGTCCTGCCCCAATCCCGCGTGTCCACTCGAGATAAGACCCATAAACGGCCAAGTTCGGCAATTCGCAGAGATATTCCGAGGACGTTTCCAGATAAAACAAAAAGCTTGACAAGTGCGCGACTCGTTCGGCCTCTCCCGGAACGATAGCAAGTCCGCCGATTACAGACCAGAAAACTTGTTAAAGACTGATAAGAAAACATATTGTTTGGATGTCGGCCCATCTCGTATATCGCGGAGATTTCCATTTCAGATTTGGCGCAGCCCAGTTCGCGGAAAGGACTTTTAATGCTGATGCGGAACTATGAATTTGATGAGTTTTATTTATCTGATCTTTTTAATACATAGGGGCAAGGTCGTTGGTAGACTGGCTGGGATATTGCGGAAAGAGATTGGATAAAAACGGCGGGGGATGCGAGAGGAGGGATGAGATGGGATGAGAGGATGGCCTAGGGCACAAATATGAAAATATGAGACAGACTCGCTGTGTGTGAGGCGTTTTTTTCTGTGAGGTGGAATTGGTAACATAAAGCTGCGAACTTCATATTCGCAACACTATTGAAATTTACATACAAGGCATCACATAAAAACTAGGCCATACTTCGAGAACATCAAGTAGAAAACCCTTTTTTCTGCAGGCGTCTCGAAAATGAATATTTCGATATGATTTATTGAATCGAAAGTACCACTTCACACAAATGATACCGAAAGGAGCTATTTTTGGTTTGACTTTTTTAACTTTCGAACAATTTTTTTTTTAATTTTGGGACGATTTTGGATATGTATGTAGGCGGTTTTGAAAATAACATAAACTTTGTATTTTACTATGACAGCGCTTGTCATATACCTAACATTGGTGTGTGTTTTTTCGGTCTTCATTCAAAATAAAATGTAAATCAGTAGCGAAAGTGAGGCTGAAATGATTCCACATGAGATGAGTGAATTTGCTGAAGCAACTAGTCATAAATTTATGCCGGTAAAGTCAAGAGAGAGGTATGAATTGCTCTACAATGATAGATCATTGATATAAGTGTACATACTATACAATAAACAATTGATTTTTGCATATTCAATGAAAAAATCTGAATTTTTAAAACCATCAAGCCTCTGAACTAATTACACGATGCTTCAGTCCAGAATTAGTATTGAAAATAATAATGATACAAGCCGCCATCTCAAAGTTTCCTCAAAAGAAAATCAATTGGCTATAAACAAAAAAAATCAAAAGTGTTGAATATAGAAGAAATAGTTCACTTCTGATCAGAAGCCGGAGATGATATTTACCTAACTCATCTTCTTCCTAGTGATTTTTTTTCAACAAATTTCAAAAAATGAAGGCACACATATGAATAGACTCGCTATGTGTTAGGCATTTTTTTCTGTAAGGTGGAATTGCTAACATAAAGCTGCGAACTTCAAATTCAGTATTCAAATTTACATACAAGGTATCCCGCAAATACTGGACCACCATTCGAAACATCCAGTAGAAAACCCTTCTTAAGCAGGCATGTAGTTCTGAAAGTAACGAAAAACCATAAAAATATGAGTCTTCTAAATTGTAGGGGAGGAGGGTTGTTTATGCTATTCGGTGATTTGGAACAATTCTCATAAAAATCGCCAGTACACGGTGAAAACAATTTTGTTGTTACAATCAGTTTCTTTTTGTTAAGAGTTCATTGCCAAATGATAAAAATATCTTGCAGCTGCAGCAAAAACAAGCTTGAAAAGACTAGCAGTATTTATTGAACGAACAAGATACTCGTGGTGCCACAACAAATACGTGTAACAATGATATATGAGATAAGCCAGTTAGATAAGACAGTTATCGGTTCACATTAGAGATTTCAAATTTCACGAGAGGAACAGGAGCGAAATACGCATAAAAATATTCCTGATATAATCCTACAGGACGAGTCAAAAGTATTGAAAACTTTTTATGGCATATTTCACCTTGTCTATTTTATTCTTATAAAAACAATTTATGGTTTGAGAATATTCGTCCACTAGATGAATAGAGTCTTGTATATTGTGCAAATGGAAAATATCCTGCTTCGGAGTCAACTTTCCATATTGAACGTTTATAAAATATAATATCCAACTTGGCTTTTTACAGTGGCTTGTAAAAGGATGTGGTGATCAAATGGCGTTGATGATAAAGTCATAGCTTACTTTTGTTTTGAATGATGAATCGACGAATGAAGAAGATACGATTGATTTTCAATATGAAATAACGGATGAATCTGATGATGAAAAAGCTATTGCTGACACTGAAAATATTGAAATTAGTCAGTACCAACACTCTTTCTTTGAACCCTGCTTTGAATACAATAATAACATAGGTAACGTAAAGTACTCATTCGGAAATTTTCTTCACAATAACATATATTTCCGCTTTTTACACCGAGTTTATTCACTGCTTCGAAACACGTTTTACGACGCGCTTCATCTTTAGGTGCATGAAAAAATTGTTTATCAGAACTTTCGCTGGTGTTCAGACAACGAAGCACTTTTTAGACATGTTCACAGTCATTGCATGCATACAGATACAGGAATTAAAAAAAATTGTAGAATACAAACAACAAAAACTTTCAAAACTTTGAAAACCGCATACTCCACAAATAATAAATCACGTTCGTGTGCAGCATGGATATTTGATGGAACTGCTTCACTTGTAGGCATTCAATTTTAATGTAATACCTGACGTCGTCTTAGCCAGGGGAGTAGTTGTTTTCTGACAGGTACTTGCCATAATAAGCCTACGTAGTAGGTGTATATGGGAGGAAAGGGTTCACCATCGATCGGTAACGACTGTTCGTTACTAAACATTTTGTTGTTATTTTCTAATAAACTTTTATATTCCTGATGAAAAACCTTTGCTGATCATTTTGATAGTGGATAGTGTATCGCTGGCTAACAAACTGTTGATAAAAGAACTAGCTATATCATAATTTTTCAGACTCGTAGACAGCATACCTGAAGACATCGAAAAAAAATTGCGAAAAATTTATATTAATTTGTTACAGAATGATCTCGGAATTTGTGTCATCAAGTGGAATGTTAAACAAAACGCTTCAAAGACGCCAAATACGCAAAATGAATCGTTCTGGCGAAACAGATCAGGTTCAACTGCTCCTATTTTTTTCTTAAAATTGTCTCGAATAGCCCTTCAAAATACAGAATTTTCGAAATACTGTTACCTCGTGGTGTTTCTAAGCAACACAGTTTTCGTAACAGCAAGGTATTTTTTGAAAATTCTGAACTTTGTAGGGATATTATTGAAAATCACATACAAGATTCATGTTGTTACAGATGTATTGATCATTTTGTTGATTTTGTCGAATCCAGTTATAACCAGCTTCTGAGTTAAGCATCAAAGAAACCAAATATCCTGATAATCTCAAATTGCTTGAAGAATCTCATCATATTTCATCATTGCAATAATGTTTTTGAATATTTTGTTTCATTCTTCTAATATTGTACAACAAATTACTCCATTGAAAATTACTCAAATTACATACTTAAGTGTTTCCATTCCAACCAAGTCGTACTAAAACATTTCTCATGTTAGCATTCATCACTAGGTACTTTGACTTGTAACAAAACTATCAGATTATTATAAAATTCATTCATTCATTCATAATTGAAATAAATTTTCCTATTTCGAGAAATTTGTTTCTGATTAATCTGAAAGTGAACTTCTAGCAAAGAAAAGTAACAAGTCCATTTCAAAAAAGGTGTACAGTATGAAAAAACACAATAACTTTGAGAATAGTTAACATCCCAAATATTCCCAAATCCTAAGTGAAATAATTTTATCCTGTCGGATTTACTTACTATATGGAATAATTCAGACAATGGAATTCCGTAATAAAAATAATCAATTTACGTCAGTGTCAAAAAGTTTCAAACAAAACTGAACTCCATTGTTATTGCTCATAGCTTTCGGAATCACGAGTCGAGCGAATAAATTCTGACACTGGCCACTTATGCCTGATCAATTTTTCGAGAGAATCAAACTTTTTATCGGCTATTTGTTCAACAGATTAAATGCGATGCGAAATCAACTAGAAATCAATTCGACAATGGTTAAAAATCCTCTTTCACGAACCCATCAACCACTTGAACAAGACATAACCATGAAAAATTCACATTCGTCATTTTAGGAACTCTGGGGCCATCGAGATCTCGATTCACTACAGTCGGATAAAATCGCAGCACCGAGAAAAAAGTTCTGCAAAAATAAATACCAATTACGTAGATGGAATTTAATAATTTGCACTACGGCAATATTGCTCTCTGTTCTATTACTGCATTGTTTTTACAAAGTTTGTAATTCCATAGACTACTAATGAGATGTACTCTAAATGCTATTTAACTAAGGACCGGAAATGCTCTTAGCGAGCCTTTTCCATTAAATATATTTCCATCATAATCAACTAGCAGGTCCAGATTCCAAGAATTCATCATCGGAAATGCGAAATGAAATGGGAGATTCCATTTTCCCGGGATTCATGAAATATTCGAGTGATTTTACCGAGTTCAGAAATAATTACTTGATGAATGAATACATATAATGGTTGTTTAGAACAGATGAATACTTGAAATTTACAGAAGCTACGTAATCAATAATAAAGAGCTATTGCAATCTTTTTTCCTTTATTTGACATATATTCAAAATGTCATTTTCAATTTTCTTTTATTAAAATACATGTATTTAATTTAAATAAAGGAATAGAAACTTTTATTTAAGTTGTTTTTATTTAGACATATCCGCCAAATTTTTGTGAGTCATAACTCGTAAATCAATCTGCAGTGAACATCAAAACATACCCAAGTAGCACACCTATATTGGAAACATATTGCTACAATATTGTGAACATATTGGCGACATATATGAAATGCAATATTGGCGAGAAAAAAAATGTGAACATTCGGCGATATTGGTCCAATATTACCTGAATAATATTTTGCAAAATATTCTTGAACTAATATTGGCCTCAAAATGTTCGGCGATATTGGTACAAAATTGCTGATACAATATTCTGACAATATTGGCACCATATTCAATATTGTCGAGAAGTAAAATGTGAACATTTTGCGATATTGGTCGATTATTGTTTGAATATTTTAGAAATAGTTTTCGTGAAATATTCTTGAAGCAATAATGGCCTCAAAGTATTTATCGATATTGGTACAATATCATTTGGATATATTGGTGGTTGTCAATATACCTTGGTAAATTATTTAATGTCTTTTAGTTGATGAAGGTGACACCAGAGTCTGCCTTTTGATCGCCATAACCACTGAGTGAGCTGTCTTGAAAACAAGTTATGGGAAGTATTCAACGTTTAACTACTGTGGTACAAGTTTAATGACGGTGTGCGTGTGGTGCGGTCATGGTGACCGAAATATATATATATATATATATATATATATATATATATATATATATATATATATATATATATATATATATATATATATATATACCATAAAAAATAATATAATTGAGTTTTTTTATATTATTTCATTGTAATGATAAGAATTGAACATTTTTTGATGAAAATAAAATATATTCAATCAAAAACCAAGTATTTTTTTCACAGAATTTAATTTTCTTGGTTAACAGCTTCATTTTTAATAAAATTGGAAATTTTATTTATCAATAAACATTTAACAAAAAATAATATTCCTAAAATGAAACTAGCAATATTTTGCGTAGGACAAAGGTATAAACATCCAAAAAAATTAAAAACATTGATGAAAAAAAAATAATTTTCACAAAAATCACAGGATTTAAAAATTACAAATTTGACTTGCAGTTTATACAGATATTTGTTGAACATTCACCGCAAATAGGCTTGGTTCACGTGTAACACAAGTGAAAAGTTTTTCTTTTTAGTAATGAAGAACAAGTGTGTAGCTAGTTTTTCTTTTTTAAAATTTTTCATCGGTACTTGTTCCAGACGTTCTTCAGTAACAAACACGGCAAGAATAAGTTACACTTATGCTGGACTGAGGTCTCTATGACCGCAAAATAATTTCAACTCGACGTACAAAAATAAAAGCGCGTAAAACGCGACTACCTTCTTAAAATGCACTGATTTGAAAGTACAGAGACGCCCAAGGCTGTACAACTAGGGAGGGGCTCAACTAGATATGTTCAAATAGGCAGCGGTCACTGTGACCGCACCACAGTAGTTAAGGGTTAATATACTTTCGTAGGTTATAGAAGACGTTCTATATGTAGAGCCACCTAGCGGATTTTTATCCAGGTTTGATCATGATATAATTTCAATATGTTTCATTGAATATTCGGCCAATATTCAAATTTCATCTCAATCTAGATGTAGGAAACAATATGAAGACAATATTGTTTTAACGATATCGATAAATATTATTGAACCAATATTGACCCAATAATAATTAACAAGATTTGTTGAATATTGGCGAAATGATATTAAACCAATGTGTAATCACACTTGGAGATACAATATAGTTTTTATTCCTAGAATCGATATTAGGGGAATATGGGGATTGCGATATTTATTTTAGATGTTAAAAACGATTTGAAGACAATAGTTTCATCGATATTGGTAAATATCATTCAACCAATATTGACTAAATATGAGTTATTACAATTTGTCAAATAAAGTGGAAATGATATTTAGCCAATATTCTAACAAACTTGGAAATATAATATAGTTTTTTCCCCTATATCGATATGACTGGAATATTTGGATTGCAATATTTATTCTACACAGTAAAAACTGGATGGAAAAATACATGCCAAAATGTAAAATATACATACTCCTCCTAGTATTATAACTTGATTGTGCAAGTAATTTAAAATTTTAATGTAAAATTAGGTAAATGTCCTCCATTTCTTCTATGTTTTACAGTGAGCATGTAATTCAATGCTTTATTACATCTAATTTCCTCTGGTTTACATGATGACTGTGAATGAATGTAATAATCAGTAAAACGACGTATTGTTACAGTGGAATGACGCCAATTCACAGAATATTCCAGGTAATATGTGAATTTTCTTTTGGCTAAATGTAATTTTCCGTAACGCTATCGTCATGCTCACCTACCGGCATTCGGCCCAAACCTCATTCACAGTTCATGTTGGTAGGATGGACATCGTTGGGCATCTAGCGAAGGTAGGTAGGTTTGTGTGAGTGTGAGTAAGTGGGTGCCAAATCGTCATCGGATTATATCTCAGGTGAGTAAATCATTTTGTGATTGCTTGTTCCAAAATATTATGAATAACATCAGAATTTTCATAGGAAATCGAATTGAAACTTACGTTGTCGCAGACTCAACTGTGAGATAATTTTTAGTATTTATGCAAGTGGGTAGATATCATCTCAATTCGATATCGGAGAGTGAGCAATCTTATGAGGTCAGCTAATTTCGTTAATTTCAAAGTTGAAGTATAGTGTAAATATTTTTGTTAAATAATTTTTTTAAGGTACAATATCTGAATGATTTGCGAGTTTGAGATATTTTCCTTGAATACTCAACAATACATTACAATGTTATGATGAATAAAGTATTTTTAATTCCGATTTTATGTCTTTTTTGCAGATCCCTTCCCCCTCTACTATTAGGTAATGATAAGCCTATATGTAAAGTTAGTTGACACTACTTCAAAACAATGGTGACACCTTAACAAAAATATAACAATTTCCGTTAAATCTGTAATTAGGGGGACAATCACATGAAAATACAAGTGATTATCGCGGAAGATAAATTTATATTCACACAATACTTGAATATATATCCACTAATACATACTGAAGCATGTATGTCAATTGGCACTACTTGAATATAATGGTAAAAACACCTGAACAAGCATATAAAAATAGCCATTGAATCTGGAATAATGGAAAATATTACATAATTATACAAGTGATAATCCATGGGAAATATTGGAAATTCACATTTAAAGTCAAGTTATGACTTTACATTATATTGCATGAAGCATGTAACTTTACATGTTTATGCATGGCAACGCATTACCCATATGGGATCATGTAATCTGATGGAAACAATATTTACAGTGTAGATGTGGAAAACAATATATAACCAATACTGTATTATCGATATTGGTAGAAATTATTCAACCAATATTGACCCAATATTTCGTGTGATAATTTTCATTCAAAACTAGTTCAACAAATTTTGCACCAATATTATCAATATAACATTGTATTTTGAATATTCATCCATATTGGACCAATATTGATTTTTCATTTACAATATATCTATATTGGCACAATATGGAACCAAGATTCAGCCGATATGATGAGCTGCCTGGGTAGTAGTAGCTTTTGTGTGAGAAAATTGTTAGTTCAGAGTAGGTTATCATTAGGAAAAAAATATTCCACTCAGAGATTCTTGATGAAATTAATTCTTCTAGTTCTTTTGCTAACCACGTCGTCAATAATAAACATAGCTTCGATATTGTTTCTAATCTTGATATTTTACATGTTTGTAAGTTTGTAATAAATGTCCTAAATTGAATATTCTAGAGATTTTTGAGATAAATAGAATTAATAAAGATGAAAACATAATATCTTTGAATGAACAGATTAAATTCGATTGTATCCCCTTTTTCAATGCTTTACATTTCTAAGATTTTCAAAAAAAAATAAACAAATTTATCACATCCGCTCTGAATTACAGTTTTCTTCCCGGCTAGTGTGTTTTCGTCTTTATCCGAGTGGTCAACTCCCTGGTAGTTGGATTCCTATAACATCGCTTTACATTTTGAGTGTTTGGTTTTCGTTTTTCACTGATAGATGGCTCCTAATGTCAACAATCCTTTATTACCGATATACTTCGATTTTCAACAATCAGACTCGCTCAGCTTTCTTTTTCTTCGACAGCCATTGCCACAGCACTTTGTCGTTGCAAATTCGTAATAATTTTCAAACTTTTCAATGTGGGTTATCCATACAATTGAATGGTCACCCACCATTCCACCTTAATATAGGTGCCTGCATGCCATGTGAGTATCCATTTTTTTTTCATAAACTCATTTTCAAAATTGTAATTTTTGTATTTGCTATTTCAGTTTGACCTGTAATTTCAACTGATGATGCGAAAACTTGTTTTTCATGGTATCATGTTGATACAACCACACTTTTGACAGTTTATTGCCGAAGCTGTGTTGAAAACAGCCCACCCTTTCCTACCTTAGGGGTCAAATATATATTGTGGAGACGACTTCGAGTTTTACTTAGCCTCTATATACTGAAATTCCACTTCGAGGATGGACTACTTCCTTCACACAAAAATAGAAAACGTCCGAGATTTACGTACGAGGACAATAGTTTTCCTCAAACCAAAGCGGGACGCTGGAGCCGGAGCGGGATCCAAAAATGGGAACTGTGCGAATTGCTAAAAAACAGTTCTCGGAGCAAACCAAACAAATTTCGCTGTTTGCCTGCATTTCGGAATACTAATAATCCCTTCGGTATGAATACTTACATATCCTGCCATAGAATCTAGTCTCGCGTTCATCCCGTTCCCGCTCCCGTCCCGCGTTTCAGCATTGGTTTGGGGAAACCTCCATTCTTCTCCAAGTTGTGCCTTGTAAGCATATTGCAAATGGATGCGCTGTTTGGGAAGGAGTTAAAAATATATTCTGCAGTTGATTCAAATTTTTTTTTTTTGTAAACTGTTCGGCAGCACATACAAATGATATTAGACCGATGAAGTTATGAGATGGATGGATGGATAGATGTAAGGATTTGAACTTTGCCGTACTTGTCAAAATGAAGTTTAAGTAAAAGCATCTAGAAAGAAGGTAGTTTCAATAACACCATTACGAAACAGAATTATAAATCACAATACAGGATTAATTGAAATTTATTTTAATTGAGTAAACTTATTTCAGTTTGCAATAACTCTCTAATGCCCGTATTCGCCGTATACCAGTAAGCGAAGCTTAAGGGTTAAGCTCGCTTAACGCTTCAGTTTTGTATGCACCGTATACACAAACGCCTTTAAGTTCGCTTAAATCTAAGTGGCCAAATTCGGCGGCTTTATATGTAAAGCCAAGCTTATGTAGATATCAGAACCTCACTTTTTTGACTTTTTCTAGTTTTGAAAAGTAAGTAAGTCTCGTTGTGGTGAAATGTTGACTTGTGAAATTAAAATCAGTTGTTGCAGAATGATGGAACTAGAAGATGAAATCCTGCTGGAAGACGATAATGACATTGTAGACATAATTGATTTTGGATTTCCAAGAAGAATATTTAGGAGGCCCAACTATTTCGAGGAGATGGATGATATGGCCTTTTACAGAAGATTTTACAATCTCGCATTCGCACCAGAAATGCAGTAGAAAGAACCATGGGTGTGTGGAAACGAAGGTTCCCCTGTTTATCCTATGGCTTACGATGCAAATTTGAAACTGGTTTAGTGGTAGTGGTAGCAATACTTCATAACATTGCTCGAATAATGCACGACGCTGAATCTCCACCTCCAGTGGGCATTAATATGGAGGAATTCGAATAATTAGTCCAACAAGGAGACATACCTCCCATTCGTCCACAGGAAAATGTATTGTGTGATTTTAGAAATTATATTATAGACAATTACTTTGCAAATCTGTAATAAATTTTGTGGAATTAAACATTGGTCTTTATAATCATGCTGAAAGGGTAATAAAAGAAAATGATTCATTTCCCAGTCAAAAATGGAGGACATACTTTAAAGAAGGTTCACAGATGTGAAAATGTTGTTGAGGTTCCAACTTTGAGGAAAAAAAATATTTAAACACGAAAACACTCAAAATGGTGAAATGGTGATGCAGTTTAGGGGTTGAAAACGGTTTTATGCGATTTGCGAAAAAACGTGACCACTTAGCGGAAAATGTTCAATGAAAATGTTAGATAATAAAAAAATCAAAAACTTTTGCATTCAACACTTTCCGTCATAACCTCAAACTAACCGTCAGAATGGCAAAAAACCAATTTTGCCATTCGTTTTGGCACTAGCCTATTGAGGCACTGATCGTAACAGACCAGTGTATTTTTTTACCTCATGAGACGATTTTACACAGAAACATGATGTGTTTACAACAAAGCAGCTGTATAAAAAAGTGTTAATTTCATTTCCGTGGATATAACTTAGAATCGGGAAAGAACGTTAGTCATAGGAAAATCATATAGGTATAACAAAGAATATATTAAATACAAAGTAATAATAAAAGCCCCAATTTAGCTTTTCATTTTTGAAACTTCATACTGTTCTACAGAATTTCAGCCATGTAAGTACTCATTTTGTTTTGTAAGAAAAATAGTGAACCTACTACTAACACGGACTTTTACATTTTATTGTAACGAAACACTTTTGTTGTTGTTGTTTTGTTGTTTTTTCCGTTAACCAGCTGTCGTCCCCTTACGAACGGCAGCCCTCAGAAGTCGAAACTTGTGCGAGCTAAGGAATAACGAGGTCTTACCTTTTTACGTGCGATTCCTAGCACTTTCTCGGGCCATCAGAAAAAGTTCTGCAGTCGCCAGGGTTTGAACTGGCAGCTAAAAGTGATTGAAACAATGTCGCTTTAACCACTCGGCTTCATTTGATTTTTATTAATTATTATTGAGCATGAACTAAAATAGTATTTGAAAAGTAAGTAATGATTTTTTTTGTTTCAGATGACTAATTTATTGTATGATTTGGAGATTCTTCCCTCTTGTCAACTCTATCCGTGGTTACTAGAAATAGTGTATTTTCAATATTCCCTGATTTAAGAAACACTATATTTTATTGTTGATATGTAAGTTTTACGACCTTTGTTATGATGACTGATTTTTTCTTTTGTGGGGGATTTGAGGTCATGAATTGATGAAAAATCTATTTCTCTAAAGCCGTTTCGTTAATTTATTTTGACATCTTCAGAGTACTGTAAGAAACTAAAATGGGATTTTTTTTATTAATAAAATAGTTGAAAAAAAAATAATAATATTCATATCAATTTGCCATTAATACTTTTCTAGAAACAATCACTGAACTATGTTCTGGTAACAGATAAATCTTCAGAGTAGATCAAAGTAAATTGATAATAATTCAATCTAAATTTGTATACGTCAGCAAAACAGAGTTCAGTGATTGTTTCTGGAAAAGGAGTAGTAGCAAGTAGTCGTATTTTATTATTTGTTTTTTCTATTGTTTTAAATTTAAGAGAAACATCCCATATTTGTATCTTCCAGTGCTCTGAAGATGTCAAAATAAATCGACGAAAAGTTGACTTTGAACAAATAGAGTTTTCTTTAACTTAAGGCCTCAAATCCCCAAAAAATAAAAAATCAGTAACTATATTTTAATTTCCTTAATAAATGTTGATCAATTTTTCAATGAGTTTCATTCAATGCTGAACTGTCCACCGATAAGTATAGACAACTAATGTGTCACTCTTTCAGGAAATAATTTAAATCAAATATGACGAATCTCTATAACAAAAGTAGCTTTTTCACGATATTTATAGGATTGAAATTTTTAAAAGAGTGCTTGTTGACTCCTTATTCTGAAGATATGACACTGGCACTCACCGTGTTGCAACTTCTGTTTAACCTATTTTTCTTAGAAATTCAGAATTGATGATACCTACTCATCAAATGGCAAACATTTTTGCTTCCAAACACTTTGTTTCTGACCAAAACGTTTATGAATAGCTTACTCATGAAAATAACCTTCCTCTAGAGCTCTGATAACATCATTAACGCCAAAACACCATCAACTCCTTTAATTTGAAAAATGTCGAATAGCACATGTGGTGATATTGAAGAGTTTTTGAGGATTAACAGTTTGGCAAAATTTTGAAAATTTCAATAATTCAAATTTGATAGCCTTTACCTTCATGTGTATTAATTATCCGAATTTTATGATGTACTTCATGCAATATTAAAACTGTTTAAGTTTGTAAAATGATGTTCAACAACTGTAAATCCTCAGAAACTCTTCAAAATCATCTAAATCGCCACATGTGTTATTTGAAATTTTGTGGCAGTGTTTAGACGTCAATGAATGCTATTTTCAGAACTGTATCTACAGTAAGAAATTATTTTCATGCAGGTTATTCAAAAACCGTTTAGCTGGTAAAGGAAAGTTTTTGGATGCAAAAATGTTTATCATTTGATTGTTATACATTTATTTTTTAACCAATATAAGATATAGTATAATAATGAAATACCAATCATTTAAGTATTACATCAAAAACAAGTCATCTTGAAATGAGTATCTTTTCAATTTTATACAGTCGTCATTTAATATCGAAATGTCAAACATTTAAACATTATATTGAGGACAAGTAAGCTTTATATAAGCATCTTTTAATTTGTATAATAACTTCATATAATATTGAAACGCCAGTCATTTAACCACTATATTGGAAGCAAGTAATTTCGATATGACAATATTTTCATTTTTATACGAGTGTTCTTTAACAGTTATACAACTTTTTTGAAAAAAATATCCTGATCATTATGAAAAGGTTACTATGTTGGCGCCTATTCAATTCAGAAATCTTTTAAAGGTTATACAATTTTGTATAACAGGTAATAGATATTTCTCTCGGTGTAAGGATCTTTTTTCAAAATTCCTTAAAATCAATAGTTTTTGAGTTATTAACAAAAAACGAAATGCTACATTTTTATCTCAATTTGTTAATAACAATTGCAATTGCAAAACATGGGTTTTTTCTATTTTTACCTAATCAAATAATGGTAATTCTCATGGAATAACTTCGCCATTCCTCCAGCATCCTCTCTAGTTTTCCTGCACCAATAAATGTACACCTGTTCGACGTACACCCTAGGCATTTCAGCCGCACTTTCGCCCCAACCAATATCCTCGATTTCCGCCAGCCTCATCGCGTTCAACACGTCCCGTCGATGAAACGAATCCGTGGATATCGCGACAAAAATCGTCCCCATTTTGATTCATTCCACGATTCTTAGTTATCTTGTCGCCGGTGGTTTCCCGTCGATTTCGAAAAGTACACATGTACCTGATCATGTACCCGATTCCAGACACCTTCGTCGAACGTCACGTAGGGAACGCCACGCCGCGGGGAGAATTTGCCTTCGCCAAATATCACGTCCTGCGGCCGTATAGTTGATTTGGTTAGGACGGGCGCGTGGTGGAAGGAATCGTGATGTAAAAATGGATTTAATGATATTATTATAACGAGCTGTGATTCCTTGTCCGCTGGAATACTCGGTGTTTGAGCGTTGTTGCGGACGATGGATTCAACAAGTGGGATCGTGATAATCGGAAATCATCGTTCATGGAATCTCTCTGTGGTGTTTAGGATTGAACTAAAAGTATTTTCGTACGAATGCCTCAGAAAATAAGAGTTTGCTCAAAGGAAAACCTGCTATGAACGACAATTTCAAGTAGGCTATTAACATATATGTTATATTCTTGTTGAAATAGTAATTGAAACTTCAGGTGCTAATTAACTCGTTCGATGAATGAGTAACTTGTATTCTAACGAAACATCAGCTAAAACCAAATATCTTGTAGAATTTGGAGGTACAACGATTGCGCCTTCGCCAAAATCCACAATGGTTCATGTACCAAATTATAAACTTATATGTTAGCATGTTCTACGTCATCCCATGGAAAAGTTATTCACAGATATTCTGATCTCTTTTGGTCTGCAAGATCCCCTGACTCATCCCCAATTGATTACTTCTCATGAGATTGTTTAAAGCAAAAAGTTTACGAGAAAGTGCCGCTTCAAGATGATAACCATTAGGAAATGATAATTTTAGAAACACGCCAGGAGATTTTTCCAGTAATAATAAGTAATGTATTACGTGAATTTGTCAAAAGAACGACTATTTGTATCAAACCGCGAATACGACTAAATTTTTTTTATATCTGATGAGTGTATTTTAGATTTCAGAACATGCTGAACTTTTCATAAATCAACCTTTTTTCCTAAAATAATGAATAATCAAAATTTTCATATGGTTACAACTCAGTGAGACATACAGTATATTTATCGGTGGAAAATGAAAGGACAAAGATCAACAAAAACAAGTCCAAAATTAAAAGAATCCATAATTTTCACGACAGCGGAGAAAGTTATTGCCAAACTTATCGTTGGTCACCACACAGCAGATGTGCGACAGTAAGAAGGTTGTTTCCTTCTTGCACGAAACTTTTAATGCGAATGATGCTAACAAATTGCGTCGACAGATGGCATCGAAAGATACGACAAAATTGAAAAATGATTCCTTGGAAAAACGAGCAGTAGTCGAAAGAGTTGCGAAAACAACAAATCATGAATTTAACAGAACACAAAGTTTTAATATATCACTACTGGCCAACATTTCATCGAAGAACAATTTTTTGGTACATTTAATCTCACTGTTGCTAAGGGAGATGAATTAATCATGACAAGAGTAATGATAATTGTAGTGTTGATGGTCCAAGTAGCGAGCACACTTGGGGTAATTTCGTTAAAGTATTATGAAAAATTTTGGTGAATATTGAAACGTAATATTGGCATTAAAAACAGGTGAATATTTTGCTAACTCGATACATTTAAAAAATAATATTGGTGAGATATTGTAAAAGCAATATTGTCCTCAATACATTCAGTGATATTGGTACAAAAGCTGTGGAATATTATTGGTATAGAATTTTTAATATTTTGCCATAATATTCAAATTTGATATTGACATTTCACGATATCAGGCTAATATTGCTTGGACATTTGAACAATAATATTGGTGTAATATTCTTTAAGTCTCAAAATATTGACATACCTTGCAATCAAATATCACGTATCAATCTATTCAAATTACTAGTCATATTGTGTGAATTTTCTATTGACAATCGTAAAATGCGTTTGCATTCAAGAAGAAAATTGGAAATACTGAGAATATTTGTTGATGGGGCTCATGGTAGCATCGAAGTTGCCAGAGAGTTTAACCGAAAACATTCTTCAAAATTCACTATTAGTCATAAAAGTGTATTGGAATATCTCAGAATGATAAGAATCGTCGAATGTATTCGCATCCTGAAGATAACTGCTGCAAGTCCAGCGACTCCAAAAGTAAATCAACCAGAATTAGCGTCTGAAACATATATCGACAGAAAGGAAATTATAAGTTGTTTCATTCGTCATGTTATCAAGCCTTATAAACTAAAATTTTAAACAAGTTGATGAAAAATGATTGCCCAGGAAAAATTTTCAGGCCACCAGAATTTTGAGGCTACGTTCACCACTTATAGGAGTGGTTTTTTCTCGAAGTCTTTCCAGCTAAATGGTGCATCAAGCCACAAACATTTTCCAATGTTCGGGATAGGAAGGGATAGGAATAGTCAATCAGAAGTATGGCCTCCAAGGTCCTCTGATTTCACACCTCCAGATTTATATCTCTGGAGACTGTGCTAAAATAAGACTTCAGATTGTCGTGAAATCTGCATTCTAATGCTAAGCAGAACATCCAACCAAAATCGTAAACGAAATGATTTCATTTCAAATGGTTTAGTTGATAATCAATCGTTATGTTGTGATTATTTGAAGTGATTATTACTTTTCCATTTATTTCAATCACCAAAGGGCAATTGTTTTTATTTCTATTGAAATGTATTTTTTGTCAAATCGGCATTTTTGTTGAATGAATTGTTTCTCATATTCATGATATATTTTAAAATGTAAACCAAAATTTCAACCGACTGCGAGTACGGAAACATAATTAAATAACCAAAAATGTTAATTTTGTAATTAAATTTGATATTGGGGAATATCAGATTCTGAACAATTTTTTCAATACATTTTTTTGTTATCTTCAACTCGCCGAAAAGTATCCGGAATGGTACCCATTGGAGGGGCTGTTATTGTCTCAGTTGATTACTTATATTTCGGACGTCCATCATCTTAATGGTTGAAAGATTTCTATCTCTTTCAAATTTTTTCACAACGTATCAATTGCTTCAATCCGCAATCGTCTTCTGGTGAATACTATTCAACAGAAGACGATTTCCGTAATCCGCACATTAAAGGGTTTTCAACTTGCTGTTAAATTAAAAACTTAAAATTTGAGATGCTATTGAAATCGACCATGTCCGTTCTAAATGAAAAATTTTCAGTCTCACAGCTTTACAGGGTATACCAAAAGTCCACCAAAATTAGGAAACCAAATTTGAACAACAGTGAGCTGAATGTCCTTGGTTTAACAGGAAAACTCACTCTTTTGCGGATGATATAACTGTCATGTGGCATAGCAGAACCGAAAAAAATTTGAGGAATGTAATGACAATAGATCTCGATAGAATCAAAGATTGGTGTGATGCTAAGTCACTGTCACTAAATATTAAAAAACAAATGTTATATCTTTCAGATGTATCACTGAACAATTATGTGGTTGAAAATAAAGTTTCTACAAAATTTTTAGGACTCCTCCTGGATAACAAATTGAAATTTGAAAATCACGTTCATAATTTAAACAATAAATTATCATCTGGATGTTACGCAGTGAGAGTGAATGCAAGAGAACTGGGATTTCAGCCCGCTAAAATGGCTTACTATGCCTTAGATGATGCCCATCTTCGGTAAGGTATACCATTTTGGGGAGCATGTAGTGATAGCTTGATGAATTCAAGTACAAAAACGAGCTGTGATAAATGTATGCAAAGCTCACCAGAGAGATTCGTGTAGAGAGCTTTTTATAATGGAAAATGTGTCTCTTATACACGAACATAAAAGTAAGTTCTCTAGTATTCCGGGTCATCATGTTACACGTCGAACCAGTAATAACCAACTGAATCTTCCAATTCCAAAATCGAAACTGGTAAAAGATTCAATATTTTATAATGGACATAAAATGTACAATCCTATACCAAAACTCATAAGAGATATTGCTCAATATGACCATCACTTCAGACATGCCATGGAAGAATTGTTCTGTTCCAGACCATACTATAGTATACAGGAGTTTTTTGATCAAGAATTTTTCATGTTTTTATATTTAGTTTTTGACTGATATGTGCACCGCTACATTTCTTTCATATATACATTTTTAATTCATTCTTTTATATACAGTTTTACACATGATCATTTACTTTTTTACATTTTTACATTTTTATTATTATTTTTTGACTGTTATATAAACCGTTATATTTTAATTTATATTTTTGTATTTTTATTTATGTTGTGCATATTTATAATATTTATTTGTTTGTTTATACATTTTCTCATCAATTTCTATGTTTTGACCAGTCATATCGATTCCATTATTGTATCATGCTTTGTCTACAAAATGAATAACTTTTTGACAAAACAGTATATTTATTATTATTATTATTATCATTATTATTATTATTATTATTATTATTATTATTATTATTATTATTATTATTATTATTATTATTATTATTATTATTATTATTATTATTATTATTATTATTATTATTATTATTATTATTATTATTATTATTATTATTATTATTATTATTATTATTATTATTATTATTATTATTATTACTATTATTATTATTATTATTATTATTATTATTATTTCCTTTAAGAGTGTACCAGTCAGGTCCTGTCTCCGGTGCTCCGACCCATCCGGAGGACGCGCTGGTGTCGTTTACCTCAATAACCACTCCCTACGTCCGTAGGGTGAGTGATTATTGGGTCCGAGAGTCATGTGTTCTGAGCAGACGAAGGGAACCAAGGATGACGGCCTTCTGCATTCGAGCGGCTAAGATTTGTGCCATATTACGGCAGGCCGGTATCAACTTCAAATTAGAGAGCAGTGTGTCCATCATTCCACCAAGGACTCCTATAATTAGAACCACCATTTCGACAGAATGGTCCGGATACAACCTGCGGAGTTCAAAGAGAAGATCTCGATATTTAGTCCGTTTTTCCTCCTCTTTCCGAACGATATTCATCTCGCCTGGAGCGGAAAACTCCACGACGAATATCGTTTTACTTTGACGGTCGAGGAGGACAACATCAGGCTTATTGGCTTGTATTTGCCTGAGGGTGGGGAATGAGTAGTTCCAATAGATTCGGCACCTCTCATTCTCCACCACGGACTCAATATCCCCCGGAACATAAGGCAACACCGGTGTCTCGTCTATACCGTACGAGTGTCTTAGATGGTAGTACAACACTCGTAGCGCCGCGTTATGCCTGTGGATATAGGCTGAGACCGCATAAGCTGGACATGCTGATAGCAAATGCATTACGGTCTCAGGTGCCCCACGACATTCCCTGCATCGGGTGTCAGGGACGTCTATATTATTATTATTATTATTATTATTATTATTATTATTATTATTATTATTATTATTATTATTATTATTATTATTATTATCATTATTATTATTATTATTATTATTATTATTATTATTATTATTATTATTATTATTATTATTATTATTATTATTATTATTATTATTATTATTATTATTATTATTATTATTATTATTATTATTATTATTATTATTATTATTATTATAGTTTCTTCTGGCTAATACTCAATGTCCTATCGATGGTCCCATTCTGTACCATATGGGCGCAGGCGATTTTCTAATGTCGCATTAAAAAGTTGTCAAAAACCCGATTTTTTCAAATGACAGCTACTAATTCTATTAACACTATTTATAGGAAAATTGGATTTGAGGATGAGTTACTTCAGCTTTCCCTATACTAACTTAACCTATATCGAGGTTTTCTTTGAAAATCAAGAAATGCCATTTAATGCCGAATGATTCTTTGTTTCTGCAAGTATGCCATGGAAACAAAAGACAATTGTAAACAAGAAGTTAACATTCTGTCGAAGTGAAATTGAGTATTGCTAAAAATGATTTGTGCTAATTCTTGAATGAAATTGATTCAGAAATGAAAAATTATATAAACGGAGTTGTTTTAGATTTGTTTACTCACGGTATGTGTCAAAATATCATTTCAAGTATCTAATCCTACTGCAACTTCTAATGTACGGCCTACGTAAATTACTCTGTATAGGACTAAAATTGTGCCAAAGCTAATGTATGTTTGAAACGCACTGTACAGGGTGTCCCAAATTCGAGCCTCATCATTGGGATCTCGGAAACCAGAAGAGATACGAGGTCGGTTAAATGAAGGCAAAGTTGCGCAATTTGGTGCTCATTGAAACGCCGCTTTCATATTTGAAAAAATCCGAATACTTCCAAAGATTTTTGGAAAAAACCGATTATTCGCGATTTCATTTTTATTTTTTTGTGACTCTATTTGAATAGATATAACAAAACAAATTTCACATTCTCATTGCTACTTTTTCTGTTCTACAAGATGGTGTTATCAGATTTTCAAACAGACGTTTCGTATTTGAGCTGCCATCATCAACTTTGTTTTTTTAAATACGGCCCTGGATTTTTTATAATGGATTTTAAAATCTTCTAATGTCCCAAAACAAATGATGTATCGCACTTATTCGAAAAGTTTATATTAATAGCATTTTCCATAAGAACTCATGTGTTAGAGAGAGACAGAGAATAGATTTTTGGTAAGATCTTAGCAGGACATCGTTAAAATAATTTTTTCAAAAAAGAACGATACATCAGAAGCTCCTAAAAATTGATATAAAACAATATGTGATGTTCAACAATTGGGATGATGTTTTAATAATTATTCCAAAAAAAGTCAAAGAAAAACTATAAAATTGAATACCCAATGAAAGTTAAAGCTACTATTCAAATTGTAATCCACCTGCTTGAATGCATTTTCGTGTCAGTCTGTGAAGTTTATGGATGGCACGCTGAATGGTCCTTGCAGGGATAGCCCTGATCTCCCTTATTAGGTCTTGTCGTAATACTTCAAAATATTGTGGCGTGTTTCGATAAAGACGGTTTTTGAAAGTCTAGAGGGTTTAGGTCAGGGCTTCTAGCTGGCCAACGTACGGGACTTTGGTTTCCAATCCATTTATTAGGGAATAATTCATTTAATAAATTTTCAACACATCTCCGATTATGAGGTGGTGCACCGTCTCGTTGACACCATAGTTGACGTAATACACCCAAAGGTTCTTCCATTAAGGAATCCAATATATTGGTCCTTATTAATTCTGCATATCTATCGGAATTTAATTTTCCTTGAATAAAAAACCCATACGTTAAATGATTGTCGTCCCTGAGGTCTTACTTCTTGATTCTGCCTTGGGTTTTCCATTGGGTGTTAGTTATGTCTGTTAAATAGTCCATCTGTTGAAAAACTGCATTCATCTGTCCATATAGTTTTATTTAGGAAGTCATCACTTTCATTAATTTTATTTTGCAACCGGTTACAAAATTATAATCGTCTCTCAGCATCACCAGGTCTTAGTGTTTGACTAATATGGATTTTGCTTATTTAAAGTTCTCCAATTCTATTCGAGGTAATCCTACTTCTTCTGAGAAAACTCTAACTGAATCTCGAGGATTATTATTGGCCTTAAAAAATAATTTAAAATTATTCATTTTACTTTCTACTTTGTAACAGTTTTCAAACTTACAGTGTTCAAGATAATTTGTTCCTCTTCTGGATCGATTCGTGTATTATATTCAACCCTTGGCTTAACAAAACTTCGGTACTGAGCTTAATTGTTATCAATATTAGCAAAATAACTATAATGCGGCTGCCGTCTTTCTGGATATTCCGACAAATAGCGCTCACAAGCCGTTTTTGAATTTCGATTCGAAATATAATAAATCCTTATCATGTCTCGTTTTTCTTCGTTAGAAAAAGTCATTTTCGTTTAATGAGCGTTAACGATTAGTGAACGAACAGTGAACTGTCAAAATATTGGATAATTTAAACATTAACAAATGAACTAAGATAGCCAGAATGCACGATGCACAGCCACTTTGATAAAATGCAATTATTTTTGTAAATATAGCCTAGGGCCTAGAGTTTGAGGGATGACACTTCAATTATATTATTTAATAACCACCCACTTTTATGTTAGATTTTGAGTTTTATGCAGTGCGTTATTGCAAAAAAAGTTTGTTTTAACTCTATTAAAAATATTATTTTAATATAAACTTTTAGAATAAGTGCGATACATCATTTGTATTGGGATATTATAAACTTTTGAAATCTATAATGAAAAATCCTGGGCCGTATTTAAAAAAACAAAGTTGATGATGGCAGCTCAAATACGAAACGTCTGTTTGAAAATCTGATTACACCATCTTGTAGAACAGAAAAAGTAGCAATGAGAATGAGAAATTTGTTTTGTTATATCTATTCAAATAGAGTCACAAAAAAATAAAAATGAAATCGCGAATAATTGGTTTTTTCCAAAAATCTTCGGAAGTAATCGGAATTTTTCAAATATGAAAGCGGCTTTACAATGAGCACCAAATTGCGTAACTTTGCCTCCAGTTCACCTACCTCGTATCTCTTCTGGTTTCCGAGATCCCAATGATGAGGCTCGAATTTGGGACACCCTGTACATGTATATTATAATTTCAGTAAACTCTATGATACGTTTTATGTATTTTCAGACATAGTTTCCATTTATTTACTCATTGAATATTTCATACATTTACCTTATTCATCAAATGTTGCAACTCAATGGCAAATAAACATCTACTTATTACCTGATTAACATTGACTATAACCTGATTAACAGTGACTTGATACGGAAAACACAATACAGTTATAATTCAATAAAACTCAATTCGATGCGCAATCTGAGGTGGATATCAAAAACATTTTCCATAAGCATATCGCACCATGAGAGTTTGGCATTGTTTTTCGTGCCAAGTCATACGTTACTCCCCAACTCTGATTCGAAATATATACGGCACATATTCAGTCTGTTTTACTATTTTGTTGGCGCCAAAACAATGAATTAGTGGGGTACACTGTTTATGAGGGAGGATTTCATGAATAGATAATCCACGAAAAAGCCGTAATAATTCACAAATAATATTTTCCACATTCAAAATAAGAAGTGCTATAATTTACTGATTTATACTTTCATAGTTTTGTTCAACAAATTGACTACAATAATCATTCCCCACGCGCAACTTTGGTTTTAGTGGGATTTCCATGTTTGTTTACATTTCAACAATTCTAGTGTTAATTTTGTAATAACATTTTGGTAAATAAACTTATTATTATTATTATTATTATTATTCTCCTGAAGCAGATTTGATAGAAAGGAGCAACCCGGACTGGTAGTGAACGGTTATTATTATTTGCCTTAGCGCTCCCCAGGTTGACCTACTGGTTTTTGGTGCTGCATTCACTTTTCAGCTTCCAACAATCCGGAAAATGTTACAACGCCACCGCAATTGGCAGCGGGGATAGGAATAAACTTTCATGGAAGATGGTATATGAGATGTTTATGGAACAACAATTGATGGGTAATTGAGAATTATTCGTGTTCAATTCTATCCATCTATACAGGGTGATTCACCACCTATTATACAAAATTTGTCAGTGTGCTCTTCTTGCCAAAAGAAGTTGAAAACTGAAGGCAATTACAAAAATAGAACAAAAAAATACCAGATTAATTTGTAGGAACGCCACTGAATAAAAACTTTCCACGTGGAACCATGGGACTGACAGCAGAGATGATGTGGTTAGAAATGAGATTGGGATGATAATGACAGTACAAAATGGCAGAACAGAATTATATTCTTTGATATGGAAGCAAATGTTTGACGGTCGCTCTGTTATCATCGATACACAATTCCAAGCCAAGACTGGAATTGAATGGTGTCTATGTAAGAATTGACTTGCGTATTCTCGAACACCAGCCCTGGCATATTCATTCACTGCACCGTATAGACAATTATATCACAAAATCAACAGTTTTACGAAAGACGTCAAAATACGATCACTATTGCAAATCAAACTGACGATGTTTTGACCTTGACGGGTGACATAAAGACGTGCAACAGTCTTCTCGAATTTATGTACTCATTATCTGGAGAAAACGGTTAATCGAGGGATAATTTTGGGTGTTTCCACATACGCCTTGTCTATTCGTTCTGTAATAATTGTACAACCAAGATATTTTTTCGGAAGATTGAAGATGAGAGAAATTGGTCTGTTGTTGAGTATCTTCTATTTATCTTCACCTTTATAATGGTTTGATAATTTCAGTTTTCAAAAATCAAAGACAAAATATACTTTAATATCAGAAATTTTTCAACTCATCGACAAAGCTTTTAAGTATAGATAAAAATGTAAATTGAAATCGGTGTGTATTATACGGACTATAATGGTGATAATCTCCCTGATCTGAACATAAGAAACGAAAGAGAGTACCACTACCATATACGCTCTGGGGCGACTTAACACAAAAAGGAACAATGCAAAATACAATAGTAAAAATAATTTTTCGAAAAAAAAAGCTATACTCAACAGGAAACCAAGTTATATAATATAAGGTGTCTATATATTTATCACTGTCTTATATGGATGTATACTCATAAATATCTATACCATAAAGAAAATATAAAAAATACTAGATTTACTGACAATTTAAATGTTATACCTCCCGTTTTTAAAAAAACCCATACTCAACGAACAATTTTCTACTTCGGTCCTAAATTTTTCAACTTACTAGAGCGCAGGTTGAAAGAAAACATCTCATTTAACAAATATAATACTATAATATATAATATAATACCTAACCTAACACTGGTGAAGTTACTATAAAACAAATATATTATAGATATAATTGAATATATAAAAAAAATAACAAGATATATTCTCTGTATGTAAATATTTGAGTATATGGGAATACTCCTTGCCACATCAACAATTCCAATGATTGAAAAAGAAAATTGAAAGAAAAATTAAACAAAAGTTAAGAAATATTATAAAATAAAAAAAAATATGTGTTGAATAGAGTTCCTTATCGATTGCTACTAGAATTCCAGTTATTGATAATAATGTAATTTCCATTGAAACCAATATTATGTATACCATTCATACTGAATACCATATGAAAATCCTGAATTAATCCTAGGGGCTTCACAAAACAAGCGCATGCAGTGCTTAGGTGAACCCTTAGGATCATAAAGGATAATTGTCATAAAAATGCATGTATTTAAGTAACTGTTATATCATGAATAAATCTGAATCTGAATCTGATCTGATTTGCTATTCAAACTGCAAGCAAATCCCGGAAAAACCTACAGTACCTCCCGAGGAGTAATTGGGGCTGGAATGAGCGCATGTAACTAAATGAGAATAAAAATAAATCAATACCCTGTATTGAAACATACGTTAATCAAATAAGCGAGAGGTTCTTTCATTCTATGAGATATAGTGTTTAGTGTATCTGGACGTATTTCACCATGATCGGGTGATTTCTCAGATTTTAGCTTCATCATAATTTTGTGAACATCATTACCATCAGTTTCATAAAGATACATGGTGTGTACTATAATTTTGTTCGATTCGCTGTAGTTATAAGGAATTGATAACTCATCATCGAGTATTATTATAGTGCTATTGTGTTTGTTGAAATCATTTGCAATATGTCTATTGTCCTTTATAATATCCCCATTTTCTTGCTCAATTTTATCATCCCACTTAGCACATCATATCGGCTGAATCTTGGTTTCATATTTGGCCAATATAATATATGGGTGAATATTAAAAAACAATATTATATAAGTAATATTAGTGAAATATTGATTGAACCTGTTCTGACTGTAGTTTGTCACATGTAATATTGGGTCAATATTGATTGAATAAATTATACCATTATCAATACTACAATATTGCCTTTATATTGTTTTCAACATCTAGAATATATATTGTAATCCCAATATTCCAGTCATATTGATTCATATTGTATTTCCAAGTTTGATATGATAGCACATTGGTTGAAAATCATTTCAACTTTATTCAACAAATTCTAATAACTCATATTTGGTCAATATTGGTTCAATGATATTTACCAATGTCGATAAAACAATGTTGTCTTCATACTTTTTTCATCATCTAGAATGAATATTGCCATCCCATTATTACTCTCATATCGAAATTGAGGAATAAAAACTATATTGTTTATCCAAGTGTGATTACATATCGGTTGAATATAATTTCGCCAATATTCAACAAATCTCATTAATTCATTTTGGGTCAATATTGGTCCAATAATATTCACCAATATAGCTAAAACAATATTGTCCCTATATTGTTTCCTACATCTAGATTGAGATGAATTTCGAATATTGGCTGAATATTCAATGAAACATTTTAAAATTATATCATGATCAAACCTGGATAAAAATCCGCTAGGATATAGAACGTCTTTTGAAACCTACGAAAATATATCAAATACTTCTCATAACTTGTTTTCAAGACAGTTCACTCAGTGGCTTTGGTGTTACCTTGATCAACTAAATGACAAGGTATATTCACTTCCACCAATATATCCAAATTATAATGTATCAATATCGATATATGTTTCGAAGGCATTATTGCTTCAAGATACTCCACTGATACTATTTTTGAAATGTCTGAACAATATTCGACCAATATCGCAAAATGTTCACATTTCACTTCTCGACAATATATTGTTTATCTATATTGCTAATATTATCAGAATATTGTACCAGCGATATTGGTACATCGCTTCGAGAATATTCCGCCAATATTATTCAAGTAATATTGAACCAGTATCGCCGCATTTCAAATATTCCGCTAATATGTTCACAATATTGTACCAATATTTCACCACTACAGTTGTGCTACTTGGGCAATACTTGTTTCTACTCAATTTTTATAATTTTAATGCACAGATTATTCTGTCCTTTCCAAAGTTCTTTCGAACAAATGTTTTTTGTATCTATAACCTATTTTGAGTATAAATATCGCCATTATGAACCTTTGTGGCCCCTTATAGTGCTTGTCTGTAATTACTCACATTATAAATGAATGTATAAGACAAAATTAATTTCTCAGTCTACCAAAAACTGCAAATTTAATACCTATCGCAAAAAATGAAAGTACACCTGGGATCAATTAGTGTTCTCCCGACATTCTCAAAAGTTCTTAAAAACCTTTAATAACTATAATTAAAAAAAAACTTTGTAAAAAATGTGTCATAGTACAAATTATTATTCAACTTCTTCCCATATTCTGAAAAGGGAAAAAGCCAAGATATCTGTAGAATCGATAAATTTTCAGTCAATAAATTCTTTTTTGACAATAACAATATCAAGAAAATTCGACGCTATGACCATTGTTTCACCTGACATGCCACCCAAGGGCTATTTCCACTAGAAGGGGTGCTTTGTCGATAGACAAACAGGTATTGTTGGTATATGGGCAAACACCCTAATGCTTTCCAAACACCCACTCTCGATGAAGGAGGACTCGAAAATAATTTCACGCCCCTATCGGCACAGATTCCCTATTAGTCCGGGATCCATGGGACATTATTACAATTGATTAACATCAATCTAATTTTCCGTGAGTAGCTTCATTTTGATGAGACTCCCAACTTGCTCCTACAAACATTCTCGATTGCGGTAGCTAACAGAGGTAGCAAGGTTAGAACCACAGTTAGTGCTATATTTCTGAGAATCGTTGAATCAACGTTTTTTTATCCCAGGTACCACAATCGATAGTTTTTGTGTCTCATCAAAATGAAGATACTCGCGAAAAATTTGCTTATTGTAGACAAACAAAAGATTATCCTTAATTTGGCTGGGGATGACCACCTGCAGACATGTTTCGAGGTTATTGCCTCTCATCAGTGCAAGGGTAGGTCCGACAACTTTCAGTTGTCTTGTCCCTGCCAAATGAATTACAATCTATTGTTTATCTAATAATTCCCTATAGATGAAGCAGCGATTGACAGTAAGTCAGTCGCTGCGACATCCGCCAGGAAAATCATTAAGCACTCCTCGAGACAGCAAAAGACTCCAGGTAGAGTAAATGCGAAAATTCGAACAAGTTCAGACGTTTTGCCTATAAGTATGAGAATAAATAAATGAAAAGAATAAATTCGACAAAGTTGAAGTACTCTTCTCTCCAAATATTTCCACAGAGTGGAAAATATGAGGCAAAAATCTGACACGACGGATATTGAACTACATCTGACATTCATTTGTGCAACGTTCTTCGAAGAAGACTCAATTGCAAGTGCTTATTGTAAACAAACAACAGATTATCTATCCTTAATTTGGCTGGGGATGGCCACCTGCTGACATGTTGGAGGTTCTTGCCTCTCATCAGTGCAAAGGTAGGTCCGACAACTTTGAGTTGTCTTGTCCCTGCCAAATGAATTATAATTCAATGTTTATCTCATAAATTGAGGATAATCTATTGTTTTTTTTTACAATAAGCACTTGCATTTGAGTCTGCTTTGAAGAACGCTGCAAAAATATCTGTCAGATGTAGTTCAATATCCGTCGTGGGATTTTCCACTTTGTCGATTTTATTCTTATCGCAAAAAATTTGCTTGATAGTAATCAATTGTGAAAATGTACCATGGATCCTGGACTATATCGATTACACTAACCAAATCAAATATATGACCCAGCACGTGATATTTGGCGAAGCTGCATCCACGTGATAATCTGTACGTGACAATGGCGGAAAAAGTTCGGATTTAGGTAGGTACGCATATTTGTGTTAGTTTTAAAGTATATAGGGTAGATATGGAGGGTGGTAAACAGTCACGATACCGATTAGGGAGAATATTGCGTTTTTGAAAAATAGGATTGTAGTTGCGGAAGTACGATATACAAGGCTTTGTTTGATGATTTTCATACCAACATACAAGGCGTTTTGAATACCACTGATGAGAGTGTAAAGAAGACAAAACAATTCAAATGTTGTTATCACCGAAGGAAATTTTGGAAAATCGAAAATATTGGATCATTTTATAGTAGTTTATGACATAAAGCTCTCATCCTTGAAATCAAAATTATCCAATGAGGAGAAACTTAATTGCTGGAAAAGAGAAGTCGAAAAAGAAAAGAAAAGTCAATTTACTAATGAACATATATGGTTTTTACCACACGAAAAATTTCAAAAAAGGAGCTTCATATGCCACCGATCTAGCACATACAATCCAGAGGGTTCTGGCATAAGATACTTGAAGATATATGCAAGGAACCAATAAAATCAACGCATATTGCACAACTCATGTAGTACTTACGGTATTGAATAATGGAGGATATGAAGTAGAATTTGTGAATAGTCATGTTGGCAATAATCAAACTACTAATATCATAAAAATTTGTTACAAATAGTGCACCAAGTTATTTCAAGCAGTTAATTCAACAAAAAAAATCAGTTATCAAATAAACCCACCTAAAGAAATCTAAAAATCATTCGAATACTTCACAACATTTACTGGCAGCGATCAACAACGAAATCGGTATCCGTTTATTTTATTGGTTCCTTGTATATTTCTTCAAGTATCTTGTGCCAGAACCCTCTGGATTGTATGTGTCAGATCGGTTGCAATTTTTCTTGGGGTAAGGACCATACAGATCATCTCACAACACTGTGAACATAGGAGAGGATACATATGGTCAATTTACTATTGACGAGCCCCCGCCTAATGAATAACTTTAAGCGAAAATACAGTAATATCTTGACCTCGACGTTTGACGTTTGACGTGAAATTGTCACCGATAAATTCGCACGATATTGTTTTATGGCCGGGCAGTTTTTAATTGCTCTGATATTTTTATTTTTCACATGTTCGCACTTTTCCTATCTTTTTCTACTTCTCTTTTCCAGCAATGAAATTCATCCTCATTGGATAATTTTTAGTTCAAGAATGAAAGCTTTATGTCATGAACCCATATAAAATGATCCAATGTTTTTGAGTTTTCAGAATTTCCTAAACAACATTTGAATTTTCCATCATTCTTCATACTATCATCGGAGGGACCTACCTTCCAGTATTTTCTGATATACAGGCCGTTTCTTTTATCATGTGGTAACATTGCTATATTCTAAACCGTAACAGATATGAAGACGATTAAATGGGAGAAAAGGTAACTATTGTGGAGAACAGTACAATGGTCAAAGAAAATTTACAGGGAGTCTCGCCCTTCCCGAGTTATACAGGGAAAACCAAAAATGCTGTTATTTGTTTTTTACGAATAGAACTGTTATTTCTGAAAATATAAAAAAATTAATAAGGAAAGTTTTAATGTATTTAAAATGTACTATAAAAATGTAACAATGAATCTTTGATTAAACGTTTCGTGTCAACACGGCCACCATCAACATTTTTTTTTCAAATACGGACCTGTCTATTTTAGTACAAATATTGATAAAGCGATAAAGTCACAATTCAGTGGTATATCACACTTGATATTTTTATAACGTTTCCTTTAAAATAACTAGCATCCTCAGTGACAACAATTTTTAATTACGGTCCTGTCGTTAGTTCTTTTGTAAATTATTTTGATTTCTTCAAAACCTATTCTACTATTGGCATACTTAGACTTCACCAAATAATTTCGATAAGAAGATACCCCAACACAACGAACATTCGTATTTTTCCTTCTTGGGCATTTTTGTATTACAGAAATCCTTGTTTCAAGGCTGATTTCTTCTGAATCAATTATCATACTGAATATTTCTATAATTCTCAATCCTGGAAGTAACGAAAATATTAGTTTTTGTTCAAAATACGACTATTGTGTGATATGGTTCAATTAAATAGCATCTCACTTCATTTACCATTTTTAAACAAGTAGGCTTGCTTGGTTTCTATGGCAGGACAAATAAATAAGTTGTTGATACGTGTTAAGAACTGTCAGTCGTTTAAACACTCAGTCATATCAAAGATGTATTCAAATGACGAAAGGACTGATATGCTATTTGCTTATGCAAAATCAAATAGAAATCCTCTTTTGGCAAAAAATATGTATGGTGAGCTATACTCAAATCGTCGTATTCCAAACATTCAAATGTTCAGACGATTAGAAAGAAATTTGAGAGACTGTGGTGCATTTGATAGAAATAAAACTAGAAATTGTGTTGTTACTGAAAGTATGCGGAACCAAATAAATGTTTTAGGTAAGCAAATATTACTTCATAAAGATTAACAAATTGACGAAAATATTTTTTTTCAATTTAGGATCGGTCAGTTACAAAAATATTTCTAATCAAGATTGTTCTTTACGAGAAATTGCCCACGAACTAGGGATTTCTGTAAAATCTACCAGAAATATTTTGAAAAAGAACAAATACAAATGCTCCAGGATACGCAAAGTTCATCACCTCAATGAAAGGGATTACGGAAGGAGAGTACGATTTGCGATGTGGTTGAGACGTAGAAATAGGGAAGTTGGAAATATTTTTAATAAAATAATATGGACGGACGAATCAAAATTCACCAACAATGGTTGGTTTAACAGAAACATCCATTATAGGTGGAATAATACAAATGAACATTTACATAGAGAAATCAATTTCCAGGAAAGGTTCGGAATAAATGTTTGGTTGGGAATTTTGGGAACAAACATACTAGGTCCTTTCCTTTACGACGAGCATTTGAATGGTGGAATGTATTTACATTTTTTATCCAATGAGTTTGATAGCTACTTAGATGAATTGCCACTGAACATCCGCCGTGAAATACAATATATTCAAGAAGACGGTGCCCCTCCCCATAATGCAGCAATAGTAAGGGAACATTTAGATGCAATATTCCCAAGAAAATGGATTGGAAACAATGGACCAATTGCCTGGCCAGCTCAATCCCCAGACCTGACTACTTTAGATTTTTTTGGCTGGGGACACATAAAGGATAAAGTGTTTTCGACAACTAGTACATATATCGACCATCTCAAACAAAAAATAAGAGATGCATGTAATAGCATTACACCCATCATGCTAGAAAATTGCCACAGAAATTGTATGGACAGACAACTTATGTGCATTCAACAAAGAGGTCGGCAATTCGAGCATTTAATGTAGGTTATCATGAAGAATTCATTTTCTGTATTGGTTTTATTTTCACTCAAAAATTCAATATGAAATAAATTGTTTTCTGTTTGTCTGATTTCTTCTACTCTTAAGTAAGTTTATTTCCGAGGTAAATTGCTATCGTTCGTCTCTGAAACTACAGATATCTTTTATTATAGTGTAAACATAATTTTAATAGATACATTTATTCAAAGCGTCACTGATAATTTTTATATCGGAGAGTTAGGTTTTGTGGAATCCATAAACGACCTAACGACAGGACCGTAATTAAAAATTGTTGTCACTGATGATGTTAGTTATTTTAAAAGAAACGTTATAAAAATATCAAGTGTGATGTACCACTGAATTGTGATTATATCGCTTTATCAATATTTGTACTAAAACAGACAGGTCCGTATTTGAAAAGAAATGTTGATGGTGGCCGTGTTGACACGAAACGTTTAATCAAAGACTCATTGTTACATTTTTATAGTACATTTAGAATACATTAGAACTTTCTTTTTCCATTTTTTTATATTTTCAGAAATAAAAATTCTATTCGTAAAAAACAAATAACAGCATTTTTAGTTTTCCCTGTATAACTCGGGAAGGGCGAGACTCCCTGTAAATTTTCTTTGACCATTGTACTGTTTTCCACAATAGTTACCTTTTCTCCCATTTAATCGTCTTCGTATCTGTTACGGTTTAGAATATAGCAATGTTAACACATGATAAAAGAAACGGCCTGTATATTCCAATAGAATAACCATGTAAAACACCTCACAATAAAAACATTATTCTGCAGAGATGTCCGTTAAAAACTAACAAAGCAGTTTCTAAACAATCAGTAAATTATTCATTCCAGATGATATTTCTACCGTAAAAGTAAGATTCTTATAAAGTTGGGATATTCAAGGTGACAGCGAAGTGGTCGAGATGTTAGAGCGTTTGGCTTCCACCCAGACGGTCCGGGTTCGATCCCCGGTCGTGTGTCACTGAGCTGAAGTGGTTCGGATTCCACTTTTATTCAAACTGTAGGTCCCGGATCTCCCTTTCTCGCACAAGCTCTGCTTTTGAGGGGTTTTCTCCGAAAACCTGGGAGTTTCGTAAAAACAAATTTTACAAATTAACATATTTTTAGCATAAACTTAATATTGTTGTATTAATGGTGCCATTTGATATAACAGATTCAACTTTCGTTTCTAACATATATTTAAGCGCAATTTTAAAATGATGTTGACTAAATCCACCGTAAAACAATAAATAACATGAATCTTTCTGTATTCTTGAAATTTTCTACCAATACCATTCGTGCTTTAAAAATAACCAAAATAGTTCTAAAAAAACGTGTTTTTAGAAAAAAAAACTGCACTCGCTTATTTTTTTCGTTGTTTCTAAAAATTGTCCTCCTCCTCTGTAGTCGGGAAATGTATGTTTAGCAACAATGAATGGAATGAAACGCGTTTTTTCAAGATGATTGGTAATTTTTAAAGCACTTATGGTATTATCCCCGATAACACACGTTATGTAAAATTATCTGGTATTTTTATGCACGAGTGTGATTCTTTGGAATATCTCAAGAATGAAGAAATGTTTCTTCCGAGAAATATCATAGTAAAATTGTGATATACACGCTACATTTTTTTCACTTTGTGAAGTTCATCTGACATTTTTCAGTACAGTTCGTGTTGTCATGGCAACGGAATATTTTCGCAATGCAATTATCGCTCCGCAGTGCAATTACCGGGGGTAATACCACAAGTGCTTTGAAAATTACCGATAATTCTGAAAAAAACGTTTTTTTTTTTAAACTGCACGAGTTTATTTTTTTCGTTGTTTCAAAGCATAAATTTTTGAAAAAAATAACCGAGTGCGGTTTTTTATAAAAAAAAACACGTTTTTTTCAGAATTATCTGGTTAATTTTCAATGCACGAGTGGTATTCGGTAGGAAATTTCACACCTCACTCTTATATGAACACTTGTAGGTAGATGACACATTTGAAGTCTCACTTCTGACATTAAAATCGCGCGACTTCACTTGAATTGACATCTAATGCGATAATTGCACTGCCGTGACGCGAAACGCGTCACTACAGTGCAATTATCGCTGTGAGCCAGCGGTAATTGCATTCCTCTTATGAACGTTTTTACACGTGAGGGAAATTTCCTTTGTAACTTTTCGATAATTGCATTCCTCTTATGAGAAATATTTCATACTATGGAAATATGCATGTAAATTACTATTTTCCCATGATTCATAAACGCAAAGAATGAAAGTAGTTTTGTTATCGTGTCAACATCAACTCTCCTTATCGCGATCTCATTCTGGCGAAATTCAAATGGCGACAAATACTGGTTACAAAACCGTTCACCAACAAATAAATATCATTATCATTACATCAAACTCCCTACCAACTATAGCCCTGCATAATGGACATGTTGGAAGCAACCTGTACACACAACCTCATTAAAATATCATGTACAACAATGAAAGTATTATGCAAAATTGCCGGTTCTACATAGTTGCCTTTGTTAATGAAAATATGACTGCGTTGGGTGTTGAATCAATAACAGCTTTCAATGGTAACAGAAATGTTACGTTGGGATGGAATAATGGAAACAGTTGAACAATTGTACTTTGAGAATTCGAGAAGTAGAACTAAACAAACACCAAAACTGTATACGTTAATTTACACTCGACGCGCGTAATGCCAACAAAGTTAGCATTTTCAGTGGCTAGAAGCTTACTGAAATACTTATTCTACCCTAACTCTATTCACACTACTCATCTGAATGGTTAGGGGCCCTCATTGTTTCTTTTGTACGTTGCATCCCATTTTGGGCAGTTACATACCCTCGTTTTTTATTAAGAATCATTAAAATTTGGTTTATCTTTTTCACAAGTCGAAGTTCTCATAAAGACTTCGGCAACATTGTTAAAAATGGAAATTGTAAACAATTCTGGTTATTTTTTAGAGAAAATACCAAAAAAGTCGTTAAATGACGAAAATGGGCGCAACCGAATAAATGAATAATTTTTTATACTTACTTACTTTTTTAATAACTTGGTTTAAAATAATCTAAAAGAGTGGCCACCGCGAAGAAAGTTTCCTTTCTATATCATGAGTTATGCAAACGTTTTTTGAATTACCGGAAACGAAAGTGGTAATTTCCTTGAAATCATATAAAATTTGCCACTTCCACAGATTTGTCAAATAATCAAACACAATTTTCTTTCTTTCCAAAAGACCCCGTGAACTCCCTATGGAATTTGGGTACCGGCATATTTAAACAATCAACGATACATTTAAAAGCACACGAGAAATATTTTTTCCCGTTTCGTAATAGGACTTGGGGGGGAGAGGAGATAGGTAATTTATTTTATAAAACAGCACAATATTGTGCAACCTTGGCAACAATGAAAAAAGTGAAAATATTGTTACCGAATTCAAAAACGAATAGTCTAATCTACGCAAGGGGTGATTTCAACGCCCCCAAAACTGTTGATTTTTTTGGGTTGGCTCAATGGTAACATTGGTTGAGAATTACATGGACTACCTCATACCAAAAATTCAAAGAAATCCATCTCGATCCAAATTCCATAAGTAGTTTGCGGGATCCTTTGACAAAGGTCCCAAAATCTGTGGTGGTGGTGAATTAAATATATTTTCTGGAAAATTACTTCCTACGTTCCCTACCAATACAAAAAACTTGCATATTATTTCCATAACCAATTCAGCAACCAATTTTTAATTTTTTTTTTGTGTAAAATAAACAAATTAATTATGTTGGCTCTTTGGCGCAGGTGGCTAAATATCGGAAAGACTTATTACAGAGAGAACGTTCTTTTACGTTTGCCACTTTCTAAGATTTTATTAACAAAAGCCGCGTTTTATTGACAACTCGAATTTATATCTACTAGTAGTAGAAGTAAGGTACCATTAAAACGTAATTTCAGGGATTACAATAGAAGTGATGTAATTTTAAAATTTCCGTGTCTTTGTAAAGAGTTTGAAAATTGTATTTTTGATTCTTATAAATAATAATTCAATATGAATAATTTGCCTGCATTAACAACTGCCACAGTCCAAAAATATAACTAAAGTACTGCAGAGGGGAAAACTGATGCTCTTTCTCGATGAAAACATCTACATACTTTGAAAATGTGCCTCGTTTTAAACTGAGGACCCTTATGACTCTGCAATTCTTCACTATAAATAATACATAAATCGATTAGACACAATATTTCCTTATCATCCCAGTGATATGTTTTTGCTTTCGGGATCACCAACTTCTTTTACGGTATCCATTTGTATTTTTGTATGGGACGATTTTAAAGAGAAGGTTCAACAGAGGTACTCAATGAATTTAAAATCAATATAAACCCACCTTCTTTATTATATGAATAAAACTCGTTGTCCAACCTATGTATTATCTATAACTTTTATCACGTCGACAACACTCATAAGTATTTATTTCACTAGCAAACGCTATATTTTAATGTTAGTTAATTGAGATATTTTGAAATTGTCATATCAATCAAAGTCAATTTCTTGTTATGATCTAGGCAATTTTCTTTTCCAACCAATTATCTACTATGCTACCCCCAAATTCGATCGTAGCGAAAGTAGAAAAAGTAGATAGATTTGGTGTCAAAAAACAGTTATGTCAAATTCTACTACGAGTTGAATATTTCTGTCTACAATAAAACGCTCCAAAAAGTATGAAGAAATATTTTTTTCACTCCTATTCCAAACATAGGAATGGTCTCTAAATTGGGGAACGGCAACTAGAACTGTTAATAATTTACATTTTTAACAATTTTTATACTTCCATGGTGCACCAAAATAGAACATTTGTGAAAGTTTGCAATTTTTTCTCCATTTTTGATTTTGAATGCTAAAATGATTGGACTGGAATATTTCAGAAATTGTAACAGCAACAACAGAAGCAATTCCTTGTGAATTTTTCTCAAGGTAGTTACTTACTTGTTGAAAATTTAAATAATGAAAATGTAAATTAAAAAAATACCTGTGCCTATCTGAAACTTTTTTTAATTTTTAGGAAGGAAAAGTAGCTTTTCATCAAAGCGAGAAATGAAGAATTGATAATATTTACGGAAAAATCAATATAAAAAAAAAAGTGTTTTGGTTTTTTCCATTGTTGACAATATTTTTCCAAACTAACAGTATGATTTCTTTACACTATTTCAAAGTAGAGGTTTTACCAAAATCAAAACCGTTCTAGAATTATAAAAAATCTAAATTTTGTTGACAACTTTTTTGACTAAAAGTTAGGCCTTTCTATGAATTATATTTGCCAAAAACACAAGAAATTAATATTTTGCTTTAAGAAATAGCAGCTTCTTTGGTACCTATATCAAAATGTTCATTTTCACCAAATTTCATCAAAATCTAACAATTCTTGTGGAAGGTAAGAGTAGAAAAACAAAAAAGTTGGTTTTTGGCGATTTTCTCAATATTTTTGAGGTCATCTGGAAAAATGGTTCATTAAAAGTTGTAGATCCTTCAGTTATCTACAACATTTCCATTCAGATTGTTTGCCATCAGGTCTACTTTTGTCAGGAATCGTAAAAAACCACGTTTCTCCCCTAAAAACGCACCCCCACTTCCAGTAATATGTTTCGGTACATCAGATTGTTTTCCTTTCTTTGTACTGAAATACTGTATTCTTCAATCACCTATATTCTCCCAAGGTGTTTTTTTTACCAGCATAAGTAAATAGACTTTCATCATTCATTGAAAAAAAAAACGCATTTTTCCTAGAGACTTGTGCTATATCTTTCAACTGACTCTGTATACATGGAGTGACTATGCGATGTTCCCAACATAGAAGAATGTTTGATATATAGGATATGCAATGCGAACTTGAAATCGAGGGGTTGACGTATTTACCCCTATTTTTGAACTACCCTGTATAAAAAAATTATATCAGTTCATTTCAATCGAGGCTTACTAAATATTTTATTCCCATCAGAGAACTCACACTGGTTGGTTTGATATTAATCAATTTGGATTTTTACATTGTAATATCATTGAAACATGTTTTTTCCAGGATAAATAGGCGTTTTGTCAATTCTGCGAAATGTTAAAAATTCTGAGCAGGCAGCTTCATCTTTGACACCCTGTATTTCAAAAACTAGTTGGCCGATTTTTCATGCACAGGGACTCGTTTACCGAGAAAGTCAAAATCTACAACATAACAAAAATTCAGTAATGGTAAGCTAATCGGGCTTTTTCTCGAAACAAAAACAAAAGTAATTACTCATATTTCGGACGTCCATCATCTTAATGGTTGAAAGATTTCTATCTCTTTCAAATTTTTTCACAACGTTTCAGTTGCTTGAATCCGCAATCGTCTTCTGGTGAATAGTGACAAAATCAGATGCTACGCGACCTTTTATAGGTCTATAATTAAAGTGTAATTACGCGTGGTCTTGTGGCGCGCGTGGTTTCGCGCTTTTTCTCCCTCCAAAACGGTCCATGAGCGGTTTCCATCCGTTTTTAATTTCCAAGCTTGGTTGACTGAAGGCACCATTGGCTCTATGTAGGTGGTTTCCATAAATTTCCGTTTGAACCAATGTTCCTCTCTATGAAGAACACTAGCTTCGTCCCAGAGAATTCGGTGGTGTTTTGTCCAGGCGTGGTCAGCAATTCCCGATTTTGATGTTTCCCCTCGTTGAGTCCACTTTTTGTGTTCGGCTATTCTTACTGATAATGGCCTCTTGGTCTCTCCGATATAGGAATCTCCACATTCACATGGGACTTTGTAAATACAGTTTTTGCTGGATTCTGTTGTGTTCTCTGGTTTCGTCTTGGTGAGGAAGCTTCGTAAGGTACTGCCGGATTGAAAGCAACTCTTGATGTTTTATTTATTTTCGATCCTTCTGATCTTCTCGGAGATACCCCTGATATAGGGAAGAATTAGAACAGGGTTTTCTGGTCTTTCTTCGGTTGTCTTGGTCTTTTCGAGTTGTTTCCGAACTTCTCCTATGAGCTTCTCGGAGTATCCGTTTCGGCGTAGGTCCTTTTTTATTTGGTTAATTTCCGCCTCCAATGACTCCTGGTTGTTGCAAATAGACAATGCTCTCTCCACCAACGTTCTTACGATTCCCCTCTTTGTGGAGTTTGGGTGATTAGAGCCGTAGTTGAGGTACTGCCCTGTGTGTGTCTTCTTCCTGTAAACAGAGGTGACTTGCCCTTTATTGTGTGTTTTCGATTTCATAGTTATATAAACAAGTACTTACCACCAGCAAGCTGCCACGATATTTGCATTTTTGGGAAACGACACAACACCGAACTTAGGTTAAAACCACGCACTATCAAATCACATCTTCACAAGTTTCGACAAATTATGGAAGGAATTTTAATTTTGAAAATCTTCGACATACTTATTACACTGTATTACATCCGAATATATAAGTTGAATTGTTAAGACTTTGATTGTAAATACGAATTTTAATTACTGCTGCAAGCCGCCGCGACAGTTTGATAAAATTTGACAGCTACCAGAGAATTAGCATTCTATTTCATTGCCCAGTCGTCCAGAGCCTACTTGTTCGAAGTGTGCATGCACTTCGAAGTCTATGCGTAAATTTTAAAATCTACGTTTCCAAGATGACAACAGCAAAACATCAAGTGTGCTATATTTTTGGAATAGTAATTTCCAAAGACTGATCGAGTTCTACAACGTGGAATGAGCGGTTGTATTGAATTGAAACTGATTTGAAATTATAGATTGATTGGCAGAAAATAGGTCATGGCTTACGATTGAAGAATTAGGTCATGGCTTCCGATTTGATGGAATTTTTCTACAACGATAATCTTCCAACAATACGGTACATTGGCAGATTTAGGAGTGGTATTCCGGAATTTTCTCAAGTCACTAATAGTAGTGATGATTGATTTAGTCTTCGAGCTGATAGACATAGGTATATCACGTTCACGACGTTGATGCGTCAATTTGAATTAAATAAATGAAAGAAAATGATTGACAAGAAGTGAACAGGGTCTATCAAAATACGCATAATAATTATACGAGGTGTCCAATTTGAACACAAGTCACTAATTGAATGATTTTTCGGGTTTTGAGGCGAACGTTTATTACGAAATATTTTCGAGGTTTTGCCCACATGAGTGAGTTACATTTCGAGATTTGTCGACATGTTGAAAGTTCATCTTCGTTGTTTGATAGTAATTTATGATGCAAATTCGTAAAGTATGTTGATTTCATTGAAAATATGAACAGGATGTTCATAAAGGAATCATCTGCGACTGGAAGTTGGAATTTAATCGCTGTTTTCCATCGTACAAGTTAACCTCTCTTGGAAGGGATTCATGTTTTAAAGAGTCATGTACTGATTCAATTTTCAATTGAGAATGTTTCTCTTTAAAACATGAATCCCTTCCAAGAGAGGTTATCTTGTACGATGGAAAACAGCGACTAAATTCCAACTTTCAGTCGCAGATGATTCCACAACTGACTTTATGAACATCCTGTTCATATTTTGAATGAACTCAACATGCCATACCCATGACAGGTTTTATGTCAGAAATGGAATTAGCGATTTTCTGTGAGTGATACTTCTGAATAACATTCTCCCTTATCTCATTCATAGATAAGAATCTCCAATGGAAACTGGACATTTAATAAATAATCAACTATCTGAATGAAAATGCAAATTTTCACTTTTATTTTTTTTTTTATTTGCTACATTTGATTGAAATTTTTAACAAAAGGAAGGAACCTATGAACTAGTTTAATTTTTTTGATATCGGTCGTCTCCCCAAATTTGTTTTTTTAGGCTTGTTCCGGAAGAGGATCCAGATGAAAAGGGGTGGAGAATATGCAGAATAATTCGTTGACTTTGACCCTGACCCTGATCATGGAGCGATTTCTCCAACTGAAATCGCAAATTGATACTTTCTAGATGACAAAATTAGTCTTGTTTGTATTTCGGCTATTTTCGTTCAGTTGATCAGCAGCTCTTGCTCTGACGAAGCAACAGAAGTGCAACAAATTGCATAAGTTCAGCCGGTTGAGCCGGCATCTTTTTATCAAGAAATTCTCCTTCACCTTACTTTCCAAAATTGGTTGTTTTGATCAGTATTGGACAAGATACTATCTTACGAATCATTTTTCCTTTCCATTAAAACAGTAAAATATCAGAATCTCTTGAGATGAAGAAGAAATCGGGCTACACTTATCCACGCCTTTCCCATTGTTGTGATGTCCAAAGTTTCAGGAGGATTTCCATAGCAACGATTGAAATGCTATTCATAGCGCTCGTGATACATAAAAAGGAGTCTGGAGTTTGTGATGGTTGGTTTTTGACTATCTTTGTTTCATTATGGGCCAGTACAAAAATTATCCATATCTCTTCATCATGTCTTATGATTGCGGTGTATGGCCAATGCATAACTTCTGGTTTCAGTTTCCATGTTTTTCAAAAGATAGTAGTTTCCTATTCAAGAACAGCCGTGAATATTTGACATGGTCAGTGACTTTTAGTGCTACGCCAAAACATTTGGGTATTTTCAATTCCTCTAGAATTCTTTTGAGTAATAAGGAATTGAGCCCTGAGTTCTTCTGTTTTGCACCATTCCTCTACGGTCCTCAGTGCATTTTGCATTAGCTCAGAGGTTATTTGGGCATAATTTCAGTTCATCTACTATCATGTCAAACAGTAGAGTGAATAGTATCCCGCCCTGTGGTTTTCCTCTGACAATTTTCATTGCGAGGGGTCTTCAAACATTTTGGTCTAAGCCTGTCAATTTTGGAGCAATTTACCTATTTTTTGGATTGACGTGGCCTTTACTTGATGGAAATTCATAGTATATGACACTAAGGTAAACACGATTAAATTTCCACAGATTTATTGTCTTCGCGACATGTTTCGATACACTGTATTACATTCGCTTGAAAAAGATACAGTGTATCGAAACATGTCGCGAAGACAATAAATCTGTGGAAATTTAATCGTGTTTACCTTAGTGTCATAATTTACCTATAATAAAATGTAAATTTGAAATTTATTTTAAATATTACTCAAAAGGTAAAGCCATTGAATCAACATCCGGAAGCCATTAAATTCAACATTGACGATATTGAAAGGGTACGAAACCTTCGCACATAAGGATGCTATAAGCACCAATACAGACTTAAGAGTTATCCGAGGGGAATTTAATAATTCAAACAAAATGTTTAGTATGCACTACTCAGTTTCATTATGAATTGATTGTCATATTTCCATTAAGAACATTGAATCAAACTATAACTGCGTGTTACAGAAAGATCCATGACATCGAATAAGTAAAACTAAGAATAATTGTTTATATATAAAGAGTTTTTTTTCATAATGCGAAGAATTTCCATTGTGTTTTTTTTTCTCGTAACGTCGGAATATCTGAGTTATGAAATGTTCAATGCATAAGTAAACTGTTAAAAAAACGAAAAGAGATTCAATTCACTATTTAATTTTCGAACAACCCTTATATTTATTGCCAGACCTGAATAGAAATTGTGATTACGAGAGCCAGGCTAACTTGATGACAGATATTTTACTCTCCTAAAGGGTAGTCTTGTCTTAAAAGTTAGTTGTTTGGTAATAATGTGACCTTTACTGGTAAATTATCTGTTTCGCAATATCAGTTTGATGCTTTAGTGAGAATAATACCTTTTTGATTAGTTTAATAACGTAAATATTATAAAATGTCATTCAATTCACCAACTCTAATTGAGTTTGGTTTGAAAACTCATAAATTGAAAACTTCTCAGTTATTCCGACGTTCAATTTTTTTTTCTTTCAGCATAATAAATAATTTTTTCCGCAAACGTCAAAAAAAGTAGACATTATTAACGTCAATTCATGATGTTGAAGTATGATTTCTCAGACGCCACTTTTTTGTACGGCCGTGAGCGGACAAAAAAGTACTTTTTTGTACGCTGACGGCCGTACAAAAAAGTAGAATTTTTAACAGGGAAAATAATTATTAGTTGAACTTTTAAACTTTATTAACGATAATAATTATTAATAGTACAGTTGGGTTCTGAATCCGACATAATATAATCTAAAAGAAAATTTCAGTACACTTTACTACAACAAACGAAATTTTGATGCTCAAGTACTTACCAAAAATGCACAGTCCAATTGTTGCTTTAAATCACTTACAATATTTCTGACATTATAAAATATTATTGAACTGTCAAATTTGTTTTTGACTTGGCAATCACAAAACCAGTAACCACGAAAATGTAGTGCGCAGTTTTATAATTATTATTCTCTGAATTTATCAACTTCGTTGCAATCGTTTTGAATTTTTATTTAAATATTAATTAGTTCTATAGTCAGGATGCCGTTTGCGGAAAAAATAGCATGTTTCATTCGGAGCAAAAGCACTTTTTGTGGCTCGTCTGAAATTGTCGGCCTCACTAACGTTCGGCCATCAAACATTCAGACTCGCCACAAAAAGTTATACTTTTACTCCTAATAAAACAATATACTATTGGCCGATTTCTTTGTTTTATTAGTTTTTTTTTTCCTTCCTCGGATGCTGGTCCTTTCACCAGCTACACCTCAGCCTCTTGGGCTTTTTTTGTTTCCCGTGTTGGCTTTACAGCACCCACTCCGTAACTCTGATCCCGTGTACGAGTCTGTTCATGTTCTTCACCGGTTGGCTGTTGTATTCTTCGGGAGTTAAATTGGGTTTCCCAAAAATTGTCTGTCTCTTGCGGTCTAATGCCTCGCATTCTGACAGTATATGTTTGGCTGTTTCTGTCCCTTTACCACATTGTCTGCAGGAAAGTTCTCTGTTGTACAGACCCATTTTGTGCAGGTGTTTTCTCATTGGACTGTGACCAGTGAGAAGACCCGTTATTGTTCTAACTTGATTCCTGCTCAGCTTGAGTAGTTCTTCAGTTTTGTGTTTTGACGGTTCTTCAATGTATGTTTTGCCGTGGTGCATGAGGGGGGCTTCGTGCCACCTCTCCTTTTGTTTTCGCTTGACCCAGTCCCGAATGGTGAATTTTATTTTCTACCTGGGCCTTCGGCCCAGATATTATTGGATAACATTTTGATAAGTATTTGAATAGATTAAAATTCAGAAAAGTGTTGAAGATAATGATAAATATAGTAACTTGAAAAATTGAAACCAGTGTCTGTGCAGAACTGGTAGCAGCTTTCTGATATGGTTTGCCGATAATTGAACTTGATAGGTGAGTAAATGATTTTCCTGATGTGTTCCGATGTAAGCGCTGATATAAAATACGGACAAATTCACCGCTCCGCCTAACAATGAATGGTTTCAGCTGTGATGAAACACTATTTCATAGGAATAGTTTTATTTTACACCTGCAGGTGATTTTGTCGCTTCTTGTCGCTGAGGCCATGCTTGTAACGTCCTTTGATATCTAGAATAGTGCATAGTGCTATTCCTTTTATCGTTAGAATGTTCTCCAACTTTGAAATCATTTGGTACAAAGCACGATTTTCCTGTAAGATGGACATGCTGTGTTACATGTGAAGACCTGTCTATAAGAACTGCATTCCGTCTATGTCTATCAGTATAACAGTCCTTCAGGAGAAAGTATAATGAGCTGATTGGTACGTTATATTTGACTAGGTCGTTGGCCTGGTTTCGGAATGAAGACCACGTTCACAGATTTCCAGGTTTGAGATTCTGGAGCTAGATCTTCAACTCCTTGCTGCAGTAGAACAGAAAATATTCTATCTGGTCTAGGAGATTTATATGTGTTGAAATTGCCCATCAGGCACCGACATCATTTTTCGTTCATCTTGTTCAAAAATAGGACATTCTGTTTGTAAGTGTCCAATTTGGCCTCCTCGATAGTGTAACCTACCTTTTTCTATATATCAGCTCGTCGTAACTCTATCCATATCCCCCTAACCACATATGAAAACATGCTGTTCCAAACAAAGTTGTATACGAACGTGAAACGAGATACACCTTGATACATCCTGAATATGCTACATTAATATCTATTTAATATGTTATCATGGAGTAGTTCGAAACGAAGAAACAAAGTATCTGATGCCATAGCCCGAGGATAATGAAACACAACACAAGGTATTTGCGTTCTTGCCGCTGTTGCTATTCAACGTTTTGATTATAATCAATATGCGGCCATACCGCACTTCAATCACCTGCGGTAACAAAGGATTACGAATGCGACTATGGAAGGAGATTAATCCTACCGCAAAACACACACAAATATGATGATGAACTCGAATTGAGCCGTTGCCTATTGTTCAATGAAACACGTATACTTGCCAAGTTCCTGGGATATTTAAGAAAGTCTTAGTTTTCGATCATCGTGTACAGTTGGTTACTTTTATTTCGGACTTCTATTGTCCGAATTGTTTCTTCTATCACTCTCTTTCTTTCCTTTTTTCTGAATATTCAGATATTTTTTTCTTCATATTCAACAGCGAACTCCTTCTTTCTATCCATTCTCTCCTCTGAAGATTTAGTCGATTCAGGGCTAGTTTTTTGAGTTTCAGTTAAACTCCATGTTAATTTACTAATGGTCAGAATATGACCCTTCAAACGTCATTCAATGAATGTCATTAACCATCTAACCTATAAGTTATTTATCTGGAGCTCAACTCGAACATAAAAAACTGATCCCTAGGGTCACTTTTCCGTAGTAGTCCGGTTTTCCACTTGATGGAAATAATTCTCCTTTTTGTTTCGTTCAAAATTCTTGTCAACTTTGGACTTTTTTGTATATTACCACCCCCAAACTATAAATTTTGAATGAGCTCCTAACAAATTATTTCAATGGACCTTTTCATTTACGAAAAATAACTGCAAAACTGGTTTAAATCGATAGCTTCTAGTCTGAAACGTCCATTTAACAAAGAGTTCTACTATATTTCTTTCATTTTAAAAAAATATCACATTTGAAAGTGTGCCGCTTAAATTTTAAACCTTTCTTTGAACTCTGCTTTGAATACAATAATAATATAACGTAAAGTACTCACTTGGAAATGTTCTTCACAACAACATATATTTCAGCTTAACCGCTTTTTACACAGGGTTTATTCACTGCTTCGAAACACATTCTACGACGCGCTTCATCTTTAGGTGCATAAAAAATTGAATATTAGAATTTTCACTGGAGTTCAGACAACCGGGTAAAAAGCACTTTTTCCACATGTTCACTTTATTTGCAGGTTTACATATATAGGAATTAGAAAAAAATGTTGAATACAAACAACAAAAACTTTCAAAACTTTGAAATCCGCATTAACCTCAAATAAGAAATCACGTAGGGCCTGTTCGTCTGCAGCATGAATATTTGATGGAACTGCTTTACTTGTGTCCAATTTTATTGTGAGCAAATGAGTTAAACAGAGACAAACGATTCTTATTGGTTTGCTCCGTGAAACAAACGAAAGAACCCGTCTGGTACCAAATGACAACTGTCATACGACACAGTATATTTGAATGAGAATTTTTAATGCCATGCTGTACAACTTTAACAACTTTGCCAAGTATAGTTTTGATGAACGTGACGTCTCGAATCACTTTTCTTCTGATTATAGAGAAACTAGCATTCAGAAAAAAAAAATCCCGAGTGATATTAGCGTATTTAATTTCTCATTATAGTGTTTTCTCAAATCTTGTGGAAAGGTCCATTTCTCCAATTTCTCATGTTGGTGAATGATAAGAAAAATTTCTTGTCGACTCATCCCTAATAGTTTTTGCTTAGATTACCATGGACAACCAATGATAATATGGATCGATACAAGACTGGGTAATTTTTTCCACCTTCATGGACTTCTCTGGCAATTATTAAAAGAATTGTGTCTTAAACAATGAGGTTTTATGGTTTTGTATTGAGTAATGGGTATACTCTCACTTTTTAAGATAGTCCAGTTTTTGAGCGATGTTTTTTACATCTGAAGACTGAACAGGAAGACACAAGTTATTAAAAGTTCGGACATTGTTCATACTGTACGATATATCCTCGTTTTGGCCTTAATTTTTCAAATTGACTTTTTTCGAATTCTGATTATCTGCTGTCATTGAGTCTGCCCATTTGATTCTCAAACGTTCAGATGGCCCTTTGCTTATATTTTATCTGTCAGCTCAGCATCCATTTTGGCAACAGTAGAAGCAAGGCATCTGTATTGCAAACTGAAAGTTACCATTTCCATTGTTGACGAGGTGACTCACTCGCTCTTCCACTTCTTTTAGTTTTTTATCAAATTTCTTCTGAAAAAGTACGTGATGTTTGAAGAAATAACCGTCAACTTCGCATTTTTCTAACTTCTTAAAAATTTTGCGTGTGATTAGATAATCCCAAACAGGTGAAGCATAATTTATAATCTCTCACTCAGTCCCAGCGTTTTTCAATATCAAGTTTTATGACAGCTTTGCAGTTTTTTATTTCGTGTCAATCCTTTCTGCAATGTTTATATTCAGAAACGTTGTTTTCTTGTTCACTGTTAGTACAAATCATTTTTCTTGCTTCTCTTGTTTCTTTCAGCCATAAGGAGAAATCTGTAATTGAAATTGATCCTTCACTTTTTTTTAATTCAACAACAACTGGTCTTTCCTATTTAATTTTCAAATTAGGATTAAATTTTTCTAACACAATGTTTAAAAGTTGAGGATTCGATAAGTATGATTGGCATTTCAGACATTCAATTGTAATAGCCCAATTTTTGATTTTACTGGATGAGTCTTAAATTGAAGTAATTTTTCTTTCATTTCAGGAATTTTCCCAACATTGTCGATTCAATGATGATACTGGTCTGCTATGCCTTTTCTTAAAAGTATTAGTAATTTTATCTAGTTCTTGGGTTCACACGTGCTCTTGCTTTAACCTTTTGACACTTTTGTAGACGCACAATATTTTCAGCGTCAGTAAATCCACATAGTTCAGTTGTTTCTCTGAATTGATGTATAAAGTTGGTCCACTCTTCAGGATCTCCGGAAAATACTGGAAGTTTTTTACTGAGCCAAAAAATTTTGTATTTTCAGTTCTTTCTCCGTACCTCTTTCAGCGTATGAATGTTTGGATTATTTTGATTGAACGTTCTTTTATTTGGTGGATTGTCTGCACCTTCATTCAAAGAATTCACCTAGTCTTCAACAGAATATGTTTTACTAAGTAGTCATAGTTTCTGTTTAATCGTTGGAGAAGTCGCTAGAATCAGCCTTTTCCATATCTACTTCTCATCCACTCAGTCATTTTTCGATACCAGATAGCTTTTTTTCCTTCTCAAATGCAATATCTAGCTGTCCTTGTGTCCTGGATTTATTATTCAATCCATTGCTGCATGTGTGTATTTGTGCATCTCTCATTCAGGTTTTTGACAAACTTCATCAAAATTCATTGCTAATTTTTTTACGTTTTCAAAGTTATTCCTGACTTACGTTTTGATACTCCTTTTGTTATCCTCCTACTCATCCAGGAGTCTAGAGATTTTGAATCGGCCATTTTCCACAAGACTGTTCTTTAAATATAGATCGAAGGACCACTTATGTGGCGGTTTCCGGATATATTGGGTTATGAAAGCCTTTGCTTTGTACATTATTCAGATCAAAAAGATATTTGAGTAACAATTCCACACTTCTCAAGATATTCACGTAATCTGACCAATCACAAATCAAAGGCTACTTGTATTATCGTAGGTAATACCACAAGTGTATCGGTGATTATCGAAATAGCAATTCCTTTGAATTTGAGAATCAAATTATGTTGCTTGGCTAAAGCAACATAATTTGATTCGAAACCGAGAAGGAATTAACGATAATCGCCGATAACACGAGTTGTATTTGTTAAGATTATTTCATGAATAAAATCGAAACCATTTTTATTTATTTACTATTCAATTTAACTAGGAACATCAATCCCGCATTTAGTTCTGAAATTATGCAACTAACAAAACACTTACTTGATATTTCAAACATCCCCCTATTTCAGTTACCAATGACAGAGCGCGTCATTCCTAGTTTCGTCATTGCATGTCTAGTCTACTGCTTCTCGCTCGAGGTTATGTTTTGATAACATTTTGATTTAGTGATTTGATTAATCAACGAGTATGCAAAATTTGTCGAAAATTGTGAAGTTGATATGAATTAATAGTGAGTGCTTATTTAGTTTTGGTCAAAGTTTGGTGTTGTTTCATTATAGCAGCTCGCTAGTGGTAAGTTTTTGTTTTGAAAATAACCAATCAGGAATCGAACTACAAAGTCGATAACACATCATATACATATCCAGTAGCCAATCAAGAGCCGAACTACAAAATCGAAAACATGATGTTTTCATTTATCAACACAAAAATTTCAACCAATCATAACACGCTATTTTAGCATAAGTGAAATAATCGCGAAAACACCAGCTGCGGACTCGTGGTGTTTTCTCGAAGCAATTCAGTTTCGTTAAAAAATGAATCGACAGTATTATCGCGAAAATTCAATCACTTGTGGTATTACTACTGACAAGACCAATGTTTTAATTTGACAATATTTTTATTATCTTTCGCCATGACCAACATTCAAAAATAGCACGAATACATTTCATAGTATAGAATCAAATTAAATTACTTCCTGCAGGCACGAAAATTGGCTTAGTGGTATTCCGTCCAAGCGTGTCCTGTGATGCCCGACTTTGACGGCTTGATGTCAGAATGAATATTCATTTTAGCTTGGTATTTCTACCGATGAAGATGACTTATTTTTCGATATGCGCATCTAGTAGTGGAAATACGTGCTTGATGTGCTCAAGCTATAGCATATTTCTGTCAATAGTGATCCCCAAGTACCTGACTCGATTATTGACTGGCAAGTGACCATTCAACTCGATGTAGGGCGGTGTATACTCTGTCGTCCTTGTTAAGTATATAGTCACGGTCTGTTGAAAACCCTAGTTTCAGGATTGAGCGTGTTTATACTGGTCCCGTCTAACATCGAATGAATTAGCTGAGGTGTCTAAGGAAGCATATTGGAAAGATGTACCTATTACACAAAGAGAAAGCATTTTATTAAAAATTCAACAATACGTGATATCAGATTTCCATTACCAACTTGATTACCTGTAATAAAATATAAGGGACATCATCCTGTTATATTGTGAAAAATGTGAGAGTATGTGATTGTATAATAGATGTTTAGTTACTGCAGTGAATAGCTGATATCCTCTTGATGAAGGAGTTCATGCTACTATTAGTTTTCTTATATAATCTGTATCTAATGTCCAGCTCATATGAATTATTGATGTTGGTGAACTTTCTAGAAAAGGTCTCTCCAATAACTCCTCCATTTTCCATTCAGTTTTGAATGAAAGTTTTATTCTGTGAGAGAAAATCATTTCGTGGCATGTTTTTCCTGGTATTTTAACTTTCCACCATCTGAAAATGAAAAAATCTAAAATCAAGAATTTCCATGAAGTGTATAAGTCAGATAAATCAATTCGACCTCAAGAGATAATGAGTTTGCTCGAAAGATTACAGTTCATGAACAGTGTTGGATAATTTCATTAAGTGATTGTATTTTGTTATACACATTTATGTTGTTTATAAAAAAAAACTGATGTTGTCATAATAAAAATACGTTTATGCTGTAATACATTTTTATCTGCAAATAATTTCTTCCATATTAAATACACTGCATTGGATCAGTTTTTTTGATAAACTGATGAGTTTTCTGTTTAAGATCTTGGATATTCGGTTTTCTCGAAGACAATTTTTGATTATGGTGAATCTTCATAGATTGAACTTGAAGCGCTAAATTATCCTCCCTGACATCAGATACAGATATTTTTTGTTCTTCTTTAAGGAGTCTTGCAATAAAATCTGAGAGAGTTTGCTTACTAAGATCAACTGAATCCCAAGCAGTAACGAGCATAGCAAATTTAGGTGGCAGACTATTGATAATTTTCGAAATCACAGCAACATCAAATATGTCTTCACCCATATCTTTCAACTGCTTCACAATTGACTCAACTTCGGAAATGAAACTGGCAATATTTTGACCATGGGGCATACGAAGTTCGTAGAATTTCTGTTTCGATACTTCTGTGTTGTTCATGAACCGTTATCAGTTTCTTCCACATTTCTCCGGCAGTATGGCAATTAACTAGGTAGTACAACTGATCCTCATTAATGGACGAGAGGACCATGGCTTGGTTGTCTTTCTCCTCCCACTTCTTAACTTCTTCGGCATTGCTGGCAAACATTACAGGTTTTTCCCCAGTGACAACTTCCATCAAATCACTAGCTTTCAGTACTATTGTAACACTGAATTTCCATAACTGGAAGTTTGTTCCATCGAATTTAACAATTCTGGCAGTTTCAATCCTGGTATTCTCAACTTGGGAAATTTTGAATAATGTTGACAGTGTCAAACTTATAACTTTTATGAGATATCTTTCACAAAAATACGACAGTTCTGCAAAATGAGGTAATCTGGGCCCATAACCTTTTGGATAAACTGATCCAATACAGAGTATTTAATATGGAAGAATTTATTTGCAGATAAAAATTTACTACAAACAGTTTGTACTTTGAAAATAATACAAAATAATGTTTATGTAACATTTTTTCCTATCAATCGGCAACTCCTGTCAAATTTTTGAATTTTTTTAAATTCTACCAAATAAGAATTGAACGAAAAACTCAACCTCCTGATAACGTGTGTTTGAAATAGAATCCAAATTCAAATACGTGATAAAGTTGAGAAAACGCAAAAAATCCAAGTTGTTCAGTTTGTTCAAATTTGGTTGGTGGGTAGAAAACAAAAAAATTAACAAATTTTTTTTCAATACTTTTCTAAATATTGAGAAGTAACGGAAAATTAAGTAATTTTCTTAAAAAATGTCAAATTTGATAGGTGTGTTGCGGTAAGGTTTTCGTTACAATTTCAATTAATATGGTTAATATGTTTTGTAAAAAATTGGTGAAATGATGTTCTACCTATGTGTTATCAAACTTGGAAAAGCAAAATTGTTTTTCATCCCTAGAACTGATGTAATTGCAATATTTATTCTAGATGTTGGAAACAATATGTACGCAATATTGTTCTATCGATATTGGTAAAAAAATATCAACCAATTTCACCACAATATAGGTTCATATGACTTGTTAAATATTGGTGAAATAATATTAAACCAATATGAGTATACCGGTGTACGCGGAAGGTGGCTCGCCCTCATAACTTTTTATATTTTGAAGATAATGGAATGAAATTCGGAGAATCTGCATAACATATAACTGCGTTTTTTGAAGGATATATCGAGTTCATGTCACTTCTGATTTCAACGGAAGTGAGTGAAACTTTCGATTTTCTAATGGAACTCCACTAAATTTTCACCTCTTTTCTCTCCATAAGACATTTTGAATACAACCACATATCATTTTGTACTTTTTGTCCCTATGGATACTTTCAAATCACTAAAAAGCCTTAAAATTTTGGGACAAATATAATTTCACTATTTTTGGTAACAATGTATGTGCCATATAAAATTTAGGTTTTAAATTGAAATTACTATTTTTTTTCAAATGGCAACGTGGTGGCTCGTCGGGTTGGAAAAAAAACATTTTATTACGATCAATTTCATACTTTAAAAACTATGTGGGATGTTTCATAAAATAAAGCATCTTTTGGTATTAAAATAAGATTTAAATGCATAGAGTAACCTTTGACAAAAACAACTGATAACAGAAAATCATTAAGGTTGTCGACTTCTCATTTTACTTCGCTTGTGCAACAGTAAGTTAGGCATTTATTGTGTAATTATTTGAAGAACGTGTTATCGATGGTATTTTTGCAAGAAGATTGTTGTTAGCTTTTGGATTATTGATTTTGTTCTAAAAGTTGTGGTGGTTACAGGTTGATCAATGCAATTAAATACTATTTTTATCACTCAACATCCTTCATTTTAACAAATTTCTAAAGTAATTCTTCAAAGTTGTTTATGGAAGTTTGGTTGAAACCTAATAATGTGCAGTATCAAATTAATTGTAATCGAATGCTTTTTTCCTAATCCGACGAACCACCAAATGCCACCAAAATGAAATTTCGCGTAGCGATACATTTTGATCAAAAACAGTAAAGCAGTAGGTAGTACTTATTCTCAAAATTTTAGGACTGATATTAGTGACATTCATAGCAATCTAGAATAAAAAAATAAAATTCGGTCACAAAACGTGACAAATAACACAAGATTGTATTCATCTGGAGAAAAAATTAGTGAAAATATACTTATTTCAAAATTTTTGCCACTTCTGCTGAAACTGGAAGATGCATAAAGCTGAATTATCTGTCAAAAGATTGAGTCTTATACAGATCCTTCGAATTTAATTCCATCATCTCCAAAAACATAAAAGTTATTGGGGCGAGCCACTTTCCGCGGACATCCGGTATGTGCCTCTTGTTTTTCTATATTATTTTTGCTGAAGAACTATCCATTCCCACTGTTGTATTTTCAAAACCATTAGAACTATCACCACAATGATTTATGATTGAAGAAAAATACCCGAAAACACAGCATTGTTTATAATTTTTTTGGCATTTATTACATCTTATCCCTCCACAAACTCGAAATCTTTTCAACGTTGAATATTACCAGTTGTTTTTCTAACAATGGTACGACCTTTCTATTTTATTGTTGTCCTTCTATCTATGAAATAGTGAGGATATATTCATTGAAAGATAGACATAAACTGTGCACTATGGAATATTTTTCAGATCGTCGACCATGATAAAATAAATGTGAACAAAATAAAATTGGGACATGTCAGTTCTATCAAGTGCCACTGGATGAAAGTATCTTTTAAACTGACACACGTCCTTCCATAAAAGTGTTTTGTAACTAATATTTAGACAATAGGGCTTTCACGAAAAAATATCGCGTTACATGAAGAGCTGTATCGCCTAATAGAGGCTGTAATGTAACTAATGGAGGTGATGCAACTAATGATAGATCGTATAGAATTTCGTTTTACTCGAGTTGACTGAATATCGAAAATGTTAGAAACCATTGCCACCTCACGAAAGGTATCCGAGCCACTGTGCTGACTTCCAGTAATCGTTCAGTTTTGAAAAGATGTTAGGAAGTCATAGGATGAAATAATACACAGTGGATTTGGTTTTCACTAATATCAATTTACTGTTATTAGAAGAACGCATTTGGAAGGTAAAAGAGTAACTAACTATATCATCTCTATGCATAGTCTGTTTCTCATTAGGAAAACATTCGGGTAAGAGGGTCGATAATATTCATCAGTTTTGTACACAAAAAGTTGAAGAGCCTATACGTGCTCTTTGTGTACATAAACATACTGAGTCAGCAGTGATGAGACTAAAAAGGATTATTTTAATAATACTCCAACACGCCCCTTCAAAAATTAATATTAAACTCAACATCAAATTAGTATACCTACCTCTAAAGAACTCGATTCAATCTTACAGTCTATTTTATAGTCTGATACCTTCCTTGTGCAACCTGGGGAACAATAACATTTGTTGCTTGAATTAGGAAAACCTAATTAGACCAATAACTTCCTTTACACCCAACTTAGTTCTAAACTCCAGGTATTTTGGTGATGTTAATGGTTTTGTTAGCAAATCAGCCAGCTGATTATCTGTGGAATATAACATTATTTTTACTTTTTTCTCAACTTGTTCTCTAGAAAAATTATACATTAAGTCAATATGCTCAGACCTTTTATAACTTGTGGGATTTCGAGCAATACTTATACAACCAGTCTTATCTTCACAAATAATAATTGGCACAATTATAAAAACATTAATAATGGTTGCTAATGATTTTAGTCGAATTGCCTCTTTTACAGCTTCAAACAAAGCAGTATATTCAGCTTCTGTTGATGAGACAGCTACTGAATTTTGACTCTTTGTGTTCCAACATATTGTACAATTTTCAAATAAATATCCTGTTGTACACTACTACTATGTTTGATTATCCACGCTCATGAATTTTCGAAATGATCTGTCATCATACTGTTCTCCATATACTCCTACTGTTCCATCCACTGTGAAACATCCTGTGTGATATTTTGAATAACAACTGAAACGATATGGAAAATCACTGTTTACTTTTAATTTTTTTGTAGTTTTTAATATTCTATTATTTTTACTAAAATTACTAACCATCATAAATTTCAACAAAATTGAAACACTCTGAATCTTTTTACTAGTTACATGGAGATGCGGCTTTTTTCGAATGTCGCCAGTCTGCAGTTATAGACAACAAGCCCAGGCTAATTTTTAGCAGGTGATTTTATACACCTCGAGTCATATACACGGTGGGTCACGGTCGATGGTACCTTAGACGTTTACGAAGAACGGGAAATAGGATCATTCTGAAAATTTGGTTTCTCAAGTAGTTGCTCTTGGTCTATCGATCTAAAATATTTTCAGCAATGCAGCGTTGCCGCTTATACCAGAAAGTAGCAGCATCTTTGTTATTTCAAATGGGTCACCTTGTATATTTCCGCATTTTTGAACTTACCATTACTTTCTGATTATTTTTGCCTCATACTCCCCTATACCTATCTCTAACGGTTTTTGAGATATTGGTTATTTTCCATATTTTTTATCCAAAACATAGCTCGAATTGAATGTTTATTTCTGCGGTATTTGGATTCTTAGGAAGTTGCAATTCTGTGTTTAGTTCATCAAGATCATGTACAGTGATTCTGTATAGAGAAGTTTGTTCTGCGTTATACAGGGTCGTTCAAAGTTCATGATCTTACTGCTAGATACAAAAAGGGTTGAAAGTGCGTTTTTTTAAATGGAACATCCTGTATATTATGAAATATTCCGAAGAATGACTAAATTCCCTTCGAATTGATATATCATGTTCCTATACCTAAATAGCCAGAATTCCGAGATAATAGCAATTTTCACTTGTAATCTCCCAAGTGCTTGAATTATTGCCGGAAATTTTTCGAGTACATGAATTTTCTTTGAAAATTCATGTACGAGGGGGAATCGGTAAGAAACTTTCACACCGAGAAATGAAAATCATCCAACAATTCATAAGAAATAACTAAAGATGGTTTCACCTGAACTATTTATAACCACTTAAATATTGATATGTAAAATACTTAACAAAATTTTCATCAATAAATGTGTTTTGGAACAAAAAAAATGCTAGATGCTACAACTGAATCTCCAAATACCCGGATTTTGAAATGTTTGGAACCCAATGGTCGGCATTTTGAAAATTTAATGTGAACGTTTTCTAATTTTTGACAGATAATTAATGAAATTATGTTGTAATCGTACAACCTTCCTTTTGTTCATTGGTTGTAAATCATTGAATTTTCTGCACGTTTTTGCTATAATTCCCTCACATTTTCCATGAAGAATAAACAATTTCATCAGAACTTCGTTTGAATAGTTATTTCCGTCCATTTCAATTATTTTTGAGTCACTTTCGTTAAGAAACACACTACGGTATTATTAATAGTGCACTAATTGTCAAATTTTCATAATGTCATGTACCATCATGACATTTAATAGCCACCTTAGATGAATATGAGAAAAATAAATCGATTTTTTTTGAAAATTTCACACCTCACTTTTGTAGCCTATCAAAAAATTCGTTCTTGTTCAGATACGATGGCAACCCTAAAAATTTCCGGAAATATTATCCTCCTGGGTACCCTGGGCGAAATTAATAAGTGGAAATTTTTCTGTCAAACATTTGACATGTGACAAGTTGATATTTTGCTTCAATGTACAAAAGGAGGTCTAGTTTTCATATGAAGGGAGATAATTATGTATTTACTAGATATTTGGAATATGTCTGAAAATATTTTCTCCACGATTATTGCAGAAATTCTCATTTCTGAAATCATATTTCAGAAGAAGTTCAATACACCATTTGTCACAAGTTTTTATCATAAATCCCGTAGCTCAGCGGTAGTGTTGCGGCCTATGAGTCGCGAGTCGATGGGTCAATACATGATAAGAACATAACTTTTTTACTTTTTTTTGTTCCAGATTTAAACACATTTATTGATGAAAATTTTGTAGTATTTTGTTAATATTTTACATATCAATATTTCAGTGGTTATAAATAGTTCAGGTGAAACCATCGTTAGTTATTTCTTATGAATTGTTGGATGATTTTCATTTCTCGGTGTGAAATTTTTTTACCGAATCCCCTCGTTCTTGAATGAATTGCCGTAAATTTTTCTCGTACATGAATTTTCAAAAATATTCATGTACTAGAAAAATTTCCGGCTATTGCTAATTGCTATTATCTCGGAATTCTGGCTATTTAGGTATAGGAACATGATATATCAATTCGAAGGGAATTTAGTCGTCTTTCGGAATATTTCATAATATACAGGATGTTCCATTTAAAAAAACGCACTTTCAACCCTTTTCGTATCTAGCAGTTAGATCATGAATTTTGAACGACCCTGTATAACGCAGAACAAACTCCTCTATACAGAATCAATGTACATGATCTTGATGAACTAAACACAAAATTGCAACTTCCTAAGAATCCAAATACCGCAGAAATAAACGTTCAATTCGAGCTAGTTTTGGATAAAAAATATGGAAAATAACCAATACCTCAAAAACCGTTAGAGATAGGTATAGGAAAGTATGTGGCAGAAATAATCAGAAAGGAATGACAAGTTCAAAAATGCGGTAATATATAGGGTGACCCATTTGAAATAACAAAGATACTGCTACTTTCTGGTATAAGCGGCAACGCTACATTGATGAAAATATTTTAGATCGATAGACCAAGAGCAACTACTTCAGAAACCAAATTTTCAGAACGATCCTATGTCCCGTTCTCCGTAAACGTCTAAGGTACCATCGACCGTGACCCACCCTGTATAATGTTGAAGTACTGGTCGGGAAACAAACTTTAGGCACTACGCCGTCAATTTTCCGCGGTACAGGTGAGTGGAAATGTCGAAAAGAACGGGGTATTTTTGATTTCATTATACATGTCGGCACTATTCTCGTGAAAGAGGCAATGAAGAAAGAATGCTCTAAAACCCAGTGCCGTCAAAAAATAGAGGTACCGGAAGTCAGAACTTTTTTTTGAGATCGGCGATTTTACCCCCCTCCCCAGTTAATCGAATACTTGACGGCGTCGATTCAGTTAACTTTGCCTTTCCTTAAAAAACTATAATACTTATATGCCGTCAGACAAGGGTGGTACATGGGGTCAGAAATCGTGAATCAAAACCTGATTTATACTCCTTGTAGGAATGGTCATTCAGAATTTGACGTCACCGATTTCTAAGTTTGAGTTAAGTTTTATTAAGTGTTATAAACATTGTGCCGTCAAAAAATGTATGGTTCATGCAAAATTGAATAAAAAATTACTGAAATATTAGAGCAAAAAACCAATGTTTTATTATAAGGTCATTTATTTCGAGACGGCATATGTTTTTTTCAAGTGAGAAACTAGTTATTATGGTTTTATAATTATGCCGTCAATGAATCATGGTACCCAATTAAAATGCAGAATATATATAAAAATTAGAGAATAAAAAAAAATTTAAAATTGCCTGCACATTTATTAGAGTTCATTTTTGAAATATTATTATAGATAGCACTTCTTTAAATAATATAAAACATAGAAAAATCGGTGCCGTCAATTTTACCTCGTTATATTTCATATCTTTGACGCAAAATCTCTTGCTAATTCTGGCTTAAAAATTTCAAGACGGCATTAACAATGTAATATTGACCATATTCAATGGTAATTAGGAATTGTGGTGCCGTCAACATTAAAGGGAAACTTTGCGTAATGTGAGAAATTCAAAATGTTATCGATAAACTTGGGAATATTCGTTTCCGGTCCAAAAATCGAATAGCGAAATTTCATGCACAGATATGTGATTTATCATCAAAAAAGCAGTATAAATTCAAATTTTCATTGAAAATTTTAATTTGAATAAAATAAGTGATTTGAATAACAATATATAAATCATTAAAATTTTATGAAAGATTATGAACTATTATTAATTTTCATAAAGAAGGCATTAGTATTTCATAAAGTAATAAAAGCGTTAGTCAATATTTATGGTAGTTTTATTGAAAATTCATAATGAATATATGAGAAAATGTTCAAAACATGGAATATACTGTAATATAATAAATAAATAAATAATGTAATGAAGGTTTAAATAAACCACATTGTTGTGCCAAACAATAGCCGAATCTGTGATACAGAGATAATCTCATATTACAGAGTAGATTTGGCGTTATGTTGGCACAAAGTTGGATAATTTTGCCCCTTAATTCATCAGGATCTGTTGCTCTCTGAAATGCATTTCGATAGTCGTATTCTTTCAGATATCCCCAAAGAAAGAAATCACTCAAATCTGGTGATCTAGGGGGCCACATGATCGTACTACGTGTAGATATTAAGGGATCAGGAAAAGTATTTTAAAGAAATTGTGTCACTGGTCGTGCATTGTGACTCGAACAACCATCCTGTTGAAACCAAATGTCCCCAAAATTAATAGGAAGTAGCTGAATTGTCGGAATAATTTGATTTCGACATGAAAAACATATTTTTCAGCGTATTGTACAATATAAAATTGACGGTATAGTAAAATATGTTATCTTTGAAAGATGTAGCATTGAAACAGCTGAATTTCAAGTTGTATTAAATGACCACACCCACAAGAGGTAAAAATCGGGTTTTGTTTCGCGATTTCTGACCCCATGTACGACCCTGTTCTGTCGGCATAGATATATCATACTTTTTTACAGAAGAACGGCAAAGTTAATTGAATCAACGCCGTCAAGTATGAGGAGAGTGGGTGGAATCGTCGATTTCAAAAAAAAAAATCTGACTTCCGGTACCGCTATTTTTTGACGGCACTGGGTTTTAAAGCATTATTTTTTCATTGCCTCTTTAACGAGAATAGTACCGTCATATATAATGTAATCAAAAAGTACCATCTTTTTTACGACATTTCAACTCACCTGTGCACTCACCTGTACTGCGGAAAATTGACGGCATAAAGCCGAAAGTTTGTTTCTCGACAAGTACTTTAACACTGCACTTCCGTGAAGAAGGGGTGTATAAAGTCATGTTAGAACGAATGGCAGGTGTGAAAAAATCGAAAAAAAAATATGTGAAAATAAAAAAAAATTATGAAATGTGGGTCTCTCTCTAGACCTCTGTAACGTAATTTGAACTCGGTTCGACATTCAGTGTCTCTTCTTCACCGGCAATTGCCTTTTGTGGTCTGGAATGATGGCGGACAGAGTTTTCCAAAATTGGACCCACATATCACAAAATTTTAAACCTCTCAAAAAAAATTTTCGCATTTTTCACACCTGATATGAAGTATATGTTTTCAAACCTCTGGAATTTTAATCGAAAGTACTGTAATGAAACGCTCCATTCAATACATTTGATTTTTATTAATTATTCTTGAGCATGAAATAAAATAGTATTTGAATAGTAAGTAACGATTTTTTTTTTGTTTCAGATGACTAATATATTGTATGATTTGGAGATTCTTTCCTCTTGTCAACTCTATCCGTGGTTACTAGAAATAGTGTATATTTTGATGTATTTCCAATATTCCGAGATTTAAGAAATACTTTATTTTATTGTTGATATGTAAGTTTTACGACCTTTGTGATAATGACTGATGTTTTCTTTTTTGGGGGATTTGAGGTCATAAATTGAAGGAAAATCTATTTGTTCGAAGCCGTTTCGTTAATTTATTTTATCATCTTCAGGGTACTGTGAGATACTGAAAGATGATATTTTTTAATTATTAAAAAAGTACAAAAATAAACAAATAATAATATACATTTCAATTACTTTTCCAGAAACAATCACTGAACTATGTTTTGGTAACAGATAAAACTTCAGAATAAATAAGAGTGAAATTATAATACTTCAGTCTAAATTTTTATACGTTACCCAAACATAGTTCTGTGATTGTTTTTGGAAAAGTAGTAGTAGCAAATTGATAAGTATATTATTATTTGTTTTTTCTATTGTTTAATTAATTCAAAAAAAACAAACCCTATTTGTATCTTCCAGCGCCCTGAAGATGTCAAAATAAATTGACGAAATTCGTCTTTAAACAAATAGAGTTTTCTTTAATTTAAGGCCTCAAATCCCCTAAAAAAAATAAAAATCAGTCACTATATTTTAATTTTTCCTTAATAAATGATCAATTTTTCAATGAGTTTCAATGCTGAACTGTCCACTGATAAGTATGGAGAACTAATGTGTCAATATTTCAGGAACGAAATTGAATCAAATATGACGAATCTCTACAACAAAAGTAGCTTTTTCACGATATCTATAGGATTGGAATTTTTGAAAGTATGCTTGTTGAATTCTTATTCTGAAAGTATGATACTGGCACTCACCATGTTGCAACTTCTGTTTAACATATTTTTCGTAGATATTCAGAACTTTTATATTTTCGCTTCCAAACACTTTGTTTCTGACCAAAACGTTTTTGAATAGCATAGGCATGAAAATAACCTCCCTCTAGAGCTCTGATAACATCATTAACGTCTTTAAGTTGAAAAATGTTGAATAGCACATGTGATATTGAAGAGTTTTTGAGGATTAACAGATGGGCAAAATTTTGAAATTTCAATAATTCAATTTTGATAGCCTCTACCTTCATGTGTATCAATGATCCGAATTTCATGATGTACTTCGTGCACTATTGAAATTGTTTTAGTTTGTAAAATAAGGTTCAACAACTGTAAATCCTCAGAAACTCTTCAAAATCAGCTAAATCGCCACATGTGCAGTGTTTTGACGTCAATGCTATTTTCAGAACTATACAGTAAGAAATTATTTTCATGCAAGTTATTCAGAAACCGTTTAGCTGGTAAAGGAAAGTTTTTGGATATAAAATTGTTTACCATTTGATTGTTATACAATTTTTTATAGCCGCTATAAGATATAGTATAGTAATGAAATACCAATCATTTAAGTATTACATCAAAAACAGGTCATCTTCAAATGAGTATCTTTCCATTTTTATAAAGTTGTCATTAAATATCGAAATATCAATCATTTAAACATTATACTGAGAACAAGTCAGCTTGATATATGCTTCTTTCAATTTTTATAATAACTTCATATAATATTGAAACGCCAGTCATTCAACCACTAAATTTCGATATGAGAATAATTTCATTTTTATACGAGTGTTCTTTAACAGTTATACAACTTTTTCGAAAAAAATACCCTGATCATTCTGAAACGGTTACTATGTTGGCGCCTATTCAATTCAGAAATCTTTTGAAGGTTACACAATTTTGTAAAACAGGTAATAGATATTTCTCTCGGTGTGCCATTCGTTCTAACATGCCTTCATACACATCTCCTTCACGGGAGTGGAAGAGGTTAGATTACACCCTGTATATGACTCATGGTGTATAAAATCACACCCTGAAAATTTGCCTGGGCTTTTGGTCTATTATGTAAAAAAAAATTTTTTTACGAAACGGGCGCTTTTATCAATATTATCATTATTACTATTGAATTCATTGAATGTTTGGTTGCTGTTCAGAAAACTGTCGGAACCCGAAGAAGAGCAGGAGATGTGTTATTGTTTCACAAAACTTCAACGGGCAGGAAATCAACGGAAACTTCTGACAATAATAATATACTCAATAGTCAAATATTTCCAATAATCGAAGTTATTCAACGAACCGATCAAACAACTCCGACCTATGTTAATCATTCGAAATCTCGGCCTATTCGGAACAGACCGGCGTAACTCGCGCGGGTATTCACACGAAAAATCAATTCTGTCGGCCGTATAAATCAACCGTCAGGCATCATTTCGCCATGTTTGAAACTCCCGGCGTTAACTAAGCGTAATTAGCGAATACCTGACTAAGGGCTCAGCCCTGCAGGTGATACTAAACTTTATACAAACAGCGGGAGTTTGAATTTGAGAACGGTTCGCATAAATATGTGTTAGGGTAACCGCTACGAAACTATTACCAGCAACCTCAACGGGTACGCTTTCCCTGGAAAATTAAGTGTATTTTTCGCTTTGCGGAAGAGATTTGCGAGGCTGGAAGTTGTACTGCAAGGCACCTCTAAGTGAAAATTAGTTTCACGGTTGAAATTCAATATACTGTTAACTATGACCAGCATGAAGCTGAATCGTCAAGGACGAAATTTGGAATCTAGTCAACTAAACAATATTGCTATTAATTAATATTGCAAAGAATTAGAAACCGAAAATATCAACCTCAAAATCGAGTTACTTGATGAAACAATGTACATCAACTCACCGACCAATCACCTGACGAAATTTCTCCTAACGATCCTACAACCTTTACAGGGTTAGGTTAGGTTAGGTTTGAACGTGAGTGGGCCCGTATCAGGCCCTCCACTGCGGCCAATGGCCTATTGTGGCTCACCCTATGGTTATATTTCTCCCGTATATCCGATCTCTTAACGAAATTAAGGAATGTATTGGGAGAACAATTTACCAGGTTTTCTGGCCTTCTGGTTCTGGCCGCTGCAGGGCATGTACATAGAATGTGTTCAGCCGTTCCATCATCCTCCATGCATAGCCGGCACTCTGCATCTTGTGCAAGTCCGATTTTATGCATGTGATTTTTGAGTTTGCAGTGGCCAGTAAGCAAACCTACTATAACTCTGAGATGCGCTCTGCTGAGTTCTAGCAGTTTGTCAGAGTCCTGTTTTTTCCTTGAACAAGCAATAAATGCTTTGGAATGGGCTAGGCCCGGTAGACTACGCCAGTACTCGAGTCTTTTATTGTCTGCCCAAGCTGTTATGACATTCTTGGCAGTGCTATATGCTAAACCGATTACCGGTTCTGGTCCAGTAAACGTTGTTTCGGCCACCCCTTTTGCTAGGGCGTCCGCTATTTCGTTTCCTTCTAGGCCTGTGTGACCTGGTCCAGACTAGGGTAACGTTGTTGCGTTGCGCCAGTCGGTTTAAGGTGTCTCTGCAGTTCCATACTGCCCTAGATTCAAAGCAGTTGGATTCAAGCGCTTTAAGTGCTGCTTGACTATCTGAAAATATTTTTATTGTTTTTCATGTGTGGTGCCGATTTTCCAGCTCCCTGGCACACATTTCAATGGCATATACCTCTGCCTGAAATATCGTAGCTAGTTTGCCCATACTGAACGAGCGTTTCACTACTAGGTTCATCCCATATATTCCGGCTACGACACCTTCCTGAGTTTTGGAACCATCGGTGAACCAACGTTCATTTGCCCTACATAGGTTGGTTTCATTCCGGACCCAGTCTTCTCTTTCGGGAAAGACCACAGTGTAGGACGTGTGGAGGTTGATAGTTTCAGGCATGATGTCTGAGGGCATTCCTAGAATGTTGTGAGCTATTATGCCCTCCAGCATGCCGCTGCCTCTCATGACACATGCCTGCGGTAGACTAATGGCCGCTTGATAAAGTCTGTATGTTGCCCATCTTGCCTCTCTCTCCAGAACTATGTGGAGAGGAAGTAATCCAAGGAGGCCTTCCATTGCTGCCGTTGGCGTGGAGTACAGGGTCAAGAATTCCAAAACAGTTCCTGGACATAATCAAATATGTTGAACTAGGATCTGAAGATCATTTCATCAGCTCTGACGTGGAGTGCCTTTATACCAATGACCCATATAAGAATCCCTTAACATTATGAAGAGGAAACAGGAAGAAGACATCCAGCTCCATGAAAAGATTGACCTACCTGTACAAGCGATATTGGAACTACTGCAGTGCTGCCTACATGACTCATACTTTCAAGAAAAAACTGTTTTTTCTCCAAAGTTGGGGTTCGAGGAATTGGCAATCAGAGAGGCAGAATACAAAACAAAACTATTAGTCCAAGCAATAGGGAAAAGTGCGTGCAAAAATTAATATCCGAAAACAAAAAATATGAGCGTATAGAAAATTGAAATTCAACATGAGTTTTTATTTCATGCGAGTCGATCGTGATTACCGAACATAACCTGAAAAATTGGCAAATCTGCGAAAAGCAGTTTTTGTTGATAACTAAAAAACTACAGCTCCGATCGAAAAAAGGCGAATTAGGAAATTAGGCAATTAGGAATTAGGAAATTGTAGGTATCAAAAAATCTATCAATTGAATCAATTATAATATTCCGATATCATTGATACTTTTCGAGTTATATCGGAAGAAACCGTGAAAAATCGGGTTTTCTATAACTCGTTAACTGTAAGGTATTTAAACTTGTTAACTACCGTTAAGTGTAGCCTATGACAAGCCAAAAAAGTCTTTCTTTGGAAAATTGATAAATATTGATTATTTTTCAAAATATATGAAGTTTTCTCAAACAAGATGCCCTCTCTATATGGCTACTCTTGCTCAGGGAATGATGCTACAGTAACGATTCATGGCTTATTTTTTTCTATAAGAGGTGTTCTTTCATATTATTATCGAATAAGTATATTAATTTTTTTAAATTTTAATGATCAAAAATTTACAAAAATTTTTTACATTTTTTTTTAAATACATTGCTCAATTTTGTTTACATACAAATGACTTTTATGAAAATGGATTTCAAGCATTCAGAAAAAAATTGAATTCCTACCTATTTCAAAATAATCTGGAAGACGCAATAATCATCGTACAGCAGTCACCTTCATCGATATCAAGGTGGAATATCTTTATTTTCAATTAAAAAAATTCTAGGATATGTCTAGTTCATTCGATGTATTATTAATTGATGAATAAAGTGAGGCGTGCAGACGCGGATCGCGATAGCTGTAGCTGGTGGCGGAGTGGGGATAGCACTGAAAACTTATTTCGTGCGTTCAAAGTGGCTTAGATAGAACAAGGTATGTGGGCGGACGAAGCCATAAGCATGTAGGCCTCTCAATCGGGTCCGTTATGCACCCACTACTGCTGGGAGATGGTTCAGTATCTCGCGAGCGGAAGAGGCCAGCCTTCTGACCGATACCACCCTCACACTCTCCGGGTTCAGTACGATGCTCCCGAGGTGTGCTTCCCGTATTACTGCCACTGCCGGGCATTCCGTGAGGATGTGAGTGGCTGACTCCTCATCTTCCAAGCACCACCTGCATTCGGTATCATCCGTGAAACATAAAATGTTGAGGTGCCTGTTGAGGTGGCAGTGTCCCGTCAGGAGCCCTGTCACTAATCTGATTTCCTTTCTGCTCAGTGTGAGCAGAGTCTTGGTCCTCCTGGTAGAAGGGCCTCCGATGTGGAGTTTCGATTGCCTCATGCCTGGTGTATCTTTCCATGTATCCTGGAATTTTACTTCCAGAATTTCCTTGGTTGAGACGCACCATGATCTTGAAACTCCTATGATAGGTTCTGGTCCCATCGCTGGGCTTTTTGCACCTTGTCTGGCCAAATAATCAGCCCGTTCGTTTCCAGGTACTCCGGTATGACCAGGGACCCAAAGTACCTTTACTTTATTGGCGGAAGATAGCCTTTGTAGATCATCGATGCATTCAGACACCAGCAACGAAGTGACTCTATATGATGTGAGAGCCTTGATCGCCGCTTGGCTGTCGGTGCATATCGTGATTTGCTGGCCGCGGTAGCCTCTTGAGATTTTCTCTTACACAGGCGGGTATGGCAAACATTTCTGCCTGAAATACAGTAGCAAAAGTTCCTAGAGCGTAACAAAGTTCCGCTTTCGGAGACTGCCCGTATACCCCGGCGCCGGCTGACTTACCCATTCTGGAGCCATCTGTGTACCAAATGATCCCCTTGGTGGGAAGCAGGCGGTTCCCGATCCGCTCCCAGTCTTCCATTTTGGGAATTACTGTCAGCGGCCTTTTACTGAATCGTATGGCAGGTAACGAACTGTCACCCGGCATTTCAAGAAGGGGACAATCCCTTACCGTCTGATTCCATAATCGAGAATGTCCATACATTCCCTCGCTCAGCTTGTGACTTGTGCTTGAAAAATATTGGAGCTTGTTATTCACGTACGTTTTCTGTTGCAATGTACACTAGTACTTGTAATTGAACCAATAACTTTTCTTTTCTTTTTCAATAACACTATCAGGACGAAAGTGTCTTTAATGTAACAGTATTTGTATACCCACGCGCCTGCACGCCTCACTTTGTTATTCAATTAATCATACTGCAATTAAACTAGACATGTCCTAGTATTTTATTATCGAAAATATAGGTATTTAACCTCAATATCCATGAAGGTGACAGCTGTATGATGATTATTGCGCCTTCCAGATGTTCTTGAAATAAAAAAATTAACTCGGCTCCTAGTGATCGTAGGAATTAATTTTTTTTTAATGCGTGAAGTCATGCTAGAAATCTATTTTTTTGTAAGTCATTTCTATAAAAACAAAATTAAAAAATGTATTTAGAAATAACATGTGAAAAAATTGTGCAATTTTTTTAATAAATTTTTTGACACTTAAGACAAATAAAATCAATATACTTATTCGGTAATATTACAACTCTCACAGAAAAAAATAAGTCCTGAATCGTTACTGCAGCATCATTTCCCGAGCAAGAGTAGCCATATTGAGAGAGCACCTTTTTTGAGAAAACTTCATATATTTTGAAAAATAATCAATATTCATCAATTTTTTTGAAAAAGACTTTTTTGGCTTGCCATAGGCTATACAAATCTGTAAGTAACAATTTTCATTACCTTACAATAAATGAGTTATAGAAAACCCGATTTTTTACGGTTTTTCCGATATAACTCGATAAGTATCATTGATATCAAAAGTTATTCAATTGATAGATCTTTTTGTTACTTACAATTTCCTAATTTAACTTTTTATGACCGGAGCTGTAGTTTTTTAATTATCAACAAAAAACCGATTTTCGCAACTTAGCCAATTTTTTATTTCGGTTATGTTCGGTAATCAGGATCGAGTCGCATGAAATAGAAACTCATCCTGAATTTCAATTTCCTATATATAGGTTTATATATATATATATATATATATATATATATATATATATATACGTATTTTTTGTATTAAGTGGCACCCATTCAAGCGGTGTCAATATCACACCCAGTGTATAAATGTATATTCAAAACGTTGTCGAAAGAGACACCACTGGAAATGCAGGACAAAAAGCACCCCATGTGTATATAGTTCTGTCAGTATTGTTCAAACCGACACCCACCAGTGTTGCCAGATTGAAGGGTGCCTAACTGAAAAATAATCAAGCATCTCAAGTATATTCAGAACATTCATCATCACGGCTTTTTCACCGTTAAGTCGATGACTAGAATTTTATTCTTCCTTGTCAGAATCCGACTTGTGTTCACACTCTTCGCACTTCCACTCGACGATAATTGAATAAGATATCAAAAATATAAAAACAACATTAAGAAAAAAATTGGATCAATGAAAAGCTAAAAAACATATATGAAGCACCCTTCCCTAAAATACCGAATTTGAATAATCGTCTATCACAAAAACACAGTATTTTAGATAATTCACTTTTATTTCTTCAGTAGATTAGCGATATGGTATTCAACACACGTCATTTATTATCAGTAAAATATGAACATTTGTTAGGATCACACGGAATGTTATGCGGCACAGTACCTATGCGTTCAATGAAATAGGTTTGAGGAGAGATATTATATCGTAATTTGATGTTTCAATTGGTGTCCGTTCCAAAGTTTGACAGTTGCAGTTGCGCCATTGTGTTCTAGAAACAGTTCTTGATTGGTCAAAAATTCTTAAGATCACTTGGAGTTAAATCAAGAACAGGATCCGTATCTGTTGATTTAGTAAGGAAGTCGTGAGACTCAAAAGAGTTTACTTATATGTCGTAAATCCGGCCGGTTATTAAAATTATATTTGAATGGGATTGCTAAATGAATTCCGCACTGAACGTCAATTTTGTTGAAATGATCAACGTACGAGTATTTCCGGATACGCAAACTTTTGAAACTGTGAATTATGTTTTGTGGAAACATAGCTGGACACAAGTTCTCTTCAATTCTTCAGTTCAGATGATACTAGCTTTTATCACGGCTTTTCACGAATAGGATATATGAAGAAAGGAAGTTTCGGGATGTAGTACGTCACGACATGATATTTTGTGATAAAAGAACTTGAAATTATTTTTTCAAATCAATCTTTTATTCAAAAACGAGAAAATAAACTCTGAAGTGAATTGATCCCATAATTTTTTATACAATTTTGAATGATCTAAAGGCTGGTCGCAAGATTTTCCTAAATACATTCAATTTACGTAATTATTAAGTGTTACTTGTGTCAAGATCTATTCTCGCAAAAAGCTTTTATATTATTGAAAATTGTATACTATATCAAAATTATGGGTTTGATTTACTCAAAAGTTTATTTTCTTCTTTTCAGTTCATTTTTTAAATGACAGCTTGTTTCAATTTTTGTTTTAGTTTATTTTAAACTTTTCAGTATTATAAAATGAATAATTTAGTAATTATTACAATATTTCATACTTTTGTTTTTAATACTATAATATAATTGAACTACAATTCCTTTTGCGATTTTGAATTAAGCTTCAATAATACAATAGGTATGCTAATTAGTTAATTACTTGTATGAGTTTCTCATTCGATCCATTTCGTTCAGATCATCAACATTACAAAGACTTTCCGCCGTTAACTTGGAGCAGTTTAATATTTCGATTTGAAGACCTGCTATGATATAACTTGGATCAAGGCTACATATGCTCCACCTGCAGCAAATAGTTTATACTATGTAACCTAACATGGGATTTTTCCTAATGGTTAAGCATGATTTTTTCGCAATTCAGAAGTCAACTAGCATTCGGGTTGTGTACATTTTTCCAAAAAATACCCTTATCTTTTACGAACAATTGTCTCAGTAATATAGTTTTGTATTTCGAAGGTCCCCAAAAAGTAATCAGTAGGTATATCGCTAGTTATATATTGGTCATGAAGCACCCTCCTTTTTTGTTCATAAAATGCCGAGAAATGCAGTTTTCTATCAAAGTTAAAAGTTATACACACGAATAAAAGTGGCACCCGAAGACGGGTGCTACATAGTTTATATGGGTTGACAAAATAGGTGTTGAATGGGTGCCATATTGACATTTGACCTCATGACCTCATAACCGTCAAAATGACGGGAAACCTATTTATCAGTATTTAATTTTTTTCTCGTGTATAAATGATTTAATTCAGATAAAAATTTGATGATATACTTATGACTTTTTTTGTGTCGACTGAGCATGATTTTTCCGCAATTCAGAGGATAAATTCTCATGTGCATTGAATAATAATATAAGGTTTCCCCAAACCGAAGCGGGACGCGGGAGCGGGAACGGAAAATGGGAACTGTGCGAATTGCTAGAAAAACAGTGCACGGAGCAAACCAAACATATTTCGCTGTTTGCCTGCATTTTAGAATACGAATAATCGCACTGGTATACATTTTTATATATCCTACTATCGAATTTAGTCTCGTGTTCATCCCGTTCCCGCTCCCGTCCCACGTTCCCGCGTTGGTTTGGGAAACCTTTATGAGCGAGAAAAAATCAGTTACTATTTTTCGGTTAATTTGAGATTATGACAAAAAGTGTTGAATTCAAAAGTTTTCGATTTTTCCAATGAAGGAGGCCACGTTTTGCGCAAATAGCAAAAATTCGTTTTCGACCCCTAAATTTCATCCCTATATCACAGTTTTCAGTGTTTTCGTGTTTAAATATTTTTTCCTCAAAGTTGCAACCCCAACATCTATTTCCACTTGGTGCTTGCCTGTTACTTTCTTTATCAATGTTAGTGTTTGAAATTCGTTTTGGCACCAGACACTTTTGTCTTTTGATGCGTACAAGATGCATACCGAGGGGGAAACCGCTGAGGAAATTGTATTACATCATTTCTCAAAAATCCCAAGTTATTCCACTAATACACGAGGTTCTCGAGTAATACCCTGTTTTATAAGGGTGCTGCCATTTTGAATGGGTAGCACTGGGAGTGTTCGGTAAATGCAGATCTGACAGCTCCATTCAATCTGTCTGCTCCGTTTTCCACTACAGGTATGGGAAAACCACGCCTACAGATTGAATCAAGCTGTCAGATTTGCATTTATTGAACGCGCATGCTGTAGATCAGTAATTGTTTCAGTTGCTATAAGACTCAAATTTTCGAAAATAATACTCAATCCTAACTCTGCACTGGGTTTACTAAGATTAGGAACAGAAGAGTCCGGCATGAAATATTCACAGAGAAGTTGTGATGACTAGCTGCATTCCCTTCATTGCTTTCGTTCTTTGAGTGACCGGTCGTGGTAGGCTTCGATGCGCTAGTTGAATATAAATGTTTGACTATTTACTTTTTGAAAAGATTCATTTAAAATCGAAAATAATGGATTTATATGATAAAGAAGACTTTTTCCTTTGAGAGTTGGTTCAGACTGATTGAAAATGAATTGAAAGTAAACTGCTTCAGCTCGGATTCACGTTGATGCCGCTCTGGATGTCGGGTACCTCTGAGTTCGGTTGATACGAACAAGCCATGTGTGGTTATCCAGCAGAAACTTACATGATAGTTCACACATCACATTAGTACGAAGTAGTGGCCCTTATGGATCACGGGCCCTGATCACCTGCCCAGAGAGTCCAATTGAAAAGCGAGGCCTGTGCATGTGGAATTTACATAACAGACAGACATTACAGTACTCAAGTATGTCAGACAGTAATAAACTCGAAGTTATTTCAAGATGATTCAAGAGCTTGCCGTCTAAAGTTTTCAGTTCGAATACGAAAGCAGCAAGCTTTCGAATATATAACTCGCACAATAACCTAAATCTTTGAAGTGGTTTGAGTCATACCTATCAAATCGTCATCAGAATGTCAAAAGAAATCATCACTCACCACTCCATTCTATTTGCTGTGGTGTACCCCAAGGTACGGTACTCGGTCCTGTACTTTTCCTATTATATGTTAATGACATGACCAATTTGAATATATCAGATAGTTTCACTTTATTTGCCAAGGATACTACCATACAATGGCACGATGAGACTGAGGCTAATCTATTTCAAACCATTTCTAGAGATATTGACCGCATTAAAGGATGGTTTGATTTAAATTTACTATCATTAAATGTATCTAACACGAAAATACTAGCCTTCGTTGCTAGACAATAATACTATAGAATGTAAAGAAACTACGAAATTTCTTGGAGTCCGCCATTTTGGATTTATGAATTACGATAAATCATTCATAATCTCCGACCCCAGAATTCTACATATACCAATTTTCAATCGAATCAGACCATGATCACAAAATGTTCCGCCATCTTGAAGCGTCAAATTTAAATTGATTTTTTTTTCAATAAATTCATAATCTCAGACACGGAAAACTTCCAAATACCAATATTCAATCAAATCGGATAATAATCACGAAACTCGTCTGCCGCCTTGGAGCCGCCATCTTGAATTCCGAGTTCAAATTCTCCGAACTCAAAAACCCCCACATACCAATTTTATCACATACCAATTATGACATAATTATCACAAATCTTGTTCGCCATCTTGCATCCGCCATTTTGTTTTTTCTCCAACAATATTCTATAATGCATTTTCACTGGAAGTTAATCGGATAACAAGAAGTCGCTTAAATTCAATAGGCATGATTTCATTACAGGCAGGCACCGGGACTGGTGAGGCTAAATAAAAGCTCATATTCGTAATGAGTAACGAAGGCAAATAGACGAAACTGTAATAATTCTTTTTTAAATCTCGGAATAATTTCAATCACTATCAAAATAGAGTTTTTAGACCACCGCATAACAAAGTAGCCTTTGGCTCATTTAAATCTCAACACAAAGTTGATGTTTTTCGATGAATGTCATTAAATGACAACATTTCCGCTGTCAAGCGGAAAAATAAAAAAACGCTCGCATCTGTATGGTACATACTGTTGGGAATAAACAAGTAGGTATCCATGGAAAATATTGTTGTGAATAATCTAACACACCTCCTCATGTGGCAGAATGTGCGAATAATACGACTTTAGGTATGAATCCACCTAAAGTCGCATTTTTCGCACATCGCAGGCGTAAATTTAAAACTAAAACTACGAATGAAAGACAATGTAATAAAATGGACGTGTTCATGCAAGAAACTGGGCAATTGAAATCAACATTAAAACTAAGAAAGATGGCCAACTTTCAACTAATAACTTAATTTCTTCAATAAATTAGAAAAAGTGCATGTGTTGTCTTGCCCTGGGGAAGATTCACAAAGGTCACATACGAAAATCTCTGCTCACAGCTGATTGCTTCCAAAGAAGAAAGATGTTATGTTTTATCCTTGAGTAATTTCTTGTGTAGATCTATATCTTCGTGTTTTCTTTTTTTATGGATACTAATGGTCAGCTAATTGAACTCGTCAAACAGTTTTCGTTCATATATGACAAGAGATAGGTGAGAAAATATTTTAGGCGTCATCCGAGTTTATGCAAAGATCTCTTTTTCGGCATCCGATTTAATATACTGAAAGAGCCAAATTGACAAATTTGCTTCGCAATTTCAGCATTGGTATGACGCCTTATTTTCTATTTCTCTGATTCTTCACAACTCCAGAGGCTCCCAGAAGCACTGAGTACAAAACCACAATTCTTCATCTTGGTGATAGTTTTCATGCCATAAACACCAGAACAGAATACATCAAATCACCAAACCACGATAATCTCAGGTTATGGTTCACCTTAATCACCTTCTATTTTCTGAACAAAGAATACCAAGACGTTTCAAACATCAACATTTGGAATGATATGCGCATGTCTAGTACTTTCTTAGGGTGGATTTAGTCAACTTTAGCACAAGCATTATCATGAACATAACGGTAACATCAAAGGTTCTTAGCATAAACTTAATATTGTTGTATAAACGGTGCCATTTGATATAACAGATTCGACTTTCGGTTTTAACATATATTTAGGCACACTTTCATGATGATGTTGACTAAATGCACCTTTAATTTCGTTAAATTGATGCTACATGAACACCGTCATTTTCCTATTTTAAAATTCATCTAAATCTTCAATTCATTTTAGTTTTAGTGATGTTGCATGAATCCACCTTATACACCTTCCAGAAAAATCGAGACATAAATAAGCATAACAATACGAACAATCATAACTTGGTGCCAATCGAAAAAGGTTTATTGCTATTCAGGAAAATTATTACCTACTGGCTCATTTTGGAGAAAGATCTGAGACCCTGAAACCATTAACTCTTTGGTCTATGTATTCGATGATACGGACATGCTTGAATGTCAAAAACAATAAAGACATCAACAAATATTCTAAGCTTGTCACGTTCTCAGGAAACAATCTGTTGAATGTAGAGCAATATAATCCAAAATAATATTTACCTCTGAAAATGTACAAGGATTTTTACAAGAAGCCGCAGATAAAGACTATCTCATCAAAAAGGTACATTTCAATTATACTTTATACTCTTCAGAGTAGTTTGTGAATCAGTTTTATTATTATTCATTTAATATTATTACGAAGCTTCCGATTTGCCGGCGTCATATTGAGAAATATGTTCTTAATTATTGTGAACAAATTAGACTAGTGGTTAGGAACTCTTCCTGTCACGCCGACGGCAGGAGTTCCATTCTTTAGACTCGCATTTTTTATTTGAGATAATGATTGGACTGCGAGCAATTTCGATACCGACTTTGGCAAAAGTTATTTATACTTTTAATGTTTTACAGGTAATTCTAATTATTGGTATTGCTAAGCCGACGATATCCTTTATTCTTAGGTAATAATGTATGTTCAATGAAGTATCGAGTTCTTTCTTTGTCTGAAATCTGCATTTGTCGAAAAAATACTCGCTTCGCGTCGCGCGGTAACTCTCTACGTCGAGCGACAATCCATCAATTTGCGCTCTAAATTCACAAATAGCTATTCCTTGAATGCTTTCTGGCGTCATTGTATTGTCTATCTATTATTGCTGCAAAGTAACATACACTCTCACCAACTTCAACTCAACGTTTTCGGAATGACGTTCAAATTATCATGAATGGGCCAAGGTGGCGAGTGGTCAGGTGTTCACTTCTCAATCCAGTCATCGGTTTGGGTTCTAATCTCAGCTCGGTCCCGTGCCTAGCATCACACGCTGAAAGGTGAGGGATACGTCTTTTCTAGCTCGCACAAGTTTTTCGAAGAGTTCTGAGGGTTGCTCGTGAGATGTAACTGGTTGACGACAATTTTTTTTATTGACTGAGAAAATAAACTAAAATACCTATTTTACTTCTAACATGGACTAAACAATTTAAAAAATAATTGACAATGAAATTCTCAAATGTGAAAAAAACGTGATTGCTTTCGATCTATATTATCATATCCTCTATTTTGATTTAACAATACTGAGCGTCCAAGAGCTCAAGATAACTTTGTCAAGCACCCCACGCTATTTTACATTTGAGTAATATCATTGTCAATTATTTTCAACTTACTAGTTAGAAGTGAGCCATGTTCTTTAGTTTTTGAAACTATTATTTTTTATGATTAAAAAATCATAATTTCCTACCCCAAAAACCCCCACATACCAATTTTGAATCGAATCGGATCATGATCACAAAACTCGTCTACCAATTCATGAATTTTGACAAACATTTCATAATCTCTGACCCGAAAACCCTCACACACTTTTTAAACGAATCAGACCATAATGACAAATATCGTCCGCCATTTCGGAGCCGCCATTTTGAATTAATGAATTTTGACAAAAATTCCATTATCTCTGACCCGAAAACCCTCACACACTTTGGAATCCAATCAGACCATAATGACAAATATCGTCCGCCATATTGGAGCCGATATTTTCAATTTATGGATTTCGACAAAAATTTCGAAATCTACGACCTAATAAACTCCCACATATCAATTTTGACTCGAATCTGACCCTATTTACAAATCTCGTCTGCTCTACTGGAGCCGCCATCTTGAATTCATGAATTTTGACAAGAAATCCAAAATCTGCGACCTAAAAATCCTTATATATCAATTTTGAATCAAATCTGAATCTGATCAGAAATCTCGTGCGCCATTTTGAATTCATGAATTTTGGCAAAAAAAACGGAGTATACGACTAAAAAAATCCCACATACCAATTTTGAATCAAATCTGACCCTAATCACAAATCTCGTCCGCCATACTGGAGCCGCCGTCTTGAATATTGACAAAATCCATGGTTGAAATTGCTGCATAGACCAGTGTTGCCGCTTTTACGGGTGCCTCAATACATCGTATTCTTCGGATGTCAAATTGTATAATTTCATTTTCTTTATACATTCGTATAAAGCAAAGCGCCCTCTACAATGAAAAGGCTGAACTAATCAATATGTCGCTGGCTAAAAATTGGTCATGAGGCACCCCCCCCATTTTCTTCATAAAATGACGTAAAATGCAGTTTTCTATCATAATAAAATGTTTTCCATGCGGAACAAAGTGGCACCCAAAGTCGGGTGCTACAAGGTTTATATGGGTGCCTCTTAATACAAAACATATGTTAAATGGTGCCGTATTGACAAATGATATCTATCTATATATATATATATATATATATATATATATATATATATATATATATATATATATATATAGTGACCGCCAAAAAGTATGTATGGGAAAAAATTTTATTATAGGAGTATTGGAAAAAATATTCTGGGGAAAAGTTTGTGCATGTCCGATAACCTAAAAATCGATTTTGACACATGTCACGTGATTGCTAGAATGGCGGCAAAATAAAAAAATTGCAACGCAAAGGGAAAAAAAGGGGTAAGATGGCAAGATATCAAAAAAAAATTATTTGAAAATGTCACTTAGAATTCAATTTTATACACATAAACGGAGTTTCAAGAGATAATTCAAAAAAATTGAAAATAGCAATTTTTTAAAAATATTTTCCCATCTATTTAAAAATATTATTTTTTTTTCTCATGAATATCTTGACTATACTGAAACATTTGCATTTTAATGATAATGACAAAACTTTCTCATTTTCTCCACACCAGAGGGCACTAAATTGAAAAAATGGGAATTTGTCAGAACCCTTGCTGTTACATCGGTTCGTATCTAACAGTTGTATCCGAATTCCACGCCCATTGTGATGACATGACACTCCAAAAACATGGTAATTTCCAGATTATAATCAAGTTCCGATGATAATCGTGCATGAGCGTTTCACTTCGCACATAAACTTGAAAATAGTGTGTCAAATTAAAGATTCTTAAAGTTTATGTGCAAAGTAAAACGCTCATACAGCATTATTATTGAAACTTGATTAAAATCAGGAAACATGGTGTTTCTAGATTGCCATATCAACACAATAGTCTTGGAATTCTGATATAACTGTTAGATAAGAACCAATGTAACAGCGAGGGTTCTGGCAAAAACCAATTTTTTTAATTTAGTGCCCTCTGGTGTGGAGAAAATGAGAAAGTTTTGTCATTATCATTGAAATGCAAATGTTTCAGTATAGTCAAGCTATTCGTAAATAAAAAAAAAATTTTTAAATAGATGGGAAAATATTTTTAAAAAATTGCTATTTTCAATTTTTTTGAATTATCTCTTGAAACTTCGTTTATGTGTATAAAATTGAATTCTAAGTGACTTTTTTAAATAACTTTTTTTGATATCTTGCCATCTTACCCCTTTTTTTGCCTTTGCATTGCAATTTTTTGAATTTTGCCGCCATTCTACCGATCACGTGACATGTGTCAAAATCGATTTTTAGGTTATCGGACATGCACAAACTTTTCCCCAGAATATTTTTTCCAATACTCCAATAATAAATTTTTTTCCCATATGGTACATACTTTTTGGCGGTCACTGTATATATATATATATATATATATATATATATATATATATATATATATATAAATAAGGATGGATTTAGCGAGGGGCAATATATGAAAATATAAGTAAAAAAGTTAATGGGTATAACTCTCAAAATGTTGTGCAACCGTAGACACGTGTTTCGAGCTTAAGCTCTCTTCAGTACGGTAAAATCAAGTGTTGTACATCTTCGCACTTGATTTTACCGTACTGAAGAGAGCTTAAGCTCAAAACACGTGTCTACGGTTGCACAACATTTTGAGGATTATACCCAATAACTTTTTTACTTATATTTTCATATATTGCCCCGCCCTAAATCCATCCTTATTTGTATTTTCCTGGGTAGGATTGTCACGCTGGTAGCTATAGCTACCTCCGTGACGACGTCAGTTGTTGCCTTGTGAGTACAAGGTCTTCTAACCGATGCCACAAATGTGTGGTTGGCTTCCTGTTGTTGACTTCCTTTGTTTCTATTTTTACATCCAAGTGTTGTACATCTTCGCACTTGATTTTACCGTACTGAAGAGAGCTTAAGCTCGAAACACGTGTCTACGGTTGCACAACGTTTTGAGGGTTATACCCAATAACTTTTTTACTCATATTTTCATATATATATATATATATATATATATATATATATATATATATATATATATATATATATATATATATATATATATATATATATATATATATATATATATATATATATATATACTACTCAACCTACTGTACAACAATTTGTTGAACTCAGAATCAAAACAAAAACATTGAATGATTACTGAATTTTTAGAGAGAAATACAAAGAACTGAAGGAGGACTCCTGAATTAGATGAAGCAGCACACAGGTTCTGCGGTCATTGCAGAATAGATTATACCTTTAAAAATTACACATTTTCTGTAATATACCGGGTGTCAACGAGTCTATTAGACACATCATCACTTCTAGAATATTAGGTATATCAAAATGAGATTTGGTAAAGGTAAATCGTATATAAAAAAGACAATTTTCGCATATTTTTCACTTTCCGGCCATTTCCGGTTTCACCAGAAAGGGCTCCGGTTTTTAATTTTTAATCAGAATGTGACATTTCAAAAAAAATTACGCCTACTTAATTTTTTTAGAGTGACTTTCAATATGGCATCTAGGTGGTCATGATCGGAAGTAAACTAATCTAAGGACCCCTGGTGATATCAGAAAATTAAAATCAGTTTCAGTGACTAGTATGATAGATAGGAATAAGACAAGTTGGCAAAATTACATTTACTAACTATTATTTTTCTGATAGCGGCCATTTTTTGATTAGCACTTTCCGAATGACGTATTTTTTAATAATCATACCAATTATTTGTGATTGAATTAAAAATTCGCAATTCAATAATCCGAAAAATGAAAATTCGTATATCTATTGGAATTAATATGAAGAATGTCTTTGAGGTGTACTAAATTTATGTTATGTCTATGTGAATTATTATTATTTATATAGGAGTATTCCCTATATATATATTATTATTTTTCGTATATTAATTTTGCACATTTAACATTGGGTCACTTCCTCGTTTCTTGGACTATATAGCTAAGATACGTGGATGGAACCTTCATCATATGGAACCACGGAGATGAACACCTTGAGGATTTCTTCGCAAGAATAAATAACATGAGGGATTCATTCAAGTTTACAATGGAAAAAGAAACTAACAACATCTTGTCTTTTCTCGATGTGAAAGCAGAAAGAACAGACACTGGTTCCTCACCTCTATTTACAGGACAGTTCCAGGAGCGGTCTAACTCCCTCTTTTACTTCATACCCTGTGGGATAGAAATAGTTTCATTGTGTTTCATCTATTTATCTGTTGTAATGTCATTTATCTATTATAGTAGATTCAAAATGAATTTATATTTTTGAATTTTGTATTTTGGATTTGACTTTAACGTAGTAATTTCCTAACATTTTAAGCTATATCGGTAGAGTGATCGCCAAATATATCACCAAATATTCCAAGTTGACGACGCAGATGCCAAAACGTTATAATAATATTCAATATCACTTGAATAATATTGGAGTAATATTCTCGAAGCAATATTGGCCTCAAAATATTCAGCAATATGATACAATCTTGCTGGTACAATATTCTGAAAATATTAATCGATATTGGTACATTATCATTTGGATATATTGGTGGAAGTGAATATGACTTTGTGTATTATCAAATGTATTTTTGATGATCAAGGTGACACCAGAGTCTGCCTTTTGGTCGCCATAATCACTGAGTAACCTGCCTTGAGACCAAGTCATTTGAATTATTCAATATATCTTCGTAGGTGTTAGAAGACGTTCTATATGTAGAGCCACCTGGCGGAGTTTTAACCAGGTTTAATAAAATATAATTTTAGTATGGTTCGTTGAATATTCGGACAATATTAAAAATTCATCTTATTCTAGATGTTGGAAACAGTATGGAGACAATATTGTTATATCGATATCGGTGAATATTATTGAACCAATATTGACCCAATATGAGTTAATATGATTTGTTGAATATTGGCGAAATAATATTTAACCAATGTGCAATCACACTTGGATATAAAATATAGTTTTTATTTCTAGAAACGATATTAGAGGAATATTGGGACTGCAATATTTATTCTAGATGTTGAGAACAATATGAAGACAATATTATTTTATCGATATTGGTAAATATCATTGAACCAAATTTGACCCAATATGAGTTATTATAACTTGTTGAATATAGTTGAAATGATGTTCAACTAATGTGCTATCAAATTTGGAAATAAAATATAATTTTTCGTCCCTAGAGTCGATATGACTGGAATATTGGGATTGCAATGTTTATTCTAGATGTTGAAAGCAATATGTCTACAATATTGTATAATCAATATTGGTGAAAATGATTCAACCAATATTGACCCAATATTACACGTGACAGTCTACATTCAGAACAGGTTCAACCAATATTTCACCAATATGATTGATATAATATTGTTTTTTGAATATTCTCCCATATAGGACCAATATTTTTTCATTCACAATATTGGCCTTATATGAAACCAGGATTCAGCTTATATGATGCGCTTCGTGGGGTGAATCTTAATAGTTATTTATGCAACAAGTGCAAAAAGTGAATGTTTATTGCACTCGACGTGAAATTGTCCGACGAGGCCGTTAGGCCGAGTTGGACAACACGTCGAGTGCAATAAACAATTTTTGCACGAGTTGCATACAACATTTTTTCTACGTTCATGCAAAAAGCAAAAAATGATTTATTGAGGTGCGGCACTACGTGTAGGAAAATGAAAAGCGCAACTTGAATACTTTATTATTAATATCGATTTGCATTGAAACAGGAACTAATACGTTACGAACAATTTAACTCAAACTTTATTTTTACCCTCAATGTTGAAAGTGAATGAACAATTGGTGCAATTTTCAATATGAATATTTCGTAGTGAAGTACCTATTGCCAATCTCACAGAATATCTGCTAAATATGTAGTAGGTTTAAACGTTTATGTTTGTCATGATGACAGCACGTTGAAGTAGAATGACAGATGAGTAAAATAAAAACTTTATTGCACTAGTGCAATAAAGAACTTCTTTTTCCAGTGAATATAGTTCAATAAAGTTTTGCTTTTTGCATGAATGTAGAAAAACTAATTTTGAGATAAAAAGTTCATATGAACATGTGTCAGCAAATGTTTCATTTGGGAAATACTGGGTATTGAAATCATTTTGAATAACTTTTTGAGATATTTGCAGATATCTACATCGATGCAGGTTATGGGGTTACTTGGGCGCCATATGAAGTTGCTCATAACTTTACACAAACTGAGTACGTGATAGCATAGTAACTTTAGCAATAAAGTTCAGCAATATTTGCATTTTTTTTTCATACGAACAGTTGAAATCATTTATATGTACCTATGTCAATCAGAATTGATTGAGGAAAGGAACCACATGGCCAAAATGATTTTCCCGGGAATTCAGGGCCGGTTTCACTCCAGCAATATTCCTCAACTTCCTCATTAAGGACTCTGCCATCATTATAATCTAATAATCCGGGAAAGTTTTCTGGGTAGGGTGCGGAAAGAACCACATCTTCAAAATAATTTTTCCGGTCGTCCAGGACCGGTTTCACTCCAGCAATATTTATCAACTTCCCTATTATGGACTCTGCCGTCATCATAATCTATGGAAGTTTTCAGGATAGCGTGCGAAAAAACCCACATGGTCAAAATAATTTTTAGACGTCCAAAGCCAGATTCACCACAGCAATATTCCTCAACTTCCTTATTATGGAATCTGCCATCATCATAATCTAGGAAAGTTTTCAGGATGGAGTGCGAAAAAATCCCACATGGTCAAATAATTTTTCCAGGCGTCCAGAGCCGGTTTCACTCCAGCAATATTCCTCAACTTTCTTATTATGGACACTGCCATCATTATAATCTAGGAAAGTTTTCAGGGTAGAATGCGGAAAAAAACCCACATGGTCAAAATAATTTTTCCAGGTATCCAGAGCCGGTTTCACTCCAGCAATATTCCTCAACTTCCATATTATGGAATCTGCCACCATCATAATCTAGGAAAGTATTCAGGATAGGGTGCAGAAAAAAAAACATGTTCAAAATAATTTTTACGGGCATCCAGGGCCGGTTTCACTCCAGCAATATTCCTCAACTTCCTTATTATGGAATCTGCCATCATCATAATCTAGGAAAGTTTTCAGGATAGAGTGCGAAAAAACCCACATGGTCAAATAGTTTTTCCAGACGTCCAGAGCCGGTTTGACTCCAGCAATATTCCTCACCTTCCTTATTATGGACTCTGCCATCATCATAATCTAGGAAAGTTTTCAGGATCGAGTGCGAAAAAAACCCACATGGTCAAATACTTTTTACAGGCGTCCAGAGCCGGTTTCACTCCAGCAATATTCCTCAATTTCCTCATTATGGACTCTGCCATCATCATAATCTGGGAAAGTTATCAGGATAGAAAGCGGGAAAAAACCCGCATGGTCAAAATAATTTTTCCAGGCATCCAGAGCCGGTTTTACTCCAGCAATATTCCTCAACTTCCTTATTATGGAATCTGCCATCATCATATTCAAGTAAAGTTTTCTGAATAGAGTGCGGAAAAAAACCACATGTCCAAAATGATTTTTCCGAGTGTTCAGGACCGGTTTCACTTCAGCAATATTCCTCAACTTCTTTATTATGGAATCTGCCATCATCATAATCAAGGAAAGTTTTCTGGATAGAGTGCGGAAAAAAACCACATGTCCAAAATGATTTTTCCGAGTGTTCAGGACCGGTTTCACTTCAGTAATATTCCTCAACTTCCTTATTATGGAATCTGCCATCATCATAATCAAGGAAAGTTTTCAGGATAGAGTGCGAAAAAATCCCACATGGCCAAATAATATTTCCAGGCGTCCAAAGCCGCTTTCACTCCAGCAATATTCCTGAACTTCCTTATTATGGGTTCTGCCATCATCATAGTCTAGGCAAGTTTCCGGGATAGGGTGCGGAAAAAAACCACATGTTCAAAATTATTTTTCCGAGTATTCAGGACCGGTTTCACTTCAGCAATATTCCTCAACTTCCTTATTATGGAATCTGCCATCATCATAATCTAGGAAAGTTTTCAGGATAGAGTGCGAAAAAACCCACATGGTCAAATAGTTTTTCCAGACGTCCAGAGCCGGTTTGACTCCAGCAATATTGCCGGTTTCACTCCAGCAATATTTCTCAATTTCCTCATTATGGACTCTGCCATCATCATAATCTGGGAAAGTTATCAGGATAGAAAGCGGAAAAAAACCCGCATGGTCAAAATAATTTTTCCAGGCATCCAGAGCCGGTTTTACTCCAGCAATATTCCTCAACTTCCTTATTATGGAATCTGCCATCATCATAATCAAGGAAAGTTTTCTGGATAGAGTGCGGAAAAAAACCACATGTCCAAAATGATTTTTCCGAGTGTTCAGGACCGGTTTCACTTCAGCAATATTCCTCAACTTCCTTATTATGGAATCTGCCATCATCATAATCTAGGAAAGTTTTCAGGATAGAGTGCGAAAAAATCCCACATGGCCAAATAATTTTTCCAGGCGTCCAAAGCCGCTTTCACTCCAGCAATATTCCTGAACTTCCTTATTATGGGTTCTGCCATCATCATAGTCTAGGCAAGTTTCCGGGATAGGGTGCGGAAAAAAACCACATGTTCAAAATTATTTTTCTGAGTATTCAGGACCGGTTTCACTTCAGCACTATTCCTCAACTTCCTTATTATGGAATCTGCCATCATCATTATCTAGGAAAGTTTTCAGGATAGAGTGCGAAAAAATTCCACATGGTCAAATAATTTTTCCAGGCGTTCAGAGCCACTTTCACTCCAGCAATATTCCTCAACTTCCTTATTATATACACTGCCATCATTATAATCTAGGAAAGTTTTCTGGATAGAGTGCGGAAAAAAACCCACATGGTCAAAATAATTTTTCCAGGCATCCAGAGCCACTTTCACTCCAGCAATATTCCTCAACTTCCTTATTATATACACTGCCATCATTATAATCTAGGAAAGTTTTCAGGATAGAGTGCGAAAAAAACCCACATGGTCAAATAATTTTTCCAGGCGTCCAGAGCCGGTTCCACTCCAGCAATATTTCTCAACTTCCTTATTATGGAATCTGCCATCATCATAATCTACGAAAGTTTTCAGGATAGAGTGCGAAAAAATTCCACATGGTCAAATAATTTTTCCAGGCGTCCAGAGCCACTTTCACTCCAGCAATATTCCTCAACTTCCTTATTATATACACTGCCATCATTATAATCTAGGAAAGTTTTCTGGATAGAGTGCGGAAAACAACCCACATGGTCAAAATAATTTTTCCAGGCATCCAGAGCCGGTTTCACTCCAGCAATATTTCTCAACTTCCTTATTATGGACTCTGCCATCATCATAATCTAGGAAAGTTTTCAGGATAGAGTGCGGAAAAAAACCCACATGGTCGAAATAATTTTTCCAGGCATCCAGAGCCGGTTTCACTCCAGCAATATTCCTCAACTTCCTTATTATGAACTCAGCCATCATCATAATCTAGGAAAGTTTTCAGGATAGAGTGCGAAAAAAACCCACATGGTCAAATAATTTTTCCAGGCGTCCAGAGCCGGTTTCACTCCAGCAATATTCCTCAACTTCCCTATTATGGAATCTGCCATCATCATAATCTAGGAAAGTTTTCAGAATAGGGTGCGGAAAAAACCGCATGTTCAAAATAATTTTTCCTGGCTTCCAGGACCGGTTTCACTCCAGCAATATTCCTCAACTTCCTAATTATGGACTCTACCATCATCATAATCTAGGAAAGTTTACAGGAGAGAGTGCGAAAAAAACCCACATGGTCAAAGAATTTTTCCAGGCGTCCAGAGCCGGTTTCACTCCAGCAATATCCCTCAACTTCCTTATTATGGAATTTGCCATCATCATAATCTAGGAAAGTTTTCAGGATAGGGTGCGGAAAAATCACATGTTCAAAATAATTTTTACGGGCGTCCAGGGCCGGTGTCACTCCAGCAATATTCCACAACTTTCTTATTATGGACTCTGTCATCATCATAATCTAGGAAAGTTTTCAGGATAGAGTGCGAAAAAACCCACATGGTCAAATAATTTTTTCCAGGCGTCCAGAGCCGAGTTCACTCCAGCAATAATCCTCAACTTCCTTATTATGGACTGTGCCATCATCATAATCTAGTAAAGTTTTCAGGATAGAGTGCGGAAAAAAACCCACATGGTCAAAATAATTTTTCCAGGCATCCAGAGCCGGTTTCACTCCAGCAATATTCCTCAACTTCCTTATTATCTGCCATCATCATAATTTAGGAAAGTTTTCAGGATAGGGTGCGGAGAAAATCACATGTTCAAAATAATTTTACGGGCGTCCAGGACCGGTGTCAGTCCAGCAATATTCCTCAACTTCCTTATTATCTGCCATCATCATGATCTAGGAAAGTTTTCAGGATAGGGTGCGGAAAAAACCACATGTTCAAAATAATTTTTACGGGCGTCCAGGGCCGGTGTCACTCCAGCAATATTCCACAACTTCCTTATTATGGACTCTGCCATCATCATAATCTAGAAAAGTTTTCAGGATAGAGTGCGAAAAAACCCACATGGTCAAATAATTTTTTCCAGGCGTCCAGAGCCGGTTTCACTCCAGCAATATTCCTCAACTTCCTCATTATGGACTCTGCCATCACCATAATCTAGGAAAGTTTTCAGGATAGGGTGCGGAAAAAACCACTTTTTCAAAATAATTTTTACGGGCGTCCAGGGCCGGTGTCACTCCAGCAATATTCCACAACTTCATCATTATGGACTCTGCCGTCATCATAATCTAGGAAAGTTTTCAGGATAGAGTGCGAAAAAAACCGACATGGTCAAATAATCAAAGGGTGCGGAAAAAACCACTTTTTCAAAATAGTTTTTACGGGCGTCCAGTGCCGGTTTCACTCCAGCAATATTCCTCATCTTCCTTATTATGGACTCTGCCATCATCATAATCTACGAAGGTTTCCATGATAGAATGCGGAAAAAAAACACATTGACAAAATAACTTTTCCGGGCACCCAGGGCCGGTTTGAATCCAGCAATATTCCTCAACTTCCTTATTATGGACTCTGCCATCATCATGATCTAGGAAAGTTTTTAGGATAGAGTCCGGAAAATAATCACATGGTCAGGTTAATTTTTCCGGGCGTCCAGGACCGGTGTCACTCCGGCAATATAGCTCAATTTCGTTATTATGGAATCTGCTACTGGAATATGTCAATATGACAATCAGAATGGTCTGAGTAAGAATACTACCATCGGTATAATCCTTCCGTGTGCCCAGGGCTGCTTTGAGATGAGCTATTTTTCTCAACTTCTGCATTATGAACTCTCTCTCTCTTTCTATATTTGAGTATATGAATCAGGCTGAGCTAACGAAAACGAACAAATGATCAGAATAATGTATGAAGGCGACCAGGACTGGTCTTAACTTAGTGCTGAAGAATTAAAATATGTATCACAAATTTTTTATTCAACACTGATAAGAGAGATCAGGTGGAATTGAAACGGTTGAGATTCAGAGGTGAGTAATAGAGATCGAAGTCCAAATTTTTTTGAATACCTCCACACTACCCAGATATTTTAACAGGTTTGGATCAGAAAAAAATAGCAATCATTACATAAAAATAAATATATTAATTCATTATTGAAACAAGAACCTTGACTGTCCTGGACGCCCGGAAAAATTATTTTGACCATGTGGTTTCTTTCCGCACTCTATCCTGAAAACTTTCCTATAATATGATGATGGCAGAGTCCATAATAAGGAAGTTGGGGAATATCACTGGAGTGAAACCGGTCCTGGACGCCCGGAAAAATTATTATGACCATGTGGTTTTTTTCCGCACTCTAACCTGAAAACTTTCCTAGACGCCCGGACGCCCGGAGAAATTATTTTGAACATCAGGTATTTTTCCTATCCTGAAAACTTTCCTAGATTATTATGATGGCAGAGTCCATAATAAGGAAGATGAGGAATATTGCTGGAGTGAAACCGGCCCTGAATGCCCGGATTTTTTTTTGGCCATGTGGTTAATTTTCTCAATCCATCCCGATTGACACACTGACAGATATAAGTGTTCTCAACTTTTCATGTTAAACAAAAATAAATGCAAATATTGCTGAACATTATTGCTAAAATAACTAGGCTGTATGTGATAGATCTCGCTAAAATTAATAACTTTTTACTAAGAACATGTACCGAGAAATATTTCATTCTCAAGACACAAAATGTTGAAAACCCGTTTTTATTTTATTTCAACACCAAGATTTTTGAGAACGAATAATTTTTAGATGCATCTTGATATGAAAAAAAGTCATTTATTTTGACGAGATCTATCAGACACTCAGTTTTTGTAAAGTTCTGAGCAACTTCATCTGGCGTCTCAGTGACCGCATCGATGAAGGAATTTGCACATTTCTCAGAAACGCTTTTCGCTATCGTTGTTGAAGAAGTATATATTTTTGTTTAGAGAAGGTGTAGAAATAAGATTTAAATATAAAAAATTCCAAAAGTTCACTGTGAAAAAAGTGGGCATACTAAAATAAATAACGTACGCTATCAAAGTGCAACATAAAAATTAATACCAACTTTTTATTTTATTCCTCAAAAAAACCTGTTGACCAAATTTTGTGCAATAAATTAATTTTTTGCAAAAGTTATTCAACATAATTGAAAATAAAATTTCAACTTTAACACCCAGTATCTCCGATACGAAACATTTGCAGACACAATATGTTCATATAAACTTTTTATCTTGAAATTAGGCAATTATTTACTCTTTGAAGTTTGAACAATTACTCATTAAACACCCTATATACCCACCTATTTGAGTCACATCTCAAGAAAGCATTTTTCTCATCTTATCTGGCTTCAGCTACAGATTCAAATCGCACTCCACAAACCGATAACTATTCAAACATTATTCAACTGCACATCCACTTTGATAAATCGCCCTTTCACAAAAGTCACATATCTTTCTTTTGTCTCGTTATCCCAAGGATTTGGCAATTTCTTTATGGTTGACCTCTAGCTTCTCTATTCGTTTAAATCTCCTTCATTTATTTCCCTTTTAGACTATTATCGCCTATTTTCTTTCGCCCTAGAAAGATGTTACTAATATCTTAGTTTTATTGGGGCCTGAACTGTCGTTTATTCAGGAGAACCCTTTCTCAAGTTCTGCAAGGAGATATTGGAAAGAGACGTAAGCATATGCCATGTATTTTATGGGTCTATTTCTGGCGTGGATTACATTTTTGTTCCTTTGGTTTCATAAGAATATTTCAATGAAATGGCAGGATTGTGGATATCATCTCAATAGTGCGTGTATTGTTTTTAAATATTGTTTTCCGCCTACCTCGTATTAACATGTTTGTTTAATGTTCTTCAATGCAAGTGAAATCGACCATTAATGACCCTTATCAATGAACGATTTATTATTAATGGATGATTTAGAGAAACAGTCCATTAACCCGGGTATGCCCGCTGTCCTTTCAAAAGGACGTTTCACATTTCTCTGCATAATAACTTTTACTACAAGTTTGGAGTAATCTCTATAGATGGCCTTGTATTTCTCATTTAGTTGGAAGTGTACACCACCATATTAGCGTGAGAGAATTTGATTGTGGTGTTTTCCTGCTTTTGATTATGTGATCTGAGTATGACATGGATATTCACTACGACTTAAATTTGGTGGGGTGGGTTTTTCCGTCAATATATTCAACAAAATGGCTCCAGACATTCGTTAATGTAAATAAATCATATGAAAAGATATTTCTAGAGAGGCTAGGTTAGCTTCTAGTCAACAATATGACTTCCTCTAGAGTGTTAATTTATGTGTCCGTCTAGAAGGACAGTGGGCTGATAGGGAATATTTTTCATGGGCACGAAGCTTGCTGATCTTCTCGGTATACTAGACAATGAAGAAGATGTTCCTTCAGATCCAATTAAAATTGCAATAATGCCACCTACTAACGCCTGTGATGTATTGACATATGAAGATTCTGGCGATGGAAATGATCTCAACATAAACAATTTGCAGACTTCTCAATTACGAGTGAATGCTGTTAAAAAAAGAGTAGTTTTTTTCGTTGGTGCTGCTAAGCTCATAAGCTCGCTCTCTTCATTTGGATCAACGCCGAAAGTCTGGCGATCTGTTTTACAGAAATTTTCATATTTCAAGAGGAATTTGTATTTTGTATATTATGTAACATGAATTATTATTATTGAATATAGGTTGTTGGGGTTAGGTCGTTTTGAAGAAGAATCAGTATTTTTCAACAGGTCGACGTTTCGGCAGTGTATTTTGCCATCCTCAGGGCTCTAAAATATAAAATTATAGACAATTGTTACATGTAGGTAAAAATAAAATTCAGTCAGTCAGGAGAAATAGTTTTAAAATCAAGTAGACTTCCATGAAGGGTCTTGGTTTTCCTTCGTCAAAATGAAGTATGATACTTAACATAAAAATTAAATTAAGAACAAAACACGACATGAAATTGAACAGAAGTTTCCTCGAAATTCGAAAATATCATCGAGCATTGCAAAACAAACTTCAAAAGACTTCTGAAGTGTACATGGATCGGGAGTGTTGTTTTATGAATATAGAAACCTAAATGATACATTTAATTTATTTTTTTTATGCACGATAGATTGAATTTAGATAGGATTTTCAGTATAGTATTTCATTTTATTGACAGAATCATATTTCACGATACTAACCATCTCTTGAAAAGTACGTCTGAAAAGATAGTTTTGATCTACCAGAGATGTGGGAGTTTTCAGACTATCTTCCTTCACTAAATCCTATTCACGATCTTTCATTCTCGTTGATATGTAACGTTTTGTACGTCTTATATAACATTTTCCCCAATCACTACTCCTTTTTTTCTGATACTCAACTACTGATATAATGAATTTAGATTTGTACCCTGTATTCAACAATCACTTACCAATTTCTCCAATAATATATTTAGGATAACCCAATCTTCCCCATCCGAAGCCAAAGGACATCCTCTTTCAGACCGAATACCTTTTCCATTAAGGGTAAATTAAGGATATGAAAGATTAATTTAATAATCTTTGTTCATGCGAGTCCCAAACGGCATTTAATTTCTCTAAAACTAGTCAGTATCTGGGGGCTATCTACTCGGACAGGTACAAAGGAGCCCGAATAAACTTATCTTGTTTGCCATCTATTTGCCAGAGGAAGTCGGAAATTAATAATTTGCGGAGCTGAATACAGCCGGGGAAATATTATTCTGTGTGCACGGTACATTCTGATTTACATTCTAATATCGTAAATGTTCTGTGTAGCTACGTGGCTACGGACTACCTGATATTGAACTTACGATGGTCATTACGAATGGAGGTGGGAGTCCCGGGTGTGTTTGCCTGGAATTGGATTTTCGCGGCTTGAATAAGATTCCGTTTTAGGCAAGAATAGGTTGATATTGTTTCAGTACGAATTGCAGTAAGGTTTAGGAGCGAGAATTGAATATAAGTCTATATTCATGCAGTTTGAACAAGAAAGGAGTCTTCTTCCTATCCAAAGCTAACATGGATAAGGTAATTCAGCAGAGCAAAGAGGTTTCGAATGGGTCTGACGCTGGTAAAGAAAATATTGAAGAAATAACCGTAGTAACAAGTTTACCAAATGAGTCTGTCGTGATGAATGATTCTCCAACAACAGAGCAGAATATTTTCTTATAACTGAATCTGATATCTCACTTTCATTACCGCTTTTGCATGTTCAATCAGTACGTAATGAAAGTGAGGATTTGTATATTCACCTAGAAAGTCATTTTACAGATATTCTTGGATAATAGTTTATTCAAGTAAATATTGGTATGAAAATAATTATGAATGAACTATTAGGTATGCAAGAGGTTATTGGCCCAGAAAAGAAATATGATATAGATTATTCATCAGTATAGTATGTGAAATGGCAGGAGAAGTTTACTGACCATCGAAAAATAGATCTGTAGAGATAACTTCAGTACATGGAGACTCGCAATACAAAGTTAGTTGGAGCATGAAGACTTTTGGAAATGTACAGAAGGAACAGTTGCCAATTTAGGCAAGAAAAAGATAGTCAAAGCAAAGGCCAAATTCATCTTCTCATTAGATCCCACTCTCTATGTCGACATTCAATACTGAAAGACAGCAAAGGACTCCTGGAATAAATTAATCGAAGTATTTGAAGATTCCGGACTGTTGTGTCGTGTAGGACTTCTGAAAAAACTATAATAACTACCAGATTAGGATGTTCTAATTCTGTGGGAGAATATGGAAATGTTATAATGTCTATTGATCACAAATTGAACGAAATAGGTTTCGCAGTAGTTGAAGTGTGTACTGGGACTTTTTCATAGCAGGCCGTCTAGACGATCATCGCCCTATGATGATGGACTTAGAGAATTATAGTAACCCAATCACAGGCGACTCTATCAATACCAAACTGATTTAAGATGTCAAAGGTGAAAGTTGTCTGAATTTCAATCGGAATGTATAGCATTTTATGGAGAAAATTCGAAATCGAAGAAAAGAAAACACGATTCAGAGGATATAAGAAGAGCGTACGATGTTATGGTTGCAATGCCTTTGTACATAAAGTCTAAATCCGAAAAAGTCGACCAATCATCTTTCTTCAGCAGTGAGAAAGACAAAAATTATGTACAGTACCTACATAGATTCTGATACAACATTATACGTGACAATGAGACAGGACTTGCTGTGTACTGATTCGGAGGAATTCTCTACGAAGGAGGAAATCACAATTGCCAATAACGAAACGATAGAAGCAGAAGCTGAAGGTTCCCTATCGCTTAATATCGAAAATGAAGAAAGATATGATGATATCGTAATACTGAAAGACGTTCTATATGTTCCGAAAATATCAGGTAACACTTTCAGAATATAAGCTGACTTACCAGTTTTGGTTATAGCATTGTTTTCAATTCAGAAACTTGTACATATTCAACAAAAATCTTGCAGCTACCGCTACTCAAATCAATTACATGTATTGTCTCAATCACAGAGAGGAAATTATTAATTTTGTCAAAAAAGAAAACTGCAGCTTGGACTTATGGCACCGTCGACTTGGTTATCTGAATTAAGAAAGTATTGAATAAAGGTCAATTTCAACTGTTCATTCATAAATATTCTCTTTAACTTGAATGAACTATTATTCAAGAGATAAATTGGTCATTACACAGCATTGGCTGAAAGAAGAGGAACCATTGTTCATTCCAGAATGAGTCGTAGTGGCAAAATTTTTCAATACAAATTTTATTCACGGGGATACTCTGATATTAGCGAAAAAATCCTCACTCAAAAATGTTAACCTCACATATTACGATAAGTTCAATTCCTTACCAGAGTCACAGCCTGTAGTCTATTGAGGAGATTAACTTTCATCAAATAAATGAATTTTTTAGAAAATCCAATATAATGCAGAATGGCTAGCAGCAAGTCATTCTTAGTTGTGTCAGAAGCCTTAAGAGTAGTCGAGTGAGACCAGGAGAGTTAGTTGTTTTTTTGTCCAAGGCGGAATATATTATATCGATGGCTACTTTCATAAGTGCCATGTTGCAACAGTGATCAGTTCTTGAGCCACTCCAGCCCTTTCAGCCCCACAGGGACATATTGATCCCAGCAACTGTTTATCGTTCCTTCCTGTGCCATACTCGTCCCATTTTACATGAATTTATGTTTCATCGGGTTTCTTGAGCATATGTGATGTATTTCCCGCAATTCACAAGCTAGAATTTCAACACTGTACTTAGTTCGTCTTAGACTTCGTATCAGTCACAGGTGTCCTGCATTTTCTATGGTTTTTTATATAGAAAACGAATTTTATTGGAGAACAAAATCAGGTAAGCTGGTCTGTTGAGTATTGTGAATATATGATTTTATTACTTTAAAATACGAGGTTTTAAAGTCCGGGAGCTATAATATGTCCCATTGGGTCGTTTCAGCAGGTGTTCAGCAATGGGAAAGGAGCGTAGAACCATGACCATTTGCCAAATGTGCGATATCTGCTTATGCAAACTCTGCTTTACTTTATACCACACATCATAATTAAGTTTTTTATCATTTTTCATCACAATTTTCTTGAAATTAAGTTTGAGATTGCAGTTTTACCAAACATGTGGGATATTTATATATGTCCCATGTCCCAATTTTGTATTTATTTGGATCGGTACATTTTCATTCTGAACAGAAAATAATTACCCACTTGTGCTTACAAAAATATTTTTCCTAAAAATGCTTCATATGTTGAAGAAAAAAAAATCGGGAACGAAAGGGTTAGAAAACCTGCAAATTAAATTAAATGGCATCAGGATAAGATACCTTAGGTAGAGGTATAATAGAAGATTGTTTCCAGATTGATGGATATACATTGGTTTCGATACAAAAATTAAAATTATTGGTAATTATGGTGAGCACTAGAGGGCAGGATTAATATGACATACTGATGCTTAGTTTGTCGATTTCTTTGTATTTTATATATTTCAGACTCATTGGTTGTGGAAAATTTGAAAAATTTACATTTGGCCGGTTATTGTTTAGATACTCATTAATAGTTTATCTGTCAGACAAAATATCAGATTTGGAACAATCAAGGGTAATATAACAAGACCTTGATAAATAGTCGACTATTTTTATTGCATCTAAATTTCGACTGTATTTTATAATAATTTAACGAGACATTATTTTGGCATTAATAATCTGATTAGAGCCCGAGAGCGAAGCTCAAGGGCTTTCATCTCTGATTATTAATGCCAAAATAATGTCGAGTAAAATTAATAAATACAAGAGAAATTTAGCAGCAATAAAATAGTCGACAATTAATCAAGGTCGTGTTATATTAGTGAAGATTATTTCTTGAATCTACTTCTTTATATCAGTCATATGAATGAATGAAAATTAAACAATTTGGAATAATTTATTCATAATATCTAGAACAAAGCACAAAATCTAAACAAAAACAGCACCATCTTTATAATTTATCAATTGAAATTAAAAACACAATTATTGTATGTGACATTTCCACCATGCGTAATTTGTGACATTTGTTCAGCTTTTGAAGAACTTGCAGTATTAACCGTAGAAGGTCCACATTCATTCTCTTATACAGCTTCAACACGATTGATTTTATTTGACGTTTAATATGTATTTATTCAGAGTACTGTCAGATGCTCAGGCTCCTGAATAGTCGGTGACTATTGTGCATCATGTAAATAGTCGCTAATAGATCGTGTTGATTGGTCCTGTCAAACAGGAAACAAACGTATGATTGGTTGATGACTGACATTTAATAGACGAAAGAAATAATCAATGAAAGAGTCATGAATTTCGCTAACGTCAGTGAAATTTTATGGGATTGCGTTATGGTTTATTTAAATTAACAATTTCATAATTTTAGATTTCCTTTTACTACGAAACTATCATCGTCATCATCGTTCTGGTCACGCCTAACAAACATTCTTGATGCAAAAATTCAGGCTTCATTTTCCAATTCTGCTGTTTACCTTGTTTTATTTCCAAAACGTATATCCTGAATCGCAAATCTCAAAACTTATTGAATCAATCTTCAATTGCATCTATGGCATCACCCATATAGCTCTAATTACTTTATACGATTTACAAACAATAGAGGTATACCATAGAAATTTATATTATACAGGGTGATTCAAAAGTACTTTGACAAACTTCAGGAGGTGATTCCTCACAATATTCTAATATGAATTGCCCAAATGAATATATGTCCGGAAACGCTTCGTTTCCAAGATACAGGGTGTTGAAGTTTTATTTTTATTTTGGTTTTTTTCAAATAACTCTTGAAATACTGAACCTAATTAAACGAAACTTGGTAATAAGAGGTTTTTGAGGTGTCGAATTCGAACCTGATGTTATTATTTCTCTTACTCGTAGGGGGCACCACCTACACGTCTTTTTCTTTTTTGAAGATTAATAACTTTTTGAGCGTACTTCTAGCACATTTTTCAGTAAAAAAATCGATTCTTCTATCATATCTACGTAAAAAAGCTACCCTCGTTAAAAGTCGCTGTAAGCAACCGTTTTCTAAATATTTGGACTTGAAAATTTCAAGTCAATTATTTGATAATCGATGCATGTTGAAGTTATTACCAATATTTTGCATTTTTCACAAGAATGCTTTGGAAAAGAATTTGACGTTTAAGTAATTAGTTTTGGTAATTACATGTTTTGTGACAGTTGAACGTTTTGTTGAAGTTTCCGTAAGTATAAGTAGAAAACACTAATTTTGAAAAAATTGATTATTTAAACAATAATGCTCATTTAGCCGATATGCATTTCGTTTATGGTCTTGCGGATGGCAATGCGCGCGAAGCAAGACGTATTTACCAGGAGCGATTTCCTAATCGAGTACTACCTTCAGCTCCAACATTTGCTAGTCTCCACCGTCGTTTGGCAGAAACAGGTAGCTTTAAGAGGGCAGCTGATATTATTGGAAGACCACGAGCAGTCCGAACCCCAGAATTGGAAGAAGCTGTTTTGAACGCTCTCGAGGAGAATCCAGAAACAAGTACAAGAATAATTGCTGCACCTGTCAATTCTACTCAGTCCACAGTTTGGAGGATTATCCACGATCAACATTTTTATCCATACCATATTCAAAGGGTACAAGCTCTTTTGCCACGAGACTTTCCCCAACGCATTACTATGTGTCAGCGGTTATTGAGAAAATTGGCTGGAAATCCTCAATTTTTAAGATATGTACACTTCACGGACGAGTCAAACTTCTCCCGAAATGCTATCACAAACTTCCATAACAACCATATTTGGGCTCTCGAAAATCCGCATGCAGTTAGTGAAAGGCATTATCACTATCAATTTTCTGTAAATGTATGGGTGGCAATAATTGATAATTACTTGATAGGTCCTTTCTTTCTTCCGCTCCGACTGAATGGCGCAACTTACAGACACTTTTTAGAAAATGAATTGCCGGGACTACTTGAGAATGTACCATTAGAAATTCGTATCCGCATGTGGTTTATGCATGATGGGGCTCCGGCCCATTTTAGCGTTGTAGCCAGGGAATTCCTTAACACAGTCTATCCAAATCGATGGATCGGTAGGGGTGTAGAAGAACCTAACCAGCCGTGGCCACCAAGGTCCCCAGATCTAAACACTATAAATTTTTATTTTTGGGGACATTTGAAGTCACTAGTTTATAAAACTCCAGTAGCGAACGAGGAAGATCTTAGAAACCGAATAGTAGACGCATGTGAAACAATAAGGAACACACCAATAATTTTTGAGCGGGTACGAGATTCAATGACTAGACGACTGACTGCCTGTATCTTCGCTGAAGGTGGACACTTTCAACAATTTATTTGAATACAATTTAGTTTCGTTTATTTTAGTTTATTCTACATATTCAAAATTTCCTGAAATAAAATGTTGACATTTCTTGCAAATTTTATTACTATTAATTATTACTATTGAATTATTATTATTAAATTACTATTTAGCTTGAGGATGTCATAAAGGAACGTACCCAACAGTAATGACCTCTTCAAGCGAGTAAAAAGTAATAGAATAGGTGGCGCCTCCTACAAAAAAACCAAAACTGCTTACTTAACGTCAAATTAATGCAAATGCAAAAGCAAAATAAAGGTAATAATTATTACATGCATAGATGATCAAATAATCCACTTGAAATTTTCAAGTCCTAATATCTAGAAAACGGTTGCTTACAGCGACTTGTAACAAGGGTAGCTTTTTTACGTAGATATGATAGAGGAATCGATTTTTTTACTGAAAAATGTGCTAGAAGTACGCTCAAAAAAGTTATGAATCTTCAAAAAGGAGAAAGACGTGTTGGTGGCGCCCCCTACGAGTACGAGCAATAATAACATTAGGTTCGAATTCGACACCTCAAAAACCTCTTATTACCAAGTTTCGTTTAATTAAGTTCAGTATTTCAAAAGTTATTTGAAACAAACGAAAAGAAAAATAATACTTCAACACCCTATATCTTGGAAACGAAGCGTTTCCGGACATATATTTATTTGGACAATTCATATTAGAATTTTGTGAGGAATCACCTCTTGAAGTCTGTCAAAGTACTTTTGAATCACCCGTATACTTACTCTAGAATGCTAATCCCGCCAATTTTCACGGTGAAAAGCATGACGCGTATGCAACCCGTTTACGATGTGCGCATGCGCGTCATCAGTGTAGTTTGGGTAAATCGTTGCCAAGTTTGAAAATAATTTGGTGTTCCAATTCAGAGTTGCTTGTTATGAGGCAATAAAACACCAGTCATTTGAAAGAGGGAAATTTGACAGCGCGTTTAGAACTTTTTAAAACCGAAAAGAACCCTTTAGAGATAGATTACTCCGAATTTTAGGCGCGAAAGAAACTTATTTCAAACAATAATGTACCCTATGCTACTGTAATTATAACGATCATGCAACAGTGCTTCTTCATCAACAGGAAGACTTGTCACTAAGATCTGTCACTCTTGTCAGAGATCAGGAACGGTCTTTTAGGATTTCAGATTTTCTCTTGTCGTTTTGTGTGGTGTTTGTTATCGTTGGTTATTCTTTCATCATTCATGAATTTGCATTAATCTTGTTTCTTTGAAGACAATTTCTAATAAAGCCGTTTCTTCCTACAAATAAACAATGAACTGTTAAGTAATGTGTAAAGGAAAACTACCTGAAATAAATCATTCTTGGTGGATAATGAAATTCTTTATACGCTTTGCTCAAAATAGCAAAATATAATTTTAGCTTGACAAAAATAGTTATTTTTGTATCTAGTGCGCGAAATGCTACTTTGGTGATCGAGAACTGTTTTTTTTTTAACGAGGCGCAGCCGAGTTAAAAAAAATAGTCGAGATTACCAAAGTATTTCGCGCATGAGATGCAAACAAAATTTTTTCTACAAACGTCAAAAACATTGTTCTAAATTAGTAATAACTATGAAAAATAGTATTGAACTGGCTTAAATAATTTTTCCAAATCAAGTAATTACTGTAACTATGGAAATAAAATGGCATTTGTTGACAATTATTTCAAAGTGACAGTTTTTGATAATTATTTTGGAGTGACTTTTTATTCGCGTCAATTTCGTGCGTGATATTTATTATTGTAAAAGAATGGAAATTTCGAGCGACGATGAACTAAGCAGTACCCCAACTAACTTGATAGATGCGGCCAATTCCGTAATTTCCAACCTTTTACCGGAGAAATCGAGGCGGCAGTATGAAAATGCATATCAGCAATTTAAAGAGTGGTGTGAAGCAAATAAAGCCAGAAAAATATCTCTCACAATTTGAAAGCCTTAATTATTGTTCTACATTAATAAATACACGATTTCTTGTTTTTTGCTTGATTGAGGAGTTGAGGACCATATAGGTTAGAATATGAAAATCCCATATAGTTTACATGCAGTGTGCGAAATATATTTCGCACATTACTTCGCGCACGGTGTAATGGTAACGAATGAAAATGAAAAAAAGTGCCACTTCGCATACTATTGTCAATGCGCGAACCTAGTCATTTTTTGATGTTTGTAGAAAAAGGCATTTTTGGTTATTGTTTTTAAGAAGAGACTCCAGCAGAACATTTGGGTGAGAAAATTGTAAATTGTGGCAGACATTTTCCTCATGAAGATTCATATGTGAAAACGACAATGGAATAAACTGAAACCTACTAAAGTACTACTACTAAATTACTAAACACACAGAATCGCCTCAGAAAATTAATGTCAATATGGAATTGCTTTTCTTTGACGGTAAGGAAAATGCTTCCGACCTCACTTTTTTCATGCACCCCTATTGTGGAAATTGCACTAAGGTAATAATACAACCAGAAATACTAGTAGAAATAGCATATTAATCTCTTCAAATGATATAAATTAAATGCAGTTACATATTTTGACATGAATCGTTCTAGAAAAAAAACTCGAGCTTCCAAGCAGCCAATTTTATGAATCCAATTTGAGTTGAAATTAGTCATGATATTAGCTGAAATAAATTCTCATAGGTTTTTGTACTTTCAATTTATTTTCCAATCCAGTGCTTCCTTGAAATTCGAACCGACGATTTGGGGTGGTTCCGTAGGTTTTTGTTGATTAACTACAGCTGAAAAGTTAATGTGATACCAAAAATCAGTCGCTTCAGAACGATAAATAATAATAATAACTGTACTCTACTTTCTGATGGCCTTTACTGAATATTTGGGATCATAAATATGTGAAAATATGTATCCAAATCAATTCAATCAATCAATCAATTCTTTATTGGTGTTAGGACACAAAAGTGTTTACACAAGTCATTTGAAGTTGTACATAAAACAATTACAAAAATACAATATAGGTACAGAAAAGCTTTGAAAAAAAAAGAGATAAAATCGTACATTAAAAGTCTGACAGACATTAAAATTAGGTTAAAATTTGTATAATTGAGTTGTTCTGAAATGTAAGAGTACCATTGAAAAACTCATTGACATCATAAAACGCATGTTGTAGAAGAAATTGTTTGAGTTTCAATTTGAAATTTTTGAATTCTAGTTCCTTGGCTTCCGCAGGGAGGGCGTTGTATAGCTTGGGTGCCCAATAGGAGATTCCATCGCGTGTTCTCGACAGTCTCAAATAATTGACTTGGATGTTTTGACGATTTCGTGTAGGGTAGTCATGAATTTGGGAGTGGTTTATATATTCATGCAAGTTTTCTTTTATGTATAATAGACATTGTAATATATATATATATATATATATATATACAGGGTACAGTTAATACCTTATTTTCTTTGAATTTGTCCCTACAGTCGTCTCCGTATTTCAGACCAGAAACAACTCTCAATGCTCTTCTCTGTATACTGAAGATTTGAGAGCATTGGCTTGAGTGTCCCCATACTCGGCTGAATACAAATAATATAACTTTATTCAGAATAAATAATACAATTTAAATTGCTACATGCTAGAGTGAATAAAGTAATTCAGGGATAAGTGCAAAGCACTTGTTTCCCAAAAACATAGCTACGATTGATATATGTGAATGAATTATATGAATGATTTGTACAGTACTTAATGAAAATGTAAAATACTTATAAAAGTGTAAAAGTTAAATTTAAAATATGTAAAACATGAAAGTAAAAACGTAAAAAAGTAATTAAGAAATCAAAACGTAAAATTATATAAACTTGTAAATGTAAAAAATGTTTAAATATATATGTAAAAATATAAACTATAAACTATAGAATGTGAAATCAGATAAAATACCAAAAATAATCAAATTCATCAAATTCCATAAGATACAATAAAATTGTTTATATGATATAATTAAAATTAAAATATCACTAATCAGGTCATAGTTTATAAAAAGTGAAACATGTAATAAAATAAATAAAAGAAAGAAATAGATAGAAATACACACATGTACTTCTTCCACTGCAGGTATAAGTACAGTGAGGTTTCCAACCTTATTCTCTGAGATTCAGAATTAACGTTTGATAATCTTCACAAGCACCATAATATTTTACTAAAACCGGGCCTGTTGAAAAAATCACTAATGACGTGCATGCGCATTGCGGACTATCCTGAACTTTCGACATGGGGATTAGCATTCTAGAGTAAGTATATAATAAATATTTCTATGAGGTATACACACTGATGAGTCAAGTGACCTGAAGCCTGCTTTTTTAGTTATGTCAAACTGCGTGGTGGTTCTCCAGACATGAATAAATGTGAGGTGGAAATGTCCTCCATTGTGATGCTTTCAATACAAAATTCAACCCCAATCAACTAAATGCTGGAACTATTATCCCGACGCTTTCCAGTATCCCCTGATTGTAGAGGTTTCTCGTTGGACCTTTGTCATTGTTTGGAGAAAAATCACAAAGAGACATAGATCGATCTTCACTCCGTCCAGACGTACTTCAATTCCGAAACGAATGAATAAAATTATTTTTCCGCCGCATCTCCGGAGATATTTTCGTAACGTTCCGGAATTGTAGCCGAGATCAAAGAGATTTATATAAGAATGACAAACACCGGGGAGAAACACATAAACAAGCCAAATACCAACATAATTACGTGTTCCAGGGCTACGTTCGATTGTTATATTCCGTCCAATTAGGGAGTGCTTCGGAGTCACTTCACCGTGAACTAATTAAATGTACGTCATGTGCCAATTATTATTTTCTGCATGGCGAAGTTGATTGTAACTTCTCCATATTTATTCCGGTGCCATTATAGACTGCACTGTTCCATGTGAATCGGTTTCTGGAAAACATGGAAATGTTTTGTTCGGTATCTCGATGACTTTACAGAGTGCAGTGTTAAACTATATTTGGAACTATCAAACGTTTTCGCCATCAGAAATTGTAGGAAACTTTCAGTTCAATGACAGTTGACAATATTCTACGGGCTATTGGTGATCGTTTTTTTTGCTGTTAGGGTATGGTAACTAATTTTGTTTTAAATGTTTGAAACACTGAATTGATACACTGACATTTGGCAACACTTTCAAGTTCAATTTTTTTGAATTTGAATTATTTGAAGGAATATTTAAAAAATAGAGCTTGTTGCAAATGTTTTATTCCATTCTTCTGGAATGTGTACGAATATACAAATAACAAGTTACATTTAACAGATTTCCGATAACTAGAGCACTTCATGGTAAAAAAATTCATTTTGAAAGGTCTAGAGACGTTGCAGGTTCGCTGTAATGAATGTATCCAATTAAGAGGAGAATAGACATTGAAATTTTGTTTGGTTCTATAGTTGGCTAAGAATATTTCAATATATCCTCGTATATTAAAATGTTCCCAATACTGCAACCAAAGAAAGTGCAAGAATAACTGATGATTCTATTTCTTGTAACTCTGAGGTTGGTAAGATTCACTTTTGTAACACCTATGTTGGTGAGTTGACCAAATTTGAAGCATTTTATCTAAGGAACTGTTAATGAAGAAAGTAATACTATTGGTTGTGTAGAGGAAGATTGCCCATATCCCACCGAACTCATGGATGAAATTTTTGACTGTTGTCTTTCTGCACATGCTAATAATTGTACTGAATCACTGGATGGTTGATCCCTGACAGTGAGTGAAGCACACAACATAGAAAATGAAACAAATCCCTCATGTGCTTCTCAAAGTTGGAAATAAAACGAATGAGGCATAAGATGTCCGGAGGACTGCTCATTGCTAATATCCTATACAATAGGAAAAGTTGGATCGAAAATCCATCAGAAAACAACTACTTTCCTGGCTAATGCCACGACAAACATTGAATTACATCTGATGAAATTTCCGTGCAGAGTTCCTACAAGGTTATCTCTGCAATTGCTTGGTTGCATGGGAATGATCATAGAAACATTCGGACCACCTATATATCGATTTCGGAGTGTTGCTCCTCATCAGTATAGGGTAGGTCTAGCAGTCAATAACTAATGACTGCAACGAATGAATCGACGACCATTCCCATTTAAAGACCGAAACTGAGATCGCGCCCGCACAGTGGATTAACTCCAAACTGCGAGCGCCATCCCAGCGCCGGAAGTCCAACCAAACAATATCCGTGCTCGACGATCGTCAAGACCGTATATGAAACGGAAAAGAAATGTGTAGTTCACAATGAGCTTATGACAAGAGGCATAAGATGTCCGGAGGACTGCTCATTGCTAATATCCTATACAATAGGAAAAGTTGGATCGAAAATCCATCAGAAAACAACTACTTTCCTGGCTAATGCCACGACAAACATTGAATTACATCTGATGAAATTTCCGTGCAGAGTTCCTACAAGGTTATCTCTGCAATTGCTTGGTTGCATGGGAATGATCATAGAAACATTCGGACCACCTATATATCGATTTCGGAGTGTTGCTCCTCATCAGTATAGGGTAGGTCTAGCAGTCAATAACTAATGACTGCAACGAATGAATCGACGACCATTCCCATTTAAAGACCGAAACTGAGATCGCGCCCGCGCAGTGGATTAACTCCAAACTGCGAGCGCCATCCCAGCGCCGGAAGTCCAACCAAACAATATCCGTGCTCCACGATCGTCAAGACCGTATATGAAACGGAAAAGAAATCTGTAGTTCACAATGAGCTTATGACAAGAGGCATAAGATGTCCGGAGGACTGCTCATTGCTAATATCCTATACAATAGGAAAAGTTGGATCGAAAATCCTTCAGAAAACAACTACTTTCCTGGCTAATGCCACGACAAACATTGAATTACATCTGATGAAATTTCCGTGCAGAGTTCCTACAAGGTTATCTCTGCAATTGCTTGGTTGCATGGGAATGATCATAGAAACATTCGGACCACCTATATATCGATCTCAGTTTCGGTCTTTAAATGGGAATGGTCGTCGATTCATTCGTTGCAGTCATTAGTTATTGACTGCTAGACCTACCCTATACTGATGAGGAGCAACTCTCCGAAATCGATATATAGGTGGTCCGAATGTTTCTATGATCATTCCCATGCAACCAAGCAATTGCAGAGATAACCTTGTAGGAACTCTGCACGGAAATTTCATCAGATGTAATTCAATGTTTGTCGTGGCATTAGCCAGGAAAGTAGTTGTTTTCTGATGGATTTTCGATCCAACTTTTCCTATTGTATAGGATATTAGCAATGAGCAGTCCTCCGGACATCTTATGCCTCTTGTCATAAGCTCATTGTGAACTACAGATTTCTTTTCCAATAAAACGAATGACTAGGATTACAGCTTCCAAACTTCCCATCATCAATCAGAATGAAAAATAACAGCAGCCATGAAAGCTGGGTTGGATGATGAGGATAATGTTGCAGCTAAATATGAAACAGAAAATGCAGATTCCACATGTTTCTTATGTGGACTTGTTTTTAACCCAGGAATACCTTTCTTGTTAACGTTCCCGACAGAGTTGTTGTTGATACCAGTACCAATATCTAACATTTGTTGAAAATTAAAACATTTGTATCTAGAGGATTGAAAAAAAAAACATACACTCTTAAACAATGTGTGGAACAGGGGTATTTCTTGACAACAGTAAGGGAGTGTTAGCAAAAAAACATCGATTATTTTCAAATTCTGGGCCAATTAGCTCTAATTGTTGTGGACTGGGCTTTGGATCTTGTACCAGTCTTAACAAGATTTCATTTTGAATATTTCGAATCCCATCATGAGCTTAATACAGTCAGCGTTCATTGTGGTTTTGGAGTCGATTCTTGCTACCACTACATACTTTGGTCAAGAACAGAACAGACTGGTACACATTTGGAGACAGTGGTTTGAATGGAATATTTGCTATCGAATTGGAGCGTCTAGAAACCATACATCGTTCAAACTGAAAAGCGGCTATTCATAATTCAACAGACCTCATAAGGAGTTTTCATTCAAATAATTCCAATTCTTCAAATTACGTGGTATTGAAGGTTTTTCCAGGTTTTCTAAAGCTTTGAAAGCGAATGCGAAACCAAATCAATTTAAGCATCCCCGGAGCTCCGATACATTTTTTTTCATTATTTCTTTGATATTGCTCTATTCAATATTTTAATAAAAGTAATTTTTGTTTACTACTCCCAAATACTGCTGTAGTTGAATAGGAAAATAATTTTTCCAGTTTTCAGTATTTTTCTACTTCATAGATCATGTGATCTATGAGTAGAAGAATGTTTTAATTCAGGGCAATGCATGAATGTATGGATGTTTCTCTAAAAACCGAGAATATCTGATTCGATCAATTTTTGATTATATTTTAACTTTCAGTTTCAGATAGTCAAAATAGTAAACAATTTGTTGAAGTTGACAGATGACAATCATAATTCACTTGAACAGTGTTTTCACCATTTGAAAACACAATGTATTACCAGCCTGACATCGAAAAAACGATCAGCAATATCCTGTGGAATACTGTCAATTGTTGAAGCTAAGGGTAAAAACATAGTGAAGCATCGCATCAAGCCTCGCCTCAAGCATCGACTCAAGCCTGGCATCAGACGGCACATAGTAGGGCATCTTTAAAAGCAGTTGTAATAATCATGAATCCACAGTCGTAGTGAGGTGTTGGAAATTGAAATTTACATATAACATTGTTTGATCCATTCAAAATATAATAAAGTTTGTTATTATATAGACTGTTTGTTTCATTCACATTGCTTTTTTGTACCTCACCTGATATATCTGTTACATTGCTTATCTCCATCTATGCTCTACCCAACATATATTTGTTGTAATTTTTCATCTGTTTCATCCCATATTGCAAGATACCATAATGGAAAGCCTTGCTGAAATACTTACAAAATAATTGCACTCATTTGATATTTACTCCTAATCAGGAACATAACATGATGTCTTACTCTGATGCCGTAAAATGGAAAAGAAGAATTCTTCATCACAAATTCAGAATTCAACATTATATTTGCAGCCAAAGAAAGAACAGGACTCGCATGAGTCTATATCAAGTTTGAATTCAAAAGTAGATCCGAGTATACTGGAATTCGAAATTAACAAAGTAGATACCCGGAATGATGAAACAATCAAAATGAAATATAACAGTAAATCTGACACTGGGGTATTGAAGAAAGTAATCTGAATCAAATTGGAAGAAAAATATACAATCGAAAGAAAAATCATGAGAAATCTTGAAATAAAAATTGTTGGTGAGACACTTCGGTATTAACTTACAAAGGACGGAATTATTTCATGGGAAGCAGTTTTGGAACCAGAACAATTTCAGTGCAGGTGATACTATCAAAATTGATTTCGTTAAATATATAAAGGAGAAAAATACTATTACCATATTTCCCAATCGGCCAGCATCACGATCCTTCATTAGTTCTCCACTTAGTGTCCACATGATATTTGTAACTGAAATTGAAAACAAGAAGGATGTAGCCAGAAAAAATTCATTCATATAACAATTACAATATTGAAGTCATACAAAAAGGATCTTGAATCCGTAAGTTCAAGTCTGAACAATTATGAAAATCCAACTGAAATTTATCAGAAGACTTTCACATCTAATTGTTTTCAGAAATCCACCAAATTTTGCGAAAATTTCACACCTTGGTTCAATTTGAATATTTCAAAATCAATAAATACCAAAGATGAGTACTTTTCTGAAAGAAAATAGTTTCCTGATGTAGAATTATTTCAATAAACTAGTAAAATGAACTGTAAGGAAAGAGAAAAATAACTACACACTGGAACAATTTATGCAATACTTCTTCCAAACTATTATTTCTGAAAGTATTCCATTTTTCAATACAGTGACGCAACCTAAGTGATTTGGGAGCCAACAAATATCCCAAGAATCATTAGAGAGAGAGAGAGAGATATACTTTATTGTCATCAAGAAAAAAAAACAATCTTATGGACAAAGTGCTCACTTAAATCTAAAAATTATATCTATAGGTATATAACGTGGACATGACATGACATTGAGAGAACAACAAAACAAAACAGTAAACATATATGATTGTAAAGTTAGGAGTATAAAGAAAATTAGAGGAGTCAGAGGTTGAAATTTGTCAGAATAAAATTCTTCCAGACTATAGTAAGGTGGATCACTTAATATAATAATTATTGTCAGCAAATGTTCTTCAATTCAAAATGTTTATCAAAACCTATAATAATATGTATGAGCACAATGAATCAATACATCTTGGCTTTCTCGATACAACTCTTAACCATAATATCGCACAGCTACTCAGAATACATATTTCAACGAAATGAAGTGGTCCAAGCAATAGGGAAAAGTGCGTGCATAAATTAATATCCAAAAACAAAAAATATGAGCGTATTGGCATTTCATGCTAAGCGAAACGCACTCTGGTGGCTTTAATGTAAACTAGTTTCTGCGACATTGTTTTCTAACCACACTTTCGCATCGTTTGTTTACCATTGATTTTTTATGAATATAGAGCCTTTCTTTGAACCGTTTTTATTTCATCTTAATTTAGTGATGGGAAATTGCCTTTTTACAAGTAAAGCGACCCTTCCGGTCTAATAATGGCGTCTTACAGTGGTTATTGTTCTGTGCCACATTGCAATTTCTAGGCCAAAAGAAATTAACTTTTCAAAGATATCCTGAGGAAAATGACCCAAAGGTTTATTTTGAAACGGAGATGGGACGAGAATTAATCTCAAGAAGAAAAGCCTGGATATTAAAGGTTCGGATTGGCAAACCAATAAGCAAATTTATGAAAGTGTGTTCACTCTATTTTAGCAAGAAGATGAATATGAAAGTACAACTCTTACAGAAAAACATAAGCTCTCAATCGTTACTGTAGCATCATTCCCCGAGCATATAGCCATATTGAGGGAGCATCTTTTTTGAGAAAACTTCATATATTTTGAAGAATAATCAATATTCATCATTTTTTTTTAAAAAGACTCATTCGGCTTGCCATAGGCTACACAATATTGTAAGTAACAATTTTCAATACCTTAAATAGACGAGTTATTATAGAGAACCCGATTTTATGCGGTTTTTCCGATATAACTCGATGAGAATCAATGATATCAAAAAATTATAAGCTATCCAATTGATAGATCTTTTTAATACCTACAATTTCCTATTTCAACTTTTTTTGATAGGAGCTGCACTTTTTGAATTACCAACAAAAAAACGATTTTCGCAATTTTGCCAATTTTTTATGTTATGTTCGATAATCAGGATCGAGTCGCATGAAATTGAAACTCATCCTGAATTTTAATTTCCTATACGCTCATATTTTTATTTTTCGGATATTAATTTTTGCACATTTAACATTGGGCCACTTCCTCGATTCTTGGACTAAAGGTCCACCACATTTTATTGGACCGGTCCACAAGTTTCAGGTGACAATTTTATTCATCAAAATCATCCTCAATTGAAAATTGAACCAAACATGATTCTAGCTTGAAGAAAAATTCTGAAACTGAAAATTTGCATTTTCATTCAGATGGTTGTGTATACAGGGTGTCAATTTGAAAACTTCCCACCCTTAATATCTTCCTTCCAGTAAACAATATGAGTAATCGAAAAAACAGGTCAATTTTATTGTCAAGGGGGACACTTTCAAGGACTATTTGTAGCCCTCGTGGTTCAACACCCTAGGAGGGGTAGATGTTACCATTAGAATTTTAAATGGGAAGGGGGGTCAAGTGGCACATCATTTTGATGGGCGTTCAATTCTTGTTCCAATGGTACCCTGACTTATTATTTTTTGATGAGCATTTTCCGAAAAATTGCGTTCTAAACTAACAGAAGTAATTATTAGAACGCCTATACTGAGATGCATGGTTTGGCCAGAACTGGTTAGAATATTAGGTGGTACCGTTCCAACCCTGTATTAGGGGTAACATTAGCCATTAGCTCCAAACACTTTACATAAAAAAGTAGTCTAATAGTAAAACGTAGATGGTAGTAAAGTTGTGTTTATTAAATGCTGAATTTTTAAGTGTCATCGCAGAAATTGTACAGATAGCCTTCCTTTTTTGCTACTTCTGCTGTAAAAAGTTTCTGTTTTCCGGCAAAAAATTGGTTAGCAAATTTGAACTATGTGGTAGTATTGTGAATACCGTTGTACCTGTTGGGCTGTTTAGGAATTACTTTAATAAGTGTATAAAAGTGTAAAAATGGTTTACATTCTTCAAGACAGAATTGAAATGATTGTAATTTATGGCGAAGTTGGAAAGTGCGCACGAAGGGCGGCATGTCTTTTTAACGAAAGACATCCAAATTGTAATGTAAGTCACCGGTATGTGCTTGATTTGGTGAATAAGTTTTACGAAACTGGTTCAGTGACAAATAAAAAAAGAAATAACCCCAGAGTACTAAATGAAGCAGCTCAAATTGAAGTTTTGGGAACATTTGCTGCAGAGCCCACGAGCTCCTTACGATCAGTATCAGAACAGACGGGAATGTCACGCGAGACTATAAGAAAAGCATTGAAAATGCATAAATTTCATCCATATAAAATGCAGATTCTTCAAGAGCTCCACGAGGATGATTATGATAGAAGAATAGAGTTTTGTGAAATCATGTCTCATCGAGTCAATACCATCCCTAATCTTCTGTTAAACATCTGTTTCAGCGATGAGTGTTCATTTTTTCTGAATGGCAATGTTAATAGACAAAATTGTCGCTATTGGAGTGACGAAAACCCACATATTTTTCGGGAAGGGCATACACAAAAAAGTTAATGTTTGGGCTGGTATTCTTGGAAATGCCATTCTTGGTCCATTATTTCTGGAAGAAAACTTGACTGGCAATCTGTACCTTGATATGCTTGAAGAGACTATCGATCCTCTTATAACTCACGAGCTAGAAACTCAAATTGATGCAGAAGGTAATGAACTTTTGCAGGAGGATCTGTTACATTTCCAGCAGGACGGTGCTCCACCTCATTATTTTCTTCCCGTCCGACAGTGGTTAAACGAGAGATTTCCGGGTAGATGGATTGGCAGAAGGGGAGCAGTTGAATGGCCTCCGAGATCACCGGATTTAACACCCTTAGATTTCTTTCTTTGGGGGCATCTTAAATCCGTTGTTTATAAAACACAACCTTCTGATATTGACGAACTTAAAAGACGAATTACAGCAGCATGCCGGTCAATTCCTAGTGAAGTTTTCTGTAATGTTAGAGGGGAGTTCGAAAACAGACTGTATTACTGTTTAGAGCAAAATGGACAACATTTCGAACAGCTAATAAGATAAGCGTAAGTAGATTTTATGTTGGAAATGTCTTTCTCGCAAATTAAATTTTATTGTGTAGAAGGAAAATAACCACCAAATAAAAAATCCCATGCGTAATAAATTTATTCCTGTCATTCAAGGGTTGGGAGCGGTGCCACCTACTCTTCTAACCATTTTTAAGGGAGTCAATACAATAATGCATCTCAGTATAGGCGTTCTAATAATTACTTCTGTTAGTTTAGAACGCAATTTTTCGGAAAATGCTCATCACAAAATAATAAGTCAGGGTACCATTGGAACAAGAATTGAACGCCCATCAAAATGATGTGCCACTTGACCCCCCTTCCCATTTAAAATTCTAAGGGTAACATCTACCCCTCCTAGGGGGTTGAACCACGAGGGCTACAAATAGTCCGTGAAAGTGTCCCCCTTGACAATAAAATTGACCTGTTTTTTCGATTACTCATATTGTTTACTGGAAGGAAGATATTAAGGGTGGGAAGTTTTCAAATTGACACCCTGTATATTAAATCTCTTGTTTTCATTGTTGATGGTCTGCCGGATATTAAATGCAGCGTTGTCGTACTAACCAGATGTCATTCACTATAATAATCTCTTATCGGAGATGAAAATACTTTGGTAATTAATTTCCTTCTATTTCTGTTCTGTCAGTATTATTCGTGTACAAAACCGTGTACAAAAACCTCCGAAACAGAAAACAACTTCACGAAATAAGATCATATTTTGCTTTTTAACCTTGCAGAGAAAGTAAAAATTCACGAAAATTCGTTACAACTCACAGTCGCTGAAGTGTATAAATTGTGTCCGCAGAGATATGACGAATAAATGACGAAAGTTTGTTTAGAGAGTTGGCGAAATATAAATCAGCGACTTTGAGATGAAACACAGATAAAAGTCGGGTGAGTTACGCACTTGATGAAAGTTCCGTTACATTTCATATTTTACGCATATCTTGATCTGCAAATAATATCATGGCTTCAAAAAGGGTTCGAATGAGGTCACCCTCTGAATACGGAAGGGTATTTTGAATGAGAAATGTTAGGGCATCTGAAATTTCTGAAAATGTTCCTACTTGAAAATAGAAACTCTCGCTGTCCTGTTATTATTTTAGGTCCAAAATCATTATAAGAGTTACTTTAAAGCCATAACCTTATGGATATGGTTCAACCTTAATCAGCATATCCGTAAAGTAGAGTCGAAAACTTCTCTGCTTTATTAGACTCACTAGTACAGGGTGACCTGGCCAAAAATGGCTATTCTTCCAAAGCACTTCTCACTCCCCTTCATATCGTTATTTGCACTAGGTTGAACTAGGTTTTTTCAATTATGTTATAAAAATAACATGGTTTGATGTGAAATAAATCAACTGAAACTTAAAAAACCTTTTACTTAATTATATTCATGATGGATGATGGATGGATGGATATTTGAGGATAGTATCCCTGTGGGGATTTTCTGGCAATCTTTAGCTGCTAGGAGTCTTCAAACATGTTGATATGAGCCTGTCGATTTCAAAACATTGACAGTTCCGTCAACGCTTTTTCTCCTGGCTGCTGACACCATACTTTCAAAGGGTGTAGTGTCAAAGTCTCCTTCGATATCTAGACAAGCGCATAGTGCTATTCCTTTTTTGCCAGTTCTTTGTTCTCAGTAGAGGGCAAATGAGAGATCAAACGGATTCAAAAAGGATTCAAGGCCAAAACTTGTGGGGGAACAATTGGATTCACATAAAAACTTATGAGAGAACAAACGGAATCAGACAAAAACTTATGAGAGAGCGAATAGATTGAAGGTCAATGAGTGCACGTGTCAGATATCAGATTACCTGGAATTTGCTGACGTCATAGTTACAATCAGCGAAATTCTATACGGGTTCAACGACTTCTCTCAAGGCTAATAAGTCATATATCAGATTACCTGGAATTTGCTGACTTCATAGTTCCTGTTACAGACAGGTCGGCGTTCAATACGAGTTCAATGACTTTTCTCAAGGTCAATAAGTGCACGTGTCATATAGGTTAAATTTCAGGTTGCTATGCTTCCAGCGAAGCAGTTTCAACGAAACCTTTACTCCATAGGTTATATTAACCCGCAACATCTTTTTCCCCTCTCCTCCCAAAGAAAGTCGTCAACACACGAAGACATTTCAACGAAACGTATATATGAGAGCGGTTATTTATAATCCTGTTTAGTAGTTAGTGATCGTTAGAAGTGTTATTATGTCTTCCTCCAAGGTATATAGCGTTCCACAGCTCTATGGAATTTTTCAATCTTGTTGAGACTTGCTTGTAACCGGAAATATGACGTCAGCAAATTCCAGGTAATCTTATCCTTGACATGTCCACTTGAATCCCAAAGCTCTCTATAGGTTTTGACCTTGAATCCCAAAGCTCTCTCATAGGTTTTGAACAAAAACAGAACATTGAATATCCTCCAGGGACCTTCCTGGGAAGTACAAATTACCTCTCAATGAAACATCGGCGTGAATACATTATTGAAACATCTCAAAACCTTCCAGAGATGATTGTGCTCGCTGGGTACGATGCTCCCGAGGTGTGCTTCCCGTATTGCTGCCACTGCCGGGCATTCCGTGAGGATGTAGGTGGCTGACTCCTCATCCTCCAATCACCACCTGCATTCGGTATCATCCGTAATACCTGAAATGTTGAGGTGCTTGTTAGGATGGCAGTGTCCCGTCAGGAGCTCTGTCACTAATCTGATTTCCTTTCTGCTCAGTGTGAGCAGAGTCTTGGTTCCTCCCAGTATAAGGGCGTCCGATGTCCTCATGATCGGTGCATCTTCTTATGTATCCTGGAATTTCATTTCCAGAAATTCCTTCATAGTGGAGATGCACCATGATTTAGTAACTCCTAGGATAGGTTCTGGACCAATCGTTGGGCTTTTCGCACCTTGTTTGACCAAATAATCAGCCTGTTGTTTCCAGGTACTCCTGTATGACCAGGGACCCAAAGTAGCTTTACTCTATTGGCGGCAGAAAGTCTTTGCAGACCATCGATGCATTCAGACACCAGCAACGAAGTGACTCCATATGATGTGAGAGCTTTGATCGCCGCTTGGCTGTCGGTGCATATCGTGATTTGCTGGCCGCGGTAGCCTCTGTTGAAATTTTCTCTTACACAGATGAGTATGGCAAACATTTCTGTTTGAAATACAGTAGCAAAAGTTCCTAGAGCGTAACAGAGTTCCGCTTTCGGAGATTGCCCTTATACCCCGGCGCCGGCTGACTCACCCATCCTGGAGCCATCTGTGTACAAGATGATCCCCTTAGTGGGAATCAGGCGGTGCCCGATCCGCTCCCAGTCCTCCCTTTCGAGACTGACTGCGGCCTTCTACTGAATCGTATGGCAGGTAACGAAGTGTCACCCGGAATTTCCAGAAGGGGACTATCCCTTACCGTCTGATTCCATAATCGAGAATGTCCACACATTCCCTCGCTTCGCCATTGGTTGGAACTTCTTAGGCGATCTACGGCTTTGCATGCCTTATGTTCGATAAGGAGGTACAAGGGGGTAGTCCTATGAGCGTCTACAGCGCCCTGGTAGGTGCAGTCCTCATTTCACTTGTTATCGCAAGACAGGCAAGTCTTTGTACGTAATCATTGGGCGTATGAGAGTTGTGTGGATCCAATATAGAATCTTGGGGCTGTTAATTCAAATGTTAATGCTAGTAGTAATAATAAATAAGTCATATGTGTTTGATTCAAGATTGTATTTTTCTTTATTCCACTAGTGGATAAAGTGGTACTTTATACGGTTTACAAGTGTGGATGAATCTTCAATTTTGAGGTGATTGTTGATGAGCATTACTATTTTGTATTGTAATGAAAAATCACTCTGTTGAAACTTTTGATTCCGACAAAGTGACCAGACCAACAGCACGCGGAGCTCTTCCACCGCGATTCGGCGCTAATACAGGCGACGAACCGTTCTGGATTAGATTGCTGCTCGTCGGGTTCGTTAGGCAGGACTGAATGGACAAAGGCTGACCACATCAGAGAACTCCGGCCGCTTTCAAATCCCGAAAACGATTGCCATAAATCCAGCGGTCGAGTGCGAATTCAATAATATTTCACGGCTGCGAAATATTCCCAGTTCAGTTTCAAAGTTTTGTCCACAATGACGAGGGGAACAATTAGGTGGTGGCTGGATGCTTTCCATGCAGCCGCCAGCGAGCCTTGAGAGGCGTTGGGGTTAATATCCGTACGTATTTATGACAAGTTTTGGGCAACGGCGGTCTGTTATGAAGTGCTTTTATGGAAAATGCAACTGGATGGGTGGTTGTTCATGTATTTCAGAGACTTACTGGGTCTGATTGTAAGCTTTGGAATTGAAAATTATACTCAAAAAACAGAGCTGCCACATGAAATCAAAATGGATATAGAAACAAAAATGACACTGTTCTCTATTAACTGAAACATTATTGCACACGTCACAAATGACTCAACTAAAACTGTTATTTTTCTTAAACTCCTGAACACCTCTTTTATAATTCTTCTTCATAAAGGATGTGACATAGAAGTTCCTTCCAACTTCAGACTGATATCTTTAATTCCCACACTTGCAAAAATAATATAAAAACTAGTGAAGAAAAATATAATGGAATTTCTGACAAGTAATAGAACACTGAGTTCAGAGCAGTTTGGTTCTCTGAATTCAAAAAGCACAAATGACACCATCCACGGATTATTTAATGGTAAAGATGTGGCTGCGGTGCTGTTTGATCTTTCGAAAGCATTCGATTGTGTAGATCATGATATTTTGCTGCGGACGCTTTATCGATACGGAGTTGAGGGAGTCACTCTGAACTATTTCTGATCTTATCCCTCTTACAGAAAGCAGTGTGTCCAGTGTGTCCACTTCCTCAGATACAATTGGCATAAGGTGTGGAGTACCTCAGGGATTTGTACTGGGTCCTATACTTCTTCTTCCATATGTAAATGGTTTTACAATTCTACCAATTTCGGGAAATATAACGTTATTTGCAAGTGATGCAACCATATATTTTCCCATAAAGATGAAGATGGACTCCATGAAATAACGAGTAGGGACATGGTCCTAATCAATGACTAGTTGACTCTCTGATTTACTTTTACTAAACACTGAAAAGGCAAGTACCATTTCTTTTAAATACCGGATGTCAATATAGGTAGTCAAATATTAATAAAAAAGTACACAGCAAAATTTTTGGGAATTTACTTGGACGCAAATCTGGAACTTGAAGAGCAGATATGGACCTTGAATAAAAAATTGGCATTTGGTCGTTTTATTTTGAGGGTGGTTTCTAATGAGTTGGGATTTGCTGCAAAGTCAGTTTATTACGCACATTATTAGGCTATATTTGAACTTTTAGGAGTGTGTATATCACATGTTATTTATGATTTCACTTTTGTTTGTCAACATGAATTAATTCCTATGTACAATAGGTAAACATAATATATTATATATACAGGGTGTCAATTTGAAAACTTCCCACCCTTAATATCTTCCTTCCAGTAAACAATATGAGTAATCGAAAAAACAGGTCAATTTTATTGTCAAGGGGGACACTTTCACGGACTATTTGTAGCCCTCGTGGTTCAACCCCCTAGGAGGGGTAGATGTTACCCTTAGAATTTTAAATGGGAAGGGGGGTCAAGTGGCACATCATTTTGATGGGCGTTCAATTCTTGTTCCAATGGTACCCTGACTTATTATTTTGTGATGAGCATTTTCCGAAAAATTTCGTTCTAAACTAACAGAAGTAATTATTAGAACGCCTATACTGAGATGCATTATTGTATTGACTCCCTTTAATAAAAATGGTTAGAAGAGTAGGTGGCACCGCTCCAACCCTTGAATGACAGGAATAAATTTATTACGCATGGGATTTTTTATTTGGTGGTTATTTTCCTTCTACACAATAAAATTTAATTTGCGAGAAAGACATTTCCAACATAAAATCTACTTACGCTTATCTTATTAGCTGTTCGAAATGTTGTCCATTTTGCTCTAAACAGTAATACAGTCTGTTTTCGAACTCCCCTCTAACATTACGGAAAACTTCACTAGGAATTGACTGGCATGCTGCTGTAATTCGTCTTTTAAGTTCGTCAATATCAGAAGGTTGTGTTTTATAAACAACGGATTTAAGATGCCCCCAAAGAAAGAAATCTAAGGGTGTTAAATCCGGTGATCTCGGAGGCCATTCAACTGCTCCCCTTCTGCCAATCCATCTACCCGGAAATCTCTCGTTTAACCACTGTCGGACCACTGCTGGTAATGTAACAGATCCTCCTGCAAAAGTTCATTACCTTCTTCATCAATTTGAGTTTCTAGCTCGTGAGTTATAAGAGGATCGATAGTCTCTTCAAGCATATCAAGGTACAGATTGCCAGTCAAGTTTTCTTCCAGAAATGATGGACCAAGAATGGCATTTCCAAGAATACCAGCCCAAACATTAACTTTTTGTGGGTGTTGTGTATGCCCTTCCCGAAAAATATGTGGGTTTTCGTCACTCCAATAGCGACAATTTTGTCTATTAACATTGCCATTCAGAAAAAATGTACACTAATCGCTGAAACAGATGTTTAACAGAAGATTAGGGATGGTATTGACTCGAAGAGACATGATTTCACAAAACTCTATTCTTCTATCATAATCATCCTCGTGGAGCTCTTGAAGAATCTGCATTTTATATGGATGAAATTTATGCATTTTCAATGCTTTTCTTATAGTCTCGCGTGACATTCCCGTCTGTTCTGATACTGATCGTAAGGAGCTCGTGGGCTCTGCAGCAAATGTTCCCAAAACTTCAATTTGAGCTGCTTCATTTAGTACTCTGGGGTTATTTCTTTTTTTATTTGTCACTGAACCAGTTTCGTAAAACTTATTCACCAAATCAAGCACATACCGGTGACTTACATTACAATTTGGATGTCTTTCGTTAAAAAGACATGCCGCCCTTCGTGCGCACTTTCCAACTTCGCCATAAATTACAATCATTTCAATTCTGTCTTGAAGAATGTAAACCATTTTTACACTTTTATACACTTATTAAAGTAATTCCTAAACAGCCCAACAGGTACAACGGTATTCACAATACTACCACATAGTTCAAATTTGCTAACCAATTTTTTGCCGGAAAACAGAAACTTTTTACAGCAGAAGTAGCAAAAAAGGAAGGCTATCTGTACAATTTCTGCGATGACACTTAAAAATTCAGCATTTAATAAACACAACTTTACTACCATCTACGTTTTACTATTAGACTACTTTTTTATGTAAAGTGTTTGGAGCTAATGGCTAATGTTACCCCTAATACAGGGTTGGAACGGTACCACCTAATATTCTAACCAGTTCTGGCCAAACCATGCATCTCAGTATAGGCGTTCTAATAATTACTTCTGTTAGTTTAGAACGCAATTTTTCGGAAAATGCTCATCAAAAAATAATAAGTCAGGGTACCATTGGAACAAGAATTGAACGCCCATCAAAATGATGTGCCACTTGACCCCCCTTCCCATTTAAAATTCAAAGGGTAACATCTACCCCTCCTAGGGGGTTGAACCACGAGGGCTACAAACAGTCCTTGAAAGTGTCCCCCTTGACAATAAAATTGACCTGTTTTTTCGATTACTCATATTGTTTACTGGAAGGAAGATATTAAGGGTGGGAAGTTTTCAAATTGACACCCTGTATAAATTTTCAAAGAACATTTTCAGATTCCTCAACCAAATTATTTTCATCCGAATTCATCTCGCGTAACTTTTTCAGGAATTTTTGAGAATGTCGGAAGAACGCTCAGGTCAATCTAACTATGTGAATTGGTAGTTTTTGCTATAAATATTACTATTTTTTCCATAGGCTGGGAAAGTAATTTTGACTTGAACATTCATTTACTATCTGAGTAATTATAGATACCATTAGCGATTCACAAAGGTTTTTAATAGTAATATTTATCTCATAATAACCGAAGGAATACAATTTTATATTATGGATTATTTTTTAAATTTTAGAAAGATCTCAGAAAGAAATATGAATAGTTTCGGGATTTTTAAGTTACCTAGTTCTTTGGAAAGTACTGTCAGAGATGCTAAGGACTCTGACAGTACTTTCCATGGAAAAACTTAGGCATTTTGTACAACCCATTTCGTAACAATTCATATCCTCAGTTTTTCCCTAATAAAATTTTGTTTAGCTCCTCAATGGATACTCTCTCAAATAGTAATAACAATATAGTAGTTTTGAATATCCCTAATCTTCATGATCGGGTTCAATTCGTTAATACCTTTTATACATCTCTTCCTCAAATAAACAATATTTCTCCGAAACTGAATAGATTCTTTAATGATTTTGACAGCATTAAAATTGCAAATAAAACTGATTTAACGATCAATTCTCTCTTCACTAAAGTAAAAGACTAAATTCCTGTAACTCATCAAGCACCTTTAGTTTATTGATTCCTTGTTTCAGTTGTTCTAATGAATATATAAGACAAACTAACAGATTATTAAAAGACAGAATTTGCTCACATAAGAGGGCCACCAAAAAATGGTCTTTGCTAAACTTAACGGACTACAGAGACAAGCGAGCCTGGCGATTACTGGAAGCATCCGCTCCACGCCAAGAATGTCATATCAGCTTGGGCAGACAATAAAAGACTCGAGTACTGGCGTAGTCTACCGGGCCTAGCCCATTCCAAAGCATTTATTGCTTGCACAAGGAAAAAACAGGACTCTGACAAACTTCTAGAACTCAATAGAGCACATTTCAGAGTTATAGTAGGTTTGCTTACTGGTCATTGCAATCTCAAATATCACATGCATTAACTCATACTGGCACAAGATGCAGAGTGCCAGTTATGCATGGAGGATGATAAAACGGCAAAACACATAGTGTGTACAAGCCCTGCCGCTGCAAGAACCACATTCTCAATATTTGGCGATACGACAGTAAGGCCAGAAAACCTGGTAAATTGTTCTCCCAATCCTCAATAGACGAGGAAAGTGATGACGTCACAAATGTCATTCTTGTCAAAAACTGATTCCAAACAAACATCCATCAAATTTAAATCAGCTTGTCTGATTGTTTATATGAAGATTTTTCAACTTCTATTGCTTGAGAAAACAAAATCTAAACAACCTAAGTAATACAAACTAATAAGCAAAGCAGCAAATTATCAACAGAGAAAGTCACCTAAAATTCTTTGTTTGGAATCAGTTTTTGACAAGAATGACATTTGTGACGACACACTTTCCTCGTCTATTTCGTTAAGAGATTGGATATACTGGGAGAAATATAACCATAGGGTGAGCCACCTAACCTATATGGGAGAGGGTACGGTATGCTGATATTGCGATTGATCAAGCTAGTTGTGAACTTCCCTGTATACAATGACACACCCAACACAACATCTCAGTAAAATGCAAAGCCATTGCTAGAAGGTGAAAACGGGTTTTACTCACTACACTCGATATTTTACATATTTTGTAACATTTCAAGTTGTTTGTAGGAAGCCAAATTTCAGCGTTGCTTGCCACATAAAACAGCCAACCATAAATCTGGAAGAATTTAAATTAGCAAACTGTGCAGTGTCAGATATAAAAGAGATTAAAAACATGGCTCCAGAGGCACAAGAGACTTGGTAAATAACTACCGTAGTTTTCGTGGCCTGACTAGATTGCTTATTATAAAGTTTTCAAGGGTTCAGCCCGTTTTACTACAACAATAAATGTTCCAAGTTGCCAGTGTGACTGGCGATTGTCGGAATAATGGCGAACCGCCGCCGAATTGAGGTTAGCTACCATGTTTTGCAATAGAAACATTTGATTGTCTCAGAGGGAGTGGTAGGGATGGGAGATTTATTGTATTAGTTTCCATTTTCTTGGCCATTTACTGTAGACGGAATTTAGCTCATCTCCCGCATAATTTACGACAGACGTAGTTTGAGCTGGTATCTTCACAATATGATTCGATATCAAAATTAGAAGGAATGTCACTGATATAGTGTGTCCTCATTCGAGCAGCAATGTAATTCGTAATTCATAAAGTATCGATTCGAGAAATTCTACCTTTAGATATGCTCTATTCGTATGGATGAGAGAAATACAAAATAATCATTCGACAATTTCATTTCAATATCAGTTACTCAGGTGACAGCATGTCAAATCATTCCTTGATAATACCGACCCAAGATGTATAGAAACCCACTGTAAATATTGTTTCCATCAGATTACATGATCCCATATGGGTAATGCGTTGCCATGCATATACATGTAAAGATACATACCTCATGTAACATAATGTGAACTCATAACTTGACTTTAAATGTGAATTTCCAATATATTCCTTGTATACTTATGTAATTTTTTCCATTATTCCAGATTTGATGGCGATTTCTACATTTTTGATTAGGTGTTTTTACCATTATATTCAAGTAGTGCCAATTGACATACATGCTTTAGTATGTATTATTAGATACATATTCAAGTATTTGTGCGGAAAAATACAGTTTTTACATACTTCAAATGTGCTTTTCCATATATTCCCCGATAATCACTTGTATTTTCATGTGATTTTTTCCCTAATCACATATTTAGTAAAGCGATGTCAATTAACTTTGCATATACGCTTATAAATCCGTAATGATGAAGAGGAGGAAGGAGATCTGCATAAAAGACATAAAATCAGTATTAATGATACTTTATTCATCATAACATTATAATATATTGAAGGAAAATAACTCAAACTCTCAAATCATTTGAATGTTGTAACAAAAACAATTATTTAACAAAATGTCTTACTCTAATAAGACTACCCACTCACCGATTTCATGTTCGAATTGAGATAATATCTATCCACTTGTGATTTGGAATTTTAAATTACCTGTGCAATCAAGTTATAATACTAGGAGGATTATGTATATATTACATTTTGGCATGTATTTTTCCCACCACTTTTTACTGTGCATGGTATTTTCACTGATTCGCTTTTGTATCAACAAAGTTGTTGAGACTGTAATTGCACTGATACCGTTGGCTTCATTCGTCGATGGATGGCGTATAAGTCGAAAATAGCCGAGTTTCCAACATTCCGAAGTAATGAGTCATAATTATTTTATTAAAATCTGAATGTTTACAAATTATGGTTAATGAATATCACAACAAATAAAGTTCAATGTTGAAAATGACATAACATGACACTTGTCCAAGCGTCATCATGAATCTGTAATTTTGCCGCCATCTGTTTGCTAAAGAGGTGAAACGGTATCAACGCAGTAAAAATATCACGAATCAAGTAGGCCGTACCTTAACACTTTTGTATGTCGGTTTCACACAGCGGAAAACTCCATGGCCAAAATCATCCTACTTTGGTTGTGGAGGAGGACATCATACTCATTGGCTTCTATTTGCCTGAAGGTGGGGAATGAGTAGTTCCAATAGATTTAGCACTTCTCATTCTCCTCAACGGACTCAATATCCCTATGTTCATGAGGCAACACCGGTGTCTTGTCTATACCGTACGAGTACCGTAGATGGTTGTACAGCACTCGTAGCGCTGCCTCATGCCTGTGGATAAAGGCTGAGACCGCATAAGCTGGGCATGCTGACAGCATTATGGACTCAGATGCCCTTGGACACGCCCTGTATCTTATTCCAGGGCAAGCCATCATAAATCCCTCGATATCCAACTTCAGCTCACTTGACCTGAGGAATGAAGAGGTTAAACTTTTAGAATAGCCAAGTTCTTCAATGTTGTTGAAAATCTCATGCATTTGATTATCCGTGTATTGCTGTAGGAGGACCTGTGTTTCCACAGCTTTGATATGAGTTTTTTTTTTGCGAAATGGGTTCCATCTCAGGTTACAGAGTTTAGTTTCACCTATTGAGTATGTACCGAGGTGCTGGGTACATACCTGTGGGCCGGCTCGCCTGTAACAATACAGGTTGAATTTTGTCTGGCGTTGGAAGGTAAGGGTCTTTCCTAGCTCTCACAAGTCTCTTGAAGACTTCTAGTTGTTGCGCGTAGGGATGTTAAAGGGTAACAAAACTAAAAAATATCGGATACTTCCGTTGATTTTGTGTTCGGCGCATTTTGAGTTGAAGATGAAGATGAAATTTCGTTTTCAAAAACAAAATTATTTGATTATTTTTTCTTATTTGTACCCAATAATTTGCCGCCCTGTATATGGATCAAACACAGTTTGCGGTCAAGTGAAGATGTCCTTATTTTTCACGGTGAACCTTTATGCAAGACTCCATTCAACTTCAGGACATCGAAAATAGTCTCCGATCTCGTCTCATATTGATACCCAGTAAATCGTGGGACACTGGAAGTAATGGGCTCGGATTCCAGATATTGTATCAACAGCAGCAGCGTTCGGCAGTCGACATTCAAAACGCTCCACAGTGGATTTTGATAACAGCGTAATTTCCGACCGGGAGAAACCGGAAGACCCACTCCGATTTAATGGTAAAAGTGTGTTTTGTAGGGTGTTACATGTTTATACCATTTAACTTTGCTCGCTGGAGCGGAATCAAACTATTAACTATATTTCCTTCCATTAAATTTATGTATAGGAGAGAAACGGTCATCCACAATGGCGTCGCTAAATGGCGCTTTGGCGAATGGATCGGGGAGAAAAACGAACGATTGAAAAATATTTTGTAAAAACATTTTTCACACTAGAATTATTGTAGGAATAATGTTCTTGAATTTTAGAAAACTGTTCTACTCTTGATATTCAAGCCTAAGAGTGTGACATTAAGGAAAACTTTCAGAATAATATATTTTTTCACGGTTATGATGTTTGATAGATCCAATTAGATTTTTTTGAATTTTTTTCGTAACCCCCAAAGAAGAGTTGGAGACACAGGACTTGAAAATCCCGTGAGGAGTTGATATTCGTAAATGCCTGCTACTCTGAAGTTCCAGATTATTGATAATAAAAATATTTGTGTAATAATAATTATGACTAGTACAAAATAAAAGTTTGAAGTAGACGGCTATTTCATTGATTTTGATTATATACTTATATCATGATGATTTGTAATGGATTTAGAGAGGGGCTATACATGAAAATATAAACAGAAAATTTATTGGGTTCAACCTTCAAATTGTTGTGCAATCGTATAGATTTGTTTCGAGCTTAAGCTCTCATCGGTATGGTAAAATCAATTGAGAAGATGTTCAACACTAGGATGTAAAAACAGAAACAGAAATTGCCAACAACGGGCACATTTGTGGCTTCAGTCGGAACACCTCGTGTTTACAAGGCTAGAACCGACGTCTCCACTGAGGCAGCTATAACTACCTGCGTGAAAATAGTTTTTATTCTCATTGATATACAAATATACTCGACATCCAGAACATTTGGAATGTGGTCTAGATTCAATCCCCATGGACGAGCACTGCTCGCATCTGGCTCGTTTCTTATTAAATGTTGGCCATTGCTGAAATGTTACACCAGAATTCCATTTGACTGGGAATTCCAAGGAATTTCACGGAATTTCAAGATATTCTACGGAATTCTAAAGAATTCCATGGAATTCCAATGAAATCTAAAGAATTTCACGATATTCCCCAGAATTCCAAGGAATGCGATATATTAGCAAATATTCAATTTTGTCATTAATATGGATATAAACGAAATAACTAGAGATTTGAGAAACTAATACATTTATTATATGAATCCTATGTGATCAAATACACATTTCTGGTTACATATATACGAAATCTTGACGTCCCCTTTGTATATACGAAAACTTGAGTCAGAAAATGGACATTTGATCGAAAGTTTCAAAGGACACGTCAATTTTTGATTCTAGGGAGACTAATTTTGATATGAAAATCATACCCCCTTATGGTCAGCAGCTACCCCACCTATTTTCTTTAAAGGCATGGTAGAACATCAGTCGAGAGGTCTTTTGTGCCTCTATTACCTCTGTACTTTCTTCCGAAATTGGTTCATTATGAAAAACGTTTCATGAAAAAAAAGAAAATTTGCTGTCGTTTCTTTTATTGAGCAAATCAACAACAAATGATATCAATGGGAACAAAATCAACGGATACCTCCACTTAGTTCTATACAATTATACAGTCGACTTTCGAAAGCATTCCTTTCATTATTCAAGATCCAACGGTGCAAGATCAGGTGATCTAGCTGGCCACTCCACTGGACCCCTTCTGTCAATCTAACGCATTGGAAAATATTCGTTTAAAAACTGTCCCACCTGAATGTCAAAATGTGGAAGTGCACCATCCTGTTGGACCCTCTTGTTGCTTTCAAAGGAATTATCTAAATTATCACTATTTTCTTAAATCTGTGGGATCATAGGATCTACACATTCTTCTAATAGATTGAAGTATGTGTCTCCATTGAGATTACCTTCGAAGAAGAATAGTCCAACGATATGATTATCACGAATGCCTGTCAAAACATCCAATTCTTGTGAAGTTTCTGAATGTGTGAATTTTGTCTATTTACTTCAATAGTCAACATTAAAGTGCTTTCGTTGGGTTATTGGTCAATTTCTCGCTGAACTCATCTTAGTTTGATTCCTGAACTAGCCGTATTTGGAAAGGAAGAAATATGTAGGCTTTTTTTAAATAGAGTAAGGAAAGCTGTCGAGAGTCGACTGTATCATTGTATGAAATTAGGTGGAGGTCATCTTGAGCAATTTTTTCGTTGATTTTGTCCCCATTAATATTGGTTGTTGTTGACTTCCTCAATAAAAGAAACGACAGCAAATTTTTGTTTAGTTTGTTTTTGGTTATAAATCTTGATAACCTTTCGACACTAACTCTTTCACATTTTGTTTCTGATAACCAGCATAAAGTTGATTTTTTTATAATATTTTTTTTCTGTCCGATATTGAATTCTGCAAACATACTTTTTGCAGACTATGTGACTAATCAAAACCGCGCTCGAATGATGAAGTATCTCGAGAGTCTCTTGACTGTAATCACTTCTCACTACAGAGACATTGAGAAGAAACTACAATACTTTCAGAATAACTTTCTCGGTTGTGGTCATTTCCTTCAAATACGAGGATCTTTCCAAATTTTTAGCTTGTATTCGTGCAATATTTTTGTTCGGACACTGTGCTCTATAAAATGTGCGCCATCGAATACCATATTCATATCCTCGTCTTAATTTGATTCTGGACTATTATGGATCCACGGATTTTTCTCACAGAAGATCAATGACTTGTTTTAGGAAGAGAAATACCGTTTCTCCAAGGTCGAAAGATTTTAATTTTTCTTCGAGCTGTGAAATGAAAGAATCATCAACAAAAACATTGTATGTCATAAACGAAGTGAACTCAGTTGGTGTTTAATTCATATTTCCATGTTCAGAGGTGGAAATGAAAGTATCTAGAGATGCAAACGTCTCAATATTTACCATTATTGAGTGAATAGGTTGGATTATTTTCACCAATACATATAAAACAAAGTTCATAATTATTCGAAATTTTTTCAAAACAATTTTTCATTAAAATTTTTTCAAAGCAACATGTTCATTCTGAATATTCTAGCAATATATCGAAATGATATTGTACCAATATCGCACAATGTTTCGAGGCCAATATTGCTTCAAGAATATTTCACCAATATTATTTTCAAAATGATCGAAGATTATTGGATCAATATCAAGAAATTTTCAAAATTTTCATCGCCAAGGTTAAGTTAGAATAGTTTGCCAATATTTTCAGAATACTAATACTATCCCAAGTATCCTACACCGATACTGTCTTAATTCTAATGTTGCCTAGAGAATTATTTGCCAATATTATTTCAAAATTGTCCAAGTAACGGACCAATATCGCAAAATGTTCACATTTTGCCAATATTTTCATAAAATTTTCCCAACATAATAATTGTCCGAAAATATGTTAAGTTGAAGAAAGTTATATCTGATGGAAAAAACCCATTCAATCAGTGTGGTCTTGGTCTTAGTCATTTGATCTCTTATATTCCGGTTCTACTGACCTAGCACCGGACGACTCGAACATATAATGCCCCAATTCCTTAATTCCTTGACAAACTCATAATTGACTTCGGCTCGTTGACTCCTAAAGTTGCACTGACGGAATTATCAGGATCATCAAGCTCCACGGAAAAGCTGATCTCTTCTGTTGCTAATGGCAACCGGCTCCGTACTGTTTCACGAATCAGTTGGCGATATTCAACGCTTGCTCGGATTTTTATTGCGAACTGTGGCAGTCGCAGGTCTCCGCTCGACCAACTTTTCCGACGGGCCTGTCATAAACATCGTCATCCGGCCCATTGACGAAATTGTGTTGCCATTAACAGTCTATTACGTTAATTGGTTTGAAACCATTTTGCGGCGGCCGCAGCAGCGTTGATGACGGTTGAAGATTCTGGGTTTCGGGTTTCAGGAGTTGTTTCGATACGTGGCTAACAATGTAGTCACGAACAAGTGTCATTTCGTGTAAACATGGAAGGTTTTCCGGAAATTCTGTATTGAAAATAATAATTAATTGGAAACATAAGCCTTGCTTACACAAGGTGAAAGGCAAGTTCAAATCGACGTGACCCATGCGTCTTGTATCTTATCTAAAGTTATCCAACTTCAGTAGGGCCAAATAGCTCCAAAGCAGATTGTCACTCGTGGTTCAGTGGCGGATACAGGGGGGGGGCGAGGGGGGTGATCGCCCTCCCCCCCAGTCCATAGGGTTGAAAAAAATTCAATTTGCTTTAGGTGACGCGACCCTTAAGTTTGCTTCTACAAGCCCCATCACTTGATTTGGATCAAGCTGCCAATGCAGTAAAAAATTCTTCGAATGTTTTGCAAAATTATCGACGAAATGCCAACACTCATTTTTCTGAACTGTTTACAAAAATTTCAAATATAGCCGAACAGTTAGAAGTCGATATTAATGTCCCTCGACTTGCGAAAAAACAAATCCACCGAGCGAATTATGCTGCACCTCATGCTGAAGAATACTATCGTAGAGCAATTTTCGTTCCATTACTAGATCACATTCTACTAGATCTGCAAGAAAGATTGCCGAAAGAAACATTAGAAGTATTTAATTTGAATTTGTTACTCCCGTCTAAAATTGTAAAAAATTACACTTGTGAAAAAAAACATAACGCTCTGAAGCTGGTAAAATTGCTCGGAGAACGATACAAATTGTTTTTGGATGGAAATGTTGTAAATTTAAAAAGAGAGTTTGAAGTGTGGACAGAACATTGGACTAAGTCTGAAAGCAATAAATTGATCCCACAATCCGCACATTAATTTCGACAAATATACTTTTCCAAACATCAGAATGCTCATCAGAATTTTGGCCACACTTCCAGTGAGTAACGCTACTGCCGAAAGAAGTTTTTCAACTCTTCGCCGCTTGAAAACATGATTACGTACTACCATGGGCGAAGAAAGGTTGACTGGTCTCGCTCTACTACATATGCATTCCGAAATAAAATCGATCTCGAAAAAAACAATTGAAAAATTCGCAAAAAAAAATCACAAACTTGAATTCGTAAAGTGAATCTGAATCAATTGAATTTATACAAGTTCTCTAATAAAATGTTATCGAAAATCTATTAATTTTAGTTTTTAGAAGTAGTATGTGCAAATACTGTAGTGAACATATTGTATACTGTCGTAAATATATCGTTCTAATAAAAATTATGTTTTATATTACCTACTTCGTCAGTAAAAATTTCCGTTCCGCCCCCCCTCTAAAAAATTCTGTATCCGCCCCTGTCGTAGTTGGACTATCGTGGCTAATCAAGTGAAACATGCAATAACTATTTAAAAATAACCCAATTTGTAAAAGGAAATAAATCCTAACGTAGATTTTATCGAAAGAGTTCATACACCGTATTTGCCAATAAGAGAAAACAATAAGTTTGTCAAATGAAATGATCAGCCTCTCACAAGGTGAATAAACGCTTGCTTTACTGTTATATGACTGTTTCTAAAAGGAGGCTAGTCACCAACATTTTCCTGATGAAGTAAATGATTGATTAGTGTAAATGAATTTCGCCCTTCATTTTCCAATTTATTCAAAAATGTCATCAATTTATATGTACTATAAGTGGAAATTACTAAAGATGTATTATTATTATTATACTTCAAGTGTCTTCGACCGTTACTTTCCTCTCATACCTGATTGGAATCACGACTCGCAAATTCGGTTTTGTTAGGTCTTGATACACTTTTGGAAACACCCTCGGCGATACAAATTCATACCCCGTAATATTATTTAAACTTTCATTTCATTGAAATAGAATAGTCACGTCCGAAATTTATGAGAAAACTTTTTTTTTCTCTAGTGTTTTGGCAAGGACTACTATGATCATTAGCCTTGTGTTCTGGATAGGCCTTGTTACTTACTACATACGCCACCTTGGGAGTAGCGCTGTAAATTGGAACGCAACAGTGAATTGTGCAGGACTCACCCTAGTCGAGCAAAGAGATTTTAATAATTTAATCGGTTAAATTAATTTAAGTAAATCCCAGCTACAGAAAGGGCTCAAACTCCGGACCTTTGACTCAGAGTCGGGCGCTCTTACCACCGCGCCACACCATAATTAGTTTAGCAAGAAAAATGCTCACACATTCAAATTTCACAAGACCATAGGCATCCCAACAACGCAGTTTTCTTTATAAAACTTGTTTGGTGCATCCCCTCAAGGGGGTGGTATCAAGACCAGCCACCGATCTGGACGTCTGCACTATATCAAATATCTTTACCGAATCTCCCAAAATTCGTTTCCATCGTTTATTTGATCAGCAAATACAGTTTTGCTGACCGTATCCCCAGATCATTCATTACTATCAAAATATGATATCGTTCAGTCTGATTGAGTTGACAGTAATGAACTCCGACTATACCAAATCTGCATCCAGTAAAGCAATAATTTCTTACTATAAACTATAAGGAATATAAGTATGGGTTGCCGTATACAGGCTACACCATGGGATACATAACAGAGCGTACTGATACACAACTAAACATTTCACTATAAAAAATAGTGAAGGTATAAGGAAAAATTGGATAACAAAGTCAGTGATAAAACACTCGACTAAATAAAATCATTAAGTTTTCTTATGGGCACAAAATCCAAATAATGACTATTCAACGATAAACAATAAGAAACGAGGAAGAAAATAAACACAAAATCTCAACTACATGAAAAAAATGCAATTTGCCAGAGGCGTGTCTCTTTCCTCTGTTGATTTATAGAATGCGAGCGCAGCGAGCATCCGCTTTGATTTCACCTTTTCATACTAATAAATGATCGAATTACCAGCAACTTGGAAAGTTAGGTTAGGTTGTAGGCACACCAGGGCGTGTCTCTTTCTTCTGATAATTTAGCTTGTACTGGATCCTTTTTTCTCGTTCCTGGGATTTATTGTTCTGATGGATTTTCATACCGGAGGTATTTTTTACTAGGGGGTTAATGTTTCGGAGGTCATTGTCAGTAGATTTTTGTCGGGGGGGTTTTTGTCCAGGTGGTAATTTTCCTAGAAGCGTTCGTAACAATTCAAATCAGTATAGGTTAATATTATTTGTGGAATATTGGTGAAATGATATACAATGAATGTGATAAAAAAGTTGAAAATTCAATATTGTTTTCTATCACTAATAGAATCGATATGAGAAGTATTTTGGGATCGGAATATAATTATAATATTCTTTCAAGAATAGGTAAATTACATAGAACAGAATTACAAATAATTGTGAATGAATGTGAGTATATCAAAAACTCTGTTCCAAAAGTATAATATTTGATAGCTGAGTGAAGTTATGTTGACTTTATATTTACTTAATAAATACACTCAGAAATGTTTATATGAGTACCTTGATCCTTCTTCTATGCTGTGGACTTTGGATCACTGCTGAGATAGTCTCCTTTTACAGTAAGTTTCCTTCGATTTATTAATATCAGCTCCACGTTTATTACCTCAATTGCTTTACCAGTTGTATTTTTTTACTTGACATACAATAATGAATACCTTTCGAAATAGTATATTGTACAATGAGCATGAAAAGACATACATTTCCCACGAGTAGGTATATGAAATTTTGTAGTACGAGCGTAGCGAGTGGGAAATGGATCATTTCATGCTCATTGTACACTATACTTTTTCTACGACCATCTGAATCATTAACAAATCTGTGATATTTTTAATAATTCTTTTTATCATAAACTCTCCTGCCGTCATGTTTACATGGTTTAGATAATTTTTTCTTTCTTCACCCGTTGAATGAAACATCTACTTTTTTTCTTTTTGTACACGTACCTACCTACGTCGTGAAAATTATTATAAAAATCAAACACTAATCGATTTCATAAAATGAAAAAAAGAAATGTGGCTGCGTGGATTTGAACCCTCGCTCTCACTATCCAAAGTCCACGTGTCATCTGAATCAACACTCGTCGTTACTAAAGCACATAATAATTTGTTCAAATTAACTGCTATATAGAAAGTATCTGTCAACTATTAAAAAATATAGAATCCGATTCTAATCAATATTTTTCAATCGAATTTTGTAATTATCTTCTGATGTGAAATGTCAAATTATTAGACAGACGTAAACAAACTTGATTCGATATTATTTATGTTCATAAAATTCGTTAATACCTATAATGAGTCTAGTAGTTCATAAAAGTCGTAGGAAATGAATATTTCGATACAACTAGCCCGTGGGAAATGAAAATCGGTGTTCCAACGTGGTAGATTTCTTAATCGAAGACGCAATTGAAATGTTCATTTTTCTCAATGGTCGTAGAAAAAGACTTTTTCCTCAATTTTCATCTTTACAAATATTTTACTTGTTCCTTCTTCGAAATTTTTCAACTTCCTCTCTCCGTTTTTTTTTTCGTATTAAGAACCAACTTAGCAACCTTCCAGTTTCCATTGCTTCTTCAATCAACAGTCTTGAACTCTCCTCAAACTTATGATCAATTTCTTTCTCACGTTACACTTTCAAATAACTATTCTAAATTCAATTCAACATCCAAATTGTATTGCAAAACTTGGCACGTTTTGTCAAATTTCCAATTCATTCTTGTTTTCTCTGCCTATAAAGGCGGATTTTTGCACACTGCTTTTTCATTAATCTGTAACTTTCACCAACTGTCATTAATCTTAAATATACTTTAAAAATTTTGGTTCCTTATGCACTCGCTTTATTCAATTTATCGGACCTTTTCTCGAAACAAAAAGAAGAGTAGTGTTACGTAGTTATATCATTCAACACTTGTTTTGAGACGAAAACATCAAATAAATTAATACGTATGGCTAAAATACAGATAGCGTTAAAATAATAAAAGTGCAAAAAATTATTCAATATTTGGAATACAATATCCAAAATTTTACTCATCAACATATACCTATTCTATTATCAATTATTTCTGTTTTTATCAGTATGGGTAAAGTATAGGTAAAATAGGCACGCATTTGTATTTTAAAATTTGTAGATAGTGTCGTTGAATTGATAAAAGTACAAACTATACTCTATTCCAAATAAGAATACAGTGTTTGAAGCTCAAGCTTCACGCTAATTGGTTGAAATCCATTCCAGTATCACACAGTGCAATACCGTATAAGCTGCTATCTGAAAATATGGTAACATTTTCAAAATTGGCGCTTTCCTTGGCCGCAACAAAAATCTAGCTCTGTGAGTTTTCCTCACTGATCACGGCGCCACCTACTGTATTCTTATTTGGAATGGAGTATAGTGGAATTTAGAATAACGTAGGAACCTTTCACTAATAATACGTATTCTATTATCATGTCGTTGAAATCAGTGAACAATTCTCAGTTAGTATGTACATTGAATACAGTCAAGAAACGATAACGATGTATAATTTGATTTGCGACGTAACAATCTTTATAGGTTTGCTAATGAACATTCTGGTTGTTGTTTGAAATTTGCAACAGAACTAATATTTTCCATATTATCCGATATTGAATTATACAGTACGGTGCAATTGAATGGAATAAATTCATTATTTCAGAATATAAATATATTTTGGAAAATTTCTCGAACACGTCGATTTTCTTTTCCGATTGACCAATTTTTGAACCACACCCAAAATATATAGGGTTATTCGCATTCGAGTAAAAATGACTTTCATGATATTTTTAAATGGGACACCCAGTGTATTTTTCCATATGTGGTTAGGGATCGTCATTACAAATCCAACGATACAAGGATTGATGGGATTATGTCAAACGGCTGCGGAGATATGAGCAACATACTTCTTCATATGCCCAATGAGTGCGACAGAGACTTTTGACCTTCCGAATCGTGTGGAGTCTCAGTCATACTCATTAGACATACGAGGAAGTTTTTTGCCCATATCTCCGCAGTCGTTTGACATAATCCCATCAAACCTAGTATCACTGGATTTGTAATGACGATCCCTAACCAAATATGGAAAAATACACTGGGTGTTCACTTTAAAAATATCACAAAAATAATTTTTACTCGAATGCGTATAACCCTATATACAGGGTGTTTCTTAAGTACGTGTAGAAACTTCAAGAGCACGTTGCTGACATCGAAATAAAAAAAAAGTTCCCATAAACACATGTCCGCAAGTTATTCGTTTCTAAGATACAGAGTGTCAAAGTTTAATCATTATATTTGTTTTTTTGTGAATAAATGCTAAAATATTTGTGATATACGAGTAAAGTTTGGTATCTGGGATGATTTTTCAATGACAAAATCAAATTGTTATTCAAAATCACTTGCATCGATTATTTCAAATCTCAATAACTCGAAAACAGTGACCTGTATCAAGAATACAGTTTTTACACAAACTGAATAATAAATATTCTCAGATACAGAACTTTACCAAAATATCATATTAACCACAAAGAATAAAAATAAGATATCAACTTTGACACTCTTTATCTCAGAAACAAATAACTTGTGGGCATATGTTTATGGGAACTATTCTTCTTATTTTGATGTCAGAAATACGCTCCTAAATTTTCTACACGTACTTAAGAAACACCCTGTATTTAGGGTATGGTTGAAAAATCGGTCAATCGGAAAAGAAATTTGACGTGTTCGAGGAATTTTCCAAAATATGTTTATATTCAGAAATAATGAATTTATTCCATACATTTGCACCGTACTGTATATCATTACGCCTGACTCAAAAGTGTGTTCATTTATCTCGATTAGTACAGAAGTTATGAATGTGAGCCACTTTTTTGCGACACTTGGTACAAACCTGAACATTTTCCTATTTATTCCGTTTATAATCATTTGATACTATTATTATCCAAGAATGAATTTGGTATTTCAAGATAGCAGAAATGTGACCATTCTTCGAACTAAACTGTACACCATCAACTGAAAGACAATATTTGTTTGACCCAAAAAATGAGTGCACATTAGCATTATCGCACTACTAATCCTGTATCAAACGTGATAACCCTATTATCCTCTATCTACAATTAAAACCGAAATAACGTTTTACCATATCAACGCTAAATTTATTAATAACCTAATGACTAACATGAGAACTGTACTCAATTTATGCATCGAGCTTCAAGTGCTGGTCATTGAAATAATTATTATTATATTCAACATCCTCGTTACGCGAAATAATTATATTCCTCTCGAATTTGGGGAATTAGTCTTCGGGTTTCGTTATAAGCGTGGACTACACATTTTGAAGTTCATCGTTTTTTCGAAATAAAAATGTCGGTTGTTATTTTGAAAAAAGTGTTGTGGTGCCACTTATTAGTTTTTCTCCAAATTTTTTGCCCATTTGCTGAATCGCTGACAGTAGGTGGGTATAGTTAATTTTTCCTAATTTTTTTAACCAAACCCTTTGAATTTATACCAAGATATACAGGGTGTCCGGTAAACCTTGTACAACATTGACACTGGTGATAGACCAGGTCATGACTGTTCAGAATATCGGAATTTCACCTTAGTAAAAATCTCGTCGTTTTCGAGATAATGAGCATTTTTTTAATTTCTGGAAAATCACTACCTCAACTTAGATTTTTGAGAGCCATGTCTACAAATTGGGACCAATTCAAATATCTTTGCTGCTGAAGATTACTGATGAGTGATGCTTTCAGACCTACAAAACAGTTTTTCAGAAAACGATATAATTTTTCAAGAAATAAGGGTAAAATAACAGATTTGAGTTTCACCAATTTTTTCAACAACAGTTTGACATTATTGATTGAAAAAATAACCAAGTGGAAGTGAATATTCATTACAAAAGAATTCCCATTTTCCCAGACTCAACCATGGTATAAAACATACGATAGTTATTTTTGGAAGGAGTAGAATTTTGATTATATTAGAGTGTGATGTTATTCTGAGCTAAAATCAACTCCATTAGACTCTGTCAGTAATGTCTTTTATTTTTATCCTATCAAGATGAAATGATTAAATAATTATGAGTAATAACGAATCAACTGCTTAGAAGCGTTCAATGAGATATAAAGAAGTAAATACTGATTCAACGTTATTTTGAATCAACACACACCATAAATCACAATAACGAATATTCAACATTAATAATATTACAAAAATGATATTTTCCATCCACTCGTACGCAGAGACGACATCTTTTCAAGAAGAACCTTTTCAAATGTGTTATAGGTTATAGCACCCATATCAGCTTTTCTCTAAGCGACATTGTGCAATCGGATATCGTTCTGCATAAAGCGCTGCTGCAGTAGTAGCACTACCTCCACATTCACAATGAATGTAGTGCATATGAGCATAGTATAACGTGTGTACGGCATGACAAATAAATAAATACCACTGAATGAAACAAACGGAGTAATTTCGAAAAACTAGTTCAGAAGTCACAAGTTGTTCAAACAAAATGTGACAGCCACCTACTAGATTTTTTAATTCTATTTACATGCACAACGCTGTATTTTATTTTTTCATTAGGAAACTATTGCTTCTACGGACACAACACAGGAGTTTTTAATTCACCTCCTACAAAATTTTGCACTTATTTGGCTACACCCTGTATATCTATCGGTCTCTGAAACTTCGTTGAAATCTGGATGTTGGACAATCGCGACATTTATCACAAGAATTCGTATTAATCGGTTCCATGGCGGATAATAAACATTTCATTACGATAATTTTATTAGGCTTAATTACATGAAAAGTTAATTTTATTGACATACTATTTAATGCTACCAATCAGTCTATTCCTTATTATTAATAATCATTTTCACATTGATAAAATCGAGATAAAATAATTTTTGGGCGTAAAGTTGATGGAAGCCTAGAATGAAACCACGCCTAATTCAATGGAAATCACTTCCTCCAAAAATAATAATAGTTTTTTTTTATACCATGGTAGAGTCTGGACAAAATGAGCATTCTTTTGAAATTAATGTCCACTTCCAATTGGTTATGTTTCTTTCAGACAATAATGCCAAACTTTCTTTTAAAAAATTGATGAAACTCAAATCTGTCATTTTACCCTCATTTCTTGATATTCTTTTTCACTTTCTGAAAAACTCTTCTGTACGTCTGAAAGCATCACTCATCAGTAATCTTCAGCAGCAAAGATATTTGAATTCGTATCAATTTGTATAGATGGCACTCAAAAATCCAAGGTTAGGTAGCGATTTTCCAGAAATTTTCAAAATGCCCATTATCTCGAAAACGGTGAAATTTTTAATGAGGTGAAATTCCGATATTCTGAACAGTCATGACCTGGTCTATCACCAGTTTCAATATTGTACAAGATTTACCAGACACCCTGTATAGGTAAAAACTATGGAAAAGAACTTTGAGAGAAAAACTTTTTCAGTTACCACTGAAGGTGCTCATTTCTGAAATACTTACATTACTATTTTTTAACAGAGACGACTCAGAGACGAGCTTTTTTCAAATAGAAAAACCTGTAATTCCTTTATCTCCGAAGTTATTAGAAATAATGCTGAGCCAAAATCTACATCTGACACAGAATTCTGCGTAAAATCCAGTGGCGTGCTAATTTTTTTTTTCGGGGATGGTTTCGAAGATACGACACAAAACTATTTTTTTTCCAATAGAACACCCTGTATTTTATTACTTCGTTGAATTCATTATTTTTTTCCCATCAAAATGATGTATAATACTATATAAGTAGGATCTTCAAAAATGCTAAAAAACACTAAAACATCACATAATGATGATTTTTTGTTAGTGGGCCATGGATTTCCCAAGATTCAATAAGAGGATTATTACATTTTATTATTATCAGTAGTAGATCATTGATGATATGAACATCCTTGTTGTTATTATGGCTACTATGCAATTGAGAGCTCTGTTTTATCAAGTAGGCATTGGAGAGAAAAAAAACATATCTGATCGAGCTGTCTTCGCTATGAATTAGTATTGTGTTTCATCGTGTTTAGGTTTGTAGGAATATTGAATCTTGTAGAAATAATTGTTTGTGAATTTGTTAATTGAGAACTGATAATGGCTGGAGGAGATTTGGTTTTTCAAAACAATGAAAAATATGACATTAAACAATGTTTCAATGAATGCAATGAAAACGTTGGCGAAGCTTTTGAACTTCATTTGAACAGGTATGACGTCGAGAATTTTATATTTTGGCAACCTCGTAATCGATTTTGATTTTTTTACATCATGTAAAAGTTCAACTTGGAGGAATAAATGTTGATAAGAAATATACAGGGTGTTCTATTTCAAAAACTTGTTTCTCAGTTGGCCCGCATATATAAAACAGCCAGTACGATTGAAATTAATTTTGGAAAGGGTTACTTCAGAAACGGAAGAAGATTGTTCCTCAAAGTATGTTTTTAGTAGTTATGACTTTCATAATATCGAAGGAATACGCACAGTGTATAAAACAGTGTATAAAACACTTTTGAAATTATCCTCACGGGTAGAGTCATTTCTCTCGAGGATAGTTTTATAGATGTTTCATTGAATTATCCAAGTCCTTAGCATTTGAAAGGAATCATATATGTCCCAAAATTGGATCCTTGTGGGTCCCCTATATCTACTGATATGAGGTCTGATAAAGTAATATTCATATCCACATATCGATTCCTATAACGCAGATACTATGATATGCACGCCAGTGGAACAACCCTTATACATCACTTAATACCCCTATTTAAAACAATTTTTCCAGTAGTATGTTACGATTGTCGCAAAAAATTGCCTTGATCAGATCACAGAATATTCTGACAGGGCACTCTCTTGGCTCAATTCATTTAATTATTTCTCTGCAACAGGAGTTAATATCTGTTGATTCTTCGTTTTATAAACATTATTAATATTACATAAACATTCTGCTATTTCCTCTTTTTTTTTCAGGAATCTTATTTGGAGAGGATACGACAGAGAAGCAAACTTTAATAAATGCTACAATCGAGAAAAAATCGCAGAGAAGAGATATCATATTTTCCACTGATATTCAGCATGTTTCTCCACATGATAGCTATGAAACCAGTGTAAGAAGTAAGTGTTTGAATGACTGAAAGAGCATTGAATTATGTCAATATCAAGACTAAAACTACTGCTCCAAACAACAGTCATGATAAGGTTTGCGCAAATGGCAATAATAATAAAGAAAGAACTCCCAAATTGGAGTCAGATAATCTTCAGGAGAGGTATTGTTAGGGATTTCTATAATGTTGTCTTCAAACAATTGTAATTATGGCTTACAAATACTTTTACATAGAAAAAAAAAAGTTTTACATAACATATCAATTATTTTATTGCAAGCTGACCATTCTCGTCATTATTATTATTATTGCTCGGTGGAGCTGGCTATCGGCCGAAGTACAGGTATTTCTGAGTAGAACCTTTCTGCTAGGAGACAGAGCCCAATTGGAAAATTTCAATTTCAGATCATTCATAAATAAACAGTTGAAGAAATAGAAGCACAAAATAGCTATCAATATAATGGAATTATTAGGCAAACTATAATAGTAGAGGACATTGCTAGATGACGAGGCGATAGCCGAGTCTCCCGCAATGTCCAAGACAGTGTAAAAACGCTAATAATCGAGTTACGAGGATAGATTGAAAAATTATTATCCTACCATAGGACCAAACAAAATTTCAATGTCAAAATATTTTATTACTCAACATATTCTCCTCTTAATTGGATACATTTATTACAGCGAACCTGCAACGTCTCTAGACCTTTCAAAAAAAAAATTTTTCTTCTTGTTCTGCAAACCAGACCGCCACAGCTTTTATTACCTCCTCGATGAAAGAAAATTTACGACCTTTTAAAGGAGGATAGTCGGACGGAGTCAAATCTAATGAATAAGGGGGGTGTTCTAGTAATTCAAACCCTAATTCACGAATTTTTTGCATGTCAACATGAGATTTGTGTGCAGGGGCGTTGTCCTGCAAAAGCAAAATACCTTTGGATAGCTTTCCGCGTCTTTTCTCTTTATTTTTTTCCCGTAGAGTGGTCGTTGATTTCGAATAGTAATCTCCAGTTATTGTTCTACCCTTATCCAAAAAATCAATCATGATAACTCCATGGCAATCTCAAAAAACTGAAGCAAGAACTTTTCTAGCAGATTTTTGGACACGAAACTTCTTAGGTCTTGGAGAACCGGAATGTCGCCATTCCATCGATTGTTGCTTTGTTTCTGGATCGTAGAAATGTACCCAAGTCTCATCCATAGTAACAATTCGGTTTAAGAAGTCTACATCTTTTTCAAATTAAGCACAGATCCAACGCGATGCTACTACCCTTGCACGCTTTTGGTCAACATTCAAACATTTGGTGATCCATTTTGCAGCAATTTTTTTCATGTCCAAATTGATGAACGCGTTCGTATGAAATTTTCAGTGCTTCAGATAACCGTTTTAGCCCAATTCGACGGTCTGTTAAAATCATGTCACGAACTGCATCGATATTTTCGGGGACTGACACAGGAACTGGCCTTCCCCATTTTCAATGAAAAATTTACCTTTTTTGAAGCTTGCAGTCCAATTTTTCACGGTCGCATACGAATGACATTGATCATCAAGGGTATAAAGCATATCTTTGTAAATCTGCTTACCTCTTAACCCTTTTAAATACAGGTACTTGATGATGGCTCGATACTCCAATTTTTCGATTTTCACAATTTCGGTGGACATATTTTTTCTTTTAATTTATTACGTAACTCTGGTTTGATTTTTTGACGTCAAACTTCACACTGACACTTCTAATAAGTTATTGTTCGTTGCTATGGTAACGCAATATTTTGTATATGCAGGGAACTGGTCTAGGCTAACTAGATATCAATACATCCTCGTATTATAAATGAATAAGGTTTATGTAGGTTTTGGTACGTTTATGATGTTAATAATTATTAATGATGATTCCATTTAAGAATGTATTAATCTTCAATGATATTATTATATTATTATAAAGATAATTAATTAAGGTTAACAATGATACTCATTTACCATACTAACCTACGATTATGTGAAAAATGGTTATTTTTTCTGAAAAATATTCGAAATAAATACATCGTTATTCCAAATATAAAGGTAAGAGAGTACATGAATAACTGAGCAAAAAACATCCACTATTATCATCATTCGCTTGCTGTTCACAGAAGTTATCTGCAATAACAATACAATCTTCCTGGGTAATTGGATTCCGGTCCATGAGCATGATTCAAAGCCAAGAGATGGAGTGAATGAATTCTTGAAGCTCTTTTTCCACGCCTGGAAAACCAGATATTATTCTCTTATTTGCCAGTTGATTCTCCGTTCAATTTTCTCCTGAGCTCGTCGAGCTTATGAAAAATTTAGATATATTATTTTTCAATTTTCTTTTCATGATATCAACGCATGAAACGAGTTTCAGAATTCCATCAAATATCTGCCAAGAGTGGCATTGAAATTGTTAGTTTGGTTCACGAGAGTCAATGAGCGGCAAAATCCAATAAACAGAGTTACGATCTTTTCCCAGCTAAGTAATCATTCTGCTACTTCATCAGATTCTTATATGTAAGGAATCATCTATAATACCATAATTCCATCTAATATTGATCAACCCACATTAGTGAAGTGATTTTCCTTCTAGTAATTATGGATGCCAAATTTCGGAAGATTTCAGCTACGAATATCAATATTCTAATAATAAATTTCAGCAATTCAAAAATCTATTTCTAATAGGAGTATTCTAAATTGAATGTTTATTTTGAAAAGTTTTTACTTCTAGACCCGTTTGTTTATTTATGTTTCATCTCCTTGGCAAACCCTTCTAGATACCTTCCTAATACAGAGTCTTCATTTTTATACTACTCACACTATTCAAACTAACGAACCGTTGCAACCTTTCCCACGGACGTATTGGTAATTTATAAGTTGGTTGGTTTTAAGCAAAATTTTCACTGCTTGAAATTTTTGCCGATAAGCAAGGCCATGAAAAATTCTGTCGAATTTCATTCTGAAATATTGTGTAACGGTAGAAGGCACTTGATTATCATTGCTTGAATATCCATTTTCACAATAATCAGAATTAAAAATTTAGGAACGTTATCTTCGACAGATTATTTCCTGAATTTTTATTCACGTTTTTGTGACATTGCTGAGTCTCGCGTGTACTGTAAATTCGAATTTTTGGTCAGATGTCAGTTTACACTTCAGGCAAGAAACCCTTCATGAAGGATTAGCGAAATGAAGGTATTTTCCTGGCTTATATACTCCTTTTTTATTGTACTTTAGTAGGCAAAGTCTCAATTTTTGTACGGTTCCAAAAGGCTTGTGATAGGAATTTATTTTATCATCAAATCCATAAATGAAGCGGTGTAAGTTTTGAGTTGCAAATACAATTGCTAACATCTCTAATTGTGCATATTTTTGCTCCTCGAAGCAAACGCAATTGGATGACTTTTTTAGTCATACAGGAGCCTAAGCCATTTCTGGAGGCATCTGTCTCGATTTCAGTATTCTTGAACTGGAAAATGTCAAGATTGAGGCATGAAGTGCCAATATCGAGGCATTGGGCAATTATTTTTCCATTTTACAATGATTCTCCGTGTGCTCTGGTCCAACCCCAGTCAACATCATATCCGGTTGAATTTCAGTGATGGGGTTACTATGGACTATGTTGGGCACAAATTTTCCCAAAATGCGCAATTTTATCTTTCGGATATTTCTCATGTAATATTATTTACCTCAACACCATTTTTGTAGCAGAGTTGACCAATGAATTTGACAAATTTTTCATTTATATTAGATTTTCTCTTTATTGAATTTGACATTAAATTATTTTGTTCTTTCTAATACTGGGTGTTAATTATTGTCGTGTGTAATTTTATTGGCTCTTATGAGGTCATCAAAGTAGAGATTTATTCCATCGGTGACTTCAAAAGTTTGTTTGTGAAAAATTTCGGGAGCAGAGTCAATTCCAAATGGAAGTCGGCAAAACACGTTCCTGCCAAATGGTGTCCCAAAAACACAATATTCTTGGCTATGTTTATGGATTTCAATTCGAAAATAGCCACCGTCTTTCATATCCAATACTTAGAAAAATTCTAAGGAACCTCTTCGTTTGAATTGTCATATTAAAAAAAATTGCTCAATCGAGCAATAGTAGTTATTATCACAAACAGCAAAGAAAATATTTTTGATAATAGTTGTTAACTTTCTGTGGTAGGTGTAACTTTCAATATTTTTTTTATCCTTCAGTGTGTAAAATGATGAACAACGGCAGCGGAGTAGGTGCCATTTTCGGACCTGATTCCGCCACATCCACAACGATTCTGGAGTCCATTTCTTCAGAGTTCCAGATACCATACATAGTGACATCCTGGCGATCTCCTTCTCTCAAGTCATCCAGATATCTGTTGAATTTCTTCCCGGAAGCAAATCTATTTGCCCATGGACTGGCGGAAATAGTAAAGAGTTTCGGTTGGAAGAGCTTCGTTATCATTTACGAAGAGGATGAAGCTCTGCTGAAGATGCAAGAGATTTTGAAAATGCAGAAGTTTAATGAATATGCCAGAACGAATAAAATTGTTTTGGAGAAACTTGGACATGGCCCCGATTTCAGGTGAGCTACCAGTTTTTTTATAATTTTCGAAGGGTGCTGCCATCATGGATAATACATTTTTTCAGAATCAATGATGGAATTATTTCAAAACTTCTTGTTGTCGACAAAAGTTCATCATTTATTCATCTGTAATTTGTTCTTTTCCTAACAGGCATGAAAAGTAACACTTTTACGTATTTGTCTGGGCTGATCGAACTATTAGTTTGATCAACCATTAAAAAAACCTGAAAAATCATTGGATTTGGAATGACCACTAGAAAAATTGTTTTCAGGATTGTACCGCACGTAAAAAATTGCGATTGTTATTAACAAAATAAGATGAAAAAAATATTTAGTTTTTTCATTATAACTCAAAAATATTATTATTTAAGAACTTAAAAAAAAAGTTCCGTAAATAGGAGGAAATTTCCAATAAAAATGTTGAAACTTCCGGAACTCTATCTCCATCATTGATATTTTGATAAAGACTATATCACAGAAAATACTTTTTCTATAGCATTAAATGTTATTTTAAAATATTTAATGAATTATGGTATAATATGGACACTTGAAAGAATAAATTTCCATCGGAGAAAAATGTATTTGTCTATTATTCACAAAGTTATTCTATTGGTAATAAACAAATTTTTTTTCCAGTCTTCGTTTTCATGAAAATTGACGTAGAAGTTTAAGTAATTGACCTATAAATTGTTGGCTTCCTGGAGCCCTTCTACTATACCTACTCAGCAAGATCAAATGATGAAAGATCATGAAAGTTTATTATTTTGTTCATCATAATTTCTTTATAAATAAAGAAAAATTAAATATTCAAAAAATTTTGTTGAACAGTAACATTATCGAGTAACTGAAGATTCCTGAAGAGTCATTGTCAATATGTCTCATTAATTAAACTGGGGATAGTGGAATACGAGTGGTTGGAACAAAACAGTTTCAGTTTTTAATGATTGTTAAAAAAATTGTTAAAATTGGTTTTTCCGTTAACCAGCCAGGGATTAACGATGTCTTACCTTTTTACATGCGATTCCTTTCACTTCCTCGGGCCATCAGAAAAATTTCCACATTCGCTAGGGTTTGAACCTTCAACTGGCAGCCAAACTGGTTGAAAGAGCTTTGATTCAACCACTCGGCTAACTAGATACCTGGCCATTAAAAATATACAGGATTTTATTTGAAACTCACAGAATATACTGTACATTCTGTTCGAAATAACAAACTTGTCGAAACGGCAATAAGCTTCACTTTTGCAAATTTTTCAAATGAATTTAGCATCTACTACTGAAATTATTATTATTAAGAATAAGAGGATGAGATGTTGTAGTTTCCTGTCGAAAGTAACCTCCAATTATTTTGCTGACATACGTTATTTCATCAATGGAACCTACAAATAGTCATATTTATGTCAATGAGCATGCTTCCACAATAACATCACTATTTTTTCTCCAGTAATGTATGAAGACCCATCCATTGTGGATACACAATATATTTCCAGTTTTCTTTGAGTATACGATGTATTTCATAATACTCTTTCTTTTTCAGATTAACGCTATCAAAAATCAAAAAATCTACTCTAACCAACATTATACTTGATTGTGATATAAAGCATATAATGGCAATATTATATCAAGCAAAAACTATGAATATGCTTAATGTGTACAATAATTTCTTCCTAACAAACCTGGTGAGTTACAAACTATTAATGAATTTTTTATTTGTTCTCTGGTAATTTATTATATGTTTCTATGGAGCTGAAAATTGGACTTGCTTTTCCTATATTGGAATGACAATTTCCCTCATATTATTCAAACCAACCAAATGCCATAATTTTTCAATTGAAACCAATGAGAAACAGACTTTTCGCCAACACTGTCTCCAGCCCGTGGTATTTTCAAATCGGTGTTTCGCTTCTTCCTTATTTATACGTTTCCATAGTTCCATACATTTCCATAGTTCCATAGTTCCAGTCGCTCAAACTGTGTTGCTGCATTTTGTCGGGATATTACTACTGAATATTGGCCAAGTGAAAGTGTTGCAGAATCCGAATATTATGATTATGTAATTTCGAATTATTTTGTACATCATATTCTTCGAGCTTGAGTGGATCTGATGTTGTAATTGAGTCTTAAGAATTTGGGGGTCACTTTCTCATCGCGACAACGAGAGAGAAAAGTTAAAGATGATAGTAGTTGGGCTTTTTTCTTCCTGAGCTGGTCCAATCTTCGATAAAGGGATACTATCTCCTCCCCGTAGAGGCGTCTAATAAATTGTGAAAGACTTTCGCGGCCATCGTCACTTACATGGCCGTATTCTACGAAAATATGAGGTTGAAACCGTTTATAAACCTTCAAAAGAACTGAAGGACCACTTTAGATCAGCGAAGGACAAACGATACGTACTATGCTCTTCTGGGGTTTATTGCATTCCATGTTCCTGTGGCAGCGTTTATATCGGAACCACGAAACGCTCCGTTAAAACAAGAATCAAAGAGCACTCGGCTTGCTGTCGGTTAGGGCACACACAGAAATCCGCTGTCGCAGAACATACTCTCAACAACGATAACCATATAGTGAAATTTGAAGAAACTCAAGTCATCTCTTCAACATCTGCCTATTACCCAAGACTCTTCCGGGAAGCAATTGAAATTCAGGCGCGATCTCAGTTTCGGTCTTTAAATGGGTTTGGCTGTTGATTCATTTGTTGCAGTCATTAGTTATTGACTGCTAGACCTACCCTATACTGATGAGGAGCAACACTCCGAAATCGATATATAGGTAGTCCGAATGTTTCGATGAACATTCCCATGCAACCAAGCAATTGCAGAGATAACCTTGTAGGAACTCTGCACGGAAATTTCATTAGATGTAATTCAATGTTCGTCGTTGCATTAGCCAGGAAAGTAGTTGTTTTCTTATGGATTTTCGACCAACTTTTCCTATTGTATAGGATATTAGCAGTGAGCAGTCCTCCGGACATCTTATGCCTTAAGGATGTAAAAGTTTCAGTGTGTGTTTAGAGGCTGTACTCAATATATGAAAACAGTTGAGACTCAGGCATATGATTTTCGATGAGAGTGATGTTCTGCGGTTGTTTTCCCAATTAATCCATGGTAGATGCTTGGTTTTTTCTTGGTGTATGCGAATAGTCTTTCATCTTCCTTCGTTAGGAAAATAAATTAAGTCGTTCTGAAATTTCATCCCAGTCCTGACATTGTCAGCTTCTTTCCTTAATATACATGTTTCTAGCTCCAACATATTCTAATTTTGTCTCAGCACCTGGATTTTGGTGCCATCAATGCGATGCTGCCCGCTTGAAGGTGACAAACAGATCTGAAGCAGATCCTGCTGAACCATCTATTCTCCATTTTTATTTTCGAATTGTTACAGAATACGATCTGTTGATGGAGAACGTAGCATAGAATTCTGTTCAACTGATTTATTTTTATTTTCAGGATGCACACACCTTGGACTATTCTGAATTACACACAACGGCGAATATAACCACAGTTCGAATATTTGATGACAACAGTGAATTTCTCAAAAACTATGTTCGTTTTATGGAATTAGGAGAACTCATTCATCATAAGAAACTGAAGGTGACAATCAATCCATGTACTTATTAAATTTTTCCATAATTTATACATTTCACTCGGAGTCTTACATCTTGAAATATTTGCTATCGTACCTAAGTTATTCCGGAAATAGTATATTGTGTATCTAGTAGTAAAAGCAATACATTCTCGGACGAGAATGTAAATTGTTGGCCGAGGCGTTAAGCCGAGGCCAACAAGCATTGAAGTCTGGGAATGTACTTTTACTACGAGGTACACATACTATTTTTTCTGAAATCGCAATCAGCATTATTATAAATTGAGGACTCGAAATTGCGTGCTTTCCTGAAACGTCAAAATGACAACTATAAACCAAAGACCGATTTTGATGGCCTAGGCCGGCAAAGTACTTTCCCGTATCGTTTTCGATACGGGAAAGTATTAAACGGTACGGGAAAGTTCCTTGCTTAGCAACGGAGTAAATACTGGATTAGCGTATTTTGAGGCCAGCAGTTGCTCCGAGAAAGTGGGCATTCTTGAACGATTTCAGAAAAAAAAAATTATATAATTTTTTCAGACTGAACTGGTTCTATTCTATGACGCTTTCTGGTTTTTGAACGACACCATATCATTGCTAGGACCTTCAATGATGACAAATCGTATTGACTGTGATGGCTCAGAAAAGTCTGTTGAAGGAAGAAATTTGATCAATTATATGAAAACGGTGAGTGCCGAAACTCAAAAATCAATGTTTTGAAACAAATATTTATCATATTATGGTATCGATATTGAATTAAATCATGTCTGAAGTCAAAGTAGATTGGAAGGAATTGCCAATGATAATTTTGGATGAACTAGTAGTAGTAATGGATTTATCGGAATATAGTTTACATACGAAATACTATATCCCATGAACTGGACTGAATTCGTTGATCTGACTTGCCCAAAAAAATTTCTGACTATCTAACAACTCTTTATAATGCACTAATCACACAAAACTGTCCTGTGAAAAGGGTCTATGACAACTGCAATCTTAAAGTAAAATTTTTTAATGAAAACTTGAGAAAAATGAGAGATTTTCTCTCGATCCTAAATACAATTTCGAAAAGTTCAATTGATGATTTCTACAAAAATTTCTACAATAAGTTCAAATCGAGATATAATCAAGAGATAAAAAAAAGCAAAGCAGAAGCTTATAATCAGTTGATATCGAATTCTGACAATTTAGCTAAAACATGCTGGAATTTGATAAACACGGAAAGCAATCGAGGTAAAAAAAAGTTAATGAAAGATGTGACTATAACCCCCGACGAGTTCAATGATTTTTTTATAAATATTTCAAATGATATTATAAGTTCACTACCTGATTGCGATCAGAATGCAATAAATTTTCTTGACCCACTGAATTCTCCTAAAGACTCGCTTTTTCTCCATCCAATAACTGAAAGTGAAGTTCTTGATGCCATTCTAAAACTGAAAAATTCATCTTGTCCTGACATGTACGAAATGACGAGCAAAATAATAAAAAGCACTTGTTTTTTTCTTCTAGAACCTTTGACTATTCTCTTCAATCATTGTATCTCCAATGGTAAATTCCCTGATGAGTTCAAGCTAACTAAAGTGATACCTATATTTAAAAAAGGTGACAAAAATACCATTGATAATTACCAACCAATATCGATAATACCAATTCTCGGTAAAATTTTTGAAATTATTCTAAAAAGCCGCTTAATTTAGTTCTTCACTATACATCTACATGTAGGTCAGTTCGGCTTCAGACAGAACTGTTCCACTGTTCAAGCGATACAAAGACTTGTGGCTGACATAGTCGAGGGTTTTGAGGCTGGTCTACATACGGTGGTATCTATGTGTGACCTGAGCAAAGCCTTCGACTGTGTCTCTCACACAGTACTATTAGATAAACTACAATTTTACGGTATACGCGGTACCTCATGGGAATTATTCAAATCATACCTGAATGGTAGGAGACAAGCTGTACTTATAGATAACAGCTATTCTGAAATCGAGAACATCCATTATGGGGTACCTCAAGGTTCTATCCTTGGTCCACTTTTATTCATTGTCTATATAAATGACATATTTCATTACATGTGTCCAACCAAATGCATTTGTTATGCAGATGATTGCTCCCTTTATGCATCTGATAAGAAACTAGATTACTTGGAAGAATTTTTCAAGAAAAGCCGAAACATGGTTCGTTTCTAATTGCTTGAAACTCACTAAAAACAAAACTCGAAATATTGTTTTCTCAATCAACAATACGATTGCCAACAGCTCAGAAGTTAAATTACTTGGAATTGTTATGGATGACAAATTAAAATGGTCAGCTCATATTGAGCACCTAAGTAAAAAATTAAACTCAACTCTCTTCATTTTGCGGAAACTCAGCAGATTTGCTAACGCTACAGTTTTGAAAACAGCCTACTTTGGTTTATTTCACTCCCACATTAATTACGGTATTACTCTATGGGGAAACGCTGTAGACTCTGTGAGAATCTTCAGACTCCAGAAACGAGCTTTAAGAATAATATCTAAAGCCAATTTTAGAGACAGCTGCCGCCCCATATTTGAAAACCTAGAAATACTCACCTTACCATGTATTTACATTCTCAATTGTTTGTTGGATATTCATAGAAATAAAGGAAAACTTCAAAGTAGTAATTCATTTCACAATTATAGCACAAGAAATCGTAATTTGATTCAACCTACTAGACATCGTTTATTGACTTCTGAACGCAATACCTTAGACGTGAAGTTATATAATAAATTGCCAGTGTACATAGGGAATTACCCACCCATAAGTTCAAGATACTAATTCGAAGATATTTGCTGTCGCAGTGCTTCTACTCGGAGGGGGAGTATTTGGAGGCTGGTGTGAGTTCATGGGAAACTACAGATAAGTCATAATGTATATATATATATATATATATATATATATATATATGATTACCTTTAAGATTATCTCACAACTTGTTTTTTAATATGTTCAATTACTGTACACGTCTTTTTAAATCATCTATTGCAACCAATCTCACCTACACCTTTCCCTGATGATGACAATAATACTTGTCGAAATATTGGAATAAAGTGTTATAAGAGTATACTTCCTGCATGCTGCTCACCCAACAAGTTCCCTAGCTTGATCTTAACTAGTCAGCAATGACTACCTCTCTCCTAACTTCTACAGATATGGGTTTCTACCAAGACGTGAATGCTACATATATATATATATATATATATATATCTGCAACACAAGCCATTGAGGAGCACTCTTTACCTAATTTAAAATTATATATATATTTTTTTTAACTTTAAATTTTAAAATTTTAAATTGCAGTATTGTAGTATTGTATTGTTTTGAACAAATTTTTTTAATATATTATGCTATGTTCTGGACCTACCACAAATGGATTTACTATTCTGTAATGTGGCTGAATAAACTATGAATAAACAACATACGTGAAGGTATACTCATTCCAAATCAACTATCAACCTGACATGATTATTCAAAGCATCAGTATTTTTATATTTAAGATAAGATTATCTAGAAACAATTGTAGTGAACTTTTTTAGTGAGAATCATTCCATTTCTTATATACATGAAGCTCAGGTCCTTCAACTGCATAATTATGAAGACACGACCAAGCAAAAAACATGTAAAAAGCGAGTATTTTCAGATGCAAAACTAAGACAATACAAAACGGAATTGAAAATGATAAATTGGTATGAACTTTATTCTACTAATGAATCGAATGCACTAAAACAAATATTAAATGTTATAACTCCTACTAAAAACTTCAAGACAAGACATGGAATCAATAGATACTGGATAACTAAAGGAATACGAATCTCAAGTAAGCAAAAACGAATTATGTATAAACAAATGCGAAGCGGGATCATACCAAGTGATATTTATAAAACTTATTGTAAGATTTTGAAAAATGTCATAAACGAAACCAAAAAACGGTATAATGCTGAATATATTGAATTATCAACGAATAAATCCAAAGCTGTATGGAATCTTGTGAAGACATTGACTGGCAACAAAAAAAAACAAAATAACTCGATCCTAGAAAATATCAACTCTCAAGAGGATAACAAAATAGCAACGCTCAATAAACTAAATACATTCTTTGTCAATAGTGGTCAAAATCTAAAGCATACCAGAAATGACAGAATCTTTTCGTTGAACCAATATCAATAGAATGTATTCTTGATGCCTACACATGCCCAAGAAATCATTGATGTCATAAAAACTTTGAAAAATACCAATTCAGCTGGTGACGATGAAATCCCAATAAAACTGTTGAAAACCTGTGCTCAAGAATTATGTGAGCCTCTAGCTTATCTAATAAACATTTCAATGTCAAGTGGGGTTTTTCCAGACAAATTTAAAATTGCCAGTATAAAACCTATAATCAAAAAAGGAAACAAAAATTATTTCAATAACTATAGGCCAATTGCACTCCTATCAAACATAAGCAAAATTTATGAAAAGACAATATATAAAAGGCTTATTACATTCTTGGAACACAATAATATACTTAGTGATACTCAAAATGGATTTAGAAAAAATAAATCGACCATCCGTGCAAATTATCAGGCACTACGTAAAATTATTAGTTCCCTTAACAGCAAAAAAGTCACAACAGCTGTGAATTTGGACCTATCAAAAGCTTTCGATAGCGTGGATCATAAAACTCTAATTACAAAGTTGTCAGTCTATGGTATCAGAGGCATACCACTCAAACTGATTTCTTCATATCTAGAAAATAGACAACAATCTGTCATTAAAGAAAATGATACCGGTGAACTCCTCAAGTCTGGAAAAGCTAACATAGTTAGAGGTGTGCTGCAGGGTTCAGTGTTAGGGCCATCACTATATATTTTGTAAACCAATGACCTTACAGAAGTCGCATCAGAAACACTCGTACAATATGCAGATGACTACTCATTAATATTCAGCTCAGACACTCAACAATCACTACAGAACAACCTTTTTCTCAACACTGAATACCTTAGAACAATATTTCACCGACAATAATCTCAAATTAAATAACGATAAAACTCAAATAACAAACTTTTCTCGAAATAATTGTAATAGAAAACTTAATTACACTGATGGGGGCGTACTTAGCATAGACACAGTCTCAAAAATATATTTTCTTGGGGTTACAATAGATTCTAGACTGGACTGGAAGAATCACATTGACAATCTTGCCATGAATATATCGAGATATTGTTATGCATCAAAAATGGTATCCGGAAATGTAACGATAAATGCAGCGATGCTGGCATATAGTTCTTATATTCAAAGCCGCATAAGATATGGTATAATATTTTGCGGTATCTCTACCACTGTAAAAAAAAATTTTGTATTACAAAAACGCTGCCTTAGAAACATCTTGAATATATCTCGAACTGAGAGTTGTAAATCACTCTTTATAGAAAAGAAAATACTTACCCTAACATGTCATTTCATTCTTGAAGTTGCAATGTTTATATATGAAAATCTGTCACTCTTCAATGAGTAAATAAATTCAACACAAGGAACAGAAGTAATCTGTTAAATACAAAAACTAGCCTCTCATATATTCAGAGGAATGTTCCTTTTTCTATCGTGAGCATACAGGGAGGGCCAATGGAAACTTTCCACCCTAATTTGTAGGATTTCAAATCAAAATTTTGAAAAACGCTCTAACACGTCGATATTTGATTTGAGGGGGAACTAATTTTCAGTTTTTTTCACCCCCGTAACTTGAACCCTGTAGCGGGGGGGTGAACAATCCTCAAAATTTGAATTGGGAAAAGGGGTCGTGCCATACTTCTTTTTGAAGGTCTCATTGAGTTCTTCATGACCCTATAATTTTGCCTTAATATTGTCATCGATAACGAAATGACAGGTTGTCAAACTCTTGGAAATAGACTACTTATTTTCTGAATAAAAATACCAAATAATTAGAGGTGGACACGTCAAATTTAAATCCAAGCTGTTCAAAATGTCAGCCATGAACATTCGTGCTATAATAAAATCACCCCGGTTTTCTTAGGCGTGACATTAGGGAACAGACAATAATTAAAAATAATCTCCGCCGCAGGAATTTTAGTATTCGCCTATTGACATAAAAACTAACAGAAACATCCGATTTTTTGGCCGTTGAAGAAAAAAGTATGTTTGTACAAACTTTATTTCTACTAGACATGGTCGCACCATCATTTACATAGCGTTAGTTCGAGAGTTTATAGCGAAATTTGATAAGTATGGTTTACACTGTAGCTGAGCGGGTCGAATTGGTGTCTATTTATTTCAAAAACAATGACTGTGCAAGACAAACACCACGACTATTTAATGAAAGACATCGGGATAAAAATGTTTCACATACTTACGTTAGACAACTGATGGAAAAGTTTTTGGAAACTGGAATAGTGCAGAACCAAAAGGATAACCCGGTTCGTGTCGTTAGGAATGAAGCCGTGCAAATCGCAGTTTTAGGGCACATTACAATGGATCACACATTGAGTACGAGGCAATTGGCCGAAGTTTCTGGTGTCTCACGAACAAGCGCTAGAAGAATTTTGAATTCCCACAAATTTTACCCCTACAAGATAAAACTGCTTCACGAACTTAATGAGGATGATTATGATCGACGGTTACAATTTTTAGAAGAAATGAGTGAACGCTGTATTGGCGATCCAAATTTCTTGTATAATATCTGCTTTTCAGATGAATGTTCCTTTTTTCTAAATGGATTAGTCAATCGACACAATTGTCGATACTGGAGCGATTCAAACCCACATTTATTTAGAGAGAGCCATACTCAACATCTTGAAAAGTTGAATGTCTGGGCAGGTATTTTAGGAAAGCACATCATTGGGCCATTCTTTTTGCAAGGCAATCTGACCGGGCAGCTGTATCTTACTTTGCTTCAAGAAACTATTTTTCCTAGAATAATGGAGGTCATTGCAGAAGATAACAACTTGACACACAATAATTGTTTTTTCCAACAAGATGGAACTTTCTAGACGAAAATTTTTGAGGACATTGGATTGGCCGTAGAGGATCTATTGAGTGGCCTGCAAGGTCTCCTGATCTTTCTCCTCTTGACTTCTTTCTCTGGGGCTATTTGAAGTCTACTGTTTATAAAACACAGCCGGCTTCTTTTCAAGCTCTGCAAGAACGCATAACTGTAGAGTGTCAAAGAATAACTGCTTATATGTTGCAGAATGTTGGAGACGCGATAGAGGCTCGATTTTATTATTGCATGAATGTTAATAGCGGACATTTCGAACAGTTTGTACGATAACTTTGACGTGTACACCTGATTATTAAACTTGAAACTTTAATTATTTGGTATTTTTATTACGAAAACAATAGTCTCATACCAAGATTTTGACAACCTGTCATTTCGTTATTGATGAAAATAATAAGGCAAAATCATAGGGTCATGAAAAACTCAATGAGACCTTCAAAAAAAGGTATGGCACGACCCCTTTTCCCTATTCAAATTTTGAGGGTTGTTCACCCCCCAGCTACAGGGTTATATCTACGGGGGTGACAATCACTGAAAATTAGTTCCTCCTCAAATCAAATATCGACGTGTTCGACCGTTTTCTACAATTGTGATTTTCAATCCTACAAATTAGGGTGGAAAGTTTCCATTGGCCCACCCTGTATACAATAAGCTTCCGAAAACATTGAAATTGTCATCCAGCAAGAAATTCAAGGAAAGTTTGAAAGCAATTCTGATATCTAGCATACTACACAATCGAAGAGTATTTCATTGACCATTTTTAATTTTTAATTTCAATACCTGACTGAGAATTTCCTTTCTTAAATGACTATGTATTTTCATTTATTTTGTAGGTATAGACTATGCATAGCACATCTGGTGTCTATACGTTTTTACTTCTTATATTGTATTGTTTATCTATTTGGTACTTGTCTAGCTATACAATGAGTAATTGGTAAATGACATGTTCTACGCCTGAAGGTGTCTTGAACAAACAAATGAGTGTTTCTATCTATTCTTCATCTCTGTATAGACTATAAATAGCACATTTCTGTGTCTGTAATTTTATTTGGCTTTGTAATGTCTATCTGTATGTTATTTGTTTTTGTCTACACAAGTAGTAATTGTCTTTAGTTTTAGTTAAATGACATGTTCTACACCTTAAAAGGTCTTTTTTCAAAAGGAACAAATAAAGATTTCTATCTATCTAGATATTAAAATTCTCCAACCTCCTGCCCAACAGATCAACCCTTTCAAAATTTTTGTAATAAAAGAGGGGCTAAGTTCTCCTCCGTTTAAAAGGTTTTTGGATTCTCAAAGCTTGAAGAGTTTTATGTGAAAAAAATTATTTAAAAAAAATCATTTTTAAAAATAAAAATCTAAAAAGTCCGAAGATTTTTCAAAATATATTCCTATTGTGTAGATGCGGATTTTATTCCTTCACAGGTTTCCACACTGTAGAATAATAATCGTGATAATTCTATATTTCAGCGATCAGCAACAACTCCAACCCTGTCAGGACCTCTGTCCTTCGACAATTTTGGCAACCGCAATCTCTTCAACATTTACGTGGCGGACATTCTGCACCAGAAGAAGATAGCAACGTGGTACGCCTATAACCAAAGTTTGAGCGTCAACAGGGATTTCGATGAAACTTTGACGGCGGTTTCAAATTTGCAGGGCACGAAAGTTATTGTTGTTTCGAAGTAAGTGAACACGACACGTCTGATTTCAAATGATGCAACTAAAGAGATGAATCAGAGTTTGATCCTTTGTGATACTGATGAATCATTTAAATTATTCTTCTGTTTGTATGTTCATCAACAGTGCATTAATACAGTATTGAACTGCTTTAATATTCTCGTATTGACAATTGGCAAAAGAAAATAAGATCGCAGCGCCACCTATAGCAAAACTTTGAACTACGAATCACGGACAAAGGTTTTTGACTTTACACGTGTTTATATGGCGTTTTGACGATCTGTACTCCTATTTTCAAACAATTTGTGAAAATTTGTGATTTCTCTAACTAAAAAGTGATTGTGTTTCTATTGAAAGACTCTAAAGAACGTTTCAGTCAGGTGATTCAAAGGAATTTCATCTCCGATTAGTTTTGAATGCTTCTGCAATTCAAGGTTGCATGGCGTTTTGATGATCTGTTCTCCTATTTTCAAACAATTTGTGAAAATTTTTGATTTCTTTAACTGAAAAGTTATTGTGTTTCTATTAAAAGACTTGAACGATAGTTTCAGTCTAGTTTACAAATATTTTACGTGTTTTTTGAAGTCATGATTTGTGAGATATTGATCTGATTCATTCTGTTGATTAAGGATATTTCCATGCTCGTTTTCTGTTTCTGTTCGTATATTTTTGGTTTATACTGTTGATAGACTGCCAAATATGGGAAAATACAATCCTAGTTGTTCAGTCCCAGAATGCAGTACATATGGCAAGAAGGAAAATGTGGGATATCACAAATTTCCCCCAAAAATAAAAGCAAGGTTAAAAAATCACCAATTGGTTCGACCAGATTGAAGAAATTGACCAAAGGAAAGCATGGATTTTGAAACTGAAAATTGGCAAGCTAAATAATATCGAAGTATATGCTTGTTTGACAAACAGACTGATGAATGAATCAGATCAATAATTGATCGCAAATCATGACCTCCAAAAACAAGTAAAATATTTGTAAACTACACTGAAACTATCGTTTAAGTCTTTTAATAGAAACACAATAACTTTTCAGTTAGAGGAATCACTAATTTTCACAAATTGTTTGAAAATAGTAGAACATATCATCAAAACGCCATACAACCTTGAATTGCAGAAGCATTCAAAACTAATCGGAGATGAAATACCTCTGAATCACCTTACTGAAACGTTCTTTAGAGTCTTTCAATAGAAACACAATCACTTTTTAGTTATAGAAATCACAAATTTTCACAAATTGTTTGAAAATAGGAGTACAGATCGTCAAAACGCCATATAAACACGTGTAAAGTCAAAAACCTTTGTCCGTGATTCGTAGTTCAAAGTCGTGCTATAGGTGGCGCTGCGATCTTATTTTATTTCGCCAATAGTTCAGGAAAACATTACCTAGTAAACGCAAATATGTCAAATTGACATGTACATTACATATTAGATCAATTATGTTACTATATTTTTTTTTGTGTCTTGGCATCGACTGCTATGGTCATTAGCCACGTGTTCTGGATAGACCTTGTTACTAACTCCATACGCCACCTTAGGAGCAGCTCTGTTAATTGGAACGCAACAGTGAATCGTGCAAGACTCACCCCAGTCCAGCCACGAGATTTGAATAATTTAATTGGTCAAATTAAATTAAAAAATCCCAGCCGCAACTGGGGCAGAAACTCCGGACCTATCGACCCAAAGTCGGACGCTCTAACCACTGCGCCACGCCCACTATTATATTTGTTATATTAAATTTGAATGTCCACTATAAATGCTTTGTTACATAATGAATAATAAAGTATTTCAGAAGGGGTTTAAGAGAAAATTCATGAAAATTTCTACTGGGTGGTTTTCGATTCAATTGTGATATTTATTTATTTATTTATTTATACGGGCAAGCCCAATTGAAGATATTACAAGATATACATTATGTGAGTAATACAGCAACAGTCACAACATATATGATATTGATAATAATGAAGACATTAAAAAGATCAATGTAAAATAAAAGTACAAGTACAGTCAGTGTAAAAGTGGGGAATAAAATGACAAGATGGTCACTGACACAGTTGATTTTTAAACTTAGGAAGAGGTGTTGAGAAGATGTCAATATCGAGGCAATTTGCCGCTCTAAGGTATCTTGGGATTTAGCTTAAATAAGCAATGTTGGTACGATGGTAGGGAGTATGAAAAGTAGCTATCTGTCTAGTAAGGCCAGTGGGGACTACTAAACTGATTTGACATAGAAGATCTGGACAGTCATATTCACCATTTAATATCTTGTAGAGAGCCAATAGATCTCGCTGACTACGTCAATTCTCCAAAGTTGGAATATTGAGATAACTCTCAATTGAGGCGTAATCACTAAAGATGTTAGATTTGAAAGAAATATATCTAAGAAAACTTTTTTGAACACGATCAATCTTGGATATATGGGTTACATAATGTGGTGACCAGACAGAGGAACAATAATCAAGGTGAGTTCTAACAAGTGTGCAGTACAGGATCTTAATGGTACCCAGACTAGTGAAGTCACGAGTTGTCCTCTTTATATTTTGGTAGACCTGTTGACAATGGAGGTTATGTGGTAAGTGAAGGTTAGGGAGTCATCAAGAATTACTCCAAGGTCCTTGACACGGTCGACAGCATCCAGGGGTTGTCCATTGATGGTATAGTCGAAACTGACAGGTTGATGGGAACGAGTAAAACGTATGTTATGACATTTGTTTATGTTTAAGTCCATACCGTTTGACAAGCACCAAGTAGCAAGTCTGCAGATATCGCTCTGCAACTCAGCGGCGTCATCCACACAATTCACAATACGATAGAGCTTTAGGTCGTCAGCGAATAGTAGGGCATTACTGTTGTGAAAGCATGAAGTGATGTCATTAATGAACATGTTGAAAAGTAAGGCGCCCAAATGTGAACCTTGGGGAACGCCCGAGGTTGCAGGAGAGTCAAAAGAGTAATGGTGCTTGAATCTCACTATTTGGTACCTGCCTGTCAGATAATCCTCTCGTGGATTGTTTGTCCTTCTCTTTTCATCAAATTCATGATCTGAAGTCTGATAATGTTGGTTATCACCGGTTTTTCATCAAATGGAATACCGAATACCGAACTGCCCCGGGTTTTATTAATATTTTCATCTTGTATTTAGCTTTCATGTTTGATATTCTCTAATTTGTATTTTTGAATAATACACTTTTTTAATGTAAGTTTATATACAATAATGCCATCGTGTTGATGCAATCTTCAATGAACTCATCATTTTCAGGTTGGGTGAACCCTACTTGATGTTGAAAGACAACGCTGATGGGGAAGAACTGGAAGGCAATGCAAGATTCGAAGGTTATTCCATGGATCTCATCGCCAACATCGCGAAAATAATTGGATTCGAATTTGAGATCCAACTGACGGAAACGAACCAATACGGTCAATGGGACGATGTCAACGAACGATGGACTGGACTGATCGGAGATATTGTACAAAAGGTACTGTAATTTCTAAGTGATTTAAATCACGTGGTATTTTTATTAGTTCTGAAGAGGCAACAGCGAGATTTCTCACTGGAACAAGATTGTAATGTATTGTACTTTTGCAAAACAACGTAGTTCTAAATTAGTCCAAGAAACGAGGAAGCGGCCCAATGTTAAATGTGCAAAAATTAATATCCGAAAAATAAAAATATGATTGTATAGGAAATTAAAATTCAGGATGTGTTTCTATTTCATGCGACTCGATCGTGATTACCGAACATAACCTAAAAAATTGGCAAAGTTGCGAAAAGCGGTTTTTTGTTGGTAATTAAAAAACTACATCTCCGATCAGAAAAAGTCGAATTAGGAAATTGTAGGTATTGAAAAGATCTATCAATTGAATGAGCAATAATTTTTCGATGTCATTGATACTTATTGAGTTATATTGGAAAAACTGTAAAAAAATCGTTTATTGTAAGGTATTGAAAATTGATACTTACAGTTTTGTGTAGCCAATGGTAAGCTAAAGAAGTCTTTTTTAAAAAATCGATGAATATTGATTATTTTTCAAAATATATGAAGTATTCTCAAAAAAGATGCTCTCTCAATATAGCTACTCTTGCTCGGGGAATGATGCTACAGTAACGATTCATGGCTTATTTTCTCTGTAAGAGTTGTACTTTCATATTATCGAATAAGTATATTGATATTATTTATTTTAAGTGTCGAAAAATTACTTTAAAAAATTGCACAATTTTTTTACATGTTTTTTCTAAATAAATGTCTTAATTTTGTTTTTGTAGAAATGACTTTTATGAAAATAGATTTCTAGCATGACATCACGCATTAAAAAAATGAATTCCTACGATCACTAGGAGCCGAGATAATTTTTTTATTTTAAAAAAATCTGGAAGGCGCAATAATCATCGTACAGCAGTCACCTTCATGGATATTGAGGTTAAATACCTATATTTTCGATAATAAAATACTAGGATATGTCTAGTTCATTTGCAGTATTATTAATTGATGAACAAAGTGAGGCGTGCAGGCGCGGAGCGATGCAATTTTAGCGGGTGGCGCAGTGGGGATACAAATACTGTTGACATTAAAAACACTTTCGTCCTGACAGTGTTATTGAAAAATAAAAGGAAAGGCAATGGTTCAATTTCAAGAACTAGTGTACATTGCAAGAGAAAACGTACATGAACAACAACCCGAGAATCAATATTTTTCAAGCACAAGCCACTTTGAACGCACGAAATAAGTTTTCAGTGCCATCCCCACTCCGCCACCCGCTACAGCTATCGCGATCCGCGCCTGCACGCTTCACTTTATTCATCAATTGATAATACTGCAAATGAACCAGACATATGCTAGGAATTCATTTTCATGAAAGTCATTCATATGAAAACAAAATTGAGCAATGTATTTTACAAAAACATGTAAAAAAATTGTGCAATTTTTTTAAAGTAATTTTTTGAACCTTACAATTAAAAAAATCAATATACTTATTCGATAATATGAAATAACAACTCTTACAAAAAAAATGAGCCATGAATCGTTACTGTAGCTTCATTCCCCGAGCAAGAGTAGCTATATTGAGAGAGCATCTTCACTGATAAAAATACCCGATTAGAGACAAAAGAATCATGCTTTTGGATTATTTTCTCTTCTAACAAAGAAATTGTCTTCGTCCCAAATATTTTGCTCGTGAATGAAAATCATTGTTGCTTTTGTAATAAATTTTCTATTCTTTTGGCTTCAAATGCTTTTGAGAGAACATTATTAACTTTGTCTCCACTCCTGCTTGGTTGACTCTTGTCTGAAAACCATAACCACTTGATACAAGGTCCAAATGTGTTTGGTTGACATAATCTACCTCAGCTATCTTCGCCATGCATGAGCTCGGGTCTACCGGTCTACCCGAAGTTTGCCGATACCCATTTGAATTTGAGCAAGTCGCCACTACCTGCGCACGCGCAGCGGGCGCAGGTGCAGGTTGCAGGTGTCAGCGTATCAGTTCACTGGTCACTAGTTAGCGCCAATCTGCCATTGTATTTTCTTATGTCGAATGTCGATGAGTTGATGTTGATAAATGGTGTTTGCCGGCAAGATTTGTGTTGTGAATAGGTGTGATGAGTGAAACCGGTTTAAAAAAAAAGTGGTATCGGAGATACTATTCAAAACTGTTTTCGTCCGATGTGTGTACGTCGGACTGTTCAAAAGTTAACAGGGGGGACTAGTTACGTCCACACTGAATAATATTACATTGTTAAGCTATAATATGAAAATTCGTCAATGTATGTAGAAATTTATTTGTTTTACTTCCTTTACGAGTTTTATGATTTTGTTAGTTTTGTTCTGTTCCTTATTCACCAGCAATACCAATTTTTCCCTGATTTGTGTTCAGTAACCAAAGTAACGTGTTATTATTTAAATAAATACGTTTTTATTAATATTTGTTTTTCTTAATATTCCTATAAGTTTTTATGAATATTTAAATTTCAATTTTGAATTTGATTTTAATTTATGCTTTAAAACTTTCCATATTTTTACATGAACTATTATTATCTTTTAAAAAGATCCTCGGGAAATTTGGCCTAGACCATACACATTTTGTCACAAGACTGTTTTGGATCTTTTTAAAAAAGAGTAAATTTTTCACTTGAGGACGCAAGGTTTCAAAACTAGAATTCAGCATAAACCTAAGATTTTAAATGAAGCATTTGTTGGTTTTATATCAAAAGCCTTTCATTTCAAGACAATGACATCATGTCTATTATTTTAAAGCACATAATTTTCAAACAATCTCTTGATGAATTTGATCGAAAACTTAGGCTCTTTTGCTTTAAGTTCACATGACTTTGAGCTAGAAAAAAAGATGGCATTTCCCTCAAAGCTTTTCACAATTTGGAAAAATTATGACAAAACTAAGGTTTCTTGCCTGACATTTATATAACTTTGTGCTAAATAAAATGATGCGTTTGCCTCAAAGAAATTCAAATTTTGGTTCAAAATATCCATGCATTTCGCCCATATCAAATGCTGGGCGCCATTGAGGCAAGTTCAAATTCTTTCAAATCAAGGAATCCTTTTTATCTGTGTTTTTTGAGAAAACTTCATATATTTTGAAAAATAATCAATATTTATCAATTTTCCAAAGAAAGACTTTTTTTGGCTTGTCATAGGCTACACTTAGCGGTAAGTAACAAGTTTGAATACCTTACAGTTAACGAGTTATAGAAAACCCGATTTTTCACGGTTTTCCCAATATAACTCGAAAAGTATCGATGATATTGGAAAATTATTATCCATTCAATTGATAGATCTTTTTGATACCTACAATTTCCTAATTTAAATCTTTTCGATCGGAGCTGTAGATTTGTAGTTATCAACAAAAAACCGCTTTTCGCAATTTTGCCAATTTTTTAGGTTATGTTCGGTAATCACGATCGAGTCGCATGAAATAGAAACTCGTGTTGAATTTCAATTTCCTATACGCTCATATTTTTTGTTTTCGGATATTGATTTTTGCAGGCACTTTTCCCTATTGTTTGGACTAAATTTCTAATATGACAAATTCATGACATATTCCAGACTAGCTGTGAAGCTCGTTACAATTGGGGTAGATCTCTAACTTTTTTGTGCTAGTTACAAATATAGATTCTATCAGGGTTGCACTCAGGACCTTTGGCATACACTATATACCTCTACCTTAAGAAAATACTACTGATCTACTGACGACATCGCAGTAAATAATTTCGGTGATTGTATCTTACTCCGTCCTCGTAAACGTCTCTCAGTTTCTGACGTTTCCCCAACTTCTGTGTCTATGTGAAAACTATCGGGTGAATTTGGTAACCCGAACGGCATTCGTGTATTTTGAATGGGACTTTTTATAAATTTATAAGATATTTCCTGTCGTTTTCACTGGTAATTGAACCGTCCATGCAATCCTGGCCTATTTACGAATGCCTTTTGAATAATTTGTTGGAACATACCAAATGCGCTAGATATTCCATACGGTAGACTAGTATAGGCGAATATACCTTTGTATGTAGGTATAGATAGTGACAAACTTTCACAAATATTCCGTTAGCAGATCCTAATGGGGTGCCTCGTATAAGTCTATTTTTGAAATTGTATCCCCACTGTGTAACTCAGAATAAAAATTTATTCAAAGAATAGGATATTATACAGTAGGTATGGCATGATAGGTTGGGGAATAATAAAGAAAATGAAGTTAAAACCCCTGGAAGACGAAAATGCATACATCAAATTATTAACAAAAAACCACCACAGTTCTCCTCTGAACTCTTGTTCTGCAATACTGAAATGTTGGACCTGAGTCATGAGTCAATTTTATTGAAAAAATATTTCATTATGTACATATGACAGACCCGTATCTACTTCAATTGAATATCAATACCAAACTTATAATAAATCAGCTGCAAATGGAATACTATCACAGGCACATAAGTGAATAGGACAAATTTTTTCGTTTTTATCGATCCAAGGTTGAGGGATTCAATACCTGGCTCACTGAAGAAAAAACTCAAAAAATCTATACAAAACGATGATGAAAGCTTGTATTTTGTCTATGAACAGGAGTATTTATCATAAACTCATCGATCCCTGATATTCATAAATATTATTTGTATTTATGTGTACCCATACCCAACATATTTCATTTTCTCACACAGAGTTAGTCAATAATATAAGGGTTATCAAAAAGTTGTTTGCATAAATATTGAAGGGTATTTCACTCTGCACCTTTCTATGGATTCATATATTTTTTAGATTTGCCATTGGTGGAGTAGTGACGTCATCGGCATTTTTTTCAAATAGTACCAAATGACCTGTTTAGTATCGTTAGAATGCTTGTTTTTTTTCATTTCAGTGGTACTCATACCATTTCAACTCTCTCGATGTTGTGTGTTTCGTATTCATGTGTCCACCTCTGTAATTCACTTACCTATCGCTTAATTTTTTCAGAATTCTTCTCTATCATGGAATGTAGCCAGGTAGATATTTTGAGCAATATGGCAATTTGATTCAGACAGTGGCGTACGTGAGTTTTTATGAAAAAATATTCTTCATGTGCAACATTGACAGTTGTTTCTTCAAAATATTCCACTTACGATGTTTACAATTAACTTTCGCCTCATAAAATGAGTAATGGTTATAGGATATTTTAAAAATTCACCTCAGCCATTCGAAACATTACATTTTTTATCCCAGATTACAGGTTCAGATGAAAAATTAGTTTTCAGGACGAATGAAGAAGTTAATTAAATATCCGCTCTACATATGTTGTCCTTCATTCCATTCAAAAATAATAATATTTTGAATTATTAGAACAAATGACTATTTCTGTTTCTTCTCTTACCTTCTACTTAGGAAAAATTCAGGATTATGGCACTTCAATTATTCTGGAACAAAATTTTGTATTGACAATTTCCTATAAAAAAATAAATAGAAATGTTCTTTGAAAAATAAGCATCTGAGAAAATTATACATATACGCATCAAATCGCTATAACACTTACAATATCCAACTGGCTACATTCTCCAATTGAGAAAAAATCTGATCAAATTAAGCAATAGGTAAGTGAATTACAGAGGTGGACACAAAAATATGAATCACACTGTACCTATCAAGAGAATTGAAATAATATTGGTTCTACTGAAATGAGAGAATACATGCTATACCGGGTGGCTACGGAAGTATTGCCTACGGAATATCTCAGTTATTGTATGAAGTAAGTTTGTGAAATTTGGAGCGTTGATATAATGACATAAGAGCTAGAATTTGAGCATATTGACATGTCGAAGTTAACTTCCGGTCTGACCAGAAGTAACATCAACTTTCTTATTTTAAATAAAAACCCAATTTTTTTCTTTTCGCTTTATTTAACATTCAATTCCCTTTCTAATGACATATCACAAGTTGGTATCTAACCAGAAACTAGATCAGAAAAAAATTATTATTGAAATTCACCGAGTAGGCCGTGGAAGCAAAATGAAAGCCGAAAATTGAAAAGTTGGCAATGGAAACCATACGTCACTTGATAACAGTTGCTACTACTGTGATATTTTATTTTCATTCGTCGGCGTTATAAAAAGCCGCCAAAAAAATATTTGAAAAATTGGGAAAAAAACAATACTCTGTAGGTCCATAACTTAAATAGGAACATACAACTTTTTCTTGCCTGTACTATTCAGCATAACCATTCCTTTCTAATGATATAATAGAAAGTAATTTTTTGAAATGAAATACCAAAAAATCCAATTATTATACTTTAAATAACGAAAAAACAGATTTATCGAAAAAAAAAAATTCAAATTGATACATTTATTAACTCTGGTGATATTTTCATGTACAACGTTTCTCAACATTTGGGGCGTGATATCTTGGAAAGCTCTACGAATTTTTATTTCTAGCTCATGTAGAGTTGTAGGCTGTGTGGAATACACCCTATGTTTAAGATGCCCCCATAGAAAAAAGTCGCACAGATTAAGATCAGGTGACCTTGGTGGCCACCTGACTGGACCATGGGTTGTTATAAGTCTCTCTTGAAAGCGATTTTGAAGATAATTTCTCGCTATTCTTGAATTATGCGGAGGGGCGCCATCTTGCTGGAAGTACATTCTCTCAGTTATTTCCGCTGGTAGGTTGTAATTGAATTCCGAAATTTCATTCGTTAAAAAATTGAAGTATCTCTCTCCGGTAAGTTGGCCTTGAAAAAGAATGGGGCCAACAATATGAGTTCCAACTATTCCTGCCCAAACATTCACACCAAATCTCTCCTGGAAGCCGCCTTGTCGAAACCGGTGCTCGTTTGCTATCGCCCAATACCTGGAACAAATGACCGTTCACACTTTTAGCACTTTACACTTCGACTATCGACAATAATCCAAATAAAGTACAATACCTACCTTGTATTATTCCTGTTAAATAATCCATTGTTGGTAAATCTTGACTCGTCCGTAAACAAGATATAATAGTTAAATAGGTGATTCTCAGCATTTTGTCGAAGAAACCAATTACAATATTCCAGGCTCCTTTCACCGTCATTTTCATACAAATGTTGATGCATCTGATACTTGAAGGATTTCAATCAATGTTTTTTCAAAATTTTCCTCGCAGCGTCCTTACTTATAGCTAATTCGGCGCCAATCTGCCTTGAAGAAATTGTGCTATCATATTGTACTAAAGCTAATACATTAATTTCAGTTTCCTCATTAATAACAAATGCTTCTTGGTCTTCGTGAACATCAGGCTCAGTTCTTAATTTTTCTTCAAGCCACTGGAAATACCTTCTTGACGGTTGCTGCCTCCCTGGATATCGCTCTAAATACAATCGTTCAGCGGCATAAGAATTTTTGAAACATTCACCATAAATGAGAAGCATGTCAATTTGTTCGGTTCGTGAATAACGGGGCATTTTTTGAATACTCCACTAACTGATTTCGATTTCCAAACCCTTTTAAAATGGAAGAATCAAAAACACTACTTCGAACGTCAAAATAATATGGATAGCAGCGTTCGTGACAGCTCTCATTTCTTTTTTGTTTCATTCCAAAATACATCTTAATCAGCCTACTTTTTAATATTTTGGTTCCAATGATTATTGCAATGGAATGATTATTCTGAATAGCACAAACATCGTCCATAGGTAGATATTAGAATATCTATGGACGATGGCACAGACCAAGTACGTTTATGTTCCTATTTAACCTAGAACCTACAGGATATAATTTATCATTCCACATTATTTTTAATTTTATTTTTGCGAATGGCGATAATCTGTTTTGTTATTTAAAGAATAATAATTGGATTTTTCGGTATCTCAGTTCGAAAAATTATTTTCTATTATATCATTAGAAAGGAATGGTTATGCTGAATAGTACAGGCAAGAAAAAGTTGTATGTTCCTATTTAAGTTATGGACCTACAGAGTATTGTTTTTTTCCCAATTTTTCCAATAATTTTTTTGGCGGCTTTTTATAACGCCGACGAATGAAAATAAAATATCACAGTAATAGCAACTGTTATCAAGTGACGTATGGTTTCCATAGCCAACTTTTCAATTTTTGGCTTTCATTTGGCTTCCACGGCCTACTCGGTGAATTTCAATAATAATTTTTTTCTGATCTAGTTTCTGGTTAGATACCAACTTGTGATATGTCATTAGAAAGGGAATTGAATGCTGAATAAAGCGAAAAGAAAAAAAATAGGGTTTCCATTCAAAATAAGAAAGTTGATGTTACTTCCTGTCAGACCGGAAGTTAACTTCGACATGTCAATATGCTCAAATTCTAGCTCTTATGTCATTATATCGACACTCCAAATTTCACAAACCTACTTCATACAATAACTGAGATATTCCGTAGGCAATACTTCCGTAGCCACCCGCGATAACAAAGATGCAGTGGTTCTATTAAAAAAAATGTCGATGACGTCATTTCTTCACCAATGGCACGCACATCTGAAAATTATTTGGATTCATGAAGAGGTGCAGAGTGAAATACTCTCCAACTTTTATTCAAACTTTTTTTCGATAACCCTCATATTAACTGAGAAAAATGGGCAGGTCCATACATTTGACTTGCTCTGTATATGTATTACTGTGGCTCAGTTGCTACTTTTGCTGTTAATATTTAGTATGTTACATTTAGATAATTTTAAATATCTATCTATTTTATTGTTACAGTTTCTCTGTAATTATGTATAAAAATGTGTATGCATCTGTCCATGTTTATTACTTGGCATTCTTGTTTTTTGTTTCTCATAGAGCGGGAAATTTCCGAAAAAAAGCTTCTTGAGAACTTTTTTGGGAGAGACATCTCTACTTACCCTCTACTTTCAGTTTAAATTATACATTTTATATTATATTTGGTGTTATGGTAAACAAATTATTATCATTATCATTCTTCGTGCGTCTTATAATATTTTTCATTATTCACCATCCAAATCTGTCATTTCAAAAATGAAAGTAATTTTTAATTTCAGAGAGCTCATCTGGGGGTGGGTGATCTAACAATAACCCCTGAACGCCAAGAGGTGGTAGATTTCAGTCTTCCATTCATGACTTTGGGTGAGTTGTAGTTGTTCAGTAGAGATACCCATCTCATCACAACGCGATTTTTTCAGGAATCAGCATTCTTCATAGACAGCCGAATAGAGAATATCTGAATATATTTGCATTTCTGACACCATTCACTGAGGAAGTCTGGAATTACTTGATTTATATGGTTTTGTTTGTGTCTGCCGTGCATTATTTCATCTTGAGGTTGGTTGAATAATAATTTATTATACAATGTTAAATTGAGTTTCAAAAAAGGATTTTTTATGGTTTGCCTATTTTCTTCAGATCCAGAAAAATGTTTTCCAAATTGTTTTTTTTTCGCATGTACTTTCCATATACAGTGACCGCCAAAAAGTATGTACCATATGGGCAAAAAGTTTATTAATAGAGTATTGGAACTTTCAGGGGGAAAGTTTATGTGCGAAGTGTAACGCTCATCTACGATTATCATTGAAACTTGGATATAATCGGAATACATAATGTTTCTAGATTGCCATCTCGTCATAATAGTCTTGGATATTTGATGTAACTGTTAGATACAAACCAATATAACAGCGAGGGTTCTGGCAAAAACCAATTTTTCCAATTTAGTGCCATCTGGTGCGGAGAAAATTAGAGAGTTTTGTCATTACCATCAAAATACAAATGTTCCACTATAGTCAAGACATTCAGAATGAAAAACTTTGATTTTTGTAAAGAGATCGAAAAATTTCCAAAAAATATTGCAATTTCGAATTTGATTTAGTGATTGAAACTCTGCGTATGGATGTAAAATAATATTCCAAGCAACTTTTTCAAATAACTTTTTTCGATATTTCGTCATATTACCCCACTCCTGGCCTCTTTATGATATATTTTTCCAAATTTCCGCCATACTAGTGGCCACGTGACATGCGTCAAAATCGAGTTTCAGGTTATCGGACATGCACAAACTCTTCCAATACTCTAACTTTTTTCCAAATAGGACATACTTTTTGCTGTTCACTGTATGTCTAGTATCAATGTCACCATTTTAATGAGGCCTGATCTACTGATGAATCCAGTTGATCTTTTCTTTCTGGATGAATCGTTATATTTTGTAGACTGAACAGTTTCAATTTTCATTTCATGACTTTGAAATATTTCATTGGCAGCTCCCAGGATAATATTTCAAGGTTTATTTTACCTACGTAATTTTTTGCTGCTTCTCCATTATTGAATAGTAGCTATGGCGTCACTTGAATCGCCCCCACTACTTCCACTTTCAGACCCGATCTCTACCACCATCAACCAATCAGGGAGCATCAAACTGTCACGCGACATCCTCGACTAATATCATTTGTCACATGTCATTTCTCACATGTCTCATTTGCCATGTGTTACTTAGTATCTATAACCTATCAGAAATCATGATATGATACTTATCAAATGCCTGTCATCCGCATCTATCATTTGTCACCCTGTAACTTGTCACCTTGTCACTTGTCACCGATGATCCGTCACCTATCAGCTGTTTTTTATCCATTTCCTCTCATTTGTCAGTTGTTACTATAGAAATATATATTATATACTTACTCTAGAATTCTAATCCCGCCTATTTTCACAGCGAAAAGCATGCCGCGCATGCGACCAGTTTACGTTGTGCGCATGCGCGTCATCAGTGTAGTTTAGGTAGATCGTTGCTAAGTTTGAAAATAATTTGGTGTTCCGATTCAGAGTTTTTTGTTATGAGGCAAGAAAACACATATCATTTGAAAGAGAGAAATTTGACAGCGCATTTAGGACTTTTGAAAACCGACAAGAACCTTTTAGAGATAGATTACTCCAAATTTTAGGTGCGAAAGAAACTTATTTAAAACAATAATGTACCCTATGCTACTGTTATTGTAATGACCGTGCAACAGTGCTTTTTCATCAACAGGAAGACTTGTCACTAGGATCTGTCACTCTTGTCAGAGATCAGAGACGATTTTTAGAATTTCTGATTTTCTCTTGTCGTTTTGTGTGGTGCTTGTTGTCGTTGGTTATTCTTTCATCTTTCGTGAATTTGCATTAATCTTGTTCCTTCAAAGACAATTTTTAATGAAGCCGTTTCTTCCTACAAATAAACAATGAACTGTTTGGTGTTGTGTAAAGGAAAAATACCTGAAATAAATCATTTTTGGTATAATAAAATTTTTTATATACCTATATGCTTTGCTCAAAACAGCTCAAATATTATTTTAGCTTGACAAAAAAGGCATGATTTTTGGTTATTGTTCTTAAGAAGAGACCCCAGCAGAACATTTGAGTGAGAAAATTATTTGCGGCAGATATTTTCCTCATGAAAATTCATGTGAAAACGACAATAGAATTATTTGAAACCTAGTGCAGTACCAATACTGTATCTGCATAAGCATGCATGGCGAGTGATACAACTTTCTGCCACACCGCTCATATTATGAGTTCTAGATTCCTACAAAAAGTACTAAACATACACAGAATCGGATCAGAAAATATGGAAGTGCCTTTCTTTGATGGTAAGGAAAATGCTTCTGGCCTAACTTTTTCATGCACCCCCATTGTGGAAATTGCACTGAGGTGATACAGCCGAAAATACTCGTAGAAATAGCATGTTAATCTCTTCAAATGAATCGTTCTAGAAAAAAAACCTCGAGCTTCTAAGCATCCAATTTTATAAATCCAATTTGAGTTGAAATTATTTATGATATTAGCTGAAATAAATTTTCATAGTTTTTTGTACTTTCAGTTTATTTTCCAATCCAGTGCTTCCTTGAAATTCGAACCAACGATTTGGGGTGGTTCCGTAGTTTTTTGTTGGTTAACTACAGCTGAAAAGTGAATGTGATACCAAAAATCAGTCGATTCAGAGCGATAAATAATAATAATAATAACCGTACTCTACTTTCTGATATGGCCTTTGTTGAATATTCGGGATCATAAATATGTGAAAATATATATTCAAATCGGCTAAATACAAACCACAGGTATAAGTACAATGAGGTTTCCAACCTTATTCCCCGAGATTGAGAATTAACGTTTGTTAATCTTCACAAGTACCATAATATTTTACCAAAACCGGGCCTATTACAAAAATTACTAATGACGCGCATGCGCATTGCGGACTAGCCTGAACTTTTTACAACACTTTTGACATGGGGATTAGCATTCTAGAGTAAGTATATAATATATATTTCTATGATTGTTACCTGTCATATTTCTGTTTGTTTTATGTTATTTTCGTCAAATCCTCATGAGTCTTCGATAGCTGTCAAATCACATCACATTCGTCATCTGTCATATGTCACATTTCATTCGTTCCGTTATTACTGTATATTACGTTTGAAACTAAACCCTGTATGATAAATCAATCTAGAAGGCATCAGCCCAGTTTGGGAACTTTTCTACAAGACAACTGCTTCATGTTTTTGTTTACATTTTCTCGAAGAATCATCGTCTTGCAGTAGAATTTGATGATTTGATAACATGTTTCTCCTTTGAAAGGATTTCGGCAGCTGACTGGGATACCACCCAAGTTAATGAAGGATTCGATGAAACTCAAGAGAATATCTGGAATTTGAAAAACACCGTCTGGAATGTTCTTCGATCAATGACAACACAAAGTAGTGATAGAGCACCAAAGTAAGTAGACCTCTGAAAATAGCACATTCAGAGTACTGCAAAAATATTAACAACGTACTTTTTACAAACGGAAATCTTTATCGGAATTTAGCTATCGATCAGATTTATTTTATGGAGTTATTGCGTGAGTTATCACGTGACCTACCTTATTTTTTTTCACAAATGGCGTTAAAAAAATAATTCGGTGCAGGACTATCTGAACGGAAGCAGTTAACCTCTGTTCAAGAAAATTATGACTTCAATATTTGGCTTAGAGATATAATCTCGAACGAAGCAAATTATTTTTCAATTTTTACGAACTTCTGAGAAGAAACCATTTCCAATTATAGAAATACATAAATCAAATTGATATTGTAATGAGTTAATCTTCATGAATGATTCAATCATTTGGAAAACACTAACAGTTTGATAGATAGATAGATAGATAGATAGATAGATATTTCCCAGCTAGGTACATAGTTTGTGTTCGTAAATTATTATAATCTTTGAACTGATGCTTGATATTAATACCTATTGCCAATGGCTTAGTGAAAGCGTTGACCAATTACGATTTTTTAAATAAAATGCCCTGTATTAGAGATTGAATACATTGAGTAAAAAATAGAACAAAACAAAAAAATATATATAAAAAAAATAAGAATATTGGTTCAGCAAAGTTCATTGGAAGTTGATAGAGAAAAATTCGTCAAAATCATAAAAAACATGTTGATGTAGTAATTTTTTAAGTTCTCTTCCAAACTTATTCAACGAGAAGAGTTTGAAGGAGTGCGGGAGATGATTGTAAATTTTCATTCCCGTTGTATTATTGTTAATCAGAGTCAATAGAAGATTCTCATTTGATGGAATAGGTCCCTTTTTCAGCTATACACTATTTCAAATGTAGATCAAGGCGACTGCACATGAAATTAGTTATGAGCTCAAACTGAGAGATTCTGATTTTCATTGAAGATAGGGTAGGCTTCTTCATTAAATACGATGTATTCTCATCTAGATGTTTATGATCTCAAAATGATGAACTAATTTTTCAATTTCAGTGCTACAGATATTGAAGTATTAGTTGAATTCGTGTACCGGAATACATATTCATTGTGAAATAGTCATGTGCTGTTATTATAATTGAGCGCTCTCCATTAAAAAATAACGTTGTCTCAACAATAAGATGCAGTAGTATTTCAGTTGAGCTCGCAGTTATTTCAGTTAAAAAATTACATATCTTAAAGAGAACCCATGATTGATTAGAAAAAAAGTTCTAGGGTTTTTCAAAATCCATCATATAAACGAAAAATTAAGTTTACAGGGTCAGTCCAAAAGTCAAGACGAAACAAAGTTGCTTTATCTCTAATGGGACACCCTGTATATTATTTCACATTTATATTTTTCTCAAAATTCTGAACAACAAACAAATTCTGATTCAACAGTTTTCGAGATATCGAATTTTGAAAATAAGTTTCTAATAAATTATCCAAAAATGTTTTAGTCCATTAAGTTCATAGTCCGTCAAGTTACCTTTGAAAGTTTTCAGCTCCATAACAACGCCGCGTCGTTCTTTTGTCTAACAGTGATGATCTTGACAACACATGTCAAAAATACATTTAGTGTAAATAATTTTCGCGCAAAAATGACACGTTTATCTGATACTGAGCGTATTGAAATTTTAATGATCATAGGATACGGTGATAGAATACGAAGTGGATATTTTTAATGAATTGCATCCCAATCGGGAACCCATTTCTAAATCAACCGTTTCAAAAACATTGCAGCGTTTTCATGAAACTGGAGGTGTCAAAGATCGATCAAAAAGTGGAAGACCAGTAAGCGTTACAAATGAAGAAAATTCTCTGAATGTCATGTTAGATGTAGTGGAAAATCCAATAAATTCAGCACAACAGAGGGCTTTGAATCATAACACTAGTAGATAGTCCATTCAAAAAATTTGCAAACTGCAAAAATTCCATCCATATAAAATTCATTTGGTACAAGAATTGAGTGAAGACGATTTTGATCGTAGAATCGAGTTCTGTGAAGTTATTATGGATAAATTAAATGAAAATGTCAACTTTGTCAACCACATATTGTTTTCTGACGAATCTACATTTTGTTTAAACGGGCACGTAAATCGACACAACTGTAGGTATTGGTCAGACCAAAATCCACATTGGATTGAGGAAGTTCGCACTCAACGGCCACAAAAAGTAAATGTCTGGTGTGGCATTATTGGTGGACACGTCATAGGATCTTATTTTATTAACGGATATTTGTCACTTTTGCAACAGCATATTATTCCAGAGCTTAGAAGATTATTCTCGAATAATAACAATCCCAATTTGCAGACAGAACAAATATGGTTTCAATAAGATGGGGCTCCTCCACATTTTGAACTTTTTGTACGGGCATATCTAGATGAAACTTTTCCTGATAAATGGATTGGGCACAGGGGAGCAATTGAATGGCCAGCTAGGTCTTCCGATATGACCCCACTTGACTTTTTTATGGGGTCACATAAAAAAATGTAGTCTACAAAAATAGGCAGTCAAATATCGAAGAGTTGCAAGAAATAATACGGCATGAAATTTCTACCATTCCTCGTCACATGGTTTTAGATTCACTACAAAATTTTGTTCAGCGAATTCATTACTGTCAGGAGGTAAATGGTAAACACTTTGAGCACCTTATTAAATAATATAATTTATTTCGTTTGTTGAAAGGTACAGTTGTACAATAACAAAGAAAACGTCTAGAATATAAAATAAATGTAAATTCAATTTAAAACAAAAATACCAGTAGAGACATTGATCAAGTGAAAAGAAACGATTAAGATTTTACACACGAATTATGAGATAAATTCGTCTACAGAGTAGATATTCTTATTTAATAAATGGGATTTCAATGATTTCTTGAATATTCTTATATTAGAGGCACAAATAGAAGTCCAAAGAAAAATTTGTTGTTTATCAAAACTTGTTTTCTCTCTTTTTCTCCTAGTTATTATTTCACAGAATTTCAAATATCCTAGACATTCATTAAAAAATGCATTTTATTGTTTCATGCATTTTTATCAACCCTGAACAAATATGCTTTTTTTATTTTCCGTAAAAAAATTATAATTAAATTGCAATCATATCCACATACTCCAACTTGTGTGACTTTCATGATAATTATCCATTATTTCGTGCTTTTTCTTTAATAAATATGAGAGTAGTAACAAGTTATTTTCAAAATTCGATATCTCGAAAACGGTTGAGTTTAGGAAATTATATGTTGTATTAATTCCTTCAGAATTTCGAGCAAAATTGAAATATGGAATAATATACAGGGTGTCCCATTAGAGAAAAAGCAACTTTGTTTCTTCCTGACTTTTTGACTGACCCTTTATACTTAATTTTTCGTTAGTATGATAGATTTTGAAAAACCTAGAACTTTTGTATTTCAACATTTTTCGCTAGCTATCTTACTTTAAGAGATAATCGACCGTTTCCATACATATCAGCGACCCTGTATAACAGATTACACGTGCTCCAAAGCTTACTTTACTTCATAATACCCCCGTACTGAAAAATGATAATACTGTCGTAAAATCCCATATTTGTTTTTGCACTTATTATAAAACAAACCCATCAAGGACCCAGTTAACAATTCCATCAACCGACTGTGCGGGCACCTCTCAGTAAGTAACTCAGCATTATCTTTTAAAGGGGAGCAAAAGGTTATTTCAAATTACATCAGACTGGATAAAAGAAGATGGTTTCCTTCCTAATTACGAAAGAAAGAGCCCCCTCGCGCGTAAAGTCTCGAAATGAGGTACAGAAAAGTATCCAGAATTAGAATTAACAACGTTAAAAACTCTAGTGAGAGAACTTATCTGTTCCTCGAGAGATACTCCCTGAACTCACTGAATACAGCGGACGTTAAGTTGGCATTACATATGAGTTCGTTACGTGGGGGAAATAATAACTGGCGGAAATGGATTGTGCGTTTTTATCTTGACGTCGAATTGATCTGAGGCCTTCGTTACCTCATCGAGGGAAAAATATTTCTGGAAAAGTGAAATATTGTAGCACTAGTGGCTTTTGGAAAGGAATATGTGTCTGATTGATGGGGGTCAAGTTCATCTCTGAACAATCCATCATGGGCAATGTGAAATAGAGGGGTTAGTTCTCGAGTGGCTAAGGGAATCAATTGACACATATTATTTCAAAGACCACCCAATGGAAATGAGAATCAAAATCTTCTTTTGAATAGGGAATCCTAATAAACATATAAGTTATATAAATTACTTTTAAATAAAATTATCTACATTTGTTCTTAAGCGTTTTTGAGTTATGAATGGACTCTTTTACCCTAAAAAGCGACCCAAATATAATCGCGCTAATGTCCTCTTAAACAGTTATATCGCTTTCAATGCCTTACCTGGCAGAAAACAGTACACCACCTCTGCAATACACTATCATTCTACCCGAAGAACGGCAAGGCAGGAAATTCCTATCCACTTGTATAGACCTACAATCACACAGAAATTTTTAACCTACTTATTATGGTCCTAAACTTTTAGATCTACTACCCTACAATAGAAATATACAAAATGAAAATAAATTTAGAAAAGAAGCCAAATTGTTTGTAAAATTACGTTGTAAGGATGATACGAAACTAATTCTTGAATAATTACCCTCATTACTCTACAGGCCGTTTCTTTTATCATGTGGTAACATTGCTATATTCTAAACCGTAACAGATACGAAGACGATTAAATGGGAGAAAAGGTAACTATTGTGGAGAACAGTACAATGGTCAAAGAAAATTTACAGGGAGTCTCGCCCTTCCCGAGTTATACAGGGAAAACTAAAAATGCTGTTATTTGTTTTTTACGAATAGAATTGTTATTTCTGAAAATATAAAAAAATGGAAAAGGAAAGTTTTAATGTATTCTAAATGTACTATAAAAATGTAAGATTGAATCTTTGATTAAACGTTTCGTGTCAACACTGCCACCATCAACATTTCTTTTCAAATACGGACCTGTTTGTTTTAGTACAAATATTGATAAAGCGATAAAATCACAATTGAGTGGTACATCACACTTGATATTTTTATAACGTTTCATTTAAAATAACTAACATCATCAGTGACAACAATTTTTAATTACGGTCCTGTCGTTAGGTCGTTTATGGATTCCACAAAACCTAACTCTCCGATATAAAAATAATCAGTGACGCTTTGAATAAATGTATCTATTAAAATTATGTTTACACTATAATAAAAGATATCTGTAGTTTCAGAGACGCACGATAGCAATTTACCCCGGAAATAAACTTACTTAAGAGTAGAAGATATCAAACAAACAGAAAACAATTTATTTCATATCGAATTTTTGAGTGAAAATAAAACCAATACAGAAAATGAATTCTTCATGATAACCTTCATTAAATGCTCGAATTGCCGACCTCTTTGTTGAATGCACATAAGTTGTCTGTCCATACAATTTCTGTGGCAATTTTCTAGCATGATGGGTGTAATGCTATTACATGCATCTCTTATTTTTTGTTTGAGATGGTCGATATCTGTACTAGTTGTCGAAAAAACTTCATCCTTTATGTATCCCCAGAAAAAAAAATCTAAAGGAGTCAGGTCTGGGGATCGAGCTGGCCAGGCAATTGGTCCATTGTTTCCAATCCATTTTCTTGGGAATATTGCATCTAAATGTTTCCTTACTATTGCTGCATTATGGGGAGGGGCACCGTCTTGTTGAAAATATTGTATTTCACGGCGGATGTTCAGTGGCAATTCATCTAAGTAGCCATCAAACTCATTGGATAAAAAATGTAAATATATTCCACCATTCAAATGCTCGTCGTAAAAGAAAGGACCTAGTATGTTTGTTCCCAAAATTCCCAACCAAACATTTATTCCGAACCTTTCCTGGAAATTGGTTTCTCTATGTAAATGTTCATTTGTATTATTCCACCTATAATGGATGTTTTTGTTAAACCAACCATTGTTGGTGAATTTTGATTCGTCCGTCCATATTATTTTATTACAAATATTTCCAACTTCCCTATTTCTACATCTCAACCACATCGCAAATCGTACTCTCCTTCCGCAATCCCTTTCATTGAGGTGATGAACTTTGCGTATCCTGTAGCATTTGTATTTGTTCTTTTTCAAAATATTTCTGGTAGATTTTACAGAAATCCCTAGTTCGTGGGCAATTTTTCGTAAAGAACAATCTTGATTAGAAATATTTTTGTAACTGACCAATCCTAAATTGAAAAAAAATATTTTCGTCACTTTGTTAATCTTTATGAAGTAATATTTGCTTACCTAAAACATTTATTTGGTTCCGCATACTTCCAGTAACAACACACTTTCTAGTTTTATTTCTATCAAATGCACCACAGTCTCTCAAATTTCTTTCTAATCGTCTAAACATTTGAATGTTTGGAATACGACGATTTGGGTATAGCTCACCATACATATTTTTTGCCAAAAGAGGATTTCTATTTGATTTTGCATAAGCAAATAGCATATCAGTCCTTTCGTCATTTGAATACATCTTTGATATGACTGAGTGTATAAACGACTGACAGTTCTTAACACGTATCAACAACTCATTTATCTGTCCTGCCATAGAAACCAAGCAAAGCCTACTTGTTTAAAAATGGTAAATGAAGTGAGATGCTATTTAATTGTACCATACCACACAATACATAGTCGTATTTTGACAAAAAACTATTATTTTCGGTACTTCCAGTATTGAGAATTATAGAAATATTCAGTATGATAATTGATTCAGAAGAAATCAGCCTTGAAACAAGAATTTCTGTAATACAAAAATGCCCAAGAAGAAAAAATACGAATGATCGTTGTGTTGCGGTATCTTCTTATCGAAATTATTGGGTGAAGTCTGAAGTATGCCAATAGTTGAATAGGTTTTGAAGAAATCAAAATAATTTACAAAAGAACTAACGACAGGACCGTAATTGAAAATTGTTGTCACTGAGGATGCTAGTTATTTTAAATGAAACGTTATAAAAACGGTACAAAAATCGCCCGATAGGAATAAATCAAATATCGAAATGGACCCGAGAAGCAGCACAGACGATAGGTATTGAGGAAGCAAAAATAACTAACCATTCTAACCAATCAACAGCAGTTAGTGAGCTAGCTAAAAGTGGAGTTCAAGAACAGCAACTAATCAAAATCACAGGACAAAACAGCGCATCTTCTATAGAACCATATTTTCAAATGTATCACACTTATCATCTGGATATAATTAACAAAATGAGAAACATGTATGATATTAAAACAACCGGTCTTTCAACAACTGCCAAGAATCTGTTAGACTCTGTTCCAGCTTCATCTGCCCAATCGTCTTCAATGAATACCAATGTCTCATCTAATATAAATAGCAATGAAAAACAAGCATTTGTGACCTATACAAATTGCAATTTTCATTACAACTGTACAAATATAAAATAAAAATAATAATTTCTCAATGTACTTATAATAAAGAAATTTTTAGAAAATGTCGGTGTTCATTATCAATTAAATTCTTGTTGTTGGTTTCAATCTACCTTCAGTCAAGAAATAATCTTGTCGTTCATCACAAGACCTATAAATTTTAATAAATTAAATTATCAAAATATTTTTTGCATGATTGTGCTTTTTCATAAATAATTTCATTAATTCATTAAATTATTATGCATTCAACTATTTTCCAAGCAAAATCATGACCAAAATATTTTGATACTTTAATCAATTAAATTCATAGGTCTTGTGATATAACATACGAATAAACTAACTTACTTATTAACTCACCTTTCTACCAATTCCTTGTAAAACACTTTCTACGTTACTTTAATCTTTTTTGCTCTATCTTGTCTTCTCGAATCTTGGATGTTCTCTACGATTACATTGGATACCCTCATCTGTCTTTCCTGCATCTCTTGAATCATCGCAATTATGAAATGAATATGATATTTATCAGAAATTGCAATGATTTACAATCCCTCCAATGCAAACTAAGAAAGGAATTTCATAAACAGAGCAATCCTGAATAACATTTTATTCTGACAAGTTCTCTCACTGTAGTTTCTTATCATTTCCAGAGGTATCTCTGCAAGAATAGCAGTCGCAACATGGTGGTTCTTCTGCCTGATGATCACGAGCATGTACATCGCCAACTTCTCGATATTCTCCACCCTAGCCAATATGGATACCATCATCAACAGCGTGGAAGACCTAGCGAAACAGACCAGAGTGCAATACGGTCTCATACGCGGTGGATCGACTGAGTCTTTCTTCCGCAACTCCAACTTCTCGACGTACCAGAGGATGTGGAACAGCATGCAGCAGAATCCTTCAGTTTTCATGGACACGAATGCAGATGGTGTTGAGAGGGTTCTCCTCTCGAAGAACGCTAGGTATGCTTTCCTTATGGAATCCTCACAACTGGAATACGAGATCGAGAGAAATTGTCGTTTGACGGAAATTGGGGATTTGCTTGACTCCAAGAGCTATGGTATTGCTATGCCCATGAGTAAGTAACACTTTCATATATTTTCGGGGAGATATTTCCAATCCCCTGGCTCTTTTCATTTTTCATCTTCCACAATTTGAAATAATCAAACCTCAATATACACAGGGTGTTAACTAATTTGTTGCACTATCGCTGACCGGTGATTGTCCATTAAGTACAACCAGTTGACTGGCGAATCAATATTTCCCGAAATTATCAGATCTGACTTAATTTTCGTTCATTCCTTTCCAAAAACTAACATACGCTGAGAGAACAGGTTGTTGGCATTACCAAAATTTTCTTTAATTTTACGACAAATGAATGATTCGTTCGAACATTTCAAATTAATCAGTAGTTTGACCCAAACTTGATATTTTTCAACTCAAAGTACCCTACTTTTTCAATATCAACTGATATTTCTGGTTATTCACTTCCTTGAAGTTTACTATTGAAATTCGTGTATTACCTAACAACAAAATGAAATCACTTAGGGTAACTTATTTGAAATAGTATATTGTATAACTAGCACGGAATGATAGTCATTTCTCACGAGTATGAAGTTTGCAGCATGAGCCGTAGGCGAATGCTGCAAATCATACGAGTGGGAAATGAGCATTCTGTGCATGTTATACACTATACTTTTTCTACGGCTATAAAATATAATAGCGAAATGATTTTACAACAGAATTTTGAACTTTGAATTTGATTAGGTATATGGATAATGTTAAACGAAAGGAAACAAGCGCCAAATTGCGAAAATTGAGTAAAGAGCACCATCTGACAAAGCAGAACTTAAATTATTAGTGGGAAAAGAACCATACGACAATTACGTCTAGTAGCGAAATTTTCTCTACATTTTTTATTAAATACAAATTCAGAGAGATATCACTCATCAAATTTGGGTAATTGTATAAGAACTGCTGCTGAATCCAAGTCTCTACAATCTGTTGTTTTCATTATATGAAGTTCGTCTCTTCTAGAAGTAGAAGCACCCATAATCCCCATGATTAATAGAACCTAAAAAAAAAAAAATATTAAAAAAATAATGCTTTAAGTGGGAATCGAACCATCGACCTTCGTATTCTGAAGCGAGCACCTAACCACTGAGCTAACTCATCTTCACAATAATATTTTTGTATTTGACGCGGTATGTTTTTCTCTTTGTCAATCTGTGAAGGATTTGTATGCTTTCACATATTTTTCTTTTGATATTTCTGGAATTAAATCGACACATGCCTGTTTTTCGGCTTCAGTAATTTCTGGGGGAGTCAGTTCTACGTCACTTTCGCTGCTCATCGTTTGATTCAAGTTAAAAAATCTAACTAAACAGAGCTGTCAGTATTCGTTGCTTGAATTTTGACATTCCATGGGAGACGTGATAAATTGTTAAATAAAAACACAATAACTTCATTGTTTAATCAAAAACAGTTAGTAAAAAGCAATATTGTGTCTTGGTAGTAGAAAAATATAATTTCATTTTGGAAAATCATGAAATATTTTATTAGGTAGATATTTGAATTAATTCCTATTGGAAATATTCTATCCTAATCAATACAAGACACTGAAGTATCAATAATTGATACACTAGGTCACTCTTGATCTATTGGCAATTTGAAATTTGCCATTAACTCAGTAGCGTGTACACAGGGCACTCTCAAGAAGTTCAATTTTTAATTTTTTGCTCTCAACACTCAGTATAAGTTACGATATCAAAACATGGGATAGGGGCTCCAGATGTGACTGAATCGGATGATATATTTGTTTTATTTCCGTAAAAAATGTCTTATAGCATTGTTTATATAGAAGATAGTTAGTCAACCTTATGGGATTATAATTGGATCAAAATGGATGCGACATGTAGATGGCGATAGTGAGCTCGCATCCAAGTCATGTCGTAACTTCAGTGATCTGGCCTGCAAGTCATGTCGTAACTTGATTGAAACAATGGGACAGCATTAAAATCAGGGTTGTTTGAAGGAACCTGCATTAAAATGACGTCAAATATTCATGTTTGTAACTAATCACGCTAGATGACACTCGCGTTTGCATCCTACACCAATTACACAGGCATTGACTAACTATCTTACTTCTATATAAACAATGCTTATAGATAGATATATTTATCAATCCTTAGAGATCATTAGTATGACAAAGGATAGGTCAATATAAATGTAGATATAAATATAAATACGAATATACATAAATAAATAAGTCGATTGAATAAATAATACGATTGGGACACACACAAAATGAGACGATATCTAAAACATGAAAGCAGTTGTACTTGAAATTGCAAATTGTATAAATAAAAATTACACATAAGTAAATAATAAAAAAACTACAAAGAAACTGTATATCAAAAGTGAGAGTAGAAATAAAAATGCGAAACCAAAGTAGAGTCAAGAACGTGTCAGCGTACTGATTCAATAGCCTAAGTGAATTCATCTACCGAATAAAACTGATTTTCTTGGAGATATTTTTTGTCGAACTTTTGAATTTTCTTTCGGATGAGATATTCTTCATTTGTGGAGGTAGCATATTGAAGAAGAGAAATCCAGCGTATGCAGAAGACTTTCTAAAGTGCATTTTATTGGATTTTTGGAAATTTGCATCCTTTTTGTTGGGTAATCGTGAACATCTTTGTTTTTCTTCAATTTTTATGAAAGGTGTGCGTCAGTAATTTGTCATTATTTTATTACGTTCAAAAGTTTATCTGCATGACTCATTGTACCCGTGATCAAATATCAAGCGAATGAATCGTTTTTGTATTATGTACACCCTGAAAAAGTCAGCGGTACGTCCTCATACTACAATATTTGAGCTTATCGTTGAGCAGATGAGTGCGTAGTATATGTTCACCAAATGTGCTCTATGAAAGTTTTATTCAGTGTTAGGAATGCATAATATAGTTTTCCTAGTTTCTTGCAGATTGCCTCAACTTGCCGATCAAAATGTTAATTACAGTCCACTATAGTTCCTAGGAACTTTGGTAGAATTTATTGTATCTAATTTGGTGTTGTTGATTTCGACTGTAAAAAAATCTGGGGTTTTCCATTTGCTTGTGAATACTACACTTACCATTTTTTTTCAAATAATTGATTGGGTGATTATGTTCGCACCAGGCAGTAATTTTTTTTATAACTGATAGAACCTATGCCTGAAGTTCTTGCAGATTCACCGCAGAAATTATCGTTGTGTCATCGGCATAAAATTAGCTATTTATATAATAAGTTGCAAAATGAGCGTGTTTTTTGCATCAGACGTGAACATTGGAACACGAGCGTAGCGAGTGGTCCAACACGTCGTGTGCAAAAAACCCGCTATTTTGCAATGTGTTATATACATGGCTTTTTGTAATTTCGTTGGAATATTTATTCATATACAATCATGGATTACACTGAATACGGGCATCGGTCAATAACTATTTTAATATTGCTTAGTACTTTACATAGCACGAGTCTAGAATGATGGTTGCGATTCGGTTGCCGGGAAGTCGGTAGCGGAGACACTGCCAGATATATAGCCGTCAGTTGACAGTTGTCATGGATAGATACAAACATAACATATTGAATTACCTGACGGACTGTCTGATTAAATTCAAACGAAAATGAGTGATTCTGATACAGAAAATAATGTGCTAAGTAATATTGAAGCTGCCGCGGAGGAGGCATTTACCTATATTGTTGATAATCGAATAAAGAATGAATCTACTGAGTTGACTGAATTTACTGAAATTATGAGCATCCCATTCATACTTCCAAATGAACATCAAAACTGATTTCCATATTCACACTAGTGTGAATATGAACTCTCATATTCGCACTTGTGCAAATATGACCGTCATTTTGACATTCAAATTGTAAACAAAAAGTCGCCATATTGAAACGAAATTACAAAAAATACTTTTGCATCGTGCATTGATTGGGGTAGATTGTTGTATAGCAAGAATACTGAGGGACCTAGAATTCCCCCCCCCCCGGGGTGTACCCAACATAAGGGCGAATACATCCGAGTAGTCGTTATCAATTTCATCGTTCTTCCAGTGACATAAGAAATCAACCAGAAAGTAGGGATCGATAGTGTCGAAAGCCATAGATAGGTCGAAGAATAAACCTTCAACATGTTTATTTTGATCAATATTTTCGTGTATGTGCTGTATTAGATCTATGGATGCTGTTTCAATTGACAAATTCAGACGGAATCCGTGTTGACATGGTGTAATTATTTTATTTCGATTCAGGTAGTATATCAGTTGATTATATACGGCAATTTCAATAACCTTGGGAAAACAGCTAAGAAGACAGATATATCTATAGTTTTCTCTAAGTAATGGGTCTTCCTTTTTGGGGACAAGTACTGCTTTTGAAATTTTTAAGTCTTCGGGAAATTGACCTGAAATCACCGAGAGGTCAGAAATATAAGGGCTGAGTTCATCTACGCACTCTTTCAGTTGTAATGCAGGAATACCATCTATTCCAGTTGAATACTTTTTTCAAATTGCGAATTATAGACTAAACCTTTTTATTTTGTTCCTTACGGAATTTGCAAAGAAGTCTCCAAAAATGTTGGAAATTACTTTTGGATCAGAAATGATTTCATTGTTTTTGAAAAGATTGATGGTATGATGTTTTTTAGTTGTGTTACATATTTCATTCACCATTTCCCATATACCTTCGTCAGTTTTGGGCCTCGTTATAGGAGTTATATATATATATATATATATATATATATATATATATATATATATATATATATATATATATATATATATATTTTTTTTTTCGAAAATCAGCAGGCCCGTTATGAAATAGTGGAACACACTGTTTATGGAATCAGTACCAAATTGCCTGAAAACTATAAACAAATACATATCTCACCCTCAATATCAAAATTAACCCTTAACTACTGTGGTGCGGTCACCGTGACCGCTGCCTATTTGAACATCTCTAGTACTGAGCTCCTCCCTATAGTCCAGGGCATTTAGATCAAAATCAGCCGAAATAACTAAATTTGGCCGTCACACAGATATCGAGATGCGGTTTACTGCATTGTCCCAAGTAGCACACCTATATTGGTAAAATATTGGTACAATATTGTGAACATATTGGCGAAATATTGGAAATGCAATATTGGCGAGAAAAAAAATGTGAACATTCGGCGATATTGGTCCAATATTACTTGAATAATATTGGCAAAATATTCTTGAACTAATACTGGCCTCAAAATTTTCGGCGATATGGGTACAATATCGCTGATACAATATTCTGACAATATTGGCACAATATTTAAAAGTTATATTGTCGAGAAGTAGTATGTGAACATTTTGCGATATTGGTCGAATATTGTTTGAATATTTTAGAAATAGTTTTGGTGGAATATTCTTGAAGCAATAATGGCCTCAAAATATTTATTGATATTGGTACAATATTTATCGATATTGGTACAATATTTATCGATATTGGTACAATATCATTTGGATATATTGGTGGATGTCAATATACTTTGGTAAATTATTAAATGTCCTTTAGTTGAAGAAGGTCACACCAGAGTCTGTCTTTTGATCGCCATAACCACCGAGTGAGCTGTCTTGAAAACAAGGTAAAGGAAGTATTTAATATACTTTCGTAGGTTTTAGAAGACGTTGTATATGTAGAGCCATCTAGCGGATTTTTATCTAAGTTTGATCATGATATAATTTCAATATGTTTCATTGAATATTCGCCCAATATTCAAATTTCATTTCAATCTAGATGTAGGAAACAATATGAAGACAATATTGTTTTAACGATATCGATAAATATTATTGAACCAATATTGACCCAATATTAATTCATAATATTTGTTGAATATTGGCGAAATGATATTCAACCAATGTGTAATCACACTTGGAGATACAATATAGTTTTTATTCCTAGAATCGATATCAGGGGAATATTGGGATTGCGATATTTATTGTAGATGTTAAAAACGATGTGAAGACAATATTGTTTTATCGATATTGGTAAATATCATTGAACCAATATTGACTCAATATGAGTTATTACAATTTGTCAAATAAAGTGGAAATGATATTCAACCAATATTCTAACAAACTTGGAAATACAATATAGTTTTTTCCCCTATAATCGATATGACTGGAATATTTGGATTGCAATATTTATTCTAGATGTGGTAAACAATATATAACCAATATTGTATTATCGATATTGGTAGAAATTATTCAACCAATATTGACCCAATATTTCGTGTGATAATCTACATTCAAAACTAGTTCACCAATGTTATTAATATAATATTGTTTTTTGAATATTCACCCATATTGGACCAATATTGAATTTTCATGTACAATATATCTATATTGGCCCAATATGGAACCAAGATTCAGCCGATATGATGTGCTACCTGGGGTGTTCAGGAAGGTCACAGCAAATGAGTCTATAGTGTGTGGTTTCTCGCTTTTTTGAAAAATGCTTTCTGGGCCGGTTTTTGGGGATTTTGCCGAATTCAATTCTGGCATTGGAATTCCTCGGAGGAGGCTCCATGGGGGTTGCGGGGGTGGTCAATTGGGGGAGAAATGGCAGCGTGCATGAAAATCTATCCAAACTCGTTACTCGGGGGGTTTTCGGGGATGCTGAATTCAATTCTGGCATTGAAATTACCTGCATCCATCTCGGGACACAGCCTGGGGCACCTGGGGGACCACAAAGGCCTGAGGGGATGTCCGATGCCAGAATTGAATTCGGCATCCCCGAAAATCCCCAAGTAGCGAGTTTGGACCGATTTTCATGCACGCTGCCATTTCTCCCCAATTCCACCCCCGCGCACCCCCACAGAGCAATCCCCGTGCACCCCCGGGTAATTCCAATGCCAGAATTGAATTTTGCATCCCCGAAAACCCTACGAGTTGAGAGTTTGGATCGATTTTCATGCACGCTGCCGTTTCTCCCCAAATTGACCACCCCCGCAACCCCCATGGAGCAGCTTCCGAGGAATTCCAATGCCAGAATTAAATTCGGCGTCCCCGAAAACCCCCCGAGTAATGGGTTTGGAGCGAGTTTCAGGTACGCTGCCATTTCTTCCCCAATTCACCCCCTGCGCACACCCACAGAGCCACCCTCGTGCACCTCCGGGTGATTCTATTGCCAGAATCGAGTTTGGCAGCCCCGACAACCCCCGAGTAACAATTTCCGAGCGATTTTTCCGAGTTTCCAGTCGTTCCTGTAATGGTGCAAGTAGTGATGCAATTGGAAAATGCATTTTCCGGCCCAGAAAGCATTTTTCAAAAAAGCGAGAAACCACACCCTATAGACTCAATTGCTGTGACCTTCCTGAACACAATGCAGAAAACCGCATCTCGATATCTGTGTGACGGCCAAATTTAGTTATTTTTTTCTATCTTCCCTGGACTACTAGTTGTATAGCCTTGGGCGTCTCTTACCTTCAAATTAGTTCATTTTAAGAAGGCGACCGGGGTAGGCGCGTGTTACGCGCTTTTGTTTTTGAATTACATCGAGTTGAATTTTTATTCCTCAGCACAGTATTGGTGTAACTTATTCTTGCCGTTTTTGTTACTGAAGAACGTCTGGAAGTACCCATGGAGAAACTTGAAAAAAGAAAAATTTGCAACGCTTGTCCTTCATGACTAAAGAGAAAAACTTTTCACTTGTGTTACACGTGTACCAAGCCTATTTGAGGTGAATGTTTAACATATATCTGTATAAACTGCAAGTCTAATTTGTAATTTTTTACATCGTGTGATTTTTATGAAAATAATTTTTTTTTATCAATGTTTTTAATTTTTTTGTAAGTTTATACCTATGTCCTACGAAAAATATTGCTAGTTTCATTTTAGATTTTTTTTTGTTGAATGTTTGTTAATAAATAAAAATAAAATTTTGTAAAAAAGATGCCCGGTTTTTAATTGTATATGTTTTATTTTCATCAAAAAATGTTCAATTCATATTATTACAATAAAATAATATGAATAAACTCAATTATATAATATTTTATGGTATATATATATATATATATATATATATATATATATATATATATATATATATATATATATATATAAATATATATATATATATATAGAGAGAGACAGAGAGAGAGAAGAGAGGTAGTCTATTGCTGACTAGTTAGAAACAAACTAATCTCACTAACATTGTAAGTATAGGACTCTCATCCTCACCATTTTACCATAGTTTCATCCATTTTTGTAGCTCCCTGATGATGACAGTAACCACTGTCGAAATATTGGAAATATAATGTTATAAGAGTACACTTGCGTTTTGCTGCTGTCCCAAATATTGTCAAGTTTGTATATATACTAGTGACTGTAGATGTCATGAATAACTTACTGTTATAGTATGTGTTGCCTCACGGTATTAATTCTTGAGTGGATTCGTTTTGATTTCGAGAGCTCCATAAATCCTTTCTGATGAGTGCGTTAGCACGAAACAGCTGTCAAAGGTTAGAACTCTCGGAATTAAAACGAAATATACTCTATTTTCACTTATATATATATATATATATATATATATATATATATATATATATATATATATATATATATATATATATATATATTTCGGTCACCATGACCGCACCACACGCGCACCGTCATCAAACTTGTACCACAGTAGTTAAGGGTTAATTGTAAAAGCAATCCTCAAACAGTTCAGTAACTAAACGGAGAAGTTGAATTTATATATTATAATCATCAATATGGATTTAAAAAAATCTAAAAATCCAGAATAGATCCGGTGAATAGATCAACTAATAAAAATTTTGAAGCTTTCGTTGATCTATCGAAGTCCTTAAGTCAGTCATGTAAAACTCCGGAATAAATTGGAATGGTATGGATCAAGAGGTGTTTCTAGAAACATAATTGAATCTCACTTCAAAAATAGAACACAAAAGGTTTATAATAATGATAATATATGTCACAAACGTCTAATCAAAAGTGGGGTACCGCAGGGATCCATACTGAGTCCTTTCCTTCTTTTACATTATGAAAATAATCTACCTTCACAAATGTCAATGAAACATGAGTAACTGAAGATTCTATATGCAGATGACAGTTCCTTTTCTCTTCATGATGATAAATTTACTGATATTAATGAAATTTCGGCAGATGCCTATTATCATTATGTCCACCGATTTCCACATGACTTCTTTCAAATTTCTGAGAATGCGTAAACCTTTGCGTTCTGAAAATTGAGCCGCATCGAACGAACCCATTCCAAACCAGTTTCAAAGATAATATTGTTGAGATCTCCGACACATTGAGAAACATATTTGAAAGACTTCCTTAGCATATAATTAGGTCTGTAATGATGATTGAGAATCAATAAATATCTTCCTTGTTCAATAACTTTTGAAGTCAAGTTTGTTATGATATACAAAATATCATTTGTTCTCGACTGTTTCTATAATCAACTTGATCAATAACTTTGACAAATTTTTTTTCATAGATTCTCCATATAGAGGTGTCATCAATAAAGCTATCTTAAAGCTGCAGGAGTCTGGTCAATTGGCAGAGCTGAAAAACAGGTGGTGGAAAGGTGATGGAGAGGAATCTTTTTGCGGAGTAAGTTTCTTCTGAGAACACATTTGCTGAATCATTTGAATATTTCATGAGAAGCGTATGACAATCCTTCAAGATTCTTCGATTGTCCCAAGAGATGTTCTGTACGGTAAAAATATGCAGAAGTGAGGACTGAATATCAAGTCAAATCAAACGTGCTAACGAAATATCCAGTTTGAAAGAAAACCTGCAATGTCACTGTAATACCAGAGATAGAGTGAAATTAACTTCAATTATTGATGAATAACAATTAATTTTTTGTTTAATGTTCTTCGGTGCAAATGAAATCGACCATTAACAAACGATTTGTTATTAATGGATGATTTCGAAAAATCGTCCATTAATGGTGGATTTGTCATTAGCGGTCAATTTCTCTATGAATGCATGAATGTCACATAGGCAACCAAAAATAAACGGATTCAGATGTTATGGACGCTATAATGAATATTGATGATGGATTTATGTTGCCTGCTGAAGTGGCATCTTCAACTTTATTGCCAGATAAAAATAATAATTCCTTTATTTCGACAAGAGTTAGGTAGACGAAAACATATTGTAACCAACTCTTGTATTAAAATGATATTAATTATCACGAAAATCAACGCGCTCGCTTTGTTCACGTGTTAAAATATCTCGATCATTTATTGCCTTCATTAATACACTAGTTGATTGAATCACTATTAATACATGATCATTCATGAAGTAGTGCAAATGTACTATTTTTTTTCATTATGTGGTGTCAATCTATGGTTCATGTTCAATCACCCTCTTTCGTATTTTCACTGCTCTTTGACATTCAGATCTTTCTGATCCTGAATCGTTTCATACCTTGGAATATTATACTTCATACCCTTGAAACTTCAACAAAATATGAAAGCGTTATTTTTTTTAGTCAAGGAACGCAGAAGAAACTTACCATTCAAAATTATATCTGGATGATATCATGGGCCTACTTTTGATACTTGGATTTTGTATTATAATATCGCTGATTCTGGCTTTGGTGGAATTCATCTGGGGTGTTAGGAAAGTAGCGAAGGCTGAAGATGTAAGTAGTAATTTTCATTATAAACGATATGGAAGTTATGATACCACAGGTAAAAATTATGTGTCTATTACAGAGTGTGTCTGTCCATTCCGTGTATAATTTTTTGATTTCTCACAGTCCATAACATTAATATATGAAGAAGTAGTACGAATAAAATCTTTGCTTGTTTTGAAATATTGTCGTGAATTGGGGTTGATTCACGACTAACTAGATAGATACTGATCATTCATAGATTTACAACACTTTAGAAAAATATAAAAACATATATTTTACTATGTACAAATATGAGATTGAGACGATTGAAATTAATGAAGGAAATAATCAAAAAAGAATTAATGAATTAAAAAATTGAAGAATCTCTCCTGGTTATTGATTGGATAAATTATTTTAAAAAGATCTTTACTTACAATACATATCGGCATTTACATTTAGGGAACATTTTCCTTCTATCTAATATCTGATCTTCCAAACTCCCCCCATAGCCCTCACTAGTTGCGGGCACGGCAGAACTCTAAACTCGACTACCAGATCGAACTATCAGTGGCCTTTTTGAAAACTCTTGTTTATGTTCTGTTGAGGACAAGTTGTGTCTCAAAATAAAATATCTTCGCTCACGTACTGAATTGTAGAAGGTAAAAAGGTTACCCACGTATTGAATGATAATGAAATATTTTAATGTACAGGATGTTCCAATAATATTAATATCGAACATTTCAATAGAGACCTTGAACGGATGCCTTGGCACAAATATACGAAACTGAGGATGTACAAACAAAAGTCCTTTTACTCACTGATTATGTGACTAACTTGCTAGATATTCATGCACCTAAGAGATCTTTCTACCCAAAAAAGAAACATGGCTATTCACCTTGGATAACTGATAATATAAAATATATGCAAAATCTACGAGATAGTAGAGCCTTACAGAAGTATAAAACTACTCGTCTTCTGAAACACCTCAATTACTATAAACAACTACGTAACTTCACAACCACTGCAATAAAAGCTGAAAAAAAGGCTTACTTAAATTTCAAACTACAAAATTGTAATATGAGAGATAAATGGTCTGAACTAAAAAAAATTCAAGTTACTAAATGTAAAACTAATACCATTCCTGAGCATCTACGTAAGGCAAGTGATTTCAATGATTTCCTAGTTAATACAACTCTCCACCTAATCGAGAATTGATCAACTTCTATTCCAACAATGTCAAAGATGGAATATCTTCTTTAATCACCTCCAGTCCTGTAAACGATGAGACTATTAGTGAAATTATTCATAATATAAAAACTAATGCAACTGGTACTGATGATATAAATATAACTATAATTTTGCTATGCTGTCCATTTTTAATTTCAATAATCAGACATATAATGAATGTTTGTCTAGAAAAAAATGTTTTTCCTGACTCTTGGAAAAGAGCAAAAGTCATTCCTCTACCAAAAATGAGAAACCCGGAAACTTATAATCTTCGTTGTATTAGTGTTTTACCCAAGCTATCAAAAATATTAGAAAAAATTATGGAATCCCAAATTAGGGTATTTCTGGAAAAAAATAAGATACTGCCATGCAAACAATCTGGGTTCAGAAGTGGCTATAGCTGTGCAACAGCTCTTTCTGATATTGTTGATGACATCCTGAAAGCTCAGGATAGCAGTAAAATGTGTGTTCTAGTGCTTCTAAATTATTCTAAAGCATTTGATATGATCAATCATGAAATTTTAATCTCTGTGTTCCACTATTATGGATTTAGTGGGTCCGCCTGCAATATGTTATCATCATACCTCAGTCACCGATTTCAGAGTGTTCAAATAGACGACCAAATTTCCCCCCCGACAGAAGTCCTGTCCGGTGTTCCTCAGGGTAGCATACTGGGCCCGCTTCTATACACCCTGTATACGTCAAATTTTACTAATGTACTGCAACATGTTGGTTATCACTTTTATGCTGATGACACTCAAGTTTATTTCGCCTTCGAACACTCAAATATAGCTATGGCAAATAAATTCATAAACACTGACTTAGACGCACTATTTACAATTTCAACCAAACATTTACCCCCACTAAATCATGTGCATTGCTTTTTTGCCCAGACAAGGTTAGAAATAATATTCAATCCATTTTAGACTTAAAAATTGGCAACTCTACAATTCCCTTTAAACCTTACTACAAGAACTTAGGTTTGATAATAGACACAAAGTTACATTTCACTGGACATGTCAAGCAGAAGCTCAGGAACGCGTATGGTTCATTAAAACTGATATACTCGCAAAGACTTTACTTGAACAGTGATACAAAAAAAAATGCTTTGTGATGCATTAGTACTGTCACATTTTAACCACTGTGATGTAGTGTACGGTCCATGTCTGAAGTTGAACGACTCTACTAGAATCCAGAAAGTACAAAACTCTTGTATTAGATTGATCTATGGCATAAAAAAAAGGAAAAATATTTCACTCAAATTTAAAGAACTAGGCTGGCTAAACATGCATAATAGACGTTATTTGCACATGGCATGTCTATGTTACAAAGTCTTGAAATTTAAAACTCCTCCGTACCTTCATTGTAAACTCTCCTATAGAACCGACATTCATAATTTGAATATTCGTCGTCTTACAATACTCACAGTTCCTAAGCATAAAAAAGAAATATATAAACGATCTTTCAGCTATAAAGCGGCTACCGTAATTAACAATTTGAATAGTCTAGATTGTTCTCTCTTGACTTTATCCATGAACTCTTTCAAAACGAATTACAAAAAAATCTTATTGAAAAATCAAACAAAATAACTCATTCTCTCATTTCATTTCATTGACCCCAAATATGAGTATAAGTTATAATAAAAAAAACCAGCAAAATTATCTGCTCCAATCCAGACTTGAATCTCTCTCTCTCTCTTCTCTCTCTCTCTCTCTCTCTCGCTCTTTCTCGTTTTGCTATTATTTCTCTCTTTTTATTTTATTGCTTAGGCTCGTCATCTTTAATTTAATTTAAGTATATTTTGGGCGCTGGTGGAAGAACAGAAGTGAAAGGCTGCCTTTCACATTCTGAACCAGAATTGCCATTTGTTACCATGAAAAATTTTTTGCATTTATTTGATTGTTTATACTTGTGATGGTAATCAATAAAAGTATTATTATTATTATTATTATTATATTTTTGACAATATTTCCAACTGTACATGGTGTTTCATAAATGTAAGACAACTCAAAGTCGAGATGTTTCAAACCGCCATCTATTGTTTGTACTTTGTTGTAAAGAATATCAAAATCGGTTATTAAGTTGCCAGGCAATAATCATCATCATGGTAGGACGTATAATAGTGAAGTCTTTCGATAAATGATAAGAACAACCATTTTACTACTGATTCCCTCCATTCCTGATGAAAACTCATTTCTGAAACATCCAAATTTGTCACTCTCATCATGGAAACACCCCGTTACTTCCATAATTTCACACGTAGAATCATTAAGATTGCAAATTTGATTCACAGAAAAGTGCAATGCTAAATAATCCCTCAAGAGATATCCACACGTGGAAGATTGCACACATGGATCAAACCGCACAAAGAAAAAAAATACACAAGACGAGACTTTGAATCCCTGAGATGTCTTCTCGAGTGCGCAGGTCCTGATGAAAACCTAACCTGAGCAAACTAAACTAGCTTGCGAGTTGGAAATGCAACAAGCCTAACCTAACTTGCGAGTCAACAATTAGGCTATCCAAGATGCTGTCAAACTAAAATCAAGATGGCCGCCTGAAGGCACACATTGAATTTGTTATTGTTTGAACGAGACTGAATATTGTTAATTTTCATCTATTGGAGTGAAATTTTTGTATGAAACTTTGCCGAATAAAAAACATGCCTACAAAGTGTTATGTTGTAAATTGTGGAAGCCGTGGAGATCGCGACTTAGTGAAGTTTTTAAAAATTCCTAGCTAGCTACATTTTGATAATGTGGTATATTAAATCAAAGACTAGATAGATGTTTATTAAGTAGGATACCCTAATATACATAGTTCCATGTTACAAAATAACAAATTAGTATGTAAAAATATGTAACAAGTGAAAATAAATTACTTTGCGATATCTGACACTCGGTGTGTAAAAAAACTACCAATCCAATGAAGATTTGAAAATAAAAGTAGATAAATGTGTAGGCAATCATATATTACAAATAATAGTGTTGAAGAAACAGTCATAACTTCATGCAGTGAGAACCAATCCAGGGGTTTTTTGGTACATCGGACAGTCCTATAGGGTCCAATAGAATTTCACAGATATTATTTTTACACTGCAGCACAACTCGGCCATCCTCACCTTTTCACAAAGACACCATCTTCACTCTTCTTTTTATGAAACTTAGGTAACACAACTACTTTACGAAAATTGTACGCTTTTGGGAAATCAACTATTCAGAATTATTCATCTGGGAAAATTTAATCATGAACATATATCCTTTGGGTGACCAAATCACAAAATCACAGTATTTTCGTTCAGTTAGTTTCATTTGTAAATGAGTTTGGTCACGTTTTAGGGTAATTGCAATTCCACCGCTTATTATAGTTGAGGTTTTTAAATTTGAATACTGCCCCATATCAATATTCCATAATGAATATGGACACTTCACTTCCATAGCAGCCACAAGACATCGTCGCATCAGGAGAACTATCAATTTATTAAATAATCTATACTTTCAACAAAGGAATATCCATTCGCTGTGAATGCCTCATCTGAAAATTAATTAGAAACATTAATGAACAGTTCATAAATCACGAAAAATCAGTACCTACCTTGGCAACAACAACAGTATGTTCATCCATTTTTCTTGCTTCACAATCATGGGCAAATCCAGCTTCAAGATATGTACAGCCTGTTAAACTTTTGTAGGCCTTCAATTGCTTTTTTGTTTATGAGTCAACAGCAGATATGTAATAATGTCGAATTCCGTTACTGTTGTGAAAAGATCTAGAGATATGTCCATTTCACAAGGAGTGAAAGTAAAAGGATCCATGCACTTTATCACTCTCCTTTTGTCTCTATAGATCGATGCAGTGTCTTTGTTAACTCGTTCTAATGATAATAAATAAATCACTTTTAGTTAAAACAGCCATAATATCATTTGAAATCATAACTAAACAAAACTATTAGCAGTAGAAGCTAGTGCCAAACACAAACACCATTCATGTGTGCCTACAGCCGGCCATTTTTAAAGAGCCGTGGTCACGTGTTGTGGATAGCCTAATGGAATTAGTTTATCGCTCGCACTTGACACACAAAGCTAATCTGAGCAAGCTAACTCAGCTTGCAAGTGGAAAATGCGTATTTTCCTTTACTGTTGACACCTCCATCGGCACATGCGCAATCGAGTAGCGGGACGTTGAATCCATGAGAGGAAATATAGAAAACTTTACGCGATTGTAGCCAATTCAGTAAAAAATTATTATGAAACAGAAGTTATCTTATCTGAGAACAATAGCTTATCTACAGTAGTTTATATTTCTGTTTAATAGTTACAGTTCTTCCCTTCTTATTTTTTGGAAATTTGGTTTTCCTTGAAAATAAATTTATAATACGAGTTTGCGGTTTTTTTTCTATGTGCGTATTTATACATAATAGGTTTTTGGCTTGTGCGATTTAATCCATGTGTGCAATTTTCCACATGTGGATATATCTTGTGTACTTATGTGATTGCGCCTTTTCCTATAAGTTTATTTCTTCTGCGATTTTTTCAATTGCGATTTTTTCCGGCCACGCAAAAATGTATAATCCTGTATAATAAATCACAGAAGTAACGAAGATATTTTCCAGAAATCTAGAACCAATTTGGATTTTTCAGAACTACTTCAGTATCCGTCACAAAATGAATTATTAATAGAAATTTTAGTTTGATTACGTGTCCGAAGACATTTTCGACTTATTTTGCATCCTACAATATTTTTTTTGAAATGACAGTGATTCCATCGCTGCTGTCTTTCATTGAATATCATCTGAAATGAACCCTTCTTAGTCATTACCCTAGCTTTTGGTGTATCCATTCTGCAAATTTGAAATTATACATCCAAAATACGGAATATATGAGGATGTTTCCACGAAAGTGAGACACATTGTTTGTATTTTTATTTCTGTATCATTTTGATTGTGATATTCAATTTCGTTTCAGATGTATTTTTCGGATGTTCTGAAGGAAGAACTACAATTTGCCACCCGTGTTTGCACAATACGTAGGAAGGTTAGGACATCACCTGTAGAATAGTGTAAACTCGAGTATATCTGATGTAATAGAGTGCAATATATGTATTTCAAAGAACAACATTGTGTTTTATATTTTTCGAACCTTCCCAGATGCAGAATGGTAATATCCCGCATCTACCACGGACACTCATGATATTACTCTATAAATTGACCAGTAAACTTTTCCTACTGGTACATTTTTCTTCACTGAACTATCTCTACCCGAGATCAAGCATCAAAGTTATCGAACACTCCAGAAATAGTTATTTGTATGCTAAGGCCGCGAAATACCTTTTTAAAGTACCGAAAGAACAGTTATCGCCGAGGCCGCTTGCGGCCGAGGCAAGATAATCTTGAGGTCGTTAAAAGGTTTCGCGGCCATGGCATACACACTATTTTTCGTGCAATCGTTAAAATTATTAAAATAGATAGTTGTAAATAAATATATTATTGCTTTAAAATCAACAGCAGTTCAATTTATGTAACAATATCACCGTGTGCTATGGAAAAATTATATGTTTCAATATATACAAAATATTTTGACAGTTCTTGTCAAAACGCAAAATGTCTGATACTGATAGCGATATTTCAGTACCTTCCACTCCTCCTGAACTCAAAAGCGTTGTAAATTCGGCGCTTTCCGTTTCAATACCCGAAAAATCTAAAGATTGGTGTGACAAACAGAAGGTTAAGACGATGTCTGAAAACATTTTTGAAAGTGACGTTTGGTTTCGCGGCCGTTGCTATGGGTAACGGCCGCGAAATTAAATTTCGCGGACTGTGCTGAGAACGCGAAATACTGACTTCGCGTGCGATTGCACGAAATAGTTATTTGTATGCTAAGGCCGCGAAATACCTTTTTAACGTACCGAAAGAACAGTTATCGCTGAGGCCGCTTGCGGCCGAGGCAAGATAATCTTGAGGTCGTTAAAAAGTTTCACGGCCATGGCATACACACTATTTTTTGTGCAATCGTTAAAATTATTAAAATAAATATATTATTGCTCTAAAATCAACAGCAGTTCAATTTATTTAACAATATCACCGTGTGCTATGGAAATGATATGTTTCAATATATACAAAATACTTCGACAGTTCTTGTCAAAACGCAAAATGTCTGATACTGATAGCGATATTTCAGTACTTTCCACTCCTCCTGAACTCAAAAGCGTTGTAAATTCGGCACTTTCCGTTTTAATACCCGAAAAATCTAAAGATTGGTGTGACAAACAGAAGGTTAAGACGATGTCTGAAAACATTTTTGAAAGTGACGTTTGGTTTCGCGGCCGTTGCTATGGGTAACGGCCGCGAAATTAAATTTCGCGGACTGTGCTGAGAACACGAAATACTGACTTCGCGTGCGATTGCACGAAATAGTTATTTGTATGCTAAGGCCGCGAAATACCTTTTTAACGTACCGAAAGAACAGTTATCGCCGAGGCCGCTTGCGGCCGAGGCAAGTTAATCTTGAGGTCGTTAAAAAGTTTCGCGGCCATGGCATACACACTATTTTTCGTGCAATCGTTAAAATTATTAAAATAGATAGTTGTAAATAAATATATTATTGCTCTAAAATCAACAGCAGTTCAATTTATTTAACAATATCACCGTGTGCTATGGAAATGATATGTTTCAATATATACAAAATACTTTGACAGTTCTTGTCAAAACGCAAAATGTCTGATACTGATAGCGATATTTCAGTACCTTCCACTCCTCCTGAACTCAAAAGCGTTGTAAATTCGGCGCTTTCCGTTTTAATACCCAAAAAATCTAAAGATTGGTTTGACAAACAGAAGGTTAAGACGATGTCTGAAAACATTTTTGAAAGTGACGTTTGGTTTCGCGGCCGTTGCTATGGGTAACGGCCGCGAAATTGAATTTCGCGGACTGTGCTGAGAACGCGAAATACTGACTTCGCGTGCGATTGCACGAAAAGATAATTTTTTTTGTTATTTTCTTACAGATACGTGGTACCACAACGATGAGAATGAAAATTAGTCCTCAATCATATTCACAACAATACAGGAGTGTGGTCAGCAACACATTTCCTAATCTGTTTTTTAATCATCCCTCAATCATGGAACTTAATAATAATAATTTAATCATAATATCCCAAGAAACAGGTTTGTTTATGGTAGGGATACAAAATAATGATAAAAATAACAATACCTCACAAATCTACAGAAAAAATAATATACAATTGATATATATATATATATATAATTCATAATCAACTCAAAGAAAAGAAAATATAACCCTTGTCAATTCAAAATAGTTCGACGGAAAAACGAAATAAATTATGGAAAAAATGTCATTTTAGACAGGACGAAGAAAATGGGTTTTTATTTTATTTTTGAAAACCGTCTCTTTTGTAATTTCTTTTATTTCATTTGGTAGTGAATTGTAGATATCTATACCATCATGGTATATCGATTTTTTCCAAATTTACTTCTGAAATTGCTGAGGCTTGTCTTGTTTTGTTTTGTGATCATGTCCCAAGTAGCACACCTATATTGGTAAAATATTGGTACAATATTGTGAACATATTGGCGAAATATTTGAAATGCAATATTGGCGAGAAAAAAAATGTGAACATTCGGCGATATTGGTCCAATATTACTTGAATAATATTGGCAAAATATTCTTGAACTGATATTGGCATCAAAATGTTCGGCGATATTGGTACAATATCGCTGATACAATATTCTAACAATATTGGCACAATATTCAAAAGTTATATTGTCGAGAAGTAAAATGTGAACATTTTGCGATATTGGTCGAATATTGTTTGAATATTTTAGAAGTAGTTTTGGTGAAATATTCTTGAAGCAGTAATGGCCTCAAAATATTTATCGATATTGGAACAATATTTATCGATATTGGTACAATATCATTTGGATGTATTGGTAGATGTCAATACACCTTGGTAAATTATTAAATGTCTTTTAGTTGATGAAGGTGACACCAGAGTCTGCCTTTTGATCGCCATAACCACTGAGTGAGCTGTCTTGAAAACAAGTTGGGAAGTTTATTTAATATACTTTCGTAGGTTTTAGAAAACGTTCTATATGTAGAGCCCCCTAGCGGATTTTTATCCAGGTTTGATCATGATATAATTTCAATATGTTTCATTGAATATTCGGCCAATATTCAAATTTCATCTCAATCTAGATGTAGGAAACAACATGAAGACAATATTGTTTTAACAATATCGATAAATATTATTGAACCAATATTGACCCAATATTAATTAATAAGATTTGTTGAATATTGGCGAAATGATATTCAACCAATGTGTAATCACACTTGGATATACAATATAGTTTATATTCCTAGAATCGATATGAGGGGAATATTGGGATTGCGATATTTATTCTAGATGTTAATAACGATGTGAAGACAATATTGTTTTATCGATATTGGTAGATATCATTCAACCAATATTGACTCAATATGAGTTATTACAATTTGTCAAATAAAGTGGAAATGATATTCAACCAATATTCTAACAAACTTGGAAATACAATATAGTTTTTTCCCCTATAATCGATATGACTGGAATATTTGGATTGCAATATTTATTCAGATGTGGAAAACAATATATAACCAATATTGTATTATCGATATTGGTGGAAATTATTCAACCAATATTGACCTAATATTCCGTGTGATAATCTACATTCAAAACTAGTTCAACCAATATTCCACCAATATAATTAATATAATATTATTTTTTGAATATTCACCCATATTGGACCAATATTGATTTTTCATTTACAATATATCTATATTGTCCCAATATGGAACCAAGATTCAGCCGATATGATGTGCTACCTGGGGTATGTTGTAGATTTCAATGGAATTTAAATTAGAAACTTTCTGTTTCAATCGAATAAAGTGAGTAGATGAAGAAATTTTTACTTTATAAAGGGAATTCAAATTTAGTGAACTGTTAGGTTTATATAAGTTTGCTGTGGGTTCTAAAAACGGTAAGTTGTAAATACATTTCAAAGATTTATATTGTAATTTTTTTAGAGGTTTCAAAAATTAATTATTGTGGTTCCCTAGATTGAAATCAAATAATGTAGGTTAGAATAAACGAAACAAAAGTAAATATTTTTAAGGTATTCGATCGGCACAAAATTTCTTATTTTGAGCAGTACACCAATGACTGGATTCATTTTTTTCCTCAATTTATCAATATGATTGTTCCATTATAGTTTTTCGTCAATAATAAGACCAAAAAATGTAGTAGTAGTAACATTAGTGTATTTTATAGGGTTAGATCCAAATAATAGAGAATGAATGAAATTGTGGTTTTTTAGAAACAAACATAAATGTTGATTTATCAAAGTTCAGAGTGAGTTTAAAATGTTGTAACCATGTTGAAATTTCATTTAGATCACTTTAAATATTTTTACGTATCTCGTTGAGGTCAGTGGCAAAATATGTCAATGTAGTATCATCAACAAATAGTTTAATTTTTCCTTTCAATTTCAAGTTTGTAATGGAGTTGATATTAATCAAGAATAAAACAGGTCCTTGAATTGATCCTTGCGGTACCCCACATTTGATAACCATCAAAGAACAGCTAACACCATTAACTAACACGTACTGCTTCCTATTCATCAGATAATTTTGAAACCATTCATGAATTTTTCCTATTATACCTATTGAGTATAATTTTGCAACTGAAATTTCGTGGTCAACCGTATCAATTGCCTTACACAAGTCAAGAGAAAGAAGGACACATTTTTTGTTGCTGTTATCTGAATCTGGATATGCGAAATAACATTCAGAACTGCCGCCTCTGTGTCTCTCAACCTGCGAAAACCATATTGATTATGACTTAATGAATTGTTTTTCTCAAGAATGTTGAAAAGTCTGACATTCACTATTTTTTCCAAAATTTTTGAAAATGATGGTAAAACTGGCATAGGTCTTTCCGACCTAATTTAATTTAATTTAATGCATATCGACATAATAACTATGCAAACCTTTTCATACAACAAAAAAGGACCCCGCAAACTTCTTATGGAATTTGGGTCCCGGTGGATTTTTTTGAATTCTTGGTATGATGTAGTCCATGTAATTCTCAACCAATGTTACCATTGCGCGAACCCAAAAAATTAACAGTTTTGCTGCTAGGGGGCGTTGAAATCACACCTTGCGCAGATTAGACTATTTATTTTTGAACCCGGTAACAATATTTTCACTTGTTTCATTGTTGCTAATGTTGCACAATATTGTGCTGTTTTATAAAAAAATTCTTACCCCCTCCCCTTTTCCCCCCAACTCCTATTACGAAACGCACAAAAAAATATTTCTCGAGTGCCTTTAAATGAATCGTCGAATGTGTAAATATGCCTAAATGAGTGAAATAGCATTTTTTATGATTATCCCCCCACCCCCCAAATGACACAAAACGAAAAAATTTTGGTGGATTTTTCTGAATTCGACCCATAAATATTGGCTGAGACAACGCATACCAAACAAGTAGTGTTCAGTGATCGAAACTGTAAACATTTCTCTTGAAAATGCCAACCACTCGTGTTGGCGAATCGTCGAGTTTTTCTCTAAATAAACGTAGGCCTAAAAACCCGAAAAACCATCATTCATTCGACGATTCATTTAAAGGCACTCGAGAAATATTTTTTTGCGTTTCGTAATAGGACTTGGGGGGAAAAGGGGAGGAAAAAGATTTTTTTTATAAAACAGCACAATATTGTGCAACATTAGCAACAATGAAACAAGTGAAAATATTGTTGCCGGGTTCAAAAATAGTCTAATTTGCACAAGGGGTGATTTCAACGCTCCCTAGCAACAAAACTGTTAATATTTTTGGGTTGGCGCAATGGTAACATTGGTTGAGAATTACATAGACTACATCATACCAAGAATTCAAAAAATCCACCTGGACCCAAATTCCATAAGGAGTTTGCGGGGTTCTTTGTGAATAAATATGATTTCCATAAAATATAAAACAACTATCACTTTATCAAGAGTTATTCCAGAAATTATCTCCGACAATGGAAGTGAGATCCAGTGAAACCAGTTTTGCTAACTGATAACGTTGAAGTTAAGGTTTGGTTCTACAAAAACAATCTATAGGTAGTATCTCCAATCACTAACATTGGTTATGAAGTGATAATAATACACGAATCAAATATGAAACAATTGAAGATGTATTATTTTCGTTTCAAGCGAAACATTCACTTTTCACAATGAAGTTAATATGAAAATACACTCACTGAGCTAGAAATACTCAGTGGATGAAATATCAACAACGCAAATATTGTCGTAAATATTGAGTACTGACCTTTGAATTGTTTTAGTGCATTGATCCATTCATCTTATTGTTTATTAATTCGTCCACGATATAGAAGTTCATTGTCATATGCGACCGACATTGAAATTAGCGAAGTCGCGTGACGAGCTAAAATCGTTGACCGAATGAAATAAACATATTTCCTTATATAAATACAAGAGAAATGGAACGATGAGATAGTGAGTAATAGACTCCCATAGAGGAGAGGGCCCTGGCGCTCAGATAGCCTTATAGGCTAGGCCCTTTTGGCCTTAGCTCTACGTATGGTATAGTGATGGTTTTAGGTAAGAGTTTTATTTGTTCCCAATTATATTATTGACATAGGGCTACTAGGGTAGCAGCCTTAGCCGTATAAGGGGTTGTTTCCCTTATACTAAATGCGACTTGGGGTGTAGCTACAGATGGTAGCTATTGAAACTCAAGGAGTAGCAAAGGAATATAAACATTTATTATACAACAGGGATACTGGGGAAAGTTATATACACATTGTAACATAAGGGACATTCAATAATATAATTGGGAACAAATAAAACTCTTACCTAAAACAATCACTATACCATACGTAGAGCTAAGGCCAAAAGGGCCTAGCCTATAAGGCTATCTGAGCGCCAGGGCGTCTATTACTCACTATCTCATCGTTCCATTTCTCTTGTATTTATATAAGGAAATATGTTTATTTCATTCGGTCAACGATTTTAGCTCGTCACGCGACTTCGCTAATTTCAATGTCGGTCGCATATGACAATGAACTTCTATATCGTGGACGAATTAATAAACAATAAGATTAATGGATCAATGCACTAAAACAATTCAAAGGGCAGTACTCAATATTTACGACAATATAATAATTACCAACAACGCAAATTCAATTCAATACAAAATATACTTTATTGTCTTAAGTGCGATGATACTTGTTGACAAAGCTTGTTAAACCTAAAATGACTAACAGTTATCAGTATATAAAATAACAGTATAAACATAAACAATCAAATAAAAACATTTAAATTTGTACGACTTCACTAAAAAAATTTATATAAGAATATAATTGCTACAGGCAGCTATAGAAAATTCACAATTTTATATTAAAATTCAGATTGCTCTCATTAAAACCTATCCAAAAAATATTCTTCTAAGTTATAAAATGGCGTTTCTATAAGTATTGCCTTAACATTTACTCGATTTTTTTCATTGCATGATGTTATTTTAGTTTTGTTTGGCAGGTGGTTGTATATTTTAATTGTGATATAGGTATATATAATAATTGAGTCCTTAACCATGGTAGTTCGGGGTCTTATCAACTCAATTTGGCCAGTCTGTCTTGTGTTATATTGAGACCATACAAGTCGCATGGCATATCTATTTTTGTAAATTAAACAAGCTGTTTCCAAAATATATACAGTGTGTCCCACTTACCATGCTCACCATGGGTATCTTTTTAATGGTAAGAGATACGAGGTCGGTTACATGACACCAAATGTGGAGTTTATCAAGACCAACTATAATGTGAAAAAATATTTTGATAAAATCTATTCGTTTTTGTTTTATACGCAAATAACAGATTTTGATGATCATTTTCATGTCTCTTGCAAGTGAATTTTGACCCACTTTGGCGGTCCTAATACCTTGAAATTTGGCAGATGTTCATAATTCCGGTGACGATGCACTATGGAATTTTTATTGAAATAAAGAATAAAATATGGCGGCTTCTCCAATATTCAATTCAATTTATTTTCCCAAGAAACATACAGTTTATAAGAGGGAAAAATATCACATAATGCAAATAACATGAAGCTAATTACAACAGTAAGAATAAACAAGTCTGAGCGTGGGATCCGCCTACGCTAGGATCCACCTAACGCTCAGACTTGGCCTCCGGCGGTTAACTCTCGCGCAAGCGCTCGACCTCGCGCTTCGCGCGAGCACTTTTCGAAAGCTCGGAAGTTGAAATGCCTAGAAGTTGTAGACATTTTTTTAATACAACGACCTCAATGTGTAGTCTTGTTTTTTTATCTATAATTGGACACCAATAATATGAATACAACGACCTTAATGCCTTTAAAACTATAATTGGATACCAATAATATGAATACAACGACTTTAATGCGTTCACAACTATAAATGGATAACAATAATATGAATACAACTACTGTAATTTGAAACTATAATTGGACACCAATAATTTGAATACAACGACTAATGCGAGACCTGAGAAAAAATCCAAGTATATTTTTCAAGACATGACTGTGACATGACATTGACTGATTTTCCACAAAAATACGTGTTTTCAATACATGGCTGTCTTGAATAATTTCCCTCAAAAATACGCGTTTTCAATACATGACTGTCTTGAATAATTTCCCACAAAAAAACGCATTTTCACTACATGACTGTCTTGAATAATTTCCCATAAAAAAAACGCGTTTTCAATACATGACTGTCTTGACTGATTTCCCATAAAAAAACGCGTTTTCACTACATGACTGTCTTGAATAATTTCCCATAAAGAACGCGTTTTCAATACATGACTGTCTAGACTAATTTCCCATAAAAAAACGCGTTTTCAATACATGACTGTCTTGACTAATTTCCCATAAAAAACGCGTTTTCACTACATGACTGTCTTGAATAATTTCCCATAAAAAAACGCGTTTTCAATACATGACTGTCTTGACTAATTTCCCATAAAAAAACGCGTTTTCAATACATGACTGTCTTGAATAATTTCCCATAAAAAAAACGGGTTTTCACTACATGGCTGTCTTGAATTATTTCCCATAAAAAAACGCGTTTTCACTACATGACTGTCTTGAATAATTTTCCATAAAAAAACGCGTTTTCACTACATGACTGTCTTGAATTATTTCCCATAAAAAAAAACGCGTTTTCACTACATGACTGTCTTGAATAATTTCCCATAAAAAAACGCGTTTTCAATACATGACTGTCTTGACTAATTTCCCATAAAAAAAACGCGTTTTCACTACATGACTTTCTTGAATTATTTCCCATAAAAAAACGCGTTTTCAATACATGACTGTCTTCACTAATTTCCCATAAAAAACGCGTTTCCACTACATGACTGTCTTGAATAATTTCCCATAAAAAAACGCGTTTTCAATACATGACTGTCTTGACTATTTTCCCATAAAAAACGCGTTTTCAATACATGACTGTCTTGACTAATTTCCCATAAAAAAACGCGTTTTCAATACATGACTGTCTTGACTATTTTCCCATAAAATACGCGTTTTCAATACATGACTGTCTTGACTAATTTCCCATAAAAAAACGCGTTTTCAATACATGACTGTCTTGACTAATTTCCCATAAAAGAACGCGTTTTCACTACATGACTGTCTTGAATTATTTCCCATAAAAAAACGCGCTTTCAATACATGACTGTCTTGAATATTTTTCCATAAAAATACGCGATTTCAGTACATGACTGTCTTGAATAATTTCCCACAAAATTACGTGTTTTCAATACATGACTGTCTTATTTTTTAAATTTAGAAGAAAATTCGAAGGAGGGGGGGAAGTAAATAATCAAAAATCCGTGCGCTTCGCGCACGGGAAAATTCGAAGGAGGTGGGGGGAAGTGAATATTCAAAAATCCGGGCGCTTCGCGCCCGGTAAAATTCGAAGGAGGGGGGGAAGGAAATATTTAAAAATCCGGGCGCTTCGCGCCCGGGAAAATTCGAAGGGAGGGGGTAATAGGATATTCAATAATCCGGGCGCTTTGCGCCCGGAAAAATTCGATGGGGGGAGGAAGAAATATGCAAAACTCCCAAATTTTTCGTTTTTGTTAGATATTTCCCAGACTATTGATATTACGGAAAAAATGTAAGGAAACTTTTTGTAGACTTTTATGAGATGATCAAAAAAGGTCATCTGTGATACTTGAAAATCTATCGCCATCTTGGAGTTTTTTTTGTTTTTTTAAAGAAAATCGAATATTTTGTTTATTTTCCAAAATATGCAAAAATTTCATAAAAACTTTCTGTAGACATAATTGAGTTCAATGAAAATGTTTGAATACATTTTTTCGATATTTTGTTTAGTTTTCGAGATTTTTGTGTTTTTAATAAAAAATGTGAAATTTTTTCTAAGTCCCGAATTTTTAAAAATCGCAATTTTTTTTTTCAAGATACGAAAAAATTTCATGAAAACTATTTGTAGAACTTTATGCGAACTATAAAATTGTTCTTATACATTTTTTTGGTATCTCGTTTATTCTTCGAGTTTTTGGTATTTTTATACAAAAAACCGGAAAATATTTCCAAGTCCATATCTCTATCGTTATTCAAGATATGGGAAAACTTATTCGAAACTTCTCATAGAGCTTTTCAAGAGCAACAAAATTATTGGTATACAACTTTCCGATATCTTGTTTGGTTTTCGAGATTTTGACGATTTTATAAAAAAAGTACAAATTTTCAATTTTTTTTATAGTTTTTTCAATATTTTTCCACTTTCCTAACTACTTGGAAAAACCTGGTTCAGAAATATCGATGTGGCTCGTGAAGATGTATCCGAAGCATTTTTAAGATTTTCATTTATTTCATTAGTACGGTCAATATATCGATTTTCCATTTTTTTCAAATATTTCCCGTACTATTGATTTTAGGATAAAAATCAATAAACATTTTTTGTAGAATTTTGAAATTCCATAAAAAAAGGTATCTTGATGAATTTAAAAATAATCAACAGTTTCTGAGATAATTCATGTTTTCCAAAATGAATTATTTTTTTTTTGGATTTTTGGAATTTTCACCATTTTCCGATAGGATTTTTGAAAAATGGTTCTTTTAGGATTTGTTCAGTTTTTGGTGCTCTATCGATTGCCATCCAAAAAAATTCAGTTTCTTCTGTTGGTTCGCTGAAAATCGGGTATTCAAATATTGACACTTTTCGGGGGAAACTCCGGAAAACCCGGTTAGCATTTTCCGATCCTGCTCAAAAACTATACACTTCTGTAGGGGATATTGAAGTATATTTTGAAGAAATATGAAAAGAAAAAAATCACTTCCCGAACCTGTATCGAGGGAAGTACAAACGTCAAAAAAAAAACTGAAAAAACCCCTTTAACATTTTTCCAGATTTTCCGATCACGAAAAAAAAAAGTATGAGGAATTAAGTCCTCGAGTTATTAAAATGGTTCAAATTTCAAGGCGATATCTCAAAGGGCTTTAAAATGCGAGCGTTTTGAAATTTTGCACCAAAAAAAGCTACAGACAGACCGACAGACAGACAGACAGACAGACAGACAGACAGACAGACAGACCGACAGACAGAATTTTCGAAAAAATTTTTTTTTCGATGGGGATCATTTTCCTAGAAGTAACTATGGGTCTAAAACGTCAAATAAAAAAGTTGGGGTCCGCTGGGGGGCAATCGTAGATAATACAACTTCCTAAGAGGTCGTTGTATAATTGATGAATAAAAATCATGAAATCAGAATTAGAAAAGATTCAATGGAGCAAGTACTTCTTTAAATTATTTTTTAAATCGCAATTTACCATACGTTTTTAAACAATTTGGAAGTTCATTGTAAAACTTCACACCATCAAAATAAATTGATTTCTTTCCAATATTTGTTTTAATTTTGTTGACATATAAATTTTGGGCTTGTCGGGTCAGGTGATTGTGTTGATCATTATCAATTTTGAAAATTAAAGTGGAATGTTTCATGTTATTCTTAATAAGATGAATGAACGTGCAAATTTTCAATTTGTATAGGAAATGTATATCCAGTAGCTTTCTTGGTTTGTACAAGTTTACAGTTGGTTCTTGGTAATCAAGTTTAAAAATACATTTAATAATTTTATTTTGTAATGATTTCAAAGGTTTAAGCAAATAGGTCGAAGCAGTGCCCCAAACTGATATCAAATATTGAAATTTAGAGTATGCCAACGAAAAATATATGGACTTTAGATATTTGAGAGGAAGCAAATTTCGAATTTTAAAAATGATTCCAACTAATGGTGAAATCTGCCTCCTTAAGTTCTCTATATGTCTTGCCCATGATAAATTCTCATCTATAAAGAGTCCTAAGAATTTTTGTATGGAATGATAATTTATGTATTCATTATTGAATTTGATCGGATCTTTCAAATTATCGTTTGACGATGTTTTTGTAATGAACACGAATGAGGATTTTTCATAATTCAATGTCAATTTATGACAGATGAGCCATAATGAATTTTTTTGTAAATCACTTTGCATGTAATTTTTGATATCACGTTGACTATTTCCGCCATATATTATTGTAGTGTCATCAGCAAACATTTTAATTTTTCCAGATAAATCTAAATCAGCTAAAGAGTTTATATAAATGAGAAAAAGGATTGGTCCCAAGATGGATCCTTGTGGAACTCCACAGATGACAGTTTTCTCAGTGCTGAATTTGTCTCCTATATAAACAAACTGTTTTCTATCTGAAATATAATTTTGAAACCATTTATAAACAGGACCTCTGATACCTATTTTATACATAATATTCAACAAAATTTGGTGATCTACAGTATCAAATGCTTTACGAAGATCTAGTGACAGTATACCACATTCTTTATGAGAGTCTATATCAAGTTGAAATTGAGTGATAACATCTAAGACAGCTGATTCAGTATCACTAGACTTTCGAAAGCCGTATTGCCCACTATACAACAAATTTGATTTTTCTAGGTATTCCAACAATCTGCTATGCATTACTTTTTCTATCATTTTTGAAAGAACCGAAAGAATTGAGATTGGTCTATAATTCACCATTAGATATCTCTTGCCTGATTTGAAAATTGGTTTTACTTTGGCTATTTTTGATTTTGCAGGTATAAATCCTGATGAAAAAGTTAAATTTATTAATTTACTCATTATTGGAGCAAGTTCTGATTTCATCATCTTTACAATTTTTGTGTTGATATTGTCGAATCCTGGAGCTTTTCTTGTGTCTAGATCACTGATGATTTCTTCTGTTTCTTCAGAGTTGGTAGGCCTGAGATACATAGATGATAATTTTGATCGCATCGGAATTTTCTTTGTAGTTCTGAATTTTTTTGACAAACTAGGTCCAACATTGATGAAGTAACTATTGAATTCTTCACAAATTTTCTGTTTACATTCAATTGTCTGTCCATCTTCCAAAATATATTTAATATTGTCTTTTCTTCCAGATTTATTGTACAGCATTTCATTCATTGTATTCCATACTGATTTCGGGGTGGCATCGATGAATTTTTCTTGGTAATACTTTTCTTTTGCTTCTTTAACACTCTTTTTAACTAATTTGTTATAATGATCATAATAGTCTTTGAATGAATGGCGGACGAGATTTGTGATTATGGTCCGATTCCATTCAAAATTGGTATGTGGGGGTTTTTGAGGTCGGAGATCATGAATTTTTTGTTAAAATTCATAAATTCAAGATGGCGACTTCAAAATTGTTCTTGTTTTTGTATAAATGAAGATAACTCTGTTGTTATCAACAATAAACTTTCACTGTGACATATCATCTGTGAGAAAAAAAAAGTTATTCATGACTAAGTCATAGTGAGCTATGACCTACATTTGAAAAATAAAAGTTGGTGCTGATATCTCAAATTCTAGAAGAGTTGGTATACATTTATATTTTTTTCGAAATCTCAATGAAAAACTGCCATGAGAATGTGAAATTCCTATTCGAATATTTTCATAAATAAAGAAGTTACGGAGGAGACATGAAAATGATCAAAATCTGTTTTTTGCGTATAAAACAAAAACGAATGGATTTAATCAAAATATTTTTTCACATTATAGTTGGCCTTGATAAACTCCACATTTGGTGTCATTTAACCAACCTCGTATCTCATTAAAAATATACCCATGGTGAGCATGGTAAGTGGGACACACTGTAGACAAACTATATTGAGAATGCCACAATGGAAGGAGGAATGTGTCATGTTAGACACAAGACATGCTATGCAGGCAAAAAGACATTTAATACCACTTTGATATTATACTTAGAAATATTTGGTGATACGAATTCTGTAACCGTAACACAATGAACCCTCCAGGGGAAATAACTATATAACTAGAACAGGTGAAGTGATTTTTATACAAAATCAAGTGCATGAAACAAAAAGCGGAAATGTCAAGAAGTAGCAAAGCTAAACTATTCAGTACCCTCACCTTCACACAATTCCATCCAAGTGCACCATATGGACCATGACGATATTCGCGAATATGCTACAACATGGCGATAAATCACGCTCCAGAAAGTCATTATTCAACTTTTTGTCATGCACAAAGCAGAAAAGATAAATACGCGATCAAATGTTAACTAGAGGATCGGCGCAAAGCCTCAGATCCGAGGCACTGACTCGGAATAAGAATATCATTTCCTAGTCCTGCTTAAAAAGGATTGGAAAGGCTCGTCTCTGGAATGATATGGATTCCGTCTCATCCCTTTTTTATTCGGTCTCGTTTTAATGCGACGAAACTTTTGTTTCTCGAAGATTTATCGCCCGAAAGAAATAAATATAGGCTGAAGGAGAAACAGTGTGTTTGCGAGGGGATCCAGTCGAGGCGTTCGAGTTATACTTTTTGTCGGATTTATTGGGCTACGACATGCGAATACTTGTTGATGGACAGATTAAATCTTAGGCAAACGCAAGTCACATCATTATGCTGATTAATTAACGCGTGTGTCGGAAACTAGTTCAAGCATATTTTTTACAATATGCAGTAACGATTTTGTCAAATAGTAATGATAAAAAAGTAGAGGATCAAGTTTATAGAGTGTGACATTCGAAAAGTTTGCAACAAAAGAAAACATTCTTTATTTGTCAACTTAGGCTTTGTATTCTTTAAAAAAACACTTGATATGACATCAAAATGAATTTCAAAAAATTAGTTAAATGAACAGTAATGAACATAGTTGAATTTCATTTTCTTCATTTGTGTACTCAATAGGGGTTGTCAACAATACACTGCGACCTATGAGATCTAGTATGTCCCGTTCTGCTGTAAACCGTGTAGGAAGCCTCAACAACTAGACCCCAATAGCACACCATGTCCCAGGGACGTCCCTATTTGGTACAAATCATGTCCGAATGTCCAGGACTTAAAATCATTGTCCTTGGAACGTCCGATTCAGTGCATTTTCATGAATTTCCCCAAAGGATTTCCTATGGATGTCCCAATCGCTACATCGTATAAAACGTCTCTGCGAGGACGTTTTTGGGATGTCCTGGGTCGGATATATTTTGTAATGTTTCCTAGGACATCCATCGGACGTCCCTGTTAGTAAGTATTCTGGCATGTCTTTGAAAGGACGTCCCATGGTTGTCCTGGTACGGGACATTTTGGAACATCCCGCATGAATGAATATTGGACGTCCCAATTGATTAATCTTAGAATATCTCCCTGCGAGGACTTCCTTGGGATGTCCTGGTTCGGATATATTTTGTAGAATTTTCTAGGATATCCATTGGATGTCCTGGTTGGCATGTATTTGGCATGTCTTCGAAAGGACTTCCTATGGTGGTCCTGGTACGGGGATATTCTGGAACGTCCTTGATGGATGTACATCGGACGACATCCCAATCAGTGAATTTCAGAAAATGTCCCTGTGAGGACTTCCTTGGTATGTCCTGGATTGAGCACTTTTCGGAATGTTTCCTAGGTGCATCCATCCAAAGATGAAGGATGGATGATCATAAAAATTAAACAAAATTCGAAAACAGTTACAATAATTAGGCCTCCATATGTACCCAGTACCCGTGTATACATCCCAGCTAGTGGTTTTACAGAAGAGGTATAAAATGGATCGCATATATACAATAGGGCTGAACGTTATAGCGAAAACAACCCATCTGAAATAAAACCCTTTTCACTATCATTATGGTCATCAGGGATTCACTATTTCACTATTTCACAAACATGAAAATAAAAATTTATGTTTGTCTCTCTTATTCGTATACGGATTGAAACCGTACAATTCCTTATGTATGGATTCCATGCATAAAGTTGTTTTCTTTGTTTTGTGTTCTGTGTTCAAGTGAAGTGTTGACGAATTGACAGACAATTGTTGAGTATTTACCAGCTATGGCGGCTTTTCTATCGTCTTTTGTGATTAATTAGTTTAGTGACTGTTTTGTAAGTTATTTTGTGTTCATTCAGTGTAGTTATATCTATAAATGAAAATAAAAGTTTTGTTATACTATTCAATAGTTATTACTAACCTATTCAACACTGTTTTGAAAAAGGTGTTTCCGTAAGACAAGTAGAGTTGTGTGTATCCTTTAAACATGTTTAAAACCGAATTAGACTCTGAGAGAGTGCTGAGCTTACCAAGTAAGTAAATCTGGTTCCATCCAAATTGGTATCTCCAGTAGGTAATCCACAACAAAATCATAATCTTAGTCCTGAAAGAGATGTAGGAACAAACACATGATAATTCTGCACATCCTAAGGACGTCCCAGATGTACTTTCGATTGATGTAATTCGGGGACGTCCAATCAACATCCCAGGTGGATGTCGATTGATCCTTAAAGAACGTCCAATTTTGGTGAGAAGTCGAAACATTGGTACTTCCCACGGATGTCCAATGGACGTCCGCGGTACCAATACTGCACGTCCTAAGGACGTACCAATATTGCACGTCCTAAGGACGTCCAAGATGTACTTTCGATTGATGTAATTCGGGGACGTCTGATTAACATCCCAGATGGATGTCCATTGGATATCCTTATAGAACGTCCAATTTTGGTGAGAAGTCGAGACATTGGTGCTTCCCACGGATGTCCAATGGACGTCCGCGGTACCAATTTTGCACATCCTAAGGACGTCCCGAATGTCCTGAGAGGATGTCCTATGGATTACCATCGGACTTCATGGTGCTATTAGGGGAACAGTTCCTCCAGTCATATGATTTTTAAGCAGCTCAGGATATCGGATGGCCTCAGTTGAGGTAGACCTCCCTCTTCTATTTGGTGCCTTCCAAGGTATCTCACCCTAGGATTTTGCAGGTTGATGCATTCTCAGATAATGTGGATAGAGGTTTCGTCATCTTCCTCACAAAATCTGCATTCTTCTTCTTCCTCTGATCCCAGTTTCTTGAGGTTTTCTCTCAACCAGCAGTGTCCTGTTAGGATTCCCGTTAGTAATCTGAGCTTGTTTTTACTCTTGTTGGTGCAGTCTTTTGATCTCTTCTGGGTGTAGTTTCCCAGTAGTATCTTGCCCTGCCTCTTTCCTTTCCATTCTAACCAGTATTGGGACCGCATTTTGTGTACATCTTTTTCAAGTTCATAAAGTATTGTGCTGATACTCATTCCGCAGAAGAGTTTAGGTCCCAGAATTGGTGATTCAGTCCGTAGGTCTGCTATTTCATTTTCCTCCTCTCCAGATTTTCCCGGAACCCACAGGAGGGTAACAGTGTTGTTCTTACCAATGACATATCACGGATAGACTCCGTTATTTACATCAATAGCTGCGATCAACATATAGACACATTCTAAGCACAATTTTCACTGCCGCTTATTTCGCGGCAATTATCTGCTTATATACATTGTAAATAAGCAGATAATTCAGCAGAAAATCAGCTTTGCCGAATTTTGGATTGATTGGCTACTATTTTCCGCGAAACAAGCTGCAATCAAAATTGTGCTTAGAATATGACCGCAGCTTGAAATATAAATAACGAAGTCTATCCTTAATATGTCATTGGTTCGTACCTAGTTCATTTAGTATCTCTGAGCACTCCCAAACTATCTTGGAGTTGATCACATGGGAGGTAAGGATAGTGTCTTCGTCCCATTCACTTTTGTTACTCCGTTACATATCCCAGGTTTGACGATCGGTGGTTTTCTCTCTTGTCATTCTGTATGTTGTCTTTGTATGGAGGAGGTACGGCTCAGGATTATTTCCTCAGCGGCCAATGGGCACGTTCTCATTGCACCTGTTATGCATACACAGGCTAGTCTTTGGATTTTTGTGTTACATGAGGTTCAGCATTAACATTAGCTATTGCTATCAAAATTACGCTGCTTCTCGTACAAAATCCTGTGAGAACTCACAGAAAACAGGTAGGAATCATTATTTTTTTTATTTCTGGAAGCTGTATGGCGCAGTAAGCTCCACCACCTCCTATGAACGAGGCTTGGAAAAGAGATGTTTAGCAAGTTCGGTGATGGATCTTACTGGTTTTTCCAAAAGGTGTTGTTGATGGTTTCAACAGTAACTGGAATTCACATCTATGCTTGCATAATCAACTAAGAAAGTACCCACTGCTATTTTAGTTGCACACAAAATTTACAAAATTTCATTCAAACTCCATTAGCCCTGCTAGAAAATGTTTGTTATCGTGGTTCAGTCGGATTCTAGAACCACCATCCCTCGTTTCCATCAAGAATTAACAACTTCTTGGACAGACACCTGGTCAAAGCGTCAGAAGAAGGCTGCATGAATGTAACATTGGATTTAAAATACTTCAATGCCTCACAGAACCACTTGCATGTTTGGTGAACCTCTGGCATATTACCAAAGTAATTTGAAACTCAGCTAGCCAATCGCAGTTTTCAAGAAAGGCTTTCTTCCTGTGGATACCATCGCTCTATGTCCAATATTTTTACTGTAGGTGAACTTGTGTAAAAATGTCGGTGCTTCTATAGACGCAAAGACTAAAACCTATAAATTCCTACAAATTTCATAAATTCAAAGCATAAGTGCGTAAAACTGCATAATCATTGTCAAAACTATTTTGGAATACCTTTAGAACAATGATTATAGTGTTTTTTCCATCGAAACATTTATTGTATTCGTGTTTCTTCTAGAACGGCAATCGAATGTGAAGAAGGGTCGGTCCCATGGACCTATGAAGTATTGTACTGGACCTAGCTGTTTACATCCTGGCCTGAAGTCGTAAATCTGTTATTCGTGATATTCAGTTGGGCGTTGTCACATCTTGTAGGTGATAAGTCTCTTTCATAGACAAAATTGTGACACTATACGAATTCCATTCGATAACAATCGAAGAATGAAGGATGGTGATGGTGACATTATCATGCAACTTGTACCAGTATTACTTACAAGTTTCAAAATCCAAACTATCGAAAAAAAATCATGACTTGTGTCTTCAAATGGTTGTGTAGAGTTTGTTGTGTCTGGTCGTTTGTCAACGCTGTTGAATATCAATGTTTATGTTTTCCACAAAGGAAACTTCTGACAGTTCTGTCATATTCTGTTATAGCTTTTTTGTGAGATAATTGTTGAAATTGTGTTTTTCGAACTCATTTGTGTTATATATTGGCAGTATAATAGACAGAGACTCATAATGGTGCAATCTTATTCGATTTGCAAACAATCCCGAATATCAGATTCCATAGGTGAGTACCACAGGCGTTACAGTGGGTATCAATCTGTTTTCGCCGAACAAAATGAAATTAACACGTGTATTAAAATCTTTATATGTAGAGACAATGAAATAGACACCTCACGAAGACACCTCATGAGTCATTAGGTCTTTGGATGATGCATTTGAAAAGAAGGTTGTCAAAATGTCTATCAAAATTTGTATTTATCTTTAGATTTCCAGCTGATGTCACAGAAAAGCGGCTTGGTTGAAAAAATTGGCGATGAAATGATCAACTGAATGTGTTCCAAAGTCTGCTAGGATTTGCTGCAAATATGTATTCTTCTCAATACTAATTTATTATAATATATATAATACGAGAACATGTATTTACTGAATATATAAATTACCATGTTTTATTCAATACTTTTTTTCAATCGACTGTCTACAGCTTTCTATTCATTGAAAACGAAAATCTTGAAAGTTAATTTCTTTTTATTTTACATACTCTATGAACCTAATTTTCTAAGGATCGATGCTATCTCAGTCAGGTATGTTATACGAGTTTTTCTATTTCACGAAGTCCCATCGAATGTATATTCTATCACTTTCATTGATATTTTCAGCATTATTTTAAATTCAGAATTTTTTCTTGTGATTGAACCCTATTTCTATCAAATGCGTGCGCTCCTGTCAGTTGTGGAAAGGTCACAGTCTATCGATACCTTCTCTCTTCCTCGCAGCCCGCGCGCCAACAAAATAAGCGACTTCGAAACAATCCATGTTGTAGGTATGGCAATGCTGAGTCCATCTGTATTTATTGTATATTATACGTCCATGGTCGGTTCATCTTGCACCCACTCAGAACATTTCCTCAGAAACTCTAATTCTAATTTGTTGGAACATTCAACATATCTGGCGAAATTTGGAAAGCACATCCATCCTCTTATAATCTTTACGAGGTGCTCTTCATCTCTGAAAGGTCTGTGTTAGTGTGAAAAGTTTGGTTTTGGTGTTTATAATTGTGAAATATAAGTTGGTTAGTGTCGGAAGAAGTGTCGGCAGAAAAAAATATGCATTTTGTGTGATTTTTCAACCCAAGTTCATGCCTCTAAATTAAGAGACACTCAGTATGGATAGGTCCGGATATTTATAATCAGGTATAGAGGGTTCAGATAGGAAATTGAGTTCCAAGTTCCTCATTGATTGGGTTTTTTGCAACACACAACTCAGAGTCCAATCACGGTTTGTTTTGAAATATTCTTGAAGGTGGCTTTTCAACATGGATCAACTAGAGATGGATCCAATTGAATATTATAGTGCTGAATAGTTTTCATATTAAGCAGATATGTTTGTTATTCCTTTCATTGGATATTTTCCTGTCTCTAATCATGTATTTTTTCAAATTTTAATTAAAATTTTCTTATTTTATACAATTTTGAAAACTTAAACTTAAATTTATACGCATTACCAATATCTGTTGACTTTGCCAATATTACGTAAAAATGGTGTCCTACTGGCATGAATATTATTAAGTCACCTTTTAAAAACAGAATTAATAAATGCTAAAGTGTTCATCCTCATACAGTACCAATCAAGTTTCAAGTTCACCACCGACCATCCCGTATACAACCCGAGAAGAATGAAGTTACAAACACAAAAGTTAATTACAGGAAAGTGCCTTGAACCACGCAACGGCTCCAAGAACTTCCAAGAAGAACATTAAATTAGAAAAGCTCAAATCGTTTCACCCGACAAAACGGAATGAGTCGAAACTTTTCAATGAATGTCTAACGAGTATTATTCTTCACCATTTAACCTAATCATCATATCACTTTGTTACGCGAAAGGATGCCGACTTGCTCTTCGGCATAACTTCGGCAATAAAAAGGGATTCGCCATGGCAACGAGGCTATTTTTCCGCGGATATGGCAGCTTGGATGCTCTGGAAGACATTCCAAAGATGGATACTGTACCTGGCATGTTTCCTGAGAATATTGTACGGGGCTGGGTTGTTTGTGACGCTCTCGAACAAGAGAATGCTGTCCTATTCTGAACTCATCCATCAGGTGACTTCTGAATTGCGGCGTTGGGAATAACAATCTGGAGTGAGGCTGAAAAATTTCCAGAAAGAGTTGTTTTGAAGGAGATGGATATGCGATAGTAATATACGCAGTTTGTTCATCTATAGATGGTTGTTGCAAATCTCAATTTCAACACGAAGTCAAAATATTAATTCAAGAACAAACAAAAATCTGTCCTCAGAGGAGGCTCCTGTGATACAGTGGCACATTTCCTTCTACAGCAGCAGGGAAACGTGGAAAAACCTGCTATACCACATCGTTTGAAGAGCTCAAATAATACTAATAATTCTCCCTCATAACACTCGGAGATTGTCCATTTTGGAACACACCTATTTGCAACATCTTTCCATATCTTATAGAAGTTACCTGAAGCTGTATTAACATCACATTTATTATCTCTAACAAAGCGACTCAGATCGAGAAAATTGGCTTTTTTGTTATTATACATGAGAACTTCTTCGAAGTTTGTCGATTCTTCCATTATCGTTATATGGGCAGGGTGAATGAAAATATCATATTCTATAATATTGCCATTTCTGTTTAGGATGAAGTCCATTATTCTGGAATAATGAATGAATGTAGGAAGCACGTTAAGAAAACAATATCATAGATCTTTCTCTTATGGCCGATTTCACCAACTGGTTCCTAAAGTTAGGAAATACCTAAATCGAATTTAGGAATGCCCAAGTGCAATTTGCGTTTCACCAAGCGTTAATTAATGCCTAAAAGTGATAGGAAATACCCATGTTAGATATGTCCTAACACTCTCAAGCATTACTTAACATGTGGTGAAACGAAAAATGGAATTCGGATATTCCTAAATCCGATTTAGGTATTTCCTAACTTTAGGATCAGTTGGTGAAATAGGCCATTAGTACCCTATTGCATTTCATAACTGGAAAATTGCAAGAGTAATCGTAGGAAAATGTGTCTATAAGATACCATACAGTTATGTAATACTGAGGAATAGAAATCTCAGAAACGGAGCCAGAATATTGAAAAGTACACCAAAAAATATTGCGCCATATTTCTTCAAGTTCTAGTTTGAGCCACAATAGGCCATTGGCCGCAGTGGAGGGCCTGATACGGGCCCACTCACGTTCAAACCTAACCTACCTAACCTCTAGTTTGAGTCAGTTCTTAGGAAGACATATAAGTCACATTTCCTGTATCATTCTGTACCATCTACTGGCCTACATACTACTAGCCAAGCTGATTTTATTCATTCATTGCGAATTCCATTGGTAAAACTAGTGTTGCACTAGTTTTGCACCAGAACTGCCAAATGTGCACTAGTTCATTATTCTCAATGGAATACGAAATATTTTTGGTAGACACGTGAAACTTGTCATCTTGTCAGTTTTCTTTTTCACAACCATCATATATAACAGAGAGGTCACTAATAAATTGAGTTGGAGATGAATTCTTGCTATAATTCGAAATAGGGATGACTGAATCATTCCAAACCTTTGAGACAAATCTCTTTTAGATGATTTATTTCCTTCAAACCAATCATAATGAAAGAGTATGGTGGGTTTGACGCCTAGCTTATAGGTACAATACGAAGTTCAAATTTGAAAAACCAAAAAGTGTTTTTTATAGACTTTTATAGACTTACTGATTTTAGGTGGCGTATTCACTCTTTGGCTGCTGGAAAACTCGGAAAACCTAAAGCACCACCCCGGATGGTCGGTGCACACTCCAAGCACACCAGACTCGATAATTAATGGTAAGCTTATAAAAAAAGGATGAAATTGTATCAAATGCTTCGCTACAATATATCAAAATGGTAGACTTCCTTGATTTGAATAAAATTTAATCAAATGGTGACAGTTCTACAAGTAGTACAAGCAATTGAGAACGGACTTGATGAAGGACATTATGTGTTAGTTGTTTTCATTAACCTTGCATTTGATTCAGTTGATCACAAAAAACTTCTGGAATACTTGGAAACAATGAGATTCAGGGGTACAGAGAAAACCCTTTTGGAGTCGTATCTTCGAAATAAGACAATCAGTACCAAATATAACAACTCTGAGTCTATTAGACTACCAATGAATGAGGGCGTTCCATGAGTTCCATCTTGTATTTATCATCTATACAAAATATCTCATGATACGGTAATTTTATATGAAAAAACTCTCCCATTCTAGAAAATGTTATCGATGAAGACTTGAAAATTTGCTTTATTGCCACCTCTCATCGATAAATACTCATAAAAGTAAGTAAGTGATTTTCCAAAGATTCAACCTATCAATTTTTTTAGAAATCAAAAAAGAACTGAGTAGTTTTGTACTCACCTTGTACTGTTACTGAAATTAAAAGAGGTGTACCACAAGGGAGTGTATTAGGTCCGTTACTTTTTATAACTTACATAAATGATCTTTCGGAACTATTTAAAGACTCAAACACTACAGTTGTCAGTTATGCGGACGATTCAAATCTCATTCTACCAGTTGACACTTATATTCCTTTGGAAAACACAATAATAAAAAATATTTCTTTAGTATCCTCATATATGAATGTAAATAAGTTACTTTTGAACACCACCAAAACGGATTGCATTGTTTTTAAAACAACCCGCAAAAATAGTACTTTTCCGGAGTCTATTCATCTAGGCAATGGAGAAGACAAGCTAAACTTTGAAAAGCATATTGACTATCTGGCAAAAAAACTAGCGTCCAAATGTTTTGCTATCAGAGTTTTGAAAAGAAACCTGAATTTGGAGGCACTAAAAACTGCATACTATGGGACAGTCTACCCTTTTCTGAAGTATGGTATTCTAATATGGGGTGGAAGTTCTCAATTAGAACGAATTTTCATCATGCAGAAAAGAGTCATGAAAACCATGTTGAAAATGAAATACACAGACTCCTGTCGTGGTATTTTTAAGTGTCACAAAATGCTCACCATATATGCAATCTATATTTATGTATGTGTAGTTTTTGTTCACGAAAATAAATCAAAGTTTGAATGTGACACACACAAACATAAGTACCACACCAGGCACAAATCTAATTTTGTTATACCCAAGCACAGATTGAAAAATACCGAGAAAGGACCGCACTATGCAGCTATCAAATTTTATAATTATATACCCTCGAAGATTAGAGAAGACAATAAAACAAAAAACACTTTAAAAAAATACGTTTTTGATCTATTGTATGACAGAACCGTATTCACTACAAGAATTCTATGTCAAATCAGATTTACTCTCCTATTGATATTTTATTTATATTCTATATTAAGTATATAGTTCTTTTGTGTTCATTTAGAAGTTCCTTCTTTTGACTGTGATATTTTACTAAATGTTTTATGATAATGTAAGTTAGGTTTAAAAATTGTAGTTTTTAAGTTGATTTCTTGAGTTTTTCAACTGTTTCAAATTGAAAGCTTCAATAAAAATCTATCTATCTAATCTATCTATCTATCTATATCGTGAGTATGCGCAGGAATTATTATGTACAATAGTGGATTTGTATCGGCCATACGAATTATCGATGCATGGATGAGTTGGTTTAAAAATTCGAAATCATGACTTCACAATGGTCATTTGAAATTTTGGAAAAGTTTACTTTAGCACCCTGTATAATCTTAACCGTTGAACTTAGAATTTTGGAGCTGTAGACAATCGATAAGCGTCATAAGTTCTACAATATATAAAAAAATTGACTAAATTTTCTGAAAGCCAATTTTCCGCTGAAACGGTGCGACGTGTTTTTAAATGAATCCGATTGCAAAGCAAGAAGATATCGTACTAGAGTCGAGTTATATAAAAATATTTTTTCTACATTCATGCAAAAAGCAAAACTTTATTGAACTATATTCAGTGGAAAAAGAAGTTCTTTATTGCACTAGTGCAATAAAGTTTTTATTGCACTCATCTGTCATTCTACTTCAACGTGCTGTCATCATGACAAACATAAACGTTTGAACCTACTACATATTTAGCAGATATTCTGTGAGATTGGCAATAGGTACTTCACTACGAAATATTCATATTGAAAATTGCACCAATTGCTCATTCACTTTCAACATTGAGGATAAAAATAAAGTTTGAGTTAAATTGTTCGTAACGTATTAGTTCCTGTTTCAATGCATGTCGATATTAATAATAAAGTATTCAAGTTGCGCTTTTCATTTTCCTACACCTAGTGCCGCACCTCAATAAATCATTTTTTGCTTTTTGCATGAACGTAGAAAATATGTTGTATGCAACTCGTGCAAAAATTGTTTATTGCACTCGACGTGTTGTCCAACTTGGCCTAACGGCCTCGTCGGACAATTTCACGTCGAGTGCAATAAACATTCACTTTTTGCACTTGTTGCATAAATAACTATTATAAGTATGTAAAAATCGAAATTTTTACCAATCAATTCTGCATCTTATAGGATCAAATGTTTCTATGCCTTTACTACTCGTTTCATATATGAATGTAATGGAATTTGAATTTTGATTATAATCAGCACACATACCACAGTTCTCTATCTATAGGTACATACTTCACCATCCAAGACACCTTTCCCGCTGAACCATATCGAAGGGAACATTCATTCTGAAGCGAGGACGAGTCCACTCATTAAACATGCGGTGTTCGGGCACTTCTATTGGTTTTCGAGCCCTAATTCCGAACTTCCTTGCGCCATTCCCAACTTTGCTGGCGGTTAGCACTTTTAGAACATTAATCTGCTGCGCCTCTGTCGTAAAATCAGGATTTACCTTTTATATCTCTAGAGATTTCTGTGTTCACGGAGGTTGCTTGCATGTGTTGGTACATAGTTCAGAAAGGCCGTAGCTGAATTGGATTGTGGGATTCCCCACAGTTTTATACACGGTGATCACAAAAATGTGGATCAGACTAATATTTCTTCAACATTGTTAAACCAGTTGATGATTCAACGTATTTATAATTTTTTTCAATTTGAACATCTCTCTCTCTCTCTCTCTCTCTCTCTCTCTCTCTCTCTTAATTTTTGTCCGTGACGCTATCTGGACATGCCACGCTGCGAGAAATCCGTTCCAATCAGGCCTCTAACCGGCGTAGACAGCAAAGCTGTATCGGGGGAATGCAGAGTCTTGCTCTAAGCAATGCTGCATCCCATTTATATTGGCTCTTTTTTATATTTTTGCTGGCACGTTTTAGCCATAACCTTTACGCTATGGTTTTACGGCGGACTTCACAAACACTTAAATCTTGGGTGAATGCACGTTCTTTAGAAGCCGGACATTACAACACATTAACCTGACTTCCACCACGAGGCCGCCATCTGACCTCTACCACTGCCGGAAGTCGAATGCATTTTGTACATCGACGGCTCAATACTATAATTTGACAGTGAAGGTAGTTTATCGTGACTAATGAACAATAAAGTTTGTTATACATACATAAGATACATACAGTGTGTACATAAAGTAAGGAATAAATTCATTATTTCTGAATGTAAAGATATTTCGGAAAAATCCTCGGATAGGTCGATTTTCTTTTCGGATGGGCCAATTTTTGAACCCCACCCAGAATATATAGGGTTATCCGCAATTGAGTAAAAATGACTTTAGTGATATTTTTAAATTGGACATCCAGTATATTTTTCCATATTTGGTTAGGGATCGTCATTACAAATCCAGTGATACCAAGTTTGATGGGATTAGGTCAAACGGTTGCGGAGATATGGCCAAAAAACTTCCTCGTATGTCTAATAAGTATGACAGCGAGACTCCACACGATTCAGAAGGTTAAAAGTCTCTGTCGCACTCATTGGGTATATTTTATTCCGGCAATATGTTTTTATTCATGCCATTTTCATCTTTTTATATTCAATTGTCAATTTATTGTATGAACTTAAAAAGTTTTCATATGTATTCATGCTTTGTCAACAAGAATTGGATCTTCAGACAAAAAAGTATACAGGGTGTTATGTAATAAGTGTCCGATATTTAACAGGACGATATCTCAGTTATTTATAAGGTAAAAAGTTCATATCAACATGGGTCCGCAAGGCCTTCAGTTTTGAGATAGAGGGTGTTGAAAATTCATTTTTATTTTGTTTTTTCGTGAATGAATTTTGAAATAATGTCTATATTTGAACAAAAATTGGTATTTGGGGACTTTTCAATATGAGAAATTGAAATTTGATCTCTGTTTGGCACTTTATTGTAGGGGGCGCCACCTACAGGTCTTTGTCTCTTTTGGGTTGTCACAACTTTTTCGTGCATGTATGTATCACATTTTCTAGAAAAAAAACATATTCCACTATCATTTTTAAGTGAAAAAGGAATACTTGTCAAAAGCCGCTACAAGCTGCCGTTTTCGAGATATTTTAATTTAAATTAACCGATGCATCCAATCGCCTTCTGATTGATTCGCGAACTCTTTGAAAATTAAATAAGTAGGCTAGTAAGTTTATTCGAATGTTTTTTTGTGCGGTCAATTCAAAAATTATATCTTGACGCATAGTTAAATAGTTTTATTTGTTACTAGTATGATTATTTTATTGAAATTGGTAAACTACACCAATGCAGAGTATGCTGACGTACATTTTACATACGGACTCGCTAACGGAAATGCATATGAGGCTAGACGTTTATATCAGGAGCGTTATCCGAACCGCACAACTCCTACTTCAAAAACATTTTCAAGAATTCACACTCGGTTAAGGGAAACAGGAAGTTTTGAGAAAGCTAGTCATCTGTCGGGTGCACATCGGACGGTAAGAACCCCAGCAACCGAGGAAGCAGTTCTTAATCTGGTAGGAGAACACCCGGAAACAAGCTCCAGGAAAATAGCGCTGACGTTGAACATTTCTCATGTTCTGGTATGGAAAATTTTAATTGATAATTTGTTATATCCCTACCATATTCAGAGAGTTCAGGCACTCCTCCCTCGTGACTTTCCGTTACGTATCAACTTCTGTCGTTGGTTTCTCCAACGCCTTATTCAAAATCCTTTATTTGCAATCAAATCCTGTTTACCGACGAAGCAAATTTCTCACGCAACGCTATACGCAATTTTCACAACAATCATTTGTGGTCAGAGGAAAACCCCCATGCGATACAGGAATCACATTTTCAAGAACAGTTCTCTCTCAACGTGTGGGCAGGAATCCTTGGAGATTATGTGATAGGCCCATTCTTTATTCCGGGGAGATTAAACGGAGAGAGATATCGTCATTTTTTTAAAGCATATTTGCCTATTTTACTGGAATATGTGCCGCTTAGACTACGACATGAAATGTGGTTTATGCATGACGGTGCCCCGGCACATTTTAGCATACAAGCGCGAGAATTCTTAGACCAAACTTTCGGCAACCGTTGGATAGGTCGGGGAGGGCCTCAACCATGTTCCCCTAGGTCACCAGACCTTAATAGTGTAGATTTTTTCCTGTGGGGACATCTAAAATCCTTAATTTACCAGACACCTATCCAAAATAGAGAAGAATTAAGAAATCGAATAATTAACGCATGGAGATCGATTCAAGATACTCCAGGAATGTTCCAAAGAGTGCGAGAATCAATGAGAAGAAGATTGGATGCATGCATACAGGCAGGAGGTGGACATTTCGAATATTTATTGTAATTTTGAATTAGATTAATATTTAGTGTTCGGTTGTTTATGGTTTATTAGGAATTAGCATTTGAAATGTTTCTAGGTTAAATAAATAAACAAAATCTTTTTTTTTTTTGGACAAACGCATACATCGATTAATTTAAATTAAAATATCTCGAAAACGGCTGCTTGTAGCGACTTTTGACAAGTATTCCTTTTTCACGTAAAAATGATAGTGGAATATGTTTTTTTCTAGAAAATGTGATACATACATGCACGAAAAAGTTGTGACTCCCCAAAAGAGACAAAGACATGTAGGTGGCGCCCCCTACAATAAAGTGCCAAACAGAGATCAAATTTGAATTACTCATATTGAAAAGTCCCCAAATATCAATTTTTGTTCAAATAGACATTATTTTAAAATTTATTCACGAAAAACCAAAATAAAAATAAATTTTCAACACCCTCTATCTCAAAACTGAAGGCCTTGCGGACCCATGTTTATATCAACTATTTACCATATAAATAACTGAGGAATAGTCCTGTTAAATATCAGACACTTATTACATAAAACCCTGTATATTGATCTATTGATTCATATCAACAGAGAACAGCCACTCAAAAATTTGATATTTGTTTATCAGGCTGCATTCTTACGAGCAACCCTGAGGACCCCTCAGCAAGCTAGGAATGACGAGGGACTTACCTTTCATCAAGTTTTCCATATCTGGCCTTTCAGCACCAGTTCCATAAGTCTCTATATGATATCAGATTTAGGGCCAGTTTCACAGGTTCCAGTTAGAGTCTAGATCAATTAACTAAAGTTTAGAATTTGAACCTGTCAACGCCATTGAAAGAATGTCTTTCAGTTAGATATCTGAAGGTTAACTGGGACCTGTGAAACTGGCCCTTAGTCTTGATTTTGTTTTATAATTTCGACATTAAACTAGCTGTCGCACTACATCTTCAATCATATTGGCAATTATTTCCAAAAAAACCATACCCACAAACTCATATGCAAATATGTTGAACTTTTGTTTCATCCAGCTGGAATGGAAAAGTCCTCCCCTTATAGCAATACCATGCCAAACTCGCCAAGGAATAAATAAGTGATTTTAAATGAAATGAAATACGGTAGAATATAACTGGTATCCTACGAAAGTGGCCATTATTTTCATTGAAGTGGAGGATCTTGAAAACGGCCTCTCAAATTTTAAATTAGAGAAAAGTCCTCGCGACAAAACTCGTATATACCATCTGCTGCTTATATTTCTTGGAGAGTGATTATGGCCCTTGCTTTCTGCGAGTGGAATTACGTGTGGGAAGGACATCAATAACCGGGTTTTTCTGAATTGACCGGGGCTGATGAAATGATATCACGTCGTAGCTGGTTGGATGGATTTTCGATGACAAATAATATTTCTGCCCGGATGAAAAATGAACGGGGACTCCATGTCTGTTGGGCCCATTGGATGAAGTGAAAATGCAGCTGAAAAAAGCGGAAAATTGATTTCTAGACCCTTTTCCAACAACTGGGATAACAATAATGACCAGGTGAACATTAAAAAAAAATGTAAGTGAATTCGATATGAGACCAAAGGGTTCCCAGGTAGCAACTAATATTAGCTGAATCTTGGTTTCATATTGGATCAAGATATAGTGTGACCCACTAAGACCCTTATAAAATGTCCATTTTTCAACCTATTCGAAAAATTTTTCTTCATTAGATAGACAATCAAAAAGTCTACTAGGACCCTAAATTTCATGAATAAATCTCCATTTCCAGAGCCAACTTATCTGATTTTTCAAGGTCAAAAATCTAAAAAAATCACTAGCGATTTTTTCAAACAAAATCTAACTACACCACTGGATTTGCAACATTTTCAAATGGTTCTTATGTGAATGAAGTTGAAATGCGTCGATCAATATAAAAGTTAGGGTAGAATGAAATTTGAAAAATATGCCGTTTAATCAACCCACCAATTCAATTTCAAAACTTTTATCAGAACTTTGACTACAACACTGGATTCAGGGAGACTCGAAATATCACTGACTCTAATTTCATAGATATCGCTTGATGAATAAAAAAAGAATGAGATATAATTGACATTTTCCTGAAATGCCACTAAAAAAATCTCTAATGAAATTTAGCAATTAGAACATACAAAAATCATAGTTTGCCCTGAAATTTGGAATTATATTTTGCAAATTTGTTCTAACGTAGACTTTTTGTTACTCTTCCTGCTAAAAAATTAGTAATTGAATAGGTTAGAAATTGTAGATAAAATTTGAAAAACATGTGAATGGAATTTCAGGAAAATGTCAATTTTATCTAATAATAATATTTTTTTTATGAACTTATTTCGATGAAATTACAGTCAGTGATATTTCAAAACTTCCTAAATCTGGTGGTGCAGTCAAAGTTCTGATAATAGCTTCGAAATTGAATTGGTGGGTTGATTAAACGGCATATTTCTCAAAGTTCATTCTCCTATAACTTTTTTATTGATTAGCGCATTTCAATGTCATCTACATATAAACCATTTGAAAATGTAGCGAATACAGTGGTGTAGTTGGAATTTTTCAAAAAAAAAATTGTTACTAATTTTTTTAGATTTTTGACCTTGAAAACTCAGATTAGTTGGCACTGGAAATGGAAACTTATTCATGAAATTTGGTGCCCTAGTAGACATTTTGAATGTTTACCCAATGAATAGAAAATCATTCCAATCGGTTGGAAAATGTAGATTTTATAAGGGTGCTCCGGTCTTAAGTGGTTCACACTGTAGATATGTTGTAAATGTGAAAATGAAATTGATTCAACATGGGTGAATAATGAGGAATCATTAAATTACTGATATTGGTGGAATATTGGTTCAACCTACTCTGAATGTAGATTGTTACATATAATATTGGGTCAATATTGGTTGAATGAATTTTACCAATATCGTTCAAACAAAATTGTCAACACCAGGAATAAATATTGTATTTCCAATATTAATCTCATATCGATTCTGGGAATGGAACACTATATTGAATATCCAAGTTCAATTGCATATTGGTTGTATATTATTTCGCTTATGGTCAACAAATCGTATTAACTTATAATGGTTAAACATTGGTTCAATAATATTTACCAAAATCGATAAAACATTATTGTCTTCATATTGTTTTCCAACAGCTAGATAATGTATTGAAATCTGAATATTCCTCATATATCGATTCTGAGGATAAAGAAATAGATTGTCCAAGCCTGTTGGCACAATGCTTGAATATTGATTTCATTGAAAATATGAACAGGATGTTCATAAATTCAGTTGTGGAATCATCTATTCTGCGACTGAAAGTTAGAATTTAGTCGCTATTTTCCATCGTACAAGATAACCTCTCTTGGAAGGGATTCATGTTTTAAAGAGAAACATTCTCAATTGAAAATTGAATCAATACATGACTCCTCTGGAAATGGAAAAACCCTACGATAAAATTGAAGTTACTTTTTTGTAATATCTAACAGAAAACAACTACTTTCCCGGCTAAAGCCACGCTGGACATTGAACTACATCTGATAGATATTGAGAAAGACCCTATATAACTTGAGAGAAACAATCTGAAAGTGAAAATTTGCATTTTCATTCAGAAAGTTGATTATTAATTAAATGTCCAGTTTCCATTGGAGATTCTTATCTACAAATGAGATAAGGGAGAATGTTATTCAGAAGTATCACTCACAGAAAATCGCATTCCTCATTACAGTGTGAAATTGCTTCTGAAGAGTATGTTTTCCAATTCTTCGGAACTCCCTGATGATCTTAGAAGAGTGAAATAGATTTTTGTCGACGAAAATGTAATGGAGGCCTAGCAAAAGAGATGCAATTCACGCATCAATGAAATGAGCGATTTTCTGTGAGTGATACTTCTGAATAACATTATCCTTTATCTCAGTTATAGTTGAGAATCTCAATTTTTTCAATTTTCAATTGAGAATGTTTCTCTTTAAAGCTTGAATATTATTTTACCAGTATTCAGCAAATTATATCAGCTGATTTTAAGTCAATATTGTTTGATGATATTGAACAATATCGATAAAAAATATTGTCAACATATTGTTTTGAACATCTAGTATGACTATCACCACCCTAATTTTTCTCTCATAGCGTTTCTGGAGATAAGAAGCAGTTTTATATATCTTAGCTTGAAAGCACATTAGTTGAATAGTATTCCACGAACAGATATAATTTATGTAATTATTCGTGAAATTGATAGTCCTCGAATAAACATCTTACCACACTTGTTGTCTGTATAAAAACAAGGAATACTGAATACAATAAAATAAGTTGATAGAATTAAAGAAAATGGTAAAAACTAAGAAAAATAGTAAATAAACTCAAAATAAATAAATATTTTGTATATAAATCAGTATTGATTTATCGAGGGGCAATATATAAAAACATAAATGGAAAAGTTATTGGGTATAGGACAACAATTTGAGGGCTATACCCAACAACTTTTCCATTTATATTTTGTATATAACTATATATATATATATATATATATGATTTAAAATAAAAACTAAGTAAATTAATCAATAAATTATAAAATAAATAATTATTTGGTATATATATGATTTCTCACTATCTTCACAGAGTCTTTGAGTGCCTCTAATCCAATGAATTTAACTGTTTTCATTGGAATTCCGAAAGTCTTCGCAAAATCGACGAAAATTTTTGAAATGGTACCCCTAGCCCCGATAAATAGCCCCGTCACTTGAATTTCACTATTAATTTTTAATTTTTCTTTGAAATATGGAATAGTGGGTTCATAAATCTCCTTCTTTTCATTGTTCACTTCTGTTGGCTGATTTTTATTGGTTTCAAAGCGTATTGTAGGATCGATTATGTAAGCTGTGTCATGTGTCATGTGTCACGGTCTATTGCTATTATATCTATCCTTCGATTACTCTCGTTCATACATTCATTTGCCAGCTCCATGGCTTTACATGACGAATTTTATTATGTCTCGTATTTCTGAGAATTTGTCCAAAATGGCATGATCCCAAGACATGAGGAAGGGTTTCTTTCTCATTGCAGTGTCTACACTGGGTACCATCATGGGATCTACCTGGAATTCCTCTCAGATTGACGACGTGACCAGTCATTTTAATTGCTTCTTGCCATTTAGAAGGAGTGAGGCCTGCACTAGTTTTCACCCATGAATTTGTTGGAGTATATTCTTGATATAATACAGCACCTGATCCTTTTTGGATGAGTGATTGCCATTGCCAAATAATTTGTAACCAAATCGTAATGTCATGAAGAAAGTTTAAGGAGAGGTCCCAAGAGGGGCAAGAAAAAGTTACAGAAGTATTAAACAATTGAGTTAAAAAGAAAAGTGAGCCCTTGTTTTTTTTTAATATCTCGAAAAATATCAAAGATTTTTTAAATGTTAAAAACTATCTGAGAAGATCAGCAAATTTGCTAAAAAAAACAGTTGTACCTCCAACATTTATAATTCTGGCTTCCGCGTAATGTTGATATAATTTATGGGCAGTTTACTGTTATGTTGGTGATTCTGCTATATTGAAATTTAAATAGTTTTTCTCTCCATTCAATCTCAATTTAACTGAAGATGAACCTATATATGTTCGAAACATGTCTTAAGTAGAATCTTTACCTAGATCTTTTGATTAAAATATATGTGGAGACGACTTTGTGTTATTCTTCAAAAAAAACTTCGTACATAAATTTGATATTCTTTGGTATCCCAACAATATGCATTGAAGTAACCTTTGCATTTGAAGTAGGCTATGCAAGTAGAAATTGCTAATTCAGACCAATTTTCATCTCCTCATGTCAAGATATTTGTATACAAATTTTATCAAAAATGGAGTTTTTACTGATAAAAATCAAATTTGAATCATTCAATCATTTGACAGCAACTTAAGAAACCAGAAACTTTCTCCTGAAAATGCTAACCAGTCGTGTTGGCGAAACGTCGAGATCTTCTCTTAACATACGTCGGCCTTACAACCCGAAGAACCACCATGTAAGTGACGATGGCCGCGAAAGCTTTTCACAATTTATCAGGAAATTCATGTTTTTTTTTTGGAAAATGTTAATTGCCAAGTACTGAAACAGTAAAAGATGAACGAAAACCAATGTGGAGGACAGTATAAGTACTTTCAAAGATTTTTAATTGATGAAATTTCTAGTTCTTTATTGAAATTTGATGCTCTAGAAATTATCAAACAAATTGCAGTTTAATTACAGTTCTAAATCATATTTGATAGATAACCTTCTGTCTAAGAAGCAATATAAGAAAGCAATTCAAGTTAATCATTCTCTAAAAGACCACCAAAGGTTCAAAACATTTACTCATTTCGGTGAACTAAGCAATAAAATAGGTAATTTCCAATGAAAAGCAAGGTTTTAATATTGCTCTTAAGACAGACAACACTTTTGGCCAACATATCAAAAACAACAAAGATGAAGTGAAAAAACAAGAAATGTGTTGAGTTTATAAATTACCCTGTGGTATTTATCCCAAGTTTTATTTTGGTGAAACTGGTAGAACCTTCAAAAAGCGCCTAACTGAACATAGAAACAGCTATGTGAACGGAAAAACCAATTCAACATATTATGCTACCCATTTATGAAGCAAAAACCATACTTCCGACTATATTTTGAAATTCTTCATGTTCAAAACAAGGGCATGGGGTTGAATCTTCAAGAAAGTATGGATATTAATAAATGGAAGAATTCCCAGAACCTCCTTAATGACCAACTAGAACTGAATAATCGGCAATATCAAAAAAACTGGTGAGAGTAGCATATGAATTATTTTTTGGGAAGATTTTATACCAGAAGTTTGCCATTCTGTGTCATCGATGCTGAACAAAGAACTCGATGACTATCGGTCATTTTTCTTTCTGAGACCCCAGCCCACGGTTCATTTTTCCTGCCAAAGCTCCCCACAAATCATATCGAGAGTCTTTCAGTCGAACAAAGAGAAAGGACGGAATCACATATCTGCAATTGAAACATTCTGCATCTTGGAAATGGATCGGCTGTCACATTCAGCAGTGTTACCGGCGTTTCAGATTGTTCTTGGAACGCAACTTCTATTCCAATGGAGAGTAATAAGAATATAAAATTGGGACGCGAAAGGCGCTACCTTCCCTGTTCCAATTGTTCTTGGTTTGATGGAAGATGCCGGGGATTACGTTTCTTGTTGGAACTCAATTTGTTTTTTTCTGTTCACAGGATGAATGAAAATTAAGTGCAGTTTCAGTAAGAAACTGAGTGATATCATGCATTTGAAGAAGTACCAGTCGATAATGGTTTGTCATCAGGATATGGTGTAGGTTGTGCTTTTTCGGGTTTTTGAGGAGAAATTTCCAAAATATAAAAAAATTTCAAAGTCCAAATGCGGCTAGATAGATGAACTAAACTCAAATTTCAATATTGCAATCAATAGAGCTTTGACAAACGAATGAATCCCGATGGAACCGGAATATCTCTTATACAGGGTGTCCGGTAAACCTTGTACAATATTGAAACTGGTGATAGACCAGGTCATGACTGTTCACAATATCGGAATTTCACCTCATGAAAAATATCACCGTTTTCGAAATAATGGGCATTTTAAGAATTTCTGGAAAATCGCTACCTCACCTCGGATTTTTGGGTGCCATGTATACAATTTGAGACAAATTCAAATATCTTTGCTGCTGAAGATTACCGATGAGTGATCTTTTAGACGTACAGAACAGTTTTTCAGAAAGTGAAAAAATAATCAAGAAATGAGGGTAAAATGACAGATTTCAGTTTCATCAATTTTTTTAAAAATAGTTTGACATTATTGTCTGAAAGAAACATAACCAATTGGAAGTGGACATTCATTTCAAAAGAATGCTCATTTTTTCCAGACTCTAGCATGGTATGAAACAAACTATAATTATTTTTGGAGGAAGTGATTTCCATTGAATTAGGCGTGGTTTTATTCTAGGTTTCCATCAATTTTTATACTTACGCCCAAATATTATTTTATTTCGATTTTATCAAGATAAAATGTGGAAATGATTATTAATAATGAAGAATAGACTGCTTGGTAGCATTGAATATTATGTCAATAAAATTAACTTTTAATGTAATTAAGCCTAATAAAATTATCGAAATGAAATGTTGATTATCCGACATGGCACCAATTAACATGAATTCTTGTGATAAATGTCGCAATTGTCCAACATCCAGATTCAAACGAAGTTTCAGAGACTGACAGATATATAGGATGTAACCAAATAAGTGCAACATTGTTTAGGGGGTGAATCCTTGTCGAAAATTAAAAATTAGAAGCAATAGTTTCCTAATGAAGAAATAAAATACAGCATTGTGCATGAACGGATCTTCTGTAAATAGAATTGAAAAAATCTAGTAGGTGGCTGTCTCATTTTGTTTAAACAACTTGTGACTTCTGTTTTTCGAAATTATTCCGCTTGTTTCATTCAGTGGTACTTATTTCTTTGTCTTGCCGTACACACGTTATACTCCCCGAGAATATGCGCATATTCACTACATTTGTGGTGAATGTGGAGGTAGTGCTACTACTGCAGCAGCGCTTTATGTAGAACGATATCCGATAGCACGATGCCGCTTAGAGAATCGCTTATTTGGGGGCTATAACCTATAACGCATTTGAAAAGGTTCTTCTTGAAAATATGTCATTTCTGCGTCCGAGTGGATGGAAAATAACATTTTTGTAATATTATTCAGTGCTATGTTAAATAATCGTTATTGCGGTTTATAGTGTATGTTGATTCAAAAATACGTTGAATTAGTATTTTCTTCACATCTCATTGAATGCTTCTAAGCAGATGATTCGTTATTTCTCATAATTATTCAAGTATTTCATCTTGATAGGATAGAAATAAAAGATATTACTGACAAAGTCTAATGGAGTTGATTTCAGCTCAGAATAACATCACACACTAATATAATCGAAATTCTGCTCCTTCCAAAAATAATTATCATATTGTTTTATACCATGGTAGAGTCTGGACAAAATGGGCATTCTTTTGTGATGAATATCCACTTCCACTTGGTTATGTTTTTTCAAACAATAATGTCAAACTGTTGTTAAAAAAATTGGTGAAAATCAAATCTGGCATTTTATCCTAATTTCTTGAAAAATTGTATTGCTTTCTGAAAAACTGTTTTGTACGTCTGAAAGCATCACTCATCAGTAATCTTCAGCAGTAAAGATATTTGAATTGGTGTCAATTTGTAGAAAGGGCACTCAAAAATCCAAGGTGAGGTAGTGATTTTCCAGAAATTTAAAAAATGGTCATTATATCGAAAACGGTGAGATTTTTACAGAGGTGAAATTCCGATATTCTGAACAGTCATGACCTGGTCTATCACCAGTTTCAATATTGTACAAGGTTAACCGGACACCCTGTATATACACTCACCGGCAAAAAAAATCGGCCACTTAAAAATCGCCCCAAATTTAAAGTTGGCTTCCTCGCGAACCGCTCATTTGATTTTGAAGTTTTTTTCAACTGTAGATTAATTCCTCAGTAACGATGTTATGTCAGAAATTTTTGTTCAGATTTGAATTTGAGCATATAGATATGGGGTGCAAAAATGAGACAAAGTTTCTTTTCAGAAATTTTAAACACCCTCTGGAGTGCAACAGCTATAGCAGCTGTTGTCAACTAAAATCACATTTATTTTTTTAATCACGACATTATCTCTGTTTTTACCGGAGATACACTTTTTGAAAGCGAACGGCTCGGAAAAAGTGTTCGCAGGCAGAAATTTCTACGTGTAAATAATCAAGGCGGCATACGCGGAAACATTAACATTAAGAGCTTATTAACGGTTTTGAAATCAAAAAATGCCTTTATCTGTGACGGATGTTGCTCGTATTGTGGCCTTAATTGAGGATGGCCGAAGTCAACGTTATACGTCATATACCTTTGGTATACCTCGAACAACAGTCCAGGATGCCTGTAATCGGTATATGGCATCGAAGATATTCTTCTAAACGCTGTTGTACCCTACTCTTAATTTATCGGAGACGGCTTCGTATTAATGCAAGATAATGCGCGACCGCACGTGGCACGAGTAGTTAACGAATATTTGGACTAAGTGGGTATTGAACGAATAGTTTGGCCATCTTGCAGTCCTGATCACAATCCAATTGAGCATCTCTGGGAACAACTTCAAAGGAGCATTCGTCGCCGACCTGCTTTACCAGACACCCTTCATAATCTGCGAATTGCTCTTCAGGAAGAATTTGATGCCATTCCACAAGAATTTCTTACAAACCTTATTGATTCGATGCAACATCGACTGAATGAAGTCATTTTGGCGCAGTGAGGCCACACTAGATATTATCCCCTTGAAATGTGTTTCGAGAGGAAGCCAACTTTGAATTTGGGGCCAGTTTTTAGTGGCCGGTTTTTTTGGCCGGTGAGTGTGTATATTTTCTGATAGTGAAAATTTCCATTTTCGAAATTACGAAATATATAGTTGATATTTTCACAATTTACTAGGAAATCTTTTTTGGCCGCATTGAGAATATCTACAAAAAAGTGAATCGATAGTCCAGGAAATATTTCAATAAATCGGAAAAATTGAGATATTGACCGTACTGATCATAAAATTCAAGTTTTATGAACTGCTTTACAAGTTCCATTGATACTTCACACAGTTTTTTTCCGACTCGATTATAAAGTGGAAAAATTATGAAAATTTTTTAATTAAAATCACCTAAAACTCTTTACTCGTTACAGGTTCCACCGATACAACGGAGAGTTTCTCTCTGACTCGATTATAAAATGAATAATGATAAAAATTTGAAAAAAAATCAAATTTTTGTATTTTCTCTCAAAAATCACCTATAACTCAAAAACGAAACTAGATATCACAAAAATGTATAATTATACTTTATTGCCCTTGAACAGGTCTATAATAGTTATTTATGTATCAAGGGCGTAAAGTAGGCGTTTATGGCCTGCGGCGTGGACGATGGCCCGATGGCGTTAGCCGAGGACCATCACACGCCGAAGGCCTTAAACGCATTTTACGTGATACATACAAAATTTTATGCACTAGCGGTTTTATAGCGCGAATCACAAAAACTTACTTGAATTGCAATGGTCTACACGTTTCATACGTTATGCATACAATAATTAAGGGCAACATAATATGAGGAATGTGAAACTATAGTAGCTGAGTGCTATATTGGAGAATCTATTTCAAATAAATAGATCATCACCGAAAAAATTGCCAACGATTATGAACAAATGTTAGAAAGAGTATTGCTCTATTGAACTGAAATGATTCTAATTCGTGTTAGGAATTTCATAAAATGATGTGTGAGTATAGACAATTTGAGAATTTTGTCTACTTTACGGCCCGCCGGGCCATAATGCGCACACAGGCGGTAAAGTGCCACTTTACGCCCGGCAAACCGGGCGGTAAAGTGTACTTTACCGCCCGATAGTGCATAAAAACATTTTATAACAGTTTTCCGTATGTTGATAAAAAAAAATTTAATTTAAAAAATTTACGTTTTCTGACGGAACTTGAAAATTATTAAAATTGACAAAAACTCAAAATTGAATCATATCAAAAAATGGATGTGAACAATTTCGACATCCTGAATTGGGTCTCAAAATTAAAGGAAGGAATTTATTCCGTAATGTCAATAGTCGTGGGAATATTTTAAAAATCAAATATTCGACAATATTTTTTATAAACAAAAATTCTAAAACGAACATAGCGAAAAACTGAAAATGAACGAGTTCATTGTCCTCAACTAGGTCCACAAAAAATGGGAATGAATGTTTTCCATAATATCAATAGTCCGGAAAATATTAATAAAAGTTACGAAAAATTATGGATTCAGAAAAACACTTATTACATCATCAACAAATCCAGCAATATTTTTATTCGATGACCTGCCACCACCATGTTTCGTCAGAACGTTCACTATTGAAAATAATGGAAGATTCCATCAACAGAAAAAAAAATAAAAAGGGTTGAGGGAGAGTTGGGCTCTACAATTTTTTTAAAACAGAAGTAATGAAAGATTCCAACGACAGAAAAAAATTACCGAGCGTTGGGGGAGAATTGGGCTGTGCAATTTTTCAATTAGAGGTCCTGACACTACCATATTTCAACAGATCGTTCATGATTGAAAATAATGGAATAATCCGTCGGGAAAAAAATAACCGAGCGTTGGGGGCAAGTTGGGCTCAGCATTTTTTTTGAGGTACTCATGCCACCACCATATTTCCTCAGAGTTTTCATGATTGTGAACAATAAAAGATACCATTGACAGAAAAAAATCACGGAGCGTCGGGGAAAAGTTGGGATCATCTATTTTTTTATAAGAGGTCCTGCCACCACCATATTTCGTCAAAGCGTTCATAATCGATAACAACGAAAGATTCAATGGACAAAAAAAATTACCAAGCGTTAAAAAAATGTTTTTTTCTGTTAACCAGCTGTCGCCCCCTTACGAACGGCAGCCCGAGGATGGATTAACGAGGTCTTACTTTTTTACGTGCGATTCCTTGCACTTTCTCGGGTTATCAGAAAAATTTCTGCAGTTGCCATGGTTTGAACAATGTGATTGAAACAATGTCGCGTTGGGGGACTACTTTCAAACGTTCCTTGTATTAGGCGAATTCATGTGTGTGAAGTTAGCGACGAATTTGCCAGCGACGATTTGGTACGGCGGATTTTATGCAATTGAAAATTTTACTATTATTCAATATCAAATTTTTCGACATTGATTTGCTCGAGCTGTATGATGTTCGAGTTGAAATAGAAAACAGAAGTAGTGAGTCGTCTTAAAAATCCGTCAAATATTTGAAAAAATCAACTGGTTGCCGCGAATGTTATTGATTTAATTCACAAGTCTGGAACGGGAAAATACCTCTATAGAAAGTTTTATAGATTGTAGAAATTACTATATTTTTCTTGAAGTGATTTGTAAAAGAAATTGAAGTGAAACGGAAATAACACATTATGAAAAACTGCGAAATTTCAACATTGGTGATATTGATTTTTCTACAAATTCAATGAAAAATAGGCACCTTGAAAATCTTACAGATCGGTAAAAACTATTGGGATGTTTCGGAAATCGATTGAGGAAAATTTAGAATTTGGACACAACGCGGTAAAAAATAAAACGTTTTGGTTTTTCGAGAAATAATCTGTCGAGTCAATTGGAAGAAATTTAATAGTTGATATTTCAAAATTCAGTTTATTATTTATAATTATAGATTTTTTACGCTAATTTCCTTATGAATCGAAAATAAGGAAAAAACTCATCTGCACAATTTCAATGGAGGTGTAAAAATGCATGCTCTTTCGGATAATGAAATGTAGGTTCCTCAAATATCACTTCGAAAGCGGTAAATAATTAAAATACATGGAAATTAGATATTTCTGTTGTTAATTTCATGATAAGTCCGAATTGAGGAATAAATACACCTGGAAATTTTCACAGAATGTGTAAAAATGCACGCTTTCTCGGAAAATTAAATGAGGATTTCTGAAATATTGGTACGAAAGCGATAAATAATTAAAATACATGAAAATTTGAGATTTCGATGGTTAATTTCATTATAAGTCCGAATTGAGGAATAAATACACCTGGAAATTTTCACAGAATGTGTAAAAATACACGCTCTTTCGGAAACTGGGGGTCTATTCTCGAGTTTCAACGTATGCGATTTCAATTTTGTATCTCTTTCCAACGCGCGGTGTTTGAATCGCTCTATGTTACTTCAAACGTTTGAAAATGATTTCGCATGAACTCGAGAATAGACTCCCTAAATGGTGATTCCTGAAAAATTGGTACTAATATGGCAAATTCGTCGCTAACTTCACAAACATGGCGAATTCAGTACTCAAGGTAGGTACTAGGTACAATGTTTGAATGTTAGTCGAGTTCTCGTAAAAGTATTACATATGTTATGATGAAATTTTTGTGATACACTTTTGGTGATTACAACTATCACCCCGATCACCTAGAATACAGTCAACTGTTATGTCCGAAACATCTGTTAACTGCCCACATAAAAGACTCATGTTGGTTTTATCATTAAAATATTTTCTTAGATCATGTGCAATCTTCAACCTATAATCATTCGGAGTAAGGTTCTGTCAGATGACAATTGAAATTATTTTGTTTCTGATGTTCTACCAATGTAATATTTCATCAACGTATGGGAATGGTGTACAGGTAAACATCTCTAGTGTCATATTGTGATTTCTAGAATAACTAGAGAATTTTGTGAAAAACTTGCAATGTTTGTGTGTTGTCTCGTTGAAATTTTTTCATATCCTGAAAAAAAAAATTTAGATTTGGAAAAAATTTTGAGCAAAAATGAAAAATTGAAAGATATCAAAAAATGGATCCGGACAATTTTATTGCCCTTGAACTGATCAACAAAAAGTACGAATGAAATTTTTTCACATCTTGAAAAAAAAATTTGAGATACGGATTTCTGTTTTCTGTTTTTTTGTGATAAATACCGACAATTCGAAAATGAAACAAGATTTCGAAAAAATATAATTTGAAACTTTTTCTGAAATTTGATTACGTCGAGTGCCGTAACCAGTCGTGTATCCAATTATTGATGACCATCAATTATAGTTTTAAACGAATTCCGCTTGAAGTCGTGTATTCATATTCTTCAACTTCCGAGCTCTAGGCGATGCGAGCACTCACTTGTTTTTCTGCTATTTGGTAAGAATTCTTCTCTTAATTTTTCATCTTCATCGCCATTTTCCATTGCTTTCCCCGTCATATTCCAGAAACCCACCAGCTCCTGACTCAATTTGGCGAATGATATCATAAAACCTTCAACTCCAAGAAACAAACTTCTGAATTCAGATCGCCGAATACAGAATTCTACAGCTTCCTTCCGCGCGTCTTATTCCGATACACTCCAACGACAGCAAACCGGATTTTCCTCACTCCTATCACCGCGCCCATAAATCATCGGCGGAAACCGTTTCTGAGCCGTAAATCAAGAATCAGCAACAGTTTCCTTTCCGAAGACGTTAAAACCCCATCCGCGCTGCAAACGTTCTTATTAGCCGGATAATTTGTAACAGAGCCACCCGGAGCCAATGGGGTGCTATAATAAGTGCAATGGTCCATTACGACTGCATTCCACCACGCCGCAACTTTTTCCGGCCATATTTTCGATACGGCAGTGGCGGATCCAGGGAAAGGTGAAGGGGATTGAACCCTCAAGACTCGCCAGACATATTCGTGGTTCTAGAGACGAATCAGCTTTCACCCAAGACGTTATAGACATACTTACAGTGACCGCCAAAAAGTATGTACCATATGGGAAAAATTTTTATTATTGGAGTATTGGAAAAAATATTCTGAGGAAAAGTTTGTGCATGTCCGATAACCTAAAAATCGATTTTGACACATGTCACGTGATCGCTAGAATGGCAGCAAAATGAAAAAAATTGCAATGCAAAGGCAAAAATGGGGTAAGATGGCAAGATATCAAAAAAAGTTATTTGAAAAAGTCACTTAGAATTCAATTTTATACACATAAACAAAGTTTCAAGAAATAATTCAAAAAAATTGAAAATAGCAATCTTTTAAAAATATTTTCCCATCTATTTAAATTTTTTTTTCTTATGAATAGCTTGACTATACTGAAACATTTGCATTTTAATGATAATGACAGAACTTTCTCATTTTCTCCACACCAGAGGGCACTAAATTAAAAAAATTGGTTTTTGCCAGAATCCTCGCTGTTACATTGGTTCTTATCTAACAGTTATATCAGAATTCCAATACTATTGTGTTGATATGGCAATCTAGAAACACCATGTTTCGTGATTTCAATCAAGTTTCAATAATAATGCTGTATGAGCGTTTTACTTTTTTTTAAGAATCTTTAATTTGACGCACTATTTTCAAGTTTATGTGCGAAGTGAAACGCTCATGCATCGGAACTTGATTATAATCTGGATATTACCATGTTTTTGGAGTGTCATGTCATCACAATGGTCGTGGAATTCGGATATAACTGTTAGATACGAACCGATGTCACAGCAAGGGTTCTGACAAATTCCCATTTTTTTTATTTAGTGCCCTCTGGTGTGGAGAAAATGAGAAAGTTTTGTCATTATTATCAAAATGCAAATGTTTCAGTATAGTCAAGCTATTCATAAGAAAAAAAAATAATATTTTTTTTATAACTTTGTTGAAGTGTATAAAATTGAATTCTAAGTGACTTTTTCAAATAACTTTTTTTGATATCTTGCTATCTTACCCTTTTTTTGCCTTTGCATTGCAATTTTTTCATTTTGCCGCCATTCTAGCGATCACGTGACATGTGTCAAAATCGATTTTTAGGTTATCGGACATGCACAAACTTTTCCCCAGAATATTTTTTCCAATACTCCAATAATAAAATTTTTTCCCATATGGTGCATACTTTTTGGCGGTCACTGTATAACGTTGAACTGTTTTTCCAATTTTCATAATTTTTTATGTGATATACTAAATGATGTCATTAATTTCAGGTGGTAATTCCTTGTCATTTTCTTTAAAAAAGGTTCATATAAATGTGTGTCCTAACTTGCTTTGTTTTCACAGATTTTTATAAAATTTGTAATGTTTATTAGCAGTTACAAGGGGCTTGTTTTCATGAGGTTAGATTTCAAATTATACGAGGGTTGCTATTTATGTATTGAGAATGAAGAACTTAAACAATAATTGGAGTGAAGAAACTTCTTTACTGTCTTTCAAAATACTATCCTTTCAAATCTACACATCTTTGCATTCGATTAAACCAATTGGCAAAGCAGGTTTTCCACTCCGAAGTAGGTATCTCCAAAACATGGTTTTTGAATTCATAAACGGCGTCTTGTGGCGTCGAAAAGCGTTGACCACGTAATTTGTTCTTCACTTGAGGGAACAAATAGAAATCATTTGGTGCTAAATCAGGGCTGTACGGCGGATGAACCATCAATTCAACGTTTTGAATGCTCAAATAGCGGGTTGTTTGAGCCGATGAGTGTGAGATCGTATTGTCATGATGGAGAATTATCCTTCGTCGACGGTTCGTTTTCCATATTTCATTGATGACTTCTGGCAAATAAATAGTAGTGTACCATTCAGAGTTTACCGTTCTACGTTGCTCTAAAGGCACGGTTGCCACATGACCGTTTATACCGAAGAAACAGGCCACCATTTGCTTCGAAGTGCTGCGAGCACGAACAACTTTTGTTGGATTTGGTTCATTTTGAATGACCCATACAGTCGACTGCTGTTTAGTTTCGGGCTCATAACAATAAATCCAAGATTCGTCACCTGAGGGTTCCACCCTGACACGGGTACGCAGTATGTCTGAAAACGACTGCGGACGTTTACTCATTCCACGTTTTCGGAGGAATCTGACTAACATAAGTACCTATGGGATCGGAGAAGCCCCATCAAGGAAACTTGGTGCCCCTTCCATAAGGCATTGGCCTCTAGGTGGCAGGGTTTCGCTAAAAATAATACCGTACAACGGTAGAGTTGGCCATGGTGCCGGTCTTTGGGTTGAGATCGCTACCGTGACTATCTCGGCGGGTGAGCATCGTCCAATAATTGCTCGGGTACTGACAATGCAGAGCCAGTAGTATGCTAAAGTATACGGCCCCACCAGTGGTGAAAGCGAACTGGTAGCTCAAGTCTGCTGTTCCATAGCGTCGGCATTCGATGCACCGCGGTTATATTTTGTAATCATTTTCTTGCACCAATTTACACGAGTCTATTTTTGATCGATTGTCAAATTGTGCGGAGTCCAACGAGAACAAATCTTTCTGACTGCCAAATGTTCATGCAATATCTTATGTATACTTGTCATACTAATGCCCAGGGATGCCTCGATCTCGCGATATGTCACATGACGATCCTGCATTATCAGTTCGGACACAGTATCAATGTTTTCTCGCACAACAACCGATTTTCGACGTCCATCTTTAACTTCTTCCGCCAGCGAAGTACGACTACGTTTGAATTCACTAAACCGATATACTGTGGCTTTGGATGGTGCTTCATCAGCAAAAATCTCAGTTGATCGGCACACTGCTGTTGAGATAATCCACATCGAAAATCGTAAAAAAATCATGGCACGAAAATGTTCACGATTTAGCTCCATTTTTTGGACGAAATAAAATTTTCAAATGTCTATGAACATAACAAATAGCGTATGGATGTAAAATGTTCTGATTACGTATACTGTCAAAAATGTCAAACTTTGCGATAGCGCAGTTGGATTGCGCCTAGCAACACTAGTGTTGCCAATTCTCAATACATTAATAGCAACCCTCGTAAGTAGCGAAGGATCACCTGATTGATAATTATGTTAAAACTCATTGTACGCCGCAGTTCTTCTGTAAGTTTCATATTTTTATCAGATTGGACATTTATTTTGAAAATACAACTTTTTCATGATGCCGTTAATTTGAAATAACAACACTTCATCAATCGATAGATTTCCTAAATTAATTTATTTCTACATGTGCTCTTTTATTGGTTTCGTCGTTGATGGACTGGTTGTTTGTTATGTTTCTTGGCCTATTATTGTCAACTGTTTCTATCAAAATATAACAATATATTTGTGTATGAAATTGAATAGAAAATATGGAGTACTGACCTATCTGGAAAAAATATCATTCACATAACTATTTGAACTTTGATGGTGGGTAACCACCATTTCTACGCCACTGACTTCAATTTGACAAAGTGTAGCTATTTCAAATTCACGGCATTATAAGAAGGTTTCATTTTTAAAAAATAAACAGTGGCGTACAAATCGAACAATGATTTTTACTATAAAATATCAGGTAACCATCTGCCACCTATAATTTGAAATATGATTCAATGAAAAGGAGACCCTTGCTACTGCTAATAACTACACCAGTTTTATTCAAAATCGTCTAAATGACTTTCGAGTAATTGATGAAATACCGATTTAATGAAACTGTGACATCCCGTTTCACAGAAACGAAGCAAGTTACAACACAAGTTTGTGTGAAATTTTCTTCATAAAATATTACAAGGATTCACCACCTGAAATCAATGACATCATTCAGTATGTTAATTATGTGGTATAGGCTGAGATAATTTTTTGTTTATTTTGTATTGTAGACTTTTGCATCTTAATTGTTTATTGATATGAATAAAAAACATATATAGTGACCGGCAGAAAGTACGCATCATATGGGAATTTTTTTTATTAATAAATTTTGACAAATTTTGATATTTGCAATCGCTTCTGCATCAAAAGAAACCCCAAAAGACGTTGTACAGTGCCGTTCGTTTTTTCGAGGTTGGCGGGAAATTTAAAAAATTTGAAAATTATTTCTCAAAACACGCTTGTTTGTGAAAATATCGAGAAATGTTAATGAGAAAAGTTGTTCAGATTGACATTTTATAGCTATGTACAAGTTTTGAAAAAGATCTGAGATAAAAAAATAAAAATCAATTTTTTGCCACAAAAAAAAATCTTTTTGGAAACATACATTTCTGACGAAGAAACTCATTAGTAAAGCCAACACTAATATTTCAAATAATGTTTTGTGAAGATTCGCAAGCTATTCCTATTTTATTCGGAGAAAATTTGAAATCTGTGATTTTGCAGTGTGATCAGCTGCTTCATAAGAAGTCACTGAAATATCTACAGGACATATTAAGAATTTCAAATTGAAATTGTGTAGATACTTGGTTCTTAATTAATAATAAAAAGTATCGGAATTATAATGTCCTGTAGATATTTCAGTGACTTCTTATGAAGCAGCTGATCACACTGCAAAATCACAGATTTCAAATTTTCTCCGAATAAAATAGGAATAGCTTGCGAATCTTCACAAAACATTATTTGAAACATTAGTGTTGGCTTTACTAATGAGTTTCTTCGTCAAAAATGTATGTTTCCAAAAAGATTTTTTTTTTGTGGCAAAAAATTGATTTTTATTTTTTTATCTCAGATCTTTTTCAAAACTTGTACATAGCTATAAAATGTCAATCTGAACAACTTTTCTTATTAACATTTCTCGATATTTTCACAAACAAGTGTGTTTTGAGAAATAATTTTCAATTTTTTTAAATTTCCCGCCAACCTCGAAAAGACGAACGGCACTGTACAACGTCTTTTGGGGTTTCTTTTGATGCAGAAGCGATTGCAAGTATCAATATTTGTCAAAATTTATTAATAAAAAAAATTCCCATATGATGCGTACTTTCTGCCGGTCACTGTATATGCGCCTGCGATCTGATTTCTGTTGCCTTCCGTCCAGCAGGACTTATTTTGTATGGCTTATATCGTTTCTTCTGCTTGTGTGAGTGCTAAATAAATCAATTTGTCAGCATATTGTGTGAACCAGCATGTTCACAAGTTATGATTTCTAGAGATTAACGGCTTTGCTTGATTTTTTAAAGCTTGTCTTGAGCTTGGCTGAAATCAAGTCCAGCTCAACAAAAATCAAGACAATCCCAACTATATTTTTATTAAACCAATTCAAGCTTTTTATTACCAAGCTCAAGCCTCATATACCAAGGTTCAAGCCTTTTTTCAGCACACTCAAAATTTCAACCTACGCTGAAAATGATATTTGTATTTTTCATTTTCCACTATTGAACACCATTGTGAGTATGGTCACGAATGCTTGCCAAGAAATCCTTCATTTCCTAAAAATGAGGAACAGTACTGAAATATGTGAGCAAAAGTTGTATTTTTGAAAGTTGGGAGGGCAGGGGAATATTTCAGAGATGGAAAATCGATCAATAACATATCTATAATTGATTTCTCAAACAATAACAAAATACATCACTTGTTAGCAGATATAGATTATCTTTGATGAATCAATACTTGAGGTCCAACTATTCAGTTACATCAAAAACCTTATAGTTTCATCACTCAATCTATTTCGTGTTTTGGTCACAGTTGATGATGCTCTGGAATAGTATTTTTCAATGGAAGCCGACGTTGCAAGTATAGATAGTAAGCAAAACGATTTCTTCCTATCCTTCAGCCCTCGTACCAGTATTTTTTCTGGTGATTTTTTGAATACACTCAACAAATCTAAATCGAATTCATTTGTATTCAAACAATTTGTATAGCTGTTTGCACTTTGTTCAATTTCGATACTTTCGAACTCGATATGACTATTAGAAGTTTTAGAACATATTCATCCATATATCTCTTCAAATTTTACACTGCCTGTTTTCGTAGCTTCCTTTCTCAATCAGTGGTTATGAAAGTTTCCACTTTGTGTCTAGGATCTAAAATCAGTACCACACATTCCAGGTGGTTTTATTATAATTTTTCAAAATTTTATCTCGTGATTTTATCTTGTAAAGACATTGTGAACATCTAATCAACATTATTCCTGTTATTTTTTTTGCCAAGAAATTTTAAATTTAGTGTTTAATAAAGCACTTTGAAAGAATAATTCCATCTCGTAGACACGTCTAATTTTGATATTTTCATTATTATATTCAGAGTGACAAAATTTTTCGAAACTAATTTTGAGCTGCTCAGATTTTTATTTATTTTTCATTAGTTCCCATATTTCCTGCAACTCAAATAATAATTCGTGAAGTGGCGACACGTGAATGGTGGTCGTTTCGAGCATGTGGGTTGAGCAAAAAAAGCTTGGCTATACTTGAAAAAGCTTGAAAAGCTTGAAAAAAGTTTGAAACCAATCCAAGCTATCATTCATAAAATTCAAGCCAAGCCAAGCTTATCATTATTGAAAGCTTGACCCAAGCCAAGATTTTATATTTCAAGCCAAGCTACTTGGCTTGGTGAACCCCAGATGATTTCTAATATATTAATTTTCAAACAACGATGACTAAAAAAGAATCAATGCCACAAAATACCTAAAACTGTTGAATAACAATTCACGAATCAGCACCTACCAAAGCTAAATTAGTATTCATGAGCTGTTCGAGTTCAGCATAGAATGCAATACAATTTCCAGAACATGTCCGGTAATCACTTGTATATAGATCAGCTGGATATGGGGGTTACAGAATTCCAGCCATCCATATCAACTGATGATGTGGGTTTGCACGGAGTGCAGTGAATAATGAATTAACAATTTGTTGAAAATGAAAGATTTCAGGAATCCATTGAAGATCAGCTGGATATTGGGACTGCAGAATACAGTAAGTAGTTCTCACAGCACACGGACCATAAGAACAAGAAAAACATTGGAGCAATTGATAATTGTCAGTCGATGAGTCAAAGATAGCATTGTGTTTTCTAGTTCATACACGAAATTAGTTGAGATGAAGTGGTTGGAACCCTTCATGGGCACCTTTTCCGGCCTGTTCAACACAACCCATAAGATAGTGTGGAAATCCCCTGAGTCCAAATTAAGTCCCCTCAGATAAACACACTAAACACTACACCTCGTATGTGCTACAATGACACGTAGGCCTGGAGACCCATTGCATCTTTTACCGTACCACTTTCTCGGACCATCAGAAAAATTTCTGCAGTCTCTAGGGTTTGAACCTACGACCGCGACAGCCAGAGTGAATGAGAAGATCGGCGCTTTCGCCACTCGGCTACTTGGAAATTTGCGAGAGACTGGATTTTGTTTTAAATCCAGTTTCACCAATTCCCAATTCTTCATGTGGAATATTTATTTATTTCACAAGATAAAATATCTATCTAGCTTTGAAGGATAGCTTGGGCCCATCATTCGAAATTCTTGCTGTGGTCCTATAGATGGCTCTGGTGCCTATTTTCTTGGTGGGTATCTGACAAAAGCAAATGGGTGACAACAAATGCTTGTACTTGTATATAGGAAATTGGAGGATGTTTCGCCTTTTCCAGCTAGTTCAGCATTTCCAAGTTCAGCATCGTCGCAAATATCCAGCAACTCCGGAACTATTCTTTTTGGATCAGTCGGGAACAGTACGAATTCTTTTTGGAAATATTAGTGTAACTAAAGAGGTTTCATACCAATATGCCAGGCTGAAGATTTCTCAGACCCAGGCAAGAAAAACTTGTACAAATAATTGTAAATGAGTGAGCCACCCTGGCTACCACTCTAGAGAACTACTCTATAACAACATCCGAGCACTTCGATTGCTCCCGGATGACTGAATTTCTCAACTTGAGCTTCATTTATAGGCATACATTTGCTCCAGCCAATGACGAAGCAAAGCTGCTGGTGGGCGGAGCCTATTTGAGCTCCGCTCTTGGATATACTCAACAGAGTAAAATTAATTTTTGTACTTCTGGCCGAAGATAACCTGGGTATTAATTGAAGGATGACGAATAGTAGCATTAGCTTTGTCAGGTGTTGTGAAGGGATGATTCGGCAGTCGTAGGGGGATGTTAGATTATTTTCTGTTCAATGCTTGACGACGAAACTCCCACTGTATGGGAAACTTGCGAAATCAATTTTCATTGTGATAATTGTTGTCTTTCGCCAAGTACTCCCAATTCCACATGTAAAATATTCATTTATTTCACTTGATGAAATGTTTCTTTTTATTATTTCATGTGTCTTTTGGAAATATATTCGTATTTCACTTTTCGTTTATGAGAATTTTTATATTCATCACCCCCCTGGATCCACCACTGCTAGATGGCCATGATTTAGGGACGGCTTCGGTAATAAGCTGGGGCAGGGAAGATTTATGCCGGGATGTCGACGGAGCGGTGTTATTCTCTAGTATATTCCCGATTTTGCTGCCAAATTGAAGACGATTTCTCCCTGAAACTAGCTCCATTCCCGTATACTTATGACGGCTCATGTTTTATGCGGCGTCTGCCAACAGTCTCCTGCAATCTACAACGCGCGCGAAACAGTTCGGTAGTTGGCTATGAAAGATGCGACTTTTACGAGACAGATGCGACCATTTTCAAATTAGGAGGCATTAGAATGGTTGAATGCGAGCATAATGGAAATGCCGGAAATATGGAAGTCGTTGGAAAGAGTTGGTCTATGTCCTCATTCTCTTTCCATTTCTGTCATATTGACAGAGTAATGATAATATTTGACGATAACGAGTTTATCTCTTAGTATAAGATCATGTGGTTACACACAGCGTGTTTATTTTGTATTTTACAATACAATAATACGATAACGTCAGAAATCATCACTTTATACGCCACTGTTTCAAAATGATTTTTTATGGCAGCGTAATTTTGTAATTAAACTATTTGTCACAAGTTCATTGCTCTGTGGTTAGAACACAGAACAGTAACATTTCCTCTCGGTTATTATGTGAACCAGCTTAATTTTCCAATCGTTATACTCTACCTTGTGTTTGGTTCAAATAATAAACAAAGAACGCTTTCGTCTTGGTTCAGTTGGCAAAACTGAATCTCTAGGTGTTCTGTTCACCAGAGTAGCTTTCCAATTGTCCCAAAGAGTAGCTCTGACTAGTGCGGGGTAGTTTCTTAAGTGTTCTCACAGACCATGAACAATTAGGTGTAACAAGCTCTAAATGGGGAAGCTCGCATGGGCGAGTTTGACGGATATGTCTGCCAGTTTCCGTCCGACCTTGATTGTCAAGAGATTTCTTGAACCTATTTCAATGTTTTTCTCATAACTCATGGACTTTACTAAAAGTTTTCTATGTTGATTCTTAAGAAGAAATTTTCAATTTACCAAATGTGAAACCATGACTATTCCTGAATATCTATGCAAGGCAAGTGATTTCAGTGACTTCCTAGTTGATTCATCACTCAACAATCCTCCGCCTAATCGAGAATTCATCAACTTCTATTCCAACAATGTCAAAGATGGAATATCTTTTTGATTACCCACAGTCCTGTGAAAAATGAGATTATTAGTGAAATTATTCATGATATAAAATCAGAAGCAACTGTTACTGATAATATAATTATTACTATCATTCAGCTAAATTGTCAATTTGTAATTCCAATCACCATACACATAATGAACGTTTTTCCAGAAAAATACATTTTTCCTGACTCTTGGAAAAGAGAAAAAGTCTACCAAAATTAAGAAACCTTACAATAAACTTCGGAGTTATCAAAAATATTAGAAAAAATCATGGAATCCCAAATCAGGGTCTTTTATTCAAATTAATAAGATAGGTACTACCATTCAAACAATCTGGGTTCAGAAGTGGCTACAATTTTGCAACAGCACTTTCTGATATTGCTGATGACTTCCTGAAAGCTCAGGATAGCTGAAAAATATGTGTTTTAGTTCTACTAGATTATTCAAGAGCATTTATCATGATCAATCATGGAATTTTAATCTCTATGTTCTACTATCTTGAATTAAGTGAGTCCACTTGCAATATTTCATCATCATACCTCAAAGACCGATTTCATAGCGTTCAAATAGATGATCAAATTTCCCCCCTGACAGAAGTTCTGGCAGGTGTTCCACAGGGTAGCATACTGGACCTGCTTCTGATGTAAACATCTAATTTCGCTCACGTATCACTTTCAAGCTAATGACAATTAAGTTCATTTCTAACAGTCAAATATTGCTATGGCATATAAATTCATAAACTCTGAGCTAGACGCACTATTTACAATTTCAACCAAACATTTACTTGAAGTTAACCCCAATAAATCTTGTGCATTGCTTTTTGCCCAGACAATGTCAGAAACGATATTCAATCAATTTTACAGATTGGCAACTCTACAATTCCTTTTCAACCCTACTATAAGAAATTAGGTTTGATAATTACAAAATTACATTCCACTGGACATGTCACGCGCAGAGCTCAGGAACGCATATGGTTCAATAAAACTAATATACTCGCACACATTTTACTTAAACAGTGATAAAAAATACTTTGTTGTGCATTAGTAATGTTACATTTTAACCACTGTGACGTAGTGTATGGTCCTTGCCTGAAGATGAACGATTCCACTGAAATCCAAAAAGAACAACATTCTTTGTATTACACTGATGTATGACATAAAAGAAGGAAAAATACTTTACTCAAAGAACTTGGTTGGCTGAACATGCGTAATTGACGTCTTCTATACATGGCATGTCTATTTTACAAAGCCTTGAAATTCAAAACTCCTCCGTACCTTCATTTTAAATGACCGATAGAACCGATATTCATAATTCAAATATTCATCGTCTTACAATACTCACAGTTCTTCAGCATACCGTCATCAACAATTTGAATAGTTTAGATTTTTCTCCTTTGATTTCATCCATGAACTCTTTCATAACAAATTACACAAACAATCTTATTGAAAAATCAACAAAAATTACTCAATTTTCCTTTCAGACCAGTAAACTTGAATCTCCCCATTCATTCCTTTCTCTCTTTAGCTTTTTTTTGTTTCTTTATTCTTTCCCGCTTCGTTCTTTGTATTTTATTCGTTATTGTCGCTCGTGATCTTGAATTAATTTCATGAATTTTTGGGCGCTTGTGGAAGAACAGAATCCTGCCTTCCACATTCTTGACCAGAATTGCCATTTGTTTACCACGATAAGAAAAAAATTTATTATTCATATGTGATAGTGCTGGTAATCAATAAAAGTATTCTTTTTATTAGTATTATCATCAAAGTTGTATTTTCCCTATCAGCACATAGATGGCGCTTGGCAGCAAGGCTGATTAGGGTCACTGAATCCTAGAAGGCTTTGGCCTTCTTACGGGAATGGCCAATGGGTGGAGTCTAATAGTTCCAATCTCTTCAAATAGTTCCAATGTTCCAAATAACCCACAAAAGCGCCAATTAGGAAGCAAGTGTTATAAGAGTGAGAGAACCGCTAATTTTGAAAAAAAAGTTGGGTCATGTTTCTTTTGTAAGTCAGAAGGAGCGTTTTATTGTAGACAAAAATGTTCTACTTGTAGGAATATAATTTGACTTAGCTGTTTTTTTGACACCAAATATACTTTCTCTACTTTTGCCACGATCGAATTTGATGGTAGCGAAAGTAGATGATTGGTGGAAAAATTAAACTCCCTAAATCATAGCAGAAATTGACACTATTGACATTGCATTAAACTAATGGACTTCTATCTGTTCATTTCAGTTTGGTTGTATTTTGAAGTTCAAAAAACTTCATTTACTCACTTTAAAATGATTTTGGTAGTGAAGAGCTTCTAGTTGAAATAAATGTGAGTGTTATGGACGTAAGTGAACTTATAGGTGGAAATGTTTAATGAATAGGTTGTACGAGTTTTATTTATATAATATAGAAGGTGGGTTCATATTGATTCTCAATTCATTGAGAACCTCTGTTGCTCCATTTGAAAATAATTTTCTATAGAAATGGATACCAAAAGAGAAGGTGATGAAGGTGGGTTCATATCGATTAGAAATTCATTTAGTATCTCTGTTGAGTCTTCCTTTTAAGCTGCGAAAGTTCAGTGGGATGATAGGTATGGAAACATTGTATCTAATCGATTTATGTATGATAAATAGTGATAAAAAATGACAAGGTTCGCGCATTGACAACAGTATGCGAAGTGGCACTTTTTTTCATTTTCATTCGTTACCATGACACCGTGCGCGAAGTAATGTGCGAAATATATTTCGCACACTGCATGTAAACTATATGGGATTTTCATATTCTAACCTATATGGTCCTCAACTCCTCAATCAAGCAAAAAACAAGAAATCGTTTATTTATTAATGTAGAACAATAATTAAGGCTTTCAAATTGTGAGAGATATTTTTCTGGATTTATTTGCTTCACACCACTCTTTAAATTGCTGATATGCATTTTCATACTGCCGCCTCGATTTCTCCGGTAAAAGGTTGGAAATTACGGAATGGGCCGCATCTATCAAGTTAGGTGGGGTACTGCTTAGTTCATCGACGCTCGAAATTTCCATTCTTTTACAATAATAAATATCACGCACGAAATTGACGCGAATAAAAAGTCACTCCAAAATAATTATCAAGAACTGTCACTTTGAAATAAATGTCAACAAATGCCATTTTATTTCCATAGTTACAGTAATTACTTGATTTGGAAAAATTATTTAAGAACAATATTTTTGACGTTTGTAGAAAAAAATTTTGTTCGCATCTCATGCGCGAAATACTTTGGTAATCTCGACTATTTTTTTTAACTCGGCTGCGCCTCGTTAAAAAAAATCAGTTCTCGATCACCAAAGTAGCATTTCGCGCACTAGATAAAAAAATAACTATTTTCAGTTCCTACTTGTTCCCAATCTTCTAACATGCTCCGAATTTTCTTTGATAATTCCTGTTCATTAGCTAGTTCGTTCACTCAAAGCTGCTTCGACAGTGGAAGGTGTTAGGTTTTGGAATCGCTTCTTTTTAATAATTTTTTAAGGAATTCATATGTATGATAATTTTATTATTTCATTCGAAATATTATCTCTTAAATAATCTTCCAATAAGATAAAATACTGCTCGCACCTTTTTCCATTGTCTGTTTGGGCTGTGGAAGTTGTTAATTCGAACAAATTATTCGTAATGACTGTATTATTTATAATAATGAAAGTTTCAAACTCTATACAGAGATTTAGGGAATTTAAGAATCATTTGACTTCTACTAGAAACCCTGAAATTACGTTTTTATGATACTCTACTTTTTATACTAGTAGATATAAACTCTAGTGTAGTAACACGAAAATTGTTATACTTACACTGCACACACTTTATTTATTGATCCCAAGAAACATTTCTGTTAAGAGAGGGGTTACATTTTTACATAAATTGTTTAACAGCAATACATATGAAATAAAAATTGATGAAGAAATCAAACAATTATTAGAAAAGGAATGATAAGAATAATTTGTGAAATGAGTAAATAAGTAATATCAAAGCAAAAACAGTCAAAGGTGAAACATTGTTGTATTATATAGGAATTGAAGTCATCTGTTGAGTACACATTTCTTAAGTTAATTTTTTAATTTAGTTGTATTCCTGATTTCAGTCACAATTCTACACTAAGTTATTCAATATTGATAATACTTATTGATAGCCATTTCTTTCTCAAGGTTTCAATCCTGAAAAAAAAAAGTTTGAATGAAAATATAATTTGTCTTTAGTGAGGAAAAATTTATTCTTCAATCAACTGATTAACAATTTATAAACAAAATGATCTTGAACTCACCTCTGAAAAATATAATTTATGATTTTTGTCAGTTTTCTTGCAGGTTTTCACTGCACAATAGGTACTTCACTTTCAGAAGAAAGGAATATTTGTATCAGTAAAAAAAAGCAACCGACATATTCCTAAGATGGATCAGTGACAGCAGGGCTTATCAGAAGATTTTGGGAGTTGGGACAATCAGCTTTCTTTTTCTTTTCTGTGAATCTGCTAAGCTAAAACTATTTTTGAAAACATTTCCAATGACGGCAATGACATAAAAATTGACTTTTAACATATGTCGCTAGTTCAAACATCGGACCTAATTTTCGTGGTGTTTTTGGAACATTGGGAACTATTTAGACTCCACCCATTGGCCATACCCGTAAGAAGGCCAAAGCCTTCTAGGATTCAGTGACCCTAAGGCTGATTTGATGTAGATATATCGGAGGTGTTTGTGAAGTTATCAACTGTTAAAAGGTGAATATTTTTTATAGTAATATATAAAATGAATGCAGGTGAAGGCGTGTTTGAAGTATTTTTCAGAAATACAGTGAACGTTAGTTTCTAGGTAAACTCAAAATTTGAAGTTCACAAATGAGGACATGGCTACGAAAAGGAAATCACATTAAAAACATATGAGGAATGAATCTAGGTATTGTATTTTTAGTTTTTATTCCAAAGAGAAAGTTCTTCAAATAAATTTTTAACGAACCGTGAAAAAACGATAAATTTTTGTTGATTCTCAGCACCAGGTACTTCTTCAGAGTATGTGAGTTTTTCATAAATAAATTTTTCCGAAAAATAATGGCAGTATTTGGGGTCCAATTGAGTGGGAAAGTAATAAAAAATTATTATTTTGTCATTAAAAATAATTTATGAGTGAAAAGGTTAGTAAAGGTGAAGAAATGTAAACAACTTAAACACCAAAACTTGTTGACGAATATACAATATCTTTAAAGAGAAACATTCTCAATTGAAAAACGAATCAATACATGACTCCAGAGTCATGTATTGATTCAATTTTCAATTGAGAATGTTTCTCTTTAAAACATGAATCCCTTCCAAGAGAGGTTATCTTGTACGATGGAAAATAGCGACTAAATTCCAACTTTCAGTCGCAGATGATTCCACAACTGACTTTATGAACATCCTGTTCATATTTTCAATGAAATCAATAATATCTTTGTTTCACATTTTTGACTTTGCTAATATTCTTCGTGAATTTAATTTTGCATGCTTTCCGAACGAATCCTTTAGATATCTTTCACAAGTTTCGATTTCTGTTTCCCATGAAATTAGGTGTAAGGACAGCATGAACAAGTTTTTAGGTCAAACCAAAAGGACCATGAAACCACGGCTCAAAGAGCACATTGCTCATGTCCGATTTTTGATACCAGAAAACTGCATTGTTGCCCAACATGATGAATCACGACCACCGATTTGATGACTCCTTTTCGGAAGAAGAAATTCATAAGTTTGTTTGAAAGTGGTTGACAATGTTTCACTTTTAATAAGGTTATTCTGGAATTTCATTGTCTAAAAAAGAACAAAGAAAAATTCAATTCTCTGCAATGTTTAGTCAATCAACTGTTAAAATATACAGTCGTTATCAAGTGTATACACTTGATACACTTGATAACGATTGTAGATTTTAACATTTGAAACGTCGTGACTAAAAATTGCAGAGAATTGAATTTTTCTTTGTTCTTTTTTAGACAATGAAAGTCCAGAATAACCTTATTCAAGAAATTCGTAGTTCAAAATATTTGTAATTTCACTAACAAAATGCTCTAAATATTTTAGGTTATCCAGTATCAGTATCCAGTATCAAAGTTTCTTCTGAAACTGTTTTATTATTGTACTATTAAAATTTTTGTTGAAGTAAAATAAATTTATAATCAGTACATGACTCGCCATCTACCCGATGTAGAAGCAACTAGTACATTCGCCATCCATGGATCAAAAATATTCTCAAACTAGAAATCGATTTCATATGGAATTTCCTCATTACTTTCCAGACATCTAGTAGTGACTAGCAATACTGCAAGAAGAGCTTGAGTTGGGTCATCGTCGAAAGAGAAATCTTTAAGCAATGGTTGGGTCAGAATGGAAAATTGTCTATATCGATTTAAATCATTTACAAACGTATTCAGTATTGTTCGGAAGTATTTTATAGGAGGTGGATGACAAAAGTAATTCAGAAAACTTTGACAAAGCTTAGCCGATTTGGTTGTTTGGATTTTCGTTCATCGCCATCTCGTAACAAAAAGATAAAACACAGTAAAATATAGATTTCAGGAAAGCTAAATGTTGCCAAGCTAACTCTTGAATGATTTTCCTAGTTGGATAGAGGGCCTACCATAACTGAATGTATTATCGTTGTATGAATCTTCATACAACGGTATTATGTTCTGTGAAATATGAAAGGAATTGTCATTTCGACTTTGAAAGATGTTGATCATCCAATTAATTTATCTATAATCTGTAATAATATTGGAATGATCCAAACAAAGATCATAAGAACTATTTAACTTGTCTATTCACCTAAATCATATTCATCACTGAAAGCATTGATGAAAGCCATGAAATTGTGATAAATCATAGCACATGTGTGTCTCTTTCTCTATATTTGAGTCATCAAAAATTAGTTATACATCGTGAAGCACCCCCTAAATAATAATACTAAAAGCCTTGATTTAGTATAACTAGATCCAGTTTCCTAGAGTTTTTGGAATTGCATCGGCATTCTTTTCAAATTTTATGTTTATAGCGGTATTTTCAACATTAAAATACGAAAAGTGTAAGTGAAAGTCAAATTATCACTTCGTCTTACAGTTTTGGAGAATATATACTTTAGGATCAACGAAGGTGAGTTAGTCGCAGCTGCATTAAGTAATTTCAAAAAGTCTTTGACTGCGTAGATCACATAATACTCCTGCATAAATTATGGGCTTAGAGACGTTTCACTGAGATGGCTCAACTATCTATCTGAGTGCACCCAGAAAGATGTATGTAAAGATGTCGTGTTGTGTCCCCCAAGGCCTGGTGCTGGGTCCACTCTTTTCCTATTATAAATAGTATACTTTCGATCTATTTGCAGATGAGACCACAATAATATGGCATAGTAAGAACAATACTGAAATGAACGATCTCGTTGCCACAGAAGTTGAGGAATGATCCCTTAATTTCAATTTCAAGACACGCATCTTAACCTTCAAATCTCAATGAAATTTGTATACTTACGTACCTCACCAATAGCTGATGAATCAGCGTCCTCATATCTCATATTTCGCCACTGTGAAAAAATTACTATGCGGATGATATCCAATTACATAACAAGTTTTTTACTAAAAATTCAAATTGTGCACTTGATACCATCAATAGTGACCTTTCTACAATGTTTGGCAAATCCAAAGATCATTCAATGAATGTGAATGCAGATAAAACAAGCGTGATAGTTTTCGGCTCCAAAATAACGCTTCTGAGAGATGATGTGAGAATATTTGTTGGAAATGCGAAAGTGATACCTAAAAAATAATCTAGGAATCAGGCACTGATAATGGACGAAGGTTATTTCTTGAGAAATTTGGACGTAGTTAAATAGAAAACGTCCAACTCAAAAATTGCAATTGTTCAGAACTTGGAATTGTGATATGTGCCCTGTTTAAACCAAATAGGTTTACATAGTAAAACAATGATTTCAGTACTTGATTTTGAAGTTGTGAAGACTCAGTTGAGGTATTCTTTCGAAACTATAAGTTTTTACAATGTTATTTGCAAATTTGTTGGTTGAATGTTTTTTGTGCAAAAGAAGATCCTAGAAGAAATTTTGATAAAAAATGATGTGGGTTGGTACATTTCAGATAAATGAAAAATGGTCTTTCTCATAGTTTCTTTGATAAGGAACAAAATCACGATTATATTTCAAATTCTAAATCATTGACATTAATATCATTTAGAATATTGGGAGAGCTTTTTATAAATTTCACCCTTGATTTCGCCAAGGATGTACCATTTGGTCACAACTGAACCAACAACTCGGAAAAAGTCTGGTACCCTTCCTCGTCGCTGTATGTCCAAACATAATATGCTTTCCAAATTAAAATCGGTCATCATAAAAAAAATAATGTATGTGTTTTTTTCTTCATTACCATTTGCCTTGTCTTCAACCAGTTGATTTTTTTCTTTTCGGTACCAATTTTTCTATTAATCGTTAGTGGCTTTCTGAAGTTTTTATGTTCCTGAAAACCACTAATTTTTCATTTCGGTTAATATGCATGGATTTTTCTCACGTCACAATTTCATAATATTGATATAGTAATGAAGTTTATAAGTTGGCACTCGATGTTTCCAAAATCTTTGTAGTGTGGAAAGAAACTATGCCCGGGGACAAGGAATTTAAATTGTATAGTTTTCAAGTGAGCACTAGCTTGAAGAAGACTGGCCATCATCAGGGTTAGGTTATTGCGGTTCTGAAATCCACTGGAATCAGGCCACAAAATCAAATGTTTAACAGTATTTGGTATATTCCCTACATATCGTAGAAGGTAAGAAACAACCACCTGTGCTTCTCTATCAGCAGTCCCTTCAAGCCATTGATAGGAAAAACTTTTCTTGAGTTTGCCATACTTGTTTCTCATAAAAGATTATATTATTTGCAATCTGGGACAACGGAAGTTTTTTGAAGATCGAATATTAAACATTCCAGGTTATTTTCTATTCAACTATATCCTGATCTTTTTGTAGCTTATTCCTGGCCTTCTTTGCTGAATCGTGATAGGTGTGGAATTGTAAATGCATTATTGTTTTATTAGGCTCATCGGGTTCTTCCTGTATATTGCATTTGTCCTTCTGTCATTTAATTTCAAATTTACCTTCGTTTCTGTAAGTCATAAATTTAAGATAATGAAAGATTGGGCGGTAAACAAGGCAGAGGTTTGTTCACGACAGTAGTGAGATAACTTCCTGAATTCTGTTTTGAGGAATTTCATTATTTAAACCCCCATGTTGTTCTTATCTCTTGTCAAGAATACAAATGTTTTCCGGCGTTTCTTCAGTTTTTTCGGCATTTCTACTACGAAGCTTGCAAGAAACAGTGTTTCGGCGTTATAAGAACCAAGGTTCCAAAAGCGAACAAATTCCAGTTTGCCTTCGTCCACAGAAGGATCCTCGCGACTTATTAATGGGCAGTTACAATTATAACCATTAAGGGATTCTTCAGAAGGTTTCAATGCACGCCTCTAATTTTCAGAATTATTTTTTATTCAGCTCGAGTGAACGAAAATTTTATTTTTCGACCTCTTTTCGGACGACCAGAAGTGCTGTTCAGCAATGGTCTCACATCATTCTCGTCTTGGATAGAACCCTCTTCGTGTGATGATGGTTTTAATTACTAACACTATTTGTATTTTTCCCTTCCAGGCATAGCACTGCTTTTATTATAATGTTTTAAACAATCCAGCATAATGATAATGAACGTATTATAAAAAATTTACACACAATCGACATATTTCAGAAATCACCAAGGTGCCGATTGTAGTATATAAGCCAAAATGAAAATTCCAAACTCATCCAAGTGGTTTGAGCGATTTCAGAAGAAATATTTTTCCATAAAATAAGCTATGCAATTCAAATTTAAAAAACATCCAAGCCACTTGAACTTTTTCAAACAAACAAAATACATATTATTTTCACGTCGTCTTGGAGAGTTGAAGTGATTCAACCCACTAAACTCAACGTAAACTCAACGTGCAAATTGACATCAATATACTTTATGTAGATGTAATGTGACTTGAACCTTTTATTCGAAAAAGATCCCGTTTAAAACGACGTTGTTGTGGACGATTTCTGCATATATAGAGAACACGAATTTAGTAGTCTCCCTACACAATCCAACACGAATTTTAATAATTTGTGGGTTGGATGTTTTCTGCTTAACTACGTCCATTTATGAGTTTCCACATATTTTTGAAAAAAAAAGACGTTCTGTGGAATTTCTATCGTTTTCTGTTTGAATTTTCATTATATTCATTCAAAAAACGTTCTATTTTGGTTGAATTTTATTTCATGTTTCATTACCTTTTATTATTGTTATAATAATGGAATTGAATATCCAAGAAAATTCTATTGGAACGATCATTGCTTTGCACCTTGTATGATGGATGTCCTTGTAGAAACTGAAAGGCTTGAGGATAATTGATGAATTAATTTCATTTGTAATTGCAATATCACTTCTCATCAGCTCATCCATCAACTATTAACAATAGTGAATTGTTCAAGTCGGTGTGACGATATTTCTCAATAGAATCAATGGCAATAAAACATGAAGGATACAGACATAAACTTCAAGAATATGCAATAAAATTCATTAATTTGAATCAAAGTTATCAGATATATTAAATTTATGTTTTCTTGTCAGAACTCATTGTTTTCATAATGAATATGAATGCACAAGGTTTGATTGTATGAGTTATTGCTGAACAGTAAGGAATTTGTTCGATATGAAGTTCGATAATTTCTTACCAACCTCACTGAATGACAAAATCAATTGATGATAGACCCTAATAGCACACCATGTCCCTGGGACGTCCTTATTTGGTACAAATCATGTCCGAATGTCCGGGACTTAAAATCATTGTCCTTGGGACGTTCTATTCAGTGCATTTTCTTGAATTTCCCCAAAGGGATTCCTATGGATGTCCCAATGATGTTTCAATCGGTACATCGTATAAAACGTCTCTGCGCGGACGTCTTTGGGATGTCCTGGGTCGGATAAATTTTGTAATGTTTCCTAGGACAATATTTTTCAGCTATGGCGTCTTTTCTATCAGCTTTTGTGATTAGTTAGTTTAGTGACTGTTGTGGAAATTATTTTGTGTTCATTCAGTATAGTTATTTCTTTAAATGAAAGTAAAAGTTTTGTTCTACTATTCATTAGTTATTTTTAACCTATTCAACTCTGTTTTGAAAAAGGTGTTTCCGTAAGTAGAGTTGTGTGTATCTTTTAAACATGTACAAACAAAAATGAAATATATCAAAACGCCAGCGCAATAGAATCGCTAAACGATTGTCAGAAGCTTTAGAAAGAGAAGTCTCGACTGATTCAGATGTATCCTGATATTTCCAAAACCGAATTGAATGACTCTGAGAGAGTGTTGAGCTTACAGTAAGTGCATCTGGTTCCATCCAAATTGGTATCTCCAGGAATCCACAACAATATCATAATCTCAGTCCTGAAAGAGATGTACGAACAAACACATCTGATAATTCTGCACATCCTAAGGACGTCCCAGATTTACTTTCGATTGATGTAATTCAGGGACGTCTAATGAACATCCCAGGTCGATGTCGATTGAATATCCTTATAGAACGTCAAATTTTGGTGAGAAGTCGAAACATTGGTACTTCCCACGGATGTCCAATGGACGTCTGCGGTATCAATACTGCTTGTCGTCCCAAATGTACTTTTGATTGATGTAATTCGGGGACGTCCAATTAACATTCCAGGTGGATGTCCACTGGATATCCTTATAGAACATCAAATTTTGGTGAGAAGCCGAGACATTGGTGCTTTCCACGGATGTCCAATGGACGTCCGCGGTACAAATTCTGCACGTCCTAAGGACGTCCCGAACGTCCTGAGAGGATGTCCTATGGAATACCATCGGACTTCATGGAGCTATTAGGGGATGACCTACAGATGACCTTGAACTTTATGCTTCGGAAGAGAAGGATTTCCATAAGGATATCCATACACTCCTCTACTATTCATCGCATGTGCTGCTGTATTGACAGCCTTAGCTCAAAAAAATTCATGAAAGATCGAATCCATTTGCAACAAAAAAGACAAATAAATGTTTTCCGGGATATCATTCTGAGGATGCAAGAGAATCGATTTATATTTAATTTACCATCAACAAGAGAATGGGGGAATTGAAAACGGAGTAAATATAAATGAGGAGGAAGAGGAAAATAATGACAGAACCCAGCAATAAGGAATGTATTCTGAAGTAAGAGTATTATAGTAGTGAATTGCACAACAGTTTGAGAGTTACTCATTTTCAAAAACTGTCATTTTAATTTTTTGTTGCTAATTTCATCAACACCCTGTTATATTGGAACCCATAAACCGATTTTGAAAAATGAAAATTTCATGTTATAGTGCTCAATGTCTGCTACGCTCTCCTAAATGGATTGAAACTTTCGGGAAGGAACATTAGGCATTTTTTTTCACGAACATTTAGGCATATTTTCTCTCAAATCCCAAGTTTAAGCCCAATTATCATATAGGGTGTTAGTTATATGATGACAAATTGTCTGACCCTGTACGAAAGTATATGAAATTTACAAAAAAAAAATAAAGTGGCAATTCGAAAGAAGAATACTTCGTTTAATCTGGCTACATAGTTGTAATCGTTTCATGGAGTTATCTCTAGTTTACCAAAAATCAACAAATCAAAAGTTAAACGTATATTTAGTTTCAGAACAATAACCAATAACTGCAAAGAATGGATCAGTGTCTTCAGATGTTGGTGTTTTCAATATACCCTCCTTCATTCACACTCTATACATTTTTCATAACGCCAGCACCGTCTCAAATTTTGGCGGGTTTTCCTCAATTGGTCTGGTGTTATTTCACCACACTTTTGCCTCATCCTCTCCTTTGATCTGTTCAAGTTTTGAGGTCTGTTTTCATGAACACTTCATGCCAAATATCCTCACAGAAAAAAATCTAATGGGGTAAGGTCTGGTGATCGATGGGCCCAACTGAAGTACTGTTCCTCCCAACCCATCTTCCTTGAAATGCTTCACATTATGAATTGAGGCACCGGAATATAACCGTTCTCCGATTTTCAATGCTCAGTACTTCCGTGAAAACCAAGGAATTTATACCATTAGTGTTTGTTCAATAAACACTGGACTTAACACACGGTTTTCGAATATTCCTTCCCAGAAACAGCCTTTTTGGATTTATCACCCAGTGTGGATTCTCCCTTGCCCACTACCTGGAATTCTGAGTGGACACTGTACCGTTAGTGGTGAATGTCACCTCATTGGTGAAGAGAATATTGCCTAGAAAGTTGTCATCATTCAAATATTCACCTTGGCATAACGAACAGAAATCCAACCTTCCATTCCTCATAACTTTTTTTCCAAACATGGACGTATTTTAGATGAGCTAACTTGTAACTCGTGAAATCTTCCTCAAGCTATTTTTCGGGTTTTCTTGAACATGCTGTAGGATTTGTCCGTCTATCACTAGATTTTCTCTTTGTCTCGGTACATGTTTTTCATTACCTTTCCGGGTTCTATTGAATGGTAATAATCCTGAAGACGGTGGTATGGTGAATTGATTCACGATATGGATGTCTTCTGTTGAATTCTCCAGCAGCTTTCCTCAATTATCGAGCATTATCACCAACTTAACGCACATTCTCAATTATCTCGACTGAGTTGAGTCTTACCGTTTTGAAAACTCTCAAAACCAGTTTATAATATACTTGACCAAATACTCGTGGAAAGCGTTTTAACACGTTAAGCGCCATGAGGTGTAATGCGCATTCGCACTTCATTTTGATCCCTAGGCTCCGTGATACATATGTTGTGCCTCATTGCAATCGGTTCAATTTGGCATCGTAGCACAGCAGTTAGTCGCGCTATACTGGTTTCTTTATTGGGAATGAAAGAGCGTGGCCCGGGGAGACAACATATTCTTTTGGTCCATGAGATTTGTAGGATTTTCAGCGATTGTGCGATACAGCATGTATGTCTCTTTTTTCGTATGGTTTTAGAATTTGACCTAAAACTAAGAACTACTCAAGAGATAACATTTATCAGAAATAATTCACAAATTGGTTTTACAAGTAATATGAAATCAAATCCATACTTCTGGAAAATACCAATAATAATGAAAATATAAATGAAAATATTCCGTTTTTTAGGTTTGCAGAAATAATGGTAAAAAAAACACAGTTACATTTGTTACAGCCCACACATCGATATTTCGTACGTGAGGCCTTATTCAATGCTACTTTTCTTCCTTGCTCGCTGTAACACAATACAGGCCATGCGATATAAAACTCATACCACAAACAAAATTAGCTGTAAATCAATAACAAAAAAAGAATTTCGCATATAAATTGTAACACTGTTAATTTCGCGTCAAAATGGAACCAGAATGATTATAAAAAAATATTGGACCAGTGGACCAAATTTTTGGATCATATGGTGGCATTTAACGTGTTAAGGATAAATGTTAAAATCAAACAATTTATTTTCAAAGCCTGCTATGAACATAGTGTCTGGCTTTGAGTTCTTATCATATGAATTGGCCGTATGAAATGAATTCATGAGAATTTTGCCAAAATTTGTCACGGGGTTGAGAAAAATTCTTCGGATAAACCATAGAACTAAATGGGTATTCTTAAAATCGTTGATTGACTCTTTATTATCCTAAAAAAACTATTCGATATGGATAAAACATTTTCAGCTTTTGATTTTTTGTTGAACTAGGGACATCCACATGTACAGGTGATGATAGAACTTCGTATTTGCATATTCGATGTGTTTCTCATTCTAATATCTACTTCACCTTTTCATTATAATGTACAATTTTCCATACAGTGTCAGTTAAAAATGCATGAATTTGGAAATTTTTCATCATATAACTGACCCCCTATATGAGATATTGGGCTGGAACTCGGTATGTTCAAAATATGCTCAAATACCATAGGCTATCCACTTCTTCGAAAAAGGGTGCCTATTCGTCCTTCTCGAAATTTCGACCCATTTAGCAGACCATAGTTCAAGTATAATCAAATCTCCCAGTACCTTGATTCAATTAAGATTTCAACTTCTAGCCAGCATGAGTTCGGACATAGCTTCAATCGAACTGGTGCAATAAGTCCATGACAACCTTGACAAAGTCCATAGCGTCCTGGGAGTACTTTTTGATCTCTCCAGTGCGTTCGATCCAATATATCCACTTTATTTGCAAACCAATTGGAATCCATGGAGATCAAAGGTCTAATCAACTCATGGTTTATATCCTATGTCACAGGTAGAACACTAAAGGTCAAGATTGAAAATAAACATCAAACCAGTTCGATATTGATTCAGGCACACCAGAGGGGGAAACCCTAGGCCCGTTTCTTTTTTATTATTTATTAACGACCTACCAAATTAAATTGATGATGGTAAAGTATTCATGTATGCAGATGACACTTCCATCATAATATCAGCAAAATCCCACTTGGTAATGAAAACTAAGGTCAACTCCGTCATTAACAGCTTCACAAAATGGAGTGAAAAGAATCGTCTCATCATCAACAACATTGGAAAAATAGTATGTTTAGAATTTGCGAACAACCTCAAACCACAAAACGCTCTAACAAATTCCTTCACAAAACTCTTAGGAACTCAACTCGATCATAAACTGATTTTTAATAAACATGTGGGAGTTCTAACCGGCCACTGCGGCGTCAGGAGGCACCTGGCTCTCATCAGAGTTGAGGCAGACCCACTATGCACGAAATGTGGGGAGGAGGAGGACTCCTTCCACTTTCTGTGCGAATGTGGTATTTATGGCAGGCTTAGACAAAACGTCATCGGAGTTGCTTGCTACTATTAGGGAGGAAAAATTGCAAATCGTATTCAATTTTTTTAGGTGGCTTTCTGCAACTCCTCCCCATCCAAGAATTCCATACCTAAGGCGGCTTTCAACTAATGCATAGTAAAGAACCTTCATGTGACGAGTATTCAATATATTACTGAGATATTTGAATTTATATAATAGTTGTCGCAGTGTTGCTGAAATATTATGTATATGACTATCCCATCTCATGTGTCGATCCAGCCTTATACCCAGGTATTTAATATTTTTTGTAACATTTATTGTTACATTTATATTAAGATTCGACTTTATTTCTAGGCTATCGAATTGTGGTAGGTTGCTTTCATAAGGAACGAAGGGCATAAACTTTGTTTTTTCATAGTTAACTGTTAGATATTTGTGGTTGAACCAGTTCAAGACCTTTCCAAAATCTGTTTCAATTTTGTTTTTCAAGGTTTGCCACGAACTATCTTTATAAAATATTACAGTGCCATCCGCAAAACTTGTTATTTCACCATCACATTTTGTTGTTAATAAGTTATTTGAATAAATAATGAAAAAAAGTGGTCCGAGCACGGTTCCTTGGGGTACTCCCAAATTTACCATTTTTTGAGGACTAATATCATCTCCAATTTGGACACTCTGCATTCTTTGACTGAGATAACTATTTAATAATTTTAAGGTATTTCCGCGCATTCCGTTATCTTCCAAGGTCTCTAGAAGGAGTTTGTGATTTACAGTGTCGAAAGCCTTGGAAAGGTCAAGAAAGATACATATAGAAGGATTCCCTTCGTCCATATACTTTTGTATACCTTTGAAGTCAAGTCAGCAATTGCATCCTGTGTGGATTTTCCCTGAAGAAACCCATATTGGTTATCAGAAAGTAACTTATTTTTATATAAAAAATTGGAGAGTCTTACTTTAAGAGTTTTTTCGAATTTTTTTGCCAAGGTGGTTATTAGAGAAATTGGCCTATAATTTTCAGTTCGGGTTTTATCACCTTTTTTGTAAATAGGTATTACAATTGCTGATTTGAATTATTTAGGACAGATACCTGTTTCGTAAATTCTATTTATTATTTTTGCAAGCGGTAGTGCAATTTCTTTCGCAATTTCTTCAACTGTTTCTGGTCTTATTCCGTCGTAGCCAGGTGATTTCTTACTTTTAAGAGAGTTTATAATATCAATTATTTCATTTTCATTTGTAGGTTTGAAAAAAATACTTTTTTTGCATATTTTCCTTACAGGTGGTCTAGTATTCGGAATTATTATATTGCTTGCAAGGTTTTTTCCCACATCGACAAAGTATTCGTTAAAGATTTTTGAGATATCTTGTTCGTTTTCTATGTATTTCCCTTCCAGTGATTTGATTTTAAATAGGTGTTTTTTCTTTGATTGAGCACCAGTAAGTTCTCTGATAGTTTCCCATAGTGCCTTTGAGCTATCCCAGGTAGCACATCATATCGGCTGAATCTTGGTATCATATTGGGCCAATATAGATATATTGTAAATGAAAAATCAATATTGGTCCAATATGGGTGAATATTCAAAAAACAATATTATATTAATAATATTGGTGGAATACTGGTTGAACTAGTTTTGAATGTAGATTATCACACGAAATATTGGGTCAATATTGGTTGAATAATTTCTACCAATATCGATAATACAATATTGGTTATATATTGTTTTCCACATCTGGAATAAATATTGCAATCCAAATATTCCAGTCATATCGATTATAGGGGAAAAAACTATATTGTATTTTCCAGTTTGTTAGAATATTGGTTGAATATCATTTCCACTTTATTTGACCAATTGTAATAACTCATATTGAGTCAATATTGGTTGAACGATATTTACCAATATCAATAAAACAATATTGTCTTCACATCGTTTTTAACATCTAGAATAAATATCGCAATCCCAATATTCCCCTAATATCGATTCTAGGAATAAAAACTATATTGTATCTCCAAGTGTGATTACACATTGGTTGAATATCATTTCGCCAATATTCAACAAATCTTATTAATTAATATTGGGTCAATATTGGTTCAATAATATTTATCGATATCGTTAAAACAATATTGTCTTTATATTGTTTCCTACATCTATATTGAGATGAAATTTGAATATTGGCCGAATATTCAATGAAACATATTGAATTTATATCATGATCAAACTTGGATAAAAATCCGATAGGCGGCTCTACATATAGAACGTCTGCTAAAACCTACGAAAGTATATTAAATACTTCCCTTAGCTTGTTTTCAAGACAGCTCACTCCGTGGTTATGGCGATCAAAAGGCAGACTCTGGTGTCACCTTTATCAACTAAAGGACATTTAATAATTTACCAAGTTATATTGACATCCACCAATATATTCAAATGATATTGTACTAATATCGATAAATATTGTACCAACATCGATAAATATTCTACCAATATCGATAAATATTGTACCGATATCGATAAATATTTTGAGGCCATTATTGCTTCAAGAATATTCCACCAAAACTATTTCTAAAATATTCAAACAGTATTCGACCAATATCGCAAAATGTTCACATTTTACTTCTCGACAATATAACTTTTGACTATTGTGCCAATATTATCAGAATATTGTATCAGCGATATTGTACCAATATCGCCGAACATTTTGAGGCCAATATTAGTTCAAGAATATTTCGCCAATATTATTCAAGTAATATTGGACCAATATCGCCGAATGTTCACATTTTTTTTCTTGCCAATATTGCATTTCAAATATTTCGCCAATATGTTCACAATATTGTATCAATATTTTACCAATATAGGTGTGCTACTTGGGATTTGAGTTTTGTTCAATTTTTTTGGTGTAGTTATCCTTTTTCGCTATTTTAATAACTTTATTCAAGTGTGTACGATATTTTATGTATTCCTCGATATATTTTTCAGGGTCTGTTCGAAACTTCGCGTACAACAAATTTTTTCTATTTATAGATTTTATTAACCCGTCTGTGACCCAGCACTTTCTTTTGATATTTTTTCTCTTCAATTTGATAGTGTTTGTACTATTTGCAATTGCATTCCTTAGTTTTGTTATGAATTGCGACGTAAGAGTTTCAATATCATCATTTTCATTTATTTCTCCAAAATTTCTTATTGCATTTCTCAATTTTTTGTAGCAGATTACTTTTTTGTAGACCTTATATTCAATTTTTCCGATATTTTTTGTGGGTAATTGCAAATAAGTTGAGAAATGGTCAGTAATTGATGATTTGATAATGAGAGGCAGGCTTTTTGTACAGACTAATTCATTTCTGTTTTTTTAAATAAATGATCTATACAACTGCGGGCATTTCCTTGTAGACGTGTATATTTATTCATCATTGAACTGAAATTATATTCTCCTAGCATATTTAGATAGTTGAATACAATTTCGTCATCGGTCTTTAAGATGTTTATATTCATATCTCCTACTAAAATTTGATGGTTAAGATTACATGTTTTAATTTTTTCCAGGTACTCCTTGAGAGAATCTACGTAACCTTGAGGGTTTGTTGCAGGTGGTCTATATGTGACTATTAGAAGAATTCTTTCAGTTTTTGATAATTGAATGTCTAGCTCTACCAATTTATGGATGTCTATTGTTACTACCCTAGATGTGTATTTTAAATTATTTCTAATGAATACGATTATGCCGTCGTTTTTATTAATGTTACCTCCACTGTTGTAAATAGTATTATAGCCGTCTAATTGAAATAAGTTCGAATCATTTATCTTGAAGGTTTCAGTTAATACTATGCATTCAATTTCCCTCCGCAGATCTCCGAGGATTATGTCTAGTTCATCCATGTTCTTGTTGACGCTTCGGATATTTTGGTGTAATATGTCAAAATGTGTCTCATTATTACTTGTTTGTATTATATTCTGCATTTCCTCAAAAGTATTCACTTCTAATGTATTGATAGGTACATGATTTATATCTCTTAAATAAGGATCCATTTTAATATTAGAAAGAAAAAAGACAATATTAAAAAAATGTATTTTCGAGATATAATATAATATTTAAAAATGAATGAATTTGAATGATTTGAATGAATTTTTTTTTTATCTTCTTGTTGCTCTTGTTAGAGGTTTCTCTGGTACAGGTCGTTTGAGTGTTTCTTCTTCGAATTGTTCTTTCTTCTTTTGATTTTCTTCCAGATTTTCTTTTTTATTCAGATTTCCCCCAGCGTCTTCGTTCTTGTTTGAGAATGCAATTGTGTTTTATTTATGCTGATACTTCTATAACCTGCTACCTGAGTCTATCAAACAATCAGCCAATTACAAAATATTCAAAATTTCGCTGAACAAATATCTCGGTACCCATGCATTTTATTCGCTAGACGAATATATTAAATATCAATGTATTGTATTCATTATTATGTGTTATTGTCCATTTCAATTTTATATGTCCCATGACCACAAGAGATGAATAAAGCTATTTATCTACCTATAACATCAAAAACAGTATAATTTCACGATTTTTAAATTAAATTATTCATAAAAGTTTTTCTCTCTGTGAACGACACTGAATCTCACCACCTGGAACGATTACCGATTCTATATTTGAAGTTAATCTTTCGAATCACCTTCTCTTGCTTGACATATTTAAATTCGTTGATAATTTCCTTATTTTCTTTCACAGTTTGATATTGATATTCATCAGATCGCCAATATAAATACCAAATAATGATGGTCTCAAACTTGTTCTTTGGGGTATTCCAATTCCAAATATTCTTGAATAACTCAATTGTTCATTGATTTTCACGTACTGAATTATGTTGTTCTGGTGATTTTGGAAATGATCACAGAAAACCAACGAATTCTGAATTTCAACGCGGTAATTCACAGGAAGCCTTATCAAATGCTCAATATAAGTAATTTGTATCTAAAAATGTGTCTGTATCTAAGTGGTATTTATGGCCCTTGACAAAAAACCAAATGTCAGTCATCCGTTTCAACCTTAACTGTAATGCAATTTCAACTGCGACATTTAACAAAAACAAAACGATTTCCACACATTATTTCCTCACAATCTAATTCGATTGAATGGTTAATATTGACTCCAGCTCTCGTCCAAAATCAGTCGCTGATAGTGAAAGGTCAACCATACTCAATTATTTCAAAAATCTATTCGTTACAGAGACTTTGATCAATCTCAGTACAGCACGGTCGTGTTCATTTCGAGCAATTGAATATTTGCTCTTAGGGATAAAGAAGTGAACGCGATTTGATTCGAAATGGTTGTAGCTAATGACGATGACGGTAAGGATAAGGATGTACAGAAGTATGTCGCCCTCCTGCGACGAGAACCTACGAAATTTTATCTATTACCCGGTAAGTGCTTTACGTTATCTTTTTCTCTTGCTCTTAGTGGTTGGTTGTTGTGTGAATTTGATATTTCATTTATTCTCCTCTACTCTTTTCTGTTAGGTGTATTTTGATGTTGTCGATCCAGTCGTATTAATTTTCAAATTCGAATTTTCTCTGTCATCTGAGTTTATCTTCCCAGCGTACTCTTAGATTTTTTCTGTCTCTTATTAATTTTGATGTTCTTTTCAATATTAACAACATAGAAAGACCCGTTTCAATTCGTTTGCCACTCTTTTAGATTTTTTTCGGTGGAGTTATCAATAACAGTATGAATACATAATGTTACTCGGATAATAGTTATTTATGATATAAGGATCATAATGAAGATCATTATGGTACTATCTGTGAAGATTATCAGCTGCTAACGCAGCTAGGACCATGATGATTGTTTATGATCCAAATTTTATACAAAATTTTATATTCCGATGATTTCTTTGAAAATAGATGTCTTGTTGCATTACAGTTAGTAATGTGAACCTCTCTTAGTTTCAGTAATGTGCGTAGAAACGTAAGGTAACAATGCAACTTTTGGTTTTAATCACTTTTTAGTATAATTAGGTAGTAGTTGTTTAATATATATATATATATATATATATATATATATATATATATATATATATATAATTTTTTTTCAATGAACATTCCTTATACAACTCTTTTAGTCAATGTATTTTTTGGTGCAATCAAATTTTTATACATAAGAACGATGAATCCGACATCAGAGAGTATCAAAATAATCTAATTTCTGCAAAAATAATCCATGATATCTATAGCTTCAAACCTCTAACCAACCCAAATCAAGTCAAAATATTCCATATTAACATTCGTATCGTGACAAAAAATATAGGTTCCTTGTTTGTATTACTCGACCAACTTTCCGTTGAGTTTGACATTATAATTCTGACAGAAACTCACCAACTACAGGAAACTAACTTATTTTATATCGAACAATAAACAAGATTTAAAAAATCATCCAGATATTACCTTACAAAAATCATTAATTACATGTTTAAAGGACTGATTCTGATACTAACCGCAGACAGGTACTCATAGAGCCTAAGTGGTATTTCCATTTCTTTCCTGAACTTTTATTGGTTATTGCGATTCTGTGAAGGCAATCACTTGACATTCCAGTATATTAACTCTCTTACTTTAAACCTCTACATATCTACATTGTCACATTAACACTCTACATCTCTACACTTTTATTTTTTAATATTAAGTTTTTTATCATACCCCCTAAACTCCGAAACTTTTCAACTTGTCATTTTTTTATATTTACCCTTAACATGTTATATCATGAAACTTATACATATGTACATTTATATTTTTATGTCTGTATGATATAAAATTTGTCTTCATTCTAATGTTCTAGGTATGTAATTTAAGATATGTAATTTAAGTCTAATTATATTTAATTTGTTCATATATATATACGGCCACATACAAGCAGTACCACTGCTTTCGTGGTCTACTCATTTATTCACTATAATAATACGATACATGTCGAATTGAATTTTTATAACTTTTTTTGTGAATAAATCATTATTATTATTATTATTATTATTATTATAGTCTACAATCAAGGATCACTAAATAAAAATGATGGCATTCTTATATATGTGAAAAAACATTTGAAATATATCTCCAAAAATGTTCAAATAGGTGATGTCAATGCACTAAATATTTCAATTTCAAGTGAAGGTCAAAATATTAACCTAACAGCTATCTATCGTTCCCCGAGTATATGTCCAAGGGTTTTTAACAGAGAATTTTCGAACTTTCTAAAAACAACTCGAAAAGCAGATGTTAATATAATAACAGGAGATATTAACATAAACCTGTTAGAAGATGCTGACTATGTCGAGGAATATAAAAATATGTTGAGCTATTTCGGATATATCTCCTATATAAATGAATATACAAGACTACCGAGTCGAACTTGTCTAGATAATATTTTTTTAAATGAAAAAAAAAGTCAAAAGAATTAAATTTTAAATCGTATATTTTTCGCTATAATATTACAGACCATAATCCCATTGCAATCACATTTCAAAAGTGTGATACAAATACACCCAAACAATCAAACGATAGATATAAACTATATACTAATTATAAAGAATTGAGATCTGAACTGAAAGCAGAAACATAGAACGACGTTTATCAGGAATTTGATGTAGAGGACATATCTACTAAAATCATAAATAAAATATAATACTATACGGAAAGCATACAAAAAAAGTTAAAATAAAAAAACAAAATAAAATATAAACAGAAATGGATGACACCCGGATTACAGAAGTCAATTAACGAAAAAAATAAACTATACAAAATTTCTTTAAAATATCCAAGGGAAGAAGAAATCAAAGAGCGTTACAAATATTATGAGGCCAAACTTGACAAGCTGACAAAACAGTCAAAAAAGGAATACTTTTCAAAGCGAATTGAAGAAAACAAAAACTGTCCCAAAGCCATGTGGGAGACTGTAGATGGCTTATGCGGAAGAACAAAATCGGAAACAAAAATTGAGGTTATTGAGATCTCAGTTGGGACCAGTATAATAAAAAAAGAAGACATCGCCAATGAATTCAACGAATATTTCAGTAACCTTGGAGCAAAATATGCGGAGAAAATTCCAAATGTCGGAAATTTCACAGATAACATAGATAATCTAAATAATACTATGTATCTGCATCCAACAGATGAAAGTGAAGTAATTTCAGTCATAAAAAAATTTAAACCAAAAAAAGCGCCCGGATTTGACAACATTAGAGCGGAAACGCTAAAAGAAATGGTACATGACATAGCAAAGCCAGTAACTTTTTTGGTAAATAAATGTTTTGCGACAGGGTGTTTTCCAAAAAGTTTAATAAATGGAATTATCAAACCACTTCATAAAAGTGGAAACAAATTGAATATAGATAATTACAGACCAATCACTCTTATATCAAATATGTGTAAAATAATTGAGAGATTATTGAAAATAAGGCTATGTAAATTTCTGAGAAAGTTCAATATTCTGTCAGATCGCCAATATGGCTTTAGAGAAGGTAGATCTACAGAGAGCGCTATACACAGGATGACCTCTATCATCTATGAATCCTTAGATAAAAAAAATCCCATAATCAGCATATTTCTTGATGTGTCTAAAGATTTTGACACGGTATGTCATAAGAACCTTCTCGAAAAACTACAAAAATAAGGAATTAGAGGAAATACCCACGAAATTCTTGAAAGCTACCTGTCTGATAGGGAACAGAGAGTAGAGATCGAGGGAACTTACAGTTCACCAAGAACAGTTACCTTTGGAGTACCTCAAGGACCTGTTTTAGGTCCACTCCTGTTCATTATATACAGGGTGAGTCAACAAGATTCCCGTGGTCGATTGCACCGTTGTGAATCATTATTTAGATTTCTTATATTTTTTTTGCCAAACGGACCATTTGAGACTATCTTCCAAAATTATTCTTATTCATACAGGGTGCATCATAGAAGCGTGGCTGACCAAAGTTCGTCTTTTTCAAATGAAACACCCAGTATATTTTCATATATTCCGATCCGCTGTTTCATTGGCTGCTCAAAGAATTTTTCAATTTCGGATTCCGTTGCGGCGATGCCGAGTTATCGAAAAAATATCCATTTTGCAGACTTCTTTTTTAAAAATCTCCTATTTCACGTTTCGAAATATTTAGTGGAGATACTTCGGGAATCGACAGTCGAAATGAAGAAGTTAATTGTGAATATGGTGAATATTGTATTAAATTATACAGGATGTTCGGTACAACAATACAAACTTGGCCATTTTCAAACATCAATATTTTGATTTTTCAAATGGAACACCCTGTATATTATTATTCATATCAACTCCTTTTTAATGACTCATCAATTTTCATTCTTAGTGTCATGTGCCTAAAACAACCCGTTTCCGAGATATTGTGGTTTTTAAAGGAATTGTTCAATGGCAAATCAACAATCTTGCATATTTTTCACCTACACGTTTCTTTACAGAAAATACTGACACTGAATGCCGTTTTAATTATTTTTTCCTTCTTCAAGAGCATTCTTGAAAAATTATGAATAACTATCATAGCAAAAGAAATTTGTAAATAGAGGTAACTGTCAAACTACAATCCAGTTGTGTTGACAAATGTGGCATTATGAATTATTGTTTAGAGGATATGGTTCAAATGGTTTATGCTTTGGGGGAAAGTGACGGTAACCAACAATGTTGGTCACTTAATGTTTGGGGAGGTATCATTGGACGGCGAGTGATAGGGCCATTTTTTTATCAATGGTCATCTTAATGGAAGAGAATAAGGTTTTTGCGACAGCTATACAATCTATTAGATGATCTGCCAATGGCAACAAGGCAGAGAATTTGGCTCCAACGAGATGGTGCGCCTGCACATTACCAGACTGATGTACGGGAATACATTAACAATACATTTCGTGGAACATGGATAGGAAATGGATTTCTTTCTATGGGGATACATTAAATGGGTTGTTTATCAAACTCCGCCTACAACTCCTGGAAATATGAAAGCAAGAATTCGGACTGCTTTCAGGGAAATTTCAGAAGACATGCTGGAACGTGTGGAGAATAGTTTCTAGAATAGATTGAGACTGTGTATTAGTGAAAATGGCAAGTACATTGAACATTTGCTGCATTAATTATTGTTGTTTTCTTTCTTCTGATATGATAATTTGTTTTATTATTGAGTTAATATAATTTATGAAGTTTAATTCCAAATATGATACAAAATACGAATATTGTCAATATTTTCTGCGGAAAGACCCCCATCTTTAGGATGTCGAATATCTCGGAAACGGGTTGTTTTAGGCACATGACATCAAGAATAAAAATTGAGGGGTCATTAAAAAGGAGTTGATATGAATGATAATATACAGGGTGTTCCATTTGAAAAAATCAAATTATTTATGTTTGAAAATGGCCAAGTTTGTATTGTTGTACCGAACATCCTGTATAATTTATTCAATATTTACCATATTCACAATTAACTTCTTAATTTCGACTATCGATTCCCGAAATATCTCTACTAAATATTTCGAAACGTGAAATAGGAGATTTTTTAAGAAGAATTCTGCAAAATAGATATTTTTTAGATAACTCGGCAACATCGCAACGGAATTCGAAATTGAAAAAATCGTTGAGTAGCCAATGAAAGAGCGGATCGGAATATATTAAAATATACTGGGTGTTTCATTTGAAAAAGACCAACTTTGGTCAGCCACGCTTCAATGATGCACCCTGTATGAATAAGAAAAATTTTGGAAGATAGTCTTGAATGTTCCGTTTGGCAAAAAAAATATAAGAAATCGAAATAGTGATTCACAACGGAGCAATCGACCACGGGATTCTTGTTGACTCACCCTGTATATGAACAGTATGCATTTTATAAATACTTCTGGCGAAATAATTAGTTTTGCCGACGATACCACTATGATATATACAGCACCAACTTGGCAAAAACTGAAAGAAAAAATAGAAACTGACTTTCCAATTATATCAAACTGGTTACAAACAAATAAATTAACACTGAATTATAAGAAAACCAATTACTTACCCTTCACATCATATTCAAATAGTCTGCCCAATTTGGGGCCTTTAAATTTTGGATTAAACTCTCAAATTCCCAAAGCTGACAAAACGAAATATCTTGGTATAACAGTAGATCGCCACATGAAATGGGACTTGCAGACGAAAGAAATCGTCAGAAAGATAAGAGGATTCCTTTCAAAATTTAAATATCTCAAAGATTTCCTAAACATAAAAAGTCTGAAAACACTCTATTTTTCTCTCATAGAGTCTATACTGTCATATGGAGTATTGGGCTGCGGCGGCGTAAATGACTGTTTTTTAAATGAAGTACATGTTCTACAAAAATGAATCCTAAAAATAATATACGGGAAGAAGATCTCTTATCCCACAATTTCGTTGTACCAGGAAACTCAAATAAAAGATGTAAGACAGATTTTTAGTCAAAAAATTTTCCTTTTCATCAAATTAGGCAAAATTGAACTCACTCTCCACAAACACCCATATAATACTAGGAAAACTGATGAAATCCTATTCCCACGTTGCGAAAAAACTATTGGCCAAAGAAATACGAATTATTTAGCACCCAGAATACATGCTCTGTTACCACATGATCTGAAACAGATTCATAGTTATCAAACATTCAAAATGGAACTGAAAAAGTGGATTATCAAAGATAGGTATAGTCTGTCTATGTATATTACAGCTATTTTATATTGGTTTCGAAGAAAATTATCCTGACTGTAACCTGCCCCTTAATTTATGTAACATTTTATTTATAATTTATGTAACATTATTTGATACGAATATTATATTCAACCTTAATTATGATTTATAAACTAGAATTGTCGAACCCTCCACAAAAAACAGAACATATCACGACTGTAGAAACTCTCCCCTCAAATTTATGAAACTTTCCAATTATAAGACTTTTATTCTACCTCATTCATGTGTCGAACCCCACCGATTATTAATACAATTAATTTTATTGTCTTAATCACATACACAAGTAGTTGATACTACTTCTGTGATCTACTACTGTTTATTCACAAGTTTAATGTATACATGTATTTAATGTATTTGTATATGAAAAGATAGTGAATAAACAGTATTATTAATATTATTATTATAATTGTTTGTTTGTATTCGCATGTCATCGCCAAAGTTACATTTATTGAAAAGTTCATCAAGCATTTTTTTAAAAATTCATAATTAACGTTTCATATGTTCGTATATTATTTTTTCGTCGACCTCTGCAAAAAATGACATTTTACGTACTAATTTCCGGAAGAAAAATCGACTATTTTTGAAGGCAAGTACTTTTCGTCCGCAAACACTTTTCGTCCGCAAACTCTTTTCGCCCGCTGTGGTCACTATGATACGGCACGGTACGAGAGCGGCGATTGAGTCATTTTCGTAAATCCACGTTTTAATTAATACATAGGCGCCTGTGACAATAACTGTCATTTGCTGTTGTCAAATTAATTATTTACGAAATCCGCTAGATTTCAGGTAAAGCACTTCAAGAGAGAAGTTTTGGAAATGGTGCTGTTGGAGCACCTGCATCTGAAGTTGCATCAACAAGTACCCAAAATCAAAACTTGTCTCTTGCATCTTCTTCGACAGCAGGAATTAATATCAATAATTGCACAAACTGTACGTTCAATATTCATCTTCGAGATTGATTTAATTTTGTAGTATAATTGAAATAGAGAGTTGTTACACTTCAAATACATTCTGTTTATATTCATTAAAATTATGATCGGGTCTGCAGTTCGAAGAGTTGGACGCAGCTGAGGCCAGCAAACATGCGAGTACTTACTTTCACAAAGGTATGTAGAGGTCGACGAAAAAATGTAATATGCACCTCGGCGAAAAACTGTCTACTGTCTCGCCTGCTTGCTATCCTCGGCTGCGCCTCGGCTATCAATTTGCAGGCTCGACTATAATAGACAGTTTTTCGTCCTTGGTACATAAATAACTATTTCATCATAGTCCTCAGTACTATAATGAGTCATTATAGTACTCAGTCCTATAAAGTATGCCATTTTGACACTAAAAATGAAATCCATAATAATGTCATTATGACACGTCGCAATATAAAGGATGTTATTTTTTTGTTTCCTTCATTCAACGACTCTTGCATTTTTCTCTACAAAATAACCAGAATTGTTTATAATTCAAATTTTTGTTGTTTCATTGAGCACAAAAATACAGTTTTGGTGAAAGTTAAACAGCAGAATCGCTAGTTTGTTTCCAAAAATTTATAATCCAATAAATCTTATTTGCATTTCTTCTGGGACTGGTTTTTCTCCTAGCTTAATATTCACTAATTCTTCTGATTTTTCAATATTATTTGTGACTGATCACGTAGTGTACTAACTTTTCGGTGTACTGTACTACTTTTCATGATCTTTCAGTGGAAATTACTGTTCTCATCCGATACAATTTTTCCAAAGTCCTTGAGCAACGAAAAAAAATCTTTCAATTCATCATCAATAGGTAATATGATTCAAAGTAAAAATATGTTTGTGGTGGAAGTTCTGACTCAATCCATATTGCTAATAAAATTATGTCTATGAGGTGAAGGAGTATCAAAATATTTATGTTCGGAATGGATAGCGACATCAGTATGTCTGCACGTGAAATGTAATCAGTGCGATAAGATTGGCTTACATTTAGCAAAGATATTAGATTCCATTTCGTTGGTAATAATAGCAGACATAAATTAAATAAAGTGTTATCTAGATAGATCTTAATTATTTTACTTCATCAACCATTGACGTAGATTACGTGTTTCGTGGCTACTTCATTATTTTACTTTATATCAGTTTCTGGTAAATCAATAAATGGGGGAAATACTTGAGAACTGTAATTATAGTTCGCGAGAAAATGTTTTTTTTATAATTAATTTTTATAGTTATTTTTGTATTGAGTGCGCAAATGCCACTATGGTGATCGATAACTCATTTTTTCAACGAGGTGCAGGCGAGTTGAAAAAAATAGATCATCAAAGTATTTCGCGCACGAGTTGCAAACGAAATTTTTTCTACAAACGCCAAAAAGATTTTTATCCACAATCACCTTGTAATTGAAGTTTTATCCACACTTATGAACCGTATAAAGTACCACTTTATCCACTAGTGGAATAATGAAATTACTTTATTCCACTAGAGGAATAATGAAAAATACAATCTTGAATATCGATCACATTTTACTTATTTTCACCAACTTCACAAATTTTTACAAATGGAGTCGATAAACAATCGAAAATACATAGCAACCATTCAACACCTCCCGATATTTTTGTATGTTATTTCAAAGATTTTTGAGGAGGTGACAGCCGCTGTCTGAGCAAAACGTCAAATCATTTTGTGATGAAAAATTTCCGCGATTCTGATTCTAAATGAATGTGATTGTGAATAAAACGTTGTATTGCATGCGTGTTTTAGATACATTTTATTTGCTTAAGAAATTTTTTTTTAACATTTTTTTTAAACATTCTTGCGCAAATAAAGTGATATCTAAAACACTTATACAATAAATAACTATTCTCGAAAGCAACATACCCGACGTTGTTTACAAACATTTCAGCCCGAATCATGTTAAAAATGGGCATTGTCGGATATATCCGTTTGCACTCAGGGACCAGCAGCGGGACTCTGTGTCATATTGAATTCCACTAATCGACTGAATTCCATATGACTGGCACTCTGTGTACAGAAATTATCGCCTAAACTCGACTATCCCGGTAGCCAGAAAGCAAGACGTCGAGATATGTCGTTTTCTATGTTTAACCCAACTTTTTTATTTCGATTGAATTTTGTCAGTGATGTCAAATATATTTATTTCAATTTCGAAAGCAAATAGTTGAAACTAATAAATAATGAGGATGTGGAGTGAATAGAGGGCAAAGCACAAGGTCACGCTCTGTAGCAATATGTGAGCTACAAGCTTAGGTTTTGAAGAAAAATCTGTCGAAGAATGGAGAAGGATAAGTATGCATGAGAGTACAGTAATAGTGCTGAGCCTCAATCGATTAGCCTTAGGGTTTATTTATAATAACTTAGTCTTTATTCAAAATTTAGGTACCCAATATATTGGAAAACCTAGTCAAAAACTAAGACAGCTGCAAAATTGCAGAGAGATCAGCTAAAGACAGGAGGTGGAAAGCTTACCCACTGTTCTGACAAAGTATTTACTATAGCAATGAACACCTCTTAAATGGGCCTCGATAAACATTGCTGAGCTATAAAAAGAGCATGGCTTCTACCTATTATGGTGGATTTATGCAGCAGTCATAAGGCATAAGTTTTAAGTCATAAGGAAGAATAGTCGTCAATGATTGGTTGGAATAAACGAACCAACCAATCATTGACGAATATTCTTCCTTATGACTTAAAACTTATGACTTATGACTGCTGCATAAATCCACCATTACTCTATGATATGTTCCTGTTGCACAAAAACTTAGGACACTAAAAAATTAAATTTTTGGGAGTATGGCCATAGGGTTATTCAACTGATTCATCTGAGGCAGGATACTGTTATAAATATATTGAGCAATATCTTTATTTACCCTAAAGAGTTCTTTGAGAGGCCATGAGCGCGATCATATTTGGGGCGCTTTTCAGAATAAAAGAGTCAATTGATAACTAGAAAACGGTCCGTCGTATCGATTTCAAACAAGGACAGGATTCTAAAGGACGTTCGATTCTAGGTACGTGCTGTAATGGAAACTGAAATTTTCATTTACTTTGAAGCAATTTTTTGGGTAGATGAACAGATAATTTCAAAAAACCATTAAATCACGTACATAGATCAACGTTTTACCTTTCATTTGATACCAAATTCATTTCGATTGGAAGAAGATTGCTTCAAATTATGATAGAAGAGAAATACCATTGCAGGTACCTCGATTATCTGTGAAGAGCATCGTGAGGTGCTTCCGCAGACGTAGGTAAATAGGATCGAAAGTCCTCTAGAAGCCTGACCTTGTTTGAAATCGATACGACGAACCGTTTTGGAGTTATCGACTCTTTTACCAAAAGAACCGTCCCAAATATGATCGCGCTCATGGCCTCTTAAACTTCGTTTCTTCTATTAAAAATGGATGCTTCTCTCATGAGTCTTCTCACAATATTTTCTTCTTACATCAGAGCTAATAAATTAAATCCGTTCACAGGCAAAAATAATATCACAATTTATTCAAAATGAATTGAAAAGCACATGAAACTACCAGCCGTTAAAAATAAAAATGCGTGACAATGACAGTAATTTTGGACACAAGAATATGAAATGTCACTAGAATATCACCAAATTTTGGCAAATGCTTTTAAATCGGATAGTACGTTGCCGAACAAACCCGATGTGCAGGCGACTAATGCACAGAGTGCCAAATAATGTCTGTCGCTTGCGATAGTAGTAATCTACTGTAGAAAACGAGGGATATAATTCTATATGACACAGAGTCCCACTGCAGGTTGGAATTCCATTTTATATTTACTCTTAACTTGGCCGATCATGTTTGTTTACGTTCGTTTACGACTTTTATCGTCTTGTCAAATCAAACCATGGGCGTCGCAGCATGGTAATCAAGGCATAATCCCGATTTTGAGACAAAAATGCACTACTTGTTGAAAAAGCTGTAGAAAACATTGTTACTATTTAAGTCGACCTTAAATAAAAACGATTACCTATCAATAATTAGGAAAAAATTTGTTGTAGTATAGGTACACTAAGGCCCATTTGTAATTATCAATGATTTAGTACAAGTTTTAGTAATTTTTTTAGGATCCTAAATTTGGGACACGTTTTGAAACTATAAAATCAAATGTATGCATCACTCAAAGTTTTAACAATTTATTTAGGATGCGATTATGCTCACTGCAGTTGGCGGGGGCCTCCTTGACTTTTGAATGTAGGTCAGATTAGGTATTTTCATCCTCAGTCTACTGGTATAAATATTATGGATGCTGAATTTTTATTATTAACAGCATGAGCTGTTATAAATTCATTAATAATGAATGTTGCAAGGAAGAGAAAAAATATAAACAAGAGAGTAATACGGAAACCATGGTTGAAAAGAAGGAGCGAAAAGGGCTTAGGAACACTCAAAATGCTGAATGAAGAACTGGCAGCAGAAGATGGAGATTCTTATAAAAAAAATTTACGTGTATCAGAGGAACAATTTAATTGTTTGCTTTGCTTGGTTGAAAATGACATTGAAAAAGAGGAATCTCTGATGCAAGAAACTATTTCTGCAAGCAGCTTACTAACCTTAGTACATTGAAGTCGCTTTGAATGTACATACTTTACCTTAATTATTCATATATTTATTTTGGTTGGTTACAAATTACTTTACGATTCTTAGCAATCGGAGAATCTTTTCGATCACTTATGTATGCAACAAGAGTTCATGAAAATAGTATTTCTAGATTTATTCGTGTTGTTTGTGAAGCTTTATATCGACGGCTTGAAGATGACTATCTCTAAGTAAGTACCTATTTTCATAATAAAATTTAAAAGAATATAACTTTTATAGTAGACTCCAAATGGATGAGTATAGCAGAAGAATTTTTCGCCTTGTGGCAATTTCCGCATTGTTTGGGGGCCTTGGATGGTAAACATATACCTTTTAGACCACCAAGATCGGATGGATCATACTACTATAAAGGAGGTCATAGCATCGTTTCATTGGGAATGGCAGATGCTAATTATAAATTAAGTTATGTCAATGTAGGATATAATGGAAAAATTAGTGATGGCGGGGTATTTCGAGATCAACTTTTGCAACGACTCTCAGCAAAATTAAGCAAATTCAGCTCTTCTGTCTTGTTGGAATGTCTTTCGAGTACTTAAAACATAGCGTCGTTGATACTGCAATACGAGCTATGTCACGAAACATTTCACAGGAGACTGTAAAATGGTCAAATGGTAAAAATTTCTACGCGCGATTATTTTATACTTTGAATTCCAAAACAATGACCGGTAGAAAATCTTATGTAGTAGTTATTTGTTTTCTTTCGTGTTTTGGCATCGACTGCTATGGTCATTAGTAGTTATTATCTACAGTCTTCTGTAAATGAATGTTTCTGGACATAGCTCGTATTGCAGTATCAACGACGGTAGGTAGTTTAGGTATAGTAAATAGTTTACTGATGTGATCCAACAATTTGAATATATTTACTTTTTTACTTCAGCACTTTCATTTATTTTCTCAGTATTGTATGCTTTGTCAGCAAGAATCTAATTTTTTGCACAATACAGTATTTTTTATTGACATCTTGACAACACACGTGCTTTCCAACCAGGCATGTTGTCCTCTAGAGATGAAAAAATGACATGAAAAAAATTTATCAGCACGCCGCCACTGGTTCTAATCTTACATCCGAACATCATAACAATAACAAATCTTCCCCTCCGAACTCGGAGGTTACCCCTCACCCACAAACAATCACAAAGGATAGTGATATGAAGCTTTCATAACATCGTGTGTTGTTTATATAGAAATGGCACCTCTATATCTTTTATTGCTCGGAGATAAAAAAAGTGTTGAACTGGTTCGAAATATTTTTCAAAGTCACGTGATTACTGTAAATATGGAAATAAAATGACATTTGTTCATTGTTATACATTTAGATATAAACGATTTCTTGGATTTTTGTTTCACAGAAGACCATAAAGATTGAAATATAAAATTCTCAAATATGTATTCTGCACACTATTTCATGCACGGTGTCGTGGTAATGTGGGAAAATGGATAAAAAGCCACTTCAGATATTGTTATCAATGCACGAATCTTGTCATTTTTTGACGTTTGTAGAAAAAACGCTTTCATAAGGTTCACCCAGTAAGTGATTCGTTATCAAAACGATTGGAGAATCCTGTGAGATTATCTTCGTAGTCGTCTTGGATACAGCAAATTCAAAATAGTTCGAAAAACTTTGCTACTTTCCCTTATTCGAAAATTTTTCTCCTGAATCTTTCTGCCGTAGAAAATCTGTGTATGGAACAACATGGATTTTGTGTCCTTTTGTCTCTTCTTGCACTGTGAATGCTGGTTTTGAGTCATCCAAAATTCATTTCTCTGTGAAGGAATCCAAACATTAGGATATAATCAGTTGAACTGTTTTTTTTGTGGTGTTGCTGAAGAAAGAAAGAGATCCCAGAATATATCAAAGGTGAGTGAACATGTATGTGCATTTCAATGTAGATTTCAGCTGACCAACAAAGTTTTCTACAATCTTGGAGTTGTCCATGCTCATGTATCATTTTCACAACTTTCGTTATTCAAATTATTTTAAAACTCTGTCATCCTGTTTATATCTTCCTGCAGACTCTCCAGCATATATCGCAGAAACTTCCAAGCATTTTGCTTTTGGAAATCTCTGTTCACCACTTTCAGGTGTCACAGATGGGGTATCATGTGACAGCTCCACGCTATCTGATTGGTTCAAGATAAGAAGGGACGTGGGCTGAAAGAGAGAGTGGTGGAGGTGTTCTCAAGTGGCATTGTAACTACTTCAATTCATTCAAAAAGTGCAGGCAGTGCTCCCAATTGATTACAATCGAATACACTGGAGATTTGTCCCAACACCAATCTACATACCACTATATTTAACACCTCAACATGTTTCAGTAACCAAGTGACGATCTTTTGGTGGACATTGACATCAAAACTGGTTTTATTAATTTGTTTATGTGAAAAACTTTCTGCACTTTTCCAGATCCTGCATCCTTAATCTATACAATGTACAGATCTACACTGTTTTCTCAGTTTCTGCCTAGATATGATTTTTTTTTGCTATTTTGCAATTAAAATCAACTTATTAAATACGGTGAAATATGTCATTGTCAAAGTTCCGAGAGAAGACATGTGGTAGTGACGTTAATTCAAAATTCTCAGTTGAATTCTCCAAAAACCTGTGCTCCTCCATAACCCTTTCAATTCTATGGATCAGTGTTTTATCGATTGTGAAGATGACATAGTCCAAAACAACCATCCCATCCACTGGTATGATCAAAAGCGGTGAGTCAATGAAATATCCATTCTAGTAGTGCTTAAATTATCCTCGCCTTCTATACTTATCAGTCACCCAATCCTCTGTGGTCTACATTTTTTGTGTGAAATGGTTGTTCGACATCTTCAATGGGTTTTTGGAAAATTACAAACGCAAGAAGTCCATAATTTACTCTCCGTAGATTGAAAGAGCTATCTCAATCTCTCATTTCAGGAACTGAATTATTCATCATATTGTGAAATCAAATTTCTCAAGTACTTTTCAACTTAAAACTAATAAGCAAGCAAGTTGATGTAGGAATATCGATATCATTCAACTCGTTCCTTCAAGGTCTTAATGCTTTTCTGGAAATCAATGTTGTTTATAATGAAACTTCAATATTGATTATTATAAAAAATTCGGTTTACAAAACCGCGACATATGTTTTGACAATACAATGGATTCTTCAAGCAGAAGTATACTGAGTCACAATTATTAAAATGTCATTCTATTATATTTCATAACCGTTAATTGATTGGGAAACAGCTTTACAACTGTCCTCCCATACCTCAAAGGATAACAAATATTGTTTTTCGGCAACCATCCGGAAAGTGTTCACTTCCCGGACACTTTTTCTTTGGGAAAGTAGCACTTCCCGGCCTAGTCCGGAAAGTACGTACTTCCCGGACTAGGCCGGGAAGTGCTCGAATTTTAATACAAATATTAATATAAATAAGAATTAGAATGTTTCTGTTGGTACCTATCTTCTGTTCGAATTTCAATATATAATACAAATAAGAACTGAAATGTTCGAAATATTCAAATTTGGAATCGTTTCTTCCGGTTAACAGATGGGTGAAAGTCGACCTCTCTTCGTCTCTTAGACTAAATGCGTCTCTGATATGTTTAATTTTTGACCTTTAGGTTGAATATGCAAAATTTCAGGGTTTTGTGTGAAGTTATGGTTATTGTCAATAAGGTGGTTGGCATAGTTTGAGTCCTGTTTATTTAATCTGTAACTTCTCAAATGCTCACCGAATCTTTGATTAAAACTACGGCCTGTCTGGCCTATATATTAGAATCCATAGAAATCAAGAAACATTTACGTAACAATAGCAATTTAGTTCTCAATGACCAAATTGACCTGTACAATTCACCCATAATTAATTATCTCACTAGTAACTACTCAAATGCTCCCTAATCCAAGCTTTATGTCATTAGCAAATTTCATACCTGCAATTGTCATTAGTGAAATTTCATGCATGTTATTTTAATATTTAAGGTGATTTTGACGTTTCTTTAGTTGATAACTCGCTCAGATGATGACACCGTGTGTCGAAACAATTGTAAGCACGTTACAAGTATATATTTTTTGTGTAAATTGGAAGATTTTATTTCCTCTTTATTTATCATTCGTTCAAGAATGCCCACTTTCTCGGAGCAACTTCAGGCCTCAAAATACGCTAATCTAGTATTTTAGTCCGTTGCTAAGCAACGAACATTCCCGGACCGTTTCTGGACCTAAACGGTACGGGAAAGTACTTTTTCTGAAATCGTTCAAGAATGCCCACTTTCTCGGAGCAACTGCAGGCCTCAAAATACGCTAATCGAGTATTTTAGTCCGTTGCTAAGCAACGAACTTTCCCGGACCGTTTAATACTTTCCCGTATTGAATACGACACGGGAAAGTACTTTGCCGGCCTATGCCGTCAAAATCGGTCTTTGGTTTATAGTTGTCACTTTGACGTTTCAGGAAAGCACGTAATTTCGAATCCTCAATTTATGATAATGCTGATTGCGATTTCAGAAAAAATAGTATGTGTACCTCGTAGTAAAAGCACATTCCCAGACTTCAATGCTTGTTGGCATCTGCTTCGCCTCGGCCAACAATTTACATTGTCGTCCGGGAATGTATTGCTTTTACTACTAGATACACAATATACTATTCCCGTATCGAAAATGATACGGGAATATGTTTGCCGGCTTGTTTACATTTTAGACAGTTATTGAATTCACGCAAACAATATGTAGAATTCCTTAGTTTTTGATAATGCTGATTGCGATTTCAGAAAAAATAGTATGTGTACCTCGTAGTAAAAGCACATTCCCAGACTTCAATGCTTGTTGGCCTCGGCTTAACGCCTCGGCCAAAAATTTACATTGTCGTCCGGGAATGTATTGCTTTCACTACTAGATACACAATATACTATTGTCGGTTATAAAATAATTATTTAATTTACCTAGTATTACGGCAAAACAAATTGAGATGAAGGATATTATCAACTTTTTTTTGATTAAGATCTGAGAATTCTCCTCTTCATTAATTTCCAAACTCTGCATCAAACTCAATTTTAGCCCTTCTCTTTCAAAATCGTGTTCAAAAATATGATTTTCTGCGAGTAGATGGGCAGCAACGGTCCAATTTGTTTGGCAGTTTACAAAGCAATTTATAATAATAATATTAATCTTTACTTGAAATAGGAATCCTAATATACAAAAAATTATATTAATATAACTATTACATAATTAATTGTTTGATTAAATGAATAATATCATCTACTATTGCTAATTACAATAGTTTGTGTATCAATAGTACATTTGCATGACGAAAGTTAGTTTACATTGATGAAGCCCAGAAGATTGCTTTTGAATGAACTCAGTGTTGCACTAAGCTTAATATCATTGTTATATTGAAGTAATCCTTTGTGAAACAAAGATTTCATGGCTTTTTTGTAATTGGTTCTATTTACATGAAAGTTTGAACTTTCCCTGGTCTGGTAATTGTGAACTTGATTATTAAATGTGATAAACTGATTAAAATAATGAGGTAACTGTCCTTTTAACATTTTATAAATGAAAATCATTGAAAGATAATATAGTCGAGTTTTTAGCGGAATCCAGTTCAGTACAACTAACATCGTATCAATGGGAGTGGATTTCTTACATTTGAGAATGATTCGCATTGCTCTATTCTGCAATTTTTGTATTGTCGCAATACTGTTAGAATCTAGTAATGACAGTAAGCTTGAGCAATATTCGAAGTGTGGCTGGATTATAGTTTTATAGACCGTTATAGATGAAGAGAACGATAATTGTTGGCGTATTCGTGAAAGAAAGAATATATTTTTACTTATTTTGCTATGAACATAATTGAAATAACTTTTGAAAGTTATAAAATTATCCACTTTGAAGCCAAGGTATTTTATTTCTTGCACTATTTCAATGTTTTCATTATATATTGATATATTTATGTTATTTATGTTGATTTGGCTATATTTATGTAGAAGATTTGACTAACTTTGAGAGCGAGAGAAATAATAAACAAATAAATGCATAAACACCATATATTCGGGAACACTAAATGGTCTAAGCCACACCAATGCTAAACGAATACTGTCTTTATTTCTCGGTCGCCTCAGATTCACTTATCTGCTGAGTAAACATAGTGCCCATGAATAAGCCCTTGTTCCACTGATGAGCTCATCAAACCCTTAGGCGTCATGACGATTTCTTACATTTATATTTTGAAGTTATTATCATTGCCTTGGTTTTGAGAGTATTCAATTTGAGCTAATTAAAATTCAAGAAATTAGTGATAATTTCCAAACATCTGTTCATTTTCTCTATGGCCTCATCTAAGTTAAGACTGCTAATAGCTATGAGAGTATCGTTCAGTTAGTCGATTTTTGAAGGTTTTGCAAGTTTTTTCGGTATAAAACATCGGACAAGAACCACTAGTTGAATTATAAAATCCACTCTTTTCCAGTTTTTCTTTTTTATCTTTATTATTTCTGATAAGTCTACCCAAAGTACTATTAGTCCTAAAAGCAAAATTAAGGCCTTGGTTTCTCGAAAAAAGTTCTATATTGTATATATCAAATGTTATTGGTTTGAACTTCTTTTGGTTTTTTATAGTAGGATAAACTTCTTGAAATGCTTTTCTATTAGACCAAGCTATACAGGTTTCCCTCACAAAATAAAAGCCGCAAATAACCTATACTAATTTTTATAAGATGGTTCGTTGATGAAAACCCTAGTTTTCGCCCCAGAAAAATCGCTTTGTGTAATTTTTCAAACAAGCAGTAGTGAAAACAAAATACAACTTTTTTGGTTTTTTGGAATTATCTCGAAGATTATTCAAGGAATCGTTTTACATTCAATGGAAATTTTGTTGAAATATATGAAATCTACAAAATGGATTTTCGTACGACCGGATTGCTGCATTTTCCACTGAGAAAATCCGGGAAAACCTCAAAAATGACCATTTTAAAAAAAATTATAATTTTTATAAATCTGTAGCTGGACAAACAATATTGCGGAAACTGATAGATAATAATATGTGGTTCAACTGTGCGCAAGATATTTTCTGCCCGATGTGCAGTTTTTGCACAATCGCGTTATAAACAATTCAAGGGCACGTTTTGCAAGATGCGCCGACATGTCAACTGAGTTTCAGTTGACACGTCTAGAAGAGTACTTCGTCCACGCCACTGAAGATGACTGCCGCAGTTGCAGTTGAAACGTTTGGAGATTTAACCCAAAGAAGACCACGGCAAAAACCCAGAAACCAACCGAAACATTGACGCCAGTAGTGAAAGCCTACAGGCCATTGAAATGTTTATATCCTCCCTTGTTCTTATTCTTAGCCTAACCTAACACGTTAAGCTTTTGTTTATGCTGTGCTAACACTAACACATAACCCACAAAATGAAAATATCCCAACCTAACCTCATAACCAGACATAACCTGAGTTTTCTCAAATGCGCTGCATTCGCCATCAAAAGTAGAATTGGTGCGGCTAGACGCTTGTGAATGACATTATCTATCAGTTCTAGCAATATTTTTTGTCCAGCTTGCCGTTAACGTGTTTTATTTTGTGTGAAAGGAGCCACTTACTTTCATCTACAGCTTGGCCTATATATGATTTCTTTTTTTTGCCGCTTTGAAATTATCTACAAAAAATGTTCACAAAATTTGCACTTTTTCTCTCAAATCACCAAATACCTGAAAACATAACATTATCTTGAAATACTTTATAAGAACAGTTATATAGTCATTGAATAGGTCTACAAAAATTTTACGAAATGTTTCTCCAATACCTAACTAAAAAACAAATGGAGTAACAGTCCCTAAACCTGATGAAATCATCGATTTACCGATAAAAAAATTACGAAAACGCATTTCTCCCTCCCCAAAAATTTCCGGGCGCTTCGCGACCAATTTTTAAATTGCTTTCCTACCTCCCTCCCCTTCCCAAAATGTTCCAGTCGTTTCGCTCCTGGATTTTTTATTATTCCCCCCCACAAAATTTTTTTGTACTTTACGTCTGTATTTTTGATTATTTTTCCTCCTTCCCCACACACTAAAATTTTCTGACCTCTTTGCGCCCAGGTTTTCAAATAGTTCGTTTCATCTCCAAATTTTTAGGAATATTGGGGTATTTCAAGAAGTGTAGTAGTGCATGGCATTGTTTTGCTCCCCAGGAGTCGTGAACAATTATTGATTTGGCTGAATGCATTAAAAAAGCATATAGGAGACCATGGCACTAGTCATTATTATGACTGCTTTCAAAGCTTGCGAGATTTTTCCAAATAATAGATAGTAGACTTTTGCCCAATGTGGTTACTAATGAGATTTCCCACAAGCGCAAGGATTAGATAATAATTCAGATGCTGCACCTTGTGATATTGAAAATCAAGCTGAAACTGCAGCAAAACTACCCTTAGTAGAGAGAGCAGGACCACGAAAGAATATAAGAAAGCCTAGAAGAACTGGCAAAAAAATTATTGCAATGAACATGATTGAGAAGGGAAAACTTAAAGTTAAACGCAAGAAGAACTTTGGAAGACCAAAAACCTTGGAACAAAAGTCTTACAGGAGTAGCAATCAATTATCATCTTCTCTACTTTATCCACTAATCTTAGAATTAGAAAACAATATATAGAACTCTTCATTCGAAAACCCTTATAGACCATTGGCACTTGGCACTAGGGGAATTGATTGTCTACGAAGGTATGCCTTTCAAGGGACATGAAAATCAAGTTGGATTATCCGGAAAAAAGTGGTTTGTTGGATCGGTACCCGGTCGCCCCCCTCCCTGACGTCAATGTCGTTATACCTTTCCTTCGAATACGTCTAAATTTGCCAGGACACCCAAATTGTAGGTAAATGTTATAACATCGAATGATGGGTTGAAATGAAGGGTTTAACCAAAGGTAATTCCTTCGTTAATAATCTGAAGGAACTGTCGGTGAAGGGTAAGTTCCGATCCATAAGCCGCCCTTGGGGACCGACCCAGACAAATGCAAATTGGCTAGAGCCCGGGTAGTTCAGCTGGACCCAACTATTACACTATATTTGTACAGCTGCTTCTATAATAACATTGTAAACTCCACACTTATCACAAAGTGAAGCTTCAAGATTAATAACCAGTTGAGGAATAATTATAAACTTATGCAACTTGACTTTTATTTCCTCGTGTCAGAATATATTTCAACTTGACATCCCATTCTCCTAGTCAAAATACAAAGTGTATGAATTAAAAGAGGAAAGTAAATTTTATTCTTTACATTCTCCAACCTCCAGCCGAAGTAATGAGTTTGCCGGTCGAACTAAAGTTGAACTCGATGTTTTCACTTCGTCGCTTCGAATTTGTCCATCTCTGTCGTGAAGCGTTCTTACTATTGTGCCCATTTTCCATCTGCTCCGTATGCTAGGGTTAGGCAAAGCAATGACGTCCCCAACTTTCAAAGGTGGACTTTTGTCTTGCCATTTCTGTCTTCGCCTTAATGACGGGAGATAAAGCGCTATCCACTTTTTCCAGAAGTCTTCTGCCATTATCTGTGCAAATTTTCCATTGCTTCTTTCCGAAAACATCTTTTGGCGTAAGAGCACTTGGTGAATTTTCAACATTGGCTGAACCGATAAGAAAATGCATGGGTGTTAAAGCCTCCAAATCATTTTCGTTGGAGGAAACATATGTGATTGGTCTGGAATTGAGCATACTTTCAGCTTCTAGAAGAAAGGTTGTGATGACTTCTTCTTTAGGGTTTTGTTCCTTCCAGATATTTTTTCATTTCGTTCTCAGCCCCAACGAAATTAGTTCCGTTGTCTGAATGCAATTCGATTGGTTTTCCTCTTCTTGCAATAAATCTCTTTATTGCCATCAATGCCGAATCAGTATCCAAAGAATTTGCTACTTCTGTATGGACCGCTCTCGTGTTAAAACAAGTAAACAAGGCACCATACCTTTTTTCGACGCTTCTTTTGACTTTAACAGTTAGTGGGCCAAAGTAATCAAGACCACAATAGCTGAAGGGTCTGCAATAAGTTTTCAGTCGACATTCTGGCAACGGGGACATTTCGGGTTGTATTGCTTTAGCTTTATGAATTTTACAAAACTGACAGCTAACAATTTGCATTTTTACAGTCTGTCTCATTTTCAGTATTCAAAATTTCTGTTTTAGGGTATTTAGAACAGTTTCTTGCCCAATATGTTGGACCATTTCGTGATAATATTGTACCAGTAATCTGACGACAATTTCATTCTTTCCGGAAGGCAAAATGATAGGGAATTTGATGTTGTAATCAACTTCGGCATATTTTATTCGGCTATCCATCCTCAAAATACCATTTTGATCTAGGAACGGAGAAAGTTGATATAGTTTGGAATGTTTATCTATGTTCTTCTCTTTCTCCAAGTTCACAATTTCCTTCATGAAATGGTGTCTTTGAACTTCCTTCCATCATAAGTTTTCCGCTTTAGATAGCTCTTCTACTGTTAATTCTCATTTTTGTTTGGATGAAATGGTTCTCGAATTGCAAACAAATCTAATCATCCAAGCTGTACTTCTTATTAGTTTCATCCATCTTGAAAATCTCTGAACATTTGGCAGAAAATCGTCTTTTTCATGAGTTAAGTGTACATATTCCTCCACCAACTCTACAGTGTTGGCTTGTTCTTCATTCGCGTTTGGCCAAAATTCTTCTAACTGCTTCAAAAAATCGGGACCTTGTAACCAAAAAGAATTATTCGATAAGTCCGTATAATTTCTTTGTTTCGTAGCTAAATCAGCAGGGTTCAGGTGTGAAGGAACCCATTTCCATTTGGATAATTCCGTTATCTCCAAAATTTCCTGAATTCTGTGTGCCTCAAATATTTTCAGTCTGCACGAATTCGATCCTAGCCAAGTCAAAACAATCTTCGAATCTGTCCTCCAAAACATCTCTTTGGCGCTTTATTCAAATACTTGAAAGGACCAATTGTAAACTCCACACTTATCACAAAGGGAAGCTTCAAGATTAATAACCAGTTGAGGAATAATTATAAACTTATGCAACTTGACTTTTATTTCCTCGTGTCAGAATATATTTCAACTTGACATCCCATTCTCCTAGTCAAAATACAAAGTGTATGAATTAAAAGACGAAAGTAAATTTTATTCTTTACAAACATTTTCAACATTACTTTCAACCGGAAATTGAACCACTTTTTTTCCGATAATCCAACCTAGTCTTCATATCCCTTGAAGGGCATACCTTCGTAGATAATCGACACTTCTAGTGTCAGGGGCGAACGGTCTATAAGTTAATAGTGGAACAATGAGACAAGAATTGTTGATTTGTCCTTCAGTGCATTGAACATGCTATAGTTCTTGCAATCGGAATGTATTCCAATTTTAAAATATATTCTGAAATTTCAATGAGTAGATTATCAATAAATATCTGAATATAACTTGATTAAGAACCTCAAAATTCTCGTGAGAGAATGAGTTGGTTCGGAGAAGAACAAATGAGAGTTGGTCTAGAGTATGCTCGGATAGTTATCTAAAAAATTAAATCAGAGGTCTGGAAAGGTCCATACTCTCTTATTTTTTTTTCATTCAAAATTTCAGTGGCCTAGTATTTGCTGGAGGATTCAGATTATCAGATCAGAAATATTTATTCAGAAAAATAAGTTTACAAGGTCGTCGTCGGCAACGAGGTACAAATTAGATTTCTGTTGAGTTTAAAGCGATTGTCGCTACCTAAGCAAGCTTGTGCTGTAGCGAGCAACCAAATAAACTCAACACAGCAGATAACATATAAATATATTCAACTTAGATCATTAAAAAAGGGAGAGTAGTGAAGAAAGATGAAAATACAGAGAATGGAAGAAAGAGAAAGATAGATAAAAAGAAAAAAAGAAAATAAAGAGAGAATGAAAGAAATATGGATAAGGACAAAGCAAGTAGCAGTAGTTTACAATAAGTTCCGGCCTAAGCCTTATGTGGATTATCTATCAAGAATATTTTCAAAATTTTTATTATTATTATTTTTTATGAATGTCTTCAGTTCTCTTTTCAGTTTAAATTTACTGTGGATTTGTTTTAATTGTAAAGGTAATGCATTATAGAGTTTTGGTTCTAAATACGATATAAATTTTTGGTTTAGGGCTAGTCTACATCTTGGCACATATAAAGTCAGATCCTCACTTATCCGAGTATTATGAGCATACTGTTTTTGGAGAGCTAACAGTCCATAAAATAGAGTAGAAAATATAAAGTTTTCTTACATATAACAAACCACTTTCACTGTAGAGCAACCTGTAGAATGTCGTCTGTTTTTTCCCAACATTATTTTCAACAGAGTATTTTGGATTACTTCTAGATTCTTCAAAGAGGATTTGAATGTTCCACCCCACACTATAATACAATAACGCATAATGGACTCATCCAAAGCATCATAAACTTTTAGCATTAACCTCCGACTCACTATATTTCTAAGCTGGTAGAATTTGTAGATGAGTTTACGTAATCTGACAACAGCACAATCAATGTGACTATTCCATCGAAGGCATTGATCCACAAGTACACCCAAGTATTTCACTGTATTTGTTTTGTTTATGAAAGTGCAGCCACAATTCATATTAGTTTCACATGAGGATTTGTGTATTTTCATAACATTTTCTATCGGTTATCACTTTGCCAATAGAAAATTGTCGTGATACCTGTTTCAGACAGAGTTTGTACTTCGTCCCAAGTGTTTCCAATAAATGTAATTGCTGTGTCGTCAGCGAATGATATTATTTTACCCTTAAAATTAGCAACATTAAAAATATCATTGATGTACAGCAGAAACAGTTTTGGCCCCAACACCGTTCCCTGCGGCACACCCCTGGTTACTGGTAAGGGATCACTTACTGAGTTGTTGATTTTCACGACTTGCAGTCTATTACTCAAATAATCCTGAAAAATGTCCAATGCGATGCCTCTTATACCAGTGTCAGACAGGCGTTGGAGAAGAATGTCATGATCTACCGTATCGAATGCTTTGACCAAGTCCAAAAATACAGTAATGCATTTTTCTTGGTTTTGGAAGCAATTGTCAATTTGGTTGATTATCTGATTTACCGCTTTTTCGGTTGATTTATTTTCTCGAAAACCAAACTGGGATTCAGAAAGAATATTATTTTCATTGCAGAAGTGTACTACCCTATTTTTAATTGTGATGAGAAGGTTCAAAATATACGCAAAAGTCAACAGTAGAAACGAAAAATATGAAGGAATCAACGCTGTTCTTGAACCTACCCTCGTTAAGTGAAAACCCAAAATCTATGTTGTGCAGTCTATTCAAAATGATTCATTCTTGTTGTTTTGTAATAAGTCAAGTTCACTTCTCAAGAGAATAAGTTAACTCAATTTCCCAATATATCCCGCAAAAAGCTTGAAAAAACTTCTTCTATGGATCAGTGACCAAACAAGAAACAATTTTGTCTCAATTAATTTTTTCTACCCATAGAGAACCGCTGAAGCAGCGTACTAGAACGCTTGGCACAGTACCGACTGCAACTCAATTATCGAATAAAATCAATCGATCAGTTTATCATGTGGAAATCTTTAAGAACAATCTATTGATCAGCTATTAAGATTGTTTTATTGCAATGCATTTGAAAATTGCTGTCAAGTGTACGGGAGTACTTAAAAAAAATATCAAGTGAGTAGTTCCTATTCAGTTCTTCGGATTGGTGTGGGTGGTTAGTTCGAGGCTTTGTGGTACTACTAATTGTGGTCGTGTGCTCCATTATTCATGTATCTAATTGAAGTTCCATTATTCACTGGTATGTAAGGGACGTCATCAAATTAGCAGTTAATTGTCAAACACTTTTATTCATTTATTTATTCATTGTTCTACAGGTTACACCCAACTACAGAACAGGGATACGGGTAAAATTAAAATATAATACAATTTCAATAAAATGACAATATCAAAATTACAATAAATAACGAGAAAACAATACATACAGAATCAACAGAGTTAAAATAAATCACAGACATATTATAATAAAAAGTGATATAAAAAAGCAAGGAAACAACTTGCTGAATTGGATTTTTCGACAACTTCGACACTAAGTTAAAAAATATCAATACCTACATACAGATTTATCGGAAGAAAAAAGATTTAATCGCAGAGACAGAACAATGAAAGATGTCAAGCTCACAGCTAGCCGTATTGCATTTGACACACATGTTATGCAACGGTGAGTATTTCAAGATATTTGTACGAGGCGTTGGCAGATAAAACGGATTGTCTACTCTCGACGTTGGTCTAGGTACGTTGAAATTGAGTTTTTGCAAAATATGTGGGTCAAAGATCAGATTATTGACTAGTTTGAATAGAAAAATTGTGAAGTGGTAATCACGACGGAGACTCAAGCTCTTCATAGCATGTCCAGCTAATAATACATCGTGAGGAAAACCAATTGGTGACCATTCAATGGTCATAATCTTTTTTAGAGTTATGGAAACCTCATCGGAAATGTAAAATGCTCAATAATTTCTATTCATATCTGAGTTTTTCAAAAAAATTAATTTTTATGAACTACAACAATAAGCTGAAAATATGCACATTTGTAAGTAATTTCAGTATCAAAATCTATCACTGGCTAATCACAGGATAATAACTGATGAAAAACTCTGAACGGGCTTTCAATTACTATAAAAGGTTTGGCTAGATTGGATCTATTACAAAGAACTGAGGAATTACATAACAGGAGCGATACGTAGAAAAAAATAAGCATATTGGGATCAGGTTCTATTCCAAAAAAAATCGAAATCTACTTGGAACGCATTTTGGTCGCTTGATTCGTTGCAAAATAATAATACTAAAATGCCTCCCAGCCTAAATAAGGATCTTATTAATAACTATTTCAATAGTATTCCTCTTCTAATACCTTCAGAAGACCAGCTGGGACTACTTGATAAATATGACCAATGAAAATTTATTCATTTCCTTTCGTTTCACTGATAGTATGGGACTATTCCACTCTTCTTAAGATATTTACGTAATTTGACCAATCACAAATCAAAGACAACTTGTATTATCGCAAAAAAAAACAGCTGACTCTCAATTCTGACTGGTCTGTCAGCGTTGGTGTTTTCAACGATGTAACCATAGATGACAAAGCAAAGTTTGATATTTTGACAGATCATAATCGTAGGCGAAAACGTCAAAATGCGTCGCATCGTAACTATATAATAAATTATTGATAGTTATAATACATTTTTTTCTACATTCATGCAAAAAGCAAAACTTTATTGAACTATATTCAGTGGAAAAAGTCTTTATTGCACTAGTGCAATAAAGTTTTTATTGCACTCATCTGTCATTCTACTTCAACGTGCTGTCATCATGACAAACATGGAAATCGTCGACAGTAGCGGAGGGATACGTAGAGGAATCACATGCAAACAAACTCAGTGTTGCAAAACAAATATTTCAGCCTGAAGGAAATAACGATGTACAGTTACCAAGTACTAATACGTTTACAGCAGTAACAAATCAAGAAGTGGATTTAAAAAGTACTGCACTACGAAATATTCATATTGAAAATTGCACCAATTGTTCATTCACTTTCAACATTGATGGTAAAAATAAAGTTTGAGTTAAATTGTTCGTAACGTATTAGTTCCTGTTTCAATGAAAATCGATATTAATAATAAAGTATTCAAGTTGCGCTTTTCATTTTCCTACACCTAGTGCCGCACCTCAATAAATCATTTTTTGCTTTTTGCATGAACGTAGAAAAAATGTTGTATGCAACTCGTGCAAAAATTGTTTATTGCACTAGACGTGTTGTCCAACTCGGCCTAACGGCCTCGTCGGACAATTTCACGTCGAGTGCAATAAACATTCACTTTTTGCACTTGTTGCATAAATAACTATTTATGATTATATTAAATTGGTTATGGTTATGATGAATTGATTGTTTATGTTCATAATACGAGGATATATTGAAAAATTCTTAGCCTACTCTAGAACCAAACAAAATTTCAATGTCAACATATTTGATTACTCAACATATTCTCCTCTTAATTGGATACATTCATTACAACGAACCTGGAACGTCTCTAGACATTTCAAAAAAAATGTTTCTTCTTGCTCTGCAAGCCAGACCTCCACAGATTATTATATTACCTCCTCGTTGGAAGAAAATTTACGACCCTTTAAACTTTTTTTCAGTTGAGAAAAGAGATGATAGTCGGACGGAGCCAAATTTGGTGGATAAGGGGGGTGTTCTAGTAATTCAAACCCTAAATCACGAATTTTTCTCATAGCAACATGAGATTTGTGTGCACGGGCGTTGTCCTGCAAAAGCAAACACCTTTGTATAGCTTTCCGCGTCTTTTATCTTAAATTTTTCCCGTAGAGTAGTCAGTAATGTCGAATAGTAATCTCCAGTTATTGTCCTACCCTTATCAAAAAAATCAATCATGATCACTCCATGGCAATCCCTAAAAACTGAAGCAAGAACTTTTCCAGCAGATTTTTGGACACGAAACTTCTTAGATCTTGGAGAACCAGAGTGTCGCTATTCCATTGATTGTTACTTTGTTTCTGGATCGTAGAAATGTACCCAAGTCTCATCCATAGTAACAATTCGGTTTGAGAAGTCCACATCGTTTTCATATCGAGCACAGATCGAACGCGATGCTACTACCCTTGCACGCTTTTCAATCAATCAATCAATCAATTCTTTATTGGTGTTAGGACACAAAAGTGTTTACACAAGTCATTTGAAGTTGTACATAAAACAATTACAAAAATACAATATAGGTACAGAAAAGCTTTGAAAAAAAAAAAGAGATGAATTCGTACATTAAAAGTCTGACAGACATTAAAATTAGGTTAAAATTTGTATAATTGAGTTGTTCTGAAATGTAAGAGTACCATTGAAAAACTCATTGACATCATAAAACGCATGTTGTAGAAGAAATTGTTTGAGTTTCAATTTGAAATTTTTGAATTCTAGTTCCTTGGCTTCCGCAGGGAGGGCGTTGTATAGCTTGGGTGCCCAATAGGAGATTCCATCGCGTGTTCTCGACAGTCTCAAATAATTGACTTGGATGTTTTGACGATTTCGTGTAGGGTAGTCATGAATTTGGGAGTGGTTTATATATTCATGCAAGTTTTCTTTTATGTATAATAGACATTGTAATATATATATACAGGGTACAGTTAATAACTTATGTTCTTTGAATTTGTCCCTACAGTCGTCTCCGTATTTCAGACCAGAAACAACTCTCAATGCTCTTCTCTGTATACTGAAGATTTGAGAGCATTGGCTTGAGTGTCCCCATACTAATATGGCATAGGATATGGAGGATTGAATGAGGCCGTGATAGGCTGTAAGTGAAGTACTCAGGTTCACGATTTTCGAAAGACTTCGTAGTAAGAAAGTAAAGCTCGACAATTTCTTACATAGAAATTTACAGTGTTCTTGCCAGGTCATTTTTTCGTCAATGTAAACTCCTAAAAATTTGGTACACTTGGATGTGAATCTAATTTCGCCAGTATTTCTCATACTGAAAAGCATATGTTCTGTTTTCGATTCATTGACTTTCAGTTTATTTGATAGGAACCATCGTTCTATTCGTTCTTTTTCAGTTTCAACTGTGGAAATCAGAGTACTCATTCAAACATTTGGGGATGCATTTTGCAGCAATTTTTCTCATGTCCAAATTAACGTGAACTATATGATGAACGCGTTCGTATGAAATATTCAGTGCTTCAGATATCCGTTTTAGCCCAATTCGACGGTCTGTTGAAATCATGTCATTAACTGCATCGATATATTCGGGGACTGACACAGGAACTGGCCTTCCCGATCGCTCATCATCTTCAATGTAAAATTAACCTCTTTTGAAGCTTGCAGTCCAATTTTTCTCGGTCGCATACGAAGGACATTGATAACCAAGGGTTTTAGGAATATCTTCGTAAATCTGCTTACCTCTTAACCCTTTTAAATACAGGTACTTGATGATGGCTCGATACTCCAATTTTTCGATTTTCACAATTTCGGTGGACATATTTTTTCTTTTAATTTATTTCGTAACTCTGGTTTACTTTTTTGACGTCAAACTTTACACTGACACTTCTGATAAGTTATTGTTCGTTGCTATGGTAACGCAGAATTTTGTTTATGCAGGGAACTGGTCTAGGCTAACTAGATATCAATACATCCTCGTACATACTTTCAATGCTTCGTGAAATAATCTAATAAAATTCCACTCGTGATTGAATATATCTCATAAGTCTGTCTTTTATTTCTGAACTGAACTGAATTGTATCGAGAAAACACCACTCGTCCTGCGGACTCGTGGTGTTTTCTCGAAGCAATTCAGTTTCGTTCAGAAATTAATCGACAGTCTTCTCGCAAAAATTCAATCACTTGTGGTATTACTACTGAGAAGTACATATACTGCATCAAAAGCAATGCATGGTATAGATCAAATTTCACTGCGTATGCTCCATTTGATAGATGACTACTTACTGCAACATATCTATTATATTCTAAATACCATATTAACGGGTGCTGTATTTCCTCAGACCTAGAAACACGCTTTCGTTATTCCCCTTAACAACTGTTAAATACCATCAGTTCTATCTTACTTTCGACCCATTAGTATTTTACCATATTCGTCTAAGGTTGCAGAAAAAGTGATGAGAGATCAAATAACCTCCTATGTATACGAAAAGAAGATCATAACATCAATAGTCTGGTTTCAGACAAGACCCTCCGATCTATCACTGACATCATATTCAAAGTTACAGATAAAAGCTTACTGATATGCTTAAGTATTGTTGGACTTCAGTAATGCAGTCTAGATCACGAAATACTCTGCAGAAAACTTCGATACTTTTGTTTCTCTAGCATCTCTAGCCGTAACAGTAGCAAACGTATTATTATAGATGGTGATGTATCAAATGCATCACTTCTGTAAAAAGGTTGTATCACGATGATCCATTTTGGGGCCACTACCATTCAGTTTATATATTTGTGACTTTTACAAATCAACAAACAAAAGTACGCATCACTCTGCAGATGACACTCAAAAAATATATTTCTCCCGTCATAGTAACAGTTCGCAAGAAGCCCATTTGGATAATTTCAGAGATCTCCAATCTACATCTGACATCTCTTCTGTCCATATTTTGCTATTTCGTTTGTTTTGTTATGCTCGAACCCAATGCGAGTAAGTCTTCAGTCATGCTTTTCGGTACCAAAAGAGTGGGGAAAGTATAACTTGAAATTTTTGAAATATGCTTCGATAATAATAAACTGTCAATACTTGAGGAAACTAAGAATCTAGTTCTATAGATAGATATGCTTTATTTTCAAAAATATCAATGAAAGCCAATAACTTTCATCAACACAATGTAGATATTTACATATATAAATAAAACATGTATACATTAGGGCATAGACGTAATACAAAGATTGTAACGAAACAACATGTTAGAATTTGATAATTAATCATAGTTGAATCTCACAAATCATAGAGGGACCAAAATTTATTTGCAAAGTATGAATTTAAGCCTTTTCCCACTAAGAGTTGCTTGAACATACGATTTGTGAACTCTGCAGAGATGAAAAAATAGTTACTCGTATAAGATCGGTTGCCATCCATCTAAACGGTATTGCTGAAAATTTCGACTACTTTATCATTCTCTATTCATGAAAAAATAACTTGTCGAAGCATTATCGACAAATAATGATAACTGAACTTAATTGAACTCTTTTACATTTCTAAAGGTAGAACAGAAAACATGAACATCCGATTGAAGTATCCATAAATTTCGTGATAACAGAACTTGAAAAATAACTAAATCCTAGTAACAGAATTGAAAGAATAATTAAACTATGACAAATGAATAACATGTTGAGTTCAGCAGTTTATATTTGTTTCTAACTTGAAGTATTGCTATTAAAAAAAATTCACTTGGTTCACGATTTTTAATTTTCAACTTTCAATAATCAAAATATACGAACCACCAAACTTTACAGAAAAAGCTCAAAATATCAAGATTCAATTCCAAGTTTCCATGAATTTCAGAATGAATGAACTAAAAAAATTATCATTTGCTAGTGCAAACAACACCCTGTATGATATGTGCAGAAAATGTACTATATAATTGATCCAGAGGTACACGGAAATATTCATGACATTATATATAGTTTTCTTTTTTGGATAATTTTTTTTTTTTTTTTAGAACATTTAGAAATCGCACTCATGAACATCATATGAGTTATGTGAATAAGAAAACAAATTCAACATATTCAAATTATCTTTTAGAAGAAAATCACACTTTTGATGAAGAATTCGAGATTTTACACAGAAAATAAAGGATTAAAGCTAAATCATTTAGAATCATTAGAAATAAATAAACTTAAAAATACAAACCTACTACTCAATGACCAACTTGATTTGAATAATTCACCATTGTTGAATTTGTTTTCTTAGAGAGAACTAAGGTGCATATAGTCTTATAATCAATCTGCTAAGTTATGTTATAATTTATTAATGTTTTTGAATAGAAATTCCTTCACTTGATTGTTATTTTAAGACTAGAATGTTTGTCATCTCGGATACAATTTTATTAATGCAGGTAGGGCAGGTATACCATTGTTAATAAGAATTATTAACTGTCTGGTTAAGTGTGTTTTTAGTTGTAATTAATGTTCAGGGTATATACATGGATGTACGTAGCTTATTGTATAATCACTTGAAGAAGCTACTGTGATAGCGAAACATGTCGTGGTGAAATAAATAGTTTGTGAAGATCAAATCGTCTTTAGTTTATACAATTGGATAATTTTGTTCGTGGCACGTTAATTCTCAATAAAAAACGCCCTGTATATTACATCAAAGTTTTACTCTAAATATTCCCATATATTACTAACTGATTTTTTGCATTTTCAAATGATTATAGTTGGCTGTGTTAAAATGTAATGAGATCAATGAATAATACATTTTTTGTATCGGTCGTCGAATAAGGAAATACGAAGTGGTGCTGCTCAAATTGGAACACACTGTATATTGTGGAGACGACATTGATTTTTGCTTTTCTCTTCACCACTGAGTATGGACCACCTCCTTCTTATGATAATAGTGAGGATTTTCAAGTCGTTACAGGTGTAACCCAAGGGACCGTAATTGGTCCAATACTGCTTTTGATCTAAATGAAGAGTATTTTCAATACCTCTCATGCTGATGATACAGCATTGAATTCCTTGATGAATTCGGGAAGTTTTCTCTATGATAAATTACGTTAGATCATTCCAAAAGTAAAGCATTTTTCGGTAATAAGATTTGAATGCATCGAGTAATAATAATAATATTTATTTGAAATAGGTATTCCTAATATAAATTTACAAAAAATAATGAGTATACATAAAAAAATTATTATATTAAATATAATACATTAACATAACATAAACATGAAATCTCAAAATAGACTTACAGTTGAAAAAAAGATTACATATATTAGTTATTTCACCTGACAAATAATATGTATATTAAAAGAAATTTTTTTTAGAATCAGACAGTTTATAATTTTTGACTTGAACTGTTGAAGATTTTCTGAACCCTTTATGTTATTTGGCAGATTGTTGTAAACAATAAATCCCTTGAACATCAAAGTTTTTGTATATTGTAAGCTTTGGCTTGACTAGTCACATGTAAGTTGTATTTAATTCTGGTATCATGTTGGTGGATTTGATTATTGAAAATAACAAACTTTTGAAAATTTGATGGAAGAAGATTATGTAGCATTTTATAGTTAGGTAATTGAGTCTATTGTCTATTGACAACCATTTTAATGTTTCTACCATTAAGGATATTGGTGTGTGCCTGTTACAGCTTAAGGTGATTCTCATTGCACTATTTTGAAGTTTTTGTAGTGATTTCATTTTATTAATATCAAAAACATACTGTAAGGTAGGGCAAACAACTGATAACAAAATCATTAGGGAGGTCGACATCTTATTTTACATGGCCTCTACAAAAGTAAATTTGGTAATTATTCTGTAGGTTATTGTTAAAAAAAACGTTCTGTAAACAACTTTTGTATTAATGATTTTGTTTGAACAGTTCAGTATCAATCAATTAATTCAATTCAAATTTTGAAAAATATCTAATGCAACCTATTAAAGTTTTTCAACGGAAGTTTGTTTGAATGAAATTCATCGCAATGAAATGTTGCCATTTGAAAAAATTGGTAACAGAAAATTGAATTTGACATAGCATTTTGACCAGAAACAGTAAAGTTTTTATTTTCCCAAGAAAAATATGGAGATTAAAAAATAAATTTCAAATATAAAACAAGTTTTGTTACAAAAAGTGACAAGTGATACATGGTAAGATTCAGTATGTCATAATATTTATGTCGTATAAAGGTTCTCCAAATTTCATTCCATTTTTGTTAAAAACAATAAAGTTATAAAGTCAAGCCACTTTCCGCGGATACCCGGTATAGAACTCAGAGTTGTACAGTGATCGACATTTTCTGCGTTTTCTGCATATAAATCGATGGGGGTATTGATTGTCAGGATGTTTGTTTGAGGAGAAAATAACTGCTTTCAGATTTGTTTTTGTAGATAACAAATTTTCCAAAAGACAAAACATTTTTTTGTTATTTATATTATGTGATATTTTGTCAAAAATTTATATTCTATACCTAACAAAAACTGTGCATGAAAAAATGATGGATGACGATGGGGTTGAAAAAATAATCATTAAATTTTCGCGCGCAATGCATTTTCAACAACTGTTGTAGGCATAACTTATTCAAACCTAGTCTTCTTTACATTTAGCATATCTCGTCTATTTCACAACAAATGCAAAGCGAGAGGTCCTAACCCGCAAACAAATACAAACAAATAGAACAATCAATCACTTGACACAGCCAAATGAATGAAAAAGGTCCGTGATCTATATTTGGAAATTTACGCCTTACAGTGGAATTTTCCAGTCGTGTACGGCGCGCACAGATGAGAGGCGCATCCTCTGAATCGAATGGGACACTAATAATGAAGAACAGAGTTGCCAAGTAGTGAACAAAAAAACCAGAACTGAGATATTCATTTGTATTGTTGCAATAACGATAAAAATGATCCAGAAGTGGCACTATCTGTATTATATCATTCAATCTGAAGTGAAAAAAATATCTTCATCTGCGCAGATCACAAATTATCTCAAAATGAAAATGTAAATAAAACCTAATGAGTGTTAGCACTGAATCTCTCAATGATTTCTCAAGAATTGCAGTTCCAACAGCACGTAAAAGAATGGACTTCTCGGCCCTTCGCTGCCCTTCTCGGGAAACAATTTCTGTGGAAAAAAATTCACTGATTTCGTTCTCATTGATGACCTACCATTTAGTTGTTTGATTGTCATTTTAGGTCCATCTCTAAGACATTCAAATTCATCTGCATCCAACACCAGGGATAATAATGATAATATTTAATATTTATATTTATTTTGGAAAACATTGTAAAATGATAATTGCTGAAATTGTTTTTTTCCGTTAACCAGCTGTCGTTCCCTTACGAACGGCAGCCCTCAGAAGGCGAAACTTGTGCGAGCTAAGGATTATATTAAACAACGTTTAAGAAATATTACTAAAAATACAAAATGATTGCTTCTATATTATAATCACGCAAACATTCAAACAAATAAACAAGTAACGTGAAAAATATAATCAATACAAGCAATGAACATATTGGGATGTGGTCTTAAAAAATTAAAAACTCGTCAGGAGAGTTATAAAATTACCTGCCACTAACAAAGTAATGATCCACATACCACATCCTAAACAGAATTCATAGAAAAAAAGTTGTGTCAAAGGAAAGTCATCCATAACTTAACAACTTCTGTTGCCGTAATTCTTAGAGGAGTGTGTTTATGACAGGTTTTTTATTTCATCTGGTACATGATTGAAACATCTGCAGGCTTTGAAATATACTTTTTTGGTAAAATCTTGTGTTATATTTCAGAGGTGATAGTATATTTTTATATCTGATGTTATGTGGTGATGTTGAGTTCGGGTTTCAAGAATGGTGTATTAATTTTTAAAAGAGGCATGTCATTATTTTGATTAAAAATATTGCAAAGTGACGCCACTGATGCAAATTAAATAATTTTTATGAATACCTTGCATGCACCAAAATTGAAGAAAATACAATGGGGCTTCAGAGATATTGGGAAAACAGTTGTTTTGTTAAATTTCAACACTCTGTTACTTGAAAGGATCCAATTTTTATTTCCATAAGATAGATTGAGATCAGATGTTTATTTTCCAATAGTCAACACAACATTGTATAGGAATAGTCAAAATATCATAATAATAATAATAATAATAATAATAATAATAATAATAATAATAATAATAATAATAATAATAATAATAATAATAATAATAATAATAATAATAATAATAATAATAATAATAATAATAATAATAATAATAATAATAATAATAATAATAATAATAATAATAATAATAATTTAATAATATCGATTTTATTGACAATAACCATACATATTAATATTAGAAATATAATACAAGCATGAAGGTGGAGTCAAAAGGCAGAATTCAAAATTCTGTTCGAAAACAGTTTTTGTTCTTCCACTCAACCATCTATAACTTAATCTAGTCAATACAAAACAGCTACCTGAAGGGAAAAACATATCAAATTAAATTAAAGAAGATTTATAATTAAAGCAACTATAGAAACAGTAGATATATAAATAAGAAAACAAATAAATAAATAATTTTTCAAATTACAAGAGACAGAAATTTATTGATCAAGTCATCCTTTAATCTTTTCTTGAAACTTGTTGAATTCAATTTTCTATAAGCACAGGGAATCCTATTCATTAGCAAAGAAACGTAATAACTAAAAGAGCCACGAAAAAGTCTAGTTTTATGGATAGGGGTTGTGAGCATTGACTTGTGTCGAATATTAATATTATGGACGTCCGTACGGAAGGTGATTTTGTTATAAAGATAGGCAGGGCATTTGGTAAGCAAAAGCTTATGAAACAGAGTGGATGAATGTAGAGCTCTTCTTTCCGCCATGTTTAGCCATCGTAAAGCTATCAAGGAATCAGTCACGTGGTCTCTTTTTCTGAGACCATAGATCAAACGGACACAGGCATTTTGCAGTCTTTGGAGCCTTAACTGGTCTATTTTCGATAAGCACGGGCCATACACAGCATCAGCACAGTTTGCGTGCGATAATACTATCGACTCACATAGTAATGTTTTTGATTTCTTAGTCAACAAATCTCTATTGGCATAAATCGTTTTGAGCCCATAGTAAGCTCTTTTAACAATGAGCGAGGTATGCATATTAAACTTCATCGAGTCATCTATAATCAATCCTAATTTTTTTGCATTGGATTGAATTGGCAAACGATCCCCATTCAGCTGAATATTAAGATTGGGCAAGCACCTATTTTTAGACGCCTTTCTTCCAAATAACAGAATCTTGGATTTCGTTGGATTGATAGATAGGCAATATTTATCAGATAGTATTCGAAGCGATTCTAAATCATCATTAAGGTTATTACAAGCATTGTTTAAATCGGTTTCGGGAAAAGAATGATAAATTTGACTTCAATCAACTTAAATATAAGAAATTTAAAATTCAGCTTTTCAAATTTAAGAGTTAAAACAAAAAATCAGGAACAGATGGTTTGAAATTAATGATACTATCCTCAATAATAATTATCATCAAAATATTATTCAACAAGCATGCCAACATTTCAGGATAAAAACAAAGATACAAACAAGACAATACGTATCTGCGACATGAACTCTTCAATACTATAGAAACATTTCTTCAGTAAATAATTTTCGCAATTGGTTTTTCAATGTTTTCATACATTTGCTTTCTTTTACATAATTTGGCAGTTTATTGAAACCCTGGGCGCCATAGAGAAAGGACAGTTGAATGAAAAACTGAATTTATCAAAAGGTACGTGAAGGTAATTTTTGGTTCGGGTATCATTTCGATGTGTGTCTTCATTGGTGCTGAATAAAGTATCTTCATGCTTGAAAAAGTATACAAAAAATTCAAAAATAACTAATGAAAGCAGTATTTAAATAATATTTGAAATAGACATATAATATATTGCAATCTACTGTCAGCTTGTGCATAAATGCAAGTAGCTGATTTATTTCCAATATCAGTCTAGTGGTTCTGAATTGACATGATCATTTTTGATCTCAATGATCGACAATGATTTTTCCAGTCCGTACACGAGTCAATTTGTAAACCTAGAAACGAAATGACACAATTTTTGACGGTTATGAAACCTTATCTATTGCGTTTTTCCTACATTCAGAAACTGCTTACTGGCAGAATACCTTTCGCTTGATCAGTTTTATCTGATATGATCACGAGTACTCTGATATTTACATACTTTTTGACAGGCACTGTATATTACCTATTGAGTTGTATGCCACTAGACACAATCTATCATTATTTTTAGCCGTGGAAGAGGCGACTTCAGATATATTTTTAATCCGTCTTTAGAAGATGCATCATCTCATGAGATGAAGTATCTCATGGGATGAAGCAGTTCATTGCATTTTAACTAGAAATTCAGTTCACTCTTTCATATGAAAACGCGGTTTCCTGCTTTAGCAGATATTCCCTCAAAATCACGCCTGTGAAGGGCTTGACCTACTTTCAGTGCTCCAATTGTATTCGAACAGGTATAATCTGCCTTTCTTCCTCTCCAGCATCTTTGGTCTAATTATCATCGCGAAAGTATTTTTTTCTAATTCCTAATTGTATTGTGCTTATACTCCATATCATTCAACTGAAATCTCCTTGAATTCACTGTGTTGTGGAAAATTCAACAGGGCTTCCCATGCTCCCTGTTTTCCAAAGTAAGTCATCGTTTATGCCTAAATAAGTCCAATATTTCTCACTACGCTTACGAAATCTGTTGAAGAAATAAACTACAATCAATATAAATCATTGATTGCCTTGTTTATCACTGAACAACATTACAATGAACGGTTTAATAATCACTCAATGCTTGCGACGCCGACGCCCGTTTGGCAACACCGCTCAAGGTCCTGGCAGTGTCGAACACGGATTTCTACCGGCGAAATTTCTTCCTCCATTCATCCTGGAAAATCGGGGCTAGTAAGACGAAGTTCTGAGTTCCAAATTGTATAAACTGTGTCATAAATATGGGTTTGTGGAGAAAGTATCCTCGTGTACCTTCCTTGAGCGATTTAAATAGTAAGTTTAATGTGACAGTAGATACTTTTAGAACAGGTTTGTTTACAAGTTCAATAGTGTAACTTACCTAACCCAACTATTTAGAAGGTTATGATCGATCTGTGGAAAATTCCTGGGTTTGTTTTGGGAAGGTTTCTTTTTTATTGAATGGGAATTGGGAAACTATGAATAATCATTTCTGGAATGTTTTTAAGAAACGCGGTAGGGAATAAAATGATTCGCCTATCCATTTTCTTCATTCAGTCTTTTTTAAATTCTGAGATTATTTGTCAGTTGACTTCAATTTTACCACAGGTGGAAAAAGACATATAAATGTATCATTTGTTATGAGAGTGAGGAGTCAAATGTCTTCGAAAATGGAGAGGTGTTTTTTAAAATGAGTTTTGGTGCAATCGAGGCATGTGACGCATGTTTCTTGAGGATTTTTTGATGCTGGATGTAACGGAAACATGAGCAAGATGATAATACCACCCTATGAGAACACGCATATTTTAATTATTGATCCATAATGATGTTTAACCATTAAGAGGAATAAAAAATTAAATTGAAAAGTTAATCAGCAACTCAAATATATCAGTGACAAATGAAATGAGTAATTAGCTGTCAAAAACAAAAATAGTACTGAACAGTTCAAGTAATAAAGAACAAGATACATATTCCATCAGCATTTCTGACAACTGACTTCTTACTGACCGAATTTGTACCAAATCTGAGTCAGACTTGGTACAAATTCGTATCTAGGATTGGTGGGAAATTAAATAATAAAAAATTCCAACTTTCCCATGAGGTAAAAGTCCATAGGCGTTAGGTCCGCTAGTAAAGGTAAAGTTATCGGGCTCATTCTCCAAAAAAAAAGAAGTGAAACTTACGTAGTTTTGTCTCCTGAACACGAATCTGAAAGAATTTTGTGGGGGTCTCAATTACTTTAGGAGTTATAGCCATTTTAAAGTCGAAAATTGTAGATTTTCAGACACGAATTTTGCAGTCAAAATTTGCACAAAATGCCTCCTTCTTTTTGTTGACACTGTCATTAAACACTACCCTATCCATATTTCACAAATACAAACACCAAAAATTAAAATTATACTCAAAAACTTGACCTTCTTTTACTAGCGATTCTAACCCAACTTTTGTTTGGTTTTTAGTAATTTTCATGATTGCAGTAGGTTGGTTACCTGAGATTTGCGCCGCCAACTATTCAAATTCAAATATGAGCAACAACTTCCCCTTCATTGTTATGTTCAATTGTTTAATTTGCGCCATGACGGCGCAGATTCAGTGATACCAACTTCTTATGAGCATGTAAATAACTAACAAATAGGTTAGAATCAATAGTAAAAGAAGTTCAATTTTTTGTGTGAAAAAATTAGTTTTTGTGTTTAAAAACGTGAAATATGGATAGATTAGTGTTTAATGACAGTGTCAACAAAAAGAAGGAGGCATTTTGTGCAAATTTTGACTGCAAAATTCGTGTCTGAAAATCTACAATTTTCGACTTTAAAATGGCTATAACTCCTAAAGTAATTGAGACCCCCACAAAATTTCAGATTCGTGTTCAGGATACAAAACTACGTAAGTTTCTTTTTTTTTTTGAGAATGAGCCCGATTACTTTACCTTTACCGGTCCGGTGACCTGGCCGGCCAACTGTTGGGTCCTTGACAATTCAATTATTACCAAAATTTGCAGCCAAAACATTCTTGACAAAAGCAACGTTTTAAGGTGGAGCCCCATCTTGCTCAAAATATACTTTTCTGAGCTCCATTAGCGGCAAATCATCAAGAACGGGTTAATTTTTTTTCGTCAAAATTTCTAAATACCACTGAGATGTGAGAGTGTTATTATAAATGTAAGGGATGGTGATTTTTTTCCCTAAAAGCAACTGCCTACACAATGAATCTAAAATTCCCTTGACTTCTCTGCTCCACAATAGATTTTGTTGTGCCCAAGTATAAAAATTGTATTGGTTAAAAATGTTTGCACTGCTTATACATAAGCCTCGTCTTTCCGAATAGGTACAATTCAACGAAAAATCTTGCACTTGGGTACAATTTTCCAAGAACCATAAACAAAAATCCATGCGGAGTTCAAAATCTCCTGGTCTAATTGATAAACTCATCTGGTTCTGTATGGCTTGAATTTATGCTTTCTGAAAATCCGCCTAACGTTAGTTCTTTTGGTAGGCCAGTTGATATTTTGGAATTTTGCATTGCATTTTGGGATTATTTTCAAAAGCTCCTAAAACGACTATTTCTTCCAACTCCCTATTCCTATTGCATACATATGCATATAATTTTGGACTTTTCTTTTCAAATTGACCACCATCAATCAGGTTGTGTCGGAATCTAACAGGAATGTTTCTGAAAGGTTGTTTTCTCTTTGGTTACCTCTTGTGGTATAAATTGCTTACTGCCTCTGCATTTTCACTCGTTCGTATAAAACAATTTTTTTTAAATTTTTATGCTTCATTGAAAATGTATTTGAAAATTGAACAAAAACCACGAACTTAGGAGCGCCACAACGTCCAAAGCCTTCTTGTTCAAAGTGCATTTCAAAGGATACAGAAAAAACCGAAGGATTACTGAGTATAGCAACTGTTGTTGAAAGGTTTGGGTCACGTGCATAAGAAATATTGAAAAATATCCAAAAGTGAAGAACTTTTCAATTACCAATACTCAATATGGTTTTTCGAGGAACACATTGATAGAAATCCGCCATATTTTTCAATATTCAATTCAATACACAAGTTTCAAGGTACACTTGAACAAGACTGGTAGTCTCCGAGTTGATTTTCTTCCAGACAAAAGTCTTCTGAACGCAGTGTCTCCTCAGGGAAAATCAATAAAACATTTTTACATTTTCAATATGTGGAAGGTTTAAATACTCAAAAAGCTATGTAAAGAAACGAATGTCCTACATAATACCAAAGTTTCAATCAATAATTTCCTTTGCAACTACGCCACTAGTCGAAGACATCAATCAGCAACCGTAGTTTATTTTGCCCTTAATCATATTAATCAGTAATTCGAACTAACATGAAATTTGAGACCCAAGAAACATTACATAATATGTGTCAGTCGCTTCAGAGGTATGAAAACGTGACGACTAGTTCATAAACAATCCAATGACGATGTTCATGGAAACACGTGGTGTGGAAATCGATAACAAAATTCTGCAGTTTAAGTGAAACCTGTTACGGCTCATTATCCACTGAGAAAACCATTTTGTTTAAGTTGATAAATGGAATACTATGATGATTGAGTAAAGTTCACAACCATATGGTACTTTGTTTCTAAATGACATTTTCATCGTCATGTACAGGATGACTGATTTTTGAGCCTTAAAATTTCGAAAATTCCTAATACTTTAGGAGATTTTAAAAAAATCTTAATTTCGTAAAACATTTTTTAATTTTTGTTTTGGTTTTATTTGAAGAACTTTGTCGACATAAATGACAATTCATCATAGCCACTTTTCCTTCCCTACAAGATGGCGTTTTCAAATTTCAAATCCGACGTTTTGTTTTACAGAAACCATCATCAATAATTTTTTTCAAATACCGACCTAATTTCTTATTTAATTTGTGTTGCCTTCGCATACCCCAAATGAAATTTACAGTTTTTTTAATGACACTGTTTTATTTAAATACAGTGTTTCCCACTTTGAGCAGCCACACCCTCATATTTCGTTGAGCATGAAATAATTCGAAATTTTCTTTGACTCAAGTTGTAGTACTCGGAAATACCTACCTTTATGTTTACGGAACCTTTGTATATCCATTTTCCACGGCTAACTACGACCAAATGAAAAGTGAAAAATTGGGAAAAACATACTAGGCATTTTTTATCGCAAAAATAACACCAGATTCTGTTTCAGAACATCTTATCATTCATTGTGATCAGAGTTAGCCTTGGAAAAGTGATATTTGGCTATTTTTCAAAGTATTAATTAAATATTTTTGGGAATTCTGTGACAAGAGAAGACATTTTGGAAATTTTCCAAGCATTAATTATGGATTAGAGTTGATAATGCTACCAGGTACAGATGATACCCTGTATTTTCAAATGATTCAAGCATTGAGATTTGGGGCTTTTAAGGTGTTCTGAAACAGAATCTGGTGTTATTTTTGCGATAAAAAAATGCCTAGTATGTTTTTCCCAACTTTTCACTTTCCATTTGGTCGTAGTTAGCCGTGGAAAATGGATATACAAAGGTTCCGTAAACATAAAGGTAGGTATTTCCGAGTACTACAACTTGAGTCAAAGAAAATTTCGAATTATTTCATGCTCAACGAAATATGAGGGTGTGGCTGCTCAAAGTGGGACACACTGTATAACCAGAGAATGGAAGAGGCGGCATTGATATTCAAAGACGCGAAGTCACACTCGCTTGTCACAGAATATGACAGATTGATGTTTAAAGTAATTTGAGGAAGCGAAAATAGTGTTTTCCAATTCAGAAAAACGTGATATTGTTAAAATTCATTACAGTGTTGGTAGAAACTCGAAAATTTCGTGTGAAAGATATTTAGAACAATATCATGAACGTCCACAACCACATTATACGTATTTTAATAATTCGACCACAGAGTCAGGGATTATCTGCATAGGATTTTTCCTGAACGCTGGACTGGACGAAACGGTCCTATCTATTGTCCTCCAAGATCGCCAGACCGGACTCCTTTAGATAACTTTCTTTGAGGACATCTTGAAGGTATCGCTTATGCAAGCACGCCTTGAAATGTAGCCGAGTTGAGAAGAATTATTAGCGATGCTTGTAAAACTGTGACACCGGAAATTATTCGGGTCGTATCTACCAGAATTTTTTTTACAAGATTTGCAAAATGCATTCACGAAGACGGGCAACATTTTGAACATCTTCTTTAGGATTTCAAAGTTTTTAGAAACAAAATATGAATGGTTATTATAATTTTTCCTAGTTTTAATTATCTCAAAAAATATAGAACTGCCCAAACATACAGGGTGACCCTAACTTAAATAATTTGGCAATTGCTCGTTTCAGACGTTTGTCGTAATCGTCGTGGGAGATATTGAAGTACCTGTAGTTCTTGAATTATTCGTTTTAGACCACAAGTGTGTTAGCTTTAATTTACAGCCCCAAAAATTACAATTATCTACTACTCTCGAGAGCCGAGGTGTTATCTATCTCAATCGTCGTGGGACACCCTGTATATCAGCGGCAATTAAAAAATGGAAACTAAAAAACTGAAATAAAACTGTTTACCATCTATAGCACATTTCATTGAGGAAAGTGATCATTCCGTTGGTATCACTTTTTTTCTGTTTCAGCTGTGTATTCCAATTTTAAGTAAGTAAATAATAAAATAAGCTATTCTAAATCACGAAGAAGACAAAACATTCATACTCGATTACCGTCAATATTTTTTGAATATATTCTAAACGAGGTCATTGGCAGTCATTATTATTGTTTTGGTGGACACTCTCTTATCAGTTGGTACTTCACGGGGAAGAAATATGTCTCTGTATCAGGCAAACTTGAGATATTTTAGTTTGAATTACACAGAAATTTCACAATTATTTTGCGGAAAGCCTATCAGTTGTTTCCAGATTCCACAACTGGGTGTGATGTATACTTGAACTTCACAACTTTCATTGACATCATCATCGTTGAAATTCATTCAACGATGATGATGTCAGTGAAACTCATTTTGTTCGGTTTTTATCAAATTTACCTGATATTGAAACAAATATATTCAGAAAATCATAAAGTAAGCAACAAAACTTAGAAATATTGGAGTTTCTTCCTTCCTTCTTTATTATTTCTTTCAGGAAATTTACATTGAATAGGAATCGTCAGAATGTAAACCTATCTGACTCAATCTAATTATAATATCACAGTTAATCCATGAATAGCATGAAAACAATAACAGGAACAAATTCGAAAAAAAATGTGGTAAATTAATAGGAAGTAGCTGAATTGTCGGAATAATTTGATTTCGACATGAAAAACACATTTTTCAGCGTATTGTACCATATAAAATTGACGGCATAGTGAAATGTATTATCTTTGAAGGATATAGCATTGAAACAGCTAAATTTCAGGTTGTATTAAATGACCACCCCCACGAGAGGTAAAAATAGAGTTTTGATTCGCGATTTCTGACCCCATGTGAAACACTTTTCTGACGGCATAGATGTATCGTAGTTTTTTAAGGAACGTCAAAGTTAACTGAATCAACGCCGTCAACTATTCGATTAATTGGAGAGGGGGTAAAATCACCCATTTCGAAAATAAACTCTGAATTCCGGTACCTCTATTTTTTGACGGCACTGGGTTTTGGAGCATTCTTTTTTCATTGCCTCTTCAACGAGAATGGTGCTGTCATATATACTGTAATCGAAAATTACCCCCTTTTTCACGACATTTCAACTCACCTGTGCACTCACCTGTACCGCGGAATATTGACAGCATAGTGCCTAAAATTTGTTTCTCGATCAGTACTTCAACATTATATCAATGGTGTATAAAATCACCCCGTGAAAATTTGCCTGTACTTGTGGTCTATAGAGAAGGTCTTGGGCCTGATCTAAAAAGAGTGTTTTTTCAGAAGAGTACCATTTCATGACATTTATATGATTATGTTCGCAGAAAATTAATTGATACATAACACATTTGCTTATCGGGCGTTTATCCAAATAAAAATAAAATACATTTGGCACAATTTTAATTATCAAAAGTTTGTTGTGTTCACGTTATCTATATAATTAGTGGGGTTTCTACAATAACATAATACTGAAGAATTTTCACAGTCTGAAGATATATCTTATAATAATCAAAATGCCCCCCACTAGCTATGATGTGAAGAAATTAGGCTAGCTCAACGAGATGAATATAAACAGATAGTTTAGCTTCTGTCAGCAGATGCAAGAGTACCTGTATAATAGTGTACACAGCCAGTTCTAAATTGAGTTGGGACCATTGCCAACTGCCTTACTATTGGCCCTACGAATTCAGATCAATTGAAGGGTCTTTCCACATACTGGCATTTTTTATGATCATCTCAATGCTGAAGACAATAAAAAGTTGACAATCGCGTTCTCAAAATATTTCAAGAGAAATCGATTTCTGTTTTTGGGCAGTACACCGAAACAATGAAATCAGACAAAATAACGTGAATACATTTGAAAATTTCGTTAGAACCGTGTGAAGTATGGTGGTTACGTCGAAGTGTACTGAAAGCAACAAATAGTGTTGACAGATGGACCCAAACATATATGCTATGTTATTATATTCCATTATTTTTCAGGAACACGAAAGTTAGTCCAAATTAATATCACACAATGAGCAAGATATTTGAAATGTTACTATTATGATTATTTTTCCTGCCAGACTGATGTTATACAACGTGTTCATCCAGAGTGAATGAACACTTGAAAATTATTCAACTGATAGAAATTTCGTAAATCTTTCAGATGACAAACAATATTCTTGTGTGAGGAAAGCATTTCATCTACGAAGAAACTAATGAATGTATTCAAAGTACGTTACAGAAAACGTGGTTGCTTATAAATTTTTGAAGAAACTATTCACCTAATAAAAGTTTAATGACGTAACAATTGATATATACCCAAAATTCTTATTTGAATGAAAAGGTTCCAAATATTCATTTATTCGAACAAAAATTGCTGAATATCTCTAATTTCCACGGAACAGGGCGTATAGACTTGCTGTCTATTTCCACCATAAATTATTTCGAATGTTGTGAACAATCAAAGGGAAGAAGTCACTTCAGTTCGAGTACATTCTGACAATTATGATTACAAAAAATCCATTAGCAAATTTTCAATTATCTTAGTCTCTTCAATATATCTGATTGGAGATGTCGAAAGCATGATCTAGATAATGAAAACGAATGAATATTTCACATACGTGTTTTGAAATTTTCCATTTGGAATGATAGTGATGCCAAATAATACATGACATCCTCTGGTAAACCCTGGTTTGACAGATACTGCCCCACAGCTGACGCTTTCAAGCAGGAAACACACCATCGATGGTACAAACATCTGGGATTTGAAACAAAGAGACAACCACGTCTTCGAAATCGAAATATGCTACTCCAAGATACGCTCAGATCTCGTTAAGTGTTCTAACTGTTCCCACTCAGTTAAGTCTTTTGCCAAAGCTGTGGAAAGAAATTTCACATCCTACTCATTTCCTTCCCTAACCAAGGAAAATGGTACGCTTTCCACGAATGTCTAGGAAAGGCCAATATTTTTGCCAATAGGTTTGCTGCAAATTAAATTCTGGAATTATTGGGAAAAAATTGAAACATAACTTTCTTCGACCGTCATATGCCTGAGATTGCTTTCCATCAAACAACTTTCAGTCGGATTTCGGTGGGTCTCAATATCAACAAAGATAGTGGATCTGACCGAATCCCTCCGATTGTGCCTCCGATAACATAAGTCATTTGTAATTTATTCAACCTCTTCAATGTTTAGGCGGTATTTTCATCCAACTTAAACATTGCAATAGTACAAGTTCCGTAAACGGGAATATAAGACCTTTCCTAACAACTTTTGAGTATCACAGTCGAGGAGGGTTATACCTGTAGTGAGTTTAGTCGTGGAAGATGGTGTGTCAAAGAAGTCGGATAACTAATAGTCTGTAAGCCCTCGTACAAAATCTCAAGTGACAGGACAGTGAAGAAACGGTATTCCAGGGGACAGTTGTAACGACCACGTTTCGAATGATGGTAAGCGGCAGGCTTTAATTGCCCTCGCCACTTTCAGAATACCGGCTGTACCCTATTACCCACCTAAAAATGGTTTTCACGATATAACTCTTAGACCGTCAGATAGTGACAGATTTAGGTGCCCCATTTTCGCATACAAACCTCGAATAGTGTTGAGAAGTACAACGATGTTGAGTAAAATGGAGGGAAATCTACGAGTGGCTCCTGGGGAGAGAATATGAAAAATTCGAATTTCCAGAAGAGAAATAAAAGGAGTATATTGCCCATATTTCCACGCGAGCCGTGTTCAGTTAATTAATAATTAATAGAACCTGGATTCGGAATACCAAAGGCTTTAGTGTTGCAGGTGGTAAAAATTAGGGTGTAATCTTGTAACGAAAAATCGAGATTTTGACAGATTTTCCCACACAAGCTCAATGAAACTACGGAAACTTACATAGTTAAAATATGCACAACATACTCCTTCTATTTCTGTTCTGGAAGATCGAATTTTCCATATGTTTTCTCTAGGAGCAACTCGTATATTTCTCTCCATTTCACTCAACTTCGATGTACTATTCAACCCTATCGAGGCTTGTATGCGAAAATCGGGCACCTAAATCTGCCACTGTCTAACGGTATATCTACTTTCCCCTATACCCTGAATGAAAATTTAAAGATTATTATTATGAACTAAATTTATTTCCAAAAACAAAAAGCAATTGGTACACTTAAGATAGTTCAATTTGACAGGCGTAAAAGAAAGCAATCCTATTAGCTCAGGGTGATAAATTCAATATATTATGCAAACGGTCACTAATATCTGACTTTACGGACTCGTCTGACGGTACATGAATTGGATTTCCTGGATGACGGTCGCGCTTTGAATCTTTTCTAAAATGCTTTAATTCAATCTCAACGGCTAGTTCCGAATCACTGAGAACAGCTTTCAGGAAACTAGAATTTTGCGATATATAAGTTTTACCCACTCCTGTCTCACCGACTATTATATTTTGAATATATAGATACCAAACGAATTCCGGAGAGTCGTATCGGCCGGTCCCTTCGGAATGCGTAATTTAATTATCGTGTCCTACGTACTGGTTGTAAGCGAAATCTGCCTTTTCTGGCTGTAAATCCGTTCTTTCAGGGTTTGCTAGCGCTGAACGTGATACAGAAGAGTGGGTACGCGATATAGGATGTATGAATAACAAAAATAGGATAAACATTCTTCAAAAAATAGGCTTATTCAGTTCAGCTAGTTCCGATAAGTGGGAAGGCCGTACTTGTCGAATAAGTAGAAACTTATGGTGTGTTTGTTGTGTCTGATTTAAAACGGAATTATCTCCACTTCGGTGAAAGCAAATTTTGTGTATGACGTTGCACTAGATCGACGGTGATGGAGGGTTTCCAACGTGCTCGAAACTTTTATTGAACGGAATTTATTGCCTATCCAGAAAATTAAATTGAGAACAAAACTCTATATGTGAGTAGATATGTTCGGCACAAGAAATGAAGGGTAGCAAACAGTGGTCGTCATCAAAAAAAGGAGATATGAATGGTACTATTTCCTGATTGTATTCCGTTTACCATAAATTCTGCAACTACAGCAAAATGGGATGGAAATGAGTACGAATCATTTATGTGATACTGTTTAGGACTTCGAAGTCAATCAGAAATGCCTGTGTGCGTCCACCATGTGTCGTGAAATTCGCGGTTGAAAGCACTGGACTGTTGTTGGGAATGGCTGAGTTGAAAAAATTAAAACTAAGTTGCTCCCAAGCACCGCTACATCACCGCTGTACACAGGCAACGACCAAAAAATCCGAATCATCACTAGAACTGGCCTGGCAAGTAGCCTGTGCCAGGTTCCTACAGCAGGTCTCGAAAGTTGTGTTTGCTGTTGATGTCCAAATCACTGGTGGGTTTCCACTGAGATTATTCTTTAAGAGGTCATTCTGCGGGACTTGAGTGGTGGCAACATTATTTACTATCCTACTACTATGAATTAATAAATAAATACAAGGTTCCCTTCGTCAAGTGAATCTAAAAATCAAACATTCAAAGCAATTATATCTCCCTTATAGCCCAATATCAACTCCGCCCTTGTTTTATAGACAGTAAATACACTGATGATACCTAATCTTACAATTGTCTTGATAAAAATTTGTCGATTTTAAAAATGCCGTTATGATGAGCTGAATCATTTTTGTGTTCGAACCCACGGTTGAAAGAATTCTGCGATATATTCCAATGCCCACGGTACACATCAGTACTACCAGGCGGCTAGTATCTCCTGGCTAGAATGTCAGGATAACGACTTTTTTAAATCTTTGTTTGTTACGATAGATGGACTATTATTCTCTCACGATAAACTGTCGTGACCTTTCTTCGGTTGGTCAAACTGAGAGTGAGGACAGAAGAATGTGCGAGTGATAGTACAGTTGTCTTTACGTCTGTAAATTATTTATTGGTTTTCGGTGACGTTATGATAGTTGCTTTGTGATATTTGTTTGATGACATTTTACTGATTTTGTTGAAATGACTGTAGATGTGGTGGCCTCGTCAGGAAGCATGATTGTCGTGTCCAATCGACTGCCCTTTGTCCTTGAAAGGAACCAGGAAGGGCAGCTAATGAGAAAAGCTAGGTGAGTAACAATTCCTGTTCATAAATTTTTTCTTGGTATATTTGCAATATGAGTGCCACTGTAATATAACACAATTGAAACGAAGGTACAAATTGGGTGATTTTCAAACAATTCCATCCACTGAAAAACATCTCTGGACTGCTAAACGTGGGAGAATTTTTTCCTCGAGTGTATCGATAGGCGACCACATGCCTTGTTCAAAAGCATATGCGATATCAGTTGCCTAGATCCTAATCCCTACGTTTAATGCTTGTGCATCGACCACCTGGGGTAAGCTTTTCTGAGATTTCCAACAGTTAAAAGGTGGAATGAAACAGAAAGATATATACCGCGATCATAAAACCCAGAATCACATATGGCTCAGTCTTGTGGTTGCCCGAAATAAAATACACAGGTGAAAACCAACCTTGGTAAAATACAGGGTTTTACCTGTCTGTCTGTCTGTCTCAAGTGCTATGAATAGCACTCCAACCGCTGCTATGGAAATCATCCTGAACTTTCAACCTTTAGACGTCACAGTCGTGGGGGAATCACAAACTGGACACACCAAAATTATTCATGAAATCAACATTACCGCACTGAAAATAATATCTATCAGACTACATGCTACTCCATGCAGCACAAGTGGAATGAAAGTAATTCGGAAATAGCAGATGTAGGAACAGGAGCAGAAATATGTGGAGTGAGGCCAAACAGGAACGTAATATTTCCTCTTGGCAACAACACCAGAGTATTCCAAAAGTACATGTATACATTCTCTCTGACAGCTAGAGCGCAATAAAAGCTTTGAATTCGATACTGATAATATCAAAGCAAGTTTGGGAATGCCTTCAGTGTCTTAATGAACTGGTAAAACGCAACAAGGTCACTCTTTTGTGGGTGCCTGGATATAGGGGAATAGAAGGCAATGAGAAATCATACCAACTGGCAACGCAAACATCTCACATGCCCACAACCAGTGTTTGAAATTAGCAAAACGAGTAGAAGGAAACCAAACACCAATTATATTGGGACCTAATCAGAAACAAACACTGACGGCTGACACCCCCAACCTCAACAGATCTAAGATAGGCACAATTACCGGCTTACTAACCGGACACTGAATTACCTACACAGTAAAGTTACTTTATTTTCCATTATGTCGAAAAGTTTATTCTGAAAAGTTTATTCTGAAAAGTTTTTCATAATTGGAATAAATATCCTGATTTGTAATCACAGCTCCCTAAGCAACAAACTTTCAGGGGTAATACTGTCGATAGTAATTCTGTCAGAAATCGACGAGATCAAATTGCTTGGTAACACCACGAGTCCTTTAGGACGAGTATTGTGAGCACGAGTAGTATTTATTGAGATAATTTCACAAACCAACAAAGTAAAAAAAAATCCGTTGTTGTAGATAGATATATAGTTATAGATAATGCCTGATTGACATGAAGTATGTCAGACTGAAATTCATATTAGTAACAAGATGATATATTCTCCGTTGTTGTTCGGATACGGGGTTGCTATGACAAAGTGGTATTACCTGTTCGAAAAGAAGGAACTGCGTATTATTTAGGCATATGTCCCTTATTGGTCCTAATAATGCAGAAAAAGAGGGTTTCATACGGCGAGTGAAATTATCAAGTCAACAATTTGAATAAACTAATAGTAAACTTTCAGATTTCTATCATGTTACTGTTTAGTACGCTTAAGTTATTTCATTAACCCATTTTCTTCAAATCATTCATAATAGTAGTCATTATGTAAATACATGCAGAGTGAAATATCAAATTTGCTCAGAAAAAACCTGAACAAATCACAATAATTTCCAACAATCTTGTCCAAATAAGGGATAATACCAAATTTTGTGAGGAAATGTTATTGAAGTTATGGTAGCTGAGATGTATTTGAGTTACTCAATCGTTTTTTTGTTAAGCAAAAAACATCAAGAAATAGGAAAAAAAGTTAGTTGCTTGGGGGTTGTAATACCAAGTCTGGATATTGTTTTCAATCGTAAACAACTTTCACAAATAAACTTTTTCGAAATTATTGCAAATAAGAGAAGTTTGCTCCTGATCATAATTCCTATTTTTTGTTCTTTCCTATATACCGTTTTGAAATTCAGAAATCTGATTCGTCTCATTCAAATTATCTGCAATGCGCCAACTTTTTATAGACTGAAGTTTTCTGACAAATAGATACCTAATAAAAATATTGTATATGGTGCAAACTTTTTGAAACCAATTGAAAATTTTGTAAATTTATTTCTGTAAAATTTTTTAAACAAAAATTATGTTCTCCTGGAGACGGATGTAGATTATACGAGCGATCGAACCATCGCAAAAAAAATTCCACCAATGAGTACGTCCAAAAAAAGAGTCATTATATAACACATGGCAAAGTCAGGCTTTCCAAAATGATAACTCAAATCAATAATCGAGTCTTTCTTGATACGAAAAATCGATAAATTTTTGTCCTTTTACAGCAGTTATTCAATTGCTTCTCCTTTAATTTTTTTAGTGCTGGCGGTCTTGTAACAGCCGTAGCCCCAGTGGTAATAAATGGAGGAGGTCTATGGGTGGGATGGCCAGGCATTCATCTCGAGGACCAAAACGAGCCCATTCCTGAATCAGACCCGACAGATATAACCCCTACAGCTGGTCTGAGATCAGAAAAAGTATGTAGGTATATAGATTATGTGACTTTTAAAATCTCTACTATAATAATGTATTTATTATTGATTCAAATTTTCTTTTGTGGAAAAACCCGTTTCTTGACATAATATTTGTGTGTTTCAATACTTTGCTGTCTGAAAATGAAAAAAAAATCAAGGATATCTACAGAGTGTTTCCAAATGAATGCGGAAGTTTTCAGGTGGTGAGTCATTTTGCCCTATGCTGTATCACTTCCGTTATGTTTAGCGGTAAGACGTTATCCCAACTTAATGGTCGTGCACAACGGCTATCGTAACGTACATCGGTAAAGTCCGTATGCTGTATCTGCAATGGTTACCGTTATGTCGTCCGCTATGCCGTAGTGGTTATTTCGGAAGAAAGTATTGCGTTATCGAAGAGAAGGAACGCTATTTGAAAGCATGACGTGTAAAGCAAATCGAGAGAACACTAATAACAATTCATACTTGAGGAAAACTAACATAACTGATCATTACACCTTTATGGCGAAATACAAATAAATAACGACTTTCAACAATACAACTGTAAACAAATAAAAAAATGTATTAATTATCCAGACTTGAAAAGAGATCTACAAGATTACAATTGGAACCAGTTTTTGTCAATCGGTAACATGGATGATGCAACGGAGTTCTTTCTCGACGTGTTGAAGGATACAATTGACGAGAATACAAAACACAAAAGAGTCAGGCACAAATATATTAAGAGGAAAGCTTGGATTACCGAAGGCATTGGCAGATTATTCGGAAAGTACAAAAATAACCTATCTGATACTGTATTGAAAGAAGGATATTTGAATTATAGAAATACACTGAATTGTTTGATAAAAAACAGGAAAAAATTTTATTATAGAGACAAAATTGAAAGCAATAAAAATAGTAGTAAAGCACTTTGGGACACAGTAAAAACCAAATAAATAAAGGAGTCGCACAAATCATGACAGAAAATGGCCAGCTCACAGATAATAAAGAAGAAATCTCTGATATCTTCAACAATTATTATTTTAATATCGGTGAAAATCTTGCTAGTCAGGTGATACTTCCAGAAAAACTTTTTTCTATAAGAATTTTCGATATCTTCAAATATAAAGGTACTTTACTCTTGAGTAAAATTCATATTTTTTGTCAGATCGCGTATACGACTAAAAAAACTTGATATCTAATGACTGTATTTCAAATTTCAGAACATGCAAAACTTTTTATGAAGAATTACTTTTTTTCCAAAAAAAACTTAGTGGGACAACCTGTATATGCCTAACATTTTTATGTCGGTAGAGAAGTATAATCCTTCTCCATTATTTGAATTTATTGAGATTCAAAAAATTTTACATCAATTGTTACAGAACATTTTTGTGAATCCACCCCAGGAGACAGGAGACCCTCCTAAGCAATGATATGCTTGTGTTGTGGCGTTACTGGATCCCAGCGTGGACTAAATTAACTGAATACCTAAATAATTGGCAGAACAGATAATTGAAACTTACAGGATAAGGATGCAGAAGTAGGTTGGAAGCGATTGAAAGGGAGTGATGGAGAGTCATAGAGAGAGAGAGAGAGAGAGAGGGATTGAGAGAGAGAAGGATTGAGAGAGAGAGAGAGAGAGAGTGAGAAAGAAAGAGAAAGATATAGAAGGAGAAAGAAAGAGAGATAACAAAACGAGAGAGATGGACGTTGGGGTTAGATGTTATTTTTGTGCATAGATTTGGAGAAATGGAGAGACAGATTTTATTATTCTGTTTTCTAAAAATAAAGTCTTATATATTCATTTTGAAATATAAAGTTTTTAATTGAAGTTGTATATTTAGATAGACGATATATATTTTTTACGTCTAAGGCAAAAAGAAGATAAATCTTTGTGTGTGAGTTTTTCTATAAATTGGTAAAGCAATCGACTTATTTTCGACGGATCTAGTGTGTTTTGTGTTAAGGGTAACATATCTATCTTTATTATGGAACATCTCCGCCAGTGAGTTGTATAATATCAGTAGATTTTTTCTATCCAGGATATCTCTTATGCTGTAGAATTTATGGATTAGTTGTCTTTACCTTTTTGTAACATGTGCACTATGTTCATCCCACCTTAGATGCTGATCGAGTATAATATCGAGATATTTGATATTTGATGTTTTTCTATATTGGGACAGTTGCATGTGTTTACGTTATTACAACCATGGATCACAAGTGAGTTGTAATTAGGCTGTTCGGTTTTGTAAAGTGAAAATGAAATGAATTTAGTTTTTTTTACTTTCAGACTTAAAAGATTGTGGTTAAGCCAAATTTTAAGATTTTTATGTCTTTTTCTGAGTCATCCTGTAATTGTTGCCACGAGTTTCCCCTATATATAATTGCTGTGTCATCAGCATATGAGACTATAGTTCCTTTGAAATTATTAATTGATACAATACTATTAATATATACAGGGTGTCAATTTGAAAACTTCCCACCCTCAATATCTTCCTTCCAGTAAACAATATGAGTAATCGAAAAAACAGGTCAATTTTATTGTCAAGGGGGACACTTTCACGGACTATTTGTAGCCCTCGTGGTTCAAACCCCTAGGAGGGGTAGATGTTACCCTTAGAATTTTAAATGGGAATGGGGGTCAAGTGGCACATCATTTTGATGGGCGTTCAATTCTTGTTCCAATGGTACCCTGACTTATTATTTTGTGATGAGCATTTTCCGAAAAATTGCGTTCTAAACTAACAGAAGTAATTATTAGAACGCCTATACTGAGATGCATTATTGTATTGACTCCCTTTAATAAAAATGGTTAGAAGAGTAGGTGGCACCGCTTCAACCCTTGAATGACAGGAATAAATTTATTACGCATGGGATTTTTTATTTGGTGGTTATTTTCCTTCTACACAATAAAATTTAATTTGCGAGAAAGACATTTCCAACATAAAATTTACTTACGCTCATCTTATTAGCTGTTCGAAATGTTGTCCATTTTGCTCTAAACAGTAATACAGTCTGTTTTCGAACTCCCCTCTAACATTACGGAAAACTTCACTAGGAATTGACCGGCATGCTGCTGTAATTCGTCTTTTAAGTTCGTCAATATCAGAAGGTTGTGTTTTATAAACAACGGATTTAAGATGCCCCCAAAGAAAGAAATCTAAGGGTGTTAAATCCGGTGATCTCGGAGGCCATTCAACTGCTCCCCTTCTGCCAATCCATCTACCCGGAAATCTCTCGTTTAATCACTGTCGGACGGGAAGAAAATAATGAGGTGGAGCACCGTCCTGCTGGAAATGTAACAGATCCTCCTGCAAAAGTTCATTACCTTCTGCATCAATTTGAGTTTCTAGCTCGTGAGTTATAAGAGGATCGATAGTCTCTTCAAGCATATCAAGGTACAGATTGCCAGTCAAGTTTTCTTCCAGAAATAATGGACCAAGAATGGCATTTCCAAGAATACCAGCCCAAACATTAACTTTTTGTGGGTGTTGTGTATGCCCTTCCCGAAAAATATGTGGGTTTTCGTCACTCCAATAGCGACAATTTTGTCTATTAACATTGCCATTCTGAAAAAATGAACACTCATCGCTGAAACAGATGTTTAACAGAAGATTAGGGATGGTATTGACTCGATGAGACATGATTTCACAAAACTCTATTCTTCTATCATAATCATCCTCGTGGAGCTCTTGAAGAATCTGCATTTTATATGGATGAAATTTATGCATTTTCAATGCTTTTCTTATAGTCTCGCGTGACATTCCCGTCTGTTCTGATACTGATCATAAGGAGCTCGTGGGCTCTGCAGCAAATGTTCCCAAAACTTCAATTTGAGCTGCTTCATTTAGTACTCTGGGGTTATTTCTTTTTTTATTTGTCACTGAACCAGTTTCGTAAAACTTATTCACCAAATCAAGCACATACCGGTGACTTACATTACAATTTGGATGTCTTTCGTTAAAAAGACATGCCGCCCTTCGTGCGCACTTTCCAACTTCGCCATAAATTACAATCATTTCAATTCTGTCTTGAAGAATGTAAACCATTTTTACACTTTTATACACTTATTAAAGTAATTCCTAATCAGCCCAACAGGTACAACGGTATTCACAATACTACCACATAGTTCAAATTTGCTAACCAATTTTTTGCCGGAAAACAGAAACTTTTTACAGCAGAAGTAGCAAAAAAGGAAGGCTATCTGTACAATTTCTGCGATGACACTTAAAAATTCAGCATTTAATAAACACAACTTTACTACCATCTACGTTTTACTATTAGACTACTTTTTTATGTAAAGTGTTTGGAGCTAATGGCTAATGTTACCCCTAATAAAGGGTTGGAACGGTACCACCTAATATTCTAACCAGTTCTGGCCAAACCATGCATCTCAGTATAGGCGTTCTAATAATTACTTCTGTTAATTTAGAACGCAATTTTTCGGGAAATGCTCATCAAAAAATAATAAGTCAGGGTACCATTGGAACAAGAATTGAACGCCCATCAAAATGATGTGCTACTTGACCCCCCTTCCCATTTAAAATTCTAAGGGTAACATCTACCCCTCCTAGGGGGTTGAACCACGAGGGCTACAAATAGTCCGTGAAAGTGTCCCCCTTGACAATAAAATTGACCTGTTTTTTCGATTACTCATATTGTTTACTGGAAGGAAGATATTAAGGGTGGGAAGTTTTCAAATTGACACCCTGTATATATGAGGAAGAGTACTGGACCTAGTACTGTTCCCTGTGGAATCTAGATGAATAGACTCCGGAATAGTAATATTTTTGCGGGTTGTTTGAAAAACAATGCAATCCGATTTGGCGGTGTTCAAAAATTACTTATTTACATTCAGATATGGGGATACTGAAGAAATATTTTTTAATGTTGTGTTTTCCAAAGGAATATAAGTATCAACTGGTAGAATGAGATTTGAATCGTCCGCATAACTAACAACTGTAGTGTTTGAGTCTTTGATTAGTTCCGAAAGATCATTTATGTCAGTTATAAAAAGTAACGGACCTAATACAGACCCTTGTGGCACACCTGTTTTAATTTGAGTAAAATCTGATAGAAATTCCTCATTTTCATGTCTGATACTTTTTGTTTTCTATTGCTTAAATCTAGATCTAGAGCCTTTCCTCTGTTTCCATAATTATTAAGTTTTTGAAGTAAAATGAAATGATCTTGAAGGGAGCTGGGATATTCAAGGTTTGAAAAACTGGCTGTTATGGAATGAAGGAAACTCAACCTCTCTTTTATAGCCTGATGTTCTACTGCTGTTTGTGGGAACTTAATATTCATCTAACAAATTTGTGACTACAACAGTCTGCATTAGTTATCTCTGCTATGATTCTACTTAAACGAGATAACTCAACAGCCAAATGCAAATTTTGTCCTTTCTTTCTGGTAATTTCCAATAGCAAAAATGCTAGTGGACTCAAAATCTTCAATTTACAGAAATGAGTTGGTACACAACACAAATTTAAACTCCACTCACATTCATTTCAACAGACAACACATTACTTCGTTTTCCTTGCTGTGAAATGGCCCCAAAAAACTTCGGCTAAAGTCTTCACTGACTTTCTCAATGGGCGAAAATGCTTTTGAAAATTAATTTCCTTCAATTCCAATGGATTGCTGATATCGCGTAACATTCTTCTTTCCACATCTTGTTCGTATCTTGAATGAAATATACAACATTTTTTTAAAATAAAGCCCTGATTGAAGTCAATGAAAAAACTAAGCTTTGAATTGTTTTCTCTAATTGCTTGCGAAAAGCGGCATGAAAAATTCCTCAAAAATACGTTTTTTGGGCGAAAATTATTGGAAGACACAAACAATAAACTAAAAACTTGGACAGTTATGGCCATAACGGATGGCATATACGAGGATATATTGAAAAATTTTTAGTCTACTATAGAACCAAACAAAATTTCAATGTCAAAATATTTTATTACTCAACATATTCTCCTCTTAATTAGATACATTTATTACAGCGAACCTGCAACGTCTCTAGACCTTTCAAAAAAAATGTTTCTTGTTGCTCTGCAAACCATACCTCCACAGCTTTTATTACCTCCTCGTTAGAAGACAATTTACGACCTTTTAAACTTTTTTCAGTTAAGGAAAGAGATGATAGTCAGACGGAGCCAAATCTGGTGAAAAGGAGGGTTTTCTAGTAATTCAAACCCTAAATCACGAAGTTTTTGCATGGCAACATGAGATTTGTGTGCAGGGGCGTTGTCCTGCAAAAACAAAACACCTTTGGATAGCTTTCCGCGTCTTTTCTCTTTAATTTTTTTCCGTAGAGTGGTCAGTTATGTCGAATAGTAATCTCCAGTTATTTTTCTACCCTTATTCAAAAAATCAATCATGATTACTCCATGGCAATTCCAAAAAACTGAAGCAAGAACTTTTTCAGCAGATTTTTGGACACGAAACTTCTTAGGTCTTGGAGAACCGGAGTGTCGCCATCTGTTATAGGTCCGAATACTCACCTTGTATATTAGTTACAAATGTTTTTGTTAAAATAAAAGAGAAATGACGTTGTTAGAACTTACTGTCAGGTTGACAATAAACAAAGCCTAATTATACTATTTGAAATAAATTTGGTATAAATTCTCTTAAGTAATTAATCATTCCTAGAAGTTTCTGTAATTCATTTTTATTTCCAGGTGCTTTTAATTCATCTATTATTTTTATCTTATCTGGATCTGGAAGCATTCCATTCTCACAAAATACCATATCTAAGTATTTGACCTGTTTAAGACAATATTGAAATTTGTCAAAATTGAACTTGATATTGAGCTCTCTGGGAGATGTTATAGGTCCGAATACTCACCTTGTATATTAGTTACAAATGTTTTTGTTAAAATAAAAGAGAAATGACGTTGTTAGAACTTACTGTCAGGTTGACAATAAACAAAGCCTAATTATACTATTTGAAACAGAACGTAATATCATTTTCTCTAATAACGGTATAAACAATTCCATCGATTGTTGCTTTGTTTCTGGATCGTAGAAATGTACCCAAGTCTCATCCATAGTAACAATTCGGTTTAAGAGGTCTACATCGTTTTCAAATCGAGCACAGATCGAACGCGATGCTACTACCCTTGCACGCTTTCGGTCAACATTCAAACATTTGGGGGGGATCCATATCGCAGCAATTTTATTTTCCTCGTGTCCAAATTGACGTGAACTATGTGATGAACGCGTTCGTATGAAATATTCAGTGCTTTAGATATCCGTTTTAGCCCAATTCGACGGACTGTTAAAATCATGTCATGAACTGCATCGATATTTTCGAGGACTTACACAGAAACTAGCCTTCCCGATCGGTCATCATCTTCAATGGAAAATTTACCTCTTTTGAAGCTTGCACTCCAATTTTTCACGGTCGCATACGATGGATATTGATCACTAATGGCATTAAGCATATCTTCGTAAATCTGCTTACCTATTAACCCTTTTAAATACAGGTACTTGATGATGGCTCGATACTCCAATTTTTTAATTTTCACAATTTCGGTGGACATATTTCTTCTTTTAATTCATTGCCAAACTCTGGTTTACTTTTTTGACGTCAAACTTCACACTGACTCTTCTAATAAGTTATTGTTCGTTGCTATGGTAACGCAATATTTTGTTTATGCAGGGAACTGGTCTAGGCTAACTAGATATCAATACATCCTCGTACGTCAAGTTGAATAACGATCGCTATGTTCTGAAATAGCGCAAGCAGTTAATGAAACACGTTACGCGTACCATGATATAGCATACCGATCTTAGCAAAATAGCGGAAGTGGCGAATAACGTTGACGTTATGTTTAGCGGAAGTGATATAGCATAGGGCTGATTGTCAAAAATTAAAGGTGGCCCGTCATGTAAACACTACTATTTTTTCTCTAAAGAATAACCAGAATTGTTTATAATTTACACTTTCAACAACGTTGCCGACCTTGTATGATGGCGCAATTTTTTATTGCTTCATTGCGCAATAAAATACAACTTTTGTAAAAGTTTGCATTGTTTTGATATTTTTCCCCCATTTTTGTTTTCAATTCCTAAAACGCCTGGCCTATAAATTTTATTCTTAGTTCTCTTACTGCAATTAGGAGAGCTCAGGGTGACCACATTGGTTCCCTCTCTTCATTCCTACTTCTGTTACCGCAATTCGGCTTTTTCCTTGACGTTCCAAAATTGATGTTTCTGTCGATGAGTTGTTGAAGTCAAGTCTTGATATCAAGAGTATCCACTATTACTATCATTATCACGATCTCAAGTCATGATTGATAACCGGTTCCAAGGTCGAAGTCTTTTTATTGTGTCGTTTATCATTATTGTTACTATTTCCGACATTCTCAGTCATGGATCACATTTTTCCCGTAACGAGAATGTACTAGCAGAATGTTTCTGTTTACAAATTGAATCATAAATAAGCATTAAAAGATTTTCAAATTATCAGAGATCTGTAAATACTCGCTTATGTTTTCAATAATAGATTATATCGAGGTTAACAACACGAGCAATGTCTATTTTGATGTGGAATTCAGTTTTTTTAAACGTCACATTAAGTTTTATTAAATGATGAAGAACAACAGGAATCTCTGTATTTTAAATGTTATTGTTGTATATTTAAAGTCTAATTCACTCTAAAATAATTTATTTGACGAAATACAATGATTCAACTATTTCAACACAATACTCTAATTTATATCACAATCACTGGACTATTCATGTTCGACTACTCCTTCACTGACTGACTAACTCTGCTGCGTGGTTCTTTTTATATGCACAGTTCATTTCCCCGAACGCTCTTGATATTTCTAGTAAGCCTTAGGAACGCTATTCATTTCGACCAGATTTTTCTCGGTGCATAGCGCCTCTGAAGTCAAATGCGGTCACTCGATGTCTGCGTGAGCGGGCAGGTCCGGCTTCGCCCGCAGCTTCGCCACATTGCCCCCTTCTTAGTGACATTTCGTTCCGAAATGTCATCCTTGGAGTGTGTCGATATTTGCAAGATTCCCCATATCTGTACAGTGAAGTTCGATGGAAATAACACTCCACAGTCTTCATATTCGCTCGTGGAAGAGGGTTACAGCAAACCAAAATCTTGACGCCGCTGGATCTGAATATCGTCTCCAACATACTTCTTATAACTCTCCAATCCAGCCCATCAATACAACAGGACAATTTTGGGATTGCCAAGTCCACCAGATTCTGGTCCACCATCGTATCTCTCAGTTAGGTGAGGCTCCTCCAAACATCTTCATAGGACGGTTTGTCTTGGGAATGCTTCTTGGTAGATGTTCCTCTGGCCCTTCTTCAGGTGTAGCACACCTCCAATTCCTGGATTCTGTTTCCGTAGTGTTTGGAGTTGGCAAATTTCTTGGAGAACATCACAGCGATGCCCCTGAGATCTTCTGCGACTCATTGTGCTAGGGCTCAATCGACTGGTACTTAGAATGGGTCCCGTGGCTCCTCTCGAGTTACCCTGTATATAAAACATGAATTTCTGTATCGTTATCTGGTGGTCTGAGTGTGCGGACTTGGTCATGGTTTCCAGCGTAAGGGGCCAACCTGTTGAAATGAACGACCCTGGGTTTACATCTGGGTGGCTTGTGGATTAGGTAAACCAGGTCGTTTATCCTCTTGACGATCTTGTATGGACCTTCCCATGAATTCCGTAATTTTGGTAACAGGGCCCGGCGACGCTTCGGGTTGTACAGCCAAATTAGGTCACCAACCTGAAATCCTCCAGCATCGGCATTGATGTCATAAGTCGCTTTCATTCGGTCGCTGGCACTCTGGATGTTCAAACGGACTCGTTCGTGGATGTCCTCCATTCGCTGCCGGAGTTTGCTGATTTAGTCCTCTCCCGCGGTATCCTGTCCTGGTTGCGTCCCAAACTTTAGGTCACAGGAAAGTCGTAGCTCTCGGCCCATTATGATACTAGCATGGGTTTGGCCGGTCGACTCGTGTACTGCGGAACGGTAGGCCATCAGAAGCAAATGGAGAGACTGGTCCTAGTCTCTTTGATGGTCAGAGACTACCTTGGACAAGTGGCGATTAATAGTCCTGTTAATCCGCTCAACCATTCCATCGGACTGTGGATGTAGAGCTGTGGTTCTCGTCTTGCGGATGATAATCATCTGCATCTTAGGCTATTTCTCTCAGCGAGTTTTGAAAATACAGCTAGAAATTATAGATAAGGCGAAAACTTTCTATCTACTATAAAGACACACTTTTATTCTCGGAAATATAACTACTGATATAAGTTAGAATTACATCCTAAATAATATTCAGTATCTAGTTTCGTGCCCATACATTTTTGGCTCTTCCACAGATATTGTTTCTTGTGTATTTCAATATTAAAATTTACAGTGATATCGAAAGTATAAATAGTCAAAAGTTTTCTACGGTGATACTAAATAAAAAATCGTTTCAATCCCAGTATCATGATAGGAGTTTAATAGCTATTTGTATTACTAGGGAGGAAAGTGCCACTTTTCCTCCCGCAGGATGTAGTTTACTACCCGACGCGAAGCGGAGGGCAGTAACCATCCAAGGGGTGAAAAGGCATGTAATACATATGATTTTTCCTCCTACCCACCCAATGAAACCTTTTCGTGACTTTGTTTGCAAATAGACCTATTCTTACTTGATGGAAAGTATAGACAATACAGTCATGTGTATCTGAGAATCTGCGGTGGTGCAATGGCTAGCGTCTTGCGCTTGTAATCCGAAGGTCCCGGGTTCATCTCCTGTCAATTACAACTTTTTTTTTTTCAAGAACGTTATTTTACTTTTTTTTTGTTAGTGATTTGAATTATTGGACATTTAGATAGCTTATACATTTCGGATTGTCGATCATTTTTTTTTCTAAGAGCTGCGCTTGTAGAAAAAATAATGTGTGTATTTCGAGCACAAAGTGTCATTGTCGTTCTCCAAAGATTAATCTCTTTGTCGAGCAACAATCAATCACTTTGCGCTCTAAATACACAAATAGCTATTAAAGAACTAGAGTAGAAGTAACATTCGTGTTTGATTTTTACCAGAATACAGGATATATAAGATGTTCTAGAAATTACGGAAACAATTTGATTATAATAGATTCACAAGTTTCATCGTTTACAACTTACTTGAAATGAGGAGGAGGAAAAGTAAGTGTGTACTTTCTATAGGGGTAGGAGGAAAACTCTTTCCATTTCAGATTCTGAATGTATCTAATATGTAAATTAATAATGATTCCATTTAAAATCAGAATGCAATCACTTATACAAAAATTTTGTGAACTCTTCACAATTGCATTGAGAATTTCTAAGATTGCTTTATATTCTGACCAATGAAATCGTCTGACGCTCGAAGAATTCCACTGTCAGTGTGCATAACCGGGGCAGAGTGTAACCGTCTCGTCGCCTATTAGTTAATTTGCTATACTCCTACTATAAATAAGACGTGTTTGAGTGATTATTGTGATAGTACGAGGGCTGTTTGGTAACTCCGTGACTATTTGAATAAAGAAAAAAAAAATTGGCAAATAAGCGTTTTATTTTTCAACATAAAATCCTTTTAGATCAATACATTTAGTCCAGCGTTTTTCCAGTTTTTTTATTCCTTCCAAATAATAGGTTTTCTCAAGGCCCTCAAAATAGGCGTTTGTTTCGGTTATAACCTCTTCATTCGACCCAAATCTCTTACCACCCAGCCATTTCTTCAGGTTTGGGAAAAGAAAATAGTCGCAAGGGGCTAAATCTGGAGAATATGCTGGATGGGGTAGTAGTTCGTAGCCCAATTTATGAATTTTTGCCATAGTGACTACACACGTGTGCACTCGTGCATTGTCTTGATGAAGCAGCACTTTTTTTTTCGCTAAATGTGGTCGTTTTTGCCTCAAATCAATATCGAATCTGTCTAAAAGCTCTGAATAATATTCGCCGTTGATCGTTCTACCCTTCTCTAAGTAATCTATATGAATGACACCGCGTGCATCCCAAAAAACTGTGGCCATAACCTTGTTGGCTGACAGACGCACCTTAGCCTTCTTTGGTGCACGTTCACCAGTTGACACCCACTGTTTTGATTGTTCCTTGGTCTCTGGGGTATTGTGATGGATCCATGTTTCGTCTACGGTTATATAACGGCGTAAAAACTCGCCCGGATTGCGATTGAACTTTGCCAAACACTCCTTTGAAGTGGTCACACGGTTGCGCTTGTGGTCGAGTGTGAGCAATCGCGGCACCCATCTCGCGGATAGCTTCTTCATGTCCAAATATTCATGTAAAATGTGATGTACTCGCTCAGTTGAGATGCCTACAGCCTCAGCTACCTCACGTACTTTTATTCTCCGATCGTCCAATATCATTCCATGGATTTTATCGACGATTTCTGGCGTGATGACCTCTTTTGGGCGACCTGAACGTACGGCGTCACTTGTGCTGGTACGACCACAACGGAACTCAGTAAACCACTTCTTAACCATTGAAATTGATGGTGCAGAGTTCCCATAGTATTTATCAAGTCTTTCCTTGGTTTTAGTTATGGTTTTTTTACGCAAAAAATAATGCTTAATCAACACACGAAATTCACTTTTTTCCATTTTTGTTAAAATTCACGAGGTTGTCTGCTTCTAATTGCTGTCAAACACAAACCAAATGTCGCAGCTTGCTCAAAATTTGACAGTAGTCTATTGAAAGATGGTGGTTGACAGCAGCAGTGTTGCATTTAAAGTTACTGCGCGGGAAATTTAAAAAGTCACGGACTTACCAAACAAGCCTCGTAAAAACAAGAGGGAACTATATAGTACTTCTCACGACACTGCGAACATGTAAAAAATAAAAATATCAGAGCAATCAAAAACTGTTCGGCTATAAACCAATATCTTACGAATTTAATGGCCTAATGGCCGTTGCTTCCCATAGGGCACATTTGGCCACCTTATAGATATTCATTATAGACTGGGAGATGGTGACAGATTTCAGTTGGCGATTTTCTCATTTATGCCTCTGAGACCAGTTAAAGAAGAAGAAGAAAATTCTGACAAGAATTATGAAAAATTTGAGCGGTCGCCGCGTGGTTTCCATACAGAATATCCAATTTTCATTAAACAATTTACGTGTTTTGGAACGATTTCATCGCCGCTGCCATGTACCTACACCAACGGCAAGTTGAGATAGACAATAGCAGCGAAAAACTTATAGTCATAATGGACAGTCATGGAGTAAACTTGGAAGTTTCCATCATGAATGTCCTTTAAAAAAAGTGGCATAGGGTTTGCGGATGTCGAAGTGAGGTAAAGTGCTGGAATTGAATTTTTTATATGAAGGCCACGTGGCTACCTCTCGAATTTTTCATCATTTTGGTCAGAATTATCATATCTTTCATTGGTCTCAAAGGCATGAACGAGAAAATCGTCACCTGAAATCTGTCACCATCTTCCAGTCTATAAGGCGGGGGCTCGACAATAGTAAATTGACCTTATAAAAAGTATCCTCTCCTATATTCGCAGTGTTATGAGATGATCTGTATCCAGCAAATGGTCGCAAAATTATGGAAATTTCTGAGCAGTATTTAAACGTAATTTCGAGGAATTCCACGGAATTCCATGGAACTCCATTTAATTCCACGGAACTCCATTGAATTCCACGGAATTCCACAGTGGTTCACCCGTCGTATACTCCTGTTTTCCCAAACTTAACACTCTAATACACTGACATCATGTTATTTTCGAACTCTACAGGTAGTTGCAGTCCAAATGGACCCAGTGGTATTCGATTCCTACTATAACGGCTGCTGTAACGCAACTTTCTGGCCGCTTTTCCATTCTATGCCGGACCGGGCTTCGTTCAAGGGTGAACACTGGAAATCCTACGTGAAGGCAAACAAAGAGTTCGCAGAATGCACTCTGAAGGCTCTGAAGTCGCTGCCCAAAACTTCGACAGACGTTCCGCTGATTTGGATTCACGACTATCATCTCATGTTGGCGGCCAACTGGATACGGCAGGTGAGTAGATTTTTATGAGCGGTGTTGCCAATTGACAAGTAATGACTAGTAATTCTAATACAATAATTTATTGTCTGTTTACGTTAAGATGAGGATGACGTCACAAGATGACAGGTTACAGCGTTGCCAACATGTGCACTATTTCGAACTTTCAAATTTTTTTGTAACGATGATTTGTTTTTCTAAAAAAAAGATATTATACTGACTGAATGTGTCAAATATCAATGAAAGCTATTACCTTACTATACAGCGCGGCTTTTTTTAGTCCCCCCCCTGTTAACTTTTGAACGGTTCAACGTACAGATTTGAAAAATAAACGTTTGGAGGGTTTCACCGACACTACTTTTTGATACAAAAAATATGGTGATTGCTCTACAGGGGGCGCGGGGGGGCATATCACCTCAAAATTTTTAAATAGCATGGGGGGTCAAGTGTCACATCGTTGAAAAGATAATTCAATTCTCTTTACAACCATCTAATTTTTTTTTAAATTTGTTAATATTTTTTTGCAATTAAAATACGAAATATCAAATATAAAAGCGGATCTGAAAACTACTCATACCTCGATAAATTTGAACGGTTTGTTGTGGATTAATTACCGATACTACTTTTTGAAAGAAGAAACATTGCAATTACTCGACAGGTGGCGTTGGGGGCACATCAATCCGAAAATTTCGAAAGGCATAAAAATCGAAATTGGAAAAAAATTTCTCAACAAAATTCAAAAATATTCAGATGGTTGTAAAGAGAATTTAATTCTCTTTTCAACGATGTGACACTTGACCCCCCATGCCATTTAAAAATTTTGAGATGATGTGCCCCCCGCGCCCCCTGTCGAGCAATCACCATATTTTTTGTTTCAAAAAGTAGTATCGGTGAAACCCTCCAAACGGTTTTTATCTTCATGTTTGTATGTTGAACCGTTCAAAAGTTAACAGGGGGGGGGGACTAAAAAAAGCCGCACTGTATATACTTACCTAGTTGAAATACAATCAGAGTGACACTCCACTTTTTGTATTTTCATATATCTTTATCCAAAATGGGTAAAACTTCCGTTACATTAAGCATCTGAATTTCAAAATCTGAATTTCAAAAAGAACTATTTGGCTGTCCCAAATAATTTCGGAGACATGGGCCTTTTTTTAATGATAACTGGAAATTTCTAGCACACGTTTCTTCTTTGAAAAATTCATTCATTAAAGGACCCTGCACAATTCAAATGCGAAATGGATCCCTGTCGAATTGTCTGAAATTTGAATATGTTGTTCTGATCAGAAGTCTTCATGGGCCCGAGACCTAAAAATGGACAGTTTTTTTAGATATCGAAGGTCAGTTGCAACTAGTGCAGATCTCTCACGCGATCGAAAAAGAATTCGCATCTCTTACTTTGGGTGGTCTATTGAACCCCTCGCATCTATTCGGGTCATGAGTCATGGGGTACATCACCCATCGCACACGTAACAAATAAGATTCTTGAAGTCATATTATTCAAAATAATGCTAGTATAGAATCTTCACAACATTAGCTTTTGTAGAAATTTGACATTTATTGACAATTCAGAAATTGTTATTACTCCTGTTTTTCCTATTATTCCTGAAACTGAACAAAGTCATCGCTATTATAAAGAGTCAAAGTCAAGTGTGATCGCTCGGGAGATTTGTACTAGTTGCAACTTTTGACTTTCGATACCTAAATAACTGCATTTTTAGGTCTCGGGCCAATGGAGACTCTTGATCAGAGGGGTATGAACTACAACATATCCAAATTTCAGCCAATTCGACAGGGATCCATTTCCCATTTGATTTTTGAGGGGTCCTTTACGAATTATTGAATAAATCGATGCATTTTCTTTGCGAGGTCTTTATTCTGCAATATGGAAAAATGAACTACTAAATGATAACATATAATTGGCAAACGGTAAAGAAAACACTCAACCAATTATTAATATCGGGTGTTGCCTCCTATAGCTTAGACAATAGCTTCCATTCTCCTAGGCACAACAAGAAGTCCATTTTTGTTCGTAGGCGATCTTTCATGACTTCTCACACATCTACCTTGATAGTCCCAGACATGCTCAATAGGATTTGCATCAGGGGAGCGTGCTGGCTAATTAAATTCCTCTATCACAACTTCAATTGGGTATTCTGTAACACACCTGTCGGAGTGTGCTCTCGCATTGTCTTGCTGGGAAGGAAGTTGTCTCCTAAAAACTGTGAATATGGGACAACGTAGTCAGCTAAAAATCATTAGTGTCTTTTCGTGATTTCAATGATCCATCTTCGATAATAAACATCTTCTATTGATATTCCTGCCCATACCATTAGTGATCCTCCTCCATGACTGAGACGGTAGCTAAAAGTACTCTCCTTAAATCTTTCACCCGTTCGCCTCCAAACGCGCTTCCTACCATCCGGAGAATGCACACAAAATCGTGATTCATCAGTTAACATAACGTTTTGCCACTCACCATCATTCCACATGAGATGTTGGCGTGCAAACGCTAATTTTGCAACCCGGTGAGCAAATTTGGAACACTAACTGGTCTGCAAGCCTTCGAACCCAGCTTTTCTTAATGGGCGACGTATTGTCTACTTGATTTTTTCGGTGTCCCTAACTTCGCGAAATAATTTTTTGTTTGCACTGATGTTTAGTGTCTATTTCGTACAGGTGAAACAATATACCTGTTTTCAGCATTACAAGTACTGAATTTTGGACCACTTCAAGGACTGAGTTCAATTCTGCCTGATATCTCTGTATAGTAGAACAGCTGAAAAATCTTCTAGTAACATATTGATAATTTCGTCCCTCTTCTAAAAGAGTTATGGCTTTAGCACAGTTTTCTTTACTCAAAACCATTGATAGAACGGTAAAAGTTTTCTAAACTGACGTTATGATAACAACGCAACTGTCAAATAATAAACAAAGTGGAAGAATTGTTTTCATTGCAATCATAATCATTGAATATGCCGAATATGTGTAGAAAATAAATAAATAATTCATAAATTTGAAACGGATCGTGGTATCAAAATGAATGAAGAAGCAATGTATAGGGAATGAACCAAGCTTGCATACAGGATGGTTTTGAGTGTCATCCAAAAGCAGTATTTCACCATAGAGTGTCTTAAACTTATATGATAGAAACATAACTTTGTTGTTGTATAATTCGGAACTTATTAGGATGTGAATCAACCTAGGATAAGTTTCCTTCCATTTATTGAAAGAAATATCAGAATCGGACTGAAATTAAAAAAGTTATTCAAGATCAAAATTTCTTAACATTTCAAGGAGGCCCATTATCACCACCTCCATCCGTAAAAATTAATCCTAACTCCATGTTCTTGACACCTACCACGGAAGAAGAAATATTTGACATAATAAACACTCTTGAAAATCATAAGGCGCCTGGAGTCGACGGCATCACATCCGAAACCATAAAAGAAATAACCTGTGTTTTGAAAAAGGTATTTGTCCTTCCGAATATAAAATCTCTGTCCTTAAACCACTACATAAATCGGGTAATAAACAAATTATATCAAACTACAGTCTATGATTAATAGCTGTGCAGAAGTTTTCACAAAAAGCCATAAAAGCACACCTGGACTCATTTATAAGGAATTTGGGATTGTTGAACGAAAATCAATTTGGATTTCAAAAGAACCGATCAACAGAGGATGCAATTTTATCCTTGACGTCTAGAATGTATGAAGCCCTCGATAACACCAAACCTGCATTATGTATTTTTCTTGACCTTGTCAAGGCTTTTGACACCATGTACAATTATTGGGGGCCTTGCAAAATATGGGTTGGAGAGGGCGTGTTCACAAATTTTTGAATGTTATATCTCGAACCGCCAACAAATTGTCAAAATCAATAACAATATCAGTAATGCTAAGGCTGTGGAATGTGGAGTACCACAAGGTACCGTTTTAGGTCCACTATTATTCATAATCTACATAAATAGCTTACTCAATATCTATATCAGCGGAAACATCTTCAGTGCAGTGCAGTGAAACGGCAAGCTGAGAATGATTTCACTAAATTCATAGACTGGTTTAATCACAACTTGTTGACAATCAATTTAAAAAAAAAACATGGCACTTCTACTTTCAAGCTACGTGAATGGATTACCTGACTTCGATACACTAGATATTCCATATCGTCGGCCTAAAGTGTTAACCTGCTAACTCCACATATTAGGCGAAATGACATTTTTGCATCGTTAGAAAGAGTGGCTGGTACCGCACGTCTACGTTTACCAGCTACATCCATTTACAATCAGAAACACGTCTTCTGATCTGCTACGAAAAACTGTCATGCGCGAGTGCCTGAAGCAACTTCAGAAAACCTGCCACCTCCTTCAAACTGCGCCATTATCCATTGAAAAGATGATAACGTATGTATGCAATCGGGTAGCAGTGTGTGTTATAATTTGAAGGTGAGTGTCAAACTGTATTTTTCATGTTAATTAGATAATAGTGTGTAATGGTATGTATAAACTTTGAGTAGAACATAAAATATTATTAAAATAGGCTATTGATCATCTCAAAATGTGCGTGTTCATAATGACAGGGGAGATAGCAGGTTTTCTTTTCACATTTTTACATGCATCGTGGAGATAGCGTCCGGTTGTTTTTTAGGGTGTGACATTTTTTATCATGAGTTTACTTCGTTGAACATACATAATTATTGATTTTGTGGCATAATAATACGTTATAATATTATTCCGTTTCAGATGTCTCGTGGAAAGCGGCTAGTTGATCTCGCGAGAATATCCCTATTAGAAAATAGTAGAAATATTTCAAATGTTGTGGATATAAATACTTCTCACGACAACGTCTATAAGTTTACCCCAGATAATGCAGTCACCACTGTAGTTTCCACAAATAATGTTGATTATGAAACTGTATCTAACGACTTCATTCCTGTTGACAACGTTGAATTTGAGTTCATCGGAGACTCGATCGAAGATATGCAAGAACTAGACGTTGATCGCATTGAATACGAATATGAAAATTTTCAGCAACTTGAACTGCCTAATAATATAGTTGAAGAGCATCATTCTCCAATGAATTCTCTAGATAATAATGGTTTACATGAGACGGCGGCAGTTGTGCAGACCGAAAACGAAAATTTTATATCAGATTCTGAAGAAGGCGATATAAGGCCACTGGATTTACCATTGGTTCCATATTCTGATCATTCAGATTCGGATGTACCAAATTATACTGAAAAAAGTGAGAAGCGTAGAAGCATTTTCAAGTCGAGCAGTCGACTTGGTTTGCTGAAAAAAACAAAAAGTTCAGAGAGGCTGGAAAGACATATTTCGGTCGAGAGAAAAAAGATGGTATTTGGACTTATACAAAACCAAAACAACCTCGTCGTGTCAAAGATAGGTGTAAATGCAGAAAAATCGGAAAAGGTTTATTGAAATGTGCAGACATATCCGAAGAGGACAGAAACAGTCTTTTTACGAAGTTTTGGCAATTAACCTGGGGCGAAAAAAAAAACATACGTCGACAATTTAGTTACTAGTATACCAACTAAAAGACCGAGAGATCGTAGAGTTACGAACGATTCAAGACGATCGCAATCTTTGATATACCATTTAAAATCGGATGATAGATCCATTACAGTGTGTCGCACCATGTTCATTAATACACTTGGTATAGGGCGTTGGTGTGTCCTTCACTGGAAGAATATTTCAGGTTCACGTGCACCTAGCGTTCAAAGATTGAATAGAAAAGATCGGCATCGACCATTTGAAGTCCAAAATAGAGAATTATCAGAATTTCTAGATGCTCTACCCAATATGGAGTCCCATTACTGCAGAGCATCTACTAGTAAAAATTACCTTTTACGAGACTGGACCTCTAAACAAACTCTATATAAATTTAATGTGAACGACTGGTGCCAAACTAGAAATGTCCAACCACTTTCCCTCGCTACATTCGTACATGCTTTTGAAGGAAAAAAATTTGTCTTTATTTCGTCCAAAGAAAGATGAATGTGAAAAATGTGCGGGATACAAAGTTGGGTATGTATCAGAAGAAAACTATCAGATTCACATTAACAGGAAGGAAGAAGCAAGAAGGGAAAAAGAAAAGGACAAACATCAAGGAAATAACGTTTTTACGGCAGACTTGCAAGCTGTACTTATGGCTCCAAAATCAAATGTGAGCAGTCTGTATTACAGAACGAAACTACAAGTACATAACATGTGCATTTATAATTTGAATAATAGAGATGGGTATTGTTACTTGTGGAACGAGGTTGAAGGGGGGTTAACGGCAGAGGAATTTTCGTCTGTGTGGGTCAATTTCATTGAAAAGAAACTTTTGCCTAAAATTATTGCCGAACAAAAGGAAATGAAAATAATTATTTACAGTAATGGTTGTACGTACCAGAACAGGAACTGTACTATGTCGAATGCTCTGATGAATTTGGCTATAAATTGTAATATTACCATACTCAAATGGAGGCCAACTCTATGCATTCGATCATAGAACGTTGCATGAAAAATGAAATAGTTAACGTTCCTGCTGAATATGCTCCAATATGTAAAGAGGCGAGGAAGAAACCAGGTCCCTATGATGTGATGTACTTAAATTATGAATTTTTCAAAACTTTTGAGAACGTCCAATTCCTCAAAATTATTAGACCAGGTCGTACGAAAAGTGATGCAAAGGTAACAGACATACGTGCTCTGAAGTATACTCCAGAGGGAAAACTGTTTTACAAGCTTCGTTTTGGAGACAACTGGCAGTTAATTCCACAAAGAAGGTCACCTAATATTGTGCATCTCTCTTGGGAAAACTTAAGCGAACTTCACCGCAACAGGCTCAAAATAAAAGCAAGAAAATTCGATGATCTTCAGTTCCTTAAACGCACTCTCGATGTAGACTACCATGCATATTATGATAATATTCCCCACGAATAAGTTTTAAGGTTATAATATATTGTTACCCAAACAAAATTTTTCAGACAAGTTCACTTTTTTTTTAATAAATCATCAGTATTATTCCAATAATGCAACGTTGTTTCATTATAAATGCTCATCGTAAAACCTGCCAACTACCAAGATGAAATACATTTGAAAATCGAAAATCAGCTATCTCCGTAAAATACATATAAAATAAACCCAGAAACAAGAAATTATACTTTTTGTTGTAGAAATGTATTCCTATAATCAATCATAATGATTGTATGCATTTTTTTTGTGATCTCGCGAAAACCAATATTTTTAGAACGTTTTCTGTTTCTCCTGTATAATTTGTCCAGAAACAGATAGCAGGTTAACACTCTAAGCCGACGATATGACAACCAAATTATTGAAATTAAACTGACAGATAAAATGAAATATTTAGGTGTCACAATAGATCGCCACTTGCGATGGAATATTCACATTGAACCAGTCAGTAATGCGCTTCGGACAATGATATATAAATTCAAATGTCTTACTGAAGTAATGAAAGTTCCGCAATTGAAAATGGTCTATTTTGCCCTTGTTAACTCTAGGATAAGTTATGGTATATTAGGGATTACTCGCTTCATCAAATCTGGAAAGGATCAATATACTGCAAACATTTTTTCTGATAATTATTTTGAAAAAGGACCGTAACTTTTCCAGTGATGCTCTTTATGAAGAAACCAGAATACTTGACCCACGTCAGATTTGTTTTTATTAAATAGCATTGTTTTGTCAAAAAAACAAGAATAAGTTCTTGCTTGTTTCCCATTTTCAAATAAAACCAATAAAAAATTTGTTCTTTCTACTTCAAATAAAACCGTTGGTCAAAAATGTTACACCTTTCTTGCCCCTAGAGTATTCAACTACCTTCCCCAGCACTTGAAAAGTATAGTTAATTATAATTTATTCAAATCTAAGCTTAAGCAATTTATTTTTATAGAAGTTAGAAGAAAAATACACCATATAATAGAGAATAAACTAAACGTATAGAGTAGCACCTGCTTATGTTTATTCATTGCGTCTTTATTGGTATTGAAATTGAAAACTGGAAATTGATGTTCATTTACTCTAAGTGGAATTCTTACTAGTAACAATTTTTTAGCGGACAGCCTCCAGGCTTTGTTAATTTGTTACTGATAGGCATGCACTTACTGTTAGTTGAGAAAAGCATAATTAGTGGAGTAAAAACGCGCTTGAAAGACGCTTCTATCACGAAAAAAAAAATTTAGGTAGAACAAAACAAGTGGTGTGTAGTTTTATTAGGAATGTTATTGGCTATTACAAATCGATATTTACGACATCGCCAGCTGGGGCTGACCCTTTTTATAGCGAAAAATATGTGAAAATATGGAATATACAGAAAACGTATTTTTTAAGATATAACTCGTGATAACTCAAAAACTATTAGAGATATTAAAGTAACCTTTTTTTTATTCGAAAGTAGAAATCTTAGCGCTGGTGTCAGTGCAGCCGAACTTTCGAAAACTTACTTCTTCTTCTCAAAAAAAAATTGTAAATACTCGTATTTATTTTTTGTGCATTGATTTCTTGAGCAATCGAAAAACTTTTTTATTTTTAGGAATTTTGACATACTTCCTGCGAGTAAATTGAAGCAAAAACATCACAGAAGTTTTTTAAAAACATTGTCATAAGTTGAAATCAATCACGTATTAACCGCGCCGAAATTAAAATCACACCGCATGCACTTTGTCCGGAACACCTGCGCTCGACACGAAATGTAAAAAGTCGTTCATCATAATATGATGTGATGTTATTGTTAGTGAGCAGAATCAACGCGAGTTAAAAGAGGTTTTGAAGCAGTATTTTAAAATTTTCTACTGGTTATTAAATGGAGTGCATTATATGTGGAGAATCTGTTGGAAATCAGGACAAATCGGTTGTGCAAAACCCTACAAAACAGGGTCTACAAACTATAGTTGGTAATGCAGAAAAAAGAAGAGATATTGTTGGCCTAAAAATTTTAGAAAGAAAACAAGCCATTTTAACGGGAAGTGAAAAAGTAAAATATCATCAGAGTTGTAGAAAAACATATACTAGTATCCAAAATATTGGTTCTGCCAGTGGAATGCAAAATCCACAGCAAGAAATTTCTTCTAAAACAACTAGAATTAACATCGGCTTATTCAACATAAGAAGCATGTGTCTAATCTGCAATAGAAGTGGACCTAAAAAGATAAAGCAAAAAAAGAAAAACTAACTTTTGTACAAACAGGTATGGCAATTCTATTCTTGTAAAATCGGTAGATACAGATGTTCTTCTTTTACTTCTACATTATTATAGCACTGCTCAAGAATTATCGAGTTGCCAATTATTTATTCAATTAGGACATAGTAAAAATAAACGTTATATTGCCATATATGATATAGTGGAAAAACTGGGACTCTCTATTTGTAAAAATCTTCTAGCAATTCATTGTCTGACAGGATGTGATACCACAAGTGCATTTTACAAAATAGGGAAGAAAACTGCTTTTGATGTGTTAATAAAAAATATTAATCACTTAACGGAAATAGGAGATATCCCTAATTTGAGCGAAGACGAAGCCGTTAAAATTAGCACTAAGTACGTATATTATACTTGTACAAAAATAAAAATAAGAATATATCCAGTCTTAATGAAATGCGAGTCTTCCTAACATCTACAACCAATCGCCCAGCCTCAGAACTTCCGCCTACAGATGATGCTTTCAAGCAACACCTCAAAAGGTTGGTATTTAATTTTTTTTATTTATTTAAATACGCGAAGGTCTATCTCATTTAATAATTTTGATTAAACTCAATACAAAGCTAAATATTGTGGATTTCTGTATTTCCAGATGTATACATCAATTGAAAATTTGGTACTCCAGTCATCAGACAGAAATCGATTTTGAAGATCCCAGTAAAAATGGATGGATGTTAGAGGAAAACTCCTGGATACCCGTTTTGACTACACTGGAGCCTGTACCAGAAAATTTAAGAAGAATTTTGTCAATTCGTTGCTCCGATCAAAAATGTAATAATGGTAGATGTATTTGTGTGACTCAGGGCCTCAAATGTTGTAATGATTGTAAATGCAAATCGTGCTGTAATAAAATAACTATTATTGAGAACTCAGATTCAGAATCTGAGGATTATTAGATAATTACAAGAATAAGCGGAACTCTGTTAATGTCTAACCGCGTCTCAACATATTATACTTACTTTTTAATATACACGTAGCACATTTTATCATTTTATTTATATTTATGCTGCACGAAGCAAGAAACGCGACATTTCGGTCGGCCGGCCGTCCCCTCCGCGTTATATGACTGACTTTAACTACGAATATTTCCTAAAGTACAAAAGATAATAAATTGCGGGTATTTTCAAAAACTTTTTAGTTATGTTTTTCAGGTTTCACTCGCATATTATGCATGAAAATTTCCAAATATAAAAAAGTTTTTCGATTACTGAAAAAAACATTACACTTGCATGACAACTCTACTTTTATATATTTTTTGTGGTCAACGATTTTTTTCTTTCGATTTTTATAGTTCTGTTAGTTTTGCTTAAGTGTCTACTTTTCAGCAAAAAAATATTCGTTCCGATAGACCTAACAGTTTGCGAGATATCATATGTTATGTAATAAATTGTACGATATTTTGAAATTACCCGATTTGTACTTTTTTTGTAAATAATTAGAGCACGCCCCAGTCTAGGATGTCGTAAATAGTCATATGGGATGTCAAAAACCTTATATAATGATAATACATAGGTCACTAATTGTTCTACGCCCATAAATTTTTTCGAAGGCTTTCTCGGGCTTTTTTACTCCGCTAAATGTACTACACCGAATTTGTTGCCAACTCTTGAATGATGTTCCGCATAGTTCGCAAAAATCCAACGCAGACAGCCTCTTGGCTTTGCGATTTTGCGAATTTGTGCTGAACATTCTTAATATGTTTTGAAATAATATTATAATTGTAAATCATTTTTCATTGTATACATTATCCGCAGGCAGCCAATTAGGCTTTGCGGTTTCTTTTTGTTTATTTGTCCGATCATTTATGTAATTATTTTTCTATATTGTTCAAATGAACATTATTATTATTATTATTATTTCAATTTTCACTCATGTAGAATCAATATTATTTTCACATTTACAATATAGGGCCAATGTAAGTCAATATAAAATGCAACCTGAGGTTATCTTGCCTATCGTGCTTATCTTATACTTACTGTACAATGTCAGTCGATATTCAATGATTATTTCCTTAGACTGCAGACGAACAAGAGATCAAATGCAAGCTGGGATTCTTCCTCCATATCCCGTTTCCACCGTGGGACATTTGCAGACTCTTCCCGTGGGCCGACGAAATCCTACAGGGCATGCTCGGCTGCGACATGGTGGGATTCCACATAACGGACTACTGCCTGAACTTCGTGGACTGCTGCCAAAGATGCTTAGGCTGTCGCGTCGACAGAAAGAACCTGCTGGTAGAACACGGTGGTCGCACAGTCCGCGTACGACCCCTGCCCATCGGGATACCCTTCGAAAGGTTCGTGGAGCTCGCAGACAAGGCACCAAGGGTGCTCTCGACCAATCAGAAGATCATACTGGGGGTGGATCGCTTGGACTATACGAAAGGCTTGGTGCACAGACTCAGAGCCTTCGAAAAACTCTTGGAGAACCACCCGGAGCACATAGAGAATGTGTCCCTGCTGCAGATCTGCGTTCCGTCGCGAACCGACGTCAAGGAGTACCAGGATCTCAAGGAGGAGATGGACCAGCTAGTCGGGAGGATCAACGGGCGGTTCACGACCCCCAACTGGTCGCCCATCCGCTACATCTTTGGACAGGTGAGCCAAGACGAGCTGGCCGCCTTCTACAGAGACTCCGCGGTGGGGCTGGTCACCCCTCTGCGTGACGGGATGAACCTGGTGGCGAAGGAGTTCGTCGCTTGTCAGATCAACATACCCCCGGGGGTTCTTATAGTGTCGCCCTTTGCTGGGGCTGGGGAAACCATGCACGAAGCCTTGATTTCGAATCCGTACGAGATCGATGACGCGTCGGAGGTTATTCACAGAGCTTTGACGATGCCCGAGGACGAAAGGATCCTCCGTATGAACTATTTGAGGAGGAGGGAGAAGCTAAACGATGTTAACTACTGGACGAAGTCCTTTTTGTCTGCAATGGGTTCGCTAGTGACTCAAGATGACCATGACGATGTTGGATCTATCACGATGCCTGCTGTGACCCTGGACGATTTCGATGAATATCTGTCAAAGTAAGTCAAAGATCATTTTCAGCAAACTGACTGGTTGGCAGGAGATTATGTCTTCACATAACCTACAATTGTAATGATATTTCGAGTGACTTTGAGAAGGATGGCTAAAAGTAGTTTTGCTGCTTAATATGTTTGCATCTTGTTCCTCATCATGAAATCAATTCATTTCCCAAAAATTCAAACATTATGCATAAGTAACATGAATGTTAATACAACATTAAACGTATATGATGAAAATCTCGAAATCAAAATTGGAATTAATTCAATGAAGTGAGTAGGTCACTCTTTACATTATTTCTGAATCGCAATTATTAATCGGATATAATTTGAAAGTTCATTGAAAACTTTCAAACCATCAAAATGAATTGATTGCTTTCAATATTTGTTTTAGCTTTGTTAACATATAAATTTTGGGCTTGTCTGCTCAAGTGATTGTGTTGGTAATCATTCATTTTGAAAATTAAAGTAGAATGTTGCATGTTATTCTTAACTAAATTAATAAATGTGCACATTTTCCATTTGTATAGGGAATGTACAGGGTGTTTCTTAAGTACGTGTAGAAAATTTAGGAGCGTGTTGCTGATATCAAAATAAGAAGAAAAGTTTCAGTAAAAATATGTCCGCAAGTTATTCGTTTCTGAGATACAGTGTGTCAAAGTTGAATTCTGAATTTTGTTTCTTGTGAATAATTTCAAAATAATTTTGATATTTGGGTAAAGTTTGGTATCTGGGAATATTTATTGTTTAGTTTGTGTAAAAAATATATTCCTGGTAGAAGTCACTGAGAGCAACTGTTTTCGAGTTATTGAGATTTGAAATAATCGATGCAAGTGATTTTGAATGACAAGATTTTTAAATTAAAAATAAATTCAATTAGAAATTAGTTTCTTCACAATTAACATAAATTTTGATTTTATCATAGAAAAATCATCCCAGATACCAAACTTCACTCGAATATCACAAATATTTTGGAATTTACTCTCAAAAAAACAAATATAAGAATTGAACTTTGATACCCTGTATCTTAGAATCGGATAACTTGCGGACATGTGTTTATAGGAACTTTTTTTCTTATTTTGACGTCAACAACATGCTCCTGAAGTTTCTACACGTACTTAAGAAACACCCTGTATATCTAACGGGTTTATGGATTTGTATGAGTTCACAGTTGTTTTTTGATATTCAAGTTTAAAAATACATTGGATAATTTAATTTTGTAATGATTTCATAGGTTCAGACAAATAGATCAAAGCAGTGCCCCAAACCAAAATCAAATATTGAAATTTAGAGGATGTTAACGAAAAATATATGGATTTCAGATATTTGAGAGGCAGCTAATTTCGAATTTAAAAAATATCCAACAAATGGTAGAATCCGCCTACTATAGTGCTCTATATGTTTTGTCCATGACAAATTTCCATCTTTAAATATTCCTAAGAAAATCAGGATATCGGGCAGTATTTTATGTATTCATAAATCAAATTATCGTTTGACGATTTTTTTGTAATGATCATAAATGAGGATTTTTCGTAATCTAATGTCAGTTTATGACAGATATTGCTATTTTTCGTGGATATTTTGCATGTCATTTTCGATATCACGTCGACATTTTCCGCCTTATATTATTGTTGTATCATCAGCAAACATTTTAAGTATTCAAGAAAAATCTCCGATGATTTGTCACCGCATCTGGATGGCCAAAAAATATTATATTCAGATGATACAAATTTCTTTATTAACGGAGACACATTGCATCAAGTATGCTATAAAGCTGGCAGTATCGCACAGCAATTTAATGTGTGGTGTACAGAGCATGGTCTACTAATGAATATATCAAAAACACACTTTATGACATTCCTACCAATAAATGTTAACTATGACTTCAGCTGTCTTATTCAGATAAATGGTAAAAGTATAGAACAAGTTCAATCCACTAGGTTTCTTGGCGTCATCTTCGACCAGAAGATGACCTGGGAGTACCATATACTACACCTGTCAAAAAATCTAAGTACTATGTCGTTCATGATTAGGCAGTTAAGAAACACTGTGTCAATGGACACCTTAAAATTAGCCTACTACGGACTCGTCCAATCAACGCTAAATTACTGTCTGATGTTCTGAGGGAACTCGAGCCACACTCATAAGTTATTTAGGATACAAAAGAAAATCGTTAGAATCATGATAGGAGCACGTCCCTATGACCACGCTAAACCCATTTTCCAACAATTAAAGATATTAACGCTACCATGTCTGTATATTATGCAAGTAACAATGTATGTTGACAAACACAAAAACGAACTAATAAGTCATAATGCAATTCATGATTATAACACAAGAAATGCAAAAAATATATACCCTCCTTTTTCAAGATTAACAGTTGGTCAAAACTCTCATATCTATCAAGGAATAAAATTTTATAATAAATTCAATAATATACTAAGTCAAAAAAATACTACAGGCAGACACCAGTCACTAAATAACCTATTATTGAATTATTTAGTCAAAAACGCCTTTTATTCTACAGAAGAATTTCTACTCGGACGTTAGTTGGTTAATGTGATTGTACCAATGTAACAATTACAATGTATAATGCCATGGTATGATTCGATTTTACTGTATATACTTCTCTAAAATCTTAATGTTTAATGTTTTAATGTGTCTATTGTAGCATGTACTATTTTATATCTTAAAGAAAAATACACTTCTATTAGGACCTTGTATGGTCAAATCTGATGACTAGCCTGATAGGGTATACTGTGCAGTCTTTTGTTTTGTATCTGTATATGCCTCATAGGTGAATAAAGTGCTATTTATTTATTTATTTAAAAGGAGTGGTACCAAGATGAATACTTATGGACCTTCACAAATGACAGTTTTGTTAGTGCTGTATTTGTCTCTTATAAAGAAGACCTCTTTTCTGTCTGAAATATGATTTTGGAAACATTTACAAACATGAACTTTGATACCTATACCATACATAACATTCAACAAAATTTCGAGATCTGCGGTATCAAATGCTTAAAGTAACATCAACCTCTGGCATAGACCCAATCTCAGTAAAGTACACAACCTAACATTGAACACACCAAGAGTTCAAAAAAGAACCTGGAATAGGAATTACGTGTTGAAAAATTTGTTTTCATCGGAATATTTCAAGATGACACTGCAGTGTTTCCATAAAGTTTCCTTCCTCCTGTTACCTTCTGCACGGCTCAATATGTTTTCTATTGAATCAAAACCAAATTTTGAGGCGTTCAAAAGTTAACAGGGGTGGGTTATTTTATGAACACAATGTATGGAATGCGAGTCCTATGCAGTTTCTAGTGCAGTGTAAACTCACTAAGAAAGAGATTCCCTGTCAAGTATAATTGAGAATTCTTGTGACACCTTCAATTGGTATATGTGACAGAGATTTGAGTTCTCTTAGTCTTCTCATTTGATATCTTCATCAATCGGAATGTGTTACGCAAAAAGAATCGAAAAGCACCTCGCATTGAGAGCATGTGGATGATTTACTCAACTTCACATTGTGATTATAATGTTACCTCAATGTGACTCCAATTTAGATGTGCAATAAAACGTCACATTCACCTAACTTTGAGTCGTATTTGGAATCACAATATGAAGCAAAAAGGGCCCGAAATAGAAGATCTGGAGATGTCGATACGAGTAGCAACTCGAATCACAGGAGTGACGTGGAACATGAATGTGAGGTCCACTAACATCTCTGAGATCGATTTGTGTTTACTGGGTCTCTATAACTGAACCGTACATTCTACCGACTTGCAACAAATACCAAATCATTGCCAACGAGTATATATATTTGTATGGTTGTAGTTTACAAAATGACTAAAAAATTAAGTTTATTAGAATTCTGCTATAATTTTTAATAAAAAGAAAAGTATGTTTCAATGATTTTTTGATGGCCCTGGTATAAGCCTCATCAAATGAATGTCAAATAGTAATAAACATCTGACATTTTTTATTTTTCACTTTGAATCACCGTAGCAACAAAGAAAAAATAAACATGTCAGTCAAAACCTCCGAGCAATAAAAGATATAGAGGTGCCATTTCTATATAAACAACACACGTTGTTACTCTCGTTGTTATTCTCTAGTGACAGTCTACCACATTCCTTATGATAGTCTTCATCAAGTTGAAATTACGTGATAACATCTTGAACAGCTGATTCAGTATCACAAGACTTTCAAAAACCATATTGCTCCCTCTACAATAAATTTGTTTTTTCAGGTATTCCAACAATCTGCTACGCATTACTCGTTCTATAATTTTCCATTAGATAAGTCTTGCCTGTTTTGGAAACAGGTTTTTGATTTTTCAGGAATGAATCATGATGAAAAAGTTAAATTTAATAATTTAGTCTTTTTTGTTTAATTTAGTTTTTCTTGTATATAGATTACAGTTGGTACGCCTGAGATACATATATGAAACTTTTGATCGCATCGGAATTCTTATTGTAGTTGAGAATACAGCTGAAAGACTAGGGCCAACATTGATGAAGTAACTATTGAATCTATTGGAACTGCCTTGCTCGCACAAGCTCTGCTTTAGACTGGTTTCCTCCAAAAACCTGGGAGAATGGTGAAAACAAAAAAAAAAACTATTGAATTCTTCACAGATTTTCTGTTTACATTCAATTTTCTGCACATCATTAAGAAAAAGTATCTGATAATTGTTTCTACAATTTTGATTTGATTGTGGTTGATATTTCCAGTGTCCAAATGGTGGCTTGGGTGCTGGTGGTAATTCTGACTACTAACAATAGAAATACATCGATATCATATTGTTTAATCATTATATAACATCTCGTAATGAGTTCTTCAGTGAATTAGAATGATGATGCATTCCTTTTCTATTGCCTCAATCTGTTCTATGGAAGGACTCATTACACACACTTTTACGATACATTAGGATTGGTTCATTGAACATTAAAACCCAATCACAATTACATTTTTCCTGAGCATCTAGAGTAAAACTTGTCATAATTCAATTTGGTCATTCAACCATATTGATAGATACCTTTTTTCAACTTCATTTTATGGCTTCATGATCTGATGTAATTGACTCAATGTGTATTTTCAATTTGAAAGAATTGAAGATATTTGTGAATTAAATTAACTATCACCGGAATTTGTATTGAAATCACCAGTTAGGATGACTCCTGATCCAGATGGTAGCAACTCTAAGTTTTCAGAAGAATGGACGTTGACATTCTGGGGACATTTCCTGTTACAGATCATGGAAATCAATGAAGCTAAACCAAGGATTATTTCTCAAACAGGCCATTCCAACCAGGAGGCAGGAACAGTCGCAAAGGCATTCATAACAACAAGATCATCTCCATCACACAGGCATCAAGACCCAATGTCACATTTTGAAGGATTTCAAAGTTCAAAAAATGAGATTCGCTTTATATTACCCTCTCACTTGTCAAGTATTCAACAGTTCGATGGTATTGTGAAATAATTCTTCTCTACGTAGTCATACGTTTTGAAATTATTTTCTGAAGCTGGAATGAAACCTCAATTTTTTTCAGGTATATTGGAAATACCCATAAATTAGCACTTCTGCTAGATTACGATGGTACCCTAGCACCCATTGCACCTCATCCTGATCTCGCTGTTATTCCAACAGAAACGAAAAATGTCCTACAGAGGTTGTCCAACGTTTCAGATGTGTATATCGCCATCGTCAGTGGAAGAAATGTAAACAACGTCAAGGAAATGGTGAGCATATTGTTTTTTAAATTTGGATTGTTTGAACCAAAAAATATCCTACGCCTATGACTATTCGTATTACTGACTTCAAATTTAATTGATTTATCACAAAAATGAGTTGGGTTGAGTCCTGATGATTAGTCCGTTAGATAATGAAAACCACAGTTTATAGATGCTATGAAACTAAATCCCTAGGTCAATAAAAAAAACAATTTCCTATATTAGCTCTCAGTTTTATTCCACGATAATTCTAATATTTCCATCGCTTCGTCAATATTTGCTAAGATGAATAATCCACTTCAATTTGATATCCAAACAATGTTGCCCTACATAAATAATTAAGTTATTCGCTACGTAATCTTTAACGGATCAGTTCGTAAAAAATACAGACAACAACGAAAAAATATACAATCCATTTAATGAAATAGGAGAGCGCTGGAGGGAATTGTTTTCATCATTCCGATTTTCATGTTGAAATTTCGAAAAAATTTCTGTAAAACATCGAAATTTCTATAAGATAAAGTAAAATTTCTAGAAAAAAAATTTAGAAAAGGCAATATTTATGAAAATTGTAGATATTTCGAGAAAAACATGTGAGTTTTAGAGAAAAAAGTAAAAATGTTTACTCTATAGGAATACGTACACCATCCAATTGGATATTACCTTGAAATTAAATCAGCAATGAAAGAATTCATAACCACCACCACCACCATGCACCCCCTAAGGTTGAGGCCCGGAAGGATGAACGCCCCAGCACTAGTACGTACTCGAAAGCTCACCCCCCCTATCCACCACCCCCGCTCGTTAAAGCGGTTCCTCATCCTGATGATTGGCGATCAGCAGAATAAAATCTGATCGTTTGATATGGAGTGCTCGGCCAATTCTCGGCCTGAAACTCTCTTATATCTGACATGAGTTTAATTTGATTTAACAATGACTTTACTTAATGTGCATGGTGCCCCCCTGAAACTGGCTGAAGGCCTGAAAAACACTTGGCTGAGGGCCAAGTGTTGTGTATTGAATTTACTGAGTTTACCACTTGGTCGGTTCTTCTTGTAATCTGAAACATAAAAGCATGATTATCGAAATTTTAAGCCTGTTGAAGTAGACGTTGGCGTCGCCGAAGGTTTCGCTTCCGTCTTATTTCTTCAGGGGTGTCGTTGTCTCCCTGGTTCACTGGTCGTCTGTATTTGTCTCTGTCTGTATCGTCTTGCTCACGTCTGTTCTCGAGGAGCTCCGTGAGCAACGGGTTTGTGTGGGTCTCTACTCTGTCTAGAGTAGTCCCCACGTGATTCCTGATCAGTCTGTCAATGTAGTCCGGATGGATGTCTAAGTCTCGATATATAAACCTGTTGGGCATATATCGTGGTGCGTCTGTTGCCAGTCTCAGGCAGACATTGAAGAAGGCCTGCATCCTCTGCCTGTAACTGTTCGCGCATTGCCCCCAAGCAGTAGACGCGTACATCATGATTGGCAGAAGGATTGTCCTGCAATTCATAACCGTGGCACCTCAAGAATCAATGCCATGGGCAACTATTCTTTGTTACTGACATAAGTTACTCATTTAACAGCTCATCAGGTAATATTATATGCTGATGGTACAAACTTGCACATGACTCATCAGAAGATTGATAATCTAAATGAGTTTTATCGCCTCTAGCAAATCAAACAATTAATGTAATGGCAAAAGTCTTGCTCTCAATACACACCTTTTATCACCATAAAAAGTATGTCCAAACTATTTTTCATCTGACTTTGACTGGCAAATCAATCTATTATGAAAATTTCACATACTCATTGGATGACTCATACAAAATGAGCAAACAATTATTTTGTTATAATGTCATTTTACATTTATGTAAAAATAATGAAGGTAATCATTTCAACTCACATACTCATAACATACGAAACAAATACAACTACTTTAAAAAATCAGGTACATAGAAAAAATGGTAAATGAAATTTTACTTATACTATTCTTCATAACATGAAATAGAGAGTATCGAATCAATTTTTTTTTCGATAAAAAAAAGTTGTCTTGTCATTACCATCCCAATATTATTATCATATGCATAACTTCATTTTCTTTTTTTGATATTAATAATAAGAAGAATGTCGGGGCGTGGCGCAGTGGTTAGTGCGCCCGACTTTGGGTCGAAAGGTCCGGAGTTCGAGCCCCAGTCGCGGCTGGGATTTTTTTATTTAATTTGACCATTTAAATCATTCAAATCTCGTGGCTGGACTGCACGATTCACTGTTGCGTTCCATTTAACAGTGCTGCTCCTAAGGTGGCGCATGGAGTTAGTAACAAGGCCTATCCAGAACACATGGCTAAAGAGCATAGCAGTCGATGCCAAAACACCAAAGAAAAAAAAATTAATAATGATAAGAAGAAGAATAAAACATACAATTGATTATGAATATTATTCTGTACTTATTTATACATTATTGCAAATAAATTCATTATTCCTATTATTTTAATTATGGTTCGATATTAAAAAATATGGCGAAGTACTCAAATGAAATATTGACAGAAAAAATGTCTACATTTCGCTAGGTTGGTCCAATGTTACGTGGACATATTTCAAATAATATTGGAAGAATATTCTCAAAGCAATATATTGGTCTCAAAAAATTCAACGATATTGGTACAATTTCCCAGTAGCAATATTGGAATGATATTTGTACTATATTATGAAAATGATTCTTTGTAATATTGTATCAATATTAGCATTTGAACATTGGCGATTTCAATCAATATAGGGTGATATGATTTGCTGCATATTGGTGAAATAATATTTGACCTATATCAAACTTGGTAATTATGCAATACTGTTTCTTGTTTCTGCAATCGATATGAGGGGTTTACTGAAAATGTACTATTCATTCTAGATGTTGGACACAATATATAGACGATATTGTTTCATCGATATTGGTTAAAATCATTCAACCAATATTTAATCTTTTCAGGTTGATTTGATCTGTTGAATATTGGTAAAATCATATTTAATCAATATGATATCAAACTTGAGTAAACAATATTGAATTTTATTCCTGAAACGGATATGGAAATTATAAAAAAATATTGGAATTTGTTGAAGAAATGAATTAAATTTTGTATTGGCCATGATACGAGGTTGTTTATATTTGTTTTATATCCTCATGGATATATGTTGTTATATATATTGTAAAAAAAAAAGTTTTTTGAAAATAAAATCAGATTGAACACGTTTTTTATCTTCCTTGCCGTTTAGTATTTGTCCACGATCATCTCATCAGGTTAATACATTACGACGATAATAGAAATCAAGTAAGATACCGAATTTTCAACCCAAATTTGACAAGCTGTTATACTGTCAACTTTTGCCGATTCTGAATAAGAATATTCGAAAGCATCGACGATTCAGCATTACCACAAAGCATGTCATCTAGCAGTAACATACCACCGATGGAGAGACTCTCTGGACGCGAAAACTTCTCCACATGGAAATTTGCAATGCAGGCGTACCTTGAACATGAGGAATTATGGGATTGTGTACTTGGTACCGAAGAAGATTCAAAAAAGATTACCAGAGCCAAATCAAAAATAATCCTTGCTATAGAACCCATCAACTACATCCATATCCAAGATGCATCTACAGCCAAGGAAGCATGGGACAAACTCAACAGTGCATTTGAGGACTCCGGCCTAACACGAAAAGTAGGATTACTTCGTATTCTCATCTTTTTCGGCAACTGGGTCGTGAACTGATGACGGCAGTGAAATGAACTTCGGAACATTCGACATTTGGATATCTTGTTTGATATGGACTACCACTAAACCAGATATTAGTAATCTCCGTATATTTGGTTGTAAAGCCATGGTTCACGTTCCGAAGGAAAAACGAAGTAAATGGGATTCCAAATCCAAGCAACTGATATTTCTTGGATATTGCGAAGATACAAAAGGGTATCGTCTTATTGACACTGACACTCAGAAAATATCAAAAGATCATCCACGTAAACAGCAATTATCTGTACACAAAAATGTCAAGTATTCGAAACAATAAAGGAATTTAAAGCATTAGTCGAAACTCAACAAAGCCGAAAAATTAAAATTCTGCGCTCCGATAATGGAAGAGAGTATGTTAATTCTCGAACCAGAGATTTTTTGAGAAAATCAGGTTGAACACGTTTTTTATCTTCCTTGCCGTTTAGTATTTGTCCACGATCATCTCATCAGGTTATGGGAGAAAAGGTACAGATAATTGCTGTTTACGTGGATGATCTTTTGATATTTTCCAACGACATCCAGCTTATGCAGCAAACAAAAACTCTTCTTATGAGCAACTTCAAAATGAAAGACCTCGGTGAAGTTTCTCACTGTTTAGGAATGAGAATCACCAGACCGTCAAAGGGGAAAACTATGGATAGATCAAACGAAAAATATTCAAAACATTGTACGAAAGTTTAACATGTCTGAATCGAAAGCAGTGAAAACGCCGTTGGATCCGAATCAAAAACTGACAAACGAAATGTCACCAGTGAAAAATAATGACGTTAAAAAATGAAAAATGTGCCATATAGAGAAGCAGTGGGAAGCCTTTTAAACATTGCACAAGTTTCAAGGCCCGATATTGCCCACGGTGTTGGGATTCTTAGTAAATTCAATACGAATCCTGGTCAAGCTCACTGGACAGCTGTCAAGAGAGTTTTGCGTTACCTCAATGGCACAGCAGACTACAAACTCGAATATGGAAGGCAACATTCTTCAGAACTTATCGCATATAGTGATGCAGATTGGGCAAGTGATACGACTATGTGACCTGACCAAGGCTTTTGACTGTGTATCACATGCATTACTTATAGACAAATTGAGTCACTACGGACTGAGAGGTACCATTTTGGACCTTATTAGCTCTTACCTCAACGATAGATATCAGTGTGTGGATTTGAATAACAGGAAATCAGATCTCAAACAAATTGAACATGGTGTACCTCAAGGCTCCATACTTGGACCATTTTTGTTCCTAGTATACATAAACGACTTATGTCAGTCTATTGCACCGATAAAATGTGTCCTATTTGCTGATGACACCACCCTCATATACTCGGGTAAGTCATATGATGCTCTACCTAAAGCTGCCGAACACGATAAGAACGTGGCAAAAAGCTGGTTTACGAGAAATAAATTAAAATTAAATGAAAACAAAACTCAGAATTTGATCGTCTCCTCAAATCCTCTTTATCAAAAAGGACAAAATATTTCACTACTGGGTATTAAAATCGATGATCGATTAAATTGGTCCAGCCATGTGGACTATATGCTTAGCAAGTTATCAAGTATCTTATTCATATTGAGGCAACTCAAACCTGTCACTAACACGAATGTACTCAAAATCACATATTTTTCTCTATTTCACTCTGTCATATCCTATGGCATTCTTCTTTGGGGTAACTCTAATAATGCAATAAGGGTTTTCAGATCACAGAAAAGGGCAATAAGAATTTTGGCAAATCTTGGCTATAGAGATCATTGTCAACACTATTTCATCAAACTAAGTATAATGCCACTCCCTACCCTTTATATATTTACAGTTCTGCTGGAAATACATAAAAACAGGAGCAATTTTTCTAAGCACTCCGATATACACAATTACAATACCAGATCTGCGGACTTGTTAAATCCTCAAAGACACAGATTAGCTATAAGCTACCAAAACTCTTTAAATCTCACTTTATACAATACTCTCGATAGATCAGTAAAATTACTAGAATTCAAAAAATTTAAAATAACAATCAAAAGATTTCTTCTCGAAAGTTGTTTCTACAGTGTATCGGAATACCTCCAAAAAGCCAACTCTCTTAGAGTCTAGACTTACAAATACTGCAAAGATCCTGCGTTTCGTGTTCTTTCTTTGTTCGTCATATTATAGATACGATGCAAATACTGCAAAGATCCTGCGTTTCGTGTTCTTTCTTTGTTCTTCATATTATAGATACGATTATATATATATATATATATATATCCTGTATTATTTTAATGAGTTTTAGTGAATTAACAGCAATGTATCTCACGTTACAATTTTATTACCTATTGATATTTGATATATTTTTTTTAATCTTTATATTTTTTAATCTTTTTACCACTACCATTAATATTTTAACATGTAATTGTTTTGTATTGATATTTTAACATGAAATTGTTTTTGTACTGATTCTGACCTGCCGCAAACATACTGTATGTAACGTGGTTAAATAAACTCTATCTATCTATCTATCTATCTATCTATAATGACCGACGTTCAGTTACTGGATATGTTGTCATGTTGCAAGGTGGACCAATCTCATGGGCAAGTAGATACCAAAGGACAGTTGCACTATCCACTACAGAAGCTGAGTACATGGCACTTTCAACAGCATGCCAGGAAATACTTTGGATTCGCAGTCTGGCAGCAGAAATTTGGAAATCACTGGTTACGAAACCTATTACTATGTATTGCGATAATAAAGGAGCTGTAGACTTGGCCTCGACCGCTGGTTTTCGTCAAAGGACAAAACATATTGACATACGTCACCATTTCCTCAGACAACATGTCGAAGAAAAACATATTGCCGTCAAGTACATCTCCACCACGGAAGAAATGATTGCTGATTCATTAACAAAAACATTGAATGCAACGAAGTTCAATTACTGCAATGAAAATTTTAACCTTAGAAGTTAATGTCAAATTTATGTTCAAGAGAGGGTGTTGAAGAAATGAACTAAAATTTGAATTGGCCATGATACGAGGTTGTTTATATTTGTTTTATATCCTCATGGATATATGTTGTTATATATATTGTAAAAAAAAAAAGTTTTTTGAAAATAAAATCAGGTTGAACACGTTTTTTATCTTCCTTGCCGTTTAGTATTTGTCCACGATCATCTCATCAGAATTGCAATATTATTCATACTGGATGTTGGACACAATATATGGACGATATTGTTTCATCGATTTTGGTGAAAATCATTAAATCAATAAATATAAAATAGATTTGTTTAATATGACTGTAATCATATTGAACCAATGTGCTATCGAACTTGAATTTACAATATTGTATTTTTTTCCTAGAACCGATACGAGAGGATTACTCAGATTGCAATATTCATTCTACATGTTGGAAACAATATGTAGACAATATTGGTTCATCGATATTGGTAAAAATTGTCCAACCAATATTGACCCCATTTTATTTGTGACAACCTACGTACAGGTTAAACCAATATTTCAACAACAGTATTGAATGAAAAAACTTTGATATAAATTTTTTTTTTTCAATATTAACCCATATTTGATGAATCTCATTTCAACATTCACAATAAATCTATATTGGCACAATACGATATCAACATTTAGGCAATATGAGGTGCTGCTTGGGATACACATATAATTGGATCCTCTTGGAGGAACGTTGCACTTACATCTGTCAAATGTAGTTTAGTTCATTGAACATCGCTGAGTTAGCCAGAGAACCAGTTGCCTGTCAAATTTTTGTCCCATATTTTCCAATAGGTGGAGATTTTTTGAGAGAAGGTCATTTAGCCATTGTCGATTTCATTAATGGCATTGAAAAATATTTATTTCCTTACCATCACAAGGATTATCAGGGTTTACAAGATAATTGATAGATATCCATTATTATCATTTTATTGTGCAGGTAGGAATTGAAGGCATCACATACGCTGGGAATCACGGCCTGGAAATTCTTCATCCAGATGGAACGAAATTTGTCCATCCTATGCCAACAGAATTCCATGATAAAGTAGGTGAGCTTATGAGGCAGCTGCAAGAGAAAGTTTGCAGAGATGGAGCATGGGTTGAAAATAAGGGAGCTCTCTTAACTTTCCATTTCAGGGAAACGCCAATCAATCTCAGGTAAGAATTCGATAGGAAAAATAACTCAAAAAATTATTCAGATGGAAACAATGAAAGTTATTTGAATTAAACTTTGTTCGATCCATGCTTGATTAATGAGTTTCATAACCCATCATTATAGAACTCTTGCAAACTGTACTACACTCTTTCAGACAACAAACACTTTACATCCTTTCTGAACCGAAGAAGTGATTCGATACTTCAAATGTTTGATGGAAGGTGATTAAGCATCTTACATCCATTATGAATCATTGAATTTTTAATGAGAGTGCTGCAATGGATTGGCAATTTCAATTCATTATACTGTCTTGTAAAATGATCAGAAGAACTGCCAATAGTGGATTTTGTTTCATGCTTGTATATCAAACAATTTCATTAGTTTCACGGATGGAAATTGCAGCAACTGTTAAAATTTTGTGTTTCAAAAACAGAGGCCGACATGAATCCCGATACTTCGATTTGCATATACAGTGTGTCCCACTTTGAGCAGCCACATCCGCATATTTCGTTGAGCTTGAAATAATTCGAAATTTTCTTTGAATCAAGTTGTAGTACTCGGAAATACCTACCTTTATGTTTACGGAACCTTTGTATATCCATTTTCCACGGCTAACTACGACCAAATGAAAAGTGAAAAATTGGGAAAAACATACTGGGCATTTTTTTATCGCAAAAATAACACCAGATTCTGTTTCAGAACACCCAAATCTCAATGCTTGAATCATTTGAATATACAGGGTATCATCTGTAGCTGGTAGTATTATCAACTCTAGTCCATGAATAATGCTTGGAAAATTTTCAAAATGTCTTCTCTTGTCACAGAATTCCCAAAAATATTTAATTAATACTTTGAAAAATAGCCACATATCACTTTTCGAAGGCTAACTCTGATCAGAATGAATGATACCCTGTATATTCAAATGATTCAAGCATTGAGATTTGGGGGTTTTAAAATGTTCTGAAACAGAATCTGGTGTTATTTTTGCGATAAAAAAATGCCTAGTATGTTTTTCCCAATTTTTCACTTTTCATTTGGTCGTAGTTAGCCGTGGAAAATGGATATACAAAGGTTACGTAAACATAAAGGTAGGTATATCCGAGTACTACAACTTGAGTCAAAGAAAATTTCGAATTATTTCATGCTCAACGAAATATGAGGGTGTGGCTGCTCAAAGTGGGACACACTGTATATCGTAGAGCACGCTTCTGTAAAATTAGAACATTCTGAAGTCGATAACCGCAGAAAATTACTCAAAATGCTATTCCATACCGCAGATGTGGTTCAATAAGAGAATGGTACACAGGTTTGGAAGCTGAAAATCCTAATTCATTCGATACAACTATGAATGTATAACAACCAGAAGAGAGCCTTTTGCATAGAATGTCGGTGTCCTGTTTGAATTTTAATAAACTATCAATGTACTTTAAACTCAATTAATTTTCAACAATGTTGTTCAACGGTATATTTTCAAGATGGTCTCCGAAGGAAATTATGATAGTTTTCTTTATGTTAAATGACAGTAAATTAAACTCACACCAATCTTCTACTGTTTTTAGTTCGAATCGTATTATTTCATCATGATATTTTTTGTCCTTGTGGTACCATAATATTGTGCTGCAAAAACAGTAAATGAAGCTGGAATTTGCATATTCGATAGGCCATTAATACGAGGATGTATTGATATCTAGTTAGCCTAGATCAGTTCCTTGCATAAACAAAATATTGCGTTACCATAGCAACGAACAATAACTTATTAGAAGTATCAGTGAAAAGTTTGACGTCAAAAAAGTAAACCAGAGAAATATGTCCACCGAAATTGTGAAAATCGAAAAATTAGAGTATCGAGCCATCATCAAGTACCTGTATTTAAAAGGGTTAAGAGGTAAGCAGATTTACAAAGATATGCTTAATACCCTTGGTGGTCAATGTCCTTCGTATGCGACCGTGAAAAATTGGACTGCAAGCTTCAAAGGAGATAAATTTTCCATTGAAGATGATGGCCGATCGGGAATGCCAGTTTCTGTGTCAGTCCCCGAAAATATCGATGCAATTCATGACATGATTTTAACAGACCGTCGAATTGGGTTCATCATATAGTTCACGTCAATTTGGATATGAGAAAAATTGCTGCAAAATGGATCTTCAAATGTTTGAATGTTGACCAAAAGCGTGCAAGGGTAGTAGCATCGCGATCGATCTGTGCTCGATTTGAAAACGATGTAGACTTCTTAAACCAAATTGTTACTATGGATGAGACTTGGGTACATTTCTACGATCCATAAACAAAGCAACAATCGATGGAATGGCGACACTCTGGTTCTCCAAGACCTAAGAAGTTTCGTCTCCAAAAATCTGCTGGAAAAGTTCTTGCTTCAGTTTTTTGGGATTGCCATGGAGTAATAATGATTGATTTTTTTGGATAAGGGTAATAAAAGCTGTGGGGGGCTGGTTTGCATAGCCAGAAGAAACATTTTTTTGAAATGTCTAGAGACGTTGCAAGTTCGCTGTAATAAATGTATCCAATGGACCTTTACATTTACGGAAAATAAATTACAAAACTCGTTTAAATCTGTCTGAAAAGTCCATTCAACAAAAAGATCCATTATTTTTCTTTCATTTTAAAAAAAATATCACATTTGAAAGTGTGCCGCTGACGTCACGTTCATCGGAAATATATCCCACCATAATCCACGTTTCGAAACAGGCAATACCGTTCTCCTTAAAAATATAACTTCTAGCATGATATAAACCGTTGTGAAATAATCAATACATTGTCACTTGATCAACTCATAGATAAAAATCCCCATATTAGCTATTTTTTATTGTATTTGTAACTTTCAAATTTTCTCAACAGACGAGCATTGACAACACAGCAAATCGTAATGACAGTTCTCAACTGTCAAAAGTTATATGGAGATTTGAGGTTAATGTTTATTTTATTTACATTCAACAATCAACATTCAACTGATAAATTCGATAATAGTGTAGTGACGTGTTATCATAAACGATTTGGTGTGAATTTATTTGTGTAATTCTGTATTAAAAATATGGAACAAGGCTTCGTGAAGGGAAGTTCGGATAATTTACCGAGGTACAAAGCACCTTTTCGAAATGTTCAGTTATTGCAGGGATACAGGTACTGGAGATACAGGAATTAATAACAAATTTTAGAACACAAACAACAAAAGCTCTCAAAACTAGAAAACCGCATTAACCTCAAAAAATAAATCAAGGTACTGTTCGCTGAAATTTAGATCTGATGGAACTGCTTCACTTTTATCAAATGGGTAGGCAAATGAGTTAGACAGAGACAAACTATTCTTATTGATCGCACCGTGAAACAGATAAACTAGCGGTCAGAAAAAAAAATCCCGAGTGATATTAGCGTATTTACTTTCTAATTTCAGTGTTACCTCATATCTCTTGGAAAGGTCCATTAAGAGGCGAATATGTTGAGTAATAAAATATTATAGTAGGCTAAAAATTTTTCAATATATCCTCATACATACAAATTAAATGGGTCCAATTATAGAACCTTAAAGAACTCCACAATTAATACTTTTCAATTCTAAATATGACGAATTTTTTACTATCTGATTTCGTTCAGTTAAATAGGAATTGAACCAATTGAGAGTGACTCCTCCGAATCCATATTTTTCTAGTTAATTTTAATTTCTTTTGTAGACCAGCTTTGGAGAAGGAGGCTACATCCATGATCGAAGCAGCCGGATTCAATGCTGCCAAAGCCCGTTGCGCAATAGAAGCTAAACCTCCAGTACAGTGGAATAAGGGCCGAGCATCCATCTACATTCTCCGAACAGCATTTGGTGTAGACTGGTGTGAACGGATCAGGATCATTTACGTAGGTGATGACGCCACAGATGAAGATGCAATGCAGGTAATGTAAACCATGAGATATACTCCCAGAAAATTCTGTTAGACTCAAGATTGTAACTTTTTTGGAAAAAAATGTTACAAAACCCTCGATCCATCTTCATTTGAAGATATTGCTACATCTTCTGGAACTCGAAGTTCGATATAGAAATACCCACTAAGCAAAGTAACATTCATTCAATATTTCAGTAACCTTCCATGGTAATGTTACATCAGAGTTTTCTGCTACCTTACTGCAAAGGTTCAGCAACTACTGAAACGGACGTTCAGCAATATTACTGATGGTATATATGCCATTATCAATTATTCCAGCTAGGTTACTGCAACATTGCATATAATATACAGGAAAATTGCAAATGTGATATTGAAAATGACGTCATATGACAATGTTGCAGCAACTACTGAAATGGATTGATGGATATAATCTTTTATAATTAGTAACTGCAGCAAGGTTACTGCAACATAGAATATAAATTAGTAGAAAATAACATATTCAATATTGTTATATAGCAGCAACTTACCACCAATCTTGTCTAGGTATTCCTTTCCATAACATAAATAGTAAGATTTTATAAATTACGTTACAGTAGGTTTGCTCGCTACTGAAGAATTTTTGGATTTTCACTACTTGCTACTAATATTGATAGAAAATGAATGCAAAATCTTCATGGGAAACAGATCAGTTTTGATATCTTGGAAAATATAATTCAGTATTCTACTTTTTAGAAACAAGCAGTGAAAACCCAAAAAATCTTCTGAAATGATACCTATTAATTCAAATATCCATTTATAGGTCAAAAGACAAAAATTTGATGATGAAAACTTTGCTTAAAATATCACAAAAATACAAATAAGTAATCATATTAAAATGTCAAAATTAAAAAAAAATCTGTTTGGCCTTATCAGGTACCTGAAACAAAATAATCATTGAATTGAATGTGCAGCTTAAATATCGATAACTTGATCTACTACCTAACCCAGCAAGTAACGTGTTTTTGCGAATTGTATCCAAGCCATCACAATTATTTCAAATGCATCATATCTGATAGATGGAAATGAATTTCTCACTGCATCTGAAACCAAAATATTATAAATAAATATATAATTAGTCAACTCAACAATCTATTATGGTCTTATTTAAAGAATGTACAATTGAACTTATCTATGATTATGACACTAGGTATTGTGCTTACATATTTGCTTTATATTCAAATTGAATAGATTCAAGTTTTAAAATTTGAATAGATTTTAATTCTTTGATTCTGAAATTGTCTTTTTTGCTGGTCCAATTGCAAAACATGGCACAATTATTTGTGAAGAAACGTTCAAGACTTCTTTCAACACAAACTTTTCATTCAAGCCACCAATATATTGTAGAACCTGCAAATGAAATCGAAATGTAAAAGTACTCTACATCATTCAGAAATGTAAATGTACTCTTCAAATTGACACTACTACCAGATTTTTTCGCAATATAAGGAGAAAAAACAGTTTTCTACTAAACGCAGAATGAGCATACCAGACCATCCTAACCTAAATAATAAAAAATGATGTATCGCCTTACCTTAATGAAGATGCCTTAAATTTATTAACATTATCCATTGTGCTGCTTCAACACTCATTGAAATCTTATTCAAAAAACAAAATTGCAGAAGAATATGTACTTTACTTAGGTACCTAGGTTGAGAAAGACAGAACGAATGAAAGTATCCAAAACGAAACTAACGCAAAGGCACGACAGCACGACACACAACAATATAATTTACATCAGCAAAATGGTGTAAGGCGCGTGCTTGTCTGGGATCTGGGTGACTGGATGTCGCCCCGTTAGGTGGCATCTCATCAAGATCGGGAAATTCAAAATTGGTTGGTTTCCTGATAGACGAAATATCATTCCAAGTTTCTTTATACTGACCATTTAAAATTGTCCTAGCGTATCATTTTGTATATTTCTGCGATGAAGCAATCGAAAACTGAAAATGTATTGTGTTTTCTAGGTACTGTCAATATTGTTTGTAGTTAGCTCGTGTAAGGTTGTAAATATTATGGAATTTCAAACTCAGTGCAACATTGCGATTCGAATTTGTTAGATAGTTCCAAATGTAACTTGTACTCACATTGTTCGTAGCTAGTTTCTGTATTGTTGCATTTACAATGAACTTTCATGGATCATGTAACATTGCACTTGAAACTCAATCAATAGCTTGCTTTTTAACTTACAAACAACTTGTCTGTAGTTTCTTCTGTTATGTTGAAATCTTTGATATAGCATTAAGCCTTATGCAATATTATATTATCATTTTACAATGGCAAACCGTACATAATATTGTGGCAATATTTAGTAACATTACATGTTTAGTGGGTACTGCCTTCAAATCAATCTCCTCGACGCTCAGTTCGAATGCAACCACAAATAACACAGTTATTATCAAAACTACAAACGATTCTCCCACTATGCTTCAATTTTCTAAACTTGACGCTGAAAATTTTGCATAAAGGATGACATCGGTCTCACAGACAAATTATTCATTTTCAGTTTGCAAAATGTAAATGAAATATCAAACGAAAGAATACAAAGTGTTATTTGAGCAAATTGTATTTTCGGTTGGCATGTGTCGATACTCTCTAGAACGCTTCTCAATCTACAGCATCTCTGATATGCATCTCAGTCAGTTCCGCTTTTCTACATGCACCAGCAACTTCTTCTCATGCCCTCTCCTGTCATGTCCTCTCATGTCGATACGTGGCGCAGTGGTAGGAGCGTCCGCCTCTGGGAACAAAGGTCCGGGGTTCAAGCCCAAGTTGGAGCAGCTATTTCTTAAATTCAATTTGACCGATAACATTATTGAAATCTCATGGCTCGACTGGGGTGAGTCCTGTACGATTCACTATTGCGTTCCAATCAACAGTGCTGCTCCTAAGCAAAAGCAAAGAAAATGAGTTTGAGAAAAAATGTCTGTCAGTCGTGCTAGATACAAATATAACAGACCATAAGGCTACTATTGCTGCTTTTCCTAGTACTATAAAACAAAAAGACACAAGAGAATACATTAAAAAAAATATTAAATTACGATAATATCGTTAACGAATTTACTATACACAATTTCTCTGATTTCTACAGGTTAGATAACCCAAATGATATACTGAACTACCTTCTTGAATTAACAAACGGAATAATAGATAGAAACACAATGAATATAAGGAACTGTGGCAAAAATAAAAGAAAAAAAGAGTGGATAACAAACGGTCTTATAAACTCTGTAAATAGAAAAAACGCACTATATGTCAAATATAAATCGCAACCACTTAACGATGAAATAAAAAATTAATATTTAAATACTCGAAGACTTGTCAATAAATTGATAAAGATAAGAAAAGCTGAATACTATAGGTCGCAAATTGCAAAAAATAAAAATGATTCGAAAACGTTGTGGAAAATAGTTAATGAATTGAAAGTAAAAAAAATCTGATAAAAAAATCGAAAGCATACTCGGCACAAATAATGTAACCCTCACAAATTCAAAAGACATTGCGAACGAATTCAATAACTATTTTGTTAAGGTAGGTGAAAATTTAGCAAAAAAAAATCAAAAAGCCCAAAACTTTCGAACCAACCAGAAAAAAAGCGTGTAATTCGTTCTACCTAGCTCCCACCACTCAAGACGAAATATGTATCCTAATGAAAGAACTGAAGTCCGGCAAAGCACCTGGATGGGATGCAATAAATGCTGATCTCTTGAAAAAAATCAACGTAGCTATATCCCCACCCCTGTGCCATGTGATAAACTGTATTTTTTCCAGTGGAATTTGCCCAGATGGATTCAAGAGAGCGGTAGTAACGCCAATTCATAAAAAAGGAGATCGTAGGATTATCAGCAACTATCGACCCATCTCCCTAATTACATGCTTTTCCAAAATATTCGAAAGGTCACTAAAAAATCGCCTAACTAAATTTATTGAAAAATATGACATAATCTCGGAACAACAATTTGGTTTCAAAAAAGGCGTTTCCACCAACGATGCCATTGCAGCGCTCACAAGCACCATTTACGAAAAGATTGACAACAGTAAACCTTCTATCTGTGTGTTTCTGGATCTTGCCAATGCTTTCGCTACTGTGAACCATACGCAGCTGTTGGAGGTCTTGGACGATGCAGGAGTACGTGGAACACCTCTCAAGTTGATACAAAGCTATCTACAAAACCGTATCCAGGTGGTAAAAGTGAATACAGAACTAAGCCAAGAACAAACTGTTGATTATGGAGTGCCTCAGGGGACTGTATTATGACCACTGTTGTTCTCTATATATATATCAATAGCCTAACCTCTCTTGATTCGTGCGGCAAAATATTTTGTTTTGCCGACGATACTGCAGTCGTATACTCAGCTCCATCGTGGGAAGACCTGAAAAAGAAGAGTGAACGAGATATCGCTTACATCATAAATTGGTTTAATCATATGCAACTCACTATTAACTACGAGAAGACATTATTCGTCCCTTTCGCGAGTTATACATCATCATTACCAACTTACCAAACATTGTCAATAGACAATCAGGGAGTGATAATAGATGTTAAGTCTGCGGATCATATAAGGTATCTAGGCATAACGATTGACAAACATTTACGATGGGACGAGCACGTCAACACGGTTAGTAAAACTTTAAGATATATGATATACAAATTCAAGAACATCAGAGATTTACTGGATACAGCTCACCTGAGAATCTCGAATTCAATATTCAATCCTCAGCTGGGGAGGTATTTTACCAATACATCTTAAAAAATTAGACATCATTCAAAAAAAAATTCTAAAAATAATATTCAATAAAAAACATACTTACCCCACAGTTAGCCTATTCCAGGACGCAAATATTATGAGCATAAGAAAGCTGTTTGTATATAGCATCATTGTCCACCTTCACAGAAATAAGAATATATTGACAAAAATAGAGCACGGCTACTCAACACGGGCAAAATGCAGTGAATATGTGAGACTACTCAAAACGAAAAAATCAGTAGGACAAAGATGTTTTACTCACTTAGCAGGCAAAGTATTCAATTTCTTACCTGAGATGTACAAACTATATATTTATAATATAAATTCCGTTCCACTCCTGAAAAAACTTTTTAAAAAATTCCTGTTGAACATAAACCTCGATACTGTAGATATGCTACTAGAAGGCTGAGGGACGTATAATACTAACGTTTACACCATCTGAATGTTTTACAATTAACCTTCACAATTTAAACTTTCATATGATATCCAATTGTAAACTGTACCTATTACTGTTCAAATTCAAATTATAATATTATTCACCCCAACAACACACTAGTGTTAAGGGGTTACTCACATGTTTATGTACTTGCTTAATGTAATTATTTGATACTATTATTTTTGAAATAAACATATATTATTATATTATTATAAGGTGACGTATGGTGTCAGTAACAAGGCCTACCGAACATATAGTGACTCATGAATGACCAGAGATGTCGATGCCACTATAAACATCAAATGAAAGAAAGGTTTGCCTAGGAAGAATCGTTGATTTTCTGGCGTTATGACCAACGGATATTTGCTTCAAATATGATATATTTTTGACACCATTTTCTTAATTTCTCATATACTTCGAAATGATAATAACGTTTACTCATAATCAAATGCTACAAGTATAAAATAAATGTGTGGGTACCCATTTTTTTGAAGAATATTGTTACCAAAGTATACAACGGATTTTTTAGAAACAATTCTACAGTTTAGAAAGGGTATAGTTAGTCGATTATTAATAATAATTTCTATGAACATGAACATTCAAAACAGTATAAGACTGGTCATGACCTTTTCTGTATTTACATATTTCTCCAAATGGAACTTTTAGAATTACAAAGAAACGAAAAATAACAGCAAAGTAATAATAATAATAATAATAATGTTTATTCACTCAGTAATAACTCATAATTCATGAAGGAACGACAACTCTAGTGTGAAGTAAACACAGGATCCCACTAAGGCATAGCCAGCGCATGGGCTTCTGAATGCTATCAACAAATGAAAGCTTTTTTCATTATCAGAGTATTCAACAAAACCTAATAGATTTTTGAACAATATGGTGAATTATAACATATTTAGCATTTTTAATTGAAATTACGAGAAATAAGCAATATAAGCTAATGTTTCATCAAGCTATGATACTCCTATCCTAGTATAATCTTAACCCTAATGATAATATAATCCTGATCTAAACCCTAAAAATAATATACTTAATTCGAACAAACGAAGTAAAAATAAAAAGAATAAATTGGATTTTCGTTTTAGCCGCGATTTCAGACAGATTTACTTGGATCGATTATGTTGTGGATGCATTCTCTGCCAACTTCTATGACAAACGTTTTAGATGCGTTTTTAAATAGGTTGTTTGAGTTTATACATCTCGTATTTTGAGGGAGGTGGTTGTAAAAACGTGCCGAATTATATGTATATCCTCTTTGACCTATAGTTTTAGAGGAAAATACAGTTTTCAAGAGATTGTGCTCCTTAGATCTTGTGCTATAAGTGTGACTAGGTATTTGTGCGTCATTTTCATATTTGTGGTGAGCTATGACTACCTTCAGAAAGTATATATGTCGCAATACCATAATGTTTGTTTCTTTGAAAAGCCTTTCAGTAGGATATAGAAATGGTTTTCTGAAAACGAATTTGATAAATCTCTTCTGTAGAACTTCTAGATTTTTCAGATGATAGCTTGCAGCGCTACCCCAGCCAATTATCCCATAAGACAGGCGTGTCTGAATCAATGAAAAGTAGATTATTCTGAGATGAGCAACATTCGTGATATTTTTGAGGTATCTGAATCTGAACAGGAAACTCCTGCATACTTTTACTAATGTGAACATCCCACCTCATATGACAATCTATGTAGATTCCGAGGTATTTCACATGGTTTGAATAATTTATTGTAATTGTATGTCCATGGTTATTAATATTCAATGAGTTATAGTCGGGCAATTTATTTTTATAGCAAGAGAATGGGATAAACCAAGTTTTATTGAAATTTATGCTGAGTAGCTTATGGTTGAAACAATCTATTATATTTTGTATATCATTTTCAACTGTGTCCTTCAGGTAGTTCCAAGAATCTGCCTCATAAAAAATCACCGTATCATCAGCAAAGCTTAAAATGGTGCCAGCTGAATTCAATGATTTTTTTTCACTCATATTTTCATTGATCATTACGTATTGCTCCCTATCAGTTCAGATATGATTTCACTAAGTCATGTGCAATGCCTCTGAATCCAAGATCGAATAGTGTATCTAATAACTGGTTGTGTTCAACAGTATCCAAAGCCTTTGATAGGTCAAGAAATACTGCTAATGATACCTTTCCACTTCCCAAGCTTGTATATATTTTTGATGTTAAGGAACAGATTGTGTCTGATGTTAATGTGCCCTCCCTGAAGCCAAATTGCTTGTCTAAGACTAATTTGTGCTTCTTGAAGGAAGAATCCATTAAATGTCAATTTCTTTTTGGGAGAAGAAATTTTTTTAGTTTGGTATTAAATTCAGTCATATTTCTAAAATTTTTTCTGTCTATGAATTTTGATAGAGCTTCATGAATGATTATTTTCTGGTTACATCGGCTACAGAATCTAAATAGAACATATTGTCGTGTATGGTAATTGCGAATTCCTGAATTACTGCTCAATGTTAAATTAGATTTCATCCTTTCATTGATAATAAGGTGATAGTGTCTATTTCATAATGATCTTCCAAAGAAACTATGTCTATCATTGAATGAAGTTTGTTGTTGGAGTAACAATTATTGGTAGACGATACAGGACTTTCAACTCTTTCGTGTATACAGCGGAGATTTTGTTAAGATAATTTTTAGAACAAGTTCCCCATATATTGATTATTGATTCTACCTGCTTCTTGACTCACTCGGCATTTTCGAATTTATTGCAAAATTAGATGATTCAGCTATATCAGAAGGCATATAGGTTTAGGTTTGAACGTGAGTGGGCCCGTATCAGGCCCTCAACTATCCAATCTCTTGTCGAAATTGAGGAATGAATTGGGAGAACAATTTACCAGGTTTTCTGGCCTTACTGTCGTATCGCCAAATATTGAGAATCTGGTTCTGGCCGCTGCAGGGCATGTACACAGAATGTGTTCAGCCGTTTCATCATCCTCCATGCATGCATGCAAGTCCGATTTTATGCATGTGATGTTTGGGTTTGCAGTGGCCAGTGAGCAAACCTACTATAACTCTGAGATGCGCTCTACTGAGTTCTAGCAGTTTGTTAGAGTCCTGTTTTTTCCTTGTACAAGCAATAAATGCTTTGGAATGGGCTAGGCCCGGTAGACTACGCCAGTACTCGAGTCTTTTATTGTCTGCCCAAGCTGTTATGACATTCTTGGCAGTGCTATATGCTAAACCGATTACCGGTTCTGGTCCAGTCAACGTTGTTTCGCCCCCCCCCTTTTGCTAGGGCGTCCGCTATTTCGTTTCCTTCTAGGCCTGTGTGACCTGGTATCCAGACTAGGGTAACGTTGTTGCGTTGCGCCAGTCGGTTTGAGGTGTATCTGCAGTTCCATACTGCCCTAGATTCAAAGCAGTTGGATTCAAGCGCTTTAAGTGCAGCTTGACTATCTGAAAATATTTTTATTGTTTTTCGTGTGTGGTGTCGATTTTCCAGCTCCCTGGCACACATTTCAATGGCATATACCTCTGCCTGAAATATCGTAGCTAGTTTGCCCATACTGAACGAGCGTTTCACTACTGGGTTCATCCCATATATTCCGGCTCTGACGCCTTCCTGAATTTTGGAACCTTCGGTGAACCAACGTTCATTTGCCCTACACAGGTTGGTTTCATTCCGGACCCAGTATTCTCTTTCGGGAAAGACCACAGTGTAGGACGTGTGAAGGTTGACAGTTTTAGGCATGATGTCTGAGGGCATTCCTAGAAGGCATATAACACCAGAATTTTGTACTCTTGTGATTTGAAAAACTCGCTAATTCTTCAGCTCGTTTTGGCAAAAAATACATTTGTCTAAAAAATAAAATTTGTCTTTTCCTTCATAACTGTTTACGAAAATATATAATAATATCATTATGTTTAATAGAGGCAAATGACACATAAAAGGTGAATACCACTAGTGGCGCACACCCAGTAATCGATATGGAAGGTAGTGTCCATCAAAGATGTATATTAACGGCTAGAAGTAGCGAGTCAATAAGAATCTTACTAGAAGAATTGAAGAATTACAGCTGGCTACCGTAAATTCATTAACAAATATACAGAAAAAAGTGGAAACAATAAGAATTGAAGTTAAAATACTCGAAAATTAAAAAAAAAAAACACTGACAAATCAAGTGTCGACGTTTGAAATGAATTTGAAGAAAACCAAGGCGAAAACCAAGACACACCCATACTTTGTTTCAATTGACAGCAATCAAATTGTAAGTAGAGAAACCAAGAACCAAAATGTATACTACTGGGCTGAGAGACAGGATACAACCCACCTATAACTGTTTTGTTCTGCTTTGAATTCGGAAGACGAGAAATTTTAATTGAAGCAGAACTCAAAGGAAAGGAAAGAAAGAGAAAACTCACTTCAACTATCTATACTATTTTTACTCTATTGTGATTTACAGAAAGTGATATATTTCTCCATATCGAATAAACAGATTCAAGGGGAGCTGATTCCACGCCTTTTCCTTTGTTTAATTATTCATCTGCCTTTGTCTAATGACTAATTTGATGAAATGATTGAGCAAGATATCGTCATATCGAATGATTTATATTTACATATCAAAAGAAATGTCGATGAGCTCCAATCTTAAACATCAAGCGTGTTCATTGTTTGACTGATAAAATCTGATGGAGTTATCAGCACATCTTGGTACTACATTTAGGTGTGGTGTATTTATCAATGGAACGTTTATTTTTGTCAACAAAATGCTCGTGATGAAGTCATGTACTTATTCAACAGATACCACTCGTGTTTTACGCTAAACGTCTGCCTAAAAACCTGGAAACACATCATCAAACTACTAATTGCATAGAGTACAAATTCTACTTTGGACTGCTCTGTTCAGAATCAAGCTTGCGTAATGCATCACATACTGAAGCACCCGAAACAATGTACTCACAGAAGAGACGAGGGTATCGGATACTTTTACCGATATATACGGCTATCGATACGGGTACCGATATATATGGGTACTGATACGAGTACCGAGTGTTTCACTGAAAATTTATCGGGTCAGAGTACCAGAAATGTTACTGGAGTAAGTCGACTATTTGTACCAAGTTCTGCCTAGCCCTGCTCTAGTACAGATTTTCCTTCTTCAACATCTACCCCTACACTATGTCCCTTTTCAAAGTGTCTTCAGCATCTGCGAATATTTCCTATATATCTATAAAGATAATTTTTCATATGATCTGTGGAACGTGTGTACATGCTTTGTTTTGTAGTTCCGATATATACTCCACCACAGCTAAATACGGCAGCAACAAATACGTCATGAAAAAATTTAAATATTATTTTCAATCAAGGTATCACATGACCTATGCCATTTATATATTTCAGATACACGCAGAAAAAATGGTTCACATGGAGGAAGTAGTCCATCCTCAGAGTGAATTTTCAGTTTAAAGAAACTAAGTAAAAATCGAAGTCGTCTCCACAATATATATTTGACTCTTAGGGTCAACGTGTAACAAATGCTGTCTTTATAATTAAATAGAGCATTATCACAACTGATTCGACCGAGCGGAGTCGTTAAAACAATAATAATTGGGAACGTTGGGCTCTAATTCTAGGAACCAGGAATCATACCTCACAGCATTTAAGATTTTAACTCACCTTACTTTTTCATCAGATGATCCCGACTTTCTATACTAGATGCTGGATTGAGAACTCGTTGCGGAACTCACTTTAGCACTCAAATTTACTTACTCTGTTCAACTCTACTAATTAAAATATTTTTATCTCAAATCAAAAGGATTTTGTGAACTGGAATGTGAACTTTTGAGAATAAAAAGCCAGAATGCATAACACTTATATCTATTAACAAAACAATAAAGAATAACAACAAAAGATGTTTGGGACATTTCTCAAATTAATTGATAAAGCAACTTCTGATTTTAACTGATAATATGATTTAAACAGAAAAAAAAGGTGAATGAGGCCAGATGATTTACTAATAATTTAACAAGATAAACTGCAAAAGACTCTAAATAATTCAAATACAACAAATACTAAGAGTTGATTAGAAGAATCAACTTTTTAGAGACAAGTGGAAAAGATCCACTTTATATATATTCAAAGAATGAAAATTAACGATATTACCCAGATTGAATATTGTGTTGAACAGAGTTGAAATTTGACAATTACAATAACTTGAGTAAACTAATAAAAATGCGCAATCACATGTTGACCTGAACGAATGAAACGAAAGACTAACCTATTTTTCAACCCTAATTTCAAAGTTGGCATGGTCCTCCCCCCTTAAGAACTATGGGTGGTCCCTGAAAATATAACAACTGGCCTCTCACAAGAACATAAAGATATGCGAACTATTTGACTGTTTGTTTCTCTATTAAGTATTCTGAAATGCCCAATTTTGATATAAATACACACACGGAAACACTTAAAAATAATCAATAACATCGTCTATTTTAAGAGGACCCTTGGTAACCATGTATTTCTGAGAATATTTACTAGAATAACATGAGTTTTCGAGGGTTTGAGAAAACATTTCAGATATTTGAATTCGGGTTTGGGTCTGATTTAAATTATTATTTCCGGTCATAAAATTCGTTTGGTTACAAACGCAGCTTTGGCAATAACTTGTCAAAAGTGAAGTTGTATCAACATAACAATATCAAAAACATGTCAAGCATAGAAATTCTCAACTGAAGATGAGCATTTCTCATTGTTTTGAATTAAAAAATGATGGTATTTGATTGGTTTATATAATATGAGGGAAATTGTCAGGGGTACTACCGCGAATGCTCGCAATACTGTCGATAGTAATTCTGACAGAAATCAATAAAATGTAATATGTAATATATCTGACAGAACTATCGACATTTTTGTGAGCACGAGTAGTATTTATTGAGATAATTTCACGAAACAACAAATTAAAAAAAAGTTCCAATGTCCAATTTTTCAATAGTTATATATAATGCCTGATAAACATGAAGTCTGTCAGACTGACATTCATATCAGTAGCAAGATGATATTATATTCTCCGTTTTTGTTTGGATACGAGGTTGTGATGACAAAGTGGTAATACCGGCTCGAGAGGAAGGAACAATTAGAGACGTATATGTCTCTTATTGGTCCTAATATTGTAGGAAATGAGAGTTTCATACAGCGAATGAAATTGTAGAAGAAGTCTCTCTCGTTTTTCTGAGAACCCATTTTTTTCGTCTGTTCAATATTTGCTGAAATTATCATTTTTAATCATCTCAATCCTTCAATATTGTTGGGACGAATTGCAAACGTTGTTCACATGAAACCATAACATTCAGATTGAACAAATTTTGGATCGATTTCACAAAGTAGTGAAACAACTTATTTTGTTCAATAAAATTTTTGAATGTTGGGTCATTTCACTTGTTACTTGGTTGAACATGAAGTCTTTCGAACGAAATATCGTCATATTGATTCACATAAAATTTCGAACTAATCCTGATACATACGCCGAAAACACAAAAAAAGTATACAACTACAATGAATATTCTCCCTTAATACCAAATTATTTGAGAAAAATATTTTGTTCCATCAATAAATACTGCAAGTCTTTAGAAGCTTGTTTTTTTTTCTGCAGGTGCAAGTAATTTTGTTTGTTTGACAATACTGGTAACAAAAAGAAAGTAATTGTCTTAGCAGAATTGTTTTTACCGTGAAAGTAACATTTGTGATTTTTATATTTGAAATTACTACGAGGGTTCCATTTTACAATGTGTTCACCTGGCTTCAATATCCCATCTTGTTTTCCAAATAATTTTGCGGGTGTGCAAATCGTGCTCAGTGTACAGAAGTATTATTCAATATATTAATTTCACGTTTTTTTGTATACAACATTCTCTCCTCCTTTTTTCCATAAATGTTTATTTCAATTATAATATTTGAGTCATATATTTTTTCTACCTGTTCCTCTAAACGTTTCAGGCCCTCAAAGGAATGGCGGCTACCTTCAGAGTGACCACTTCCCAGATCACGAAAACCTCAGCAGAAAGGCGACTTCCTTCCACTGACAGCGTCCTCACCATGTTGAAATGGGTGGAGCGACATCTCAGTCGAAGGAAGCCGAGCTTGGACCCGACAGGTTACCGAAGGAATTCTACTCAGCTCGCCAAGCACGCTATGCAAATGGAGATGTCGATGTCTCAGAAAACGAATTCGCTCTCTCCGGAAGCCATTACCGGCAAAATTTAGACAGTTCGTAGCGTTAGTGATTTTTGTATATAATGAAGTAGAGTTATAGCAATAGTACAGGGTGTTGGGTTCAGCGGAGGCTCTAGGAGTGAGTTGATCGATTCAGCAGTGAAACAGATTAATGTTATATAATATACTGCTCATCAATTGAGATGGACACATAACAAGGGTCATTAAGTTCTCTTGATCAATATAATTGGAAAATCCTGAACTAAATATGTGAGAGAAGGGTGGGCAAAGTGTCCACGCTTATTTTTCCAATGAGAAAATGTTGGTTCGTGCAGAAAAATTAGATCAGCTTTGATCTGGACACTTAAAAAGAAATAATAAAATCCCCGATGCTCTTCCAAAAAGACATTTTGCTCACCTGGTAGGGCAAACTGGGCAATGATTACAATGAAAGAGAAGGTAACATTTTGTATGCTCTTATAATTTTATCGTACTATGCAGATATAAGAAATAACCTCATTGTCCTCGCGTGTCCAGCTTAGAAAACTTGATACACCCTTTTTTTCTCTACAATAGAAAAATACACAGAACAAGCAAAATAAATCACTAACGCCACTGTGTTGATAGTACTTACTCAAACAAATCACCAATAATCACCTTCGATTATTTTTTTTCCAGTTCTAGTTTAATTTTCTTTTGGTTTTCTCTTCTCTTTCTCTGCTGATTCAACGTCATTCTGGTATGGGCCTGATGTCAAAATGGCATTTATCTAAAAATCGAAAAAAACTCAAGCTATTGTTCAATTTTCTTATTGAAAATTATATTTACCCATAATCACCTATTCCCCATAAAAAATGCAAGAAACACTGTGTGAGAGAGAGTGGCCCTATTTGAGGGCCAAGTAGCCATAGCCGTATATCCACTTTGACTTCTTTGAAATCATTACGTAAATCCACTTCTATATTTGGCTAAAAAACTGACCATGCGCCTTGGTTGGTTGGTTGAAGACTGACGAGCGAGATACCAGGTATACCGTTGATGTTTCTCTTAGTACTCAGAGCAGCTAGGGTCTATTGTATTGTTCCGTCGTCAAAGGTTCCTAGTTAAAGAGGCCTGCATTCTTCACCAAGTCTATTTACTAGGTGTTTCGGGTTTGTGCCTATTTCTATTCCAAACGCTGGTTCTGGGCCTGTGAATGGTGATTCAGATGCTTGTTTTGCAAGTTGGTCTGCTTTTTCAGACCATGAACCTTTCTCCGACATAAACGTGTTTTCTCTTTCCTTCCTTCCTTCGCTATTTCAAGATAATTCTCGTCTGAGCCTGACGTCAAAATAACATACAGCTCAATAACAAATCTGACTCATGCCAAAGATTCATTTGATTTTCTCAATATTCTCTTATTCAAATATAACGTTTTCTCAACGTGGTTACTTTGCCCACCCTTTCCATATTCTTCATGAAAAATACAAAAGATATTGTGTCAGGCAGAGTAGCCATATTTGGGGGCAAAGTAGCCAGGGCCTCGTACACTTCCTCCTCTTTCACATCTTTATATAAAAACGACTCTTCCTCGGACTAAAAAACGGACCATATATACACGATCCTACAACAAAACTTTTTTTTTATCTCAAATCGTACTCTTACTGTAAATCATATTTATTTGGAATCTGTACTTGGTTTCTGGTACCTCACAACAGCCTATTCAAAAACATGAAAATCTTGAATCACCGTCGACCACGTGACCAGAACAGCTCCGAGCCTGATGATGGAGAACTATTCGAGTAGATGAAACGTTTACTGCTGCGTTTCATCACCTTACTATGACCACTCTCTGTCATAAATAAAAGTACCAAAGAAATAAATAACCAAAACAGAAGTGATGGAAGCTCTTATTATATGTATTATCTCTGTAGTTTGGATAGGCTGCTGGATTCAGTTTGATCACCAGGTTTTTTCAAAAAAAAAAATAAATCTAGCTGATGAACCCGTGATATTATGTTTCATCATTCAAGTCCCGCATGATATGAACGGTAATTATCATAAATGAGAAATAAATTGCTTCTAGTGCATCAAAGAATTAGGTACCTACTCATATGCTCCAAAACCAGTCGCCATGTTCTGAGAGACACATCTTATTCCCTAATGAAAATCAGTAAATCTTTATCTACCACCTTTAGTAGTGGTTTGGGACATTATATTCTTCTATAGGACTCTCACCTAAACCTATATAAAACCGAAAACCGTTTAAAAACGAAATATTTTCCATTGTCTTTATCATCCCCCACATCGGTGTTAAATTTTTATTCTGAAGACAATGCATTTGTTCTTCTTTTGATCAAGACTGCCTTGAGTTCTATTTACTCTAACTGTCCAGAAGATACAATGGAAAACTAAGAAGAACAAAGATAATCTGTTGATAATTAATTCTATTCACACTTTTTTTGAAAATTGATTATTGGAAAATTGTCATTAATTAAATGGCAGCATAAGACCAAAACTAAGACTTCCATTCCTCGACACGTGCTTCGAAACTCATGTGTCGAAGTGAAAAGACTCCAAATTTTGTGTTGGTATACCTTATCGTGTTCATCACTAAACCAAAGATTACTAACAGCAGAAATGCAATTGTTACCCATGTCAATTGTTGAGCAGTGTATTAGCTCCAGGAATGGCGGAATCTATACTTCCTCATATACTGCCAGGAGTAGGTACTGATAAGGTATGTTTTTGTTTTGAAATAAATGGAATAAAAACCTGGGCTAACTTTGTGAATGTCCCAAAAAATTCCAGTTCCAGTCCATAAATGAGCAAACCATCAAACATTCCCATGTTACCTACCGTTTAACACAAGTGTCACAAATTAGATCCTAACGCACAAATTCGTGAAATTTTTCACATCGTGAAAGTTGTGGATACTACACATGGAAATGGAGGATCACTTACATAAATGAACTGAAACTTATTTTACTTCAGCTGAAATAATACTTCAGCATGTAGCTCATATCATTTACATCCAATTTTTCCATATTCAAATTACGTACTGTACAGTTTTAGGAAAATCAAAGCCAAAGTCAAAAGTCAATCAACAATATATTTTAACGTCAGAAGTTTTTCAGCTAATCAAAAGAAGTTATTGTTATTTGTACAAGATGGAAAAAGTTCATAACTATTATCACTATTTCTTGATATTCATTCATATGCATAGTTGCTTATGAATTTAGCATTGTCTTCTCGACTATCAACAATACGAACTTGAGTGCATAGTATGAAACTTGATTTCTATCAAAACATCATTTACATCCGAGTGATAGATGAACGGTATTTAATATTATTGGAGAACATCAATAAACTTACTCGCCAGTTACGTATACCAAAAAATCATTCACATTTAGCTTTCTTCAATACAGTTTACTACGAAAACGATAGTTTAAAATCGATCAACTTATATACAAAATACTGCTAGAGCAGCTGGAACTGAAACACCCTGTAAGTAACTAGTTTCTTAAGTGTGACATTCCCCAGACTGAGAATACGTATCACACATAATTATAGATAATATCCTGAAAGAAATCATGTTTTTATTTTTATAATTTTGAAAGCCACCTGAAAATATTGCTGAAAACAAATAACTCAACCTTATCCTGAGATGAAATGTAATATTCTTTCCAGTAGAATTAAGCCAAACTAGATATTTTTTCCGATCACTGCTGCAGTTTACCAGTCGTATTTGTTTCACAGAGTGGAATTCTTATGTATGTGAACGTTTTAAAAGTAATATTAAATATATTATTTACTTGTCAAACCATTGTTTCATTTATCTAACGGAGACGATCCATCTCATTCACTGGAAGCGAGACACTACTGGGTAGGTGATAAAACTTATCAAAATTTTTTTGTTATTTTTTTTTATTTTTTCTCTCTCAAAATTGTCATTAGCGTTAAAATTAACTCAATTGTAAATGCAAATATAGTAGAAATACTTACATCAGCACATTGTAGATGTAGTCGGACTTGTTTTGAATGATAAACCCTCCATCTTTGGCAAGTAGGGTGGGGTACAAGCAGATTTACAGATAAGTGAAATAATACATAAGAGTAGAGAATATCACTGTCAAAATATGAAACCTGCCATTGTATGGTGGAAAATTACATTAAACTGTGAATAAATCAAATCCAACCATTGACAAATTATATAATTATTATTATTATTTCCAAAAATCATGAACTCTACAAAAAAGTAATAATACAATAAATTGTCTTGCAAAATTCTTGGAATTGATGAAATATTGAATAATGTTTTGAATGAATTCGAAAATTGGTAGTTATTCTGCTAAAACTTTTCATTTTCATTCTTGTTCCTGAAACACAAAAGTTTATGGAATATTAAATTGAATAATTTCGAAATGAGATTGTAATAAACAAAAAAATTTCACCTATAATCTCCCAAGTGCTTGAATAATTATTGCCGTAAATTTTTCGAGTACATGAATTTTCCTAAAAAAATCATTTACGAGATAAATTTCCTGCAATTATTTCAAGCACGCGGGGGATTCGGTAAGAAAATTTCACACCAAAATATATTAAATTAATGCTGATTTCATCTGACTAGGAGATCATTCAAGGCAAAACAAGTTTTCAGTGGGCCATGAATGGCTTTAGTTGACACAATGAAATGACAAATATGCATTCGTATTGTGGCGGTGTGCTTAAAATGTGTGTCTTTCAGAGAAAGGCGGATAGCGCTTTGCTGAATAAACCATAAAAGCGCTTCACAAGTCTACTAGACGGTCCAAATTACAGACCACTGAACCGCTACAAATAAATCCAGCGGAAAACAAAGCGCTTCATTTAGCTGCTGGAAGACATGTCAGCCGTCTATCACGTGAAGCGTAAAGCAGCTGCAGCCGCTGCATGGTGTTAGACGCACCCATTGAGTATTGATATCCTAACCACTAACTAGTTAGGCTCCATTTTCTAGTTCGTATTGTTGTAAAACTGGTAAAGTTGTTTTCAAAGTTTCAGAGGAATAACATTGTTTAAAAAAAATTGTTGTTTAAAATTGTTTTTTTTCCGTTTACCAGCTGTCGTCCCCTTACGAACGGCTGCCCTCAGAAGTCGAAACGTGTGCGAGCCAAGGATTAACGAGGTCTTACCTTTTTACGTGCGATTCCTAGCACTTTCTAGGGCCATCAGAAAAATGTCTGCAGTCGCCATGGTTTGATACACCGCCAACTGGCAGCCAAAGTGATTGAAACATGTCGCTTTAACCAGTCGTCTACATAGCGGAGAATACTTCATATTTAGATAATACATAATGGAAGAACAACAAAAATATACATTATTCATATCTCGAAGAACTTTGCGAAGATAAAAGGAATCACCCATATTTGAAATACTCAAACAAAAATAAGAAATCAATCAGTACAAAGAAAGCGTCTGGAAATTTCAAACAAGTTCTCACGGAAAGATGAGTTGAATAAAATTGTTTCAAATATTGAATGCATGTAGTCAAGTATAGATAAACATTCGATTGATATAATTTTTTATCGATAGACGTATTGATTATTGAAATGCAAGGAGCCCTCAAAATATTTTCAGACACAATCGAAATAGCTAGTAAATACATAATCATGAAATATTATCTCCTTTCACATGAAAAATAAAATTCCTTTCGTACATGAAAGCAAAATGTCGACTATCACATGTTGAATATTTGAGAGAAAAAATTCCACTTATTAATTTCGTCCAGGGTACCCTGGAGGTTAAAAATTTCCGGAAGTTTTTTGGGTTGTCATGGCCTCCGAGCAATAAAAGATATAGAGAGGGCTTTCCTGTCTCTTGAAAGCAACATACCCGACGTTGTTTATAAATATCTCAGCCCGAATCATGTTAAAAAAGGGCATTGTCGTTTGCACTCGGTGATCAGGTTGGAATTCCGTATTATTTTCCCTCGTATCTTGACGGTCATGTTTGTTTACGTCCGTTTACGACTTAATTATCTTCTTGTTAAATCAAACCATGGGCGTCGCAGCATGGTAATAATGACATAACCCATATTTGTTCGGCATTTTTAGTGGTATTAAATAAGTTGATTTTTATTGATTTTGCTCAGTTCCATACCGATTTTGTTGAAATAGCTGTAAAAAAAACTTTGTTACTATGTAGGTCAACTAAACGATTACCTATCGATAATTAGGAAAAAACTTGTTGCAATGTAGATACACTAAAAAGTAAGTAAGTTAGTAAGCAAACACACCCAAATTCAAATCATAAGATACTAGCTATTATAGACTCAATCTGAAGGGTACTGAAATGTTTTGCTTAGATACAGGGATTATTACGTAGGTATTTCATTCATCAGAGGTTTTCGATGTCCCCACTTGAAATAAATTTTTTAAACATGGAATATCACATATATCAATATGAATAATCGATCTGGAATATTGTCAGTGGCGTATCGCTTCCGGATATACCGGACGTGGACATAAACTTCTTTACTGTAAATGGAACATTGTACATCACCGCTAGTTTGAAATCTAATCAATGGGTGGAGTGTTATTTTCAATATTTTGAGAGAGCCCCGGCAGATACCTCATTGAATTTATTAAATCCTTCAATGAAGATTGAGTCTTGAGTACCTATATTTTTCTGAACGTGTGGAATGTGGATATCACTTCTGGATCTAGTCTCATAGTGGTGGACTTCAAAATTGTAACTTTATTTATCATAGAAGGCAATAATTCCCAACATAAAACTTTCTGTCAAATATATATCACTAATTCAAGAAAAAATTTGTGTATCATGGTTCTAATTTTTCATGTCCCTCTTGGATAAATGGAGATAAGCACAGTTTGTATAGTTATTTTAGAGTTTGGGAAGAAGCAGGAAGTTGAATAATAACTACATAAAACATTCTCGTTTTCCTACCAGACTGATTTGTAATATCGATTGCTCCCTAAGCCTAGCTCTACGCAAGTTAAGAAATAACTATTTGACATCTTTAAAAACATTTCAACTATCTGCCTCAGGATATCAATAACCTGAATTAAGAGCAAAAATCAGAAAAAGAGTTAAACAGCCACTAAGGCTATACTTTGGATGCGCAATGATACACTTTCAACATAAATTTGAATACAATCTCGTATGTGTATTATAGTTTATGTGTAAATTCTTATGTGTATCATAATTCATGGATAGCGTAAATAGTATAGTATAGCTTACTAATGTGATTCAACGATTTGAATATTTTGACTTTTTTACTTAAGCACTTTCATTTATTTTTTCAGTATTTCTGACCTTATTCTATGCTAGCAAGAATCTGATTCTTCGCACAATACAGTATTTCTTATTAATTGAACTCCTATCAAAAGTAAGTTCATTGCCTTAGAGCAATTTAATTTCTATTACCACACAGCAATAATCACTACCTCTCTGCATTCACAATTGACGAATAAAAGTCTAATTTTCAATAATCGTAATAGTGTATGCTATGCTAGTGCACGTGGCGTTTTGACAATTCTCACGTCATGTACAATTGTCAGTTGTTTTTGAAACTATTCATCGTGATAAAATTTGTTACTCTTCACTGACAACACTCGTAGAGTGTACCCAAAGGCAAAGCCTGTGCGGGTACATGGCGGCCATTATTTGCCGTGGCGCTTCGGGATGACTTAGTAATTATTAGTAGCGCATTCACTTCTCAATAGTAGTGAAACCTACAGCACTTCCGCCAAGCATTAGACGTCAGGATTGACATCTTGACCACACACGTGCTATCCAAGCAGGCAAGTGGTCGTCTGTCAGTACATGTGAGAACAAATTTCTCTGTACCGACCATGTCTAATTATACATATTTTCAAATAAAAATATAACATAGGAAAAATATATCAGCACTCCACTGGTTCTAAGCTTACATCCGGAAATCATAACAATAACAAATCTCCCCCTCCGAACTCGGGGGTTACCCTTCACCAACATTCTGTAACAAAGGATAGTGTTATGTAGCTTTCATAATAAGTGTGCGTTGTGCTTATAGCAATGGCATCTCTATATCTTTTATTGCTCGGAGGTCATGGCAACTAAACAAAAATAAATTTTTTGACTGGCCTAAAAAGTGGGGTGTGAAATTTTCAGTCAAATAGAAATATTTCACATAAAATATAGGATTTTCTATTTTTGACTTTGTTGAAACCATACACAGACATCCATCTCAAAATTATTTTCTGTTACCTGTTCTGCGAAATGGCTCCTAGCGGTATCTCTAATCAGACCAGTTTAACGAAGTATTCAGATATATATGTAGATTGAAATGAAACCTACCCTTCAACAATACCAAATATCTTAAAGTTTGGATGAGGAGGTTTCCATTTCTTTCAGTGACTGAGATGTTCTAGCTAATTTAATCCTCAAATATTTCCTTCCTCTTACTGACTTCCACATATCAACCCATCACAGATATGAAATAAAGTTTCAACTTTCGGCAAAATCAATCAAATCAAACTAATCAAAATAGTCTTTAATAAACTCACAAATAATTTTCTTGGTTCCTCAGAATGCTTTTACCAGTCAAAATATGGATTCTGATTGCCATTAGTCCGTCCACCGCGTTCACCATGTCATAAATAATATAGAGAATTTTTAGGTTATGTATTCTTATGTCACACACTCACCAGACTGCAACATGCTGTGCGTTACTATCACAGAACTCATACTTATATCTTATGACTAGAACGCGCTTTATGTATCCTCGGCTACTCTAATCTTGAACAAATCGTGGGCATCCGAAAAGGGGACAAATTTCACTAAGGAAGCACATACGTTATCTCTTGTACCAAGATGCATATAACTCCTGGTGCGTTTACTGATTCGCTTTTGTTTCAACCAAAGTTCTTGATCCTGTAATTGCGTCAATAGAGTTTGTTCCATTCGTCAATGGATGACGCTTAAGTCGAATATAGTGGAGTTTCCAACAATCCAAAGTGCCTACTAGATAAATTTTTTGAGTTTTTGAACGTTAACATTATTTTGAGGTTATATGTCAATTACATTGCATATTAGGCTATCCAAGATGCTGTCAAACTAAAATCAAGATGGCCGCCTGAAGGCACACATTGTATTTGTTATTGTTTGAACGAGACTGATTATTGTTAATTTTCATCTATTGGAGTGAAATTTTTGTATGAAACCTTGCCGAATAAAAAACATGCCTACAAAGTGTTATGTTGTAAATTGTGGAAGCCGTGGAGATCGCGACTTAGTGAAGTTTTTAAAAATTCCTAGCTAGCTACATTTTGATAATGTGGTATATTAAATCAAAGACTAGATAGATAGATGTTTATTAAGTAGGATACCCTAATATACATAGTTCCATGTTACAAAATAACAAATTAGTAGGTAAAAATATGTAACAAGTGAAAATAATTTACTTTGCGATATCTGACACTCGGTGTGTAAAAAAACGACCAATCCAATGAAGATTTGAAAATAAAAATAGATAAATGTGTAGGCAATCATATATTACAAATAATAGTGTTGAGGAAACAGTCATAACTTCATGCACTGAGAACCAATCCAGGGGTTTTTTGGTACATCGGACAGTCCTATAGGGTCCAATAGAATTTCACAGATATCATTTTCACACTGCAGCACAACTCGGCCATCCTCACCTTTTCACAAAGACACCATCTTTACTCTAAAAAATGTCTTCCTTTTATGAAACTTAGGTAGCACAACTACTTTACGAAAATTGTACGCTTTTGGGAAATCAACTATCCAGAATTATTCATCTGGGAAAATTTATTCATGAACATATATCCTTTGGGTGACCAAATCACAAAATCGCAGTATTTTCATTCAGTTAGTTTCATTTGTAAATGAGTTTGGTAATAATAAGCATGGTCACGTTTTAGGGTAATTGCAATTCCACCGCTTATTATAGTTGAGGTTTTTAAATTTGAATACTGCCCCATATCAATATTCCTTAATGAATATGGACACTTCACTTCCATAGCAGCCACAAGACATCGTCGCATCAGGAGAACCATCAATTTATTAAATAATCTATACTTTCAACAAAGGAATATCCATTCGCTGTGAATGCCTCATCTGAAAAATTAATTGGAAACATTAATAAACAGTTCATAAATTACGAAAAATCAGTACCTACCTTGGCAACAACAACAGTATGTTCATCCATTTTTCTTGCTTCACAATCATGGGCAAATCCAGCTTCAAGATATTTATAGCCTGTTAAACTTTTGTAGGCCTTCATTGGCTTTCTTGTTTATGAGTCAACAGCAGATATGTAATAATGTCGAATGCCGTTACTGTTGTGAAAAGATCTAGAGATATGTCCATTTCACAAGGAGTGAAAGTAAAAGGATCCATGCACTTTATCACTCTCCTTTTGTCTCTATAGATCGATGCAGTGTCTTTGTTTACTCGTTCTAATGATAATAAATAAATCACTTTTAGTTAAAACAGCCATAATAACATTTCAAATCACAACTAAACAAAACTATTAGCAGTAGAAGCTAGTGCCAAACACAAACACCATTCATGTGTGCCTACAGCCGGCCATTTTTAAAGAGCCGTGGTCACGTGTTCTGGATAGCCTAATTGGTATTTATCGTGTGATTTTTCTGTTCTTTTGATACTTTCGCTCAGTTCGGTAGTTTTGCGACGTTTTTAGTTGTTGGGTTATTGTTATTTATTTGTTCTTGTGTTTTTCTGTCATTCGTAAAAGTTAGGGTAGTGTATAGCATTTTTTTGTGAGTCTCGACTTCGACATGATGACATGGTTCAATTCAAGATGCATATAACTCCTGGTGCGTTTACTGATTCGCTTTTGTTTCAACTAAAGTTCTTGATCCTGTAATTGCGTCAATAGAGTTTGTTCCATTCGTCAATGGATGACGCTTAAGTCGAATATAGTGGAGTTTCCAACAATCCAAAGTGCCTACTAGATAAATTTTTTGAGTTTTTGAACGTTAACATTATTTTGAGGTTATATGTCAATTACATTGCATATTGGTATTTATCGTGTGATTTTTCTGTTCTTTTAATACTTTTCGCTCAGTTCGGTAGTTTTGCGACGTTTTTAGTTGTTGGGTTAAGGCCCCCACAGACACTTTTGCATAAGGGAGTTTAGCCAACCAAAATACCAGTGGCGACGGATATTCGCATTTCGATTGGTTGAACTTTGTTATGTCTTTATGCTATGCGGCATGCGCTATGCAAGTGTGTCTGTGATGGCCTTTATTGTTATTTATTTGTTCTTGTGTTTTTCTGTCATTCGTAAAGGTTGATTCTCATTAGACGTGCCAGGAACCAAATTGGCAACGGCAAGGCACATGCTCGGCGCGAGCAAGATTTCTTGAGGCAATTCACACTGCAATAGGCTTGCCGTGGGTTAAGTAGTTTTCAGCTTTGTGAAAAGTGAAATGTTTCCGACTTCTACGTTAATAAAAATTGCTCTGTTGTTAGATGAAGAAGAGCTTGAAATGAACAATTCTAGAAAGAGAAAAAGACGTTATTGGGTACATAATATGCTAAAAAAACGAAATGAAGAAGGAGAATTTGCAACGTTGCACCCAGAACTGTTAGATGACCAGACAAAAATTTTTCAATATTATCGAATGTCTAGGGATGAGTTTGACAATTTATTGGAAAAAATTAAGGAACCTCTTCAAAAACAGAACACAACCTTTCGTGAATCCATCTCACCTGTTCAAAAACTGGCGGTCTGCACAACAAGCAGCGTTTAATACCAGATAAATATTTACCAGGTTTTTTAATTCAGAGGCCGGTTCTGTGCCTTGGCAATATGAAAAAATATAATCTACCTACTTATTATACTTTTAAGAAAAAATAATATTTCCTTTAATGTGTATTCATAAAATAATATATATTTAATAAATACACTTACCTTTTTGTAATTTTTTGCCAATTGTGTTCCATAATGTGTTTTTATACATACTGTCAGCGTATCTTTTATTAGAGAAATCATAAAGAGCTTCATTTTCTCTAACATATTCGATAAGGATTTCATCTTCTTCCAATGAAAAACTGCCCTTCTTCTGACGAGACGACATATTCACTCTTGTCACCACTACACTCCTAAAATCCTAGGAACGCAAATACTACCAAGCCGGTAACGTATTCACACTTGTCTGAACCTGCACGGAACATGCTCGGCAAATATTGTTTGAGAAGAACCCCGCTGGCAAAGGCCGTCGCTTGCCGAGACGTTGCCGGCATAATGTGAATTTAACCACACAAAAACCATATGATCAATGACAAAGATATTTTGCCGATCCGGTGCCTTGCCTGTGCCGAGCACGTGGCTTGCACGAAAGTGAGAATTGGCCTTAAAAGTTAGGGTAGTGTATAGCATTTTTTTGTGAGTCTCGACTTCGACATGACAATCATGACATGGTTCAATTTGAGGTTATGTCGTTGACGCAGCATGCGTTTGTCAAAACATGTCAAGTCATCATGATCGGTAATGATTTGCCTGCCATCTATGTTAAAATTGAGTAAACTCTCTTGACGCAATAAAAATGTCATGAATCAAGCAGGCCGTACATCAACAGTTTTGGATGACAATTTCACAGCTATAAGTAATTCCACCAGGAGTTATATGCATCTTGGTTCAATTTGAGGTTATGTCGATGACGCAGCATGCGTTTGTCGAAACGACATGTCAAGTCATCATGATCGGTAATGATTTGCCTGCCATCTATGTTAAAATTGAGTAAACTCTCTTGAAGCAATAAAAATGTCATGAATCAAGCAGGCCGTACATCAACAGTTTTGGATGACAATTTCACAGCTATAAGTAATTCCACCAGGAGTTATATGCATCTTGTCTTGTACCTTCAAGAGCAAATGGGTAGTACATAAGACGTATGTCTAGTCAGTTTACCAGTTTGTTTGTAAACAGAGCAGCGTTGTCAGTTTTGATTCTTTTGGTGTTTTGGGCGTTTATTAAAAAATAAAATAATAATTTATTGTTTATAATTTATATTGGCCATTCTATACGATGAGGTGTTTTGTTAAGGATTTTGGTAATTCTTGTAGAAGGAAAAAAATTAAAATAGTACATTCCATAAGTAAAAGTACTTGGAAAACATTTCAAAATGTCCCTACAATATAAAAATCTTTTCAGATTTCCGAAAGTTAATTTCAAAGAATGATTCCGTGGACCAAGAACTCAAGAAGTGATCTACATTTGGAGTGGTCTCAACCACATTTATACAAAATTTGTTCGGATCATTTCACAAATGATTGTTTTGTTCGGATCATTTCACAAATGATTGTTTTGTTCGGATAGAATTCCAACCAAGACTGAAGCCAAATTCACTTCCAACACTCGGATTACCTGAACTCAGTGATGGTGATATTTTCAATTCAGACCAGTCCGGAAGAACTGATTTCACAGTTATGTTATCGTCTCTGAATTCAAAGTGTCCTGTACGAAGAAGTTACGAAGCACCCTTGAGAAAAGCCAATCAACACTTTTGGGAATCATTTTCAAAGACAGCTGTTGAATATATGAGGAAGAGCACAAACATTTCTGACATCTATTCCAAGTAAATCTCATTTTATTGGCTTCAAAATAATGATCTCTACAATGGCAGTTTTTGATGAAAATGTCAAAAGTAATACACTAGAATACCTGTTTACACATTCATTTTTGTACTTTGAGTGAGGTGAGATTTAAAATTGAACTCCATATAAAAGATAATGATCGTAATGTATTTTATTGAATCAAAAATATATTCAGTACGAAGGCTATCGACCTATATAAGTCCTGCTTCTAGGTATATTGAATTTACAATAATTGTGGAGATTATCATTTAGTATCATATTATAGGTATGTAGTTAATGTATCCAACCAAACAAAGTTTGATTATGAGAAAGGACAGGGGACCAGAATCAAGCCATCTTCTGTGGCCCTCTGAAGGGTTGATTGTAATATGGTTGAAATGTGAGGTCTACATAAAAAGAAAAATGGCTAATATTATTCAGTAATCAATAAAATAAATTCACAGTTATGTTATTCATTCATTCATTCCCATTTCCCAGCATGTGCTATTTGATACTCAAATATTCGAAAGTTTATTGATGACAAAAAAAAATTGTAGAATTAAAAGTAATTAAATTAGATATTCAATTAACCACTTGACAAGTATTTACATCATAAAATACTGGAAGTGAGATAGGTGTGTAAAAAAATTAAATACTTTCAGTTTCAAACATGAAAGAAACGAAAAAAGATACGATGCGAAGCCTTATTTTCACATTGTTTTTGGGAATTTCTTCGAATGCAGAAGATCAATTAAAACATAAAAAAACTGAAGCCGAAAACGCATCATAATAAAGTTGGGATTTAGTTTCAGAGGAAAATCATTTGATTTCTTTTTTCGTCATTGTTTCCCAAATGACTATTATTGTCCTATAACTGAAAAGTTGGCAGATTCAGTTGATACCGACTTTTGAGGTATGTGATTGAAAGCAAAAGAACCAATGGATAAGATAAAATTTTAATGAAAGAAATTCAAAATCTTCTAAAATCTGCATTGAACATGTTTCAATAAATGTTTCATTTTATAATGATGGAAGTTATACAATTAGATCCATAGAAATCATAATATACAGTATTATGATAAAGTAATGCACAAAATTCATAAAACGTACAACGATCACTTTTGAAAAAAATGCAAAAACACGTCAAACTGTGTTTTTTATTCATTTTCTCGGTTTTTTTTCTTATGTGAGCCCTACTACAACTATTTTTCCCTTGTGTAAAAACACAAGCTCTATCACATAATGTAATAAAAATCTTAGCTTCCCATTAAAAAAATTTGTTGATGACGTCATAACTTTGACAACTTTGACGTGTTATTTTTGTAACTTATGTCAAAAGATGCGGAATAAAAAAAACAGTTTGACGTGTTTATGCATTTTTTTTCAAAAGTGATCGTTGTACGTTTTATGAATTTTGTGCATTACTTTAGCATAACCCTATATATATATAGAGTAAGTATATATAATATATATCTGTGATTAAATCCGAGAAAAGTTACAGATTAGTCTGAATCATCTACCGTCATTCATCATAAGAAAAATCAAGATGTTTCCTATGTCATCTTAAAAATGGATAGTACCTAGTTGGGTAGGAGAATTGTTCGATGTGAATCATTAACACTGCTATGTATCATTCAGTAATTTATTCTACTCTAAACTCTTTATTTATGGGAGAGAAACAATATTTCAAATGTTCTAATGTTCCATTTGAGAGAAAATTAAATATCCCAGTTTCAAGACAACCAACCCATTTCCTATCCCTAAGATAGGCATATGATTTTATGCGCCGCTACTGTGAAGAGGACAATACAGTGTTGTAGGTTATGCATGATTTGTTCATCCGCCATATTTGAAACGCATTCTAGGCATAACATATAAGTATGAGTTCTATCTGTTATATTCGCAATTTGCTGCAGGCAGTGTGTGTAATGCACACAACTAAGATGTCTGCTACGCCACTTGTGTTTTGGATACACCGCTGTCATCGATAGGGGCGATATTTCCATTTTGTTTAGCGGAAAATTCAAATAATTGAAATTTGAAATGTTTCGGAAATGATTCAAAGTATTTCTTCAATATTGCAAAATTACGTTTCACTGAAACATTTCAGTAATTATAAAAAATTATGTATTCTTTCAAATGTTTTAAAAGTTATGAAGTGAAGACTTTTTCTTATTATGTTAATCGACACTACTGTGGACAAAGAACATACAAACCAAATATCACAAAAATGTATAGAGTGGTTCATAAGTTATGATTAATTGAAAAAATGGGGAAAATCAATAAATCACCCTTTATCTTGGTTATAAAGAACGATAGACCCATAAAATATAGGTTATTTAGAAGGACCTCGGTGTCTTCCATCTACCCTAACTGTATGCTCATTTCCCAATGAATCACCCTGTATAGATTATAATGGTGATAATCTCCCCGATCTGAACATAAGTGCAGACGAAAGAGAGTACCACCACCATATGCGCTCCGGGGCAACTTAACGAAAAAAGTTGGCGCATTTGCTATTCTAACTGCAGGAAAAACTCCGGAAAACCTACAGTACCACCCGAGGAGTCACTGAGGCGAGAATGAGCGCATGTAACTGAATGAGAATATAAATTCAACATTAACGCTCATAATCACATCAATGACCTCTTCATTTCTGCCATTTTCTGCCAGTCCGCCCGCAACACTTGGTAAAAACGTTCTAGCCCATCAATTACGAGAATGTTCATGAAATCGTAGAAAAAAAATTACTCAAAGGTGTTCAGATGGAAACAATGAAATATATTTGAATTCAAGTATGTTCGATTCATGCTTGAATTATGCGTTTCAGAACCCATCATCATAGAACTCTTGCAATCTGTAATACTCTCTTTCAGACAATAAAAACTTGACGTCCTTGGTCTGAACCGAATAAGTGATTTGATACTTTTAATGTTTGATGGAAAGTGATTAAATTTAGTAATTTCTAAATGTTTCATGAACATTTCATGTTTTCTGGATAACCTTGTCCTACAAAATTTTTGCGAAATTCTAGTTGACTGAGTCCCAAAAAACAGCACGCTAACCAGATATGTGAAGTCTCAACGTTAACGTTATCATATTCTTTTTAGGTCTGGGCCCTATGACTATACCTGCATGAATCTGCAGAAATCTAAACCTTCCAATCTTTCCAGGCTCTCAAAGGAATGGCGGCTACTTTCAGAGTGACTTCATCGCAAATCGTCAAAACTTCTGCCGAACGACGGCTGCCATCTATCGACGCGGTGCTGACCCTGCTGAAGTGGGTCGAACGGCATTGCAGTGGGAGGACACCTTCGTACAATGTTCCGACCAGAGTGATTTCTCCGCATCTCGTTAGTCATGTCATACACGTAGAGATGGTGGAGGCTCCGAAGACGGTCAATGATAATAACGAAGCAGGAGACGAAGAAGATGGAGATGATGATGGAGATGATGATGAAGAAGACGACGGAGATGAAGGAGGTGAAACCGAAAGCATCGATGAGGATAGCTAGTGGTGACCTATGTTGAATACATGTTGACTTTAATTTAACATTACCTGTACCTCAAGGAGAAAATATAGTTGATTACTCCTAGCTGAAAAGTCTAGATATTGGTATAGCAATCATCACAAATTGAGAATCAATTTTCTTCTGGAATACGCCAAAAGAATTGAATTCTGTCTCCCGTGGAATTTGATGTTTCATCTGTGAATGGTATGAAACAAAGTTGCTACCTGCTACCGTCCTCGTCATTTATGTTTTTCTGCTTACTTCTTAGCAACGCATTAGATCTGACAAAATTTCCATTTGGAGAATGACCACTAAACAATAATTGCTGCAAATTTTCTGCAAAATTTGTTCTTCGAGTAACTTTACAGTTAACTGCCAGCAAGTTTTCTCAGAGATGGCATCTTTCCCTCCGTTAACTCACGAAAGTAAACTTGTCTTTTGCGAGTTTACAGACAATTTAATATGAGTAGAACTGAAGTGACCAAAAAGATTAATTAAAATGGTATGAAAACTTGTATATAATTCATGGCCAACTTTTATGAAAGTCTACAAAAAATTATTGAAATCTTATGGCATTATTCCAAGAAATAGAAAGTACCCAACACCAAAACTACGTCACAATCACACTCGACGTGCGTTTCGCCAACAAACTTAGCATCTTCAGGAGATAAAAGCTTTGCTAAAAGCTTTTAGCTCCTGAAAATGCTAACTTTGTGTGCGAAACGCGCGTCGAGTATAATTGTGACCTAGTTTTGGTATTTGGGTAGTGTCTGTATATTCACACCTGTGTATCTATCTGTCTAGCAGAGAATATTTGATGTTTTGAAATCAAAACGTCGAATAATCATTTTTTAGGCTTACGATGGCTAAACCTCACTTGAAACATCAAGTTTGTAATAAAGAATTGTAGATCTTCAAAAATATAAATCGATAAAACTGTTTTTTTTTCGTACATGAATGACACATGTAAATTGCTTCTATCGCTAGCTTAGAGAGTGGAGTTATTATTGGAAATCGAAAAGAAACACCACTAACATGAAACAACAAATGTATATTAAATCATAATAAAACATTCTATATTCAACAAAGTATTTAAAGACAATTTGGCCGCAGTTTTCAAAATTTACAAGCTTAGCGAATCTCCAATTAACGTTTATACATACAAATTTTATTTGTCAATCAGTATAATACAGTACATCCCATTCTCCCTCATTGAGAGAGCCAATACCATATATTTGTCAGTGTGTTGACACAGGAAAAGCAATTATCCAATCAAATAAGCTTTGTTTATTTGCATATATTTGAAATAAATCATTTTGGATTTTTGAGTAATCGTTTCTGGAATCCTTGGATATTGGTCAATTTGCATTTCGTGTCATTTGAAACGCATATATATGAATCATATAATTGGAGGTGAGTATAGTCAAAAAGAGTATTCACAGTTCCTCGCGTGCGTTCTATCAACATTTAAGAGGCGACCAGTCACTATTTCCCTAATATGCTAGGCCTTTCCTTCAAAAAACAAATGAAACCCATGCTTTGGCGAGTTACCTCAGATGCTGGGGGTACTTCTAATAAAAATAATAAAACTAATAACTGAATAACTTTTTATGTTAAAACAATTTTCAATTCGAAAAAGGTAGATTTGATGTGATTGAAAACTCGTTAATCATTTGCCAGTGACGTTGCCAAGGTGGAAATTTCAGTATAATGAGCCTATTCGTTTGCCATGCTTCATGCTCTGATTGATCACCAATAACAGGAAAGCACTTGATATATAAAAGATGTAACAGTAAGAGATTGAAATCGGTTAGCGCTTAACTAAAAGGTACCAAGCGCCAAATAGTCAAATTTGAGATTAGGGTACCATACGACTCCAAACGCTGGAACCTACTTTATGTTAAAAGTTCCAAGTGAATCATTGAACGTCGTACCATCTTCTGATGAAAGTGTCAAGCGCCATTTCAATAATTATTGTACAGTTTTTTAACTGATGCGACTTTATCAAGTCATTACTCAATACCATGATGTGGCGCTTAGTTCCTTTTAGTTATACGCTATCAAATTATGAGTACTCAAAACAAAATATTAGAAAGATTAAATAAAGTGAGTGAAATAGTTATGAATTTTGGTGAGTTATAGTGGTGAACGCAATAGCCATTAGATCGGAATGTAACTGAGTACCGAAAAGATAGTTCAGATAGTTATTAAATTTAATTTGGATTCTTTCAATATGATTGATGTTCTTACCAAAGAGTTCCATGCCAAAGAGTTATATTCTACATAGCTTCGCACACGTGAGTTATAGAGAATTATCAGTGTCCTCGGCTCCTTTGAAATATTTGAAAACTCTCAGGCAAAATCCTAAATTTCTGTTCGCCTTCTTAACTACAATTTCAATATGCAATCAAATTTCAATTGAAAGTTCTTAATTACCTCTGACTCTTCAAGATGTTGAACATTCTCTAACTGATTATGGTCAACACCGTACCCAATTTTGATTTCAAGCGACTAAATGAGTTGTGTTGACTTAGGTTTACATTCAAGAATAGTCTATATTCTTTACAAAAATCAGAAAGTTTATCAATATCAGACTGCATCTCAAAACAGTCAGCGAAAGATGAAATTGGTATATAAAATTTCATGTCGTGTGCGTAAAGAGCTGAAGTTGAGTCATGGAAACACTTACATACTAATTCCATTGATACCAATTGAGAAGGTGGTTCAACCATTGAATTTTATGATATTTTCTATTCGACCAAATTTCCGTGGATACCGATTTTTTCTAACCAGGTTATTGATGTAGGATGATGGACTTCGTTAAACGCTTTAGAGAAATATGAAATAATTAGGTTATATTCTGCTTTGTGTCCGAGTTTAAGCTATAGATAATTACTGCTAACAAATCATTAAAATCGAATCAATAACTAATTGTGAAGCGATTGATTTGATCTTCATGATTTTTTGGGCATGCTGAGCATTCCCAACAGGACTCACCATTCATAGCATGATTGATCACATGAACGACGTCAGTTATTGAGGAAGGCTTTTTATCACAAATAAGGTTTTTCCAGAATAGAACAAATTTCAGCTGCTTATACTACATGTGAAAATATGAGAAACATACGTTCCTAAATGTTTCCTAATCGAGCTACAGCACTTTGAAAATGGCCCTCATAAACTGGTTCTCATTCAATATCTCAGGAATCCCTCGAGATATACCAATTATCATTTCTTGCAATCAGCCAAAACAAATCCTATCCATGGGCGTTCAAAACCTGAAGGGAACAATATGGTAAATGTGAGTTTATCGTGCCACTTCCCGTAACAATAAAAATAGTGGTGTTACTCACTTTATCTTTTGAACACGAGTCCAAAAAAATTCAGTAACAAAGACTGTTGAGGAGCAATTCAGATATAAAGAGAGACAGCATCAATTGAATAGTAGGAATGATTTATGATTATGATAAAATTGAAATTTGGAGAATGGATTTTTACAAAAAACCAAGGAATTGGAAAATAATTTGCAACCAGGGTTCTTTCAGCTGATGAAACCGAAAATGTTGTATTAGCCTTTTCACATTTCAATAACAATTCCACTGAAAATACTGCACATATACAGGGTGTTCCAAATTAAGTCGGTACCATTGCCAACTCCGTTATTATTGATGTTTCGAATTCGGTTAAATGGGCAAACTAGGAGAATTTTCAATGGCCTTCTCGATGCCGAGAACAAAAAAAAATTGACATTCGCGTTTTCAGAATATTTCATAAAATGATGTTTTTTTTTCAATGAAACACCCTAAATTTTGTCATGCATTTCGATTTTTAATAACATTATCAACAACAAAGCTTATCTGACTTTTTTTCGTAAAGTGGAAAATGAGCGACTTGGGGAAATATTTATTTCTTTCACTAGTACAAAAAATTTCTTTGTTTTGGCGAATAAAACCTCATGATTGTCCAAACACCCAATTTTGGTACTTATACGAATGACAATATTTTGTTACTAATAGCAAAATGAGACAGTGAAAGGAAAAAATTGCGCTGGGATGTGAACTCGTGAAACCCGTGATTATCATGTCGCACCACTCAATTGACACCACTGAGCTATTTGGTATTAATGTACAAAATGATAATTTCCATCATAAAGCCATTCCGCTTGCCGCATTTATTTTGTGAATCAAAATATGTCTGCCGTAATGATAACTTTAAAGCCGTTTTTGTACAGAACAGAAAATACTGTGTAAATGTTTTCTATTAATAAAACTGCCTTATCTTCACCTTTACCAAAAAAAGTCAGGTGAGCTTTGTTGTTAAAAATGTTATTACGAATCGAATTGCATTAAAAAATATAGGGTGTTTCATTGAAAAAATATCAATTTATGAAATATTCTGAAAACGCGACGGTCATTTTTTGTTGTTTTCGGCATCGAGAAGGCCATTAAAATTGCTACTAGTTTGTCCATTTAACCGAATTTGTAGCATCAATAATAACAAAGTTGGCAATGGTGCCAACTTAATTTGAAAAACCCTGTATAGAATATAAGAGCATATCATCACAGGGGTGATGTTTTTTGGGATGGAGAGATTTGTAGGGTATTTAAAATCTTGTATAATGTATTACTATAGAAATGGATTTATTCATTTTGATGTGGAATAAACATACAGGGTGGCCCATCGAAAACTTGACATCGGGGTTTTGGGTGATAATATCGCAGATGTGGAAAAACCCTCGGACAGGTCGATTTTAGTTTCGAGGGGGACAGTTTGTTCTCCTACATGCACTCGAGGTGTGGGGTGAACAACCCCTAAAATTTGAATAGGGAATAATGGTGGAGTGGCACATCTTTTGAAAGCCCGTTAAGTTCTCCATCCAACGGCGTCCCGATTTTGAAGTTGGGATGAACCGTTTGGGAAAAAATAAATTCAGGAATAAACCTGCACGAAAGTTAAGAGCTTACTTGTACGTCTCTGGAAAACTCATTTGCCAGTTTTTGCAATCTATCATTTATTTGCTACGATACTGTGAATGTTTTTGCTCAGTTTTTTTCGCGGTACCCATGAAATTTTTTTAATAAAATAGAACAAACAGATAGAGCATGCAGTTTCTGTTTTTCACGTGTGTACTACAAGTGAGTTTCATTCGTGTGTGGTATCGTACGTCGAAATTAAAACGAAACAATGGTGTATACAGTGGCAGAGAGGGTTGCGTTGATTGAACTGTATTATGGAAACAATAGATGTGCGAAAAGGGCTGCGGAACGGTTCAATCAACAATATGGCAGGACTGTGTCGCGGCAGTATGTGTCTGAATTAGTATCAAAATTCCGAGAAACGGGATCGGTAGCAAATAAAAAACGGCAAATCGAACCGCCAGTAAGAAATGAGGCGACAACAGTGGCAATTTTGGGCCATGTTGAGGTTGACCATACGTTGAGTACAAGACAGCTAGCAACTGTTTCCGGTATCTCAAGAACTAGCATTCAGCGTATTTTAAAACTACATAAATTCCATCCTTACAAAATTAAACTAACACACGAACTGAATGAAGATGATTTTGGTCGGCGTTTACAATTCTGTGAGGTACTAAGTGAGCAGGCGATTACAGTGATTTTAGTGATGAATGTTCTTTTTTTTTAAATGGTATAGTTAATCGCCATAATTGTCGATATTGGGCTGATTCGAATCCCCATATATTTCATGAGGTACATACGCAATATCCTCAAAAATTAAACGTATGGGCTGGTATTTTTGGAGATCGCATCGTGGGCCCCCTCTTCTTAATCTAACAGGGGAAATGTATCTGGAACTGCTTGAAGACACAATTGAACCAATTTTAACTAACATTATTGAAAATGACCATCATTATCAGGAAGATCAGTTGATATTTCAACAAGATGGTGCTCCTCCGCATTATGCTATGCCTGTTCGGCGATATTTAGATCACCACTTCCCTGGTCATTGGATTGGTAGGCGAGGTTCTATTGAATGGCCCCCACGATCACCCGACCTGTCTCCCTTAGATTTCTTTCTGTGGGGTCATTTGAAAAGCAGAATTTATGCTACACCAGCAGCTTCACTAGCAGATTTACGGCAACGAATCACATTAGAATGTCGCCAAATCACCCCAGACATGCTCCAAAATGTACGAGAACGTTTTCAACAAAATCTGTATCATTGCATGGAAGTTGGAGGTGCGTCCGAGCATTTGTTACGATGAGACTAATGTAAGTGAATTTTACTCTTAACTTAATTATGGCTCATTTCCGTTAGAAAAACTGCCGACCGTTTCGTTTCGAGAATTCAACGGGCTTTCCAACGATGTGCCACTCGACTCCTATTCCCTATTCAAATTTCAAGGGTTGTTCACCCCACTGCTCGAGGGTTGACCTGACGGTGCTGCCTGTAGGAGGGCACAATGTCCCCCTCGAAACTAAAATCGACCTGTCCGAGCGTTTTTCCAGATCTACGATATTAGTACCCAAAACCCCCATGTCAAGTTTTCGATTGGCCACCCTGTATGCTTCATGAGAGAAATTTTCTATAGTATTATTTCTATCACAATATAATACTCCAAACATTCAAAAATTGTGTGAATGATGAAAAAATTTCGTACTCAAGGAAGAAGACAGTATAATATGGCATATGGAAATGGTAATTTCCCGACAGATATGTGACAAGAGTTGGATGACGGAGACACGTAACGGACAAGTGACCGGGTTGTCACGTGAAGCGTGTAAATGCAAATGCAGACATTTCACTCATAGTTATATTTGAGTAAAACGCAAAAACCTGCCTAGAGCTTATAACTTGATCAACCAACTTGAAATTTTGATGGAAATTTGCTATAATGTTTTCAATGATATTAGAGTTTTATTCATAAATGTCTGATTTATTATTAACAAGATAATTTGTTTAAAAAATGACACATGTCTGCTTTTGCAGCTGAGCCTTGCAAACGTCTGCTTATGCATCTGAGTAAACTCCAATTATCTGGGTTTGCATCTTATGATAAGAGTGGGAATACCAATAATATTACGGCAGGCTATAAAATTTGGTATTGACATAAAAAAAATCAAGAATTATAATTATTATTATTCATTTATTCACCCAAGAGACATTAAATGTTTTTACAGGGAAGTCAACGATTAATTGGCTATATATAATACGTATATAGGATAAATGAATACAAATTAAATTAAATTAAATTAAATTGTCAAATCTGATAAAATTCTAAAAAATTAGGAAACTAAGAAATACTCTTTCAGTTGTAATTTGAACTTCAATAGATGTTTTATATTTTTCAAACGGTTAGGTAATTGATTATAAATTATGATACCATCATGCAAAATGCACCTCTTTCCAATTTCAGATGTTGCCTTACTGGGATATAGTTCATTGAAATTTCTTGTTAGGTGTTTATGAATGACTTTATTTTCTGTAAAATGCAAACCAGTATATTTTTTTTTAAATCGGCTTAAATGAATAAACAAACATACTGATAATTTGTAAAGAGATTCCAAGTTCAATTTTTTTTTTGGCTTGTACAAATTTTTTGTTGGTTCAAGATGGGGAAGTTTGTGAATACATTTTATTGATTTATTTTGGAGTTTTTTCAAAGGTTTCAATACAGATTTATTCGCGGATCCCAATATAGATATCAAATATTGTAATTGCGAATATATGAAGGAATAATATATATTCATCAAATATTTACGACATTTATAGTTTCTAATCTTGTAAAGTATGCCGATAAATGGAGAGATTTTTTTTCTAATTTTTTCAATATGTTTTTTCCAACTGAGGCATTCATCAATATAGAGTCCTAAAAATTTTATACAGTTTTTGTATTCAATTTGATTTTTATCAAAGATTAATGGTGTGAGTTGGTCATTAATTTTTCGTTTTGCAATAAACATATATGAGGATTTGGAAAAGTTTAAGGTTAATTTATGATTCTGTAACCATGAGAGAATATTTTTAATGTCGCATTGGATACTTTTTTTGAGAGTGTCTGTATTGGATCCTGAATAAATTATAGTTGTATCATCTGCAAATAATTTTAGAGATCCTTTTAAATCCAAAAAAGAAATAGAATTGATGTAAATCAAAAAAAGAACAGGCCCCAAAACAGATCCCTGTGGTACACCATAACTGATTTTTCTATATTGACTATAACTATTTTCAATGCAAACATACTGTTGTCGATTATTCAAAAAAATTTCAAACCAGTGATGAATGTTGCCTCTGATGCCAATACTGTATAATTTTTTCAATAGTATTTTATGATCAACTGTATCAAAAGCTTTACATAAATCTAAAGATAATAGTGCACATTTTTGGTTGTTGTCAACTTTTTGTTGTATAGATGAAATAACATCTTGTGTTGCTCTCTCAGTATCTCTCAATTTACGGAATCCATATTGGTTTTCAAATAGAAGATTTTTCTTTTCCAAATACTCAAATAGTTTGTCATTTATGAATTTCTCGAAGATTTTTGAAAATACAGGAAGCACCGAGATGGGCCTATAATTGTTCATATCTGTTTTTTTTGCCATTTTTATATATTGGTGTGACTTTAGCAATTTTCATTTTTTCTGGTACTATTGAGGTTTGGATTGACTTATGAATTAAGTATTTCAAAATTGGAGCAAGTTCAGATTTGACAATTTTTACAAGTTTGATATCAATTTCGTCAAATCCACAAGCCTTCTTTGGGTCGAGATTATTAATTATACTTATGATTTCTTCAGTATTTGGAGGATCCAGGAACATTGATGAAATGGTTGTTTTTTCTATACAGCTCTGCGATGTTTTAGGAATTTTGGAGGCAAGTTTGGGTCCTATATTGGTGAAATGTTCATTGAATTTATCATATATTTTGTGGCAGTCCTCAATTACTTCATTATCGACTTTTGAAGATTGAATATTGCGCTTCTTTCGATAGTTGGAATTCAGTAGTTTATTTATTGCAGTCCATTTTTCTTTCGTTGTTGAATTTTCGAATCTGTTATCATAGTAATTCTTTTTTGCAGTCCTCAATGCTTTCTTCACAAGTTTATTTTGGTGGTTATATAAATCAATATAATATTCATTACCAGGGTTTTCTTTCTTTTTTCGATTATACTTCTCACGTTTTTTGATCATTTGTTTCAGATCATTTGAAAACCATGGTTTGTCATTTCTCACTCTTATGATTTTGATAAATGCACATGATTAAAAAATGTTTAGTAGTATATTGTATATGATATTAGGGTCTGTCAAAGTTTCCAAATAACTTGTAAATTGTATTAATTCACTTTTCAATTTCTTTGTATCATGAAGTTTGATTTGGCGCACAGTGTAAAAAAAAACTTGTTTATTATTTTTTTAGCAGCTAAACAGGTATAGCAAAAAAATTAACAGAACTAAACTCTGAATGATCTCGAGTTCACGTGACTAACGAAGTGCAACCTGCTTCGTCCACAGGCAAATGTCTGTTTTTGCATCCAACTTGTATGTGCGTATGTCTGCTTTTGCATCTAAGGCTAAATTTAAGACGCCAATAACGGACTCAAATGACTGTTTATGCTCCTGAACGTCAGAAAATCGTATTCCTGATAAACTCTACTTGAAGAATTCATAGCCTACTCATTTTACTCGAAAAGGTATAACTTATGATTTTATATATATATATATATTGATTACGATTATGATTTTATCCATATTGATTATGATTTTTTATCTATATTGATTATGATTTTTATATATATTGATTATGATTTTATCTATATTGAATGTTTATCCTTTTTATTATTTTTTATCAGTGATTTATGAAAGATTTGTTGAAATTGTTATTCATTTCTGTTAATTTTATATTTGTACAACTTCCTTATACCAGAACTTGTTCTGACTGGAAGATATTTACACAAATAAATAAGGTGAAATGTCTGCTTTTGCATGTAGATGCTTCACGTGATAGCTTGACGATCTCTTATTGGCAAATAATGGAAGGGGTTCTGTAAAGAATTGGAAGTGGTGGGGGTTGTTCCAAGCGCCGCAGTAACTAGTCAATATCTCAAAATAGTTATTTATTGTATAAGTGTGTAATAGATATCATTTTATTTGCGCAAGAAATTTCTTAAGCAAATAAAATGTATCTAAAACACGCATGCAATACAACGTTTTATTCACAATCACATTCATTTAGAATCAGAATCGCGGAAATTTTCATCACAAAATGATATGACGTTTTTCTCTAACAACGGCTGTCACCTCCTCAAAAATCATTGAAATATCATACAAAAAACATAGATATTGGGAAATATAGTAAACTCACTACCTATCTGAAGAGTGAGTCGAGAGAATACAAGGCGAAGAAAGCTGCACTTTTGGAAAGAGCACACGTGGAAGAATTTTTGACGAGAGCTTGCGATAAATAAGTAAAATGTGATTGATATTCAAGATTGTATTTTTCATTATTCTACTAGTGGAATAAAGTAATTTCATCATTCCACTAGTGGATAAAGTGGTACTTTATACGGTTCATAAGTGTGGATAAAACTTCAATTATAAGGTGATTGTGGAAAAAATAATTTTAAAATATTGAATTTCTTAGAGTTTTGTGAGTACAGCAAAAATACTATTCGAATGACATCACCCCAAAAATTTTAAGAATTGTGATCACAATGCGAATGATTGTCGCAAACGTTTTCCTCCTCAATTCAAGTGCTTGTTTTTTCAATCAAATCAAACTACCAAAAAATAGGCAATCTTCTATGAATTGTTGTGGTTCATACAATGCAATAATCGCTCAGTGGAGATTTTCGATCCAGAAAAATCCAATGGTGGGAACGATTAGAACGATACCGCGCGAGAACACGATGTTATCTTACCGGAAAAAAACTACACAGCTTACGCTCCGGATAAATCAGCCCTATTGACTCTCGAAATAAATCAACCCTAATGCTGTGCGTGACACCCCGGAAATATATTATATTCGCTCTCCCCTCAACTTCACCGCAGTTCGTGAGGTATAATTTCATATTCTACCTAAACATTTCACGGACATTTTTAAGCTGGCGTGGACACAAACAGAATTAGTAAATTTACGAGAATCGCGCCCAGGAGTGAAGTTGTTCGAACGTTGGCGGACTTGGAGGTGGTGAAGTAGGTGGAATTTGTGTAGTCGCTCATGCTGGCAACGTTTTTCGTGGCGGCTATCACTTCGTAGGTGGTCGTCTTCCTTAGGTCGGAGAGGTACAGGATTTCTGAAAAAAAAATAGATGTAGATCGTATAATAATATAATAATAATAAAATGAGTTCATTCATAAATAAATACATACGTAACTATAAACTGTAGAATACATTGTATGAATAAACTGAAAATACACCTTACTAAGTAACTTTGTTGTGAGGTAAAAAGCTATTCTACTAAAGAACTATTTTAAAACTACCAATACTTTTTTTATTACCAATCTTATTTCTGTATAATTTTTTTTTCTAATCTGAATTTTTCAAAATTCTGTTTGTCGAAGCAAAATAAATTTACCCAATAATTAATATTATTTATCAAATTATGAAAAATATTTCTTTCTGAAGTATTCAACCAGTCTTTCACTTTATTTTTGTAAGAATACATAGATTTAGTCATTTAAATAATATCTGGTAGCATTTCAAACAATTTTGGGATGATGTGAATGCAATTTCTTGTGCCCACTAAGTATTTTATTCAATCTAGTTTTAACTTTGACAGCTCTTTTATACCTCGTCTCATAAAGATCATCTCCAAAATTGATATCATTTTTATTTTTGAAAATGTGGATTAAAATTCTGTACATAATTATTTGCACAATATCAAATTTTCTACTTTTTTATATAGAAGATTGGAAGTAAACAAATGATTTTGATAATAAATTATTTTAAAGAATATTTTTTAATCAATTCCTTGTTATAAAGATGACTTTTTTAACACCACCACATCCCAGAACGCCATAACTCAACTGAGATTGTACCAAGGAAACGTACAGTGCTTCAATGAGAGAAATTGTTTCAAAAACTTGAATTTGGGTAACAGATATCTCAGTTTTTCAATGACAAAGAAAATATGATGGTCCCACCTCAAATGACTGTCAAACATTATTCCTAAATATTATTACATTATTATATTAATAAATATGGTGGCACTGTAGGTTTTTTCCAGGTTTTTCCCTGCAGTTGAAATAGCAAATGCACCCAATTTTTTTTTATTTGTTTAAGTCGCCCCGGAGCGCATATAGTGGTGGTGTTCCCTCTCATCAGGAATGATGTGCCGATGTTAGGGGGTAGGTATTAATTTAATTTCCATACATTTTTCAACATTATCTTTAATGCAATGAGGCTTTGTCAATAAGTGTATCATTAACTTCCGACAATAAAGCATATTTTGACTTTGACTTTGACTTTGACTTTGACTTTGAATTTGACTTTGACTTTGACTTTGACTTTGACTTTGACTTTGACTTTGACTTTGACTTTGACTTTGACTTTGACTTTGACTTTGACTTTGACTTTGACTTTGACTTTGACTTTGACTTTGACTTTGACTTTGACTTTGACTTTGACTTTGACTTTGACTTTGACTTTGACTTTGACTTTGACTTTGACTTTGACTTTGACTTTGACTTTGACTTTGACTTTGACTTTGACTTTGACTTTGACTTTGACTTTGACTTTGACTTTGACTTTGACTTTGACTTTGACTTTGACTTTGACTTTGACTTTGACTTTGACTTTGACTTTGACTTTGACTTTGACTTTGACTTTGACTTTGACTTTGACTTTGACTTTGACTTTGACTTTGACTTTGACTTTGACTTTGACTTTGACTTTGACTTTGACTTTGACTTTGACTTTGACTTTGACTTTGACTTTGACTTTGACTTTGACTTTGACTTTGACTTTGACTTTGACTTTGACTTTGACTTTGACTTTGACTTTGACTTTGACTTTGACTTGACTTTGACTTTGTAATTTTGTTTCATTAATTTCAAACTCACTACCAATTTGAGTGGACCTAAATTTGACAAAGAATTCTGATAACAGGTGAAGGGAAGATAATTAGTTTTATCAAAATTCACAGTCAATAAATTCCGATCAAACCAATTTTTTATATTTCCCAAATCCTCATTGATAATTATAGAATGGTAGTTTTACTAGAAGTGCTATACATTAACTAAACCAAAAAGCCTCCACCCCCTCAAGAAAAAATGTAAATCCTTTACCCCCCAAGAAAAAAATTTGAGATGCACTTGGTGTGCTGAATTGTTACAAAAAACTTATTGAAACAAAATTAATGCAATTGGGTAAAAATGATGAGAATGAGATTTTTCAGGTTTTTCGTTCGTCATTGATTGTAAGATGTTTTCGAGATTTCGCCAAGAAATTAATGTCATTACAGAAATAAAAGTATATACGAGGATATATTGAAAAATGCTTAGCCTACTATAGAACCAAACAAAATTTCAATGTCAAAATATTTTATTACTCAACATATTCTCCTCTCAATTGGATACATTTATTACAGCGAACCTGCAACGTCTCTAGACCTTTCAAAAAAAATGTTTCTTCTGACTATGCAAACCAGACCTCCACAGCTTTTATTACCTCCTCGTTGGAAGAAAATTTACGACCTTTTAAACTTTTTTTCAGTTGAGGAAACAGATGATAGTCGGACGGAGTGAAATCTGGTGAATAAGGGGGGTGTTATAGTAATTCAAACCCTAAATCACGAATTTTTTGCATGGCAACATGAAATTTGTGTGCAGGGCGTTGTCCTGCCAAAATAAAACACCTTTGGATAGCTTTCCGCGTATTTTCTCTTTCATTTTTTCGCGTAGAGTGGTCAGTAATGTCGAATAGTAATCTTCAGTTATTGTTCTACCATTATCCAAAGAATCAATCATGATTACTCCATGGCAATCCCAAAAAACTGAAGCAAGAACTTTTCCAGCAGATTTTTGGACACGAAACTTCTTAGGTCTTGGAGATCCGGAGTGTCGCCATTCCACCGATTGTTGCTTTGTTTCTGGATCGTAGAAATGTACCCAAGTCAAATCCATAGTAACAATTCGGCTTAAGAAGTCTAAATCGTTTTCAAATCGAGCACAGATTGAATGCGATGCTACTACCCTTGCACGCTTTTGGTCAACATTCAAAAATTTGGGGATCCATTTTGCAGCAATTTTTCTTATGTCTTATGACGTGAGCTATATGATGAACGCGTTCGTATGAAATATTCAGTGCTTCAGATATCCGTTTTAGCCCAATTCGACGGTCTGTTAAAATCGTGTCATGAACTGCATCGATATTTTCGGGGACTGACACAGAAACTGGCCTTCCCGATCGGTCATCATCTTCAATGGAAAATTTACCTCTTTTGAAGCTTGTAGTCCAATTTTTCACGGTCGCATACATAGGACATTGATCACCAAGGGTATTAAACATATCTTCGTAACTCTGCTTACCTTTTAACCCTTTTGAATACAGGTACTTGAAGATGGCTCGATACTCCAATTTTTCGGTTTTCACAATTTCCGTGGACATATTTTTTCTTTTAATTTGTTGCGTAACTCTGGTTTACTTTTTTGACGTCAAACTTTACACTGACACTTCTAATAAGTTATTGTTCGTTGCTATGGTAACGCAATATTTTGTTTATGCAGGGAACTGGTCTAAGCTAACTAGATATCAATACATCCTCGTACATACTTCAACAATTTTTGTTGGAAATTTTCAAGATCAAATATACTCATCTACCTGATAATGTGGTTCCCAAACTATTGATGCATTATTCATTCTATGTTTGATCTATCCAATGTGGAATATCGTTGCAGAAACATTTTCCTATTTCTTCCAAATTCTTTTGTCACTCTGATGATGAATCCCAATGATCCATACATTGTGACTTACTCGGGGCCAGGTAGCCGAGTGGTTAAAACGACATTGTTTCAATCACTTTTGGCTGCCAGTCAAAGGTTCAAACCCTAGCGACTGCAGAACTTTTTCTGATGGCCCGAGAAAGTGCTAGAAATCGCACGTAAAAAGGTAAGACCTCGTTAATCCTTAGCTCGCACAAGTTTCGACTTCTGAGGCCTGCCGTTCGTAAGGGGGCGACAGCTGGTTGATGGAAAAAACAATTTTAACAATTTTAACAATAGTATTTCTATGGGAAAGTTTTTTTGGTCAAATGTTGCTCCTAGATCTTGCAGTTCGATGGAATATCTTTCAATTCATAATTGTAAAGAATTGAAGTCATCTTGGCTTTAAAGGACATAACATGACATTTGGAAACAAATGAATAAGTTATTCTCGAAGGACCAGACATATTTTTCTTGAAGAAGAGAACAGTCCTGTCTGGTGATAATTTTATGGTATATCTTAAAACCATCGGCGTACAGTAAGTAACACTTGGTGAGAGTATCAACAATATCATGAATGAACATTTTGAAAAATAAGGCCCGAGGTGAGACCCCTGGGGTACACCTGATGTAGGGAGAATTTCAATAGATCTGTTACCATGAGAGCTAGAAATACTGCTTTCTCGAATGAACGAATTACTGACTGAATCTGAGCAGCCTCAGCAACAAGTGATACTTTCATCATTTTGAATAAGATTTAATTAAGTTGTATTTTAAAAATTTTGTTACTTCTGCATTGTGTGAAGCTCTTCAAGAAGTATATTTATCAGATGGCAGAACACTGGACAGGCGTATAACATTAAAGGCTTGATTATTTGGTAATGAATCAGCAATTGGCTTCATCTAGTTTTAAATTTTTGGATATGAGATAGGAAACGTTCGCTTGTTTGCTTTCCCGCACCTGTAACGTTTCTATAGGTATCTAACTTTCCTTCAACTCACCTTCTAATTCATACATGGATTCTTCGGTTGTTGTTGCATCTTCGGTTGTCATTGGATCTTCGGAATCGTCTAATGCATAATCTAAAAAGGAAAACAGGATTATAGATTTGACACGTTAATATAAAGGGCAAAATGAATTTTTTTCTCAATTTCTCATATAGGACAATTTGGTGCAGAAGATAAAGTATATAGATATACAGACTGAGTGATGGTGACAGATTTCAGGTGAGGATTTTCACGTTTATTTCTCTGTGACCAGTGAAATATATGAAAATTCTGACAAGCATGATGAAAAATTTGAGCATAAGGGTTGCATATGCCAAATGGTCTCCTGAAATCTATCACCATCTTCCAATCTAATAGTGCCAAAGACCAGCCCTGCCTATCAATAATAATAATACTAATTCTTGGCGAAGATTTTTTTTTTGACGAAGCTCTCAGGTTTTTGGAGAAAACCCCTTAAAAGCAGAGCTTATTTGAGCGTGGGAGACCCGGGATCTACAGCTCACATAGAAGTGGTTTTCGAACCACTTCAGCTTCGTGGTATCAACCCCGGGCCGCAAAAGCTTTTGCACCACTACCACTTCGTTTCTGAAGTGTCTTATTTCTGCTCCGTGAGTTTATCTGCTCTTTCATTGTCTGTTATTCTATTTTTCAATTGTTTTCCGTCAGATATTAACCTCATATTTCCCACTTTTTGTCTTTGTTGTGGAAATTATTAGCTTAACTATTTCAATCCATTTTCGTGTACAAAAACGGCAATATCATTGTATAATTTCATGAGATTCTACGTGAAAGAATAATGTGAAGCTTACTACAACAATAAAGTTAATATGTTGATGATCGTATATCTACTGTAATAATAGGTTACCTTGAGAAATATTGAATTCCCTGAAATTCCACTCTTCGGTCCCATTTATCCTATACTGTACCACCAACCATTTCGGTTCCATTCCTTCTTCTATGTCTTCTTGAGGTACGATTGGGAGTTCGACGTTCAAAGTTAACGAGTCTTTTGTGTAGTTCATCAGCTCTACATTGGTTGGGGGCTCTGGTTTCTTCCCCACCAATACGTTGAAAATGGTTACCAGTTCTCCATGCTGATTGGACGCAGTGCACTGGTAGTTTCCAGCTGCTCTTTCCGTCATGTGTATCTGTTGATGGAAGAATCAAACAATGATTATATTTTCATAGGATTAAATGAACAAAAAATATTTGTTACAAATGGAGTAATCAAGCACTGCCCAGGTAATAGGTATCGTAAGCACAAAATATCTAATTGGTCGAAGTGCTTGTGAGTCACAATAGTCTTCGTAACTACAATCTACAATATGTATCGTATACTCGTCACTGAATAGGCAACTAAGACAGAAATATATAGAGCAATGTAATAGTGACATTATAATTCATTTATATTGGCACGCAAATACAGCAACTCGCTATCCACTATATGCTTTCCACTTTTTGCTATCCACTATTTGCTATCCACTATTTCTCATCCACTTTTTCTATCCACTATAAACTATCCACCATCCAATTTCTGATAGATTTCGGATCTTTATATTTTGGTTCTACTATTTCTACTTCTGATGATTTCTGATTTGTCAATTGTAGGTTTCGTAATTTATGGTTTCGACAATTTTAATTGTTATGACTCTCAAATATGACGCTTTGTGGACTTACGATATTCTGTTATGATGTAATAGCGAATTCCATTGGTAAAACTGGTGCACACCGAGTGCATTTTTTGTATTCCATTGGTAAAACTGGTGTGGAGTTTTGTATTCCATTGGGAATCTAGTGCACCTAGTTTCGAACTCAGTGCAATAATTTGAGTACGAGCTCTTTGAGGTCGTGCGAAGTCAGTGCATTTGTGAAAATGGCGAAAAGCTCGAAAATTCAAAAAGACAGGCTACTTCTTGTAGCAATTTTGTTACCATCGTCGTCAAGCAGTGATGAAGACATTTAAGAAGTAATGAAGGAGAGGATACCACGTTCTAAAATTAACAATTTTGTAGAAAATGTCCGTAATTTCAGTGATGAAGAGGTAAAGAAAACTATATTTTTAAATGTGGTTTTTCATGCTCCATATTTTTGCAGTTCCGTTAAAAACTTTAGGATTCGCAGAGATAGTGCTTGTAAAAGAATGAATTACTTTAGAACATCACAGTTTTATTCAACAAACACAAATATGGGGGCTGAAATCATATACCAGCAGAGACTCATCAAAGTGGATTTTGGTGTAATAGAAGGAGAGAATTATTCGGATTGAATAGTGAAATAAATGGAGAAAATTGTCCTCCAGGTTGACCTCTCAATAACTTTTTTTGAGGTAGTATTGATGAAGAATAGATGAGGGATTCCAACCTGAAGAACACACTTCCATTTACTTACTGCCTGTGAAAAACATTTGTTGCATTTTCAAATTTGAAGTTCGAATTGTATAGCTATAGGCGTCAAACCAACCATATTAAACTTTTTCATTATTATAGGTATATGTGCGCAGGAAATATATCATTTACAAGAGATGTGTCTCAAAGGTTTGCAATATGTCTCATGCACTCATCTGCTCTTTTCCTGAAAGGCACGAATATGAATGATTATTTATTTCCAACGCAATTTATTTGTAACCTCTCTATATTATGATTTGCTTATGATGGTTGTGAAAACGAAAACTGACAAGTTTCACTTGTCTGTCAAATATTTCGTATTCCATTGAGAATGAACTAGTTCATATTTTGGAGAAAACTAGGACAGTGTCGATGCAACGCTGGTGCAAAACTAGTGCAACACTAGTTTTACCAATGGAATTCGCTATAACATCATTTTTTAAAATACTTTTTTGGTGATTTGCTAGTTTGATCAAATAACGGTCTTTATATTTTGTTTTATTCTCTTTCGATGGTATTACAGTTTCAACTTCTTGTAATTTTCAGTTCTTCGAATTTTGGACCCATATGATCATTTCAGTTTCTAGAAGAATTTGTTTTTCATGAAATTATGGTCATTGTAATTAATGGTTTTATGAAATCATATTTCAATACTTTACCATTTCATCGAAATTAATTCTTTTAGTTCGGTGCTCCAGAATATTATATGATCCAGTAAGGCTTACCTGCAAAACGGACACATGCGTCCCAACCTTGAAAATTCTTCCAGTCTTCTTCTCCCAGCTAAACTTTGGGGCTGGTTCAGCCATCACTGAACACGTCAAGTTGACATATTCTCCAATAAATCCGTAAACTTCAACCACCTTCTTGTATTCTTCATAAACAGGCTCCGGTTTATCTGAAAAAAAAAACTTTGTTATAAATTACAATAAATCGTCTTTATCCATCTTGCAAAAAATGTAAATTCATACATGATTATGTTGTGTGACATAGATGGAAGGGTGTGACTAGGAAGGTAGAGTTAGTTGAGATTCAAGCTGCTCAGAACTGCAAATTTTTAGCATATTCTCACACCATCTAGATTCAGAATGCTACATCAACAACACATTGTTATTTGTTTTTGTAATCTGCACTAATATTGTTTTCATCTAAAACTACATCATCAACCAATCAGTCAAAAAACTTTATTTTTATTTTTTTTCCTTGGTGTTTTGGCATCGACTGCTATGGTCATTAGCCACGTGTTCTGGATAGGCCTTGTTACTACCTCCATGCGCCACCTTAGGAGCAGCACTGTTAATTGGAACGCAACAGTGATTCGTGCAGGACTCACCCTAGTCTAGCCACGAGATTTGAATAATTTAATCGGTCAAATTAAATTAAAAAATCCCAGCCGCAACTGGGGCTCGAACTCCGGATCTTTCGACCCAAAGTCGGACGCTCTATCCACTGCGCCAAGCCCTGACATCAAAAAACTTTATTGTTGGAGATATAAAATCTCATGGACGAAGCGTTGTAAAATAAGACATCATAATAAAATCATAATAAGCAATATAAAATCTCTAATAACCGAGAATAGACAAAAGTACCTGAAAATACACTTCGACATAACTATACAAATGATGAATAATACCAACAACAAACAACAAATAAAATATTCCACCATAGAATGCCCCCAATGTATAAAATGCTTTACTTAACTTCAGCTCTACTCGTGGCGCCATCTAGTATTAGATGTCCAAACTAATATGCGACTAAGCAACATTTCAATGAGGATACAAAAAAATTCTCTTTTATACTATTCGTTCTTTTAAAACTTGACTCTTTAATGAAATATGCAAAAATATAAATGGTTTCCTTTTACATGGTGGTTCTTCGGGTTGTAAGGCCGACGTATGTTTATATAAGATCTCGATGTTTCGCCAACACGAGTGGTTAGCATTTTCAAGAGATATTTTCAAGTTTCTGATTTCTTAATTCGCTGTCAAATGCTTGACATTTGCTATACGTTGTCTCAATAAATACCTGTGATTTGACGTTCTTACATCTGATTGGTCCATAGTGTTAGCTGACATCATGGAATCGTTCGTACCGTTATTTTGTGGGTAGGGAGCTAATTGAGAATTTTTGAGAACTGGAAGCCAAACCTAGTTCAATTGTAGTCCTTCTTCGGTTCTGTTGAAGTTGTTGTCGTGTTTCTGAATTTCAATTGCTTCCCGGAAGAGTCTTGGGTGATAGGCAGATGTTGAAGAGATGACTTGGGTTTCTTCAAATTTCATTCTATGGTTATCGATGTTGAAAGTATGTTCTGATGGTTCTGATGGTATTTGATGGTATTTGATGGTTGAAATAGTCGAATGTACTACTTAACTCACAAAAGGTCTGCCGTTTCCCGTACTTCTATAAACATACGTCGGCCTTACAACCCGTTGAATGCAACGTAAAAAATTGCTATAGAAATGTTTTCTTCGGAACCGAGAATTTTTCACAGGAAACAGCAAGTTCTACAGTAACTTTTCGAAAATGGTAATTTTCGAAAAACTCCCAATAATTCTGAAATGATCATAGGCATCTACATGTGGATTTCACCATTGATTTTTTTCACTGAGCATCATGTACCAATATCGGTTTTCGCCTATCTAATTTCAAAATAGGACTTTTCCTTGGAAATATCCAATTAAGCTCTCTCTGTACAAGTTTTAGAAAGCAAATTAGCAGAAATCTGGGATCTGCAAACATCGATTATAATAATAATTGTTGTAATGACAAATTTTGCTAACTGATTTTTTCTTTTCTGGGACTTTAACAACTGAAAATATTTATTTCAGTGTTTATTAAGGCAGAGGAATTTCCAGGAACGTTTTGGATTTAATGTATGGTTGGGAGTAGTTGAAGATCGAATAAGTGGTCCCATAATATTTTATGGACCTTTGAATAGTGGTAGATACCTAAGTTTCCTCAGAAATGAAATTGAAGGTTATTAGAAGATCAACCGCTAAATATGGAAAATCGACTGTTCTTTCAGCAGGATGGTGCACCACCGCACAATAGTAGGATCGTGACGGATTACCTTCGTGACCGATTTGGGAAAAAGTGGATCGGAACACATGGTCCTGTTAGGTGGCCTGCAAGATTACCTGACTTAACCCTTTTAGATTTTTTATTTGGAGTCACTTGAAAAACATCGTTTACAAAGCCTACCCAACGACCTGCGATGACCCAGAATTACGAGTTAGACAAGCCATTCAAAGTATAACGCCTCAACAATTATTGAAGAATACTATTCGAAATACCACCAAACGAGCTCGAAAATGTTTGAATGTTGGTGGTGAACATTTCGAACAGCATCATGAGATTCCACTTTTTTATTTTGTTTCGTTAATAATTGAATTGTGAGAGAAAACCTAACTCTTATTACTTACTTACATTTGAACCAAGGCTTTGAGCCTTCGAGATTAGGAGCTCTATCGGTTGATTGAAATATTTACTAGATCTCCGTGAAAGTCGAAAGGTCAAATTGTTATTTGTGCCACCTTGATAAATTATTGTTATTGAACCGAAAAGATACTTAAACTTGTCTTAATTCCATTATCGTGTTCGTATTGGTTATACAGAAAAAAGTTAATATGGATGGATACCCCATCGACGGTACTTTTGAATGACGGCAGAGTACCATTATGGTACCATTTGAAAAAAACGAAGTTTTGAGTAAAAAAAAGTTTTGGTTAACTTTTTTGGCACGTATTTCGAACCACGGTACTTTTTGAATTGAAATTACGATAGTGTAGCATTATTTTGATTATTTTTAATGATTTTAGGGAGTTCATAGCTCTCTAGATCGAAAAATAAATAGGATATTCTGTCGAATGTAATATTTACTTTGAGGTATCATTGGATTCAAAAAATCATGCAAATTTCAAAAATGTAATAATATACAGGGTGTCCTATTTTAAAATCGAAAGTTGATATCATTTCCGGAAACCCCAGAAATTGGATTTTCTTCCAAATATGTCAAAAAGTGCCCTATGTTGAAAAATGTTCCATATTTAAAAAATATAGCTACAGAAACAAAGGAGAAAAGGGACTATGAGTCTGTGTCACACGGTACCTATGTTATTGTGTTAAAATGCCATAAACGAGATATTGAAACTGCATTTTTTTTGCAAAAGGTAAATGAATCTTTCATATACCTAACACATGACCTATAGCTAAATTTTGATTTTTCAAGCTCAACACTGACATAATTTTCAGTTATTAAAATCCAAGAAAAGAGAAAATTAGTCAGGAAAATCTGTCATTTGACAGTCTATAAGTATTCGATGGTCGAATGTCCTTCTTAAATCACAAAAGATCGTTGCTGGGCATTCATCTGCTTCAACATATTTCATAGTTTTAATTAATAATGAAAACGCAGCTGTAATTGTAGATTTGTCAGTGCGAAACCATGTTGAATATGACTCAGAGATTTGAGAGTCCACATGGAATTATAACAGGACGATAAGTTTCCTTTAAGGTTGTTTCCTCTTTCTCGAAAATGAGAGACTGGAATACGAGGATGTATTGATATCTAATTAGCCGAGACCAGTTCCCTGCATAAACAAAATATTGCGTTACCATAGCAACGAACAATAACTTATTAGATGTGTCAGTGAAAAGTTTGACGTCAAAAATAAATAAATAAATAAATTAAAAGAAAAAATATGTCCACCAAAATTGTGAAAATCGAAAAATTGGAGTATCGAGCCATCATCAAGTACCTGTATTTAAAAGGGTTAAGAGGTTTACGAAGATATGCTTAATACCCTTGGTGATCAATGTCCTTCGTATGCGACCGTGAAAAATTGAACTGCAAGCTTCAAAAGAGGCAAATTTTCCATTGAAGATGATGACCGAACGGGAAGGCCACTTTCTGTGTCAGTCCCCGAAAATATCGATGCAGTTCATGACATGATTTTAACAGACCGTCGAATTGGGCTAAAACGGATATCTGAAGCACTGAATATTTCATACGAACGCGTTCATCATATAGTTCACGTCAATTTGGACATGCAAAACCATGTTGAATATGACTTAGAGACTTAGAGGCAATCTCAAAACGCGTTTTCGAATATTTTCGAGAGTCCACATGGAATTATAACAGGTTTCCTTTAGGGTTGTTTCCTCTTTCCTGAAAATGAGAGTGACTGGAATAGAGTTATAAAACAGATATCTAATTAGTCAAAGTGCTGTTAGACATGAGAACTTTTTAAATAATAATATGAAGTTAGCACCAATGAATTATAAATTATAGTTTTCCTTGTTGTTTTAGTTTCTTCCTAACTTAATATTTGTGCACACCACATTCTGGCGATTAATCGTTTTTGTGCGAACTTCCCAAATTATTACTACAAGTTGTTAAACAGTATATTGAAATAAGCCGTTGAAGTACAGTATAAACCTAGAACAGAAAGTTGTGGCTGTATTTGACAGTCATCTCTCGCAAACTTTGCAATTAATTCGGTTTCTGGTAACTTTGCCAACATGTATCACATAGTTCCAGTCAGGCTCGAAATGGATGTCTCCATACATAGAATTTACATTAGGCCATTCGTCACACTAATGTTATTGACTGCTATGCGGCGATAAATCTCCAACTTGCACCAACAACGCTACGTTCAGAAATTTTGAGATTCAACACGAAGAAAACTACGGTTTGATAGGCTTCAACTAGTAGAACTATGTTTCCGACATATTTATATAATTTTAAATTTAAAGGGATATGTTTTAAGAAAAATTCTTCTCAAGAACATAGGACCGCAACTGCTTCATTTCTGAGATACAGGATGTTGAAATTTAAGAAAAAAATCAATTATTTCCCAATATATCTGAAACAGCTTTGGCTCTTGTCTCCAATTTTAGTAGATGCAAACTACGCATGAAAATACATTTCCATGTTGAAGGTTTCTTATTTTTCATCAGTGGCATCCCGGTTAACATGCCCTGTCATAATTTTGATCAAAATGATGATACGCCACTGTCTTCTGTCCAAATAAACATTGATTTTGTAATTCTGATCCATCTTGTCATAAAAATGGTCTCCTGCTTTTTTTTTCGTCTGGAAGTCGGCTTTCGATTTAGAAAATAACATACTTTCATATGCTTGTCCCTATTCGATTTTTTCTCTATCAATTTCAAAATTGTGGTCACCAAAAGGTCTAGGCGTGATTTATATAATTTTATGGTAACTATTATTCAGTTTTTGTGATGAGTACAAATGAAAATACATTTTTCATTTTTAAAATCATAACTATTATGAACAAAATATACCAAAATCAAATTAACTGTTCAAAATATCCGACTCCTACAAGTATGCACCCTTCAGCCCTCCTCATTTGCTAGCGTATTCTTCTGAAAATTCCTGGGGTATTCCTTACTGCATCACAGGAAACTATCTTAAGATGTCCCAAAAGACAATAATCAAGACTGTTCAAGTCTGGAGATCTAGCTGGCCATGACTCTGTTCCCCACGACCTATCCATCGATTATTTTCAAAACTTCGTGGCGCATGAAGTAACAAAACCTCCGAGCACATTTTTTTCGATATTTCCATATTTATTATGAACACTCTGAATAAGATGTGAGGATGATATTGTGTGAATTGATACCCTAGGTGACTCTTAATCTATTGGTGATCTGAAATTTAACATTTTTTTTTCCAACAAGGCATATGAAAATGTTTAGGAACAGTCAAATAAGAACAGTAATAGCAAAATTCAGAGACTAAACTGTGAATCTATAAAATGAAAAATTAAAATTAATATTAAATAAATGAAAGTTAACATATAAGTATACACAGAGACACATGCATAATTAAGAAATTTAATATTAAAATACATAAAAGTCAACATATATACAGACGATTACACACATATGTACACTTGAAATATAATCTACTACATATTAAAATATTCTTCTAATGAATGAAATCATTTTTCAGTCATGAATTGTTTCAGTTATTTTCTTGATCATTTGCCTTCTTTTATATTTCCAGGTAGATGATTGAAAACTGACAAACCCATAATTGTAGGTGAATTACCTGAAACCTTATATTTTGTGAATGGAATATGGTAATTTTTTTTTTGACGTGTGTAAACGTAGTGAAAGACTCCAGTGAGAACGAATTTGTCTATTTTTAAGAACGAATATGGACAATATATAAACAGATACTAAGTCAATATTCTCAATTGTTTGAAAATGTCCCTAAAAGAATGTGTACTAGGAATCCATCTACTATTCTTAATATTCTTTTTTATACTACCAGAACATCTTTCGAGAATGTGGAGTTGCCCCATTTTCCATATTATCTAATTCGCACTACAACCTGTGCATGGTATTGGGTCACCAACTGAGGAATTCCAAGCGAACATGAAATATAGCGAATTAAATTTTTTCATCAAAGTTTGACGGTGACTTATATGTTTATCGATAAAAAGAACACGAAAATTGGTTTCGTCTAAACTATCAATGGTTAGTTACATAATAATAATAATAATAATTAACGTCTTTATTTCTTTCAAATGATACATACAATTGTTTTGACAGCGACAGCTTTCGAAAGAAAAGGGCGGAGTTCAATTCATTTGGAGATTAGATCTCTAATAAATTGTTCTTCCACTCAACTCTGAACGTACTGCACTTAAAAAAAAAATGTAACATCAGCACATTTTTAGTACTGCTTATTAGTATTTTTAGTATTTGTAGTATTTGATCGTTGAAACCTTCCGTGGAAGAATGATGAAATATCAGATTGATATAAACAAGATCTTCTATTGCCGGGAAAAAACGTATGTCTTGAGTTTGGATTTGAAACTGTCCAATGAAAGTGTTTTAAATTATTTTGGTATGCAGTTATATAATATATATATATATATATATATATATATATATATATATATATATATATAAGTGAAAATAGAGTATATTTCGTTTTAATTCCGAGAGCTCTAACCTTTGACAGCTGTTTCGTGCTAACGCACTCATCAGAAAGGATTTATGGAGCTCTCAAAATCAAAACGAATCCACTCAAGAATTAATACCGTGAGGCAAGACAGAATATAACAGGAAGTTATTCATGACATCTATTAAGTTTCAACTAGTGACTGTAGATGTCATGAATAACTTCCTGTTATATATATATATATATATATATATATATATATATATATATATATATATATATATATATATATATATATGTATATATATACAGGCCGTTTCTTTTATCATGTGGTAACATTGCTATATTCTAAACCGTAACAGATACGAAGACGATTGAATATGAGAAAAGGTAACTATTGTGGATAACAGTACAATGGTCAAAGAAAATTTACAGGGAGTCTCGCCCTTCCCGTGTTATACAGGGAAAACTAAAAATGCTGTTATTTGTTTTTTACGAATAGAATTGTTATTTCTGAAAATATAAAAAAATGGAAAAGGAAAGTTTTAATGTATTCTAAATGTACTATAAAAATGTAACAATGAATCTTTGATTAAACGTTTCGTGTCAACACGGCCACCATCAACATTTCTTTTTCAAATACGGACCTGTCTATTTTAGTACAAATATTGATAAAACGATAAAATCACAATTCAGTGGTATATCACACTTGGTATTTTTATAACGTTTCATTTAAAATAACTAGCATCCTCAGTGACAACAATTTTTAATTACGGTCCTGTCGTTAATTCTTTTGTAAATTATTTTGATTTCTTCAAAACCTATTCAACTATTGGCATACTTCAGACTTCACCCAATAATTTCGATAAGAAGATACCCCAACACAACGAACATTCGTATTTTTCCTTCTTGGGCATTTTTGTATTGCAGAAGTCCTTGTTTCAAGGCTGATTTCTTCTGAATCAATTATCATACTGAATATTTCTATAATTCTCAATCCTGGAAGTAACGAAAATATTAGTTTTTGGTCAAAATACGACTATTGTGTGATATGGTACAATTAAATAGCATCTCACTTCATTTACCATTTTTAAACAAGTAGGCTTTGCTTGGTTTCTGTGGCAGGACAAATAAATGAGTTGTTGATACGTGTTAAGAACTGTCAGTCGTTTATACACTCCGTCATATCAAAGATGTATTCAAATGACGAAAGGACTGATACTTATGCAAAATCAAATAGAAATCCTCTTTTGGCAAAAAATATGTATGGTGAGCTATACCCAAATCATCGTATTCCAAACATTCAAATGTTTAGACAATTAGAAAGAAATTTGAGAGACTGTGGTGCATTTGATAGAAATATAACTAGAAAATGTGTTGTTACGGGAAGTATGCGGAACCAAATAAATGTTTTAGGTAAGCAAATATTACTTCATAAAGATTAACAAAGTGACGAAAATATTTTTTTTCAATTTAGGATTGGTCAGTTACAAAAATATTTCTAATCAAGATTGTTCTTTACGAGAAATTGCCCACGAACTAGGGATTTCTGTAAAATCTACCAGAAATATTTTGAAAAAGAACAAATAGAAATGCTACAGGATACGCAAAGTTCATTACCTCAATGAAAGGGATTACGGAAGGAGAGTACGATTTGCGATGTGGTTTAGACGTAGAAATAGGGAAGTTGGAAATATTTGTAATAAAATAATATGGACGGACGAATCAAAATTCACCAACAATGGTTGGTTTAACAGAAACATCCATTATAGGTGGAATAATACAAATGAACATTTACATAGAGAAACCAATTTCCAGGAAAGGTTCGGAATAAATGTTTGGTTGGGAATTTTGGGAACAAACATACTAGGTCCTTTCTTTTACGACGAGCATTTGAATGGTGGAATGTATGTACATATTTTATCCAATGAGTTTGATGGCTACTTAGATGAATTGCCACTGAACATCCGCCGTGAAATACAATATTTTCAACAAGACGGTTCCCCTCCCCATAATGCAGCAATAGTAAGGGAACATTTAGATGCAATATTTCCAAGAAAATGGATTGGAAACAATGGACCAATTGCCTGGCCAGCTCGATCCCCAGACCTGACTCCTTTAGATTTTTTTTGTCTGGGGATACATAAAGGATAAAGTTTTTTCGACAACTAGTACAGATATCGACCATATCAAACAAAAAATAAGAGATGCATGTAATAGCATTACACCCATCATGCTAGAAAATTGCCACAGAAATTGTATGGACAGACAACTTATGTGCATTCAACAAAGAGGTCGGCAATTCGAACATTTGATGTAGGTTATCACGAAGAGTTCATTTTCTGTATTGGTTTTATTTTCATTCAAAAATTCAATATGAAATAAATTGTTTTCTGTTTGTTTGATTTCTTCTACTCTTAAGTAAGTTTATTTCCGAGGTAAATTGCTATCGTTCGTCTCTGAAGCTACAGATATCTTTTATTATAGTGTAAATATAATTTTAATAGATACATTTATTCAAAGCGTCGCTGATAATTTTTATATCGGAGAGTTAGGTTTTGTGGAATCCATAAACGACCTAACGACAGGACCGTAATCAAAAATTGTTGTCACTGATGATGTTAGTTATTTTAAATGGAACGTTATAAAAATATCAAGTGTTATTTACCACTGAATTGTGATTTTATCGCTTTATCAATATTTGTACTAAAACAGACAGGTTCGTATTTGAAAAGAAATGTTGATGGTGGCCGTGTTGACACGAAACGTTTAATCAAAGATTCATTGTTACATTTTTATAGTAAATTTAGAATACATTAAAACTTTCCTTTTCCATTTTTTATATTTTCAGAAATAACAATTCTATTCGTAAAAAACAAATAACAGCATTTTTAGTTTTCCCTGTATAACTCGGGAAGGGCGAGACTCCCTGTAAATTTTCTTTGACCATTGTACTGTTCTCCACAATAGTTACCTTTTCTCCCATTTAATCGTCTTCGTATCTGTTACGGTTTAGAATATAGCAATGTTAACACATGATAAAAGAAACGGCCTGTATATATATATATATATATATATATATATATATATATATATATATATATATATATATATATATATATGACATATTTGATATGTGAATGAACGTTTGAATAATTCAGTTCTGAATTTTGGAGGCGTCAGGTACCCCTGAACCTTATGTTCAAATTGTGGATATCCGAACGAAAAGTAATTTTTCTGTGTAGGTAACATGTTTTTTTGCACAAAATAATTTTATGAAATAGACATGCGGAATGAAGGAATCTCCTATTCTCCATGTTCAACCAACCAGCTGGTGTCAATTTAGCAGAAATCCTCTCACGTTTGCGTACACGGTAAACAAGTCTCAAACAGGAATTTTGTACCTTTTGTATTTTTGAAATATATTTTTGAGTAAGATTGGGACCATAAAGACAATCACCAAAATTAAATATTGATAATACCATCGACTCGCATAACAGTAATTTTAAGTTTGATGATAGATAATTCCTAGAGCCATATAAAGTTTTCAGAGATAAATATAATCTTTGAATTAACTTATTTATGTGTTTTTCAAACCTTAAGTTAGAATCTATATCCACACCAAGATTTTTTGTATGTTCCACTATAGCAAGTGGTTAATTATCAATGGTTATTTTAATATCATGCGGAGATAAACTATTCTTTGTCCCAAAAATAATAACATTAGATTTACTAGGATTGATGTGCAGACAATGATCCGATGCCTTCTGTATAAACTTGTGAAGATCTTCATTGATGATACTATTAGCCATTTCTACATTATTCGAATCGAAGCTGAAATAGATTTGTGTATCATCAGCATAACAATGAACAGGGCAGTGTTTTAGTAATTTTAAAATTGTTGAAGTATAAACAGAAAAAAGGAGTGGTCCCAATATAGAACCTGACTGAAGTCGAGAAGAACTAAGACTGTGTGCATCCCTTGGTCTCTAGCTCTAATTATGTCATCCACAACCTGAAGGAGAGCAGTGGTACAACTATATCCTTCTCGGAAGCCGGACTGAATTTCCGATATAAGAGAATAATGATCAAGATGATTTTTCAGTTGGGTTTCTATGGCTTTTTCTAAAACTTTCGACAAAGTGGGCAATATACTTATACCTCGCAAATCTCTAAGTTCTACTGGATTTGCTTTCTTGGGCAATACCTGTACCACTGCTGTCTTCCAAACCCACCGACTTAACCTTTAAACTAGACTGCTAGTACTCATATGCCCACCACTCGAAAAACTCATCCAATAGACGAGGAAAGTGTGTCGTCACAAATGTCATACTTGTCAAAAACTGATTCCAAACAAAGAATTTTTGGTGACGTTATCTGTTGATGATTTGCAGCTTTGCTTATAAGTTTGTTTGGTTTTTGTTTACTCAGGCAAAATAAATTGAAAAACCTTAACGGAAACAATATCGGAGTTATCGGACAAGCTAATTTAAATTCGACAGAAGTTTGTTTGGAATCAGTTTTTGACAAGAATGACATTTGTGACGTCATCACTTCCCTCGTCTATTGAACATCCTGAAATCGTGTCTGCGCAATGCGCAAGAGCCACCAAAGAATTGATATTTGACAATCTGGGGAGCCATTTATTAGGTCATTGGCGTTACTTTGAGTAAATAGATATTGTTAAAATGAAGTGTTTTTGACTTTGGTGTAAAAATCCCTAATTTTCAACGACTGAAATGTGTCTTGTTGAAGTATGGATGTACAGTTATGAAATATTCTCGTCATCGAATGAAAACTCAATTTTTCAACATTCCACTTGCTTGTACTAGACCTATTAATTTTTCCTGAAGTACGCCAATGTGATTCTGACAGATAACGGACACAATGCGCATGTCCTATGGCCACCAGTCAATTTCCTAATTGGATCAATTTCAATAACATGGTATTGGCAGTCTAGTTTAAAGGTTAAGTCGGTGTCCAAACCTCCGGTAAGACACTATTTGTTAAACAGAAGTTAATTATATGCGTTATGTATGGTATGATATGAGGACAGCACAGTTTGATTAAATTCAAATTCAGCTCATCAATGCCCTTAGCATTCGTTTTTATATTGCATATAGTTTCATAAACAAATAGGTCATTAACTTCAGAAAATTGAAATGGATCTGATTGGATCATCATTTACCTGAAATCTAACAGGATCGCACTTTTTTGATAATTGTGAAATCTTATAATTTGTGTTTTATGAGCGTTCAAATATAGATAACTCGTACTGCACCAGTCCTGCATCAGCTCTAAGGCTTTTTCTGTTTCTTGATTCATACGAATTTGTCGTACACTCAGTAGCGTTTACATAGGGCATTCTCAAATAGTATGATTCTAGATTTTTTGCACGCAAGTTGTAAACACGCGGTATAAGTTACGACATCGAAACATGGGAATTGGTGATTCCAGGTGTGCTTGAGTAGAAAGAGATATGTTTTTCTTTTAAATGCCTAATATGATTTTGTCATTGTCGTGTGTCTTATTCGTGATCATAGTAGGCTGTGAGAAAGTGAAATATTAAAAAAAAAATATTTCGAAAAAAAATGTTTTCGAAAATCAGCCGGTACGTTATGAAATAATGAATAATTGCCACTTAAAGTGAAACACACTGTATAATTATAATTAATGATCATAATACGTGACATTGAAAATTCAACAAAGTATAGTACTCACAACATATTTCCTTCATTCACATCTGAGCAAGTAGTATTCTTAAAAAATTGTATAATAACCTCATGGTTCTTGTACAGTATATCATCAGGAAATTTCCGTCTTCTTACTTTAGATATGAATGAGATAATTGATGTTATTTGGAGTATCAAAAACAAGACAACAAATGGTTTAGATGAAATTTCCTTCAAAGTTTTTCAAAATTTTTCGAAAAGAGCTCTCAGTAATCTAGCTGTTTTTATAAATGATTCCTTTCAGCTTGGAGGTTTTCCATATTTTCTGAAAACTTTCCTTGATATTCCAATACACGAGTACAGAGGTTGTGATTTTGATGATCCATCCATCGTCCTATTTCACTTATACCCCACTTTGGCAAAAATTATCGAAAAACTGATTTATTCGAGAATTACGGAATATTTAGTATGTCATAATTTGATCTACAATTTTCAATTTGAATTTCAGAAAAACAAAAATACAGGAGATGCAATGTTTTGCTTAAAATAAGGAATCCGGGAGATTCAGAATTGGAGAATATTAATTATAGGGTACCTCAGGCTCTACACTTGAACCAATTATCTTTCTATTGTACATAAATGACCTATTGAACATCCAAATATCAGGACCTTTTACTATTTTTAGGTACCTAGAATTGAACTTCACGCATAGTACTTGCCATAGTGCTTGTAAGTTACCAGCGGCGACATCTATTGCCTAGTAGGAAAACTACGAGAAATTGTAGGTATATTTGGGAGACTCAGGCATAGAATTTGTCAAACACGATAAATCAACTTTACTTACGTTCCACTATTAATTTGATTTTCTTGGACATAAATTTCCCTGTTGATGTCTGGGAGGCTTGACAGTTGAAAATTTTATTGCTATCAGCACGACTAACCTCCGTGATCAAGAGGCCATCAGCAAGGATTTTGTATCTTGGACCTGCAATGAAAGAACAACAGAACAATATTAATACTTTAAATTCACTGGGGAAAATACACGGTGAGAGAGCCAATGAAAACGAAGCAGGTCTGAACTCTCATATTTGTGTAAATACTTGTGTAAAAACTTTCGCAAATGTTGTCAGTCTTGTAATTACTTCATCTGAAATATGAAGACTCAAATTATAACTTATTTTCGGAAAAATATTTATTAAGTCAGTTGGAAATACATGTGCTGCAATGACAATGTTTCAGAAGTCGTTTCTGGCATAATTGAAGCTGAAACAAATTTATCAAACATTATTGATACAGAATATTTCCTTGAAATACTTTCAAGCAGAACAACTTGAGACCGTTTGAAGAAAATTGTGTTTAATTAGTAACTCCTATGGATGTTTTGTTACATGTGGTGCAATATTATATGTATTCTTTTATCCTGATGATGACAGAAATGACTAAGAATACGTTGGCAATGTAGCAAATATCAATGAAACTGTTCCATACTAGCAGAGAGAATTTTTGGTGCTAGACGAGAAATGAATATCCTATAGCCGATGTGCGACAGCACTTATTGCTTGTTTTTGTATAAAACATCCAAATTATAGTTATTTAAGTAACAAGGAATGTAAAGACGTGTTAACATTCGAGGTGAGCGAGTACGAGCCGAGGCAAAGCCGAGGCTTGTCGCTTGCCGTGGATGATAACAGTCGATACATTCCGTGTTACTTATTACGTTTTTCCCGCTGCTTGTTGACATTTCTCAAAATTTGCCTGAATTGAAGTTTGTTTTCTTACCATTCCTTCATGATTATTCGTCGCTATTTCATTCTAAGTTGCTTGTGCGTGTAACTAAGTTACCGAATAAGCAGACAACAATAATATTCAAAAGGTCTCATAACCTAAAAATTGATATGAATGAAGCTGAAGGTATTACTTGTCAAAGTCAAAGTCATTATTATCCTAGGCATGTAAATGACACTATTAAGTTCCGTTGTCAAGATGAATTAGTAAACGAATGATATAGGCCATTTACCTGTTTTGTTGCTAAGCATGTATGGACTATTTACAGTGTCGGCAGCGGGAAAAATGATTTTATTTTATATTGGTTCAATAACAAATTGAAAATTCTCGTTTCTGATCAGCAAGATATTCACTGCCTTCTGATGACTTGTACAAAAAACTCTTTCAGCGATCCGTAGTTTTTCGAATTGAATTAGATTCTTTTCTAGAAAATGCCTCAGGAAAATGAAAACCTGCCAATATCGAAGAATGATGGTGGATAAAATAAACTGGCTTGATAACTGAACTTTATATTTTCTGTAGGATTATAACGATTGAGAATTCAATTCGCACCGTAAAAATATTACCTACCTAGATTCTCTTCATCCTCCACTTTCCAGGAAATTTTCGCGTCTCCGCTCACTTCACATCGTAGAAGTACTTGTTTATTTTCCACCGCCCTTTGCTCCTCTGGCGTATCTTTGAATAAAACATCTTCTGAAATGGATGAAAAGCAAATAAATAATCTTATTTTATATTTTGTTCAAATTCAATGACATATTATAGATACTTTTCAATAGAGGAGGAATTCAACCAACATAGCATATACTGATCGACAAGCGTAAGGATGCCTTCGAGAATTGGTTGCGCAGTAGACAAAACCTTGGAGTGGGGCAGGAGCTCAATAGCTCTCCCTTATTAAACAGTAGTCCATCTTTGTCGCACATCTACTCACGCTTTCTATCGTTTGCGCATCTCACGTCAATGTCATTTTCAAGAACATCAACATGTCACACTGGATGAATAACTCAAACGTACAGGTTGTGTATACGCTACATTACCCTTAGAAACTCAGATGGGAAAAGGGTTCCATGGCACATTATTTTGAAATTCTCTTTCCAATGGTACCCTGACCAGAGCTGTGCCGAGCACTGACAAAAAGTGCTGCGAATACTAAGCACTATGCACTCTTGAAAAGTGCTCGGGAGTCTCGAGCACCTAGCACTTTTTTCATGAAGTGCTCGCGATTACTAAGCACTGGATAACAGAAATGAATCTATTCTACAAGTAGGATTCATTTGTTGGTTACTTTCCTTTCACAAAAAAAACTTAGAATTTTCGAAAAAGTAATTTCAAATATTTCGCCCACCTTAAATACTGTTCAAAATGTTGTCCATTTTGCTCTAAGCGGACATAAAGACTGTTTCCGAACTCCTCTATAATATTTCGGAAAACTTCACCTAGAATTGACCGCCATGCCGCTATAATTCGTCTTTAAATTTCATCAATATCAGCATATTGTGTGTTATAACCAAGGAATTTGAGGGAGTTGAATCCGTTGGTCTCAGAAGCCATTCAATTACCCCCCTTGTGCCAATCCATCTATTCGGAAATATCTCATTTAACTACTTTCAGACAGAAAGAAAATAAAAAGCTGGAGCACCATCCTGCTGAAACTGTAACAGATCCTCCTGCAAAAGTACATCAATCTGAGTTTTTAGCTCGTGAGTTATAAGAGAATCGATAGTCTCTCTTCAAGGTGCCGATTGCCCGTCAAGTTTTCTTCAAGAAATGAACGACCAATAATGGCATTTCCAAGAATACCAGCCGAAGTTTCAACTTTTCAATTCTTTTTGAAGAATATATACCATTTTCACGCTTTTAAATACCTCTAAGGGCCGGTCTTTTCACCTCACAATAAAGTCTCTGATAACTATCTATCGGATAATCTTCACAAGTTTACATATCCTTATCTGATAGATAGAGTTATCTGGGACTTATCTATAGGTGAAAAAACCGGCCCTAAGTCATAACTGAACAGTCCAACAAGTAGAACTGCATTAACATTACTACCCAATCGTTAAAATATGATGAACATTTTGTATTTGAAAACAGAAGTTTGTCACAGCAGAACTAGCAGGATAGGAAGGCTATCTGTGAAATTTTAGCGAAGAGAATTGAAAATCCAGCATTTGATAAACGCAACTTAACTACCATCTACATTTTACCATTAGATTACTTTTTGATGTAATTTTTTTTGCTAATGTTGTAATTTTGCTTATTTGCTAATGTTGCCTCTGATACTAATCTGACCTAATATCCTCACCAGTTCTTATGAAAGGAGACTCAGTACAAAAATTTGTGTTTGAATAATAACCTGAAACTAGTGCATTACAGTGCAGACAAGTTCTAATTACTTCCGCGAGTCCAGAACGCTATTTCTCGTAAAATAGTAAGTCAGGGTTTTATCGGAAAGGGAACTAAACGCCTATCAAAATGATGTGCCACTGACCATCTTTCCATTTCATATTCTAAGGAGGTTCAACCACGAGGGCTACAAATGTTCATAGAAATGCCTCCTTGGAAATGAAATTGACCTGGTATTTCGATTCCTCGTATCATTTACTGGAAGGAAGATATAGAGGGTGCTGAAATTTTTAAATTGACACCCTGTATAAGTATAACAAAATAATTAGCGAAACAATTATTGGTGTAACCAAGTGTATATTTGGATCCAGTTTCCTCATCAGATTGTATCCACTGTTATTGAATTGTCTTCGTACGGAATCCTGAGGTAGTTCGACTTGATATGAGTAAGAATAGCGTTTAAAATACATTATGATGTGACTCTAATTGCAGAAACAATTATATATACAAATTTCTCTCAATTCCTCGAAAGCAATTGCCCTGACGACTTTATTTGCATAACGACGACGGCGTTTAATTTAAGCTGTGGCCCAACATTCAAGGGCATATAAAGGCATAGTTGAATGATCACGAATAATACGCATTGAGCATTATCAGGATATCCAAAGAATGGTGTGATTGATAACTTATTTATTTTATGGATATTCCATTAACCTACCTTACATGAAATAGAATTGATTGCAGTGACCTAAACAGTACATTACAATACAATGAAAACTGTGCACCCTTAATAACCTCTGAAGAATTTATTTTCTAGAAAAACAAAAAAAAAGTTTGAAATTCTTATACAGATTGACATCCCTATTCGTATTCATATTAGGTATAACTTTCACTCCCCGCTCCTATCGTTCCATTTTTTTGATATATTTCATTCTCAGTGTCTACAGTGAATTATAAACTTTCAGATAACAAATAATCTCCAGAAGAAAAGAGCGATTTATACAATCTGTACATTAAAAATTATCAAAGACAATAATTCAAAATATGCGATCATGTATCCAGAAAGAAGAAAGGCACAATCCCACAAAAGAAAATTTTGAGTGACCCTGTATAATAGTAACCTCAGATCACCCAGTATCAAAATCAAGTGATATTTACTTATTCTGCAAGTCTACGAGCTTTTGCTTTTGACTGATATTGTTCAAAGAATTACATAAAAGGACCCCGCAAACTCCTTATGGAATTTGGGTCCCGGTGGATTTTTTTGAATTTTTGGTATGATGTAGTCCATATAATTCTCAACCAATGTTACTATTGCGCCAACCCCAAAAAATGAACAGTTTTGCTGCTAGGAGGCGTTGAAATCACCCCTTGCACATGTTAGACTATTTATTTTTGAACCAGGTAACAATATTTTCACTCGTTTCATTGTTGCTAATATTGCACAATATTTTATAAAAAAAATTCTAACTTCCTCCCCTTTTTCCCCCAACCCCTATTACGAAACGGAAAAAAAAAATTTCTCGAGTTCCTTCAAATGTATCGTCGAATGTTTAAAGATGCCTAAATAAGGGAAATAGCAATTTTTTATGATTATCCCCCCACCCCTCAAATGACAAAAAACGAAAAAATTTCGGTGGATTTTTCTGAATTTTTGATATGATGCAGTTCAAGTTATTTTGAATTGAAAAAAATCGGGTGACAAACCCCAAAAATGAATAGTTTTGATGCTAGGGGGCGTCGAAATCATTCCTTGCTCAGAATAGATTATTCATTATTACAGGCGTAAACATTATCTCTTCGTATTTTTGTTTTATTTTATGCCGAACATTTGTGTAAATTTTTATAAATTGAAAATCTAAAACCTCCCTCTTACCCCCTACCCCTATTTTAAAACACGAAAAAATTAATTCACGACTACTTGTAAATGCTTTATCAAAATAAATGTATTGATCAGATCAAATTGAGGAAATCGTACAGTTGTTTTACCTTTCCCTTCCTTTAGAAAAATATTGGAGTAGTTCGCTGACTTCCTAGTAGGGCGTAGTTCATGATTTTTGAATATCAATTAATTGGGCGAATATCTTGAAAATAAATAAAAATTAGATATCCACAATTTGAATTTGAGGTGGTGCCTGAATTATGTTTTTTTCGTGTTTTGAAATAGGGGTTGGAAGTAAGGGGAGGTTTTAGATTTTCAATTTATAAAAATTTACACAATTGTTCGGCATAAAATAAAACAAAAATACTAAGAGATAATGTTTCCGCCTATAATAATGAATAATCTATTCTGAGCAAGGAATGATTTCGACGCCCCCTAGCTTCAAAACTATTCATTTTTGGGGTTTGTCACCCGATATATTTCTATTCAAAATAACTTGAACTGTATCATATCAAAAATTCAGAAAAATCCACCGAAATTTTTTCGTTTTGTGTCATTTGGGGGGTGGGGGGATAATCATAAAAAATTGCTATTTCCCTTATTTAGGCATATTTAAACATTCGACAATACATTTGAATGCACTCGAGAAATATTTTTTTTGCGTTTCGTAATAGGAGTTGGGGGAAAAAGGGGAAGTGGTACGAATTTTTTTACAAAACAGTACAATATTGTGCAACATTAGCAACAATGAAATAAGTGAAAATATTGTTACTGGGTTCAAAAATAGTCTAATCTGCGCAAGGGGTGATTTCAATGCCCCCTAGCAGCAAAACTGAGTTGGCGCAATGGTAACATTGGTTGAGAATTACATAGACTACATCATAACAAAAATTCAAAAAAATCCACAGGGACTCTTGTCGACAATATTAAGATAACAATTATTATCCTTAACTTTCTGCAACAAAATAATCTCCACCTAATTGATTTTCTGTAGGTAAGTATAACAGCCCAGCCTCTGTATGTATGACACCCTGTATCTCAAAACCTGTCCATTAGATCTCTTTGCACCCATATAAACATTTGATCAAGACATCATAAACTATATTATACCAAATTTTCAGACAATTAGACTGGGACCCATTATCGATTAGGACCGTGCGGGCTACTTTAGGAATAAACCTTGAAACATTGAAACTTCATTCAGAAAACTCTGGTTGGTTCAGTGTAGAATTTCATAGGCGTCATGATCACTCAAAATGATAGGGATGTACTCTGAAAAGTCTGTGAGGATTGTTCAAAACAAACAAAACGTTTTTCAAAATGGAATGAACGTGCAGCATCATTTTCAAATGGAAAGAAATTGACCACGTCTGTATTGAAAAAACTAATAGTGATGGGGCCCTTGAAGAGACAAAACGTCATATTCAAAATACAACGTAATCTGTTTCTAGATCTCATGATATCAAGCAAAATACCCAAACTCAGTTTTCAGTGATGCTAAAAAATGTGGCCTCTGGGACAAAAAAGCGAAACTTCACTTTTTTCACAAATATCTCGAGAAACAAATAAGATGTTTCGGATTTCTTTAAGCCGTTAAATTGGTCTTCGAAACTGTCAACTATTTCCCATTCAACAGTTTACGGATTCCCACACTGAAAAAAAATACTGGGATCACAATGTGAATATGCGTAGATATTGACTGGAAAGTTTACAGTCCCATAACAGTAAAAATAAATTACCAACATCAACAAGCGATTTTCACAAGCACGTTGTGAAAAAAAATGTATTTCTCAGAAATATTGTGAAATTCCATATAACCTGTAGAATTCTCATGATATATCAGTAATTATATTTTGATGTAAATTGCTACGCAAAATGTAAAATCGCAATGGAAAACCTCGGACCATTATTGTTTTTTCAAAACGTACTGTAAGTTTACCATTTTTATGTTTTTACTGTCCACTACGTGAATTTTGAAAATACAGCTAATTTACCCACTCTCCTCTGAAATAACAAGACCCGAAGAGTAAAATCGAATTTATTGTTAATGTACCGTTGAATTGTGAATGAGCGTCCTGATAAGAATATCATATTGTAACAACACATTGATAAAAATATCACATTGTAATATAACACTGATAGTGATATTACATTATGAATGCCACACTGTAATATTACACTGGTGTTAAAATTTTCTTGTAACAACTGATATAGGTTAGAATTCTATCCTTAATAACATTCAGTATATAGTTTTGTGTCCATACATTTTCGGTTCTCATCGTATGCAAACGCTCAGAAAATACAAACTGCAAGCTTATTATCATTTTTGTAGTTGTAAATGTATAGAAAAAAAGTAACTTGTATTTATTTTATATTTATATTTGGGTCACAGTAATTGTGTTGGATGAAAAACCCATGAATTTAATTAATGTTTCAATTTCTTCCACATTTTTTGGGTAGGTACCTTATCAGCGAATTTTTAGTTTTTGCTGAAATTTTAATAATCAATGAAATTCATTAGTGAAAAAGACATTATCATTGAACATAACGCTTAAAGAGGCATTTTTCTCTTCTTTATCCTGTGGTGTAGTATGGTTCAAATGAAATAATTATCTTCTACTTTAAATGATGATTATAAACGATTCTGTGTATGAGCTCCTTCCAAAAAAATGACCTCCTAGGAATGAGAGAGTCAGTCATGTAACCTTGCCTCAATTGTAGAAATGTACCATGTGATAACAATATGAATATCAAAATCCGAAATAGAGAAATTCGTGTTCAGAACTCTCCATTATTGAGTATTTGTTGCCCTTTGGCAGGAATCCGAAAAACACGGGGATGTGAAAACACGTTGTAAATACAAGACCAACGTGAATTCACAACAACTGATGTTTCAATGAAATTGAATAACAAGCTCCATACAAAGGAATTGTAATTCATCGTTTTGAATTTAAAATCTATAATCACAGGATTCAGGTAATTTCACAATATCACGTGACCTCACATTATCATTGAAATTTGGAATTGCGATTTTGCTATGAGAAATTCTCAATTGATGTGATTGGGCAAGAAATGAAAACGATGTGAATTCGTCATAATGAATCACTTTCACAATTCAATTTCACAACACGTTTGTGTAATTAGTGGGTACATTGACACACATATGGTGAAAGTATTATGTTAAATCACAATAATCTTCAGTTGAACTGTGATTTTTACATTGTCTTTCACAAGTTTCAAATTATTCCACAACGTAAAAATACAAATAATATTAATTTCACAAGTATTCTAGAGTTTGCTCAAACCGAAGCGTTCACTGTGATGTCACAACGAATTTGTGAATTTTTCAATTATGTTGTAAAATTTCACAACTACAAAGGTAATCAATTACAGTGAAAATCTAGGGCCACAAATAACCCATGATTTCAATTGTAATTTCACAAAACACTTCAGTGCAATGGTAATCATCGAAAAAGTAGCCACCCAGTATATTCCAGTATTGGCACTGCATCATTCCAAGTTCTCCCAATCATCGATAATGATGAAAATCCCTTTCTCTTTCGAAAAACTCAATTCAGATGCGAATGAAAAATTGTGAAAGTAGATATATAAAGTGTACCTTATTTCAAGAAAAAATGGTAACATAGCTCGTACAGTTCTCGAACGTTTTATTAGGTGCAATTGAATGTCAATTTCCTTCTTAATTTGGTTTGCATATTTTACACGTCATTACTATACAGGGGTATTTAAAAACGCTATTGATATTCTTTCTAAGAGAATGGAAAACCAACTAGGAAACACAAATCAATGAAAAAAAAAAGAAAGATGTTCAAAGTGACGTCCATTGTTTTCAAAATACAAGTTATAACAACCTGAGAGCTCATTCCCTTCGGAGATTGACTTTGTTCAACTTCTTACGCTGAATGCGACTAATGTTCTTGAGGTGTCCGATATTTGTAAGAGCTCTTACGTAAATACATTCTTTGAGATAGGACCAAAGGAAAAAGTCCAGTGAGGTAAGATCTGGCGACCTAGCAGTCCATTTGATACCTGAACTACTGAACGTAATTATGAAAGAAATGTATAATGTTTCATATGGTTGAACTCAGAAAAACAGCCTTTTTCATAATTTACAGTGAAGAATACGACAACGCATTGAAAAAAAGTTGACATTTAAGTCTCCGACAGGTGAAAAATGTGGATGATTGGAAACAGTCATTGCTTTCAAAGAACCATTGAAGAAATGTGTGAGGTAGGTTTTTCTTTCAAATAAGGAAGTTGCCATTTCGCCAATGTTTCGCTGAGTTACCCGGTAGAACGGAGGCACAAAGCTGTTTTTAAATCATCGTGACAGGTGACATATTAATGTTTCATGATCAGGAATCGAACGAATTGCATTAAATGTCAGACACTTCCATCACAGTGCAAAATGTTCATCCCACGACAATTTAATAAAATTGTCCAATAAATTTTAATCTGCAATTTGCATAACGAATGTATCGAGTAGTCCATGAATTTTCCGCACGATGTAATTGAATGTGTATAATTCATTGCAAGGGAAGCCATCCGTTGTGAAAATTATTGGATCAAATCATTTCCGTAGATCTCTGGTATCGAAAGTGAGTCGCTAGATTTATAAGTTAAAGAGGAAAATATTTCAGGCGTAAAATGGTATATTCTGGAACAAATTTAGAATAAATAAATGAGTTCATTTTTTTTAAGACAGTTATAAAACTGTATGGTAAAAATTATAAAATCAATTTTCTATCAAGAAATGCTTGAAAATATGAGTAGATTCGGAACATTTCAAATCCGTTGGGAGAGTATTAAATAATCTAGGTGATTTATATAATAGTTGGAATTTTCCAAATGGAAACAAATAATTTTTCCCCTGATGTTTGTTCAAATTATGTTTTTATTCATGTAGGTCTGCATGATTCACGATTTGAAAGGCCACTCATAGGGCTTAGTACTCGTTTTTGACCATCAAAAATATCTTCAGCTGAAGTAGATGAGTCCTAGAAAATTATCGTACTGGAGCCTACTTTCAACCTAAACGTAGAAAAGCTGCAACATTTGATCAATATTCAGAAAACGTCCCAGATTTTTCAACGGAAAAGAAATTGAATTCAAATTAGATACTAGGTCTTTCCAGTTAAAATTTCTGTCTATCTGCATACCCAAAAATGTGGCATGATCTAAGTCAGTTGAAAAAACTGGACAGTCTCCATTAGTTCTAAACGAGGTGTCCTCACATTTTCTGCACATGATGAAATCTCAACGCATTCGTTTTGTCAACGTTGTGATACAGATGACTATCTGAAAACCAGTTATTAAGACGACTTAATGGGTCATATGCATAAATCTTGAGCAAATGCCTCAACTTGGATTTTTCAAAACAGACGTATTCATTTTGTTGAATTATGAGGGAGACAAACCTGAAGTAAAAGCATTTGCTACCTTTTATGAATACTACCCAATGATTCACGACACATATCTGTCAAGGACTCCTTCTGATGAGTTGAAAAATAACAGGTGAGATATCATCAGCATACATCGAGAAATGTGCTGTTACAGGAAGCTGATCAAGTCCGGTGATACATAAAATAAAAAGTTAGGGCCAAGTACGGAACCCTGAGGCGCATCTTTATCTGCGATTGAATGTTCAGATGGATTGTCGTCCACAATTATGAACTGTCTTCTGTTTAAAAAAAAAACACTTTTCATCCGTTTAAGCAGACATCGTCTCACTCCGTAGTCATATGATTTAAAAAAAAAAAAAAATCCCAAAATTAAAATTATATTGTGATTCACATAGTCGGATGCCCTGCTGGGATCACGGAAGCTCCCAACAAGACATTCGACCGTTTCAATGTATTTGATTATTTTTCGGAAGTAGGAATATACTGCTGTATTAGTAGATTTTTTATTCAGAAACCCATGTTGATTTGGAGACAATATTATCATTCTGTTATCAAATTTGATTTCAGAATTGACAAAGTTACGGTATAAATTCTGAATCTATTCCTTATTGTGATGATTTCATAAAGAAACTGATGACTATTTATTTATTCATTTATAAATTTGAGGCCACCGAACAGGCAGGTATTACACTGCCCAATAATAGAGCTGCTCAGAAGTAAGAAACAACAGTACTAATAATAATAATTGTAATGGTAATATTTATAACAGTAACAAGATTTTTATAATAGATGGATATATATGATTTGAGATTATACTCATCTTGTTATTAGTTATCGAAGTAAAATGAAGATATGTCTAATTGTGCAGAATTTGTGCTGAATATGTCGGGATCATTATTTGATTTGTTCAGAGTATTTAAAGTTTTGATACACTGTATGAATGGAGAATTGGGTAAAACGTATCTATTCCTTATATTATGATGCGAGCTGTTAAGATAGCAAAGTTGGAGGCAATATGAGGAATCTGTTGGATTATTAACTAATTTGTATATAAAACATATATCAAAAAATTTCCTCCTCAATTCCAAATGTTCCAACTTGTGGAATTTTTGGTTACTTTCATAGAAGTAGTAGTGCCTCTCTTTGTTGAATCTAAAGTTGAATCGGTTTATGATTTTTATTTGTACATTTTCAAGTATGACAATGAAGCAGTTGTAAAATAGATTCCATAAAATGGATAAATATTCGATAATAGGTGCAACAATAGTAGGTATTATACAATAGAGTAATTAATAGACTTCCAACAGCTGAAGTCCTTAGTGAGTCTGAATATGAATCATTTGTTCTTGAGTGACTTTTGTGTTATAATTTCAATGTGTTGTTCAAAGGTTAGTTTGTGATATAAAATTATTCCGAGATCCTTCACGTTATCTTTCGTTCTAATGGTGACGTCTTTCAGTTTCAAGTTCAAGTTGTACGTTAGATTGAGATGGAGTTTGTTAAGTGAGCAGTAGTCTGGAGATCTATCCAAATCTGATTGAAGATCTTCATAGTTGTGGGAAGTTTCAATGGTCGTGTACATTTTTAAGTCATCAGCGAAAAAAGTTAGCTTTGTACTGTGAAAACAGGCTGGCAGATCGTTAATAAAAATGTTAAACAAAAGTGGTCCCAGGTGTGACCCTTGCGGGACACCTGGTGTAACAGGGACGCATTTTTTAACATCATCAATCACTACTAGCTGCGTTCGTTGATCTAGATAAGAGGTTAGTAGGTTCAAAAGATGCCCGAAAATGCACCGAACTTTGGGGTTGATGAAAGTGCGCACTCGAAAAATTAAATCCTTGAAAATCATAGCCTCGAACGGCTATAACCACCTACTTTCAGTATTTCAGTGAATTGGGCAGATACATTGGAGCAAAGTAACACCACAAAATGTTTTCAAACAACAACCGATATTTTTTTACGATAAACAATGAATAAAAAGCGTGGACTTCGCATGTGATGAGAAAAGCCGCGAAGGCTAATTCTCTTATATTCCAGAGAAATATATTAATTTCACTAAACGAGGATGGTGAGTATATTAATTAATTCAATTACCGGCACTCTGAACCAGATGTATAAATTTGGTGCAATTCTCATGTTACTCATCAGCTTATTGATGAAAATGTTGATACTCTACCATGTTAAAGTACTTCCATATCTATATTCATCTATAATATGTGGCATTAGGGGCGCAGCATACAATTGGATGCTCTATTTTTAGACAGTTCGTTATCAAAAAGTATCTTTGATCTATTCAGATTAGTATACTGAAAAACCACTCTATTCGAAGGTTCAGAAATATCAATAGGTGTCCCACAAGGATCATTACTAGCTCCGTTACTTCTCATTTTGTACGCCAATGACCTAACCAATAATTTAAAATCATCGACGTCTGCCTTGGTAGTGTTATGTGGTGACGACACAATTATTATTTTCAAAATACGCGATATCTCAGAATTTCAAAAGCTCAATAAAATTGAGTTGATGACCAAAAAACAAACTCAAACAAAATAAAAATTCGACATAAAGTAGCCTGATTTATTGTAAGAAAATTATTCTGTTATATCTATGTATAATCTATAAAATGTTACTTTATTGGAAGAAATTTATTTTTTCAGTGCGATTTACTGTAACCATAAATATTAACTTTGAAAAAAACCTGCAACGCTCGAATAACAAAAAATCTAAATTTGAAATTTTCCATCCAAGAAATTACGTTTTCTCTAAAATTCGTTTATTCGATCGAAGGAATTACATTTTCTTTATACAAGAAATTACATTTCCTCTATCCAACAGATAGGTTCAGGGTTCACTCTATCTGAAAAATTACATTTTTTCTTTCCAAGGAATTATGATGTCTCTGTCCTAGAAACTACGTTTTCTTCATCCAATAGAGTACGTTGTCTCTTTCCAAGACATTACGTTTTCTTGAATGTAGAAAACAAAAGTTCTTGTGCGAAGTAATCTTGTATACTCACTCTATTGAAGCTGTTGTTGTCCTTTTCATGATAATTTACAATTTATTGAAGTTAAAAAATTGAAAGCTTCTTTCGAAGAGAATAATGCACTCTTTATAAAACATTACATTTTCTCATAAAGAGAAAAATATTTTCTGTGAATAAAAAGAAAGATTTCTCAGCAGAAAGAAATCAATTCGAAAAATAAAAAACTACCCAAGAGCTGATGCCTTCAGCTCCTGCGACACGAACGTCGAGTGAAATTGACGTAAATTTGGTGCTTGGGTAGTTTTCTATTTCATAAATAAATTTTTCTTCAATGTTGAGAATTTTTTTTGTGTGGATAAAACGTCTCTATGAAAGAATGTTATGTTTGAGATGGAGTGCATCACTATCTTCAAATAAGGAAACATGATACCCACTTCTTTCAAAACTTATGAGTTTCCACCTCTGTTGACGAAAGGCTCGTACAATGACTTATTTCTTTGGGGGTGTGAGGCTTCAAGGAAAAAGAGAACAGGTAATCACATACCAAAAATTCCGTTTGCTTCAAGGGGCTTGATAGTTTCGATAATCTGCCAGAAGAGATTAAGGTAAATGTTTAACATCTCCAACATTCCTCAAGACAAAGTTAAAATCATTTTTCCTGAATCAATAAAGAACCTAGTAGCCAATACCTAATTTTAAATATTATTTAAAGATTATATAGATATATATATATATATATATATATATATATATATATATATTATATATATATATATATATATATATATATATATATATATATATTCGGAAAGGTTTCCGCAGTCAGAAATATGTACATTACTAAGTTCATGGGTTGAACCGCGTTGAGAGTTTATAACTCGACGTTTCGGCTCCTGCTTTGGAGCCATTTTCAAGAGTGTGACTGCGAGGCCTCTATCTGCCTACTCCTCGAGTCGTGGTCTTGAGAGATATCAAGGTCTCAACCTGCCTACTCCTTGATCTCAAAAGACGATCCGATGTTGGTTGCACTGTAGTATTTATAGGTGGTTGGCTACCTGGAGGTGGGCGGGTCTTACGGGTTTTCTCGTTTGTCTTGTCTGCTGGTGCCTGCTGTGTAGTTGGAGTTAATGGGATAATAATTGATTGCGGATAAGTTTCACGTGGCCTGGTAATTACGGTTGGAAGAAGGGGCTTCCAAATGGGGTTCAATTTACGGCTATCATCTTTAATTATTATCCCATTAACTCCAACTACACAGCAGACACCAGCGGACAAGACAAACGAAAAAACCGTAAGACCCGCCCACCTCCAGGTAGCCAACCACCTATAAATACTACAGTGCAACCAACATCGGATCGTATTTTGAGATCAAGGAGTAGGCAGGTTGAGACCTCGCAGTCACACTCTTGAAAATGGCTCCAAAGCAGGAGCCGAAACGTCGAGTTATCAACTCTCAACGCGGTTCAACCCATGAACTTAGTAATGTACATATATATATATATATATATATATATATATATATATATATATATATATATATATATATTAGTATTCCTTGTATTTATCAAATAGTTTTTCAATTTGTATGTATGTGTAGAGGTGTGTGTGTATATATGTGCTCACCTGTAATAAGGGTACGAACGCCCCAACAGTATATGTCAGGATGTGTACTTTATTGAGTAGCCTAACTGATTTTTTTTCAACCTTCCACTTGAGAAATGTTAATCAGCCAATGACTAAATAGAGGATGTATATATGTTCAATGTAATCAATTTTAATTTTTTTTTGTTTGGTATTTGAACCAGTCTTTGATTTTTTAAAAAATCTATTTCAACTTCGGTTTTAAAGATCTTCCAGTCTTTAGATTGATTAAATATTGCGATATCATCACTGAGGACACAACCATCTATATTCATTGACAATACGCTATTAATATAAAGCGTGAATAATAGTGGCCCGAGAACAGTTCCTTGTGACACACCATATGTAATATATTTCATTGCTCTATTGGCAGCATCTATATTTGCTATTACACATTCTTTGTCGGGCCAGTCTTTGTTCATTGTTCAATACTGTGTTTGCTGTACTGAGTATTGCCGCTTCTATTTTTCCAATTGTAATACAAATTCAAGAATGATCAAAACCGTTAGGCAAAATTTCAAAGCTACGATAATACAACAATTCTGCTGTTCATATCACTAATAATGTAGCAATTTTTTGAAATCCCATTGACTTTCTCGCAAAACACATCCTGGCAAGAAATCATAAAACACATTCGTCGCATAAAGGAGTAGCCAAGAAGGGTGTTTACTAATTCAGAGGTCGTTTGCACAGCAGTGTGTAGACATAGAAAACATTCTTTGTGACATTCACTGCCCAGGGATTCAAGAATAAAGGGTATACGCTAGCTCAAATGCCATAACAGAGACCCCACAGGCATCGGAAGATTGAGGACACTCTACCTACAGAGTGGTTCAGCAAATGATGCGATATGGTAATCGGAAACTGTTCTGACGAAGAATGTTGACATGTCGAATTATCCATACGGATATGAGCAGATCATTTTGCAACTGTGATTTATGTTTGCCATATTGCGAACTCCGAGCAGTATAAAGACTAGAATATTAGATTCATTGAGTTCACCAAAACTACAATCACCTAAAATCTGCAGATACTTTCTTTTCACATTTCTTTTGAAATGGCCTTCGTTTTTATTTTCTTTCATGGTGATAAATCCATATTATTCAACTGATTCAAGGACTTAGGAAATAATAATAACGCAATACGATTCTTAGTCGAAAATTTTATAATTCGGAAATTTGTAACAATTCAGCTCTTTAAGTATTTACAACAATGCAAACTACAATACTATAGAACTAAACTAAATTTCAATGTCAAAATATTTTATTACTCAACATATTCTCCTCTTAATTGGCTAGATTTATTACAGCAAACCTGCAACGTCTCTAGACCTTTCAAAAAAAATGTATCTTCTTACTCTGCAAACCAGACCTCTACAGCTTTTATTACCTCCTCATTGGAAGAAAATTTAAGACCTTTCAAACTTTTTTTCATTTGAGGAAAGAGATGATAGTCGAACGGAGCCAAATCTGGTGAAAAGGGGGGTGTTCTACTAATTCAAACCCTAATTCACGAATGTTTTGCATGGCAACATGAGATTTGTGTGCAGGGGCGTTGTCCTGCAAAAACAAAACACCTTTGGATAGTTTTTCGCGTCTTTTCTTCTTAATTTTTTCCAGTAGAGTGGTCACTAATGTCGAATAGTAATCTCCAGTAATCGTTCTACCCTTATCTAAAAAATAAATCATGATTACTCCGTGGCAATCCCAAAAACTGAGGCAAAAACTTTTCCAGCAGATTTTTGGACACGAAACTTCTTAGGTCTTGGAGAACCGGAGTGTCGCCATTCCATCGACTGTTGCTTTGTTTCTGGATCGTAGAAATGTACCCAAGTCTCATCCATAGTAACAATTCGGTTTGAGAAGTCTACATCATTTTCAAATCGAGAACAGATCGAACGCGATGCTACTACCCTTGCACGCTTTTGGTCAACATTCAAACATTTGGGGATCCATTTTGCAGCAATTTTTCTCATGTCCAAATTGACGTGAACTATATGATGAACGCGTTCGTATGAAATATTCAGTGCTTCAGATATGCGTTTTAGCCCAATTCGACGGTCTGTTAATATCATGTCATGTCATGTCATGAACTGCATCGATATTTTCGGGGACTGACACAGAAACTGGCCTTCCCGATCGGTCATCATCTTCAATGGAAAATTTACCTCTTTTGGAAATATTTTTATCGCAATTTAGAATTTTCTTTCGCATGAGATATTCTTCATGTAAAATTCTAAATACTAAGATGCATGACTAACATAATCTCATATTTTATAAGAGATAGGAAAGAGAATCTCTCGAGTAGTGTTTCGATGCAACAGCCTTGCTAGGGGTAAACACCGTCTAATTTGAAGATCATGTAATTACTTATTTAATGAATTCTCTTCGGAATGAACGAAGTACATCCAGAGCCCAAGAAATTATGAAAATTGAGTTGCCATTCCTTTGCATCTATTGAAGAGACTCTAATATCAGACGAGTATATAAATCAACGGTTTCGACATGATGGAGCTGCTATCTTTCGTACTGCCTTTCTGAAATTTCTTTTGAAAACCCGACTGAACTACCCAGTAAAATGCAGTAGAGCCCGCCTGCAGCGTCGAAAATACTCTCAAAAGAACGAGAAGTTTCAATGGAAATGTTATCGTTGACGGGGTACAAAGTAATCCATTAGCGTGGGTGGAGAAAAGTGACGATTATGCAAAAAATAATACGTTCGACCTAAATCACTACAAAAGTTTAGTCCGCAATGTCATCAGGAATGCTGGAAAACGGAAAGAATTTTGTGTGGAAAAGTAGCCTTTTGTGACATTACCATTATGAAATTTGTATAGCATGAAACAAACCAAATGTTGACATGGTCTTTTTATGATTTAAACTTTTCAATCACAGAGTGCATTTGAAAAATTGTATAGTGAAGAAAATGTATAAAAGCAAAGAAGGACAAATGAATCAATTTGGCAAGATTTGTCAGTTACTTATCGTTTTATAAATCCACCAAACTGAAAAATCAAGTCCAAAATAACTGACAAATTCTTCTTTTTTTTTCAAAAAACATTGATGTTTCGGAAAATACATTTGTATCCGTCTTCAAAACTAACTTAAAACTAATTTTTCAGTATATTCGAAAATACGCTCCATAGAATAGACTAGTATTTATTTTGCAAAAAAATGTCAATATCAGATTATTAAAAATTAATAGGAAATAGCACAATCAGCCCATACAATGTCTCAGTGGAGTTTTCTCTGCGTTAGTGAGATGGAGCACATGAGTGCACCAACAAAAATTCCTAGTTTTTTTTTCTTCGTATAAAAATAATTGTTATAATATTATTTCGATGATCGAAATGTAAATCTATGAATACATGTACATACACTCCGAAATATATACAGTGAAACATTTAAATACATCAAAATATTCAAAACATACAACAAAAATTAAAATTTTCAATATATTTTTGAATTCATACTTCTACAAACTGAATTGATTCAAAAAATGACAAATAATATTCTATAGATCAATGAAAAAATTTATTTCAAATGTTTTTAAATGGTACTATATCGGGGTTAGTATGGGCGAATGATATCTGGGAAAGTATTTTTCAAGTAGATTGTCAAATTTTTCTTGAATGAGAAGAATGATAACTTTTTTGACCGATAGATCTGTATGTTCGGGGACATTGAAATTGGACGTTACGTCGTGTGTTATATGTATGGGTGAGTTTCAGTAGATTACTCTCATTTTTATATTGCCTTGTAGTACTTTCTTCATAGTATAGCTGCTTGAGATTCTTCATATACACTGTCGTTTGAAGATCTGTCATTTTCATATAAAATTAGTTTTAGAAAGCGCTTTTGGATATCTTTGAGGGGGTGAACATGAGTTTCAGCTACACCTCCCCATTCAAGCAAACCATAAGTAGGATGACTCCACTATACTGTGATAAATCAGTTTTTTTGTTTCAGGTGAGGAATTCTTTAAATTATTATGAAGCGGAAGATTATGAAAATTTAATATATAGTGAAAGGTACAAAGTTTGTTTTATCCATGTTGATAGTTAATAATCTGCAGTCGAACAATATTTTTATTTAAGAGAAATCGGTTTTTACGTCATTTTACAGGAAGTTTCATTCTTTTCATTTATAAGTAAATGGTGGTATTGTCCGCAAAACTGATATGTCACTGGAAGTTACTCTGAATGCTATAAAGAGTAAACTTCATGCGTCTTCAGGTGACTTTGGACTCATTTTGAAGCGTTTTGATCACATTTTCAACACATTTCCCATCCCTCAGGTGTAAATCCAAAATATACAAATTGTTGATATTTATGTCTACTTCCAGATGCTATAGACAGAATTTGAATATGACGATTTCCCTTATATCGGCGCATCTTGCAAGAAGTGCCCTTGCTTATAACGTGATTGTGTAAAAATCACAAATTGGACAGAAAACATCTTGAGCACAGTTGAATCACATATTATCATCTATCAGTTTCCGCAAGATTGTTCGTCCAGCTTCAGATTTATAAAAATTATGAATTTTTGAAAAAGGGCCCCTTTTTCGAGGATTTTCCGTTTGCAAATCCATTTTATTGGCTTCATAAATTTCTACAAAAGTTCCATTGACTGTTAAAATATTCCTTGAATAATCTTTGAGATATTTCCAAAAAACCAATCCAGATGTAATTTTTTTCAATTCGATAAATTAAAACCTAAAAGATCCTCGGGGCCTGATGGCATCCCCTGTTATATTATCAAGGCCTGTAAGGAATACCTGCTCTACCCACTAATGATAATCTTTCAAACGTCATTATCACAGGGGACATTCCCTGAATTATTCAAACAGGCTAAGCTCACAACCATACACAAAAAAAATTACAAAAACGATATCTCAAACTACAGACCAATTACAATTCTGAATGGTTTCTCAAAATTATTTGAATACGTATTGTATGACAGAATATATTGGCATGTTTGTAACAAAATATCTGAGACTCAGCATGGGTTTTTTTTTAAAAAAAAGGTCCATTGACACTAACCTCACATCCTTTCTTTGTAAAACCGGGGATAGTGTCTATATTGACATGGCTAAAGCATTCGACAAAGTAGATCACGACATACTTATAAAAAAACTTATAGGATACGGCTTCAGTGACAAACTTTTAATGTTATTGACTAGCTACTTACAGAGAAGGTTTCAAAACGTTGAATTCAGGGGCAAGAAATCAGAATACTTTCTCTCCAAATCAGGGGTACCCTAGGGCTCAAACCTTGGTCCACTTCTCTTTATGTTGTTCATAGATAACTTACCAGCAACTGTCTCATCTGACTGCCTCATGTATGCGGACGACTGCAAAATATTCCGTGAAATTAAAACCCGGAATGACACTATCATATTGCAACATGATCTGAAAGCTTTATACAAATGGACAGTAGAAAACAAACTTCTGTTAAATATACAAAAGTGTTCAATTTTATCTTTCAGTCGCTCACGAAATACCATTTTGTCAGACTACATGATCGATAGTGAAAATATAAACAGATGCTCTCAGATTATCGACCTTGGAATAAAGTTTGACATATCTCTGATATTTGATAAGCACATAGAGCACATCACAAGTAAAGCGAGGAGATTGTTGGGTTTCCTCAAAAGGATGTCAAAAGACTTCAGAAATACAGTAACGCTAAAATCTCTACTCATCCTTGATTCGCAGTCGTTTGGAATTTGGATCCATAATATGGGCACCATCAAAGCTTACTATGAAAAAATCAGTAGAAACATTACAAAACAAATTCATGGCTTATCTATACTATAAAACACATCACACAAATCCAGGACACTCCTCCTATGAACCACATAGAAAAGAGTGTGATTTGATTACATCAGAATACCGTGCAGAGATTCACAAAATGATGTTCATTTGTAAATTGCTTTCCAATTCCATAAACAGCCAATATCTTCTTTCCGAAATCAAATTCATAGTTCCGTCTCGAATTTTACTACCAAAAAAAGTTTTATTCTTCGTTCCTAGAAGGCCAGCCACAATTGACAAATGTTGCTCTCTTTTGAATAAACATATAGATGAACTTGACTTGGACGTCTTCACCTATACCAAGAGTCATCTGAAAAATCGGATAACAAAATTCCATGTGTAAAAAAAAAACAAAAAAAAATGTTACCTCGAAATGTAAAATAACAAACGAATCTCCACTTTCCCTCATGTAATTATAATGCCAATTTTATTTTGTTTTTTTTTATTTTTTATATAGGTATGTATGGATTTTGATATTTTTCGTTACGTTTTTTTTAAGACATCTCGGGCTCCACCAGACTTTATTATCCACTATCTCTTCTTCATTTATAGGGGTATGAGTGTGTGCGTACAAGTGCATTTAATGATATTGTCAAAAATATATGGAACATCCTGTACATTAAAATATTTCATTATCATTCAATACGTGGGTAACCTTTTTACCTTCTACAATTCAGTACGTGAGCGAAGATATTTTATTTTTGAGACACAACTTGTCCTCAACAGAACATAAACAAGAGTTTTCAAAAAGGCCACTGATAGTTCGATCTGGTAGTCGAGTCGAGTTTAGAGTTCTGCCGTGCCCACAGCTATGGGGGGAGTTTGGAAGATCAGATATTAGATAGAAGGAAAATGTTTCTTAAATGTAAATGCCGATATGTATTGTAAGTAAAGATCTTTTTAAAATTATTTATTCAATCAATAACTAGTCTAGGAGAGATTCTTCAATTCTTTAATTCATTAATTCTTTATTGATTATTTCCTTCATTAATTTCAATCGTCTTAATCTCATATTTATACATAGTAAAATAAATGTTTTTATATTTTTCTGAAGTGTTTTAAATCTATGAATGATCAGTATCTACCTAGTTAGTCGTGAATCAACCCCAATTCACGACAAGTGGTGGAGGCTGCCGTGGTTTAGTTTGTGGATTCATTCTTCATAATGAACCAATTTTTATTTTGTTATAAATTTGAATAGTGGTACAATCAACTCAATATAGTTGTTTAGCTTGAAGTTCATAGACTTTGAACTTGACCTAGATCCGGTACAACTAGGTAGAAATTGCTGATCCATATGTTTTGTTTCTGAATGAATCTCTCCAAGTATTGTGCAACAATAGCATTTCAGAATAAAAATATTATTTGACGAAAGTACGCTATTTCGTACGCAATAAACTCCAGAGAATTTTATGAAGATTAAATATAAATGCTATTGATGTTAAGTTCTAACGATTTATTTTCAGTATAATTATTTGAATTTTGTTGTTTTCCCTATTGATTTTTACAAGAATAATTTGTGTAAAATTGTTATATTTCGAGTTTATGAGAGTAATTACGTGTATTACTTCTTTACTCTGAATCTTCAGCTTCCCCCTAGCCCCTAGCAGAGATCAGTATGATGGCAAATGCAAGAAAGAAAGGTACGGCCGTTGCCTTTCCAGAATTCGTGGCACCATATGGATTTTTTCGAAGAATCACAAGAGATGAGCTGAGAGAATGCATGGAGATGCATTATTATTTTGGAGTGTACCCAATAGGTGCAGTATACGAGTTGTCAGAATAATGAGAAAGGAATTTGTTGAATACTTGGTGTATGCTAAATACACGATTTTGTCAGAGAGAATTTGACAATGAAATCTCGAATGAAAGTTGTATTGATACTATGATGATTTATTTTATGTTGTAGGAATACATATGATGAGAGAAGTTGAATCCAGTTACTTGCAGAGTGAAACTAGGATCTACAAAAAATGCGAAAATGGATGTGATTCATGTAGATTGTATGCTATGTGTACACACAATAGTTCTTCAGAGTGATTAGGAACTAAAAGAAAAAGAAGAGTTCGTAGGAGAACGACATAGGGGTGTAGGCGATGGCCGATGTGTTGATATAAATTAAAGGGTGAAGTATGAAACTGCCTGATAATTGAACTGTGCAGTGTTTTAATAAGTTATGAATGAGGTCGAATAGAATTTAATGAAAATTGTTGAATGTAATGTGAAAAGCGAGTGTGAAATTGTTTTGTGATATTCTGTATTTAATCCTAGGCAAAGAATTTCAGGATATCGCATCTCAAAATTAGCCTCGTAATGAGAGAGATAGTGGTATTTTTATTTTTTGTAAATGAAAGAGAATGGCTATGGATGAATGAAAAATGTGACAGTTATGATACTTCTAAAATGAATGGATGATTATATCATAATAAGTATATATTAATGTCGGAAAATTTGAAATATATTTTGAAACTGTATTGTTGGCATGTACTTGTATAATGATTTTATAATGAGAATAAGGTTGATTGGTTTTTAATATATTTTGGGGCACGGTATTTGTTGTAAAATTAGATGATAGCAGTATGTTTACCTAAACTTTTATTTTTGTATTATAGGAACTGTACCTCCTGTAAGGAACGCGGAAAAGTCTTCAGCCTTGTACCACTCCAAGAGAATCCCCAGGTGAATCGTGATGAAGCCACAGCTTCCACAGCCATGTCGAGTTGAGCCTTCTCACATTCAATGAGATAGAGCAGAGCCAAGTTCTACCATGTCAAGCTCCATTGTCTAGTAAAGCTGAGCCAAAATAGGGTATCCAACCGGACCAAGCAGTGCCAATGTTCAGTAAAGCCATACCAAGTCCCGGCAGGCAGATACACGCCAAATACAGGGAAGCAGAGCCAAAATGGAGTTCAACCGGACCAAGCCATGCCAAGTCCCAGCAGGCCGATACATGCCAAATAAAGGGAAGCAGAGCCAAAATGGAGTCCAACAGGACCAAGCCATGCCAAGTCCCGGCAGGCAAATCCATGTCAAGTCCACTGAAGCCATGTCAAGTCCCGGCAGGCAGATTGATGTCAAATACAGTTTGTCCAGTATGTTTGGGTCATACCATACCTGGTCCAGCCAAGCCAATCCAAGCCTGACTAAATTGATGGCCAATTATTGTACCCAGGCAACGATGAACCATGGTACAATGGAATGGAACCGAAATGAACCAGTCAAAGATGGAAAAAGCAGCAAGGAGGAGAAGAATTCAAATGGAGATGGTGCAAGCAGACTTCTTCTGCGCATATTTATTTGTATATTTATATTTACATGGTATTAATTTCATAGTTTTTGTAAACCTGTATCGAATTGTCAGTTGGTTTTAATATAATCGCTCGAGGCGCGCGATTTTGAACGGGGGGGTATTGTCAAAAATATATGGAACATCCTGTACATTAAAATATTTCATTATCATTCAATACGTGGGTAACCTTTTTACCTTCTACAATTCAGTACGTGAGCGAAGATATTTTATTTTTGAGACACAACTTGTCCTCAACAGAACATAAACAAGAGTTTTCAAAAAGGCCACTGATAGTTCGATCTGGTAGTCGAGTCGAGTTTAGAGTTCTGCCGTGCCCACAGCTATGGGGGGAGTTTGGAAGATCAGATATTAGATAGAAGGAAAATGTTTCTTAAATGTAAATGCCGATATGTATTGTAAGTAAAGATCTTTTTAAAATTATTTATTCAATCAATAACTAGTCTAGGAGAGATTCTTCAATTCTTTAATTCATTAATTCTTTATTGATTATTTCCTTCATTAATTTCAATCGTCTTAATCTCATATTTGTACATAGTAAAATTAATGTTTTTATATTTTTCTGAAGTGTTTTAAATCTATGAATGATCAGTATCTACCTAGTTAGTCGTGAATCAACCCCAATTCACGACAATATACACATATGTATTGCTTCATGTATGTATAGGGGTTTGCATGCACTTATAGCTCGTAACTCGTTTAGTTTCTAGTTAGGTTTAAGTAATGGAAATCATGTAATTAGGACCCACCGGTCCTGTTTGTATTTCTTGTTCAATAAATAAATATTGCTTATTTAAAAAATTCCACAAAGCGATTTTGCTGGGGCGAAAATCGGGGATTTCATTAACGAACTATCTTATAAAAATTAGTATAGGCCATTTGCGTATTTTATTTTGTAGGTGAAAAAACCTCCATAACTTGGTTTGTTAACATATCGACCGAATTGAGAAGGTCCATAGGATAAAAATAAAGTTGACAGTTCATAAGCAGTCTCAAAGTATTGAACCCGATATTAGACGCTCACCTCAGTTGGTTTACACAAGATTCCGAAATACTAACTGTTGAAAAATTCACATGAAATCTCAATTTAAGAACTGTGCAGTAACTCATTTGCACATATCGATTTGTTTTGTAACACAGTCGCTCTGGTAGAAAACGGCTCTTGATGTCGATTTTTTTCGAAAATATCAACAGAATGTTTATAAATTCAGATGTGGAATCATATGTGAAAGAAATACAAACTTTAACATGGCTATCCATGTTTTAACTCGTATTCATTTGTCACAATGCGCAATTCTGTCATTACCGATAATAAATAAATAAATTATAACGTTGAGGTTTGGAAACATCTCTTCTCTTGAAGAAAACAGAAATCTTTGGGAGATCGTTTGCTAACGAACAGTCGTTACCGACCGATGATTAACCGTTTACTCCCATAAACACCTACTGCGTAGGCTTATTATGGCAAGTACCTGTCAGAAAACAACTACTCCCCTGGCTAAGACCACGACGGGTATTGAATTAAATCTAACAGCTACTTGTGCAACGTTCCTCAAAGCATCAGTGGACGCAATTGCAAGTGCCCTCTATGACCAACCAGCAGAATTATGTTTTGATTTGGACAGGGTGACCACCTGCAGACTAGTTTCGAGGTTGTTGCCTCTCAGAAACTGCTTCCATCTCGTGAACCAGAATTGACTAATCAGCGGAGTGTGTATTGGTTTGGACGGGGAACAGATGGCTTCAGTGCTGTCTGTGTTGACCTGCCCTTGCACTGATGAGGGGCAACAACCTCGAAACTAGTCTGCAGGTGGTCACCCTGTCCAAATCAAAACATAATTCTGCTGGTTGGTCATAGAGGGCACTTGCAATTGCGTCCTCTGATGCTTTGAGAAACGTTGCACAAGTAGCTGTTAGATTTAATTCAATACCCGTCGTGGTCTTAGCCAGGGGAGTAGTTGCTTTCTGACAGGTACTTGCTATAATAAGCCTACGCAGTAGGTGTTTATGGGAGTAAAGGGTTCATCATCGGTCGGTATCGACTGTTCGTTAATCTCTTCTCTTCATTTACTGCTAGAATATACACAACTCTGAAAATAAATCCAACTGATATTACTGAACCTTCATCTAAAATATGTTTCCTGGCAATAATCCCCACTAGAAAACATTGCTTCGCAAAAGTTATTCCATTATATCGTTCGTTAAATGCCTGGAAACACTGGTTACACAGCACAAAGCAATAACATCTAGCGTTAAAATGTCACAAACGCCATTTCTTGTCGCGTCATACATACAGGAACTAGAAACAGTGAACAAAGTCTGATTCTGAAACGGTTAGACCGCTTTCATTTAATTTCACCCCCGCTCGAAAACTTCCATTAAGTTAGATTGAATCGGTATTTGTTTTTTTGATTGAGAGGCGACCGGCAAGCATTAAAGGAAGCTGAAAGAACAAAGAGTAGAGCGGAACAAAGGGGATTTTGGCAACAAACATTTTCGTTTTACTGATATTAGTGCTGGAAATTGGGACTCACTAATTCATTATTTGTATCGGTTATATTCAATTTGGCTATTACTTATGTCCTATTTAGAACTTTTGAACAAAACTTTTAGATGCGAAAGTTCTTTTTTTTTAAATGGATTACCTCAGAGAGTCAATTTTATCAGCAATAATTATAAAAAGATAAAACTTTATCGAATCTAGGAAAAAAGCGCAATTGTAAAAAATGCAAAAAAAATTACGAAGACGAGAAAGCGCAATGTTGAATTAACCCATAAGAAATATCCACACGTGGAAAATTGCGCACATGGTTTAATCCATGTGCACAATGCAGAAACCTCTCTTGTTTAAATGCGCACATAGAAAAAATACAATGATGTGCGATTTCTTCCGATAATAAAATTAGGTTCTGTCAAAAATATTTTTGTCAAATAAATTGTCAAACTGTCAAAGTGTTGATTTTTCACTTGTTCATTACTGCTTTATAATACCTTGACAACGGTTGATATTAACAGACCCATAAAGCCCGGGGAGTTATGAAGGGCATTATGAATCAAAATGCTATTCAACCCGAAAATTGAACCAATACATAACTCCTCTGGAAATGGAAAAAACTACGATAAAATTGAAGTAACTTTTTGTAACATCTAACAGGGAACTCCGAAATATTCATAGACCATCTGGGTATGTACCTGGAACAGAACAAACAAATAAACAACCACATAATTATTGGTGACATAAACTTGAATCTGTTGGATGAGAATGATAGAATTGTCAATGACTATCTAAACATATTAGGTGAATACAACTTCATCTCACTGATTAACAAAATAACCCGTGAGCAATATGAGTCTGAAAGTTGCATTGATCATTGCTTTCTCAAAAACACCACCACAAATATTATAAAAAACTGCCTACCATGTATACTAAAGACCGACCTAACTGATCATTATACAGAAGCTGTCAGTATCCTTTTTGAAAAGAATATTGTATATAACAGTGACACATCCAGAATAAAAAAATATACTGATTATGAACAAGTTAAGTCCGACCTGGGTGCTCTCGACTGGACGACATTTTACAATATGAAAAATACACAGCAAGCAACTACCTATTTCATCAGAACGCTTCAAAATATCATAAAACATAGAACCACAATAGTCAAACAATCAAAAAAAGACATTCGTAGGAAACCATGGATGACTGCTGGTTTACTTCGCTCCATAAATCAAAAAAATGAATTACATAATAAATTTAAAAAGGATCCAAATACTCATAGGGAACTGTACAAAAAATATAAAAATCACCTGAACCTCTTGATCAAAAACACTAAGAATAATTATTACAAAGAAAAAATTAACAAGAATAAATACAATACCAAGAATATTTGGAAGACTATTAATGAAATTGTTCCATCAAGAAATGAGCATCATGAGATCAAACAAATACGGCTTACTGATGGTAGATCTGTAGACAAAGATTTAGATATTGCAAACTCTTTAAATGATTATTACGTTAATATAGGTATAGAAATGGCTAATAAAATAACTCCCCCGAAAGAAATACTATGCAGACCTGAGCCCACACTCCAATCACTTTTCCTGCAACCTACCAATCATACAGAAATTGAAAAAATAATACTGAACCTGAAAATGAACAAAGCCCCTATGACCTCATCAAAGCCGAAACACTAAAACATATCTCTGGACAAATATCGCATCAGTTAGCACATCTAATTAACTTAATAATGCAAAATGGCTATGTCCCCAATGAATTCAAACTGGCGGTGGTCAAACCTGTATATAAAAAAGGGGATAAAACTCTACCAGTCAACTATAGGCCTATTTCGCTGATTACTACACTAACAAAAATTTTCGAAAAAGTTATGAAAGAAAGATTAGAAATGTACCTGAAAAAGTTTAAACTATTATCTGAAGCGCAATTTGGATTTAGGGATGGCAAATCAACAAACGACGCCATCAGTAATCTCCTAAGGACTGTCTACGAAGCTGTCGATGATGGCTGCCCAGCCCTGTGTATATTCATAGATCTCTCCAAGGCGTTCGACACAGTAGATCATACCTTGCTACTAGAAGCGTTGGAGAGAATAGGTATACGGGGAACCCCTCACAGGCTCTTCTCAAGCTATCTAACAGAGAGAAAACAATCAGTACGTATAAATGAAACTTATAGCAGTGACAGAGAGGTTCTGTGTGGAGTCCCCCAAGGTACGGTACTCGGACCTGTCTTATTCATAATATATCTCAACGAACTACTGGCGCTCAACACAGCTGGTGAAGTGATAAGTTTCGCTGATGACACTGTCATATTTTACAGAGACACCAGCTGGCTGAACCTCAAATCAAAATCTGAAAATGATATGGAAAAAATCCTAAACTGGTTCAGTTCACGAAAATTGACTGTTAACTACGATAAAACGAAATACATGTCTTACACTTGCTATAAAAACCGGAATCCAGAATTTGAAAGTTTAACCATTAATCATAATCTTGAACCCATAAAAATATATGCAACTTATGAAATTAAATATCTAGGTGTAACGATTGATCAGCACCTAAGATGGGATAGGCACGTACGAAATGTTGTTAATACTCTCAGGAGCATGCTTTACAGGTTCAAATACTTTTCAAATATACTAGAAACTCACCATATGAGGATATTGTACTATGCCCTTATTGAGTCGAGAATCCAATATGGAATACTAGTATGGGGAAGTGCCTTAGAAGTACACATGAAAAAGTTAATGATATTACAAAAATACTTCCTGAAAATCATTCATAAAAAAGTGAGGGACTACCCAACCGAAAAATTATTCACTGAAACGAAGATTTTTGACTTGAGACAACTCTACTATTTCAACATAATGATACATACCTATAAAAATAAAAAAAACCTACTTCAAACATTAGATCACACTTACCAAACTAGACAAAAAACAAAACTGCTTACGAAAACATCAGCAACAAAAAAAAATCTTGGCCAGAGAAATCACCATTACCTATGTCAAAGAACGTATAATCATGCACCAGAATTCCTGAAAAATGAAATAATCATGATAAATTCTATCAGCCTCATTAAAAAAATAATAAAACAGTATATATTCAGCTTACCGAGACAGGATATACGTGCCCTTCTGAGCTGTAAATAAGCAATGTATAGTAAAATTAGTATAGATAACAGGTTAGCAAATAAATTGATTAAATTAGTCATATATATATATATATATATATATATATATATATATATATATAAGGAATAATTATCAAATAACCAACCCTATCCGAAACTACATCTTATAGCTACGATATAAATATACTACCGGATTCCCATGTACAACCCCGAGTTTCTATGGGATTCATGTTTGTTTACTATATGTTATAGTTTGTAAACTTCACCACATTTATGTAAATTTTGGTAAATAAACGTTATTATTATTATTATTATTAAACAACTACTTCCCCGGCTAAAGCCACGCTGGACATTGAACTACATCTGATAGATATTGAGAAAGACCCTATATAACTTGAGAGAAAAAATCTGAAAGTATTATATGCCCAGTTTCCATTGGAGATTCTTATCTATAAATAAGATAAGGGATGTAACGTTTCATTTTCAACGTTACGAATTTACATCTAATTTCTAGCTTGCCCCGATCACTCCAATATAAATTTAGCTGTGACGCGCAGGCCAACTTCTCGGAGCCCGTTTCACAACGGACGTGACTTACCCGGGTAGTTCTCGCTGTTGACGAATTCCTACTAACACCATCCTACACCGTCAAGGTTACGAGTGGCGGACTATTATCAGTTATCAGTTATCTGTTGTTATGATAACTATCACATCGTTTGACTTAGTTGGTTCTGGTATTGTTTTAGATCTGTTTTGTGTAATTTAGTATTGTTTGTCTTCGAATTTAATTGTTACAGGGTCCACAAAGTAAGTGAAGTAAAACGTACTAAAACGTACTTCGGTAGAGTGTTTAGAGTCGGTACGTTGGCTACACTGTATTTTGAAGTCACCAATGGAATTGGTAGTGGGACTTCCGTGTTAGGGCAGTCTATCTGAAGCGGTCGTGTTAGTAGGAACTGGATGAAAAAGTTATTGTGAAGAGCCGTAGGTTCTTGCATTCAAGTAAAATATCTGAGGATATCTAGTGACCTTTGTGTCATCCCTTGTCGGGGATTCTTGATCTTGTTGCTGTATGGTAGTTTTTGGGAAGCGTTGTGGTTTTTGGAAGCGTCGCACATAGGGGTATTTGGGTGATCTGAGCGGCCAAAATTATTTCTTGATTTAAAGGCTTCAACATAATGATGTCAGTATTTTGAAGTGACATTGAAGTAAACAACTGTGTTCGAGTCATAACTTTGTATTTTGATGAACCTAAAACAAAAAAATAAATACAGTTGGGAGCAGAAAAATTACTATTTTGCTATTTGTACTTTGTAGCCTAACCTAACCTTTGTAACCTAACCTAATGGTTTTGAAGAGATTTTCTTAAAAAATCGCACGTTTCTGCAGCTGTTTTCACAAGTTCCCCAAAGAATGATCACTGAGCTAGTCCATAAACATAAAATCAATGCTCGGAAATGCTTGGAAGTACAACTTATGATCTCAAATAGGTGAAAAATAATCCCATATATTACTAAAAATTACCCTTTTCTAATAATATAGTTTGTCCAGCAATGTAACACCTATCGTAACCAAAACATATAAAAAGTAAACAAGCTTACCTGCTTCCTCAAATTCCACTATTTGAATTTATCTACGTACAACATATCAAATAATATATAAAGTTCAATAACTGAATGGAAATAGAGATTCCACGAATCAACTCCTGCACTCGAAAACTGAAAAGTTTGCGATTGATCACACGTGCGCTGGATTCATGCGAGGACTGGGGAAATCATTTATTGTCATTTTTAGAATGTTTAGGTATTTGTAGACACCTTTTTATTTTTATTAGTGCCAATTTTTATAATCGACTTTTGACCGCCTAGATTGCTCAAATACCCCTCGTTGGATTTTGAGCGCTGTTCTGGAACCTTGCTGGTTTTTTGAAGATAACCTTCTCAAACCCCTTAAGAGCATCACCATCACATAACTCATCTCGTCGTCCTACAACTGTTGTATTTTGTGTGGAACCCTTGTTAACAAGGTAAATAATTCTTTACATGTTTTATTTTATTTCTTTCTATGTGTTAAATGTATTTTCAATAAGGGCGCTGTTCGCCACACAGCCATGTTGTTCCTTTTATTTTTGAAATAATAATAATTCACTATTTCGAGTCAATTGTCGAATTTATATGGGGAGTTTTGAATGATTATTAGCATACTTGATCGCAGTTCGATTGCTTATTTGTTCAACATACAATTTTCATCGTGAAGTCATAAAATCGCTTGGAGGATTGGGGGTGATTGGAAACATTTTTATCTACAAAGCTAATCGTAAGAGTAATGCTGTTATTCTTGTTCCCTAGGGTTTTTGTCCGAGGCCAAGTTTTTGTCCGTGACCAAGTTTCTGTTCGAGGCCCAAGTTTTTGTTCGATTCCTACGCTTTTGTTGGGTTCCTACGTTGATGCTGGAGTGAGTTCTACGTTTTCTGTTCGAGGCCAAGTTTTCCTGTGGGATGCCTACATTTCCCGATAGAGGCTCATACTCATGTTGAATCTGTAGTACGTTGAGAAAACTATTTTGGAGTCCTATCAGACTCATCTGGAAGCTGTAAGTCGCTGCTAGAGACTGCGAGTCCAGAGAATTCCTGTTCCAGAGTCCTGTCGGATGAATAACGTCCATATACCAACAGCTAAGTAAATAACATACTGGTATTCATAGGTACTTTTTGTTGTAAAATATCTGCGGAAAGCCCATAACATCATATATAAGCGCACGATTTGCACATAATAAACCTCTGCCAATGGATCCATTCGCCGATGTCCCTTTATGATTTGGTAATCTTCAGAGGGTACACTTTCCGTACGGTATAAATATTTACTCACTCACTAGGAATCTATTTTTATGTTTATGAAACTAATTTAAGCATTCCTGTTTCATAGTTATACCGAGAATAATAATAATACATGAATTCGTCGTAATTGTCAAACAAAAACATTGTCAATTTAATTCATCATCGACATTACCGTTGGCACAACAACATTTGAACCATATAACTTTCCATAAATGTACAGGATGTTTTTTGTTCCAAATTTTAAATATACAGTTTTGGGAATTGGTCTTTCCTTTTTCCGATTTCCTAGTTCTTTAGGATGAAGCCAGTTTCGAACCTGCTGTAGAAGGGAACTAGGTGGTGCCCACAATTATTTTTATTTTTACAGGTAGGGTGAATTTGTTTTTCTATTAGTCACCTAAACGCTCACCTGTAGTTTTACCCACGACCATCTCCACTTCGAGCGTAGCCGCGAGCATGCAGGGATTTTTGAGCGAGACAAACCTTTGTAAACGAACCAGTTGGGGACATATTACTGAGTAAGGAGTATATGTCAATTATATAATCGGTGTCACAAAAGGATCGGTACAGGGAGAATGTTATTCAGAAGTATCACTCACAGAAAATCGCGCATTTCATTGATGTGTGCATTACATCTCTTTCGCTAGGCCTCCAATACATTTTGGTAGATAAAACTCTGTTTCACTCTTCTAAGACCATCAGGGAGGTCGGAAGAATTGGAGAACATCTTCTTCAGACGCAATTTCACACTGTAATGAGGAATTGTTGGACTATTTCTTGTGCGGTGAAACTTTGAAAATATTTTTCTGACATAAAACCTGTTTATATTTTCAATAAAATCAACATGCCATACCCATGACAGGTTTTATGTCAGAAAAATATTTTCAAAGTTTCACCGCACAAGAAATAGTCCAACAATTCCTCATTGCAGTGTAAAATTGCTTCTGGAGAGTATGTTTTCCAATTCTTCTGACCTCCCTGATGATCTTAGGAGAGTGTAATAGATTTTTGTCGACCATAATGTATTGAAGGCCTAGCGAAAGAGATGTATTTCACGCATCAATGAAATGAGCGATTTTTTGTGTAAGAATCTCCAATGGAAACTGGACATTTAATAAATAATCAACTATCTGAATGAAAATGAAAATTTTCACTTTCAGATTTTTCTCTCAAGCTATATAGGGCCTTTCTCAATATCTATTAGATGTAGTTCAATGTCCAGCGTGGCTTTAGACGGGGAAGTAGTTGTTTTCTGTTAGATATACAAAAAAAACTTCAATTTTATCGTAGGTTTTTTCCATTTCCAGAGGAGTTATGTATTGGTTCAATTTTCAATTGAGAATGTTTCCCTTTACAACATCATTTACCATTACTTTGCTCATTTTTGTTTCTCTTCAAAATCATTCTGTATTGTGCTGGGAAAGTTCACAATAAATACTATCTGAAAATCCATTTTTTATTTGTTTTTATTGTTCGAGGTGATTTTACATTGTGGTATCATTAGTTTCTCATGGTAAAACTGTGGAATAAAAATGTAATTTTACATCCTGATGTTATGATGTGTTATTAAATGGGGTACTTATAGGGCTATTGTGAATATACACTGTAATGGTCCTCACAATATTCACTAGTCATCCGATATAGATCTTGAAGAGCTACAGGAAGAATAGGGAATAGTTATTAGTTCTCTGGGGTGAATACCACATCTATTATAAACATTTCCCCAAAATCCAGCAGATAAAGGCATGACCATTACCGGAATATTAGGTCATTGAATACCCTTGTTTGCGTTATTTTACACAATGCATAATGTGAAATCATATGGTAATATATTACAGTACCAATGTGACAAAATTACGATACATATTATTATGGAAATGTGTAATTTTTTTTAGCAGTGTAGTAGTACAACGATAGTTTTTATTAACATATACCCTATAAATAATATAATAATAATCATCAGAAACACAATTCTTGTCGGAAAATGCTGCAAGAAAAATGAGAATGTATGATGAATAGGTACAGAAACCTGTTAGCCACACGTAAGTATAATGATACTTATGAATAAGATCATCGATATGAGTATTACCTTCGAGCCTTTGAGCCCACTGTTGATCAAGATTTTCAGAAGTTTGGCATGAACTTTGCCAGAGCATTTTTTCGCAAAGGAAAAATTACTGGAGATATGATTATTTTCGATTTTTCCAGTATTGTCAACAAGTTCATTTGGTACAAGCCACTCATTGGCAAAAATGATGCCTTCAGAAGGTTGAAGGAAGTAAAATAAGTCATATAAATAAATTATGAAAAGAAATGGGCCCAGAATCGATCCTGGAGGCACTCCCGTCAGTAATGGTTTTCTCGGGGAGATACTTATTGAAGAAAACTGAGTTCCTTTCTTGAAATTTGACTGATAACTCATATTTACATGGTGGGCTTTTTATAATATTATGAATTACCTTCTGTAGTTGTTTCACTGTTGGTATCGTATGGGTTAAAACGTGGAGAATCAGTAAACGGAGTGTCAAAGTCGGGATACTTCATTCGATTTCTATCTGTAAATGAAGACAATTGACGACTCATCAAATCACTAGATTCAAGAAACAAGATACACTACAAAAGCAAATGAGAAATGTTGCTAGCTGTGAACATGAGAATGAAATCAAATTATATATGAAGAAAATTTCAAATTTTTGTACCAAATCTTACAATCTTCTGAAGAATAAAAAATCTGCTTTGATTGGTCTAAATAACTAAAAGTGGAAGCAAATCATCAGATCGAATTATCGATAAGCAAGCCGTACACAGCATCAATACCCATTAACAGGTGTTTGAAAAGGAATTTAATAAAGGTCAAAGAAAGGGGTCGCAGAGAAAACATTCTCAGAAATTAATGCATCAGATAGAATGCAATGCAACATTTAGAGGCCTGAATCAATTATTGACCGACATCTGAAAACAGTGCTTTCACTACTATCAACAAGCTGTAGGAAATTAAAGTGATATAATAGTGTGTCAAAATATAACTGAAGATTTTCATTATACGCAAAGTATATAATAGTGACTGGAACAGTTAGTCTAGCCAACTAACATACGATTTCTACCAAATGCAATATCGACGTGATTCTTGGGGCGTGGAGTTCCACATTAAACAAGTATACAGGGTGATATACGCAGGCCGTGAATTGAACGTTTTTCAAATTTTAATTGGATTACATGCAAACATGAAATTTGCTATGCTGTCATGATCGATTATTTCCGCTCCACCTGAAATACAGCTATACAAGGTGAGCCAGAATTCAGTTCTTACTTAAAAATTTTGATTGGAAACTTATATTATTGGACATCGTTCGATTGTCTTTCCAATTCTGAGTTCAGACACCGAAGGTAATGTCGAGATGAGGAGTCCTTGTACATAATTTTGACAAAGGAAAATGTGTTTTTGAGTTCAAGCGATATGTTTCGAGAAATTGAATTACAGTTTCGTTTATTTCTCTTGGATTTGGTCAAGAAGATCCTAGTGACCTTTTCACTGACCAACGATTATTGTATGAAAGATCTGATGCGCTCAAATGCTCTTCGGTTTTTAAGAGTCTCTTCTTCTATTGGGAAGAGCCCTGAGTATCAGTATGTTGGTGTTCGTCACCACACCATTTTTCTTGTTATGCTAGTGTTATGATTTGGTGTTGGTATTCACGTCACAGAGGATGTTTCTATGTTCTCGTCTCTTGTACTCTCCACCCTTTGCATTCGATAGTATTTTCCACACAACCACCCCTAACCGCACTGAGCCGGGAAAAAAAAAAAGTTTCGCATCTAGAAAATAGCAAAAACAATAAAATAACATCACACAGAGTGTAAAAAGATGCCTACATTTTTGTGAACTATTACCTAAGGCAGTAATTTTTCTTTCAGAAAACGCGATATGTGTTAAGAAGTGTAAAAGATAAGTTGATATAATTCAGGTTGTCTAAATTCGGAATTAGAATTTCAATATAATCAGGAGAAAAATTTTATAATTCTATTTGGAATAAGATGGTTGATAGAGACTTTTTGCACACCCTGCGGAGCTGTAGGACTGCAAGTATTTCACGCAGAACATACATGCTCGATCACAATAGACACCTAAAATGCACGACCTACGTAAACCACCATGTATAGTTTCAATAAGTTTCATCATTATTGAATGAAAAATGTTAATTAAGATCTAAGCTCTCTAATCTACTGCTTCAAAACTCTACAAGGCGTCAAATGCAACTATTTTCTACGTAATTGTTACAACTGTGATGGTGAGCAAAAATTTGATGTATTCTTGCACTGGACCGATTTGACATTTAACTGTTATCATTCCAATAGCAGTCCGTGAACTGGAATAAATTAAAATGACAAAACCAATGATTTCATTGGTCTAGATATGAAGTAATCATTCAAATCCTATTGTTATTTGTGTGTCTATCACAGACGCTTGAAGGTCCATCAACAGTTGTAACAAAATACCCGATAATGCACTTGACACCCTGTAGAATTGCAGCAATAGGCAAAACCAAAAACACGAGTTTTCAAAAACAGAATACCCATATAATATCCACGATAAAAGCTTTTTTCAATCTTGTTAAAGTCCAAGAAAAACATGTGTTTTGTGTTGGGTGTCAAGTGTATTATGGAAGCTTGATATCTGTTAAAAAATTCGATTTCAGATTACCTTTATAAATCGGACGACGGGTATTCAGTTTTGGTTTGTAATAATTTCTTTCGGTTTCTGTTTCAGTTTCTGTTTCTTTTTCTGTATCTTTTTCTGTTTCGCTTTCTATTTCGGGCGGATCAAAATTCGTATCTAGAACGTATAGGTTTGTTGTTATTATCAAAGTTCTAAGGGTAACTTTGAATAAATACAAAATGGTAGAATAACTGACATGTTTCACAATCTTCACGATAGCGACTCTTTCTCCAGACATCTCCTTTCACACGTGACTGTTAGTGGCATGCCCTACCCCATAGAGTCTTTAATGATCAATGTGTACCAGCGTTATCACCCCAGCCCACTGTCCTGTGACCTCAACCCATTACATGATTCAATCTACAAGGTGTGTATTTTTATCAGTTACCTTCTGTAGCTGTCTCTCTGTTGGTATCGTATGTGTTAAAACGTGGAGAATAAGTAAACGCACTGTCAAAATCTGGATATTGTACCTTCATTCTATTTCTATCTGTAAATGAAGACAAATAAAAGACTCAATTTTACACACAAAAAATAAAACGGAACAAAATTTAAGGTAGTTGAGAAATATTGCTCGCAGTGTCAAAGAAAAATAAATGAAATGCAGTGTAAGCTGAAGTTGAAGAAATAGACATCGTTTTGATTTTTTTGGTTTCAACATGAATTGGACTGAATTGGACAAAATTCATCAATGCTGAGTTATGAAAATGAAGTTTGATTCAAATGTTATTTTGACCCGAATGTCAACTGACAACAATGGCAACAATGGTTTATACAGAAAAAATCTGGAAAGAGTTGGCAGTGCCTTCTTTATTTCAGATAAAGGAGAAATTCATATATATATATATATATATATATATATATATATATATATCAGATTCCGGAAGTATGTTGAATTTTTACTGCTGAAACTGTCGCAATAGAAAGATATTTATAGCGGTGCGTGTGGACAATAACATTGAAAATATTATTATTTTTCTGTCTGTTAATTTCTTGCTGGCACAGGCACTTATGTGAGCTATTGTGGGGATTCTCCAGAAAACTTGGGGTATTTTAAAAAAAGACATAGATAGTTTAAGACATTCTCGATCTGTATCAAGTATCAAAAATGCATTATGGCTCTTTTTATCATTTTTATTATTTGTGAAATATAAAAGTAACTATCTCAATAAAAATGTCATCAGCCCTCCCACCCTTGATAATACATATACAGTGTGTATCAGCTAAATGGAACAAATTTGATAAATAATAAGCGGGGGCATAGTCGATTGGTATTTTTAGGGCCAGTCTTTTCAGTTCCAGTTAAACTCCTGATAACTAGCTAATAGTTTAGATGGTGAATGACATTCTTTAAATGATGTCTGAAGGATCACATTCTAACCATTAGGTAATTAATCTGGAGTTTAGCTGGAACTGAAAAGACTGGCCCTTAGTAGCGCATTTTTTCCAACAAAAACTTTCCATGCTTGGTGTGACATGTAATAGCGGCCAATACCAACTTTCTCATTTCAACCAATAACTTGTATTTCATTCAATTTCTTTATTCTCCAGGCAATTCTAGACAAACTTTATGTGCAATGTTCTATACCCATCTTCAACAGTTTCGGAAATATTATTTATTTATTAGTTTTTCAAATTTATTGCAAATATTGATATTAAAAATTGAAAATCATTTGATTACAGAAATACGTTACGACACAGTCGATACTTATATTCCAGTTAGGTCTCACTGATGAGAAACTAAGCAAAAACCATTTCAGCAATCCTTTTCCTGAAAAAAAGAAAACTGTAAAAAAAATTCTTGGAAAATTGTTGTCTGACTGCACTACAGTACTTGTCAGTGATATAGTCGTTCGAATTTCGTTAATCGAATATCAGAACAATGATTCATTTAACAAAAAAGCACAAAATAACAATTCTGCAGATGATTTGTTATTGACTAGCTTATTTTATGAAAAATTTACAAATTTGCCGCCTACACCTATCCCAAGAGACAATTAGTACAATAGAGACATGTTAGGCAAATAAAAAAAAAACATCTGTGAATGTAATAAGTAATGATCCTAAATTGGATATTCTGCTTGAGTTTGGGGAAAATCGACATACGTCTAGTCGACTGGCAGCCCCACTTCGATGTAAGCCATTCATCGATTTTTCTACCATCAAAAGAAAATGAAATGCATCCCCATAGAATTATCCCAACTCAGGAGCTCATGGAAGACGATTTTGAAAGGGGGATTTATTTTTGTGAACAAATGATGGAAATGTTAAATAAAAATGTGATCCAATTTGAACATGTTTTGTTTTCTGTTGAGCGCACCTTTGCACTCCTCGGTCATGCTAATCGTCAAAATTACTGGATAAGAGAAGAATATACTCGATACCCTGAAAATGAAAATGTTTTGGCAGGAATCGTTAGAAATCATATCATAGGATCCTATTTCATTGATGGCAGTTTAAATATTGATAATTATTTAGCAATGCTCCAAAATAATGTCGTGCCAAATTTGATATCCGGATCCAGTGAAACTACAAGCCTTAGCGAATACGATAACATGGTTTCAGCAAGATGGAGCACCGCCCCATTACCAAATTTCCGGCAGTACCTCCGGCAGTACCGCATATTTCCTAATCTGTGGATAGGGGGGCGAGGATCGATGGAATGGCCAGCACGATCACCTGATCTGACGTCATTAGACTTTTTCTCATGGGGATATCTCAAAAGTATTTTATACAAAACCAAACCCCACGACTTATCTGACCTAAGAAGATGAAGAACGCTTGTGATTAGATCGGTCACTCTTGCGATGTTGAGTAACGTTAGAAGAAATCTTTATTTGAGATTAGGATGCTGCCAAGACGTTCACGGCGAGCATTATAAACTTTTCCTATGTCGACTTTTTTTTTCACATTGTCAAGAAATAAACAGTACCTATTAAGGTAGTATTGGGGAATAAGGCCCGGCGGTAAATAAGGCCCAATATCTTTTTCTTTGAAGACTGACACCTTTTTTCAAATCTGTCAACATGGTTAGCTTCATCATCGAGTGGTGAAGCTTTATTAAAAGATCGTTGACTTCATTTCCCCATTAACAAACACTAGGTGAATATCCAGTTTCAGGCTGCACAGATTATAAGTTCGCAAGAAGGTGAGACGTCGTTTTTAATTCAACCTATTTTACTTAAAGAAACAAATAGTGCTCCATCAGTTACTATAACATTGGTACTATCTTTCGCACTGAGAGAAAAATTTAAGGAATTGTTAATTTTTCTGGAAATTGCATGTTTAAGAAAAAGTGCTCGCCCGGTAATAAGGCCCTACCAACGATCGCGTAATAAGGCCCGCGGGCAACATGCGAAATTGTCTAGAATGTGGAACTTTACACGAAACTTGCATGGGACTGACGGCTGATGATGTTGAGGATTTTTACGGTAGGGAATGTTCTTAGAATTCAGTTTTTTAGTTTTTTTTTTATAATTTAATTTCCTTGTTGAATTTTGTTAAGTTTATCACTTTTTGTAGAAAACAATGTTTATTTTTGTTTTTTCATAGGTGTTTCATTGAGTTTCTACTATTTCTGATTAATAAAAATGGTATATATTTATATATACAATAAATAAACAAAATTCTGCATAACTTACTATGGGCTTTATTACCCTAATAGGCGGGTAATAAGGCCCAACAGCAAGTTTTTGAAATTTGTCTTTTTTTGGTTACTGAGGTATTGAAGGAGACGAATATTGATGTTAACATAGCGGCAAACATCACAAGCAATCAACTCATCAAGTTTCTGATTTTTTTGAATAAAATATAAAGGATAAAAAAAATTGCAAATGTTAAGTGGGCCTTATTACCCAACACTACCTTACTCATTCGTTTTTGAGTGTGCTGTTGTGAATTTTTGTATTCAATTAATTTTCATTTTTAATGTTAACTTTTGAAATAAATCTAAGATCAATTATTATTTCACCAGAATTTAAAGATGGGTTTAGGATGTACATGAAATATGTCTAGAATTGTCCGAAGAATCCAAAAATTGAATAAATGCAGGGTGTTGTATTTGAAATCAGAAAGTTTGTATTGGCCGCTGTTACATGACACACCCTGTATAGATAGTTTTTGTTGAGAAATCGACGTGTCATTATCTGATTCATACCATTAGGCTGATACACACTGTATAACAACTAGTATTAAAAATGACCCCACACCATCCTTGTCAAAAATGGCTCTCGGTTAAATTCCCAGAATTTCTGAATTCTTGGTTTGTTCTAGCTTTTGAATTCATCGGCAGAAGTGTTCATGGGCATAAAAAATCAGCCAACTAGTTTCCGAGATACAGGGTGTAAAAGATGAAAAGTGAAGCTTTCTGTTATTTTAACAATTCCAAAAACTGACAAAACACCTATTCATATACCACTTCTCAATAATGGTACAAGTTCACCTTGATAATTTCATTGAAAATATGAACAGAATGTTTATTTTTAATTCACCTTGATCTTGCCTCAATTATATTTTTTTGTGCTCTACAACAGGACGAACAAATGAAAATCCAACTCGAAAAGTTTCAAAACACCAGTGAAAACTAGTTGGCCGATTGTTTTGAAATAGACGAATTTTTTTAAATATTATCAGTGGATTCTGCAGCTTGTGAAAACACTTCTAATGGCAATTTCCTTTTTTTCTGGTAATTTATTTAAAAAAAACTTCTTTCTTGCACCATTGCAAATTGTTGTGTCGTTCTCTTCCGAGTATCCAGTAGCATTGCCGTTGCACGTCACAAAGAGCGCCAATATTAGTAACTTTGAAATTTGCTGATTTTCAAAAACGAATGGGAACAGCTGTAGTTGAAATTTGACTCCAAAAATATTTTCTGGGTTCATTTATATATATGCGTTGTGTATTTTAAAGCAAACTTGAAAAGAAGATATTTTTTCGTGTTTCCTCCTATTTTGCCGAGGAAGTCAAAATCTACAACATACCACAAGTTCAGAGAATTCCACTGTTTTCCATAAGGATGGTGCAGGTAAGACATACAAAAACGTAGAAAGTTTCTCATTCTTTTCATGATCTCCTACCTCGTCGTAACGTCAACTAGAACATCAGTTAATATTTTTCCGATGTAATAATAATAATGATAATAAAGGTCATAATTTTCGTCAACCAAATAAACATAATATTTATTTCAAACTAATATAAGCACACTCCGTGTTGAAATAAAAATGCCGAAGATCGGATGACAGCACCATCTGTGGTTGCATGTGGCACTGTCTCCGTTTTTCATCAACATTATCAACCACTCACCTTCAACTATCAGCGAAAATATCTTCTTCACGTCGATGTTGTTAGAAAGACTACACGTGTAGTTTCCCGTGTGCTCTACCTTCGACGTGTTGAACTTCAACAGCTTCCCAATGGAAGTGTCTTGTACAGAAGGCTGGGTGTTGGCGCGAAGAGGCCCTTTGGGCCCCCTCCACGTCACCAGCTGCCCCCCTTCGTCCTTACACACGACAGCCATTGTGTCGCCCTCATTTATTACTGATTTTGTACGGGAGAGGAATAAATCGGAAGCGGCCACATCTGAAAAAAAAAAATACAATTTTGGTTATTTGGTAGATTACAATGATTCTGGAAGCGAAATTAGAGAAAAGGCATTTCCACATCACTAACACTTTCACAACGAAAATCTGTACTAAAACTTATAGTCCTCATCAGTCCTAGATGTTGTAATATTCTGTACCAAAAATGATCATATTCTAATACTAGTTTGAGATTTTAATGTACATACATGTTGAGACAATAAGATACCTGGATGTTGTGAATGTCTGTACCAAAAGTAATCATGTTCTCATAGTAATTTGAGTATTTCATGTGCATTTGAAGTCAATAAAATAATTCCTAAATGTTGTGAAAATCTGTATAAAAATTATCAAGTTCTCTTATTAATTTGTACATGTCGACACAATGAGATCGTTCCTAGATGTTGTGAAAATCTGTACAAAAAATGATCTAGTTTTCATAGTAAGTTTAGCTTATTGTGTACATCTCGAGAGAGAAAAAGATCATTTCTAGAAGTTGTGAAAATCTTTACCAAATATTATCAATTTCTCATTGCAATTTGAGCTTATCATGTACATGTTTAGACATGTACATGTTAAGATGTACATGTTAAGATCATTCCTAGATATTGTGAGAATCTGTACCAGAATTAATGAAGTTCTCATAGTAATTTGACGTTTTTAGGTAAATGTCGAGACATAAGATCGTTCCTAGTTGTTGTAAAAATCTGTCCAAAAAATTATCTAGTTTTCAAAGTAATTTTAGCTCATTGTGTACATCTCGAGAGAGAAATATATTATTTTCAAAGAAGACAGAAATCTTTGGGAAATCGTTTGCTAACGAACAGTCCTTACCGACCGATGATGAACCCTTTACTCCCATAAACACCAAACTATGTAGGCTTATTATGGCAAGAACCTGTCAGAAAACAACTACTCCCCTGGCTAAGACCACGACGGGTATTGAATTAAATCTAACAGCTACTTGTGCAACGTTCCTCAAAACATCAGAGGACGCAATTGCAAGTGCCCTCTATGACCAACCAGCAGAATTATGTTTTGATTTGGACGGGGGGGTGACCACCTGCAGACTAGTTTCGAGGTTGTTGCCTCTCATCAGTGCAAGGGCAGGTTAACACAGACGGCACTGAAGCCATCTGTTCCCCGTCCAAACCAATACACACTCCGCTGATTAGTCAATTCTGGTTCACGAGATGAAAGCAGTTTCTAGGCCGCTCCATCTAGCGAGCAGAGGAAGACACTCCGAATCTCCGGGTTGAGAGATTTAATCGAAGAAGACAGAAATCTTTGGGAGATCGTTTGCTAACGAACAGTCGTTACCGACCGATGATGAATATTATTTTCAGATGTTGTGAAAATCTGTTCCAATTATTATCAATTTCTCATAGTAATTTGAGCTCATAATGTACATGTTCAGACAATAAGATCATACCTAGATGTTGTGAAAATCTGTACCGAAATTTATCAAGTTCTATGTATTTTATGTAAATGACGAGACATTAATATCATTCCTAGATGTTGTAAAAATCTGTACCATCAAGTTCTCAGAGCAATTTGAGATGTGTATGTACATTTCGAAACAATACGATTATTTCTAGATGTTGTGAAAATCTGTACCAAAAGTTATCAAGTTCTTTTAGTAATTTGGGGTTTTTATGTACAAGTGGAGAAAATAGGATCATTTTTGGGTGTTGTGACAGTCTGTACCAAAAATGATCAAGTTCTCATAGTAATTTGAGCTTTTCATGTACATGTCGAGACCATAATATTATTCCTTGATGTTCTGAAAATCTGTACCAAAATTTCCCTCTCTCAGATATCTTGGCCTTTGCTACCAATGTGGCGCATTTGGCCAGTGTACCAAAAGTTACTGAGTTCTCATAGTAATTTGAGACTTTATGTACATCTAGAGACAAAAAGATCATTCCTAGGTGTTTTGTTTCAAAAAATGCACAATTGATGTTGTTATGATTAATATTTGATATTATGCATGAAGTTCTAGTCTAGAGTATTGTTAATTTCGATTCAAGTATACCTATTGATTATGACTGATCAGAATCCAAAATAGCTTCAGTTGTATGAGTAACTGTGTGCAAAATGCATATAACTCATTCAACCCAAACAAAACTGCAGTAACTAGGTGAGATTCAAATTCCTATCAGAAAAGAAACATGAACAACACCTAAAGAACTCTACAAACTAACTCTGAGAAAACTGTAATCAATTTATTATAGATACACCTGCAGAACTTTCCTTAGCAAAGAGACTGAACTCCGATGTTAGGCTCAAAATTATAACAACCTTCGGAATGGTCACTGCCAAAGAGGCATTAACATAGCATTATCATTTTAGAAGTAATTCAGATGAATACAAAACATTCACGATCACATGAGCTTATGATGAAAAACAGGTTTGTTGCAGGATACAACCAGCTGATATTTTCTTTTTTTCCTAATATGTACCTATATAATTGGAACATAAAGACCTGTTATTATTATTATAAATAAATTAAAATACTTCAAGCTGATGAAAATAGTGCCACAGTCATCATAAACGATGAAGATTATGAAGACAAACTAACCCAAATAGTTTCTAACACAATATTAAATGAATAGTCACTTCTTCATTAAAAAAAGTATAAAACAATTGAAAATCGACCCAACGTCATCCATAGACAGAAAAATGTATCAAACACTGGCAAGATTCAAAGATATAGGTACTCACAAAGGCAGAAATCATAAACCCATTGAAAAGGGACACATTTCAAGTGAAAATTGAAAACACAGGAGAAAGATATTTTTTTAAATATCCAACAGAAAAGAACCCGATTCCCAGGGTGAGCCTACGCTAGTCATCGAACTACATCTGACAAATATTTTGAAAAGAACCTAATTCAAAAAAAAAATTATTGAAAATATTCGATTTTGTTCAGATAGTTGTTTTTGTTTAATTGTACTGAGAAATCAACTGAGTATTCATAGTAACAGTTATTATTATTCTAATAAATTGGCTTCTAACTTTGCACAATAGTATATTGTGCAACAAGTGCAGAAAAGTGCTAATTTCTCACGAGTTTGAAAAAGTTGCGGCACGAGCGCAAGCGAGTGCTGCAATTCAAACGAGTGAGAAATTGCATTTCTGCTCGTGTTACACACTATACTCTTTCTACAACACCCTTTTTGCTAAAAATAATACTATACTATAAGACGGAATGAAATGTCAGTGACTTATTCTTAGCTTTATGATGCCCAAGAGAAGCAAGGGAAGAGGGAGAGGATTTTATGCCGCTCTCATTCTTGTTTTTTCTGATATTTCTAATATTAATAGTCGATTTTAGCATTGAATATGTTGACCAGAGAGTGATTTGGATAGTTCTTCAAAATATGCCAAAATTATATTTTCAGAAACACTTTTAGTTTTGTATTTTTCCTTCCAATCCATAAACTGTTTGTATATGCATTTTCACATTTTCCTCTTGAAGTTGAAGGTGGTAAATTCAATGACAATGAATTAACTTGTTATCTTAGTTCTGGCGGAGTATTTTCAATTTCAGAACTGTCGCTATCCATTTTAGTTCAATCTCATTAAAAAATGACGGGACAAGAATATTTTACGAATATTTTATGCTTGACGTTTGTTGACATTCAAATGATTCGATAGATGTTGCTCCGTTACCTAGCAATGGATAGTGTGTATGTGGGTATTTGAGACAGCAGTAGTGAAGTCTATGATTTTTGTTCAGAATATTATGAATTTGTACGACAATTTCCCTCATATTATATAAACCAATGAACTTTGTCTATTCATTCTTGAAGTTGCCTGTTCGAATATCCCTTCGAAATGCAGAATTTTCAAAATATACTTTCACCTTGCTGTCACGAAAACTGTATTGCTTAGAAATTAGGTACTGAAAAATTTTGGCACAGAAATGTCACTTTGTGGCACAGAAATGTCACTTTGCGGCACACTAATGTCAAATTTCAATTATTGTGAGAAATAATCATGTTTGCGAACGTAAAACTATGCAGAAAAGCATGTTTTGGAGTGTGGTTGTAGAAAAAATATATTAGATATTCCTTCAAATTGAAATTGCCAAATATTTCTTCAGATCAAGTCCCAATTTTTATTGAATATTTTTATTCCACAACCCTCTCACCACTGAGTATGAGAATATTTAATGGTAAAATACCATCCTGCATGTTCTTTCATACTTCAATGGTTTTTTAACTATATATAGTATGTCTCACTAAGTTCAAACCATATGGAAAACTTTTTTGTTAAAATCCAGAATACAATCATCAGATGAAAGTTTTTTGGGTCAATTGATTCACATTTTTCAATAAACCGCGTATACCACATAAAGATTTTCATAAGTGATGACTGTTTTTGAGAATTTAGAATATGCAGAACTTAGTGACTTAGTGAGACACACTGCATATTTTGCTGTGACCGTACACATTCTTCATGTTGTATACTATTATATAATAATGATAATTATCTGTATTATTTTCAAATGAGTTGTTTTTACAAAAGAATTTTGATATAAATAAATGATCATTTGAAAATAGAGGCGAAGTTTAATTTTGATAAGGTACAAGTCACTATTAATTGGGCCATATATGACTTGTCTCATGTCATGATTCGACAAGATCAATAATAAATCATATCCAATCTAATCTAGCGTTGCCTTTCTCTCTAGGATTCCAGTTGAATCGATCATCGAATAAAGAAAGTATTAAATAAAACTCAACACACTGTGATAACACAGCAAACCTCCGAGTCTTTCAAGTTCAGTGAAACATTCAATATCAACTGTTGTGCGTGCTATAAATTCTGGAAAATAATATGTGGCTTGACATTTCTGGAAGCTCCGCACATAATATTATTGCTTTTCTTGTATCAGTATGATATACGAAGCAACTGACCTGTCGAAATACGGGTGTAATATATCAGTTTTGGGAATTTTGCCAGAAAATGAAGGCAGCTTTCAGAAGTCCGATATTTTAATATGAATATTGAAAATACCCTTTTCTCTGAGAAAAAACAGCAGACAGTATCGTGACCGTATTGTTTCTATTGACCCTGAGAACTATTCGAAAAACTTGCTGATGAAGGTCTGCAAAATATTTCAACTGGAACTTCATCCGCCGACGCATCTAGCCTGGAATTCAAGAAAAATTCGAGGAACGCAGCAATTTTGTATGCTGAAAGGTATCCCAACAAAAATCATTGTTTTCAATATTACCTTTCGTGGAGAAACAACTAAGGCAGTACTATTTCTGGAAGTCAGAGGTGGAAAATTTCTACAAACAACACTGTCAAAACTAGTGGAAACTGCAATACCTTCCAACTGATAATCAGATACAAGTGGATGCTATTCACACCGACTTCAGCAAGGCTTTTGATAAAATAGATCACGGTATCTCAATCGGAAGATTTGCTGAGGTGGGTGTGGACGGTGTCCTGTTAACCTGGAACGTGTCATATTTATCCGGAAGAACCCAATGCGTATCTCTTCAAGGCTACTCCTCTGAAGTCACGAATATTACATCAGGGGTGCCACAAGGATCGCACTCGGGCCCCCTCATGTTTTAAATTTACATCAATAACATATCTGTTAGCTTTCAGTACTACAAATATCTAGCATATGCAGATGATTTTAAAATATTCCTAGAAATGAGAAACATTTCTGATTGCGCCAAATTGCAAAGTGATCTGAATAGGCTTGAGACTTACTGTATGGAAAACAACTCATTCTTAATTCTGACAAATGTCATTTCAATACATTTACAAGAAACAAGAACGTATTTATGGTGGTCAATATAATCTTAAAGGAATTTTCTTGAAACGATGCAGCCAGATAAGAGACTTAGGAGTCACGAATGATAGCAAACTAATATTCGATATTCATACCAGTAATGTAATGAAAGACTCTCTTACGATATTAGGTTATATCATGAGACAAACTAAATTTATATTTAACCCTCAGGCTACATCAGCTCTATATTATGCATACGTATTCAGTAAGCTCAATTTTTCTTCTTCTATTTGGAGTCCTCAGTATAATGTTTACATTGAACGACTCGAGAATGTCCAAAATAAGTTCCTGAAATACTTGTCTTTCCAAACAAATACTCCTTCCACATCTCTCACCACTATTTGTAACAAAGATGAAATATTATAGTTAGAAAATCGTAGAATTATGAACGATATATTGAATCTGCATAAAATTCTAAATGAAAAAATTGATAGCCCGATATTTTGAATAAAATAAATTGTCTGTGCCATAACGTTAATTGAGAAATCCAAATTTGTTTGGTATCCCTTTCAAAAACACGAACTCTACCAATACTCCCCAATCGGCAGAATGACTGAAAATTTCAATATATATTTCAATAAATATGACATATTCAGTACATCATTCACAATATTCAAAAAATGTATCAAATGGCTTTTTCTTAATGTTGATCCTAATGTGATATGAAACTTGTGAACTCTTATTGTTAATTGTTTAAATGAATACATATTATTAGTATGTCAAAATTATTGTTTATTTAGAATGTGAAATCTGTAAATGAATATTAAGTATAATAATAATAATAATAATAATAATAATAAATATATTAGCCATTCAGGTACAGTTGTACATATGGTAAGTCTTATAAGAGCCAATTAATGATTTGTGGACATAAACCACAGTTACTTGTATAAATGAATAAAACCAAATCTGAGTCACATACTATACAGATACAGTAATACATAGTACATAATACAGTAATAGCATATTGTAGAGGTCATTAAGAATATAAAATGAGTATAAGTAAAATAAATGAGTGAATAAACAAACAAACCACGATCATATGTAAAAATAAAATCATACCATATGAGTACAAATAAACCAAGACCATGATGTACATATAATTAAAATCATTGAGTTGAAAATATCACAAAGCAGGTAAGACACACTACAAGTAATATATTAAAGAGTAAAATGAGTAAAATAAAATCACAATGATGGATCATCCAAATATTCTTGACAGGAATAATAACTTTTTTCAGCCAACAAACATTTTATTTTGTTAAAAAATACTCTGTCACTTTATTTCCGTTGGCAGGTTGTTGTAGAAACTCAATGCATTGTAGAGAGGAGAATTTTTGAATTTCGTAGTTTTGTGGTTTGGTATTTTCAGGTGACCACCATAACGTGTGTTGTAAACATGTGAAGAAGCATTGGTATTGAAAGATTTCAAGTTGCTTCTAATGAACTTTAAACATTCCAAAATATCGATGGATGGGGCAGTTAACATTTTCTCTCTTATAAACACTGGTTTGCAACTATCTCGATAGTCCATATCGAAGATTAGTCTTTCGATACGTTTCTGCCCAACAAATACACTATACCAAAATATTTACTACAACCCCATGACATTGTCTTAAACGAAATGTGTGAGTATGCCATTGCCTAATAAATGGTCAGTAAGCTCTCCTTGGTCACACATGTTTTCATCAGCTTAATTGCATAGAACGCTGAATTCAGTTTCTTGCATATGTGATTGATATGTAGATCCCAGTCTAACCTCTAGAATTTTACTTCTTGCGAAATAATTATTTCATCAATGGCGTTTATTTCACCAGGGATATTATCCTTCATATTATAAAATTTCCTTAAAACTGACTTTGTTGCATTCAAAATCAGTTTATTTCTGTCACACCATGATGTGAATGTATCAATGATTCTGCCGACATTTGTTAATAACGCATCTGAATCAGAACTAGCAACTGTAAACGTTGTATCGTCCGCAAACATGGTAATGTGGCAATCAGTTACGTGTTCGGGCAAGTAGTTGACAAATAACACAAATAGTTGGGGTCCTAATACTGTCCCTTGTGGTACTCCTAATTTAACATCACGCTCACTTGACATGAGTACGTTATTTCCTACGTCCACACATATATGATATGATTCCAACCAAGTCAATAAATTATTTGGAAAAGCCATTTTCAACTTATTTGTCAGAAACTTGGGAGTAAAGTGGAAGTGGATACTGTTTTGTGCTCTTGCCTGTTGTCTCCCAAACATAAATAAATAAATAAATGAACTCATTGTGAAGCACACAGATCATATTCTAATCTTCAGTGTCAACAATTATTTGTTGAAAGATCATAACTGAATTCACGAAGTTCTTTTAGACTTTCCTCAACACTCTGTAGAACTATGATTACATGAACCGTAACAGAACTCTGCCGTTTTATCATCGAAAAGTCTTCCTAATACGTTGTCTGATTTTGTGCCAAACTGAATCTATCGCTGGAATCGAAATAATCCGACATTTTCCATTTGAAATAGCTGAGGTAGACTAGGGATTTTGTTATTTTCGATTTGGATTAGTTGCCCTCATATTCTTCTGTCGACGAAAGCCACAAATTGATTTGTACCCTTTCAGTTAGCTCGACTTTTCAGGGAGACTTGACCTTCACAGTTATACTTTATTCGTTTACTGTTATGGATTTTATTTGAATACATTTCCAGGAAATCAATAACTAAAGAATTCATTATGAAGAGGAGATACCTTCATGTTACTATAAACTGGAACGATGTGCTGTATGAAATAGTACTCTTTTCAGCATTCATACTATTTTTACAACTTCTCAATTTCCAGTCTCTCGAATCCAACGAGAAGTCTACGGTCATGGACCTGTCTAAATAATTTGAAATTTGTGTCATCAAGTTGCTGGTCATGATCCAAATCATGTTTGGTTTTTCTTGTCTCGAAAATCGGACATGAGTAATGTGTTCTATGATCCGTACTTTTATAGCCATCATGTGATTGATAGTTAAATAGATTTTACATGTTATGTAGATGCAAGTCATAGTATTATTTTTTACAATTTTTATTTATATTTTTTTCAATGCCAAGTTTGAAAAATGTAAAAATGGGGAACAGTCTCCCTGATAGCACTATTATTTCTACAAACTTTTTCAGATATTATGTATTTAAAACAATATTTCTCTACCAAAATTTGTAATTTATAACAAAAAGAAATAAGATTCTGAGTATAACATAGTTTTTTTCGTTCACATAAGTATCTACAGGAAGTCATAATTTGAAGTATATAACTTGCAAAAGAAAGATTTTGAGGTTTTGCAGTTTGAATGGATTCTGCAGGAAATAAATCCACTGTAATTTTTTGTTCGTTTTCTAAATTGCATCAGAGGTATTTTAGTTGAAATTCAAACTTCATGAAATGTTGATATTTTTGTTGTTGTCAGTAAGAAAAATACCAACTATGTGCCGTTGTTGTATTTCAGATAGAATTTTTAATGACAATATATAGGAGTGCCATTTGAAAATGAAAAGTGAGTGGTAGCTACCACAGGGCCGTCAGATGTAATAAAAATTGGTAATGCGTCATTAAGAAGGTACTTTGATGCCATCCAAACCAGTTTTTTAAATTTTCAATTATCTTCTCAAATAAGCGAGATATTGCCTGTATACGAAAACTTCGCAACTTTTTGCAAATATAATGTATATGTTCATTCCATTCGAGAAGTGAATCAATAATTACCCCTTAATACTTCCTTTTTTCCAAGGAAGAATTGAGTGTCGGTTGCATTTGTCTATAATGATAAGGGTGGTTTATTTGTTCTATTGCAGCTTCAAGTTCGCACTGTAAATATTGTTTCCATCAGATTACATGATCCCAAATGGGTAATGCGTTGCCATGCATATACATGTAAGGTTACATACCTCATGTAATATAATGTGAAGTCATAACTTGACTTTAAATGTGAATTTCCATTATATTCCATGGATTATCGCTTGTATACTTATGTAATTTTCTCCATTATTCCAGATTTAATGGCGATATCTATATGTTTGATTAGGTGTTTTTACTATTATATTTAAGTAGTGACAATTGACATACATGCTTTAGTATGTATTATTTGATATATTAGAAGATGCAAATGTATGGAATAAATTCATTATTTCTGAATATAAACATAATTTGGAAAATTCCTCGATTACGTCGATTTTATTTTCCTATTGGCCATTTTTTGAACCCCACCCAAAATGTATAGGGTTATTCGCATTCGAGTAAAAATGACTTTGGTTATATTTTTAAATAGGACACCTAGTGTATTTTTCCATATTTGGTTAGGGATCGTCATTACAAACCCAGTGATACCAGGATTGATGGGATTATGTCAAACGGCTGCGGAGATATGCACAAAAAACTTCTCCATATGCCCAATTAGTGGGACAGAGACTTATGTTTTTCCGAATCGTGTAGAGTCTCAGTCATACTCATTAGGCATACGAGGAAGTTTTTTGTCCATATCTCCGTAGCCGTTTGACATAATCCCATCAATCCTAGTATCACTGGGTTTGTAATAACGATCCCTAACCAAATATGAAAAAATACACTAGGTGTCCTATTTAAAAATATCACCAAAGTCATTTTTATTTGAATGCGAATAACCCTATATATTTTGGGTGGGGTTCAAAAAATGGCCAATAGGAAAAGGAAATCGACGTGTTCGAGGAATTTTCCTAATTATGTTTATATTCAGAAATAATGAATTTATTCCATACATTTGCATCGTATTCAAGTATTTGTGCAGAAAAATACAATTTTTGTTGTAAATTGAACTTGGATCAACATGAATTTTTAATTACATCAAATGTGCTTTTCCATATATTCCCCGATAATCACTTGTATTTTCATGTGATTTTTTCCCTAATTGAAGACTTAACGGAAATTGTTACATGTCTGTTCAAGTGTCTTCACCATTGTTTTCAAGTAGTGTCAATTAACTTTACATATATAGGCTTATAATTCCTTAATAATAAAGAGGGAGGAAATCTGCAAAAAAGACATAAAATCAGTATTAATAATACTCAAACTCTCAAATCATCTGAATGTTGTTGAAAAAATTATTTAAAATATCTTACTCTATACTTCAATTTGAAAATTTACTAAATAGTTCAGCTTACCTAATAAGATATCTCACTCTCCGATTTCATGTTCGAATTGAGATTATATCTATCCACTTGAAATTTGAAAGTCGAATAAATTCTCAAAATTATCTCAGAGCTGGGTCTGCGACAACGGAAGTTTCGAATCAATTTCCAATGAAAATACTGGTATTATTCATAATATTATGAAGCGAATGTTTCATATTTTTTTCTCAGTACCTATTTACTCACCTGATATATAATCCGATGACATTTTGGCACCCACATACTCACTTACATAAAACACAAAAGTCGGCTTGTTTGTTTTTAAAACCTTCCTTCGCCAGATACCCAACGATGTTCATCCTACCAATATGAACTGTGAATGAGTATTGGGCCGAATGCCGGTAGGTGCGCATGGCGATAGCGTTATGGCGAATTACTTTTGAACAAAAGAGAATTTACACTTTACCTGTAATATTCTGTAAATTGGCGTCATTTCGCTGTCACAATACGTTGTTTTACTGATTATCACATTCATTTACAGTCATCATGTAAACCAGCGGAATTTACATGTAATAAAGCATTGAATTACATGCTCACTGTAAAACACGGGATAAATTTACCTAATTTCACATGAAAATTTTAAATTACCTGTGTAATCAAGTCATAATACTAGCAGGATTATGTATATACAGTGACCGCCAAAAAGTATGTACCATATGGGAAATTTTTTTATTATTTTAGTATTGGAAAAAATATTCTGGGGAAAAGTTTGTGCATGTCCGATAACCTCAAAATCGATTTTGACACATGTCACGTGATCGCTAGAATGGCGGCAAAATGAAAAAAATTGTAATGCAAAGGCAAAAAAAGGGGTAAGATGGCAAGATATCAAAAAAAGTTATTTGAAAAAGTCACTTAGAATTCAATTTTATACACATTAACGAAGTTTCAAGAGATAATTAAAAAAAATTGAAAATAGCAATTTTTTAAAAATATTTTCCCATCTATTTAAAAATATTATTTTTTTTCTTATGAATAGCTTGACTATACTGAAACATTTGCATTTTAATGATAATGACAAAACTTAGATACGAACCGATGTAACAGCAAGGGTTCTGACAAATTCCCATTTTTTCAATTTGGTGTGGAGAAAATGAGAAAGTTTTGTCATTATCATTAAAATGCAAATGTTTCAGTATAGTCAAGCTATTCATAAGACAAAAAAATAATATTTTTAAATAGAAAATATTTTTAAAAAATTGCTATTTTCAATTTTTTTGAATTATCTCTTGAAACTTTTATGTGTATAAAATTGAATTCTAAGTGACTTTTGCAAATAACTTTTTTTGATATCTTGCCATCTTACCCCTTTTTTGCCTTTGCATTACAATTTTTTTCATTTTGCCGCCATTCTAGCGATCACGTGACATGTGTCAAAATTGATTTTTAGGTTATCGGACATGCACAAACTTTTCCCCAGAATATTTTTTCCAATACTCCAATAATAAAATGTTTTCCCATATGGTACATACTTTTTGGCGGTCACTGTATTACATTTTGACATGTATTTTTCCACCCACTTTTTACTGTGCGTAGTTAATGTTTATGTTCAAGCCATTGTTTCATTAAGTCAAATTCTGATTCCACGGTATCATTCAATTCTTGCCAGTTATTTGCCTTATAGAATATTGTAGTGTCAACTTCAAATCCTGAAATGTTTGCTTTACTTTCTATAGAGAATAATTCATGTATGTACAGATTGAACACCTTAAGGAATCCTATTATGAATAGACTTTGTTCGTGAGATAACTCCTGAAAAATTTTGTATCATTTCCACATTCAGTATTCTTGTTTGGAGCATGACAAGGAAGCAACAGAACTGATACATCCTCAAATATCCAACTCCATTCACTGAATCAGTTTCAACCCAGCTGAGGTCTTCTCCGTGACATTTGAGTACTCTGTTTGCCAAGAAAAACGAGAAATACGATAACCCTCCATTCAAACGATCATCATTTGCGGATAAGGCAACTCCCGCTTCATCTGTCTGCAATTAATCATATTTTGAGCGGTCGCTAAAGCTCTGGTATTATAAATAATGCAATATGATTAATTGACAACCTTCAGAAATGTTTGTTAGGTCGATTACAGGATTCTCCTCATCGGAATTCTTTATTGCTATGGATTTGTGTACCCAGGAAAAATTCAGACTGTTCGACGAGGATGAACGTGCGGAGATAGAGATGAAGTTGGATGTTGATATTATCACTTTTTCTGTCATTTGAAGGCGAAAGAAAATAATAATAATAGTAATAATAATAATAATAATAATAATAATAATAATAATAATAATAATAATAATAATAATAATAATAATAATAATAATAATAATAATAATAATAATAATAATAATAATAATAATAATAATAATAATAATAATAATAATAATAATAATAATAATAATAATAATAATAATAAACCTTCTGGAAGAACATCTATGAGTTTCCGCAACCACTCAATGTAGACACTCCAGCCCTAGCGCAGTTCGAAGCTTACTGCAGGACGCTTCGGCAGCATGAGCACAATGATCTGCGCAATCCGATAACCATGGAAGAAGTTCGAAGGGCCCTAAAAGGTTCTAAGAATTTCGCTGCTCCAGGCCCTGATGGGTTGAATAACTATTGGTGGAAAAAGTTTCCAACAACCCACCGCCATCTGGCTAGAGTTTTTAACTCATGGCTAGATGGGGAGCAGCAGATTCCGGAGTGGTTTGTCGAGGGGCGAACCGTGCTCATCCCCAAAAATGGAGATTTGTCTGATCCAAAGAATTACAGGCCGATAACATGCTTGAATGCTTGTTATAAGTTGTTTACACGCATCTTATACACGCGCATTCTCTCCGCAGTTGATCCGGTGTACGAACGGATATATGAGCAAAGAGGGTCAAAGAAAGGGGTCGCCGGCTGCAAGGAGAACCTGCTCATCGATAGATGTATCACACAGGACTCCGTGCAGTATAAGCGTAACCTTTCGATGGCCTGGATCGATTACCGCAAGGCATTTGATACAACATCGCATGAGTTAATCATGCATTTGCTCAGATGTCTTGAGGTACCCGATCAAATAGTGGGATGTATTGGACAACTGATGCCACTCTGGAGGACTCGCTTCACCATAAGATCTGGTAGAGACACAGTCCAAACAGAGCAGGTCATCATTAGAAGAGGCGTGTTTCAGGGAGACTCCCTCAGCCCTCTTCTCTTCTGCATCTCACTATTGCCATTGTCCGTTGTACTCAGGAATACCCGTGGGTACAACTGCGGCACCCCCAGCAACCGGAGGCATAAAGTCACCCATTTGTTCTACATGGATGACCTAAAATTATATGCCTCTGGAGAAAGGGACCTACATCAGTCCCTTAGGGTGGTGGAAGAGTACACGCATGCTATCGGAATGGAATTTGGGATCGACAAATGTGCCACGGTTCATCTTAAAAGAGGACGATGCGAGGAATACGGAGAGGATGTCCAGCTCGTAGACGGAAGCATCCTACATCATCTGGATGCCGGAGAGACGTATACTTACCTAGGGGTGGAGCAACGCCACTCCCAAGAGGTATTCACAGTTAAGAACTCTCTCCGCGGCAAGTATCAGCATAAACTCCTACAGATCTGGTCATCAGAACTGTCGGGGAAGAACAAAGTTGCTGCAACCAATATGCTTGCCGTTCCGATCCTTCTTTACTCTTTCGGAGTAATGAAGTGGACTAAGGAAGAGCTGCGACAACTCGACGTTAAAACTCGCAAAATGATGCATCTCAATAGGAGCTTGCATCCTAAATCGTCCGTTCCACGGTTATACTTTTCCAGACAACGGGGAGGCCGTGGACTTTTGAGTTTGGAGTGTCTGCATAACAGAATGGTTCTGGATGGGGCCTGTAAAGTCATCAGGAGTTCAGATCCCCTTCTCTGCATGGTCCGCGACCATGAAAAAGCAGGGATTGGAGCATTTCTTTTTAAGGCAGCAACCCGTGCGGCCGATGAACTCGGTCTCGTATTCGACACTGAACGGGCTAACCCAAACTCTGTCACCGAGTTGGGACCCGTTCAGCAAAAAGCTCACATCAAAGCTGCGGAGACAGAGGTCCTGCTACAGCTACATATGGATAAGCCAATGCATGGTGTCTTCTTTCACAACATCGAAGACATTGGCTTGTCCAAAAGCTTGACCTTTGCCTTCCTCAGGTCGAGTGAGCTAAAGTCGGAGACCGAGGGATTCATAATGGCCTGCCAGGATGGTGTCTTCAACACCCTCGTCTACCGTAGTCGCGTGATGGGTATAGACGTCCCTGACACCCGATGCAGGGCATGTCGTGGGGCACCTGAGACCGTAATGCATTTGCTATCAGCATGCCCATCTTATGCGGTCTCAGCCTATATCCACAGGCATAACGCGGCGCTACGAGTGTTATACTACCATCTACGACACTCGTACGGTATAGACGAGACACCGGTGTTGCCTTATGTTCCGGGGGATATTGAGTCCATGGTGGAGAATGAGAGGTGCCGGATCTATTGGAACTACTCATTCCCCACCCTCAGGCAAATACAAGCCAATAAGCCTGATGTTGTCCTCCTCGACCACCAAAGTAGAACGATATTCGTCATGGAGTTTTCCGCTCCAAGCGAAATGAATATCGTTCGAAAAGAGGAGGAAAAACGGACTAAATATCGAGATCTCCTCTTTGAACTCCGCAGGTTATATCCGGACTATTCTGTCAAAATGGTGGTTCTGATCATAGGAGTCCTTGGTGGAATGATGGACACACTGCTCTCCAACTTGAAGATAATACCTGCTTGCCGTAATATGGCAGAAATCTTAGCAGCGCGAATGCAGAAGGCCGTCATCCTTGGTTCGCTCCGTCTACTCAGGGCACATGATTCTCGGACCCAATAGTCACTCACCCTACGGACGTAGGGAGTGGTTATTGGGGTTAACGACACCAGCGCGCCCTCCGGATGTATCGGAGCACCGGAGACAGGGCCTGACTGGTACATTCCCAACGGGAAAAAAAAAAATAATAATAATAATAATAATAATAATAATAATAATAATAATAATAATAATAATAATAATAATAATAATAATAATAATAATAATAATAATAATAATAATAATAATAATAATAATAATAATAATAATAATAATAATAATAATAATAATAATAATAATAATAATAATAATAATAATAATATCTTAGCAGCAAGAATGCAGAAGGCCGTTATACTTGGTTCGCTCCGTCTACTCAGGGCACACGATTCTCGGACCCAATAATCACTCACCCTACGGACGTAGGGAGTGGTTATTGGGGTTAACGACACCAGCGCGCCCTCCGGATGGGTCGGAGCACCGGAGACAGGGCCTGACTGGTACACTCCTAAGGAGAAAAATAATAATAATAATAATAATAATAATAATAATAATAATAATAATAATAATAATAATAATAATAATAACAATAATAATAATAATAATAAATAAATAAATCTTTATTAAATCCTTTCAGATCACAATATGATATAGGATACGTCAGTAAAATCAGATAAAATCATCCAATGAAAAAAAAATATGTATAAACAAATTATCAACGTTAACACAAATCGATCACAAATGAATATACAGGGTGGGTCACGGTCGATGGTACCTTAGACGTTTACGGAGAACGGGACATAGGATCATTCTGAAGATTTGGTTTCTCCAGTAATTGCTCTTGGTCTATTGATCTAAAATATTTTCAGCAATGCAGCGTTGCCGCGTATACCAGAAAGTAGCAGCATCTTTGTTATTTCAAATGGGTCACCCTGTATATTACAACATTTTTGAACTTGTCATTCCTTTCTGATTATTTCTGCTCCATATTCCCCTATACCTATCTCTAACGGTTTTTGAGATGTTGGTTATTTTCCATATTTTTTATCCAAAACATGGCTCGAATTGAATGTTTATTTCTGCGGTATTTGAATTCTTAGGAAGTTGCAATTTTGTGTTTAGTTCATCAAGATCATGTACATTGATTCTGTATAGAAAAGTTGATTCTGCGTTATACAGGGTCGTTCAAAATTCATGATACGAAAAGGGTTGAAAGTGCGTTTTTTTTAATGGATGTATATTATGAAATATTCTGAAAGATGACTAAATTTCCTTCGAATTGATATATCATGTTCCTATACCTAAATAGCCAGAATTCCGAGATAATAGCAATTTTCACTTGTAATCTCCCAAATGCTTGAATTAATTGCCGTAAATTTATCTCGTACATGAACTTTCTTTGAAAATTCATGTACGAGATAAATTTACGGCAATTAATTCAAGCACGAGGGGAATGAGGTAAGAAAATTTCAAACCGAGAAATGAAAATCATCCAACAATTTATAAGAAATAACTATCGATGGTTTCACCTGAACTATTTATAACCACTGAAATATTGATATGTAAAATACTTAACAAAATTTTCATCAATAAATGTTTGACATGTGACATGTGACATTTGACATGTGACATTTGACATGTGACAAGTTGATATTTTGCTTTAATGTACTAATGAAAGAAAATTCATATACACGAAAAATTTCCGGCAATAATTCAAGCACTTGGGAGATTACAAGTTATAATTGCTATTATCTCGGAATTCTGGCTATTTAGGTATAGGAACATGATATATCAATTCGAAGGGAATTCAGTCATCTTTCAGAATATTTCATAATATACAGGATGTTCCATTTGAAAAAACGCACTTTCAACCCTTTTTGTATCTAGCAGTAAGATCATGAATTTTGAACGACCCTGTATAACGCAGAACAAACTTCTCTACACAGAATCAATGTACATGATCTTGATGAACTAAACACAAAATTGCAACTTCCTAAGAATCCAAATACCGCAGAAATAAACATTCAATTCGAGCGATGTTTTGGATAAAAAATATGGAAAATAACAAATATCTCAAAAACCGTTAGAGATAGGTATAGGGAAGTATGAGGCAGAATTAATCAGAAAAGAATGACAAGTTCAAAAATGCGGTAATATACAGGGTGACCCATTTGAAATAACAAAGATGCTGCTACTTTCTGGTATAAGCGGCAACGCTTCATTGCTGAAAATATTTTAGATCGATAGACCAAGAGCAATTACTTCAGAAACCAAATTTTCAGAATGATCCTATGTCCCGTTCTTCGTAAACGTCTAAGGTACCATCGACCGTGACCCACCCTGTATATAAACAAATTATCCACGGTAGCACAAATCTATCACAAGTAAATATGTATAATCAAATTATCCACGGTAACACAAAACGATCACAAGTAAATATGTATAAACAAATTATCCATGGTAACACAAAATTTTCACATTTTTAAAAACTGTTAAAATAAAATAAAATCGGTTCACTGAACATCTTACTAATTAAAACAACCATTTGAGTTAGAATTAGATTGGTCTCGCCTATTCATCAACACTGTAAAAACAACTGTTGAGAAGGAATTCTTTGAGTTTGGTTTTGAAACTTTTTTCTATTGTATCATCTCTTATATCTACAGGAAGATTATTGTAAAATGTCACTCCTGCATGGGATGGACAATTTTCAAACGATTTTGTTTTATGCTTTTGGGCTCTAACGATTTTCCCGTGTCTGGTGGGATAAGTGTGCATATCTGAGTTTCGATTATAATTGTTTATATTCTTTTTCATTGACAACACGCATTTATATATATATATATATATAAATACAGGGTAGACACAATTCTGTAATCAATAAAATATTGTTTACAGGAATCTCTATAGCCCAGGTTAAATATCAAACGTATGACCCTTTTTTGTGAAACAAATATTTTATTCACACTGATAGAGCAACCCCACAAAGCAATATTATATGAAATATGAGAATGTACAATTGCATAATATACATTAAGGAGTTGATCTAGATTCAGATTTGATTTCAATTGTCTTATTGCGTAGTATCCACTATTGACCTTTTTACTTACATGGCTTATACTTGATTCGAACGTCATTCTACTATCAATATAAGTACCAAGAAATCTAGTGCTAATTGACGATTCGATATATTCGTTGCCAACCTTCACACGAAAATTATTAATTTTTCTTTCATTTCTGAACAAGAACTGCATGAGCACTGTTTTACTAGAGTTCGCGATCAGAGAGTTTTTGTAACACCAGGTAGTAAATTCATCAGACAGCTCATTTAGCTTCTGTTGCAGTTCTGCAGGATTGTCAGAATCAGCTGCAAGTGTAGTATCATCATATTTGTTTGTGAGAGAGTGAACGCTTTATTAAAATGACTGTGAGTGGCGAATTGTGGAACGAGAGTTTTGGAAAAGGCTGATGAGACACTCAATGTATATTGTTTCAAGAAGGTTTCGACAGTGAAAGTAAATTAAGCCACAAGCCCTTTCACTTACGAATTTTTGTTTTTTGAAATAAAAATTTTTAATTTTGAAACATCCTAAACTAATTTTTCTAAGATTTTTAAGACTATAAAAAAATCTTTGACAGCCAATTTTTGTGATATGGGTTGTTCTACATTTAGTACTCCATGAGCAAATAGTACAATATGGAAAATGATACAATGAAAACACAAATTTTGTGAATTGGACAAGACATTGTGATTCAGTAAAATAGTTTCATATAAATTAAAAAACATCCAACAACGAAAGTGGAAATATCACAGCCTACTCTGTAATATTTCAAGATTTTTCTATATGCATCAATCACATTGTAGGTCCTTCAATTTTATTGATCCTGGCAAATTTTTGTGCAAATAAAACTCCCCGTTTTCTTGTTCTTCTTCTGAACCTATGTCCAAGTTAATAAACGAGCATCCTGAATCAATTTCGTACTCATGAAGTTTACCCCCAGAAGCCTCCAAATTAGTCTCCTAACCCAATTCACTTCCATTTTCACTGACATTCTGTCAGATGAATAATTGTTTTCTATTGTTGATAATAGCTTCTGATTACTTACGGCCCTTCTTGTAGCCATGGTAATCAATAGTACTGTGAAAATAATAAAAACTATATTTTTTTAATGATATGAAGTTAGGTTATGTCTAACAGATATGCAATGCCACAGTGTTCTAAATTTATCACAACGAAATCCATGTTCGAAACTACAAAATAGTGAGAAAATTTTTACATGTTTTGAATCTAGTACGTAAAACACTCTAATGTGAACACACAGTATTTTTTTCAATGAATATATTCCACACTGAGAAGTTCAAAAATGGCACACACCAAACTGGTAACCCAGATGATAGGATTTGTCCATTCTCGTCAGATGAAATTTTCCGAAATACTTCCTCAGCTGTAAGATAGATGAAAGAAAACATTACAGTAAGCAACTAAAACAACAACTTATATAACCATGTCAACAAAATTCGGATAAAACAGTTACCTGTACACAAAAAAATCAAGAAAGTTGTGTGCTAAATTTAGGACACCATGACCGAAAGGGTTAACATCATTTCTTTACCTGAGTGCCTATATAACACATATGATAATTTTGTTTCCTGAAATATGTCGTATTTCCCACGTGCGGGAAATTTGCATAGAAAACTTGTCATAAAAATAATAAAGCTCAAAACATCCCAGAGTTACCCTACTAGCATTCTGCCCACAATATCGAAGGTATTTTACCGGCTACTCAAAGTTGAAGACGATATTTTTAGATTCACTGGTGATAATCAAACAATTTGTCTTATCTTATTAGACCTAAATGAGGCATTTGAAACTTAAAACCCCAATATATTACTTAAAAAACTCCAATACATTTTAGTCGACAGAAATCTATTTCGCTCTTCTAAGATCATCAGGGAGGTAGGTAGTATTGGAAATCTTACTCTTCAGAAGCAATTTCACACTGTAATGATGGAATTGTTGGACTATTTCTTGTGCGGTGACACTTTGAAAATATTTTTCTGGCATAAAACCTGTCAAGGGTATGGCATGTTGATTTTATTATACATAACCTCCAAATTATTTAGTTAATTTCTATTTTGAAACATTTAATTTCAGTAGAAACTAGTGCATATTATATCAGTGAAATGGATGATGGTATGTTGGTAGAGCAGGTATTGATCATTCCCCAGTTATATGCAAAAAGTGATGGAATATACAAAAACAACCGAATGAAAGAAAATACTTGGTTCCCAATCTCTCACATATTGAAGGAAATAGGTAATTGCCAAAAACAGAAATTCTAACATTTTTCGCTCTTTGAAAATTTTCAATTCATCTTCAGTGATTCAACAATTTCAACAATTGCAAACTCTAAACATTTTAGAACAGAAAGGATTGCGGTCATTCAGGTTTCAAACAAATAAGATGAAATATGTTAAAATGATGAAAGTTTGTCATCTTTTGTTGTCATTCTTTATCTTTTTATCTTTTTATCTTTTTTCTTGTATAAACGATGTCATATAGATGTGTATGTTTAACTTTCTTATTTTGTTTTAATTACTTCCTTACTTTATTTTATTTGCGGTTTAAACTTTCCTTCAATTGGTTGAAACGAATTTCATAGAAACTGTGAAATGTCAATTTATTAGATAGTCGTAAATAAACTCAAAGAATTAAAAATACTCACCGTTGGTGGTATTGATATTAACGAATTTTGCGTCTACGTATGTAAGAATAAACAGAACTTCGCAACCAACCAGCATCATTACTTGACTCGTTCTAGAGATTAACTAGTACCCAAAACGCGCCATCATTATTTCGGTTTCAAACTTTTCAATAAGTTGGAAGATTATATTAGAAATGCACCAACTATAAATAGACGTTTTGAACTGAGACTAAAAACTACCCTCGTTGAAAAAAATTGCTACACCCTCGATGAATTTTAATATCTGATTTTAAAACAGACTACGACTTTACTAATTTTTCATTTTTTCTTTGTTGTTGTTTGGTATTTCATTTTTATGATACACATTTGTTTGTTCAATTCTGTCTTTTTACAGAGTTTATATTTATTCATGTTCATTCGTGTTTTTGTGATATATGTTTGTTTTTTGCACGTGTATTATATGTACGAATTTTAGCAAGTATTTTGTGACGCATTTTTTGTTATTGTACTTATAGAAATCCTTTCTACTTAATATATATGAACATATGATTATTATTTTTATTACAATGGAAATCTGTACTACAACGTTGTCAATCTTCAATTGACAACATCACGCTTCCCTTATACCCGTAAAGTTATGTATTAGAATATATTGAAACTTGAGTTGAAACTCCATAAGTAATATAACTGAATTCCCTACCTTTAAAGGGAACCATATGCATTGTTTTCCAGAGAACTTGCAGGCAACAGAAACGAGCTCAGAGAATATTCGAAAGCTGTGCCATGACCAGAAATGCAGTTTCAAAGACGACGATCGTTTACGTTCAGATATTCATTTGTTCTCGCAGTTGAATTCCACTCCAGTTCCACATTTCAATACAATTTTCCACCAAAAGGCCTGGAATAGTGTACAGGAACATTCCGCTCGGGATTTTCCAGTCCCGGGTGAAAATTTAATATTCATGTGAAAATTTTTGTTGAATTCATGTTTCTGAGTGGGTTCTCCTATTCTAATTGATCACTTTGAAGGTTAGAAAGTGTCACGGGATTCACGATTTATGAATCTATTGGTATCATAGTATCAGTATTATCAGTAGTATTGGTATCATAGTCATGACATCAACGATAGAGAAGATCCTGCCAACTCTAAGCATATCTCATTAATATCCACCTCAGCGAAGATCATCGAAAAAGTGGTGCATAAAACAGTCATGGAATTTTTGAACAGAATACTGAGTGCACAGCAGTTTGGTTTTCATTCAAAAAAGACATTTTGATGCCAAATAGTTATTTTTTTAAACAACATCCATGATAAAATGACCCTAACGAGGTTATTAAAAATCCTGCGAATAAAGAAAGAAGGTTTTTGTTCGCATTTAAAAATGGCCATGAGAACCTTCATTTGAGAGGGCCCTCGTAGATTTATAGTAGCTTTATAAAAGTTTTATGGATAACATCAAAACACTTTTATCGCAGCAGTGATTGCTAGGGCCTTTAAAACGTTCTGAGGGCTATCACAAAACTGAAATTGGTAATTGGGTAGGGTATTTCATATCAATATGAATTAGGATCAGTATTAGAATTAGGATTAGAACAAGGATTAGGTTAGGATCAGGATTAGGAAACAAAGACTTGAAAATCTCCTCGTAATTCTTAGAGATAATAGGATCTGTATTTATCAAAAAGAGAGAGCCTTTCTACACGTTTACATTTTCTTGAATTTTTTTTTTTCATTTTCAGACCGTAGCCTTAAATTTCCAAAAAAATTTTGAGACCAAAACGTCACCATTCGAACGAAGCCATTAAGAGTGTAGTATACTACTGATACTCAATGATTCAGTAACATAATTACTTAGGGGGAATTGAAACCAAAACAGCTAGGTATAAACGAAATGAACGAATAAAAAAATATTGATGTTGTTTAAACTGACATACATAGGCCCACAGAATAAACAACCACCATAACAATTACCAGAGAGCCGAAAGCTCCCGTTTAATTGCCCTCCAGGTATAAAACTCGGGTTGAAAGGTTGGGGAATTTCGTTTGCAATTTTTATGTCCGAAAGCTTTTGGCGAAAAGCATAATTGTGTAAACGATACACTGGTGAATCATTTAGCTTGATTAAATACGTAGCGAGTCGGACATGGTCGAAAGCCATGCATATCTTATTGTTGTGTGGAAATATCCACCGATATATGGGAGTATTTTCTAGGGTCACATTTACCATTAGTCTGGAAAATACTGTATAAACGATTGTCGTCTCTGCTAGTGATTTGACAAACATGGATAAATTTCGTCAGAATCTTTGAACCAGCTAGCTCTGTGGGGCAGTCTGCCAGACGCAAATTCGTAGGAATCATCTTTGACGATGATTTCCTAAGGGATGAATATATGTAGTTAGATAATATGTAGGCAAATTGCCAAATTTGGAGTGAAAAATTGAATGAAATAATTCCCGAGATACTTCGGGTATTATTGGGAAAATAGAGTTTTCAAAAGAACGACTGTAGAACAGCGTATAGTGGAAATAATGTCACTCAGAGCACTATGAGGAAAATGTAATTTCGGGGACGGAAATGCTACTGAATTAACCTGATATTCAACGAGGTCCCATTTTCAGAACTTCTACTCGGTGAATCAGTAGCGATCAGAGTGAAAGTTGATGGAGTCAATCTCCTCAGTCTTCAATCCTCCAGGCCCCAACCTCAGGAAAGCGGACTTGGAGAAACTTTTTCCCGACCATCACCCAACGGTGGCTTAGAAGATTTCAACGCGAAATCCAGAGACTGGAACTGCCGCAACAACCTTCGCGGCAGAGACTTTGCAGCAAACCTACTGACAGACTTTGATGACATTACAGTGACGGCGACACACAGATTATTCCAACCCTGGTGGATATATCTGTTCTAGACGAAGGATCATCAGACCACAATCCAATACTACTAACAATAGGGGAGGAAGGAGCTGAAATCGTTCACTGGTTACGATTTCAAAGGGCAGTCCAAGACGAAATGAAGATCCCAGGTTAGAGACACCACGCCAACTAGAGGCGGCGGTGACCGAACTGAGTCAATCAATACTGACAGCAATGAAACAGTGCTCCAAAGAGATCCAGACGATAAACTTCGACTTAATCAAGGATGTGGTCAGGCAGAGACGCTGTCTGAAAAAACGTTACCAGAGAATACTGTCTCCCGAAGACAAGCGACAGTTCAACCTAGTGATTCGCTAGCTGAGAGACGAACTGAAGCTACTCATTGAGCGACAGACCATCTTCAACATCTGTCTGAGAATAGCAACGGATGCATTACGATATTACCGAGACCTATAGACATCTATCCCGACTACGTCATCAAACTTCTCAAATAACATGTGGGGTCTACCCTCGACAGTGTAGAGACCCACACGAACCAGCTGCTCATGAGAACAGACGTGAGCAAGACGACGGGGACAAATACAGACGACCAGTATAACAAATTCGAAGGAAGGAGAACCTATGCAACAGGCTTTACACCACGATTAATCATACATTTATGTTCAGATACCAAGAAGAGCCGACCAGGAAATAAATTCAGTAAATTCAATCAAACGACACTTGGCCCTCTGCCAAGTGCTTTTCCAGGTCTTCGGCCAGTATTAAGGGGACACCATGCACATAAAGTAAAGTCATTGTTCTCATAAAAGTCAACTCATGTCAGATATAAGGGAGCTCAAGGCTGCAATTGGGCTGAGCACTTCATATCAAAGAATCAGATTTTGTTCTGCTGATTACCAGTAGTGGAAGGGAAGTGAGCTTTCGAATACGTAGAGTGCTGGAGAGTTAATCCTCCTGGACCTCAAACTTAGTGGTTGCATGGTGGATTCCACGAGAGGAGCGTGATCTGTTTGAACATTTCGTGCACAACGAAAGTCAAAACAGATATTCTACGAGTGACTAAAAATTACTCCACCAACTATTTCAATAATCACTTGGTTTTCATTTTTCTTTTTTTTTTCAAGGTTTTCAGGGTGATTCGAATTTAATTTTTGGAAATTTGTTGCCTGAAAATAAGACACTGTCCTGTTCGTCTTCAAAAGAAGCTGTCTGAACTGCATCTTCAATAAAATTGCCTCACTGAACTTTCAATGCATCTATTTTATGCGTCCAAATCTCAATTTTCAAGTTGTTTATCCATAGCAGAATCAAAAAAAAGCTATCGCATGTGTCTTGATGCTAATTGTCAGGCGTTCCTTACTGGTCGCATGATCATATCGGTGTAATATTCTCCAGTGGCGTCACTACCAGCGTAATTTTATCAATTCTAGGGTGGATTTCGCAGTCTCCACTCTAACGAGGCAAGTTCTTCTTGACTAGTTCTAAATCACCCAAATCGAGTTTTGTTTAAACATCTTAGAACCATTTTTGCCTCGCTTGTAACTCTGAGATTTGCGCCATTGTTGCAAAAAATGCTGCTTAATTCATTTGGGTCTCTTGAAGTCTGAAAGACTATTTTCGGTTACTCCAGTGAAACAACGTTAAGATATAGAGATAACACTCGATGGCATTGGAAAAATCAGTCTTTAAATACGACTTCTAAGACATCAACAACAACAGTAAACAATTTCACGGACCGCCATCCGGGTCCCACTACACCCCACCACCGCCCGCAGTACCTAACTTTCGTTCTACCTGCGTTGCGGCTGCGGACGCAGTGGAAATTTAGATACGCCAAATCAACGCGCTTCGTCCTGTGCAGTCCGAAGACGACACAGATCGAGCTACCATTTGCATATTGCCAATGGTGAGGCCGTATGCTGAAGCATACTACTGGCTCTGCAGTGTCAGTGCCCGAGCAAATTTAGCGTTGCTCAACTGCCAAGGGGGCGATGCACCCCACCCCAACCCTGAGGGTGAGGACATTGGCAACTTCTACCAGAGTACGGTATTCTTTTCCATTGCCCTATCCAACGAAACCCCGCCCCCTAGAGGCCAACACCTTATGGAAGGGCATAAAGTTGCCTTAACGGGGCTCCCCTTCCCCCTAGGTATCCATGTTAGTCAGATTCTTCCGATAACGTTGATGGGTTGCCGTCTGCAGTCGTTTCCACCCATACTGCATACCCATGTCAGACTGGATCCCTCCAGCCTACGTTAGATGGGTGACCGTTCGTGACTTTCCAGCCGCTACCATGTTGACTGGACGAGGACCCACGGCTTTCAACCAACGGTCGGTATTTGGAATAGCCGCGGGCACTCCTAGCCCGACGCCGAGGGCACACGTTGGGCCCCCGGCCCACGACTTCTAAGACAGTCATAAATTCTCTATAGTGTAAACAGATATTGCTTGAGACATTCTTTAAATGTGACTTACAACTTTTTTCCCTACTTTTCCAAAGCCCAATAGAGTTTGGTGCTCTGGGTGGTATGAAATGGAACCTAATACCCCCAGACACAACTTCACTTCCAATTTTTACTGACTCAGCAGTTTCTTAACAAGCATCTACGAAAGTAGTCCCACTGTCGCTAGGAAATCAGTAGATTTACCTCGCCTGCATATAAAATGTTAAATAGTGGCTAGAAATGCATTACTCGTCAACTCACAAGTTCAAGATATATTGGCTCAACTGTCATACAAATGAAAAGAGAAACTTAAGCCTTGAATACTTCACGGGTTTTGCGATCCTTGAAAAAATAATGTTCCTTCATAGTCACATCCAGTATGTGCAAAAAGAAAACACTTGTTGACTCGTCAGTCAGGTAAATTACTCATCATATAATCAAGTGTGTTGGGGTTACAGCAATCAAGACATCGATGTACTATTGATCATGCAAGACTACGAACTGATATTGCCCAATACAGTATGACATTATACAGTGCGGCTATTTATAGTCCCTCTACCTCCTGTCAACTTTTGAACGGTTCAAAAAGAAGTGGAAAAAGGATGTAATTGCATGCCCTCGGCTTTATAGCGAATAAAGAATGCCTCAATCCTCTCAAGTTTATAGTTTAAGCTGATTTGTTCATCTTCATTCCACTAGAAACAAACTGGGCACTCAGACTACCATTAATCATTATAGAAACGAAGTGCGTCGTCTCTACAAGCAATTCGGAGAGAATAGTCTGTATGTGGAATTGAAATTGTAAGAAATGGCAACTCAGACTCAGATGCATTAGCGGATTAGACATTCGAGCTCTCTTTGTAAAAAAGTACTTGGAGTTCGAAAATATCCAGAACAGCGTACGGTGATCGATTTCATAAGTTCATAATCCTGAATTCTTGAATAACGTGAATTATATTGTGATACATTTGGGATATCTCTGAGAAATCTTGACATTGAGTTGGGCGAGTTGAGATTGGATTGTATCAGTCTGGTATTCAGTACATTTCGTAATTCAATGTTAGATGGGGATTATAACTTTGTTGAAACCCCAATCGAAATAATCGATATCCGTAATGCACTCTAAATTAAATGGGGTACTGGTCTATCATGTGTGAAAGCAGCTGTAAGACTTGAGAGCTATCCGTAGTGATTCAGCTTTATTTTTGTACTTCAACCGCAATAGATACGCCACTGCATCACTGAATTTTAGGAACCATCTAAGTGGAAACACAATCGTGCTTTTGTGAAAGATGTCATGAGATCTGAAGCACTGCAGTGTTGCAATGTTACTATCTCCGAGTGCAAGATCTCTTATGGTCGTTGTCTACTTGTCCCCAATTTGTTTTGGTTGTACGCTTATTATAGAACGAATACCAACGACCTATGTGGAAACATCCAAAATCATCCCTCGACATAACCCTTTTAGGAGCCATAATAGTCCTAATTACAGAAATTTCAGGAGATTTGGCAACGGTACAAGTATGTACGTCACCCGTCAAGCATTTTCAGTTTGATTTTTAACTGAGATGTATTCAGAATTTAAAATAGAAATTTATTTATACTGAGCAAAAAACACAATGATTTCCACTTACATGTTAAACAGTTGTTAAGAGTTTCTTAATACATAAAATCATTGAATACAATGGTACCTACATTTAAGAAATACAGTTATAAAGTAAAAGATACAATGAAAATATAAAATACAATACTACAGATAGAGATAAGATAATACAGTTAAGAATACCATAAATCAGTAAAGAACAATAAAATCAAATATGCCAGAGAAGATTCAGGTACATTTGAGCATACAATCAATCAATCAATCAAACTTTATTATTCCCTTCAGACAAAATACATTGTATAGGAATCGTCACATTATAAAACTATAATCTAACTTAATCTAATATCACAGTCAGGACATGAATAGCATGAGAACAAGAACAGGAACAAGAAACAAGTGCCACCAAAATGTGGTATCACAAAAAATCATCTACAGAATAATAAGACTTCGACAATAGATATTGTCTCAATTCTGTTTTAAAAATTTTGGTTGAGGAGCAAGATTTAATGTTCGGTGGTATTTTGTTATATCACATTAAACCCATATTGTTGGGAGATTTGAAAGTAAGAGTCTTCTTAGTAATAAGTAGATGTAGGTTATCTTTTGACCTAGTGTTGAAATGATTAATTTGTGAATTTTTCAAAAAAATTTTGTTATTATGGACATAAACACACATTTCGAAAATATATAAACATGCAAGTGTCAATACTTTTAATTCTTTAAAAACATTTGTACAACTATCTGTACGTGACATATTCAATATTGTTCTAATAATTCTCTTCTGAGCAATGAATACCTCAGCAGAGTTGGTTGACCATCCCCAGAAGCAAATACCGTATCGTAAGCGCGATTCAACTTGGCCATAATACACCATCAATAATTGCTGCGTGTTCAAAATTCCCCGCAGGTTTTTCATGAGGAAATCATAGGTACGGTTCAAATTATTACAGTGAGTTTTCCAATTTAAAACATTATCCAGATTTAAACCCAAAAATTTAACAGATTACTCTTCAGATAAATATTCATTTTTGTTGTATCTGATGTTCAATTCGGAACATACTTTATTAGTGCTACGGAACCTGATATATTGAGTCTTTTTATTATTCATGCAAAGGGAATTTTCAGAAACCCAATAGTTTATTTTCAGAAGTGTATTATTGCACTGACTTTCAAGAGTTTCATCAGATTTATGGGATATTATTAAAGAAATATCATCTGCAAAAAGAGTAAAGAACACATCGTCAGAAGAGTGCTCTATATCATTAGTGTATAAAACGAATAATATTGGCCCCAGTATTGATCCCTGTGGTACGCCTATGGCTGTATCAAGTAAAGAATATTTTGTGTTCTGACGGAAATTCACTTCATTCGTATTCTTGATACTTACGAATTGCTTCCTGTTACTTAAAAATGTTTTAATCCAGTTGAGTGCTGCACCTTCCACACCAATTTCTCTTAATTTATTTATGAGTATGTTGTGATCAACACAGTCAAACGCCCTGCTCAGATCGCAGAAGATCCCAACAGGGCACTCGCCCGCGTCGATCAGTCTGACTATATCCTCATAGAATGAGTGAATGTCTGTAATGGTACTTTAATTTTCTTGAAATCCATGTTGATTTTTAGAAATTATTTCATATTTGTTTAGGTATTCAAGTAGGCGCTCTAGATATGCATATTCCAAAATTTTTGAAAAAGTCATAGGTATTGTTACTGGTCTACAGTTTTCTAAACTATGTGTATTCCCCTTTTTGTGTATCGGAATGATTTTTCCTAGTTTTAGATTGTCTGGAAAAGTCCCATAACAAAATGACAAATTAACTAAATAGGTGATAGGCCTGATAATACACAAAATAATTTTTGTGACTAGAAAATTGGGAATTTCATCCGCATCAGAAGAGGAGGTATTTTTAAGTTTTCCCACAAGAATATTATACAATTCTTCTTCTGTGTAAGGGCAAAGTAGAAGTTGGTTGCTTCTGACTTTATGATTAAGTTTAATTTTGTTTTTAGTGGTATTTGTTTCATTTATTTTGCTCAGAATTTTAATAGGTGCTTGTTGAAAATATTCGTTGAATATATTACTGATAGTTAATGAATCCTCTATTATGTTATTTTCAACTTTCAAGAGTATATTTTGATTTTTGCTGTTTTTGTTAGAAAGTTCGGAAACTACAGACCAGCAAGCCTTATTTATATTATTTGAATTGAAAATTTTTGTTTAATAATATCTTTTTTTTGTTTCGAATAATAGTTTTGCATGTTCTTTTTTAGAATCAAGATACGAAGATCTTAATTCTGGAAATAATCTAGCCAAATTATGAGAGTCTTTTAATTTGGAACTTGAATCGCGAACGTCCTTATTCACCCAAGTTTTGTTATTTACATGTGAGCGTTTTAAATGTAAAGGAAAATATATGTCAAAATGATAGAGAAAAGTGTCGCAAAATAGTGTGAACGCCGCAGTCACATCTTTACACTGATGAATATTTATCCAATTTTCATTATTGAGTGCATTCGAAAAATTATTGATGGAATAGTCGGAGTAACATCTCTTTTGAAAAAACAAATTGGGGATGTTCAAGGCAATATCAAATTCATAAAGTATAGTTCTGTGATCTGAAACAGAATTGTCACGTACACAGATCAAACCATCATTAACAGTAGTAAAAATGTGATCGATTTATGTTACTGTGGACCCCGCTACGCGAGTCAGCCAGCCCCCTTTGTGATTCAAACCATAGCCCAAAAAAATATTGTTGATCTGGTCAAAATTTGAGGAACGGATGCGGCTGTCAAGATTGAAATCACCACAAACCACAACGTGGGTTCCTGGTACGAAGATGTGCTCCAAAATATCATTCAAGACTTCAAAAAATATTTTTACGTCTCCAGAAGGGGACCGATAAATATTCAAAATAACAAGTTTTATATGTTCGAATTTGCAGGATACAGCACAAGCCTCAATGTGTTTGTCTATACAAAATTTCTTTATATCAATTTCATTTACATGAAGAAACTTTTTTGCCCATATTCCTACACCACCACCTTTACAAGATGTTCTAGAGTAGCTACTTGCAATAGAGTATTCGTCAAAGTTAGAATAATTTATGGCTGCATCATTCATCCAAGTTTCGTTCAGACATAAAAAATAAAGATTTTTGAAATTAGAGATATCAGTCATTAGATCGTTTACTTTATCGCTATTCAGGCACTGAATATTAAGACTCAATAATTTCGGATCGAAGATCAAGGTGTCAATTTTTCTTCTTTCTTCTTGAAGAAAAAACGCTGAACATACGCGTCTTCAGGCCAAATAGTTGGATCCATGGCATGCCTAAAGTTCTTCTCATGTATGGTTACTTTAAAAGAAGCATATTTGTCGGGATATTTGGAATTTATTGTTTCACATATTACTTCGGGAAAGTGTGATTCTACAAATTTTTTCAATGTATCAGCAGTTGTCCCGGGCGTTACTCTATATACATGTAGTACAGCAGCTTTCGGTACTCCTTTCAGTGCCCCAGGATGTAAGTTATTTGTACCAATCATAGTTTGTGGCTTCCGTCTCCTAGTTGAAACCATCTTACAGTCATCACCGGTTAGTGAAGTGGAGGTTGATGGCTGGTTAATCAAAGGGTCTAACACAGTTTTTTGGGCGGCACCGATTGCAGTTCTCACTTGATCCTTTGTTATTACATTATTTCGATGGTTATTCCCATCAGTCATACCATTCGAATGATCAGTAGATCTATTATTAGACTTGTCAAGTTTTTTATTTTCATTCTTATTAATTTTTGTTTTCTTTGATAAATCAGGTGAAAACGAAGACGAAAACGAAGACGTGGCAACATTGCTATTTGTAGAGTTTAGGCACTCTTGTTTTGTTTGTTGTTTATCATCACTTAACAATTTGATTATCAAATATTTGTCAACTAGTGCCTTTGTGCGTTCACTGTTCAGTTTTTTGTAGCAATCGAGTTCAGTTCTTACACATTTCAGGTCACATTTCAATGTTGCTTCCATACTTAACCTATCAATGTCTCTTCGATTTTGCACATGTGGTGCATTAAAAGAGTCGATAGTTTCGCGGTTAACATTGTTCCCGATTAGTTTTCGAACACTATCACTCAGTTTAAAGTCTTTTGGAAATTTGTTCTTCACAATTATTTCAATTAATTCACTTTTTTTAAGTTTGTCCTGCTCGCGATAAACTGATTCATCGGTTGCCATGTTGCTATCCCATGTTGCATTCGAAGGAGTTGTCCCTCAGTAATATTAAACATATCCAGATCACAGTCTTTCACCATTTTGTTAACGGTCTCAAGACATTGTTGAAGAGGAGACAACCTGTTCGTGACACGAAATAGATTGTCTCTTATGCCAGGTAAGATAAAATCAATGGTTTGGAAAATTTCAGGTGCTTTCAATGTTCTAAGAACGTTGAAAACGAAAATTACTTCCGAGGACTCACGTCGATCTTTCAATGGTTGGACATTAAATTCTGATAGATGGCTAGAGTGGGATATAAATAAGGGCCAGACCTTGTGTTTCCTGAAGGAAAGAGTTCTTAGTAATCGTTTTTGGATTTTTTGTATCATATCGGAATATAAAAAAGTCTTTGGATTCCAAATGACACATCCATTTTCTAGTTTAGATCGAACAATGGAATTGAAAAGTATTGATCAAGTATCGTGACTGAATTCACGGCTATATCTCAAAACAAGGCTCAATTTCCTAGAAGATTCAGACACTAAGTATTCAATATGCCTAGAGAAATTGAACCAGCGAAAAAGATACCAAAATATTTCATCTCGATTCACCGCAGACTGGTGCCATTAATGTAATAGTCAGATACTGGAAAGTAATTCGAAAGATTATCGAGGTCATCTTGAAGCTTGACAGAGTCTTTCTCGCTTTTGGTCCTCATTCTATTACGCAGGATTGGACACAAGCCTTCAGTTTTAAATTATTTTTGCTCGATGGAGATCCCTAGGACTTTGGCCATTTTTTACGTGAAAATTGAAATATTTTAAGTATATTGGGACAAATCACATAATTCGGCACAATGTGGACACTGTGTCAACAAATGCGTGCACTTGGATCGGAAATTGGAGGATGTTTCGCCTCATCCGGCTAGCTCAAGCGTCTCCAAGTGCAGCATCGTCGCAATTAATAATAATAATAATAATAATAATATTTATTCATCTATCAGAAATTATAGTGGTACAATTCAGATAAAAAGAAAGAAAAGTCATGAACAAATATAGAGAAAACCCATAGAAGAGCAAGTCTGTGCATGGGTTCTATGAAAAAAAATAAAAATAAAAATATACAGAAATATAAATATATAAAGAATTATAAAGAATGGGAGTGCAATAATCGTTTTTTTGTAGATGAAAGTTTATAACACAAGAATGATAACTCAATAGCTTTTATACAATTTAAATAAAGTATAGGTAACACACATAAACATATATATATATATATATATATATTTATATATATATATATATATATATAATATTTATGGGCAATAGATCACATTATAATATTCAAGATTCATGTTTTTGTTTACTGATCAATAAAATCATGAATATCCAGTCTGTTAATGCTACCAATCCATTTCTTAGCAAGTCTGTTGAATAGAGATATCGAGGTTATTTGTTTCAGTTCCATTGGGATGAAATTATAACTTTTCGGTCCTAGATATGAATACATTCTTTGGATTATACTTTTTTCCGGTCTTATAGTAATAAAATTTGAATTGGATTTATATCTGGTATTATGGTCATGTTCAACTTTTTTCAACTCTGATTTATTTTTATGTTGGTGTATAATAGTTCTGAGAAAGTGTAACTGTCTTATATCTAGAATTTTTATTTCCTCGTAGATTTTCTCCGTTGAGTATAGTCTGGGCTTTTGATACATGGTTTTCAATACATATCGTTGAATTATTTCTAAGTTTGTGATGTGACATTTATATGCCCCACCCCATGCAACAATTCCATATATTAAGTGACTTTCAACAAGAGAATGGTATATGGTCCGTAGTTGGTATGTATTGAAATAATTCACAAGATATTTCATTTTGTAAAGTACAGTTCGCAATTTCTTCACAACAAAATTTATGTGGATATCCCATTTCAGATGAGAATCTACTTGGAGTCCAAGATATTTTATATTCGACACTGAATGTACGTTTAGGGGTGTTCCATCTAGGGATATGGAGAGATTGCTATAGTCCGGTAGGTATTTGGAATAAGTAGTGAAGGCCACATGGTTAGTTTTACCCAAGTTCACTGTCAGTAGTCTACTCTCAAACCATTTCATGATATGTGAAAAATCACTTTCGGCTATTTCCTTCAGGGACGTCCAGTTTTTTGCTTGATAGACTACGGCAGTGTCATCGGCAAAACTAACTATGTGACCCTTCGTTTCAAGCAACTCCGGAACTCTTCTTTCAGGATCAGTCAGGAACACTCCGAATTCTTTCTTAATATCGTTGGTGTTAACCAACGACGTTTCATCTATCTAGGCCAGGCCGTAGATTTCTGGAGGAAGCTATGACCTGGCCAGAAATACTAATAAACACCAGAGCCACCCGGGCTACCACTCGGTAGGACAACTACACACTGGTCTGTGGCTCCTGGATGACTGAAGATTTTAGCCAAAAAGGAGCTGTTAAATAGATAAAATGCACATTTACTTCGGCCAATGCCGAAGCAAAGTCGCTGGTGGGCGGAGCCTATCGGAGCTCCGCTCCCAGATATACTCTCCGAGTAAAATTTTATTTCAGTATTTCTGGCCGAGGATGACAACTGGCCCTTTTTCTTCCAAGGTACAGAATGATGTTGTTCACTCATATGTGTCTCAAATACTGGCTAACGGTTTTTGCAGCTGCTACGACATAATCAACATATGAGCCTCCTAGCTACTTTCCCACTTTTCTATGAAATATCTTCTGATGGACTAAAATTTTCCGTTGGCCTTTCAGGTATACAAATTATCTCAAAATAGCAATGAATAGGGCACATTTGCATATAATTTAAAAAATTATATTACAACTTCCTCAAATTATTTTAGATGTCTTATAAAGTTTTGAGTATTTTTATATTATTTGGTTTTTATTTATAATAGTATATTTCGATTTGCAATTTTTTTATTTACCAATGTTTTATGAAAACTTGCACTTTCCGAGTAATTGAAGTGTATATTTTAAATGAATTGTATCGAGAAAACACCACTCGTCCTGCGGACTCGTGGTGTTTTCTCGAAGCAATTCAGTTTCGTTCAGAATTGAATCGACAGACTTATCGCGAAAGTTCAATCACTTGTGGTATTACTACTGATAATGCACTACGTGTGCACAAAAGGATACAAAAAGGATAACTGTTCCTGTCGATGATCCGGGTTGTTGTGCCCGGCAGCATATAATCTTTGCTACACCAATGGTTTCAGTAATATGCCTACTATTTGTGACGCCGAAGAGAACTCGGATGAAGATATTGAAGAAGAGCTAGACGATTTATTTTGCGCGAGAAATGGTTCTGAAATCATATTGAGTGATACGTTGCTGTATGCTCAATGAGAAACGGAGTCGTATACAGGGTAGGTATACCTACTTCAGTTTCAGCCCATATAAAAATAAAAAGTTGATGATATTTTCTAAAAGACGAAACGTCGCAGAAAAACAGCTTACGTTATCGTGTAGTCCTTAAAAAGTGGCTTCAGCAAAGTGCAATTTGTTTCACATTCCCTATGAAAATAAAGCTAGGAGAAAATAAAAACGAAATTCCCAAATTTCGGTTTTTCTCGGATATCTCCGAAACTACTCGGAATATTAAAACTTTCTAAATGGCAATTGTTGGAGACATAAATGAGCTACTTTTCTCTAATTTAATCGACCCCGTATCTCTTACAGCCGTATGCATAGTCAATCGCCAGCGACTTGCTAGAGTTTCGCCGTTCGCTACACAAGGATTATAATGCACAGTCGAGCTCCAAAAAAGTGACAACTACGCGATAAGTCACATTTTGGCGAAACGCTGGCGATGTACCACTTTTTTGGAGCTCGACTGTGCATTATAGTTCTTGTGTAGCGAGCGACTAAACTCTGGCGAGTCGCTAAAATTGACTATGCATACGGCTGTTACCGTTTCCGATATCCCCACGCTGTTCATTCTTATCTTGAACACACTGTATATATATTTTTATTATTTTATAACATTTTCTCTAGCAGCTAACCTGATCCTATATCTTATGATGAACTTTTACAAAAAAGTTATACCCGAACGTCCCAGCTTTCCTCCACTGGAAGTTTCAGTTCTAACGCCGCATTAATATAATGACAGGGCTTTGTCGACAACGAAGTTTTATGATACGGCCGTCAAATGAAATGAAAATATGAAACCGGCATTCATGATCAACTCCGTGTATATTACACCAAGTTTTTGACAATGAATGATGTACAAGTTGTGTTGCCAGAGGTGGGCGAGAAGTAGCTCGTGACGACGAGAAGGCTGTTTAATTCAGTTTTCTTCAGTACTCGCAAATCTGGCAGTTATCTCGTGATGGCCCCTTTTCTCTGCAGTAATTATCATTAACTCGCGCCTGAACGCGCTGCAGGAGAGTTTGTAATAAGATTCCGGGAAAAGCGTGGACCGATGACAGGATTTTGACCTTCTAGAAAGTATAATTATTATCAAATTTGTATTAATATTTAGTTTGCTTAGGCTAGTTTCAGTAGAAATATTCATAAAAACTCCATATGTATCTTCGACTCTTTGTAAGAGGTGTTTCACAGTGGATGGAACATTGAAAGTATCTGGAGTAAAGAACGACAGGTCATTTCGAAAACTTGTGGGCGTAGATAATCGAACATGCTCTAACCTTCTGAAATATTTCCATCAATACAATGGTACCGCTTATATCAGAAAGTAGTAGATACTTTGTTATTTCATATGGAACAGCCCTTACATTACACCATTTTTGTCCAATCTTTATTCAAAACTTGACCATTGAAAAATAACAATTTTTTTAATGCAAATTCACAAAATATTGCCATTTGGGTCATAGCCATAGACCATAACATATTCTGTCAAAGAACAGGATCTCAGTTTCAGCACACATGAAGGCTCAGGAGTAAGTTCCTTCCAGGGACTCAGTAAATTACTGAAATTCAGGTTTTTCAAATGGAACACCCTTCATATTATTATTTATTTGGGAAGCTGTTCTATCTTCCAATTTAATTGTGTATACTTTCTCCATACCAACCACGCACAGTTTGTTAGTTGAGATCATTTATGTTAGGAACTCGTCTTCAATAAAATAAATATTTTGTTGTAATTTAGATAGTAATTTGACCGATAACTGACATGTTATTATTTCATTGTCCTGATTTCAAGTTGCGTGAAAGTACTATGGTAGAAAATAATCATTCAAATGTGGTTTTGATGTATTTATTCATCTTTTATGGTCAATGTTACAAGAGTATTAGCAGAACATGACAGGAGTTCAATGAAAAATATCCTGATTCACCTTGAATGATTTTGAGAAAACTCATTAGATTGAGTAGAAATTCTGAAATGCTGGTATCATCATGACAATTTCCCTCATATTATATAAACCAACCAAATGCCATCATTTTTTGAATTCAAACCAATGAGAAAAGTACTTTTCGAAAACACTGCCTCCAGCCCGTGGTATTTTCAAATCGGTGTTTCGCTTCTTCCTTATTTATACGTTTCCATTGTTACAACAATTTCTGTGAATAGAGAAACGACAATTTGACGGTTCAACTCTTCAACTGACATTAATGACACATTATGAACCGTTCCTGTAATATGCATTCAATCCATAATAATTTAATGTATTCGTGACATTGTCTGATCGAATAGCCCTTCAAAATGTAGAATTTTTAAAATACTTTCACCTTGCAAGTCGCTCAAACTGTGTTGCTGTACAAAACACCACTCGAGCAAGCTACCGTGGTGTTTCTAAGCAACACAGTTTTCGTGACAGCAAGGTGAAAGTATTTTTTGAAAATTCAGCATTTTGTCGGGATATTACAACTGAATAGCTCAGTGTCAAAGTCAAACATGTGTATTAATGAATCTAGCAAACAAAATTTTTCTTGAAATCCCATTTCTCTTGTGACATGCGGATTTCCGATTGCCTAGTAATGAAGTTTCCTTCTGTTGGAAATACATTCTCTTTAAAATTTTGATTCATCAGTCCATATTATCTTCTTGAGGAAATCTTCGTCTACTTGTGTACGTACCATCAACATTTCACATAGTTTGATCCTTTGTGGAGCGTCTTTGGGCTTGAGAGCTTGAACTTTATGAAATTTGTAGTAATGCATCCTGGTTCCTTCAGAATCCTATGAAATGGTAGAAGAGTTTCACACCTGAATCGTGAACTACACTACGAATGGAAGCTTGAGGATTCCTGTGAAAGTATACCTAAACATTCAATTCTCCTCATCCTCATTACCTATCACAGGTCAATGCAAGTACTTTTCGTCAAACTCATAAATCCATCAAAACCACATTTAAGTAATCATTTTCTGCCATAGCACTTTCACACCTATTCAAATTGAATTCAGGATGACAATGAAGAAATAACATGTCAGTTCTCTGTCAGAATGAAGTTCATAGCCTACCATCCGAATCACTATCCAATATTTATTTCATTGAAAACTATTTCACTACATAAATGATCATAACTCACAAACTGTATGAGATAACAAAGTAGCTACTACTTTCTGATACAAGCGGCAACAACGTATTCATGAAAATATTTTAGATGGATAGAGCTTGTCATACAAATTTTTGAAATAATCTGTCATTCTGTTATCCAGATACTTCTTATGTTCCATATACTATGAAACAACCGGTATGAGCCTGGAACAACTGAGTTTATTAGTGGCGATTTTAATTTTGTTCTCTATTTTAACTCACATTTTAAATCACTGCAAGTTGATGTCTTGTTTTAATTTTTGACCATTAGTCCACAAGAATCGCGAACACGAGTTGAACCATTATAGATCCTATTTTTTCAAACTTTACCAACGAGGAAACATGTTGAGTCTTTGATAATGACATATCTGATTTGAATAGTGATGATAAGGGGTGGTTAGATCATATAGTGAAGGAATCAAGTTCTGCACTGACACATATCTTCAACTCAAAAAAAAAATAACCCTTCAATGGGCATAAGTGAAAAACTGAAAAGAAAAAACAGTATAACCTCAGAATTCCAATTTCTGAGCTTTAGAAAAGACTGTTCAATATACCAGATTGGCTACTATAAACTTCGTCCAGCTAGTAGAGTAGCCCCTGTCTCGAGATACCACATGTTCTGGATAGGCCTTGTTACTAACTCCATGCGCCACCTTAGTAGCAGCACTGTTAATTGGAACGCAACAGTGAATCGTGCAAGACTCACCCCAGTCCAGCCACGAGATTTGAATGATTTAAATGGTCAAATTAAATAAAAAAATCCCAGACGCAACGGGGGCTCGAACTCCGGAACTTTCGACCCAGAGCGGACGCTCTAACCACTGCACCTCGCCCCGACAACTGATTTTTTTATATGTTTTATTATTCAATATTATTTGAAACATACATGCAAAATGTATATATCTACGTTCTTCCAGTCTCACCCATTTGACTTATACAGTGTGTCCCACTTTGAGCAGCCACACCCTCATATTTCGTTGAGCATGAAATAATTCGAAATTTTCTTTGACTCAAGTTGTAGTACTCGGAAATACCTACCTTTATTGTTTACGGAACCTTTGTATATCCATTTTCCACGGCTAACTACGACCAAATGAAAAGTGAAAAATTGGGAAAAAAATACTAGGCATTTTTTTATCGCAAAAATAACACCAGATTCTGTTTCAGAACATCTTGAAACCCCCAAATCTCAAAGCTTGAATCATTTGAATATACAAGGTATCATCTGATCACTATTCATCTGATCATAGTTAGCCTTGGAAAAGTGATATTTGGCTATTTTTCAAAGTATTAATTAAATATTTTTGGGAATTCATTTGGTCGTAGTTAACCGTGGAAAATGGATATACAAAGGTTCCGTAAACATAAAGGTAGGTATTTCCGAGTACTACAACTTGAGTCAAAGAAAATTTCGAATTATTTCATGCTCAACGAAATATGAGGGTGTGGCTGCTCGAAGTGGGACACACTGTATAAATGACTGATATGACAATACTTTCGGACCCCAAAAATTAGTCTTATACATGAGTTTGGCACCTTTTGATTCCTCAAAATACCCAAGTCATTGAGACGAATGCCGTATAGAACATCACAGTAATTTAACTTTGACAACACCAACGTTTCACTTAGTAGAATTTTTATAGATCGAGTTAGGTACTGGCGTATTTGATGAATCAATTTAAAACTAGCACAAGCTCTCTGCAGACATAGAATAGAATAGAATAGAATATATTCATGTAAACAATAAAACATGTATACATTTGTCAAAACAATCGGTATGTGATCGAAATCACCAAGAAAAATGTACTTATAAAGAATAAAATATATACAAACATATAAATCGAGTTGTCAGACATGTAAATGATAACATAAAATATAAAATATAAGACAACAAACAATAACAATATTACCTACTCACATGCACATACGCCAACATGTGCAAAATAATCATCTACGGAATAAAAGCAGTGCCGCAGTAAGTATTTCCGTATCTGAGATTTGAAAGATGCAAAAGATATATTGTTTTGCTTGAATTGTAGTGGCAGAGCATTGTACAATTTCATACTCAGATATCTATATGAGTCATGAGTTTTAGCAAGTCTAAACAGCGGAGGACAAAGATCGTTTTTTATTCTTGTATTGTAAGTGTGAACATCATTGTGCTGAGTCATTATATTCGAGAGACATTTTTTCTTAGTATGAATTAGGCACTCTAAAATATAGCAACATGGTAAGGGCAATATACCAAGTTTTTTAAACAGAGGTTTACAATGATCGTCATATTTGCTTGATGTTATTATTCGAATAACCTTCTTCTGTGCAACAAATATTTTATTACTATAACACGTGTTTCCCCAGATGATCAAGGCATAAGTCATAACGCTATGAAACATTGCAAAGTATGCCATTCTCAAATGGTCCATATCCAAATTCAGCCTCAGTTGTCGCAGAGCATAAGTAATTTTTGCTAGACGTTTACATAAATCCTGGGAGTGGCGAGTAAAACTTAACTTGCCATCTAATGTTAACCCCAAAAGCTTAATATGCTCTTCAGCGGAAGAGGTGCTGCTCAAGTTGAGGCTCTGCGTTTTACTTTTGTTGAGGAATAAGTAATTACATTTAAACCAGTCTTTCGAAATGTGTTCCGCTTGGTTGAGGGTCTGTAATGCATTATTCTCGTCGGACCTACTCGTTATATAAGTAGCGTCATCAGCGTAAAAAATAGATGTGATCCTTTGATCTAAATTGTATGACAAGTCATTAAAATATATTATAAATAATAGAGGTCCAAGGACAGAACCTTGTGGAACACCAAAGTCGACTGGATGACTTGTTGAAATTTGATCCGAGGTTTTTACGCATTGGGTACGTTTTTCCAAGTAGGATGAAATAAGATTTAGGGCCACCCCTCTGATCCCGTATCTCTCCAGTTTTATAATCAGAATATCATGACGGATTGTGTCGAATGCCCTAGTAAGATCGTAGAATCTTGCTTTGCAAAATTCACGACGTTCAAAACTGTCTGACACTGCCTCATAAAACGCACATAACGCTGAAATCGTCGACTTCTCCGCTCTATAACCGAACTGAGTTTCTGATATGAGTTTATTTTTCTCAAAGAATGCACACATCCTCTCCTTGAGAATAACTTCGAAAATTTTTCCTACCCCTGGTATGATAGAAATCGGTCGGTAACTTTCTGGTTTGTTGACAGTTCCTTTTTCATAGATGGGTGTTACTTTAGAAACCTTGAGAACATCAGGAAAGATTCCTGAACTCATACAAAGGTTGAACAGATTCGCTAGGTGAATCGCAATAGTATTGTTCATGAGTTTCAGAAGAGCTGTGTGTAAACCATAGATATCAGGTGCTCTAGAATTTTTTAAATTATCGACAATTCTAAGTATTTCTGTTTCATCCGTCGGATACAAGTAAAAGGTAACATTATTTAGTGGAATTTTTTGCAAGAATTGATCGGATAGGTCATCGATTACGTTTGCAGAATTTTGCATCAAGTTTTTTACGCAATCCTCAAAAAAATTAGCGAAACATGCTTAGTGAATCTCAAGTCTTGGTCCATATACACCAAGATTTCTCACACATTCTTCAGTTTTAATGATTTCCTTATTGATTACTATGTGATGATCTCCACCAGACTCAGTTAATTTCAGTCGATCTTTTACTTCTAAACATGATACCAGTAGATTTTTTTGAGTTCAACATCAAGCTATGAAGAAAGGGTGAATAAAGGTTGAGCATGAAGATCATAATTCAGAGATGTTATAGCTTGCATATATTCCTCAGGCTGGAAAGATAACTGAGAATCATCTGTGTAAATGTTATGACTGTATGGTATGAATATTTTTGTGAAATTTGAAAATAAGGAGAATAGTAGTATAGAAGTATAGAACCTTGTGGAACACCAATGCTATTGATTAAATACTGAAAATAAGATGTGAAATCTATTGAACCATGATATAATTCCAGATGGAAATTATAAAGAGAACGCAATATTTTACATTTACGGTAGGTAGCAAAGTAGCAATCAGCAAATCAGTTGAGAAGTTTCCTATTCCAATATAACGATTCTCCAGAAACTCCCAGGATACAAATATTTCCAGCAGATGCGCTGTTTTTCGATTCAGTCCCACAACAATCTCTCCCATTGTGCATTGTCCCCGTGCCCACCTCGAATTCTCGTTAATTTCCTGGAGAGACTCCAGAAGTTGTGTATTTTAATATACGAGCTCCACGAATAGTTCCCCCAATTGAATTAGATTACTTTAAGTTGGGAATAAACGTCGAACCAATTTATTTGAACAAGTTCGGAGAACTTTTGCAGGCAGTTCTCGTATATTCGTGAAAAGTATTGTGGATTTCTCCTTTTCGTGGGTGTGGATAGCCTTTGATGTTTATCTGTGGTACCATTAATATTTTAATATGATTGGTATTCTTGTTTGAATTCATCCATATTAGTACAGCTCCCAGAGTGAAAAACCACTAAAACTTCAAATTGAATTGGAAGTTCATGAAATTTGGTATGGGGTCAGTTCAATGATAGACGAACAGGTATACAATAAGTTCCGGGCACTACTTTGTGAAAATTCGAAGAAAATCCGGTTCAAAGAATTTTCCGACACGTTTCCGGCCGTAACTCGGGCGTAACTCGGAAAATTTAAAAAAATACCAAAAAACAAAAATCTAGGAAAATTGGAAACCAAAAAACTCCTATTCACTTTTTCCGAAAAACCTCACGTTTGAGGGAAAAAAATAATATCCACTCCGACTTTTGATCGAAAATCCCAAGGTAAAAGATGAAAAATTATTTTGAAAATATATTCTTCTCTTAATATTTTTATGTTTTCAAACGAAAATAAACAAGTTAACATTGAGACACTCAATAGATTTATTGAGTGATTACTTGACCTGTTTTTCTTCAATTTTAGTAGGCCCTGAAAAAAATTACAAATAATGTTCTGTTGTCATAATAATACTGTAGTTTGGTAGAATTTTTGACATATTACCGTTCCTACTTTTACATCTCGTTACCTACCTAATTTGTGTTAAAAGTGGAAAATGCCAGCTTTTCGAATACTGAAAAATTTTATATGTGCCAAAGAAATTGTGTTGATGCTGAACGTGCGTACTCTAATAAGTATTCAGAGAGACGACAACCTGGTAAATCAGTATTTAGACGGTTAGTTTTTAATTTAAAAGAATATGGATCATTTAAAAAACCTGTGGTTTCCCGACAAAAGCTATCTGATGAAGAAAGTCAGCGGGATGTGTTACAGGCCGTTGTCGAAAATCCTGAGATATCCACTCGCACCATTGAAGATAATACCTGAGTAGCCAAATCCACCGCTCACATTTTAAGAAAAAATATAAATCATCCATATAATTTTAGGATTTGTCATGGACTCAGACCAGGTGACGATGCAAGGCAAAGAACCTTTTGTGAATGGTATAGAAAAGGCCAAGACGATGAAAATTTCCCTTTCAAAATAATTTGGTCTGATGAAAGTATGATCACCAACATTGGTATTTTTGATAGGCGGAATGTTCATTATTGGTCACAACAAAATCCGCGTGAACACAAAGTGTCCAGACATCAACATCGTTTCGGTCTTAACATGTGGGTTGGAATTCTCGGTACGAATGTAATTGGGCCTTTCATCTACCAAAACAAGTTAACAGCAGAGAGGTACATAAATTTGTTAGTAAATGATATGGAAGACGCTCTCGATAATTTGCCATTAGCGGTTACTCACAGCTGCTGGTTTCAACATGATGGTGCTCCAGCACATAACTCTAGAATGGTTCGTGATTATTTGAACCGTCGCTTCCCAGGACAGTGGATTGGTACTCATAGTGATACATCCTGGCCTGCAAGGTCCCCCGACCTAACTCCACTAGACTTTTTCCTTTGGGGATATATCAAGAATCAAGTGTACTCTAATCATAATTTTCAAAATGAAGAAGATTTGCTAAGATCGGTTACTGCATCCTTTAACAATATTTTTCCGAATATGTTAACTCAAGTTTTAAATTCGTCTGTGAGAAGAGCGTACTTGTACTTAGAAAATAATGGCGGATTATTTGAACACTTGTTATAAGTTTCAGTTTATTTTCCTGTAGTACATATTAGCTCCTTGTTATTACATTACAATTACATTTATTAAATAAACTTTTGATATTGCGACTTATCTTTGTATCAACAACGCAAAAATTCCGGCAAGTGGTAAGTTAAAATTTATACTTGTATAAATAAGAATAATTAATTTATTTCATGTATCGAAATATGGCATTTTTTCCAGCGTCGTCATTTTGTGCGAGAAATGGTTCTGAAATCATACTGTATGATACGTTGCTGTATTCACAATGAAAAATGGAGTCGTATACAGGGTATACTTTAGTTTCGGCCCATATAAAAATAAAAAGTTGATGATGTTGTCTAAAAGACGAAACGTCGCAGAAAAATTCTGCTTACGTTATCAGGTAGTCCTTAAAAAGTGGCCATGACAATGTGCTATTTGTTTTAAATTTCCTTTGAAAATATACCTAGGAGAAAATAAAAACGAAATTCTCAAATTTCGGTTTTTCTCGGATATCTCCGTAACTAATCGGAATATTAAAACTTTCTAAATAGCATATTATTTGGCACATAAATACGCTACTTTTCTCTAATTTAATCGACCCCGTATCTCTTCCTTCTCCGATATCCCTATGCTGTTCATTCTTATCTTGGACACACTCTATACTGGTGCATCCAAAGGATCTGACTGGAAAACTCAAAAGAAAATAGTAATTATGCAGAAGGCCGTTCTCCTTGGTTCCATCAATCAATTAATCATTTATTGTTCTTAAAACTTCAGGTCTTCCACCAAAATATGATTGGAATATGTTGAATGTGTTTTATTCTTCACATAATTCATACGGTGTTCATATACGCGGCTTTTGAATAGTCTACCAGTCTGGCCTACATATACTTTGGAGCAAAAAAATTATGAATAAAACCTGTTTTATTTGTCAGGAGCAGGTAAAATATAAATGCCCAACCTGTTCTAGGAATCAAAGGGAAAACGAATGCGAGATATCAAAGAGGAAAAATGTATTGCAAAAGAGTGAAGGAGATGATAGTTCACCAAAATAGAGAAAACTCGAGTCATTAGTGTGTACTACCACTGTAGACACAGAAAAATTGAAGTATCTGAAAACAGACGAGGATGTGAATAAATTGTTGACCAACATCCATTCGAGGATTTTATTGATTACCATAGACGAGGGTAAGAATGCAGGAGATGTGATGCAAAAGGCAATGCAAGAGCCAATATTTGAATCCACACGGACACTCATTTCAGTTTTATTTTTTGGTCAAAATAGTTATGTCAAAAGTTTTTAAAAATGTATTTTTCTGCGTACGTATTACTAAAACTAAATAATACTATAAAACATGAATATCTTGCCTAGATACATTTCACCACGAATTGCGACATTGAGACTGAGAGACAAAATCTCATACAGACTAGAAAAAATTAACTTGTTTTATTTTTCAATTCAAAAACAATCCGCAGTGTGGAAGATAAAAAACATCTATAAGAATAATATTTGAAATGAAGTATAGTATCACGTATCATTATTTTGAACAAAAGCATTGCAGGGTATATTAACACGTGTGCCAGTGAAATAATCAAGGGCAATATAACAAGACCTTGATAAATAGTCGACTATTTTTATTGCATCTAAATTTCGACTGTATTTTATAATAATTTAACGAGACATTATTTTGGCATTAATAATCTGATGAGAGCCCGAGAGCGAAGCTTGAGGGCTTTCATCTCTGATTATTAATGCCAAAATAATGTCGAGTAAAATTAATAAATACAAGAGAAATTTAGCAGCAATAAAATAGTCGACAATTAATCAAGGTCGTGTTATATTTGTGAAGATTATTTCTTGAATCTACTTCTTTATATCAGTCATATGAATGAATGAAAATTAAACAATTTGGAATAATTTATTCAAAATATCAAGAACAAAGCACAAAATCTAAACAAAAACAGCACCATCTTTATAATTTATCAATTGAAATTAAAAACACAATTATTGTATGTGGCATTTCCACCATGCGTAATTTGTGACATTTGTTCAGCTTTTGAAGAACTTGCATTATTAACCGTAGAAGGTCCACATTCATTCTCTTATACAGCTTCAACGTGATTGATTTTATTTGACGTTTAATATGTATTTATTTAGAGTACTGTCAGATGCTCAGGCTCCTTGATATGAGTATCATGCTGAATAGTCGGTGACTATTGTGCATCATGTAAATAGTCGCTAATAGAGCGTGCTGATTGGTCCTGTCAAACAGGAAACAAACGTATGATTGGTTGATGACTGATATTTAATAGACGAAAGAAATAATCACCTATATTTCCTCTGCATAGTGATCCATAAATATCTTCGATTCACTTGCACATTACTTTCCTGAAACTAATGAACTAAATGTCATCCCCTGTCACCCCAACAAGACAAATGCCGCGCTACAAAATCGTAATTGGGATAAAGAGAAAAGGACTGTTTCGAAAAAAGAGATATCCTCTCCGAGGTGCAATTAGAACTTCAACAGAGACAACTAAGACAAATCACAGTAATTTCTCATGATTAACTAATGTAAACAGGTACGGAAATCTTGTCGCGCTACCCCTATAAATGAACAAATAGAATTCCACGGCCTGGGTTTGTGTCCCATGAATAGATGATTCTGTTACGGTATCCATTGATTACTCTTGTAGCTGGTGGGATTACAGATATTTCCAATTACCCACTGAGATAACTTGAATATCCTGATCCTCGGGATTCGGTTTGCTTTTTATTATGCATGGTGTTGTCAAGATGTAAGCAAGTAATAGATTGCTTTATAATGTACAAATAAGAGGTATTGTTGGTTTTCAGCCATTTTCTACAGATTTCTTTCGATCTTCATAGAAACCACAGAACATGTAAATCCGAATTGTTGATGTGAAAATCAATGGATTATATGTAAGGGAAAGTTGGAGAATTGGGAATACTTTACTTCCAGTGCTCAAAAATAAAAAAAAGTCACAGACACAACCAACAATTACTTTTATTGCAACATGAACTTTACTCATCTATCTACTTATGAATGACAAGAAAAATCTTTAAAATCAACGTTTTATTAAAAATAAAAACGTTTCTCTTCACCCGTTACCCTATGGGTTAATGAGATCATCCCTATGGGGAAGTGGGAACAGTATAGGCTAATTAAGAACGACACAATTTAATAATGATGGAAATACTCCATTCACACAATTTCTCAACAAACTAGAGGCTGTAAATAGATATAGAAAACTACAGGAGGGTGAGCCTGTACGTTACTATCAACTAATTAACTGAAATAATTTATTTCTATAGAGTATTCGATTGTGTTGACCACAAACACTTTGAAAATGGAGCGATATGGTGTTGGAGGAATAGTGTTGAATTGAAATCATACTTGAAAGGCAGGATCCGAAGAATAGTAATCCAGAATTCTATAACCAAACTGGCAATCATTGGCTCTATACTCGGGCCCCTACTCTCTCTTGTATATGCTAATGATCTGATGAGTTATTTCAATAATCTTTCAAAAATTTCATGTAATCGTCTATGAAGATGATACCAATTTTCTCGTCAAGGGACAGAATGTGGTAGCTCTCACAGAACTGACACAGACAGTCTTCAATCAAGTGATATTATCGGCAAACAAAAATAATTTGACATTCAACATATCCAAAACAGCGTTGATGAAGTTCACTCTGCATAGTGTCCTAGAAAATTATCAAATCCATGAGAATAACGACTTGCAAGTGGAATTTCTTCACAGACGAAAAACTGCCGTAGCCGAAAACAATTGCTACACCGTCGATGAATTTTAATTTTCGATTTTGAATAACAGACTGTTCCTTCACACATTTTATCTATTTTATTGTTGTTTGGTTTTTTATTTTTATAATATATGTATGTTTGTTCATGTCTGTCCCTTCACAGATTTCATATTTATTCTTGTTAATTCGTATTTTTTGTGATATACGTTTGTTCATTACGATATTTTATACGTACGGAATTCATAGCAAGTATTTTATGATGCTTTTCTTGTTATTGTATTTATAGAAATCCTTTGTACCTTATACATTTAAACAAGAGAAATAAAATTACAATTATTATTATTAATAAACAAAAAAAAAACAATGATAAAAACAAGTATGATCTACCATTGATGAGTAGAGTGATGAATTTTTACATGAACAATAAATATTAGTAACATTAATAAATTATAGATAGATAGATTTTTATTGTCTACGTGATATATATATATATATATATATATATATATATATATATATATATATAAGTGAAAATAGAGTATATTTCGTTTTAATTCCGAGAGTTCCAACCTTTGACAGCTGTTTCGTGGTCACCCACTCATCAGAAAGGATTTATGGAGCTCTCGAAATCAAAACGAATCCACTCAAGAATTAGTACCGTGAAGGCAAGACTGTAGATGTCATACGTAACTTTCTGTTATATATATATTTATATATATATATATATATATATATATATATATATATATATATATATATATATATATATATATATATATACCGGGTGACCACGAGGTGAGGTACGCCCCCCAATTTTTCTATAGTTTTGAAGATACAGGTTTCAAATTTGGCATTGTATTTCTGGTTCCTTTCGGAATTCTTCAAATCTTTTCATTCGAGTAATCTGATAATTCATCATCTTTCAACATAACAATGTGAAAAGAGTATGTTGCTATTTGAGAAATGGCAGTTGTGAGCCTTTCTTTATGGGTACTAATCCGTTTTGAGGAAATTTTTGATAATTGATGGGAAATATGGTTGCTGCAATTACATGGGAAGCTCAATTTTCAGCTGTATCTTACCTCGAACCTTCCTCTCGTAAATGCTGACGCCGTTCGTCAGTTGTGATGATTTGAGTTTGATGTTCATGGCCAACTTTGTTCGATTGAACAATCAACTGTATCTCCGCCATTTTTCAACCGATTTTCAATTTTGGAGAACAGTGTTATCACAAATTGCGTGTTCTTCCTGATAATGAAAAAATTGTACAGGGTGTCATTTAAAAAAAAAAGTTTGGGGTCACTTCCGGTTAAACCGGAAGTGGTGAATTTTCGGTTATGGAGTCAAAATATGCGTATTTGAGTAATATATCGACGTGCCAAATTTGAAACCTGTATCTTCAAAACTATAGAAAAATTGGGGGGCGTACCTCACCCCGTGGTCACCCGGTATATATATATATATATATATATATATAAATATATCGGAGTGGATAAAATTATCTTCCATGATGGAATGGAATGATTTGAATTTATACAACATATAAGAGACTAATAACTACATACAGTAGACAGATTCACATGACAACTTTACAATAGTAAAAATAAATAAAATTTTGGAGTCCTAAAACACCCATGAATATAGCACTGTGAATAGCGGTTAAGCATCCAATATATTTGATTCCATAAACTCGTTTATGGAATAGAAACAACTTTCGAGGATTGCCTTTTTGATTGTATATTTAAATTTGATCATGTTCATATTCTTCAATTCTGGAGGCAATTTATTATACAATTTTATGTCTAGTGAATTTCGTGCAGAAGTGGATAGTCTATATCTCGGATTAACTATTTTACTGCAATTTCTAGTATTATAAGAATGAATATCAAAATTAATAGAATAAGTTGTTGGGTTTTTATGAATATCTAAGAGAGAATGAAAAATGTAAATAGAGGGTAGAGGCATTATTCTCAGATTCCGAAATAATGGGCGACACGAGTCTCTAAAACCTGCCTTTTTTGTAGAATGAATACATGATTAGAGTGACTTGAGTTGCCCCATAGTACAGTTCCATATGTGATATGCGAAAAAAAAGAGAGAAAAATATGAGATTTTGAGTATATCTGGACTTAGAACTTTTGCGAGACGTCTAAGGAGAAATAATTGACTAGAGAGTTTTTTACAAAGTTTTTCAATATGGCAAGACCATTTCAAAGTTTCGTCCAATGTGATGCCCAAGAAATTTACAATAGACCCTTCATTCAATGAGGAATTTGTCGAAAATGTGATGGATTGAGTTTTACTCCGATTATGCTTGAAATGATTGGGGACCAGCCATTGTTCAATTTTAGTGTTAGGTATTTCCATTTGGTATTTCAACTCTTCATGATTAGAATTAGCCCCATAAAAGGTTGCATCGTCTGCAAATAATACACAGTTCAGTGGATTCATATGATCAAAGATATCGTTGATGTATATAATGAACAAAAGTGAACCTAATACCGATCCCTGGAGTACACTGTGTTTTACTGTTGAGCTTAATGAAGAGGCTTCTTTCAAAAAGACTGATTGTGCTCTGTTAGAGAGGTAAGATTTTAAAAAATCATTTGCTACACCCCTGATGCCATAATACTCAAGTTTGTCAAGAAGGATACTGTGTGACACACAGTCGAAGGCCTTGCTCAGATCACACATGGTTACCGCCGTGTGCTTACCCTGTTCAAGACCCTCGACTATGTCATAAATTAATTTGGCAGTAGCTTAAACTGTGGAACGATTCTTCCTAAACCCAAATTGATTATTATGGAGTAGATTGAATTTCTCGAAGTATTTGGATAGTGATTTTTTGACTATTGTCTCCAAAATTTTACCTACTGTGGGGATAATGGAGATAGGGCGATGGTTTTCAGGAAGATTTACATTGCCTTTCTTGAAAATCGGGATCAGCTTACTCACTTTCAAATTACTTGGGAATATGCCCTGACTGAAGCACAGGTTTATCAGACATGTGAGTGGTTCTACAAGAATATCTCCCACATGTTTCATCATCTGGGTGTTCAAATCGTAGATTATAGATTAGAGGAGAAATAAACTGCAAATATTTCTGAGTTATTAGCAGAGATGAGGAGGAAAATAGCTATAATTTAATTTAATTAATATCCATTGTTATATTATTATACCATTATACCATTTTATACAATTAATATGATAGAAATGGTAATAAATACTCAGATAAAATTGTTACCATAGCTCAGATATGCCCAGGCAAGAAACTTACTCTTCGCTCTTTATAATTTTACCTTATATTCTGTTTCAGAAAAACTCAGTCGTTGGTGCCAAGGAAACATGCATTCTCTTCTCCTCAGGTTGGGTTCTTGGAAAAGGCGTCCAATACAAAAACCTATAGTTACCTACCTATCCTGCGAAAAATAATACCTTATGCTAAAACCGACCTAGTTTTCCTTTAAAAGGAATTTAATTTACCAACTACTCTGTGCTTGAAAAGACCGTACAGGCCATTTAGCCACTGCTAACCTTCAAGGTCGTTTGAGAATGAATATTTATGGAATACTAAATACCTTCAGATGTCAGTTGGTAACTTGTATACTATTTTGAAGGTTAATATTCAGTTTCAGTAATTCTATTGATAACTGAAGATTTCACTATGATAAAAATGATCAATGTTTGTTCTTGAATTTGCAAATTGTTCGTGGATCACTGTGGTGCCCGAAAAAGTGCGCGTCAAATGTTTTGTGAAAATATTTCATTGAAAGTTCGTGAATGTTATGAATTGTTCTTCTCTTGTGAAAATTCGTTGAAAATATCCGGAATCTTGTGGATTGATGTAATATTGTAGGATAGATACCTTTGTTGAAAGCTTTCTGGGATTGAAGATTTGTTTCTAGAAACTTTGAAACTGGATTTCTTTGGCTGGAAACTGCCTTTTGCCTTCCTTGCAACTCAGACAAACTTTTAGAAACATTTGTATTTGGTTTTTAAATAGAAATTTTCAAATTTTGTAATTAGTGAATTTTTTTTACATCCTTTGTCACTGTTTTTTTCTAGCTGTCCTTCTTTCAATCCACAAACTCGTATGGAGGATATGAACTCTTTCTCTCGAAGTGTTTTCTTCGTACTTTTGATATCCTCATCGGTTGCCACACCCTGGATGTATTTAAAACTAAGCCTTCTTTATAAATACCCTAACTAATATTTACAAACTTATTTACTACTTATTTGCACTAAAAACTTGCTAAACCTTTTCTCTTTCACATACTTTTCAGTTCTTTCATGTTTCTTTCCAAGAATATGCCCAATCTAAACTCCCTGGTATTAATTTTTATTTATAAAATTTGAGGTTATATTTTTTTTAATTTTTTGTTATTCCAACTCAAAATTGATCTATTATATATTGTCTGTTGTCAGGAATATATCTGGATTATTTTTCCAGTTAAATTTGGCTGGTAGCTGATAATTTTTGTGACTCTACGAAGGATGAAACAGAATAACCCTGCATGCTTCAGAAACCGAATTTTGCTTTCTGGATTGATTTTCTTGGACTTTTCACATTCTATGCAGTCACTGTGTTCCTGAAGAGTTGAGGTATAGTATAGTATAGCCATTCGTTACTTATGTAAAGTAGGACCTAGAGAATCGTGTAGAACTCTGTTCAAAGATAATGCACTTTTAACTCTTCCATCATTGTTTATCCTCGAAACGACTTGTTTGGTTTTTAAAAATAAATCGTTGTATAAAGTCAATGATGGAATCACTCGCCAAAGAAATAATTTAAAACTCCCGATTCCATCTTCTAGTTTGATCAAAAACTCGCTCATCTATAATGCTGCCAAGATATACAATCATCTCCCAATAAACATAAGAAATATTGAAAAATATGATTTGTTTAGGTCTTCTATAAAAAAATTTCTCCTTGAACTAGTTATTTACGACATTCAAGATTACTTTCTGATATAACCAAAGTAGTGACAATGCTAAGTTGTTAGTCAACCCTTTTATATATTTTAGTAGTCTAACTTTTATTTATATTGTTATTAATGTGACTGTGATGTCTGTGACACCTGTATTGTACTGGCTTAACTTTGATTAATATTAGTGTAAACTTTAACTTATTTTACTATTAATGTGACTGTGTAACTATTTTAGTTGTCTAACTTTAATTATTTATAAATATTAATTGACTAGCACAATTGTATCACCTACCAATGTTTTTGCTAAACCTTTTTAAACTGTCTGTGAATGTATGTATATATTTACACAAATACCAGGAAGTATAACTGTGATGCAATAGTTTTTAATGATTTGTTTACCAAACTTAATTCATTTACTTTATATATATATACACCCACTAGATATTTTTCACGCTTTATGCTCATTAACGCTTTGTCAATAAGGATACATTTCTTCAGACAATAAAGTATATTTTGATTGATTGATTGATTGATTCAGCCTTTTTTCTGTGCAATAACAACAATAATAACTATAAATTCCCACATACAACCTTTTTCTTAACACTATACAGTGCGGCTTTTTTTAGTCCCCCTCCCCTCTTAACTTTTGAACGGTTCGACAAAGAAACATGAGTAAAAAACCGTTTGGAGGGTTTCACAGATGCTAATTTTTGAAACAAAAAATATGGTGGTTGCTAGACATCGAGATGAATTTTTGGACTTTCCAATTGTGAAATCAAACTCTTGTTAACTGTTATTTCTGTCTACTTACCATCATCACAAATAATTCCTCTGTATGCTCGAAGAGAAAAATCATCATTCTGACTACTTTCCTCGCCTTAATGTATTGCTCAACTGAAAAATAGCGTGTGTCATCCAGTCATTAGAATGAAAAATATTTGATTTATACAAGTCACACTTTAAGCGCAAAATGTTACCCTTACGAACCCTGAATCCGAGAATAATATTGCTTATGCTCAGTTTTATTGTAATAATATGCTAATGCTCCATATTTATTTCTACGGCGAATGCATTTTCGAAGGCGAGAAAGGTTCAGGTGTTGCTAATCTGTGAAATACTGGAATAACGGAAGGAAATTTCAAATATTTTTTTAATAGTCGAGGAAATGAGTTTCTCAAGTGCTATTTTCTAAAACATTCTCTCTGCACTGAATTAATTTCTACATGGGAATTGAATGGTGGAATTTGTGAAAACGCCACACTCCCACTCATGAATTTATTGTTGGCTAAAGAGTTTATCAAGAAACCCCTGCCAGCATTCCGAGAATATTCATTTAGCCTATAGAGAAACACTACTAGACTATCAGTAGAAGTTTTCACAGAGTATTCTAGGCTCAACGAACATATGGTATGGCAGAATCGGTCTGGTAGAAGAGGTGATCTACAGGTTCTGTCAGAAAGAAGCCCACCTCTTCGGTAATTCTGTCTACCTCCCATGCCACTTGTTCATCTATCGTTGGCAGATCACTTTTGGCGACTCAAACCTTTTTACTTACTCCTTGGACTCCACATCTGACTTCTTAAATAAGAAGTGGCACGGGAGGTAGACAGAATTACCGAAGAGGCGGGCTTCTTTCTGACAACCTGTACATCATCTCTTCTACCCCCAAACTCCTAGACTTCTCCTTTGGTTTTCCATACTCTTCCTCCTACTCACAATGAATGATGAATGACTTGAAAGTAATGTTGATTCTGACTGATTAGGAGTAGAAGTTCACCATGCTGATGAAATTGTTGCAATACCTCTACTTGTTTTTGTTTTCTCTTGATTTCTTGTTCTTATATTCTCTGCAGCTCGGATTGGTGGAGAAGTTGTTCTTGTTCCTGTTTTCTCTTGAATTCTAGTTCCTCTTGTTATTGTTTTCTTCTGGTTTCATGTTCCTTCGAAAACTGAAGAAAGACTGCTGATGTCTCCCTCTCGTCGTAATTGTTGGCATCCAATACTGGGAATCTGCTTCACTTTTTTTTCTTCAGTGCAACTTTACAACTTATTTTGCCGCTGTCACCGAATTTTGCGTTTTTGAGTTCTAAATAATATCCTACTGGATAACTGCTTTGATTATTTAAGGCAAAAATTTCATTTCGACAACACTGTCCTCCACTTGGTAGTTCGAAGACACACTTCAATACGTGACTACTAAACGATGTCAACTATACTTTCAACTGTTTCAAACAAACTTCAAGCTTAACTACTCTTCTATCAAATCTTATTACTTGTATAGTCAAATGTAATTTTCTAGAACATCTACACTACAATAATTATAAACAATATAAGGAACTAGAACAAGAGTTGTTAGTGTTACTAGATGTTCCTCTCGAATTATTTGAAGGTTTCCTATTGTTCCACGCATTTTTGGAATAATTCACGATGTTTCTATGAACTGCAGATTCGTAACAATTTGTTGCAACACTAACTGATGTCGCTATGAATTACTCGCTTTATGAAAAGAAGCATGTCGATGACTTTCAATATATACAACAACTAACATTGCACATACTCCAGCATGCATGACCACATGTCCTTTAAATTATTAAACCTAGTGCGAAATGGGGTTCAATCGGTATATTTCGTGACCAACACAACGACAAAATCGTATTTAAATATGCTTTTCGAGTGAGTAGATCGTACTGTTGCTAACCACCGCCAAGAGATATGATGGACATTTATTACTATTATTATTATTTTTCTGTACTCCACTTTCAGTGTGTATACCGAATTTACATATTCCCTTCCGTAAAAAAACCATGGAAAAAATTGAAAAATGGCCAATTGATGTCAGAGTCACTAGGTGAAGATAATCCTTTTTTTTCTTTTATGAGCAAGAGCTGACTTGGCCACATCTCGCCACATTTAGAACAATGATATGACTATCGTATCCGGATAAATTATCTGGAAGGATGAGCACCTTGAGAGCATTCATTTAGTTCAAGTTGCAGAACACATGCGCCCATTTCTGACATTCTCCTGTGTAGTGATCATAATCTCGGAAAATTTTAAGCTTTGTCGTTTTGTCAGGGAAGATGACCATGGAAACTTTTTCTAGAGTTTGAATACGACAGCTTTGAATATAATCGTAAATCAGTGAATAAAATCGATTCATTGATGGCTATCGTAAAATGACCAAGTTTCATCGCATGAATAGGTACCTCAACCGAAATCCTAAGCTGAAAGGAAGAATCAGTTTAGAGTACCCATGCGCCAAGGATAACATTGTTTTGTAGCATCCCTCTCCAGGATGTTCATTTGATTTTGATATATTCTGTCTTCGTGCTTCTTGTATGGAATTTGGGTGGTACATGAACGTCGAGATCGTTTTGTTTCTCGGAAAAAATATTCTCCCAAACTTCGTTTTAAATACCTGTGACAGCAAAAAGTAATAACAATCTGAAATCATGTTGCCTATTTGTCAATATTCTTCCATAACCTTGTTTACGAACGCACTTTGAAGCTTTTTTTTATACGACCCGATTGGTGCATTTTTCACTGAGAAAATCCGGAAAAACTTTGGAAAAGAATTTTCAAAAATTCATAATTTCTATGAATCTGAAACTGCACAAACAATATTGCAAATACTGATTGATAATAACATGTTGTTCAACTGTGCGCAAGATGGTTTCTGTCCGATGCGTGGTTTTTGTACAATCGCGTCACAAACAATTTGAGGGGAAATCTTGTTGATATATTTACATCATTTGTTTTTCAAGACGGCTGATATATAGGAGAATTGCTATGTATCTATTGATAGTTTTGTTTCATTAGTCTTGTCATATATTTTTCTAAAACCTGACACAATAAAGTTAATAGTATTTTTGCCTGTACAAATAAACGTTTGCTCCAGTAGTTCATCTTTTATGGTATACTTCAACAGGTTATGTGCCCAGATACGCAGTAATATCTGTAGAGTCATAAAAGTATACCTATCGAAAGTTATAACTCCAACAGTGTCTTCAAAAGATGGAAATCACAAGAATGCAGATTGGGCTGTTAGAAGGCAAATATGCATGCTACTTAGAGGTCTCGTCAGAGCTATGGAAATTGTAGAAGGAACTCTCAGAGAACCAAATGCTTTGAATGCAGGAGCTACAACTGAAGAAGTTTCCAAGTACAACAAGGAGCTGAGCGACTATAAGAGAATAGGAAGCAGTGCTACGATAATACTGACTTCCAATATGACGGAAGAAACACTGAAGAAGATTATGAGATTTTCCACAGGTCAGGAAATTTGGCAAGAACCACATAGACTTTTTGACGGCCTATCTGAAGACAAAGCTTATGATCTGTGTTTGCAATTCTTCAGTTATCAAAAAGATGCCTGTGATAATGTTGCTACACATATGTCTGAATTGAAAAATCTCTGGAATGAGTTGAAAATCGAGATCAAGAGAGAAGACGCAGTTGAATTACCCGAATTGTTATTGATTTGTAAAATTTTGGAAACCCTACCAGAAAACTATTTCTCGATTCGATCAAGCTGGATGTTAATCGCCAAAACCGAAAGAACAATCGACAACTTAACAAATCAATTATGTGCTTATGAAAGAGCTCTACTGCAAAAAGACAGAAATAGAAACGTCAGTCAAGAAGTATTAGTCCAACTCCTCGAGGCAGAAGAAATTCTCCAAATCCAGATAGTCAGCAGCAGAATGGAAATGCAATTACTGCCATGAAAAGGGCCACAGAGTAAGACATTGTTCCAAGTGGCACGCTGATGGTAAACCTCCAAAACCATCTATATCAAAGTGGAATGCTGAAAAGTCAAGAGCAGATGTCTTTCTCATTTCGATTACTCAATGTTTTCATTCAGACCAGTCTGACTATGGTAGTTGGTATGTAGATAATGGTGCCACAAATCACATTACGCATCGTTTCGACTCATTCCAATCATACGAGACGGTTCTGATCCAGGGAGAGCTGATTGTGAACATAGTGATGATTTTCCATAAAGCCAGGCCGTTGGATCGCTGATGTATTTAATGGTAGCTACCAGACCTGATATCACTTATGCAGTTGGAGTTATTTCCCGAAGTTTAGAAAATCCTACGAAAGAAAATGTCGTCAAGGTTAAACGCATTTTTTGGTATATCCAAGGGAGTATGGATTATGGAATCAGATACATACATGACAATAACCTACATTTGTTGGAGAGTTACAGTGATGCAGACCACGGAGGAGATCTACATCTGGAGTTATTGTTTATATGCGGGAAGTGCAGTTACTTGGCTGAATCAAAAGCAGTCGTCCGAAGCTACATCTACTGCAGAGGCTCAGATTGTTGTGGCTAGTGAAGCTGCACGTGGTATTATCTGGTTGGAACGCCTATTGATGGAAGTCATAAATTTTTCTAACACCTGACAAAATAAAGTTAATGGTACTTTTGCCTGTACGAATAAACGTTTGCTCCAGTAGTTTAGCTTTTGTGGTATACTTCAACAAATTTTTCTTAATGCGCCGATTTAAGAGAAATCATCTCATTCAAATTCTGTAAACGGCATTTGGAAGTAGAGATAAATATCTACAATTTGAGTATTTTAGATTTCCACCTGAGAAGTGGAAAATGTGTTGAAAATGTAACTGGAAGTTACTCTAAATGCTTTAAAGTGCACCCGAAGTCGCCGAACTCAACTCGATTTAAGGTCAGTGCGACTTTGGGTGACTTCGGACGCACTTTGAAGCGTTTTGATCAACTTTCAGTGACATTTTTTACACATTTCTAACCTCTTTGATGAAAAAACAAAATAGACAAATCGTAGATATTGATCTCTTCTTCCAGATGCTGTTCATAGAATTTAAATACGACAATTTCTCTTATATCGGTGCATCTTGCAAGATGTGCTCTCAAATTGTTTATAAAGCGATTGTGCAAAAACTACACATTGGACAGAAAACATCTTGCGCACAGCTGAATCACATATTATTATTTATCAGTTTCCGCAATATTGTTTGTCCAGCTTCAGATTCATAAAAATTGACAGTTTTTGGAAAATGATCTCTTTTTCGAGGTTTTCCTGGATTTTCTCAGTGGACATTGCACCGATCCGGTCGTATAAAATTTCATTTTGTAGGTTTTATGAATCTTTACAAAAGTTCCATTGACTATAAAAGCATTCCTTGAATAATCTTTGAGATTTTTCCAAAAAACAAAAAAAGTTGTAATTTTTTTCACCAATGCATGTTCAAAAACTTCCACAAAGCTGGGGCGAAAACTGGGGTTTCCACTAACGAACAATTTTATAAAAATTAGTATAGGCCATTTGCGTCTTTCATTTTGTGGAAAAAAAAACCTCTATAGCTTGGTCTATTAGCCGGACCCCACGCACAAAACTGTTGAGTGCGGTAATGGTCGATATTCCTCTATCTGAACGAATTATTTGCACTTTCGTCAGACATCTCCAGTTTCAATATATCAAGGAATGCTCTCATTTACGACCCAGTCTTCATCCATCGCCGGTCTGATTTGAATTTCAGATATTCTGCCGCTCTCCTCCATTCGATGTGGATACATGGATATAATGAGAGCTGATAAAGGCACTATAAAACGCTTCTATAAATCCCACTGACGTCCGGGTAGATATCTTTTTGAACTCTTTATCTACATTCCCCTTTGGTATCAGATTGCTGAACTACCGGCGTCTTTTTAGGCAATGACAAAAAGATCAAAAAAAGGGAAAACATTCACGATGTCGGGATTTTTAATAAGGCTGATGGGAGTTTCCGCGCACCGAATCTTTTCTTTGACCTTTTGTATCTGGAGGCTTTTGTTGGATGAGTTTGCGAGAATAATGAAAAGAGATTCGTTAGAGATACTTTAACTACCGGATTATGTCATTTCTTCGAGGGGAATTATTTGCGGAATGGATTTTTGCATCCACTGAAGGAGCTAACATTGAGTTTGGTGTTATGCTTCAGGTGAGATTATTGTTTGTATTATGCGTTCTCGATGGTTTCGAAGCTTTAATGAGATAACGTCATTGTTCTAGTTAGCCTAGACCAATTCCCTGCATAAACAAAATATTGCGTTGCAGTTCATAACCTGATTTTAACAGACAGTCGAATTGGACTAAAACGGATATCTGAAGCAATGAATATTTCATACGAACGCGTTCATTATATAGTTCACGTCAATTTGGACATGAGAAAAATTGCTGCAAAATGGATCCCCAAGTGTTTGAATGTTGACCAAAAGCGTGCAAGGGTAGTAGCATCGCGTTCGATCTGTGCTCGATTTCAAAACGATGTAGACTTCTTAAACCGAATTGTTACTATGGTTGAGACTTGGGTACATTTCTACGATCCAGAAACAAAGCAACAATCGATGGAATGGTGACACTCCGGTTCTCCAAGACCTAAGAAGTTTCGTGTCCAAATATCTGCTGGAAAAGTTCTTGCTTCAGTTTTTTGGGTTGCCATGGAGTAATCATGATTGATTTGTTGGATAAGGGTAGAACAATAACTGGAGATTACTATTCAACATTACTGACCACTCTACGGGAAAAAATTAAAGAGAAGAGACGCGGGAAGCTATCCAAAGGCGTTTCGTTTTTGCAGGACAACGCCCCTGCACACAAATCTCATGTTGCCATGCAAAAACTTCGTGATTTAGGGTTTGAATTACTAGAACACCCTCCTTATTCACCAGATTTGGATCCGTCTGACTATCATCTCTTTCCTCAACTGAAAAAAAGTTAAAAAGGTCGTAAATTTTCTTCCAACGAGGAGGTAATAAAAGCTGTGGAGGTCTGGTTTGCAGAAATATATTTTTTTTTGAAAGGTCTAGAGACGTTGCAGGTTCGCTGTAATAAATGTATCCAATTAAGAGGAGAATATGTTGAGTAATAAAATATTTTGACATTGAAATTTTGTTTGGTTCTATACTAGGCTAAGAATTTCTCAATATGTCCTCGTATGATTATAGAAAAGAAGACTTGATGGGAAAATACCTAAAAACTCAAAGAATTAAACATGCTATTTGACCAGGAACATAACTGCACTAAACACCAACCACAACGTGCGCTGGTAGCAAGGTGAGTTTATTTACCAGGCATTGGATATTCCCATGAAAATTCATATGGTCAGTAAAGACCAATAACCTAAAGTAATGAGATAAACCTTTTCATCATCAGCTTTTCCGGGCAATAGAAGGAATAGACTACAATGATCTGATTCCTAACTAGAAAATACATTTCTTCAAACCAATTGAGTCGTCATGAAAATCTGGATCATTTCCCGCATTACTACGAATGGCCTTGGAATAATACGGTTATATACCGCAGCTGGAGAGGCTTTGGTGTCGTTCATACTAAAGACTGGGGGACTCCCCGTAGTGGAGAATTTATTGGATGTCATGTAAGAAACGAAGTCCTTGAGTTCACACCGCTCCACAAGAAATATTTGTTCATTAAGCAGGTATATCAATATTAATGTTCTACGAACCAATGTTTGTTTTAAAGCATTGAAAAGACGTAAGTGACAGAAGAAATAGCTCTTTCCATCTACATCGGCATAGAGGGTGCTCCTGACATACCTACATGGCTACAGGGCTACTTTTCCATGTTCTAGTTAAACTCCAGATAACTAACCAATAGTTTAGATGGCGAATAACACTCTTCAAATGATGGCAGAATAAATTTTTTCCATCGCCGTAGCTTTGGTCACTGGTGGACGACAAAGTGAAGCTACATGGCAAGCTAGATATGCCGCTGAGTCTTTGGACCATCAATCCCATGGTCACCTATGCTTCACGAACATGGTGACCAATGATGCAACAAACTTCAGCAAAAGTCAAGCAGCAGAAAGTACAGCAGCTAGCTTATCTAGGAATCAGAGTAGTGATATTAACGTTTCATACTGCAGCATTACAGGCACTGTCCAGGTCACGGATTTCCTCGGGCATAAGCTTTTGGCGTGGTGTGCTCCACGTTCTCCGGGTAGCGTCAGTAGAGAAACTAAAAATACTCCAGGGGTCACTTATAGCATTGACCAATTCACCAGGGGCCAGAAACGCAGGCTTTAATTGCCCCTGCTGGGTTCGCAACCTGGGTATTAGCTGCTTTCAGATGGAATCTATTCAGAGCTCTTTAGTTTTCAGATGAATAAAGAAATCCTCTTCTCTTTTACCAATTTGAAAGATAAAATAAAAACACACTGTGATAAAATGGTACAAAAAAAACAAACAGTCGAAAGCAACAAGACGGTTAAAGCATAATATGACAAAACAGATCGAGTTATGCAAAGCAATATGATCAAAAAGCGCAGCAGTCACCGAGTCAGCATATGAAAATCAATAGGCAAAAGCTCAATATGGGATAGCACCATTAATAAAAGCGGATGCAAAAACACAAGTTAGGATGTCAGATAAAGTTCTACCCACTCCCTAACGATACATTAGCTTACCTAACACTGCTGTTGATCTTCTGTAGCGTTTAAGCTTTCAACCAGATTGACAACGGCTGATCTAACTACCCTACACGGCTGTCAATCGAATATAGCGTTTCAGATATCTACCAGATTAACGTATTTCTAACTGAATATCCTACACGCCTGTCAATCGTATGTAGCATTTCAGCCAGCTACCAGATTCACAGTTTATTATCATTCCAGAACAGCTGTCTACTTGTTATTGTTTAAAAGTAGCATTTCAGTCATCCACCAGATTGACAAAGACTTTCTTTCCAACCTTCCTTCTCGTTTGAATCGGATGCAGTATGACAGCCATTCACTAGATTGACAACTATTCCGTTGTTATGGCTATCTAAAAATATCTTTCTCTATTCAATTTATTCTCCTCGGTGAGTCCTATCTTCCACAAGTCACTGGAGCACTATATAATGCACGTGTTTCACTGGTTTACTGGTCGGACTCAACTGATTTCTTTCTAGTCGGTTTACGAAGCTTCAACTAGCTGTCATTATTATTCGTTACAATATGTAGCAACATGTAGCCAAGCAGTATACGTGTGGGTCTAAGCTGACTCGGGACTGAAATCAATTCCTGAGAAAACTGGCAGAAAACAGCCGAGTTACTTTGATATGGGTGCCAAGTCACAGAGGTATCAGAGACAACTGGGAAGCGACTGCCTCACCAAAGAAGGGGCAACATACAATTTTCCGTACCAGAACCCTTCTATGGTCTCTTCAAAGCTCACATACGAGAGGAAATTGGTAACAGGACACTGCCCTTTGAGATATCACCAAAAAAATGGGAAAATCATAGAGTGATATTTGCCACTACTGCCAGAACTTAGCTAGAACTGCAGAGCGTTTTGTTTTGCGAATTCCTAGCGCTTTTCTGCAAGAGGTCCTGGAAGGAGCCTTCAACGCATTCTTACGTCAGGAAATTAGCTGCCAGCATATTGTTAAACTTCATCCTCATCTTCATCAAGTCTTGGAATCACTGTTACATCACTCTTCAATCTACAATCTCATGGTGAATTCTGAGGTTGATATTTCTAGTTTTTGGGAAGACCATGCCTTGAGCTTATATCCATTTATCCTGGTCTGGTGGCAGCAAAAATATAACATCATTCTTTGATTTTGATAACATAAAGAATCAATTTGCTGATAATAAAACGTCGAAGTGCCTGTAAGGCCTCGTAACCTGTACACCGCCTTCTACAATCTGCAAATACTCTACCCTGTAATCGCAAATTATGTACTTCAAATGTTCCAAAACGCGAACGATGATGGAAAACTCTTATTCAGCAGCGAACATTCAACCGACCATAAGTGGCAACATATTCCAAATAGAGGAGTACATTTGCGTTGGAACCGCATCCAGGCGGCATTATTCGGATCGTTCACCAAACATGATGTGGCCTGATAGTACGGTCATATACGCCGAAAAAAGTGGTCAACCGCGGAATGAGAGGTAATAAGCTTGACTATTTGCAGAAACCTTCGTATTGGCATTTTAAATGATGAGTCAGAAGTCTTATGTACTGTTGATTTCATTGAAAATATAAACAGGATGTTCATAAAGTCAGTTGTGGAATCATCTGCGACTGAAAGTTGGAATTTTATCGTAGGTTTTTTCCATTTCCAGAGGAGTCATGTATTGATTAAATTTTCAATTAAGAATGTTTCTCTTCAAAATCTTATGAACTGTTGTGTCCACGTCTTGAGATAAATGTCAGAAAAATCATGTTTTCGCAAATATCTCGCTTCTCATGCGTTTAATGATTTTTGCATCTATAATAGAAGTTATAAATCATGAAATGTTCTATAATTTTTGTTCCAAATCATTTTTATACAATTCACTGTTTTTGAGATAGAGCGCAGTGCTCAGTCATATATGAGGTAATGCAAGGTCAACCGCAAATCTCAGTCAACTATACGTTGTATGAAGTTATTCATTTATTATTATAAGTAAACTTTCATTACCTATGAATTATTACCCAATATTTAATATTATTCATAAATCAAATATATCTGTTTACTAATACTTATTATTTACTTATTTTATATAGGTAATTATTATAAAGTGATGAAGTCAAATACTTTAAGTATATTCCAATTATATTTGATATTAAAAATATTTTAAATAAAAGAGAAATCGTGTAAATCTATTTTAATTATGTCTTTATTTAGTAATCATGAATGATTCGTTTATCTTAGTTGAAGTTCAATTGTAAGGAGGATTTTTGTTGATTTTGATTATTATTCATATACTGCACAGGGATTCTCATCTTTCGATTCGACACGAGTCGACTAGCTGTCACCTTTCGACAGTCTTCTCCACATAGAGAGAGGAGTGATTGTCATCACATGTCGAAAAAGTAGTCGAGAGGTAACGTATGTCTCAGCATACGCCGTCGTCTCAATTTGAATAATGAAACATTTTACATTTTATTCTAATCCATTTTATGTGTTGGATTTAGTTGTATCCTGGAAATTATTAACAAAAATATAAAATAAATATCGAGGATATTGCCAATCGTTAACAAAATTAGACGTCGGCATTAAAATAAACTATTTGGAAGGCGTCGACAACGAGTTCAGTGTCGTTGAAATTCCAGAAGCCCGTTTTCAGAAATTGTTTGGAATAAACAAATATTTGTTGGCGATTTGTGCAATCTTTTGATACCGTATACCCCAAAATCCAGGATAGAAAGTATTGAAACCGACATGTCAGTCGCAAACAAAAAATATTGGTAGCTTTGCGCTTTTATGCGACTGGTTTGGGTTAGTGAAGATTTTAACCTGGAAGTAAGCCAGACGAGTGAGTGTACGTAGGAAGGGCTATCAAGTTTTAAAACTATTTATGTTAAAATATTCGACTTCCGAGATCAAAAAGTGGTGCACTTCCATCAAAGGTCAGAAAATGGGCATATTCTACCTTCTTTCTTCATGAACGTTGACCTTGAATGCACTATTTCTTTTATTCCCTTGACATACTATTAACATGTATTGTTTAAAGCTTTGTCAACTTGATTTCTTTCATCAAGTACTTACAATAAAGCATATTTTGAAATGAATCAAATAACAACTGCTTCTTTCATTCTCCTTTATATTTTAGCAGTGGTTCTTATATGACTTGGTGAAAACTAGGAATATATAGTGAACCTATGACTTTGTTAGGAACATTACCAAGAACTGAATTCTCACCAAAATGTACAGATGCTTGTTGAAAGATACAATTTACACCGCTTCAAGTATGCTACTTTATATTCTAAGTCTTTTGTGACGAGTTTGAAAGACTAGATGTAAACCTTTTAACCCATGAGCTCTTAAATTTAAAATCTGATTACTAATCAGTATCTGACACAGTCTCTTTGATTGTGAACAAATATTCGAATACTACCAAACTAAAATACTTCTGAAAAAACATTCTCAAATTTGGTTCTCTAGTCAGTAAAATTCTTGTTCTATTGTATTACTCAGCTCTTGTCATTTTTCTCTATATTTGCCATTCGCATTTGCGAAACACAAGCGACCTGTGGCAAAAACTCGATAATTGTCCCTATATGCCATTAGCATAAGATATATTGTTCTTGTTTTGGTCGAAATGCCGATATTTTTGCAAATCAAAAACTATTCATCATCTCATAACCTCACAAAATTGACTTCTCGACACCTTTTAAGATGTCGAATAAAAATGCCATTTGTAGTCGACACTCACTTCTCGATATGGAACATGAGAATCGCAAATTTTGTTCATTCGACACGACAGATGTCGAGTCGAAAGATAAGAATCCCGCAGCTGGTCTCAATTTTCATCTTCTTCATCATCGTCTCCTTCATCCGGTCTCTCAAAAAATTCCAATTCATCATTATCGTACTCGTTGTCAACGATCGTCGTATCTAAACCGTACAAGTTTTCGGTATTATATGCACTTTCTTCATCGAGATCGTTCTGATGTGATGACGCATTGGGGCAAGCTTGCCCATTACACTGACCTCAATCTGAAGAACATTGCAACCCCAATTTTCTGCACACACTGTGCGAACCACAATTATTTTTGCACTTGCAAATATATTATACCGCAGCTCATCTGGCGCTGGTAGTAATATTATTGCAATTGGCTCCAAAACTTAATTTTGGAGCACCCAACCCCATTCCTGCGGTTCTATATAGTTTCCTAACCACGTTTATACTTGGTAGTAAACGCGATTCATATGTTGATGAGCTAATGTACTAGTTTGGGGAAGATTTGATAACTGGTCGGATTTATCAAATTTTGTCGATTTAACAAATTGCGTGTATCGGAAGTGATCTATATTGTCTTCAGATTTTGAAGCATTGTATATTGCCAGCAAGATACGTAATTCATTTGCAAGTAATGTTTGTTCTGGACAATTTTCTTGTTGAAATACTTGAGCCAGTTGATCCAAATCGGGAAGTTTCTTCAACGTTTTAAAAAGAGCTTTTTTGCCTTTATTAAACAACGTAGAAGTCTTTCCGCAGCCACTATATGCGTGTAAAAATGTGCTTTTTATACAACGGAGATAATGATTAAAACTTTTGAAGAGTATATTTGTGTTTTGACATTGCCTTTACCAACTTTTTTGAATGAATTTTTTTGTTGATGTGATTGAGTACGTCGAATTAAAATGACAAGCATATCTGTATCTTCTGCTACGATGACGACAGTCCTTTGGTGCTCTAACTCTTCCATACTTGCTTGGATTATACAAACATTAGCATCATCTCTGGCTTGTTTTGTAGTGACTTTAACACGTCAATCAGCTTTTCTTATAAGAGCGATGTGATACAAGTTTCTCTGGGCAGATAGCACAATCATATTTTCAGTAGTCTGTCGATTTATTTCTGAACGAAACTGAATTGCTGCGAAAATAAAAGATAGACTTATGAGATAAATTCAATCACTGGTGGAATTTAATTAGACTATTTCACGAAGCTTAAAAGTATTATAAACATGAACAATCAATTCATCATTTATTTGTTCATTCATTTATTTATTAAGAGATGCAATACTGGACAGACAAGTCCTAAATTAACAATTATATCTATGATACCTTAAATCTAATTTAGCCTTATATTTTTAGTGCAGTCTCTCATGATTTGCATGGTAAAGAAAAATCCCTAAAAAACAAATATATTCACCCAAATTCAACGGTGTTAAATTTTAATTTTAGTTCATCCTCTCTAGCGTCTATAATCGAGAGAAAGAAAAAGAGAAAAGAAAATTGACTTTAAAAATTGAAAAATATTCAAAACTAACCATTTAGAAAAACTTGAAATATATTTTTTATATTGTTTTTTCTATTTCATTGTAAATATTAAGTTCTCTGTTGTTTACGCAAATATCGTTCAATATATTGCACATTCGTATGAGAGGGAAATTTTCTCTAGCATTTGTCCTAGCCAAAGTCCATAACCATAATCGATCAACTATAATCACAAAAAATGTATTATAGCTATCAATAATTTATTATATAGTTACGATGTGACTCATTTTGACGTTTTCGCCTACAATTATGATCTGTCAAAATGTCAAACTTTGCTTTGTCATCTATGGTTACATCGTTGAAAACACCAACGCTGACAGACCAATCTAAATTGAGAGACAGCTGGTGTTTTCACTATAATACAAGTTGCCTTTGATTTGTGATTAGTCAGATCACGTGAATATCTTGAGAAGAGTGGAATAGTATTCAAAACAAACTTCATACGATTTTGAAACAGCAGCAGTTTTTCTTAGTTGTTCCATTGCTTTAGTATTTCTTCTGTAGTGCTAGTATCCATCAAATACAACAATTATGCTTGAGTAAGGTTATTCTGGACTTTCATTGTCTAACAAAGAAAAATTCAATTCTCTGCAATTTTTAATCACCACGTTTCAACTGTTAAAATCTACAGTCGTTATCAAGTGTATGATAACACTTGATAACGACTGTAGATTTTAACAGTTGAAATGTCGTGATTAAAAATTGCAGAGAATTGAATTTTCGTTGTCAACCACTTTCAAACAATTATGCTTGAGCTATGATATGTTTGATTCATGAATAATATTATTGAATAATGAATATATATTCATAAATAATGAAAATTCATTCATAATTACAATCGCTTCACTGAATAAGTAACTATATACTATTGACTGGTGATTCGTATAAAAAATACTCAATACAAAAATTATAGAGAATTTCTTGCTTCACAACTTTTATAATAGATGCAAATACCATTCAACGCATAGGAAACGAGATATTTGCGAAGAACTGATTTTTGTGACACTTGATCTTCAATATCTCAAGACGCAGTCACAACATTCTATGAGACTTTTGAAACATCATTCAGAACGCCAAAACAAAGGATTTGTGCAAATATTCAGCTTATTACCTCTCATTCTGAGGTAACTCCCTAACGTGACTGTACTATGAGTTCCGGCTGTCGACTACGAATCGCAAACACAGACGTCGAGGCCAGATTCCGGCTGAAAGGATTTTTCGATAGGCAAATTTATTATATTTATTCCAGGCGACCCCAGCCGGAAATATATCAACGAACACCGCCACATTTTGGAATTCTTCGAGTCCCATCGAACTTTTGGTGGAGTAAACACGATTCATGAATAATAATTTTATTGAAGGGGTTATTGAGTTTGATGTTGAATGTTTCGAGAATCATTTGATATGTGTGTGCAGGTATTGAAGTTTCGTAGAGGAAACGACTTTCGATGGATTTTATTTGGTGTTTTTCAGCTGAATAAGAAATATGCCAATCAAAGACCATCAACTACCAAAACACGTACCTATTTTTCATAAGTATAGATTTCAAAAAAAAATTGTAGATAATAAAAGAATAGAAAACTTTTGAGAGCAACAGTTTTTGATATCAAATTAACAAATATATATTTTCAATGTGCTTTTTGAATATTTATGCGGTCGTAGAAAAAATAATGTTCCTAATTCATGCGTAAAGTGTCTTTCCCGCCCTTGACTGCTTGCCTGAACTCCGCTTCGCGTCGTTCGGGTCAACGGCAGTCGCGTGCGGGAAAGTATCACTTTCCGCACTTGTTAGGAAAATAACTATTCTATGTCTACCATGAGGGAAAGGTTAAAAAAGGCCCTAATTAAGTTTGTTCTTTCATCATGGATTATATAGAACGTGAAATCTCAAGAGAATGTAAAAATTTGCATATTTTCTCGGACGGATGTGGAGGACAATATAAAAATCACTCTGTCATCAGAATGTGAGAGCTCTGGTAGATCTGGTACGTTTTGCAATAGTGAATCAGTATTTTCCTCTAAGGGAACATTCATACATGCCTTGTGACCGAGACTTCGCTGTTGTCAAAAGAAACATCAAGAAAAATTACAGAATTTATATGCTCAAAGAATATGTCGAACTTCTTATAACATGGAGCTTCAAAGGAAATTTTTCTGTTTATCTCATTGACGAAGACAACAGAATAATAAAAGATTACAAAGGCTGGTGGCGACAAACCAATTTTTCAGTATTTAATTTTTTCGTCGCGTTTTAACGACTCAATTTAAGATGAAAATTTGATGAAAAATGTCTTGTTTTGTGTCGAATGAGCAAGGTTTTTCCGCAATTCAGGATACTACTATTTTTCGAGTTATGTACATTTTTCGAAAAATATACCCCTGTCTTCCACGAACAATTAAATTGATATTTTTTTGTTATTCGGAGGTCTTTGAGTGATCATTCGAATTGTTAAAATATCTACTTCAAAATAATAATAATAATAATAGTAATTCATTTGAGCTCTTTATTTTACAAGCGTCTCCTTATAACTATACTCATATAACAAGCACAAAACGAGACTGAAAACAACATTGGCCTGACGGCCTGCTGATCTTAGTTTCATCCTCAATTCCAAAATAACATCTATAGCTTCTAGTTTTGAGCTAAGCACAAAAAAATAACATACATGCATAAATTAAAAAATCATTAACGAGTAGCAAAATAGCAAAATCACTGATCATTTCATGGGGATTCTTTTGAAAGAAATAAATTTTTATACTGTAATTTGAACTTACTGGTAGACAGAGACTTGAATGAAGGTATTGCATTATAAATTTTGGTCACGTTACAAGTGAATGATCTTTTGTGCCTCAGATTCAGAGAATGAAGATCAGTTCTAAATTTTATTTTATTGTATAAAGTACGGTGGGGTTTTCGTGAATACTATTTTATGAAACGTGGTAGCTGAATATAGTCAGCCATTGTAAGCCATTTCCTTTCATTTAGTTTATAAGATATTCGGTTATATCTGCTGATACCGTAAATATATCGGAGACATTTTTGAACTTACTCAATGAGTTTCAAATCAGTTTTGTCCAAGCAAGGGCCATATAAAATATTCCCGTGATTGAAGTGACTCAAAACTAAAATATCTATTTGGTGTCCATAACCTTAGATAATAAATGCATATTTGGGTGAAGCAGTTTAAGATTCATATAACTTTCCTGAACACATTTCTTGATATACTTAGTGGTCTACGTAATATGGTGGTTTATTGATCGTTAAATTGAGAAAAAAAGTCTCTCTGAATCATGGATTTGGAGGAATGGAATATTACCAAATCATCAACGTAGATGGTTTTATGAATTCATCCTGGAATGTTTTCGACTATAGAGTTTATTGCTATCGCACACTGTGTGACAGTCAGTGTAGACTCTTGGGGTATTCCATTCTCCATTTCACGACAATTCGATATGATATCCTCAATTCTAGTTCTGAATTTTCTTCCACTCAAAATCTTCTGTAGAAATGTAGGTAGGTTACTTCGGATTCTCCTTTTCAATTGGTGTTTTGTATGAAGTCGAACACGTGCTTTTAAATCTATATCTCAAATTCAGCCAATCTCGTTTCTGTGTAAGGATATTATCATTTTTCTGTCATCAGCAATACTCCCAATGGATTAATATGGTGGCATTTTCAATAGGTGGTGTGTATGGAGTAGAACACGTGCTGTTAAATTTAATTCTTAACACACCATATCTCCATGTAAGGTCATAGGCTATCTCTCAATCAAAAATTATTCCCGTGTCTCTTGTTGAGAGGTATATTTTTAATCCTATTCAAAATGCGGAGTGCAGGTTATTGTATTCAAGATACCAGTAACCATTTTTTCCTGTAGCTTACTCAGACTGCTTCTGAGAGAGATAGGACGGTAACTGTCTGGTTTTGTAGAATCTTTTCCAGGTTTCAATATGGGAATTATTATCACTTCTTTCCATCGCTCAGGAAATATACCGAAAGACCATATTTTGTTAAATATCACCAAGATGTTTTACTCTTAGTAGTACTCGTAGGTGTCCCAAGAACTCATAATGGATTCCGTCTTGGGCCAGGTTTTCAAAATCGTGACTAAGAAAGTCGAAAGCTTGAAAGAAGGTATGAATACTTCTATTACTCTTTACGATCTATCAAGAGCATTTGGCTGTGTCTCTCACTCTAGTTGATAAACTGCGTTTTCATGGTGTTAGAGGTGTAGCTCTCGATTTGGTACTGTCCTATCTGAGCAATATAAAACGAACAGTTTGTATAAATAAATCATGTTCTGAAATTCAAACTATTTCACATGAGGTACCACAGGGATCCGTTCTTGGCCTGTCACTCTTTAACGATCTCTTTCACTACATCTCTCCAAATGAATGCATTGCGTACGACGACAACACGACATTGATAATCACTTCTACTCATACAGATAGTATTTTAAACACCATTTGAATAGGACACAGAACTAGTTCTTTGCTAACAACCTCAAGCTTAACAAAAAATATGCCAACCACTGGTTTTTACTGATGCAAATGCGTGCAATACAAAGAGTTTCAAGCATCAAGGAGTAGTTATCGATGATAGACAGTCATGGTCATCCCATATAGAGCAGTTATGTCATAAATTATCCTGTTCAATATTTCTGTTGCCAAACATGAAAATTCAACAGTGTACGGCGGTGTTATTTCTCTTTATTATACACACACACACATAAATTATGTGGGAACTCTGTTTACTCATGTAGAGTATTCGAAATGCAGAAAAGAGCGATAGGAATTACTGCTGGTATCATTTTCAATAAATCTTCTAAGACCTTTCTTATGCCTGTTCCTTCCCTATTCATTCATGATACTCTTCTAGAGATTCACAGAAATAAAAGTATTTTTGTGCCATCTCCTTTGTAAATTCAATTCTGTTCTATTTCTACACGCCTACTTTAAATAATATGTTTTTTTTTTGCAAAACTAATGGAAATACTCTATGATAGATAACGTAACTGAGCAGCTTTTCGGTTTAGACCATTTTACTACAAAGATTATTACTTGTTATTCTTCAATAGAGCTCAAGTAGTTGATATTTGTTCTATCGTGGTGGCATTTAATATGTGTAAATTCATCATGAATGATAAATAAAGAGGAAATAAAATCTTCCAATTTACACAAAAATATACTTGTAACGTGCTTACAATTGTTTCGACACACGGTGTCATCATCTGAGCGAGTTATCAACTCGTATATTTTTGTGTAAATTGGAAGATTTTATTTCCTCTTTATTTATCATTCACAGTTGATATTTCCTCACTTTTCTCTATGTAATACCTTCAATTTCTACAGCTCTTAGTAGTTGTTATTATGATATTTCTTCATTCAGCCATTACGTAGCTTTATATTTTCGTTCCAATCGCGCGCGAAAGAACGTCAGTGTAAATGCTAATAATCATTCGGTTCTAGGACGTGTTAAAACTTGCATGATAATGCACGTTCTTTCCAAGTGATTTTGTGCAATTGTGTTTTTTAAGTTGTTTTCACGTTCATGCGGTTAGTATGTTTGAAGGAGAAACCAAATTCATCAATATGCGAAATGATTCTGAATGCATTCGCAAATAATGTTTGGAATCCATTGAAAATTTGTCACGTAACTCATTTATCAAAGACATATGCCGATATCTGTTTCGATTTTCCATCAGTGCTTTCTTTTACCCAACAACTCCTTTTTTGACGATTAAAAGTATTCAGATAGGCCAGGTACTGAGGTACCTTTATCAATCGTTTTCGGTTTTTGACCTTGTTCATTTTGATCAAACTGTCTATAAAACTGTTGAACTTTTTAACACTCCACGAGCCACGACCAGCACGAGTGAAACTTGACACTTTTTGATTTACACTAGCAGTTTTATCCTCTACGATTAACGGTACAGGCCAAAACCACGAGATTGGAATGTTGCAATTTCAAGGAAACAAATCGTACAACGCCACACACTTAGCCACGCGAAAACACGCGCGATTGGAACGTGCTGCAATCGCGCGTGATTGAGCGTAAATATAAAGCTACCTATCAGTTGCCTCCTTAAAATAGTTTTCTGGATAGACTTTTCTTCAAGATACACAAGCGAAATGTAATTTGGATCTTTCAGAGGAAGCTCAGTTCTTTCATGATTTTCCAATTAATTTTGAAAGCCTGAAAGCCATTAATTAACTACGTTCATTAAATACCAGGATATTTCCAACGTAATTCAATTATCCATCTGTTTTCACAGCATGCTAGATTCACGATGAAACGCCACTGGTCTGCCAGCTGGGATTAGCCCGAAGTGCCTAAAATCCTCGATCCAACAGTTAGCTTAATTCGTGAAAATCCAAAGCTTCCACACCATTCCTGCACTGCTCTGATTGTTGGGAAAACAGTGAAAGTAGAAATCAGACTTTGATATCCGCCCTTTTCACGCACTTCGTTCATTCCGTACGGAAAAGAAATTTCCTTATTGAATAAAAACTTACTCCATATATAGCATCATCCATCGTGTCAAAATTCGATAGGCTTTGATGAAATCATAGAGTGCCTGCGACTGTGGAAGTGGGTCTCAAATTGAATTCTTTGCACATGAATGGGCTCAAATATTCGTATCAATAGAGGAAATTGAACGTATGGATTGGGCTTGGATTTCCAGAATATCTGCTTGGTTTTCAATTGTATGTGGGCAGGTTTCGATGACACAAAAAGCTCTCGATTTGCATGTGCGGGAAAATCATGATTGTCATTGTAAGCTGAAAAATTTGTTATTGATTCAAAAACCGACAAAAAATCCACTTCCTTCATTGAATTTCCAATTCTTTATAAACCTTCAAAGATATTAGAATAAACAATAGCTCTACCTACCCATACTATTAGAAAAATGTAAACAGGTGATTATTATTAGTGGGGATCGATCAATTCTCTAACAACATCCAGTCAAAAAAATGTTTAATACATCCAGCTCATAGATTACAAATTGATCACAGATTACATATTTACGACTAAAAATTCTATCAGCTACTATTCAATAGATTACGTAGTAATGAATACACTACATGTAGAGTACTTTCAATTTGATTCGTCCCACTTTTAAAGGGCTGTAAAATATTTATTTTTTGAGCTAAACGGTAGAATAAAAAAAGGAATTGTAGTGGTTTTTGTAGCTGAATCAAAAAATTTATAAACTGTCAAACTGTTAACATTATTGACAAAACTTCCTTTTTTGTCAAGTGATACACCCTATATAAACTACTCAAAACTAATTTCGTCGCACCCCAAAATTTTGACCATATTAAAATCTGAATAACTTTTTTCTGTATTGAACAATTTGAATTCTGTAAATACTGTTCGCTAGCCCAGTCCTTCAGCTATAATCTCGTACTTCTTCAAAACATAAGGTTTTCCGCATAAAATCGCTACAGGGTATTATCTGAAACTGTGCAAAATTTCTGAATTTTCAAAAGGATCCCAAATGAAGAAATTTTTTTTTTCAAATTTGACAGCAGTGGCACGAAGATGAACTCATTACCTCAAGATATTTTTCGAATTCGCTTATTATCTCTTTTGTTTATAGGGATCTCAAAAAATTAACTTTTTGCTTTTGCAGTTATAACTTTTTTCCTCGTCAACCGATTTTCAAAATCTCCGGCTCATTTTGATGCAGAAACTTTATATGAAGAGATAAGAAGATCAGAATAGACTCAAGATGAAGATTGAAGATCAAGGGCTTCCTCAAAGGTGACCTAAATCTGAAACACAGTCAAAATCCGGTTGGGAGGAGAATTAAATGAAAATCAACTTGTTTTCGGAATGATCATCCATTCTGAATACGTCCAGATCTTTCTTGCTGTCAGTAGTCAAGAATTGTGCATGAAAAAACCCAATTGTAACGGCAGGATTTTGAAAAAAATTAAATAAAAATCAACCCATTGTTCGCCTGAAATGCATTGCCCGTAACCAAGGTAACAAGAATCACATTCAGTGACTGACAAGCCTGACCAGCTGAGGCTCATTCCACAATAGCGGTTTTTTTCTCAATCGTGAAGCATTAATCGTGTTAGAAAGCAAGAACAAGAAAACAAGTTTTATTGAGATTTTATTGAACAACAACAAAGAGAAAATAACTTGGATAACATTAGAATTGAAAAATATTTATGATATTCAGTATTTAGTGGGCCCTCCCCTTTTGGCAATTACTTCATTGACTTTTTCCGGCATGCTGTCTACCAGACTATCAATGAACTCCTGTGGTACAGCTGTCCATTCTTGCTGTACCGCATTCACCAAGTCATCCAAATTTTCCATTCGCCCTTCACTTTTTTTCAATTTCAATTTCATACGACTCCAGACATGTTCCATCGGATTCATATCCGGAGAGAAAGGCGTCCAGTTCATTCGCTAGCATTGTCATCAACGAGAAGAAAGTTGTTGCCGATTTTTGCGGCGTAAGGGACCACGATTTCTCTCATATATAAATCTCTATACCTCTCACCGTTCATACTCTCTCCTCTCAGAATCACCAATTCACTCCTCCCATTCATCGATATTCCACCCCACACAGTCACTCCTCCACCTCCAAAAGCCACCCTCGCCTCCATATTTCCTTCCAAAAACCTTTCATTCCTCCCTCTCGAAACCAACACACGACCATCCTTTCGAAACAAGTTGAACCTACTCTCATCCGTAAACATACACCTATTCCACTCTGTTATTCTCCAGTTTTGATGTTCTTCCCCCCATAATCGTCTTGCTGCTCGATGTACAGGTTTCAGTAAGGGGCAGGCAGCTCGTCTCCTTGCGTGTAATCCAAGATCGTGGATCTGGCGTCGGATTGTCTGACTTGAAACCTGAATTCCCGTAGCATCGATCAATTCACGACGAATTTTGGTGGCGGTTGAAGTCCGAATCCGCCGTACCAATCTTCCAATAAGGCGGTCTTGAGCGGGAGTTGTTCTTCTTCTTGTACCCCTTCTTGGCCCCCTAGGTCGATACTGAATATCACCAGCGTTAGCTCGGACGTGGGCCCTTTGGACTGCTTAATCAGTATAGCCAAATTTATTTTCAATAATTTTTGTCACTCTCCGCTTACAAATTAAGTTAATTAAATCGAGTAGGTTTGTTTATAAAAATAGAAGTTCGCTGTCACATTTTTAACTATTCATTGACAAATTCACAGTTCGGAGTTAATAAAGTAATTCTCTGGTACTATGCCCGAATTTACGAATGCTGAAATGGCTGATATGATTTTTGCATACGGCTTGGCTGACGGAAATTCAACCGAGGCCAGACGCATCTATCAGGAAAGGTATCCCCAACGCGTCACTCCTTGTGCAGTGACATTTGCGAATCTTTTCCGGCGACTTTCCAAATCTGGAAGCTCTGAAAGAAATTCTACAGTAGGACGGCCACGGACTACAAGAGCTGTGGAATTGGAGGAGACGGTTCTCGAAGAAATTAGTGAACATCCAGAGACAAGTACAAGAAAAATTTGTCAAACTTCAAATGTGAGTCACATGACCGTTTACAGAATTTTAAAGGAACAGCAATTATATCCTCATCATATTCAGCGTGTCCAGGCACTTATGCTACGTGATTTTCAACCACGTATCGAATTTGCTCAATGGCTTCAAAGAAAAGTCGAACAACATCCCCAATTTTTATCGAAAATCCTCTTCACAGATGAGGCTAATTTTTCAAGAAATGGTATCATGAACTTCCATAACAACCACATCTGGGCGGAAGATAACCCACATGAGATAACGCAAACTCATTTCCAAGATAGATACTCTTTTAATGTATGGGTAGGCATAATTGGGGATTATTTAATTGGGCCCTATTTTCCCTCCTTACGTTTGAATGGAGATGCTTACCAACATTTTTTGGAACACGAGCTTCCCCAGCTTTTGGAAGATGTTCCCCTTTCCCCTTGGTCTCCGAAATCACTCTAGGTTTATGCACGATGGAGCCCCTGCTCATTTTAGTCTGATAACAAGAAATTTTATTTATTTAGACGTAGCATATCCCCAACGATGGATAGGAAGAGGATGCACTCAGCATTGGCCCCCGAGGTCACCGGACCTCAATCCCTCGATTTTTTCTTTTGGGGACACCTAAAATCACTAGTTTATGCTAGCCCCATTGAAAACGAGTAAATGTTAAGGGATCGCATGCTGCGAAACGATAACAAACACTCCCCGCATTTTTCAACGGGTGCGGAATTCTTTGATGAGGAGAGCAGAAGCTTGTATTACTGTTGGGGGTCGTCACTTTGAACAGTTGTTGTAATAGTTGTTTGTTCAATTTTTATATGTTTAAGTTTAATTGCCTAATAAATATCATAGTACTTCTCCGAATTGTTTTTCTTACAAACTCCGAAATGTAGCACTTTCTAATTGAATAATTGAACCTGACATTTTTTTTTAACTTCGACTGATTAAGCAGTTTGAAAATGCTCAGTTTGGAAGAAGTCTGTATTTAAAGTTTGATGAAAATAACTGCAGTTGCAAATAACTTATGAACGAAGCCTTTCACAATTTATAAAACTAACCATGTTTTGGAAATTTTCAACCATCTGTATCTCGAAAACAAATCATTTTTCGATAAAAATTCCATAGGAAAAAAGTAGTTTATTTTGTCGAGATCTATACCACATACTTAGTTTTTGTAATGTTCTCAGCAACTTCACTTAGCACCCTCGGAGCTAAGTAACATGTATCGATATAGAAAATTGTAAATATCTCGAAAACGATCACCTCCAGCGTTGTTGAGGAGGTGTACCTTTTTTACTTGGAAAAGGTATGGGAATAAGGTTTTTTCATTAAAAGTACCAAAAGTTCACTGTCAAAAATTTGAAATAAATAATGACAGCGTACGCAGCGCCCTCTAGATGTTACATGAAAATTAATACGAAATTATTTCCCACGTCAAAAAAACCCCGGGTACCAAATTTCGTGCAAATGACTTATTTTTTGCAAAAGTTACTTTTAAAAAACGAACAAAAAAATTCAATTTCAACACCCTGTTTCTCCGAAACGAAGCATTTCCGGACACAAATTTATATAGACTTTTTTTCTTGAAATTGTCTCAGGAATACGTCACTTGAATATTTTAACGTACTTATGTTACACCCTGTATAACACAAGCTGAAGTATTCATGGATGCAGGTGATACCTGCATGGTTATAATCGATAATTTGAAACAAATTCTTCTTAAAAAAGTTGACAAAACTTTCAATGAATTCGATAATTGATGTTTCTGATATAAGCTTAATATGAATTTGAAGAAAACCGTTTGCATAGAATATTACAGCTTGTACAAAACCCCTTTGACATGTCAAATTTCATTGAATGGCTCCAACATTCAAATATCCTAGAAATATCTAAATCAGTAAAATTCTTGGGCACAACCTTAACGTTCGACAGTAATTTCGCATGGGAAAAACCGATTGGTGGCGTTTTTTAAACGAATCATCAATGTTTTGAGTTATTGACTGTATTACAGCGCACGCTAGACAGAAACACCATTTTAAACATGTGCTATGCTTCTGCTCACTGCCATAAGCTACAGTGTCCACGTCAGATCGACCTTTCTAGAGAAAAGGGTTTTATTCGCATTGAATTCATCATTCATTTTTTCCCAGCACTTTACAATAATCTCTCCTAATTACAAGATTTTCCTTTCAGAATGAACCTTATGATAAAAGACGAACTATTTGTTCAGAGTCTGAATTCTGCTCCAATCGCCTGCTCATATATTTCTCCACGCTACTGTTCGTCAACTCCTTAATGGCAGAAAGTCAACCGAAAAATTAAAATTGAGTAATGTCCGAACGAAAGTTGTTCATAATTGCATTCCCTTCCGCGGTATATCTTCGTTCCATTCTTCGTTATTTTTCGCGCTGATAAAAAAACCTAATTACTCTCACAATTAATCCTCATGACACGAGTTCGGATCTCGCCAAGACGAACCACCTGATGTTTCAGGAAAGTGCGAAGTATTTTATTATACTCATTAAGGATAATTAATATAGTAATATTTTAAAAAAATATACTTCCGCGAAGAATTGATAATGAAATTAGTAAGGTGTAACAACAAATCACAATTAGATCCACTCCGCTACATGGCACCGTTCGAACAAATAGGGAAGCCAAATTATTCATCCAATCACGTCAGTGGTGATTATATTAATAATAACATACAAGCAAGAAGGTCCTACTCATGAATCACGAAGGATTCCGGGCAGTACATGAGAAAGACAGTCTGTAGTGACATTCTGTTATGTTTTTGACTCTGATGTTCTGCTCATGTACTGTTACTTTTTTCCTAGAAACAACGTAGCTGACATATCGTGTTTCTTTCTGGACCAGATGGCATTTCTCGGTGCTCAGTTTCAATTTGAAGTTTCTCAGTGGTAGACATACTAGACACGTCTTCCATGAGAGTCGATTCTGTTTTTGAGAAAATCAATAAGTCCTGTACGAGGATGTATTGATATCTAGTTCCCTGCATAAACAAAATATTGCGTTACCATAACAACGAACAATAACTTTATTAATTAGAAGTGTCAGTGTAAAGAGAAACATTCTCAATTGAAAATTGAATCAATACATGACTCCTCTGGAAATGGAAAACCCTACGATAAAATTGAAGTTACTTTTTGTATTACCTAACAGAAAACAACTACTTCCCCGGCAAAAGCTACGCTGGACATTGAACTACATCTGATAGATATTGGGAAAGACAGGTTTGCTGTAATAAATGTATTCAATTAAGAGGAGAATATGTTGAGTAATAAAATATTTTGACATTGAAATTTTGTTTGGTTCTATAGTAGGCGTAGAATTTTTCAAGATATCCTCGTATATTTAGCTTAAACAATACAACCACTTTTCATTCACAGATTATCTGCTGTTTTTAAAGCATATCGATTAGAGAAAACGCCTTTGCATGACTTCAATAGGATGAATGTGGGTATACAAAGCCCCTGTCCACACCTCTAATACCTAATGAAAATGACTATCCACAAGAGAATAATATAAAGTTTTTAGCTGCTTCACTGATAGTGTAGTGAGATTCCTGAATTTATATAAAAGGGTCATCAGTTTATTGACTGTATACTTGATATTGGTATCAATAACTATTTCCAAATATTCAATTTTGTTTCTCAGGAAAAATAATTAGTTATACTAAAAAAGGTCTATAACAGTTTGAAGAAGCATATTGAAAGACAAATTGATCAATGAATATCGCACTTGATCATAGTTCGTATTTGTATACCAATTCGTCTTTATTTCATTTCAGTTATGATGAATTGAATCAACCTCCCTCGTATAACAAATTTGCATTAGCGTTCTGGATGATATACGTTGATATACCGAAAAATACTATTGAATACGCCATTTCGGTTTCGTTGTGGAGAACTCAAAGCGATTACGGAAATGGGAGAAGATAATTTTGCTTGGAAAATCCGTTACAGCTTTGTTCTAATAGATCTGAGCGATTTTCCAAAGTGAACGAAATTAAAAACATCGTTCCAGAGATAGTATGAACCGAATCCCAGCTTCCCACACAGTGAATTCCTTTTTGATTCACCGGGGCAATGATCTATGGAGTAATTTGATTATAGATAAAAGGATGAGCTTTTCCTACACGGTTCGTTATGGTTTTTGTAGAAGGAAATTGATATTCATGGAAACATGCATGAGTTCAAGCAATCAATCATGATATGCTTTAATGTCAAAGTAAGAAAGGACCACACCAAATACATGGGAAAATGGTTTTTATCCAATTTCGATAATTTTTTTGGATATTGTATTACAAGTAACTAGAAGTTACACATACAAGTTAAAATTAATTTCGATGTCCAGTTCCGGAGATACGAATTTAGGAAAATCCCTATTGAAATTCTCATCTTATGACAAACATATTTTCTCTGAAAGTTTAGATTTCTTTACAAAACAGACATTCTTTCCAAATTGTTGTTTATTGTACTACATGTTTTCAACCATAGCCACACAAATAAATACACAATAAATCCGCTTCAGAGCCAAAACTACTTGAGGAAGACTTATAGTAACTGCCTAATATGATCACCTTCAAAAAGTTACAATCATATTTTATACGGGGGCCGTTTACAAATATTAGTTGAAATCGGTTTTGTACGTAATATAGGAGGATATATTGAAAAATGCTTAGCCTAGTATAGAACCAAACAAAATTTCAATGTCAAAATATTTTATTACTCAACATATTCTCCTCTTAATTGGATACATTTATTACAGCGAAACTGCAACGTCTCCAGACCAGAAAACTTTTTCATCTTGCTCTGCAAGCCAGACCTCCACAGCTTTTATTACCTCCTCGTTGGAAGAAAATTTACGACCTTTTAAACTTTTTTTCAGTTGAGGAAAGAGATGGTAGTCGGACGGAGCCATATCTGGTGAATAAGGGGGGTGTTCTAGTAATTTAAACACTAAATCGCGAATTTTTTGCATGGCAACATGAGATTTGTGTGCAGGGGCGTTGTCCTGCAAAAACAAAACCACTTTGGATAGCTTTCCGCGTCTTTTCTCTTTAATTTTTTCCTGTAGAGTGGTCAGTAATGTCGAATAGTAATCTCCAGTTGTTGATCTACCCTTATCCAAAGAATCAATCTTGATTACTCCATGGCAATCCCAAAACACTGAAGCAAGAACTTTTCCAGCAGATTTTTAGACACGAAACTTCTTAGGTCTTGGAGAACCGGAGTGTCGCCATTCCAGCGATTGTTGCTTTGTTTCTGGATCGTAGAAATGTACCCAAGTCTCATCCATAGTAACAGTTCGGTTCAAGAAGTCTACATCGTTTTCAAATCAAGCACAGATCGAATGCGATGCCACTACCCTTGCACGCTTTTGGTCAACATTCAAACATTTGGGGAACCATTTAGCAGTAATTTTTCTCATGTCCAAATTGACGTGAACTGATGAACGCGTTCGTATGAAATATTCAGTGCTTCAGATATCCGTTTCAGCCCAATTCGACGGTCTGTTAAAATCATGTCATGAACTGCATCGATATTTTCGGGGACTGACACAGAAACTGGCCTTCCCGATCAGTCATCATCTTCAATGGAAAATTTACCTCTTTTGAAGCTTGCAGTCCAATTTTTCACGGTCGCAAACGAAGGACATTGATCACCAAGGGTATTAAGCATATCTTAGTAAATTAATTAGCGTTCTGGATGATTTCACTTTGATATACCGAAAAATGCTAATGAATACTCCATTTTGGTTTCGTTGTGGAGAACTCAAAGCGATTACGGAAATGGGAGAAGATAATTTTGCTTGGAAAATCCGTTACAGCTTTCTTCTAATAGATCTGAGCGATTTTCCAAAGTGAACGAAATTAAAAACATCGTTCCAGAGATAGTATGAACCGAATCCCTGCTTACCTCTTAACCCTTTTAAATACAGGTACTTGATGATGGCTCGATACTGCAATTTTTCAATTTTCACAATTTCGGTGAACATATTTTTTATTTTAATATATTGCGTAACTCTGGTTTACCGTTTTGACGTTAAACTTTACACTTCTAATAAGTTATTGTTCGTTGCTATGGTAACGCAATATTTTGTTTATGCATTAAAATTTATGCATAAAATTGATATTAAAATTGATATTTTATAGAAGATTTTATCCAACCTTTTTTCTTGATGAAAATTCGGTGTCCAGATCCATATAAATAGCCACGACTTTGAGAGTTACACTGTTTATGGTCTTGCGGTTTTCAACGGTGAAATTGTTCTGCGCTGCAAGATCATATTTATTTCAGCAACAAATAAGATTGCTCAATATATTCTATAGAATATCAATTTTAATTTATATATCAGAAACCAGTCATAAGAAATTATTGAAACTTACCCGAGCGTAGGGTAATTTTACTTTGAAGTATAACTAAAAAATATGAAATCTGAAATGGGAAATAGGACGCCTCTGGTGTCAGTGAGGACAAAAATTATTTTACCCTTTCACCAAACAAGTAATTCAATACCTGGATGCGCATTTCGATAACAAAGTTCTCTTCATCAGTAGGGATTACTGAACTAACTGTAAATCGTCATACCATTCTCATTTATACCACATAAATAATTACCATGAGGTAATTTGTTTACTAGGAAGTGACCCTACCTGATGGACAGGTACAAGCCCACCAAATAAAAGATACAATAAAGGTACTTGATTATTCCTTTACTGGTATCAAATCAAATAGTTTGCAATTTGATGGACAATTATCATTATTAAGCAAGAGTTTCGAACCCCTTTTCCGAATAGCAATATCTTCATAACAATCTTATTTCCTGAAATCATCAACAGGCTTAATTAATTTTAAATTTTGGATATTAATTTTGTGATGAGTTTCTAATAAATGATCCGCAATACTCGATTTATTTTCTCGCGAATATTTAGCACGTGCCAAATGTTCGCGGAAACGAACATTCGTAGATCTTTTGGTTTGGCCATAATATACACTATCGTAGCTTTGACAGCTAATTTCATAGATTCATGATCTCTCTAAAGTTGGATTTTTATTTTTCGGATTACCTAACAATATTTGAAGATTGTTCGTACTGCTATGTACTAGCTGAAGGTTTGCGACTCGGTAAATAGAGTTGAGACATCTCGTAAACCGTGTATCGTATGTAATTTTAATGAACTTTTTCCTGTCTTTAGGTTGTTCTATTGTGGTTATTTGTCTTAAGTACGTTCTGAACTTTTTCTTTTTCAACAAATTATCTACCATTTTCGGCAAATACCCATTACTAAGGGCTATTTCCTCAATGGTTTTTATATCTCGTTGATACCGTTCAACACTGAGTGGAAAGTTTAATGCCATCTCGTCATCTGGTGTTGAATGTGGTGGTTTGAATCAACAGGTATAAATCTGATAGTGTTAGTTGGCTTTCTATAAATGTATATTTCTACACGTTCTCCATTCCTGATTACCAGTGTGTCCAAAAATGGCAACTGTCTGTCAACTTCCATCTCCACCGTGAATTTAATTTATTCAAAAACTGAATTCAAACTATTCAGGGAGTGATCTTTATTCTGATTTTTCACATCGAAAACACAAAATACGTCATCCACATACCTGATCCAAATTCTCGGAAAGTAATTGTTTCGTGATCTATAATCTGTTTCAAACCTGCTTATGAATTCAAACTATTCAGGAAGTGATCTTTATTCTGATTTTTCACATCGAAAACACAAAATACGTCATCCACATACCTGATCCAAATTCTCGGAAAATAATTGTTTCGTGATCTATAATCTGTTTCAAACCTGCTCATGAACAGATTAGCGATAAAAGGTGACAGATATACTTTTTGTTCCCACTAAAAAATATGATTCAAATTGACAGAACCATTCAATAATAATTCACAAACATAAAGTTCACGTACAAAACCGATTTCAACTGAAATTTGTAATCAACCCCCGTGTAAAATGTGATCATAACTTTTTGAAGCTAATCATATTAAGCAATTACTATAAGTCTTTTCCAAGTTGTTTTGGCTCTAAAGTGAATTTATTAACTGAAAAACGCTGTGTTGTGTGGCTATCGTTAAAAACATGTAGAAACAAACATTTCAAAAAAATTACTGTGAGAAAAGTATCCCAACAGGGATTTTCCTATTGAAAAATGCTTAGTCTCACTAATGGGACCGATGATAAAGATTGGCAAAATATGCTTAATTGCCTCTATTTTTGACCCACCCTGTATGATAGGTGGCTTCTTCTTTCTCAACGACCGACTGACTGGCATGTCATTTGGCTTTTTCCAAACCAACAATGCTACTATTTTGTTACTAATAGTCTAAAAAGTGATACTTTTGGATAAGTGCACCTTACTATGTTTTGGTAAAACAGCAATTTTTATGATTTTCAAAAATTCACATCTCTAAAAATGTACATTGAAAATAATTCAAACTTCTTTGTGTAACTATTAGTTACTTGTACTACAAAATCCTGAAAAATCCTGAGAAATTATTATATAAACATTTATGTTTCTTGGAGTCAAAGAAGATTATCAATTTGAGTGATTGCAAAATGTCTTCTTGTAGATTGGCTTCTCCAGGTAATGTGCAGAGATGATTTGGTAGTCGTACGGAACTGTCGGAATGTTTTCTGTTAGATCCTATTGTATATGAAACTTGCGAAAGGATGGATTTTTTAAAATTAATTTTCATTTCACATGCTGGAATATTTTATTCTTTGCTTTCATTGAAAAACTACGCTGGTACTCACCTATCAATGTGATGACTAGAAGTACAATAAACGTTTCATCTTTCGCCATGCTGTTCAGGTTGGTACCTGTAAAGGAATGTTCATCAGAAATATTTTTCATGCTGCAAATAATTTATTTGAGTCTTTACAGAATTTCCGAATAATATGTGGTTGTGATCTGAATCCCTCAACCCTTTCTTTGCGTGTGATGTCATATTCAGATTGGCAACGGTGTAACTATTAGCAACCTACACTAATTGGTTTGAACCTTTGGTATAAAGCCGGTAGTATCTGGTGAGAAGTCCGAATAATGTTATCCGTGATACTTGTGTTGATATTCTCAGATATTGTCAGAAAGCTTGGAGGTTAGTTTTTCCTTGTGTGTTAGTGGAGCGCAAATTAAATACGAGTTTAGATTTCTTAATATAATTTATCCGAGCCCAGTTACTAGATTGCTTTGTAATTTTTTGAAAAATCATGAAATTTCGTAGGTTGTAAATATTGATGACAATTGGCCAATTCCAATTCCAATTGTTTCTCTCGAGTCGAAGATTTTTTTTTACAATATCAGATGTATGCATGTCCATCGTGGCTTTTGTAGGGAGAGTGGTTGTTTTCTGTTAGATATTACAAACAATGGCTTTGTTTCATTTCAACTATCTGAATGAAAATTAAAATTTTCACTTTCGGATGTTTTCTGTAGAGTATGGGTCTATTCACAACATTTGTCACATGGAGTTCAATGTCGAGCGTGGCATTAGCCGGGGAAGACATTGTTTTATATTGAATATTATAAAAGATAGCTTCATTTTTATTGTAGCTTTTCAATTTCCACATGAGTTGTGTTCTTTCAATTTTCAATTGAGAATGTTTCCCTTTTCATCTATCTAAACATGTTCAATCTTCACTAATAGCGAACTGAATCCAAAGTTAAATTCAGCTGGGGTAGGCAACCACATGAGTTTGTAAACTTCGAAGACCTATTACATAGATAACTGAGTAAAACGTACACGAACTACTCCATTCATTCTGCAGCACAGATAAATCAATTATACCTATCAGACTTCATGCTAAATAATTTCCAGACAACAATACAACCTCAATTGAGTGATGGGAAGAGAAATTTCCAGATTGTTAACGGAGTTCCTAGCCTGGAATATTCAGAGAAGTGATAAAGTGCCGGATTTCGCATTGATAATTCATAGTGTAGTGAAAATATGCAGAAGTTACATCCCCCACTGAAACTTTATTATCATGATGTAGCAGTTTTCTATTATTCACACTGTATAAACAATGCTTCGTAGTCATGGCGACTTCGACAATCCACACAGTCAAGAAATACGTCTCTTTCTCAACCAACTATTACCAGGAAAATGCAAATATTGAACAGAATAATCATAAAAAAGTTATTTAGAATTTTCCACATATAACTGAAATTCCGAAAGGCAAGTTCTGTCTTTGTTCAAAAATTCAACATGAAACTGTACACAACTTCGATGGTGTCTTCAAATTTGACACCTTGAGGTTAATAAATCAGACAGAGTGAGTTATAAAATATTCATATTTGTTAAGAAAAGTGTAATTCTGAACAAAACATCAGTTACATACTGCCGAATACAATTGAAAATGTTATACAAAATTCCCTGCGAGTATCCATTGATCTCTTCTACTTCAAAGTATCCTCTTTTGTATACTTGTTTAGGTTCTTTGATTTCCTCCCTAATTTCATGAAATCCACATTTCATCTTTCTCCTTTGGCCACTTAGATTTTCTCAGTCCACTAGTAGTCATTGTGTTGATGAAATCTTTAATGTCTGCAAGAATTTTGATAACTTCATCTTCATCTTCAGAGTTAACAATAACAAATTCATCGACATTGAAATTTATTCCTCCCTATTCTCCGCTAGTGGAGGCTTTTTCACTGTAATTCTTTTTTATTCTCGCAAGCTGATTCTTCATTATGTTTCATATGTTTCATAATTTCCCTCGGTTTGGGAGTGTTCTTCTTTTCTTCTCTTTTTCGTTTCCTATTTCTTCTATTTGCTTTTCCATTTCGTCCTCTTTTTTTCATTAAATATTTTCCCATGCATCAGAATATGTTACTGGAGGTATTTTCTCTTTCCTCTGTTTCATAGGCATTTTTGGTGTAGTTGCTTCTTGTCAGAATAAAGTCTTCTTGAATGGCGACGGAATAACTGGTAAATTCATTTTTGTTGCGTTTTCTGGTTTCAGTTTCTTTTACTCCTTGTACAGTTTCTTGATTGCCTTCTTTATCCTCTGGTGTAACTTGAATTTTAATCAATATTATCCTAATTATCCTATTTCCAGTATACGTTGGTGTGGGAAGTTGCTTATCTCTTTTTTCTGCTGATCTATTTTTGTCCTCAATGTTGTTTTCGTCAAAATCCTCCCCCACTGCGCTTTCAACTATATCTTTTTCGGTTACGTTATCATCAGCAATATCCCTGATTTTTCCTGTTTCCAATAAGTAATTGTTCATAGTGATTATTGTGTTCTAGCTTCATGTTGATTCCAGCTATTCTTTGCTCCCTTTCTCCATGTATAGTCATGTCTTTCCTCAGTATTATACTATCATTCATGGTTCTTTCTGATTCAATATTCACTTCGCTGAGTGTTTCTTTTGCAATGTCGTTTACTTAAAATATGAATTTACTGAAGGATGCAGATTTCATCCCTGCTGCCAAGATTCTGTTGATTTCCACTCTCTTCTGATTCTTTATCAAAAAATTATAAGCTCTCTTGGATTCAGTTGTTTGTTTGTCTGGAATTCGTAAGGTATTTTTTGTCATTTCCCGATCAGTTATGAATGATTTAACTTTCTTTTTCTGCTAGGACAGCATTTGTTTTTGGCTATAAAAAATGCAGACTCGTCAGAATTAAATATTCTCTAGCGGCACTGATATCGATATTTAATTGAGTGAAATAATTGATTATCATTCTCTTCAAATCAGCTTTGAATTTTATTTCCGGTTACTGCTGCTCGAGAAGCGATTAATATTTGATCCATTCTACGGGAAATTTGGAAATGCCTTTGAAAAAATTCCTCATACCAATGACGTCCAGGAAATTTTTAACTAAAAGTGGTACACTTTCCATCAACTGCAGCTTTGTGACGGGAAATCGTATTATTGCCATATTGAGGATCTATTGTACCAAAATACTTTTTCTACTACCGCTTACCAAAGTAGCCTTTGACGCTTTCAGATCTCAACGCAAAGTTGACATTTTCCGAGGAATGTCATTTTGTAACAGCTTTTACGCTCTAGAGTGAGAATATTGAAAATACGCTATATCACTCTAGCTTTTGTTGGAAACGAACATATTCTTGCATGATGGAAAGTGAACACAAGAAATTCAAAGCACTCTAAGGAACTGCGGTGGTGTTAGGGTTAGAGATGCTTCCTACTAAACTGGGTTTTCTATCTTGGCGTGAGTTCGATCTAGTGCTTCGGTATTTTTTTTTAGGCAATTTTTTTACTTTTTTCTTTTTGTTAGAGATGTAATTTATTGGATATTTGGATAGCTTATACATTTGGGATTGCTATTGAATGTGAATCTTTCCATTGGTAAATCATGTGCCTATGTTGAATAAAGTGTCTATCGTTTTTATGTCTAAGAGCTGCGTTTGTAGAAAAAATCATGTGTGTATTTCGAGCACAAAGTGTCATTGCCGCTCTCCAAAGATTACCGCGCTTCGCTGCTGAATATGAAAATGTGTCGAATTTGTGGACGACGTCGGATTTAAGGACTTACACACAAAAATGTTCAGCCTTTACTCTATGACAAAGGTCTGGCATTCACTAGCTCTTGCTCTATTCGTTGATATAATCATTTCATGACACTCATTGGTTCAATCTCATTGGCGTGATTGGACTAAATGACAGTTGTATCCGTAGCAACTGACAGTCTCCAAAATCTGATTAAATGCAGCATCCCAAAGATCCCCGAGCATATTAGGGAAATCCCCCGTTTCCCAGGTGTTTCCCTCAATCCTCGAATTAGCCATAAGCCGGTGTCTTTGTGATCAAATTGAAAAGATTCGAGTTCCACAGCGATATCGTAATCGCACTAAATGTAGGACAGACATTATCTTGTATTACGAATGGCTGGAATTAAATTATTCAGTGAATGAGAAGGGAATTATTATTGCCGGGTTCATTACGGCGTTCTCACATTCGAGTGGTGCTTGCCAAGGAGATTATCCGTGATTGTTTTGTTTATACGAGAAACAAAGCACACTAGAGCTTTGGAAGAGTGAGTCGACTTAGAGAACTGCAGGTTTGAGATGGAAAAATGGATCGGCAGAATGGCAAAGTCATTTTTGTTATAATGATAAAAGAAAACTGTTAAGGTTCAATGTTGTGTATTTGAGTACCAATGGAATACTTTGTGATTGATTTCATTTCAAAAATTGAGATTTTTTGGTCGGCAGTTGAAGGAAATATGCCAATTCTTGCTTTCATTTTATTTCGAATGAAATATCCATGAAAATAGTGAAACTTCCGATCGAAAACAAATCTCCAGACAATGTCGTTTGAGAGCTTAACTTCAAATACGAAATTGGCGGGGAAATAGCCAATTTCAAACACACATTGTATATTTCATCCATTTCAGGGCCTGCAACAATTTCATATTATAATAGATAGATAAGTGAAAATATAATGTATTTCGTTTCAATTCCGAGAGTTCCAACCTTTGACAGCTGTTTCGTGCTCACGCACTCATCAGAAAGGATTTATGGAGCTCTCGAAATCAAAACGAATCCACTCAAGAATTAGTACCTTGAAGGCAAGACAGATATAACAGAAAGTTACTTATGACATCTACAGTTACTAGTTGAAACTTAATTTGACACGAACCAAGGAATCCAAAGTAGAGGTTTGTCTACAAATTGACAGGCAGCCAACACTTCGTTGTTCTGACCAACCCAAGGTTCAATCAAGTTTCTAGTACGTTATGAGGAACGCAAGCAGAATCTAAGTGAAAATAGAGTATATTTCGTTTTAATTCCGAGAGTTCCAACCTTTGTCAGCTGTTTCGTGCTAACGCACTCATCAGAAAGGATTTATGGAGCTCTCGAAATCAAAACGAATCCACTCAAGAATTAGTACCGTGAAGGCAAGACAGATATAACAGAAAGTTACTTATGACATCTACAGTCACTAGTTGAAACTTAATTTGACACGAACCAAGGAATCCAAAGTAGAGGTTTGTCTACAAAGTCTGTAAAGTTTTTTTGACAGTTGAACAAAAACTCCCAATTGAGTTGCACAAAACTCTGACTATACTTGCAAAACGTAATTTCCGGAAGATTTGGATATGCAAACGCGGTCATATCCATAATGGTCCTTCTTTTGTTTCGCTCAGTGCTGCATTAGGCGCGGATTACTCCACGCTGAAAGAATTAACAAAAGAATTAACAGTCTGACGGTTAATTTAACTATAACATTACATAGAAACTAATTAATGCTATTTCCGCTGCATGACCCCTTTCAAGCGGCCTTTCCTATTACTACTTTGCTGTTCAGATGAGAAAACACAAATTTGATGGAGTGTGTGTGTGTGCTGTTGAGCTCGGCAATTGCGTTCATTGTGATGATAAAAGAATCCTTTATTACCGGCCAGGCAGATGATATTAGAAATAAGCTCCTGGAATTGCTACAGATGAAAACATTTTTTCTCATTACGGTTGTCCAGCGAGTATCTTGAAACAACTATGATCTAATTGTATGAAAAATTACTCCAGGGGAAACTTCCTGAATATTGTGTGGTCTGGTTGATAGTGTACACTGAAAAAAAAAGATAGGGCTCACAGTTGATGAATATTTGTTTGGGCGCCTTTCATTTATAATTAATAAAGAAAAGAAAAGTTTATTTTGTATTAGTTAATTTTATTTAATATTAATAAACGCGATAATATAATTTACTATTTGTTCCATGTTCACCTCACTTTCGTGTAATGTAGGTATAAATTGTAAATAAATATCAATATTGAGTTTGTCTGAGATTTCCTCTATTTCCCTTTAAAATGTTCGCGAACCCGACTGTGTGTTCCTCGAAGCTCGAGTTGCGCGCTTCTCGCCAATCAGTGCCGAAAGGTCTCTCTCGATCGAACGCTGTGGTCGAAGGTGCTCAAAAACCCTCTCAAAAACGAAAGAAAGTGTGTCGCAATATTCAAAATAAAACTCTCGACTGTGAAGAATAGAAAACCGGTGTCCTGCGGTGTTGCTGAGCTCATGCCCTTATGACTCCAGGAACCGAACGTAAGGAAAACAGTCTCGATTCCTCTCTTTTTTACTGTTCAAAATAAATACTTCCCTCAGATACAGTCAGATACAGTACACAAACATCCCCAAGATTAAACACTAATAAAAAATAAATAGTTTGTTCGAGGTCGATATGTTCATAAATAAGAATATAAATTTATTCTTAATGATATCATTTGTTGGGTGATATAACTAAAAATTCATTATTGATTTTAAGTTTATTTAAAGTGAATTAGTCAGTACCAGATAATAAATATTCAGTGAAAATACCGCGCTAACCATTATTATAACATCTCCGCGATAGGTGCCGTGGTTGGGCTCGTGGATGGGCCACGTGTCACGTCGGACATACTGTTTAATAAGGCAGAGCGATTGAGCTCCTGCCCCACTCCAGGGTTTTGTCTACTGCGCAACCAATTCTTGGAGGCATCCTTACGCTTGTCGATCAGTACGTCGGGGTTTCGTGTTTCGTCGTTGAGTCGTTTGTGCGCCATTTGCGTTGTGTAGGTTAAGTCGCATGTTGTTATTATTTATTTTTGTGTGATTGAAGTGTAATTCAAAATCAAATAATCACTTCATAATTATAGAAGACACAGTTTTATGATTATTATATGCATGTATTGTGCATCTATTCTCTAACATAATACATTCATATATTCTGTTGTAAAAGTAACAAGTAACGCATCAGTTCATCAAAGCTGTCTCTCGTCCAAATGGACCATGTTCAGGAGCTGGAAAAGTTTTTGAAAGACAGTTTGGTGTAATCAATAAATAAAGGGTGTCAATTTGAAAACTTCCCACCCTTAATATCTTCCTTCCAGTAAACAATATGAGTAATCGAAAAAACAGGTCAATTTTATTGTCAAGGGGGACACTTTCACGGACTATTTGTAGCCCTCGTGGTTCAACCACCTAGGAGGGGTAGATGTTACCCTTAGAATTTTAAATGGGAAGGGGGGTCAAGTGGCACATCATTTTGATGGGCGTTCAATTCTTGTTCCAATGGTACCCTGACTTATTATTTTGTGATGAGCATTTTCCGAAAAATTGCGTTCTAAACTAACAGAAGTAATTATTAGATCGCCTATACTGAGATGCATTATTGTATTGACTCCCTTTAATAAAAATGGTTAGAAGAGTAGGTGGCACCGCTCCAACCCTTGAATGACAGGAATAAATTTATTATGCATGGGATTTTTTATTTGGTGGTTATTTTCCTTCTACACAATAAAATTTAATTTGCGAGAAAGACATTTCCAACATAAAATCTACTTACGCTTATCTTATTAGCTGTTCGAAATGTTGTCCATTTTGCTCTAAACAGTAATACAGTCTGTTTTCGAACTTCCCTCTAACATTACGGAAAACTTCACTAGGAATTGACCGGCATGCTGCTGTAATTCGTCTTTTAAGTTCGTCAATATCAGAAGGTTGTGTTTTATAAACAACGGATTTAAGATGCCCCCAAAGAAAGAAATCTAAGGGTGTTAAATCCGGTGATTTCGGAGGCCATTCAACTGCTCCCCTTCTGCCAATCCATCTACCCGGAAATCTCTCGTTTAACCACTGTCGGACGGGATGAAAATAATGAGGTGGAGCACCGTCCTGCTGGTAATGTAACAGATCCTCCTGCAAAAGTTCATCACCTTCTGCATCAATTTGAGTTTCTAGCTCGTGAGTTATAAGAGGATCGATAGTCTCTTCAAGCATATCAAGGTACAGATTGCCAGTCAAGTTTTCTTCCAGAAATAATGGACCAAGAATGGCCCAAACATTAACTTTTTGTGGGTGTTGTGTATGCCCTTCCCGAAAAATGTGTGGGTTTTCGTCACTCCAATAGCGACAATTTTGTCTATTAACATTGCCATTCAGAAAAAATGAACACTCATCGCTGAAACAGATGTTTAACAGAAGATTAGGGATGGTATTGACTCGATGAGACATGATTTCACAAAACTCTATTCTTCTATCATAATCATCCTCGTGGAGCTCTTGAAGAATCTGCATTTTATATGGATGAAATTTATGCATTTTCAATGCTTTTCTTATAGTCTCGCGTGACATTCCCGTCTTTTCTGATACTGATCGTAAGGAGCTCGTGTGCTCTAAAGCAAATGTTCCCAAAACTTCAATTTGAGCTGCTTCATTTAGTACTATGGGGTTATTTCTTTTTTTATTTGTCACTGAACCAGTTTCGTAAAACTTATTCACCAAATCAAGCACATACCGGTGACTTACATTACAATTTGGATGTCTTTCGTTAAAAAGACATGCCGCCCTTCGTGCGCACTTTCCAACTTCTCCATAAATTACTATCATTTCAATTCTGTCTTGAAGAATGTAAACCATTTTTACACTTTTATACACTTATTAAAGTAATTCCTAAACAGCCCAACAGGTACAACGGTATTCACAATACTACCACATAGTTCAAATTTGCTAACCAATTTTTTGCCGGAAAACAGAAACTTTTTACAGCAGAAGTAGCAAAAAAGGAAGGCTATCTGTACAATTTCTGCGATGACACTTAAAAATTCAGCATTTAATAAACACAACTTTACTACCATCTACGTTTTACTATTAGACTACTTTTTTATGTAAAGTGTTTGGAGCTAATGGCTAATGTTACCCCTAATAAAGGGTTGGAACGGTACCACCTAATATTCTAACCAGTTCTGGCCAAACCATGCATCTCAGTATAGGCGTTCTAATAATTACTTCTGTTAGTTTAGAACGCAATTTTTCGGAAAATGCTCATCAAAAAATAATAAGTCAGGGTACCATTGGAACAAGAATTGAACGCCCATCAAAATGATGTGCCACTTGACCCCCCTTCCCATTTAAAATTCGAAGGGTAACATCTACCCCTCCTAGGGGGTTGAACCACGAGGGCTACAAATAGTTCTTGAAAGTGTCCCCCTTGACAATAAAATTGACCTGTTTTTTTGATTACTAATATTGTTTACTGGAAGGAAGATATTAAGGGTGGGAAGTTTTCAAATATATATGTATATGTTAAGGTAGATAATTTTGTACAAACGGTTAATTGATTCCAATTTCTTCCATATCGATTTTTCGATTTCAGAAGGCTCATCTTGGTTTATTAATAATAAACAATATTTTTAATAAATATTCTTCATTTATTTGGAATAGATGCTGAGGTTTTTTATTGACAAACGTTAATTTTCAATAAATGAAACATTTCAATAATAAAAATGTGTTTATTAAATGTTAATGAAATATATAATATTAATAAATATTTATCATTTATTATAAATAATGTTTTATTTACTGTTGATAAATCTATAGTGAGACCTATATTCATCGGAAACAAATTTGAATTAACTGGTTATGAGGTATATTTGAATAATTTCAATGCATCATTTGTTTCTATTACTTAAATAAACGTTTATTACGCAATAATCGAATAAATGATTTAGTAGGTGTTAATTAATTCAGTTAACTATGAATTAACTTTTTTTCAGTGTACAAGAGCCCAACATTGATGGAGAGTCGAAAAACATCTTCAGATATTCAAGTTACGTTTCTACGCCTTTCAGTCACAAACTCAAATATTTCAATTTTTGTCACCTGAATGCTTACGTTGCGAAGAAGTTTGAAAAAATTGGTATTCGGTAAAATGTTAATTCTCATAACCATCATTACGAGAACGAGTTTACTATTACTATTAATACATTGATGCAGACTGAGATGCTTAAAAACCCTGGTGTGTCGAGTGATTCGATTTTGTTTAAATTTTTCAGAAGACAAATAAACGAATGATATAGTGGTCTGCTTCTTTGGTATTTTCTTGAAGCTTTATTTCAATACTTCCAAATGAAATGCGTGGTTATTATTGTAGTTAATTGCATTTCAGTAAAAAATTATATAAATAAGTGAATCAGTAAATTCCAATAATTAGGTTTCTTTATTCATTTCATTCGTCGGCAATACTTGAAAACTTCTATGATAGTGGATTCACCCTAACAGGAAAACCGACCGTGGCGGTACACGCAAATGCGGAATATTTGGGAAACAGGTCACAATTTCATTTGTTTTCTCTTAATCAAGCTGGCGAATTGTCTCCCGTTTTATCCCACAGTTTTGCAGGTATGAGTCAATACACCAGAGTTTTTAGACATCTCAATGCAGACCATCAAAGTTGCACAGTAGAATTAGACAAAAAAAATTAATTAGTTCTACAATTCTACAATTAGTTCTACAAAAAAAAATGAAGCGGAACCCACAAAAACCCATAAATTACAAGAGCATATTGTCCAATACCGCTATAAACACAGAATAATACTCAATATTGTATGAGAACTCGATACACATTTGATTTCCTCTACAGCGTAAACTTTGGATATGTGCGAAAATCGTCTTCACAAAAATTCGTGTATTCACAAACCAAAACCCTGGTTCCATAAAGAAAGTGTTGAGGTAAAGAAACTGCTGAAATCAGATACATAATAACATCAGGTAAAATAATTTCAGCAAAAATACAATCGAAGAATATTAAACAGAAAAAAAGTATTTAACACAAAATGAACACAGTAAATATCAACAAGAACCACAATCAAAATCTCTGGACATTAAAAATCCATTCAAATTTTGGAAATATTTAAATTCTCACAAAAAAAGCCTTCAACAACACCCTACTGCGATCAAAGATTGAAAAAATTCTTGATACTAATTTTATAGTTCCGTTAGTTTGAACCTGTCAACCGCACATTAATAGGTTTCAAGCAAAATTCTTTTTAAAAAAATTCAAAAACTACTCAAGATGTTTCATAAAATAAAGCATTTTTTGGCATTTAAATAAGATTTGGAAGCATCGAGTAACCTTTGACAAACACAACTGATAAAACAAATTCATTAAAGAGGTTCACTTCTTATTTTACTTCGCTTCTGCAAAAGTAAATTAGGTATTTATTTTGTAATTAGTTGAAGAACATGTTAATGATAATATTTATGCAAGAAGATAATAATATGTTGTAATCATTTGGATTATATTGATTTTGTTTTATCAGTTGTGTTGGTCACAGCTAGTTCAATTCATTCAATTCTTATTTTAATCTTTTGAGAAATTTGTAATGTCATCCTTCAAAGATTTCAACGGAAGTATGTTTGAAACCCAATAATGTGCAGAATCAAATTATTCGTGATCAAATGCTCTGTTTTCCTAATCCGATAAACCACCATGTTGCCATTTGAAAAAAAAATTGTAATAGAAATTTTAAAATGAAATTATGCAAAGCAGGTAGATTTTGACCAAAAACAGTAAAGTTGTGTTATTCTAAAAATTTCAGTACTGAAATTAGTGATTTGAAGATATCCATGGCACTCTAGAATAAAAAATAAATTTCAAAATAAAACTCAGTCACAAAAAGTGACAAATAATACATGATTGTATTCAGTATATCATATGGAGAAAAAAAAGTTTATGGCACTTCTGGTGAAACCTGTTTAGTTATACCCATCGCAATTCAAGAGACATGTAACGTTATATCAATAGCAAAAAATAATGATGCGGTAGGTGATGATAAAATATTGAATGAGTTTTTGACAATTTGCTTGGATCATAAACTTAAAGGAATTATTCAATAAGGTATACATGGAAGAACATCTTCCATGTAATTGGACAAATATAAACTTGATTTACTTCCATAAAGAAGGCCCTGCCAATGGTCCACTGAATTATTGTCATACATTGACATTGACATACATGATCACAAACAAAATTATTCCCACAAGTAATAAATCATGGATACAAACATTCAATGAATCCATTGAAGCGCTACCAGAATGTCAAGCTGAAAATTCGGCATTTTCTTATAAAACAAGCTCTAAAGTATTAGTTGAAGATTTAAAGAATTCTCTTGGATGGAATACCTAAGATGGCTCTAGATTGAACGTATCAACTATACCAACAAAATGAAACTGTATCAAAATATAATTGGATTAGACAAATAAATTAGAATTTTGAGTGAAATTGGAGCAACATAATATGAAATAAATAGTTTTGATGCAGATACAATCAACATTACTTTAGAATTATATGAACAATACATGCATGCAAATTTCAACTTATGTTCTCTCTACTTTTATTTCATTTCCACGGATCTAGGTATTCATAGTTCTATATATTAGGTTTCCTATTTCGAAAACAGATGTTTTGTAAAAAAATTAGTAGGAGTGATTTTTGAATATGACACTTGAAAATCGCCTATGCCCATCTGGTACAAAGTTGAATCATCAATGGGATATCAAAACTTCCAGCTAACGGCTCCACAAATTTGGTTTCCTGAATTTGAAGTGTTTGCCAGATACACATTTTCTCGTAAACTACTGCGTAGGTAATCTATGATAGATTTTTACCCTTTATTAGATAAGTTGACATAACTCAGCGGGTCTACGACTCTATATCCAACCCAAAAATATCCTGTCAAAAATATACTGCCAATAATCCTCCGTCCAGTAATATCCTTAGACAATAAAAACCTCATGCAAAATTTTCTCATCCAATCATCTAACCTGAACGCAAGTTGAAAGATTATTATTGGTCAGGATATCCTTGTCTTAAGATATTATTGGATGGGAGATTTTTGGCAGAATGTTTTTGACAGGGTATTTTCGGACGGGATATTTAGTCGTGCTACCAACTCAGCTTGTCTAAATTAGATCGAAGTAACAATACCGGAAGAAGTTAAGATTTCTACTCAAAATTATGAAAATTGTATTGACTTTTGTCGCATCCTGTATGACTGTAGGTCAAAAACATTTCAAGTAGACTAAACATGAACGAACACAACAACACTAGAAACAATAACAAACCATATTTAAGACCCATATCATTTATGTCACCAAACTTCTACACTATCTTAGTTAATTTCAACTCACTGACGGGAATCACTTTTTCGATAAATACGATAAAGGACATTTCCTGGAAACTCGAACTGGAAACCAACCACGTCCTTCGATCTATTAGGCTTCGAGAATAAATCCTGACCCATTTTATGTTTGCACGAAGTTTCCTATAAATACCGCCGATACTTTCAAACTAATAAAAGACTTTTTAAAAGGATTCTAAATAGATCCAAAGCCGAAAGTAACTTTTGCCTTTATTTCTCCAGATCTCAGGACTTTTAGCTGCTCGAGAAGATACAAGTTTGCGACTGATGTTCCGATAATCTGGATTAAATGTTTTTAATGGAATTTCAAAAATTGTTCAAAATCCAATTTGCACACAAAAAAGTTAACGACGTGGAATAGAGGTAGATACCGCTTTTGTTTTAATATCAAATTCGTTCGATTTTCCTTTAATCATCAGAGGCTGATTTTTTTCCAGTTGTGTTGGAAATAAATTTATGTTCAACAACAGAAAAATTAACTGAGAAATCGAAAACGAAGTTTTTCCAAAATAAGTAAAAATCAATTATATTTTTGGAAATTTCATGGTTATATATTGATGTCACTTGTGTTACAGAACTCTTTCCCTTTCAACCAAAACTGTAGCTATTACCGTTTCAGATATTCCCTTGGTGGACAATTTTATCTTGGACTCACTGTATATTAACAACCATAATTTTAGAGAAAAGGTGTGATAGACTTGCAAGTTCAGATAGTACTTTGAATTTGAGATATAACACTAGATTGAAGTTTAGAATATATTTTCTTCCACATCATTTTTCATAATTGGCCCCACGTTGGGCGCCATTTCGTTAGAGGATAAATTTAGGGAAGGTGAGTAGTGAATGTACAGTAGATGATACACGCTCGTAACTCACCCGTTAGCTCAGTTGGACCTGGGTTCGACAATAAGATAGATTTCGATAGTATGTTACGAGTTTTTTTTCACTATGAAAACTCTTTTAGTTCCAATATAATAATATCAGGAATCCTGCGTCATTGATATGAACTCTACACTCTGTACTACGAGTCGCCTGATGCAACTTCCGAGATTTATTTAAATTGCATAATAATCTAATTATATTCAAAGTTTTATCGCATCATTAACAACGCTGATGTGAAAATCAAATCAACAACTTTGGTTACTGTCACGTCATTGTCATGTTACCTTGGTGTCTAGGTTATTATAAAGTATTATATTTTGTAACTTATGTAGGTATCATGTGTTGTTGTGGTGTTACGATGTTAATAATATGTAATAGAGATTTAACTTAAAGGAAGCTTGATTTTCAATGATACTGTTACGAGATTTAAAACAAACCTCCTAACGATGCCCCTGTTTTCCTTGTTGACGCTGCAGTGTAACAATTGCATGACAAAGGCCGTCCGCCGCATCGAGAAATTTCAGAGCGCGCCGCGTAGATGAATGATGATTTTTCTGGATCGATCGATCGATGGAAGTCGAAAATTCGTGAACTGAAGTTTAGCTATATAAGGCCGACGCATTTCAGTCGAGAAGAGGAATAAATGTTGAATGTAAAAGTTTATACGGTGTTCTGAATTATTAGTGAATGTGTTGTATTTGTTCTTGTATTGAAATAAATAAATACAGTTTAGTTTGGATCGGAGTATTATTTAGAAATAGGAACCCAGGAAGATCGTATCATTGGCGTCAGAAGTAGGATATTGGTGATAAGTAAAAACAATTCATGGTGAGTACGATGAGTACATCGTACGACACGATGACGGACATGGTGAAATTTATTCAAAATCAATTTGCGGATTTGGAAAGATTTGGAGGAGAAAGAAGAAGAAGCGACTGCAGGAGGAAAAACAGGAAAAGAAAAAGCGACGGCACGAGGAAAAACAAGAAGAGAAAAAACGACGGCGAGAGGATAAACACGAACAGAAAAGAGAGCGAGAAAGAGAAAAGAGAGAACGAGAAGAAGCACTCCAGAAAATTGTAGAAGACGAAAAGAAAGAACCAGGAGAAGCACTCCAGAAAATTCTTGAAAAACAAAAGAATGAATTAGAACAAATAGAAAACAACGGAAAACAGACCTTCAGTACATTCAAGAAAAGTTCTTAGAATGTTTATCACGAAAAACCGAAGTATTAATGGAAGTAGAAAGAAGAACTGAAGGAAGACGTCAAGAAAATCGACAATGCGCTCAAAGAAGAAGTGGATACAGTGCGAGAGGAGGTGAAAGGACTTGAAAAATAGCTCTTTTCAAGCACTAGGATCTTCGAAACAGGGTTGCCACATCAGGTATTTCTGTAAAACCAACGAATTTTGATGGACAGTCCTCTTGGTCCATGTATCGCCGACAATTTGAAGCTGCGGCAATGGCTGATGGATGAGGCGAAGAAGAGAAAGCTTCGGCTCTCATTGCAGCTTTGAGAGGGCCAGCTTTGGGTATGTTGCAAACGATACCCATCGACCAGCAAAATATCTATGAAGATCTGGTTGCTGCATTCAAGTTGCGGTATGGCGATCTACATGGAGAACAGCTGTGCTCAAATGAAAACACGCACTCAAAAATCAGGTGAGAGTCTGCAAGAATTCGAAGCAAATTTGAGACCCCCAATTCTGCTGGCTTACCCAGATGCACCAGGAGATTTCAAGGTACAGCTATAGTGGTGCAGCTATTCATAGATGGACTGAGACATACTGAAATCCAGGACTCTGCGACTGACTCATTTCAAGAGGAGTAGCGATGCATTGGTACGTTCTCTGGAAGTGGAGGCGGCCTTCAACATATCAAGGCTGAAAATATGAGCAGTAGCTATAGAAGAACCTGAACAACGATTTGGAGCAGCTGCTGCTTCATTCGAGAAGGTTCTGAATGAGATCAAATCCCTGATTAGTGGAATAAGTATGCAAAAGAACAGGACATGCTGTAGATGTGGAAAATTGGGACATCTTATTGAAGATTACAGGATAAGAATGCCACCACGATCCGTGAGAATAAGGTCTACCAGAGAGTCCTCAAATTGATGGCAGGAAAACTAGAATTAGCCAGCATATCGGGGCGCATGATGGCTAGGGGATGATGTTACAAGATTCAAAACAAACCTCCTAACGCCGCCCCTGTGTCCCTTATTGACGCTGCAATGTAACAATTGCCTGACAAAGGCCGTCCGCCGCATCGAGAAATTTCACAGCGCGCCGCGTAGATGAATGATGATTTTTCTGGATCGATCGATCAATGGAAGTCAATAAATCGTGAACTGAAGTTTAGCTATATAAGGCCGACGCATTTCACTCGAGATGGGAAATAAATGTTGAATGTTAAATGGTAATAAGTTCCAAGTAAGAAGAAAGTGGAGGTGTTTTGAATTATTAGTGAGTGTATTGTATTTGTTATTGTATCGAAGTTAATAAATACAGTTTAGTTTGGATCGGAGTATTATTTAGAAATACGAAACCAGGAAGATCGTAACATTACGATACAAAAATTCATTTGAACAATCTCTGAAACAACTTCAAAAAGTCATGAATGGAAATCAATATTTTTCAGTACAAACAAAAGGGGAACTTCTCATCATTCCACCTAACAGCAGGCAGAAACAAAAAAATCTCAACAAAATCTTCCATAACTCTGCCATGCTACGATGAACTGGACTGACCACCCTACGGTCTATAAAAGAAAAACAGCGGAAACCCTGTTATCGAACAATCTGCAGTATATGTTATTTCATTCCAACTAACTCAAATATTTCATATCAAACAGCAGTGTTCGGCGAGTTACATTCCTCGATAGAGTTGTTTTAAATTAGTTGGTCGAACTGCGGTCGATTGTATTCCTACATACATGGACGGCATATTTCATTAAAGTGAAGCACATAATTGGACAAGTAAGTAAGGTTGATGTTGGTTTATGAACTTCTCTAATAAACTACTGCATTCCGCATAATGGAGCAGGTAGATGGGCTGAATTATTCATTTTCCAAACGAGGGATTTGGATACGTCTCTGCTGATCGGGATTCATGGAGCCTGCTGGCAGCGGTCATAACTTGGACTTATAATCGATAGTTCTATTGTCCACTTGACATCATTTCTGAATACCGTTCGTGCTGAATAGGCAACCGGTAACAAATATTCCCTACAGCGGTTAATTAGTTTCTATAACAATTAAATCCATCTGCAACAGTGCTACTCAGTATCGTAGTTCAGGTTTCTGCAATCAACAATTAGTGAGTTTGATATATTATAGAGCATGTCAAATTCAGTATCTACGTTATATACCATTTTTGGACTGAGAATATATTATAATTCCCAAACCAATATTCAATTATGACAAATATTAACTTATATACATAATTATTCCCATGATATTGAAAAATAATGGACCATCATCAATTCCACTGTTTTGAACATAAAGGACGTTGCTGAGATAAAAGCTTTTTCAAAACGAAAAGGACCCCGCACCATTCTTATGGGTTTCTGGGTCCCGGTGGAATTGGCTGAAACTATAGTATGTTATTCTTTTCATTATCTTGATCAAAAGTTCCCATGGGCCCAACTCAATCCTATGACTAGTTTTCGGGATATAGCCCCTCGTAAGTGTGATTTTGTACCTCATGAGTCTAAGTACGACAAAACATTCCTTTGTGTATCTGTACCTCAGAATGAATTTTCCAGTATAAATTGTACCTTCACAATCATTTCTTTTGATGAATACTTAAATTACTTGAATACGGACTACAGGGTGTTGACTTAATTCAGGACAATATACTTCATCAATATCTTTTATGTTCGTTTAGCAAAAAATAATTAAAGTATATATTTAGGTTGATACACAATGAACAAATTTAAAATGAGAGTTTATTTGATACTGGGCGTTGCAAAGATTTTGTATCAGCTATGAGTGTTATTAAGACAGATATACTTATATTTTTAACGTAGTTTTTGCATTGGCTGCCTTAAAAAGAGTATTTTTGTTCAAGTTGTAGGTTCATCATATACACATATTTAACATATATATATATATATATATATATATATATATATACATATATGGAGAGAGAAGAGAGGTAGTCTATTGCTGACTAGTTAGAAACAAATCTTGACAATTTTTTGGGGCAGCAGCAAAACGCAAGTGTACTCTTATAACATTATATTTCCAATATTTCGACAGTGGTTACTGTCATCATCAGGGAGCTACAAAAATGGATGAAACTATGGTAATATGGTAAGGATGAGAGTCTAATACTTAAAATGTTAGTGAGATTGGTCGCTTAACAACGATGTTAAAAAATTAAACAAGACTAAAACCATGTGCAACATGGGGTACTGAATAAAAATTATGTAAAACATTTATAACAATTAAAAATCTGAAAAAGTGTGTCGGATGCAGACAACAACTGTAATATACCACGAGGAGCGTGGGAGAAGAGAAAATTATTAGGTTAGGTATAATATATATATATATATATATATATATATATATATATATATATATATATATATATATATATATATATATATATATATATAAATAAGGATGGATATAGCGAGGGGGAAATATATGAAAATATAAGTAGAAAAGTTATTGGGTATAACCCTCAAAATGTTCTGCAACCGTAGACACGTGTTTCGAGCTTAAGCTCTCATCAGTACGGTAAAATCAAGTGCGAAGATGTACAACACTTGGATGTACAAATAGAAAGAAAGTAAGTCAACAACAGGAAGCCAACCACACATTTGTGGCTTCGGTTAGAAGACCTTGTGCTTACAAGGCAACAACTAACGTCGCCACGGAGGCAGCTATAGCTACCAGCGTGACAATCCTACCCAGGAAAATACAAATAAGGATGGATATAGCGAGGGGGCAATATATGAAAATAGGAAGTTATTCATGACATCTACAGTCACTAGTTGAAACTTAATTTGACACGAACCAAGGAATCCAAAAGTAGAGGTTTGTCCACAAATTGACAGGCAGCCAACAATTCGTTGTTCTGATCAACCCAAGGTTCAATCAAGTTTCTAATACGTTATGAGGAACGCAAGCAGAATCTAAGTGAAAATAGAGTATATTTCGTTTTAATTCCGAGAGTTCTAACCTTTGACAGCTGTTTCGTGCTAACGCACTCATCAGAAGGGATTTATGGAGCTCTCGAAATCAAAACGAATCCACTCAAGAATTAATACCGTGAGGCAAGACAGAATATAACAGGAAGTTATTCATGACATCTACAGTCACTAGGTAGTTGAAACTTAATTTGACACGAACCAAGGAATCCAAAAGTAGAGGTTTGTCCACAAATTGACAGGCAGAACAACGAATTGCTGGCTGCCTGTCAATTTTCAGCTTTTGATGAGTTTCCATTAAAAACCTTAAATATTATAATTATTTTCTATATACGAAACATTTTCAGAAATTACATCACAGAAATATTTAGTTAAAATACGTACATAGTTGATATCTATTGATTAAGGAATTCATGCAATATTGTTAGTCATGTAAAAATCCTTACAGGTGTAATGAATCATAAATTAGTGAACAAAACTTGAATAATCAATTCCCTTGTCAATTTCTTAAATACAGTTCAATCAACAGATTACTAAAAATATGAAACATAAAATAAAAATAAAACTAAGTAAATATGAACACAAAGTTGTGATCAAGTTCCTTCCGGCTCATAGAAGAGAACATAGGCATCACTGCTTACGAGGGATTTAGGTGAAATTGGGGACATATTTGGATCATTATATACATGCCACGTGCTCGCATACGGATGTTTACAGTAGGCTGTGTAGTGCCCGCTACAGGTAGTCCCACTATGATTAAACAAAGCATACAGACTATAACGACAAGGAGCTACGTTGTCTGCTGCATAATTACTTATGTCCAATCCCTCTAACGGAAAGTCAATGTTGGCATTCAGTATTCCTCGAAATCTGTCTGTTAGAGAAAAACGTTTTAAATGGAATACTAAAATTTTCGGGAATTTTTGAATTGATAAAGATTTCATGCACTTCCTTCTCTTCTTGCACTTCGCACATGTCGGCTTCTCGTCACCATCCAAAGTTTCTTCCTGTCTGAATGAATCCAAACATTGTGATAATCCTAATCGCCCTGTTCTTCGAGGTATTGATGAGGAAAGGTCCCAGAACGGATCGAAGGAGATCGAACAGTGACCACAATAAATACATTTTAATGTAGATTTCAACAGACCAACGAAGGTTTCTACAATTTTGGAATTGTTTATCCTTAAATATCTGGACCATGACTCATCAGCCTTCTCCTTGTCACTTAAATCATCATCTATCTCAGTCATTATGGGTTTTGGCTTATCCGTTACTCTATTCACGTCTTCATGTAAACCCTCTAAAAGGCATCTTAAAAATTACTGAGCATCTTCCTGGGCATAACCGATGAAACGAGGAGCCAATCTTTGGATCTGATTATATTTTGCATAGAAATTCGGATGTGGAAGGTAATAAGATTTTATTTCGTTTGCTATATTCTTGCCAGTACTATTGTTGTATTTCATGTCATCAGTAAAAATGTGACCACTAATTTTTATTGATTCAATCTCTCTCATAGTTTTCAATGTTTCCTCAATTTATTTTTCAACTATGTTGTAATTATTCAATATTGACATCTCGTCATGTGAAACTTATTGTTTAGTTGAACTTCTGGCGTTTTCGAAAAAGGTTGTTCTATTGTAAGGTATCAGTAGAATGTTACCATATCTAGTATTTCAAGAGTATTTGGCGCTCACCAATGCCACCTCCCTTACATACAATAAAAGTTATTGATTGCAGTTTTGGTACGGCCTTTGAAAATAAATTCACATCTGCCAATAACGCAAGTGGGGGCCTATACAGATGAAACCAATGCAGCCTCTACGTGCTCACTATGTACATTCAACACGAACTGTACAAATTAAAAGGATGACAATTTCCAACACCAGCAGAATGACTACTCAGAACATCAAAGATTAATTATATTCATTAAGCACAAATCCAGCTTTCAAGTTGAAAACGAATTTATTGTATTATGAGAAAATAAATTCGGGTCTCTCGTATTAATCTGGGATTCGCTTCAATCAATATATTTTCACCAGATTGGGGTTTGTAGAAATCTGAGAGCGTGTTAAACCTAAAAACAGCGTGTTTTCCTAATTACAATCAAGGATCGATGATTTTTTTGGAAGCAAATGACCAAAAGCAGTCAATCATAACATAATTACAGCGAATATTTCCCTCGTATATAAAATTGCTCATGAGATATATGCAATTATCGAAAAATAACAGAGGAAATTTAATTGCTTTCGTTTTAAAGCCGATCAGATGCCTTGATTTTGACAGGTTGCTATGACGACAACCTGAATTTTCCGAAAAAGTGTTCGGTCACGTGACCTAGCCGCAAAATTATTAACTGATAATCTGACTGGTTTGACAGCTGTCACGTACAGATACCAGAATAATGGAAGCGTAGATTATTTTTGACAAATATTTATTTTAAATTTAAAAATAAGTACATGTTTCTTATTTTTGACAACATCAATTACTAATTGCAAGAGTTTTTGAAACTCATTTTTCACTTCTTCTTTCGTCACATTGGCGAATGAAGTGAAGAACTGAGGGATTTTTTCACTAAATGTCTACGTTTCATGAAATAAAAATAATGGATTTATGCGTTCGGGATTTAAGCCAGCGCTGTTCACCATATACGTTAAATATTTTATATTTTCATGATAAAGTTGAATATGCTCAGATTCAGTACAAAAGGAATGAAAATTGTACGATTTTCCATTCATTTTATGGTGTTTTCATTGCGGCTCTGATTCTAATATGGCGAATAATGTGAAACGTCATTCCACCAAATAATAGCTGCAGTCACAGCCAACTTCACAGATTATATGTTACCGCGTAAAGTTGTCATTGTTTTCGCATGGGTCATTATTAATTTTCCTTTCTAGCTAGTGGTATAAAATTATTTATGGTATGAAAAAAATTATTTATCTGAGACTCTGATTCCTACTTTTTTCACTATGGCAAAAGGGGAAATAAAAAAAATAACTATTCGAAATACAAAATAGGTACAGGTATGTTTTTCAATAAAGGAGGTATATATCGTCCAATATAACACAGACCCACATTTTTTTCCTTTTCTCTGATTTCGATAGAATATAATCAATTCGATTCAAAGATTCAAACTTTTACTCTAATAGAGTTAAAGGTAATGAGAAAAATATTATAAGTAATCTTATAGCCACAATATAACACAGACTTATATTTTTTCCTCTAGTACTATAATATTATGTGATTGCATTAGAGTATGATCAACTTGATTCTAAGTATCAAACCTCATTCTACTTGTTGAATTCCACAAAATCTGAAAAAAATAACTCTGTCGTAATTCATTTAGGTAACCTAACCTACCGATGCCCTAATCTATAACAAAAAAAAAAATAAAAATAAAGTAATAATTCTCTACCATCCTTATATGAGGTTTTCCTCTTCATATTGAATCCCCAATCTTCAAAAAATTCTAGCAAGCTCTACTACAGATGCTTGTTCTTCAATTTTGTATTATCTATCTTTATAAAAGGCCATAAATTGTTTCCATATCCTTGCATCGGCATCGGCATCGGCCGTCTTGGTCCCATTTTGTGGCCTCCTCAGTCTCCAGATTTAAACCCGCTAGATGCACATCCAGTAAATGATGGACATGAATTGAGACGTTGTATTAATGGAGCAGCTGTCCAAATAAGTACCGAAGAAGGTACAGGACGAATAAAATATCGTTTTTAAAAAGATGACTTGCTTGCGTTCGACTTGGTGGCAGGCAGTTTGTACATATTCTCTAATTTTTCTTCATCTTTTGTTTAGTTGTCAATGAATACCTGTTACTTCAATTTACCAAGTGTTTTTATTCGAATTCCTATTTATTGAAATAATTTCACAATGAACTCCTATTGCAGTAAACTAGGAATATATTTTTTTCTCAGGTGGAAGAAAGTGAATGTTGTATCATGTCAAAAACTATACCGAATGAGCAATTTTTTGAAATAACTTGCCAGGTTCGCGTGATGATTTTGTTTACAGTATGAAGAGTCTAAGTAAGCCAATAAAATAAATTAACTCGTAAATCGGGCAAAAGTGTTTTTTTTTTCTTCAGAATATACTGATCAAAGGTTTCCATTTTCAAGAAATTAGAAAAAGTGCCAATATCTCTAAAACTAGTTTTGGGACACCCTGTATGTAGAAAACTCAAAATGAATATGTTGCCTGAAACTATTGGTGAAATATTTTCAATGTAGAATAACTCGGAACTTATTCACAAGACCGTTCATTACTTTTTTGCCCATTACTTCAGAAATTTGTGAAACAGCGGTCATGATCATCTTCATTCCATTCATAAACCAAATGGATTTCATAAGTATCCAATTATTAATATTTCAGAAACATTTGTATAGACCTCCGAGGAATAGTCGTTTCCTTTCTTTCCCAGTCATTATTTTCAAGATACAATGAAATCAATTCCATTCGTTCCTCGGTAAGATAAAACTTTCTGAAGCTTCGACGGAGCAAACAACCAACAATGAGAATTGCACACTAATATTTCAAATGCCTCACTAAATAAAAGCTAGGAAATCAAACTGCTGGTCCCAGAAGACCCCTTATTTTCATCATGGAAAATCGCCTTCGATTAAATTTCTTTCAATGTTTGTATGCTTGTATTGGATAACCTTTTCAGAAGAGTTTACTGGCCCAACATTTTATTTATTTATTAAAACTATTGTAAATAACAGTTGAAACCTTTCTAGGATTTGCAGCGAAAATCAACCTCCTATAGAAAAACGTTGAAAGAAAGTTGTTGGCAATAAAAAGATCTACCGTTTTACGTTCAATTATTCAACTTCAGCATGAGCATTATCATAAACATAACGGTAACATCAAAGGTTTTTAGCATAAACTTAACATTGTTGTTTAAACGGTGCCATTTGATATAACAGATTCAACATTTGCTTTTAACATATACAGGGTGACCCAGGGGTGTGTGCATGGCCCATAACTTTTTTTCTATGCTAGCAATCGACTTGATTTTGTTTTCAATCGATAAGTTCAACAATGAGTAGATTCTGAAAATATTTTCATTAATATACAAGATGTTTCAAAATAAAATGCACAACTACGTTAAATTTTTCTAAATGGCAACCCTCCTTTTTTATTCCATTTTTGGATTCGCCACTAAATTGTCAACATAACGCACCCTGGTTTCATATACCTATCTGCATAGTTTTTGATAATGCCAATTTATGTCAAAATCGCGTCGTGCATGGACCCACAGAAAAATTCATAACTTCAGAACCTTTCAAGATAACTCAACCTACTCTTTTCCAGACATTCCTCAAGCTTCAAAGCATCTTTTGAAATGCTGGTGAACTTGAAGTCAATGTTCCATCGCCTACTACGATTTTTTTCAAATGACGGTTTACAAATGGCAGTAACTCGATTTTTTCAAATGCAACACCCTGTATTTTATTACACCATTCCAAGGCATTTTCTAAGAGCTTTTCGTCAATATGGCATTTGTGGGGTCTACTTTGTGTAGTTTGCGAAATATGTTGAAAATAAGAAATGTGTATGATTTTTGAGGAATCTAGTAGGCTGCTTTCGTAAAATTTGACATCCTTGTACTGTCAATAATTGTACACGTAAAATTGTTGAAAATTAATTTCACTCGCGAAGAATTAGTGAATATGGTCTACTGTATTGGCGAAGCTGACAGAAATCCTTTATTAGCAAGCAGAATCTACAATGAAAAATATCCGGAAGCAAGAACTCCACGGGTGTCTTCATTCCAAAAGTTAAGAGATCGGTTTGAACTCAGTGGTAGTGTGTCTTATACTCAAAAAAAAATTGTTGGTGGTCGAATTGATGAGGAAAATGAGTTGCAAGTATTATTGATGCTACAGGAAAATCCTCCACGTAAGCACTCGGAAAATAGCAGCGGAAACGGATATTTCACAAAGTAGTGTGAACAGAATAATATTGAAACATAAGTTCCTCATTATTCATCTGAACCTACATGAAGAATTGTATGGTGATGATTTTGCCAATAGAGTTGCGTTCTGTATTCAAATGAATGGCATGATTGATGAGGATTATAATACTTTAAACAAAATTCTGTTTTCTGATGAAGCAACTTTCAAGTACAATGGTTCGGTCAACAAACACAACATGCATTATTATGCAGTCGAAAATCCTCACTGGTTGAGAACCCTTGAGCACCAACGGCAATGGTCGCCTAATGTTTGGGGAGGAATTATTGGAAATCACATTATTGGTCCCTACTTCTTCGACAATGTGCTAAATGGTGAAAGATATTTACGTTTTCTTCGCCAACATCTTCCGAGAATGTTAGAAGAAGTGGATTTGAATACCCGAAGAACCATGTGGTTGCAGCACGATGGTGCGCCGGTGCATAACCATAGTATAGTTCGAGAATTTTTAGATCATTCCTATCCTAATCGTTGGATAGGACGAGGAGGTACTATTCCTTGGCCCGCGCGATCCCCAGACCTTACGCCTCTAGATTTCTTTCTTTGGGGGTACGTGAAAGAAAGGGTTTTCAGAGATCGTCCGACAACTGCAGATGATATGAAAAATAGGATCACGGAAGCCTTCCGTTCAACTAATGGAGCAATGCTTGCTAGAGTTCGGGACTCATTCACAAGAAGACTAGCAGCTTGTGTGGAACATGATGGGGACCTATTTAAGCATTTATAAGTGGCCTTTCCCCAAAATTTTTGCATGGTTTATTGTTAATCACTCTTTCCTGTTATTGTAACTTTTACTAGAATTATTTTCTTTGTAATGTACTCCTGTTTATATTACAATTTCAAAAACATATTCTCTCCATAATTTTAAGAATGTGTCAAATTTCACGAAAGCGACCTCCTAGATTCCTCAAAAACCATCCACATTTCTCATTTTCAACATATTTGGCAAACTACACAAAGCCAATATTGACGAAAAGCTCTTTAAAAATGTCATGTAATGGTGCAATAAAATACAGGGTGCTGCATTTGAAAAAATCGAGTTATTGCCATTTGTAAATGGCCATTTAAAAAAATCGTAGTAGACGATGGAACATTGACTTCAAGTTCACCAGCATTTCAAAAGATGCTCTGAAGCTTGAGGAATAGTCTGGGAAAAACTAGGTTGAGTTGTCTTGAATGGTTCTGAAATTATTAATTTTTCTGGGGGTCCATGCAGGACGCGATTTTGAAACATAAATTGACATATATCAAAAACTATTGCAGATAGGTATTTGAAACCAGGGTGCGTTATATTAACAATTTTGTGGCGAATCCAAAAATGGAATAAAAAAGGAGGATTGCCATTTAAAAAAATAGAACGTAGTAGTATATTCTATTTTGAAACATCTTGTATATCGATGAACATATTTTCAAAATGTGCTCATTGTTGAACCTATCGATTGAAAAAAAAATCAAGTCGATTGCTTGCATAGAAAAAAAGTTATGGACTATGCACACACCCCTGGGTCACCTTTATTTAAGCACAATTTAAAAATGATGTTGACTAAATGCACCTTCAGAAAATGTAGTAATGGCATACTTCCTAGACCTTTGTTTAAAGATGAAATCTTCAACATTATGGGCCAATTATTCAAAGTTGAAGTATACCCTTGCAATTAATCACAATGTAGATACATCTACATAATTAAAACTTCGTTCTTTATTGAAACGGCAAGCTCAAGGTTATAGGGCGAACAAATCTAGGATTTTAACGAAGGAATAAATTGAAAAAAATTTCCAGGAAGCTTCAGATGAAGAAAATTTAATGATTAAGGTAATATACAAAGTATTAATTTTATTTAGATCACACATATATTTATTTTTTAGATGGCTTTAATATTTGGTATCTCTGGAGCCTGAAGACTTAGTCCAAATGACTACACGATATAGAATACCTAGAATCTAAGCTTTTAATTAGTGTAGGTTTTTCTGATGTCTAGGGTTAATGAGATTTGAAGGGGTAAATGAATTTATTGAGAATATAATAAGAACAGTTGACCAAATAGCAATAATGACAACGCAATCCAGTTATTCCGTCACAATGTTCGGCTTATCTTAAGTTTTGCCCTTTTCTTGAGTATTTCCGTCACTTCTCGACTATAACAGGAAAACGTCTACCTACTAATATTTGTATATTCAAAGGGTTTCTTCGAAAAAGATTTACTTCGTCTTTTTCGTCTACGTCAAAATTATTGAATTCCCCTGATTACCCAAATCCTAGGAAACCTCCCTAAAAGATTGTAAAGCGAATCGAACTGGCTATTTTCAAAATGATGTATTGGGTGATACTTTAATATGCCGTGATAATAAATAACTGGATTATATAAAAATTAAATAACCAAATGTAGTAAAAATCAATTATCTACATTAGCTGATTCGAAGACCAACGAACCAATATCATTTGTAATTAATCAGATGTACTTGAATGTTTATCGAAAGTATGTTTCGTTAAGACCAGAAAATATGAATAGTGACAGATTTTTCTTTGAATATCAAAGCGGAAAGGGTTGTAGACAAGTGGTAGAAATTCATCAATTTAGAAAAATGCCTAAGATAGTTGCTACTTATTTGAAATCCAACAGAATATACTGGTCACTTCTTCTGTCTTCTGCAACAATACTGGTTGACTTTGGTGCCGACATAACTAGTATAAAGAGGCATGACGGATGGAAGTCATCAAACATTGCTGAAGGATATATCGAAGAATCGTTTGACAATGAGGTTGAAGTGGCCAATAAAATTTTCACAGTACAAAATATTCAACAAAATAACCCTACAACCCCGCTTGTCCAAAATGTTTCTCATAGTTCTAATAATGTTCCTCCAATGTTCAATGATTATACTAACTGTCAAATAAATGTAAATATAACAAATTAATCTTGAAATGTATTCTGCAATGTATTGATGTTTTCAAAATATAAATTGATTCCTTATAAACAATGTGTTTTCAATCATTTTTATGTAAAACACTGACAACGGTATGGAAATATAATTTATTCACAGTAAGAAAATATCATGTATTCACCGTAGAACACTAACTTAGTGTAAGGAAATGATATTTCCTTACAGGAAGTGACATTTTCTTACAGTGAGGAAGTTTTGACTTTTAAGAAATTTTGTCAGGAATTTCCTAGCGATTTGCGGAAATAGTAATTTGCGTAACAAGTCCGGAAAATACTGTTTTTTTGGACGAGTAGACCAAATTCTAGGACGAGCGTTAGCGAGTCCTGGAAGTCTGCGAGTCCAAAAAAACTGTTTTCGGACGTGTTGCGTACTCTTTTTTTTCGGCAATCATGTAGAATAACAAATCAATGAGACGCATTTAGTCTAAGAGACGAAGAGAGGTCGACTTTCACCCATCTGTTAACCGGATGAAACGATTCCAAATTTGAATATTTCGAACATTTCAGTTCTTATTTGTATTATATATTGAAATTCGAACAGAAGATAGGTACCAACAGAAACATTATAATTCCTATTTATATTAATATTTGAATTAAAATTCGATCACTTCAAGGCCTAGTCCGGGAAGTACGTACTTCCCGGACTAGGCCGGGAAGTGCGACTTTCCCAAAGAAAAATTGTCCGGGAAGTGAACACTTCCCGGATGGTTGCCGAAAAAGTACTTTCCCGTACCGTTTAGGTCCGAAAACGGTCCAGGAAAGTTCGTTGCTTAGCAACGGACTAAAATACTAGATTGGCCTATTTTGAGGCCTGAAGTTGCTCCGAGAGAGTGGGCATTCTTGAACGATTTCAGAAAAAGTACTTTCCCGTACCGTTTAGGTCCGAAAACGGTCCGGGAAAGTTCGTTGCTTAGCAACGGACTAAAATACTAGATTAGCGTATTTTGAGGCCTGAAGTTGCTCCGAGAAAGTGGGCATTTTTGAACGATTTCAGAAAAAAGTATTTGCTGCAATTGTGGAACTGGGTGTAACTCTTTAACATATGGCTGTCGCAAACATGGCTTGGGATGCACAAATTTAGGTACAAAGTGTCATGGTTCTGAAACTTGTCATAATATTGAAAAAATATTGAACTGTTATTTATTATTAATAATATTGTTGTAGGCAACAAATTGATTCTTTCTGATAGTTTTGACAGACTGATAATAAAGCTAATTTTTTCTTACTGAATTCAAAGTGGAATATTTAACAAATCTTGTCCATTTTCCTTGGCTGAAGGAACTAATGACCTAGAAGGTGATTTTTTCCCACAGCTTGGCGAGGGACAAAATCCATCGGGATTCCTTAGAACATTCAAATAAAAAGTATGCCTACCCTGCATTTATTATTTCAATTTCCCAAATCGCTATTTTGCCTAAATTCTCGATAAAAAACAGGCGATATTATAAGGTCGAATAAAAACCTTCTTTATACTTTTTCATATCCATTTGGAAGGAAAAGTGTTATTTCCATAACTACATTTTGTGAATTAACTCAGAATGATGATATCGCTGGAAGGAGAGAGATTTTTATTAAGTTATCTTCCTGCACCCTTTCACATTGTCGTTCTTTTCACATCCATTCCAAGACTTTCGACGCCGGAGTTGTTTCCACCATTTCCAATTTGCAAACTCCCAATAGAAACCTGTTACAGTTATACTCTCACACAACTATAGACAGCAGAATGATCAAAAGGTCTGTTTCCATATATCAAAAGATTCTCCTTTTGTAATTTTCCTGCGAACAGCTTTTCACAGCGTGGCGCGTCAGTGACGTCCGTTTCGTCTTTGTGGAAAGCTCTGAGGAGTTGGGTTACTTTATATTTGGAATTCGCATAAACACTCTTTGAGGCATTACTCTATAATTTTCAGAGATGTGAGCTGGGATCACAAAGAACTCCCTGTGGAATCAAATTCGCGTTTTGTGTCATGGTGTGTAGGTAGCTGACACAAATGCGTTTGTGGGATTATTCAATTTATATAAGAAAAAGTCCCGTGATAGTTGAATCAAGGAATGGTTTCCAGACAGACCTCTATACGCATTTTTTTGATGTTTGAACAATGTTCCGATGTGTTCAGACATGAATATACTTTTTATACAACTGTCAAAAAAACTAGACATCTCTATTGTTGCGTAAATGTTTCCTTTTTTTGACAGCCAAAATAATTCACAAAATAAACATGAAATATAACTTTTTGGAGGATTTGTTTTTAACAGAGTCAATTATTAATGGTGGTGCTGATCAGAAACGTTAGATATTTTTTGAAAAGTTGATTCCACGATTTTATCAGATATTTTAATTTGTTTAGAGGAAGATGGACAATACACTATTTTGTTATTCAAACTATCTTCTACGAGAATATACTGAAAAATCCTTAGCCTGCTATAGAACCAAACAAAATTTCAATGTCAAAATATTTTATTACTCAACATATTCTCCTGTTAATTGGATACATTTATTACAGCGAACCTGCAACGTCTCTAGACCTTTCAAAAAAAATGTTTCTTCATGCTTAACAAATCAGACCTCCTCAGCTTTCATTACCTCCTCGTTGGAAGAACATTAACGATCTTTCAAACTTTTTTTCAGTTGGGGAAAGAGATGATAATCGGACTGAGCCAAATCTGGTGAATAAGGAGGGTATTCTAGTAATTCAAACCCTAAATCACGAATTTTTTGCATGGCAACATGAAATTTGTGTGCAGGGACGTTGTCCTGCAAAAACAAAACACCTTTGGATAGCTTTCCGCGTCTTTTCTCTGTATTTTTTCCCGTACAGTGGTCAGTTGTGTCGAATAGTAATCTCCAGTTATTGTTCTACCATTATCCAAAAAATCAATCATGATTACTCCATGGCAATCCCAAAAAACTGAAGAAAGAACTTTTCCAGCAGATTTTTGGACACGGAACTTCTTAGGACTTGGAGAACCGGATTGTCGCCATTCCATCGATTGTTGCTTTGTTTCTGGATCGTAGAAATGTACCCATAGTAACAATTCGGTTTAAGAAGTCTACTTCGTATTCAAATCGAGCACAGATCGAACGCGATGCTACTACTCTTGCACGCTTTTGGTCAACATTCAAACATTTGGGGATCCATTTTGCAGCAATTTTTCTCATGTCCAAATTGACGTGAATGATGCACGCTTTCGTATGAAATATTCAGTGCTTCAGATATCCGTTTTAACCCAATTCGACGGTCTGTTAAAATCATGTCATGAACTGCATCGATATTTTCGGGGACTGACACAGAAACTGGCCTTCCCGATCGGTCATCATCTTCAATGGAAAATTTACCTCTTTTGAAGCTTGCAGTCCAATTTTTCACGGTCGCAAACGAAGGACATTGATCACTGATTTACTGTACCATTCCAGTTAGTGTTACCGAAGGTGAACGATCATTCTGTGTCCTTGCGGGCATAAAAAATGTACTACGATCTACAATGTGTTAGGATCGCCTTACGAGTTTAGAGACGTTAGCGTTAAACCATCTTTAGCAAAACAACTAAATTTTGATGAAGTGATATCCTACTTTGCTGATCAGAAATCTCGAAAGACACACCTAAAATAGATAGTTTTTTTAATACGAGACATACAGCTTCTATTATTTGTCTTACTCATTTTTTTAGTAAATAGCTTTCGTCGATATATTCTTTCTTGGCTCATTTTATTTTTGCGTATTTTTGGGTAAACTAAAGGGGGCCCGCAAGCTTAGGTGTCCCGGGGCCCGTCTCAGCTCTCGACGGCCCTGCCTTGGAAATACTGTAGAGTTCAATCTATCAATAAATATTAGCGATATCGTATTCATCCATTCCTTTCACCAGCAAACACAGCTGAAATTCTTCAATCAAACCACTACTCCATTTTTCATCGACGAAAGTGAATATCCATGTTTACCCTTCCATTTCAATAACTTCTACGATCCGCCAGTATTAAAACAAAATCGTATCCGACGAAACTGATGGGGGCCGTTTTAATGGGAAACCAGAGAGAGTTCGGAATTCACAGAGATTAAAACGTCTCTCCCGACTGATCAGAAACCCATGCGAGACGGAAGTAATCTCAGCGGATGGGAAAAAGATGACAGCAGATCAAACGGCGACACCCAGCCACCTATGACGCACGTCAAAAGAAGCAGTGGCTTTGCTCGTGAGATGAATTGGCCTGAATCGTTTGCGTATTTGGGGTGTATAATTTAAGGGAAGCAGGATATCGAATTGAGAACCAAATCAGGGTCTCATCTCCGATAGAGGTACTTCGAGTTTGTTCTGAGAAATGAGATTATTGTCGATAGAATCATCGAGTGAGGAGAAGTCAGAAGATAGAGTGATTACTCGCAATAAGAAAAAGTGTTAGATTGAAACTTCAAGAAATACTCACATTGAAGTAAAATTACAAATGATTATTTTAAATTCTGAAAAGAAAATTCGTTTAATGAGAAAGAGGAAATAACATAATCGTATTTCTCCATAATGTAAATAGCAAAACAACACTTAAGCCGACCAGTACTCCATCAGGCTATGCAATGACAACATGATAAAATGCGCATTTCGAAAACATCAAGTCTTCAATTTGTGTACAGTAAGGTAAATTTCGCTTCTAGTATACAAGTTGTAACTTAAGTACGTTAAAATATTCAAGTGACGTATTGCTGAGACAATTTTAAGAAAAAAAAGTCTATATAAACTTGTGTTGTGTTGTGTTGTGTTGAAATTGAATTTTTTGTTAGTTTTTTGAAAATGACTGTTGCAAAAAATAAGTTATTTGCACAACATTTGGTACCCGGGAAATCATAACTCTGTATTAATTTTCGTGTAACATCTAGAGGGCGCTGCGTACGCTGTCATTATTTCTTTCAAATTGCCCTAACATTTTTGACAGTATGCTTTTGGTTCTTTCCATGGAAAAACCTAATTCCCACACCTCTTCCAAGTGAAAAAGGTACAATTCCTCAACAACGCTGGAGGTGATCGTTTTCGAGATATTTACAATTTTCTATATCGATGCATATTACATAGCTCCTAGGGCGCTAGGTGAAGTTGCTGAGAACATTACAAAAACTAAGTATGTGGTAGATCTCGTCTAAATAAACAACTTTTTTTCCATGAAATTTTCATCGATAAATGCTTCGTTTTCGAGATACACATTATTGAAATTTTTCAAAACATGGTTGGTTTTTGTCATAAGTTTTTTGCAATTTTAGTTATTTCCATCAAACTTTATATGCAGTATACCCGGAGAGACTTCTTCTCAACTGATCTTTATCAAAGTGCTTGATCAGTAGAGCCAAATTTGAGTTCAATAATTTTCGTCACTCTCCTCTGGCAAGTTAAGTTAATTAAATCGAGTAGGCTATGAACGTTTGTTTATCAAGATAGAAGTTTGCTGACAATTGACAGCAATTATATCCGTATCTTATTCAGTGAGTACAGGCACTTACGCTACGTGATTTCCAACCACGTATTGAATTTGCTCAATGGCTTCAATGAAAAGTCGAACAACATCCCCAGATTTTATTGAGAATCATCTTCACAGATGAGGGTAATTTTTCCTGAAATGGTATCATGAACTTCCATAACAACCACATCTGGGCGGAAGATAACCCACGTGCGATAATGCAAACTCATTTCCTAGACAGACTCTCTTTTAATGTATGGGTGCATAATTGGGGATTAATTAATTGGACCCTATTTTCTCTCCTTACGTTTGAATGGAGATGCTTACCAAAATTTGTTGGAACTCGAGCTTCCTCAGCTTATGGAAGATGTTCCCATTGGTCTCCGAAATCACTCTTGGTTTATGCACGATGGAGCCTCTGCTCATTTTAGTCTGGTAGCAAGAGATGTCTTAGACGTGGCATATCCCCAACGATGGATCGGCAGAGGAGGCCCTCAGCATTGGCCCCCGAGATCACCGGACCTTAATTTCGTCCATTTTCTCTTTTGGGGACACCAAAAATCACTCCCGGCATTCTTCAACGGGTGCGGAATTCTTCGATGAGGAGAGCAGAAGCTTGTATTACTGTTGGGGGTCGTCACTTTGAACAGATTTTGTAATAGTTGTTACGTTCAATTTTTATATGTTTAATTGTCTAATAAATAAAATAGTACTTCTCCGAATTGTTTTTTTACATACTCCGAAATGTAGCACTTTCTAAATGAGTAATTAAACCTGAAACATTTTTTTGATTCGGATTGATATAGCAGTTTGATAATGCTCAGTTGAGAAGAAGTCTGTCCGGTTATACTACATATACAGTTTGATGAAAATAACTAAAATTGCAAAAAACGTATGACAAAAACCAACCATGTTTTGAAAAATTACAATAACCTTTATCTCGAAAACGAATAATTTTTCGATAAACATTTTATAGAAGAAAAGTTGTTTATTTTGACGAGGTCTACCTCATACTTAGTCTTTGAAATGTTCTCAGCAACTTCACTTAGCGCCCTAGGAGCTATGTATTATGCATCGATATAGAAAATTGTAAATATCTCGAAAACGATCACCCCCAGCGTTGTTGAGGAAGAGTGCTTTTTTACTTGGAAAAGGTGTGGGAATTACGTTTTCTCATGAAAAGTAACAAAAGTTTACTGTCCAAAATATTAGGGCAATTTGAAATAAATAATGACAGCGCACGCAGCGCTCTCTAGATGTTACATGTTTTGTAGTTGTCATTTCGAATTATCAAACATTGACAAAAAAATCATGATCTCCGACCACAAAAATCTCCATATCAGAAATTTCGTCCGCTATTTTGGAGCCGCTACGTTGAATTATCAAAAAAATTATGAATTCCCAAACCCAAAAGCTTCTATATACCAATTTTGATTGGAATTGTTTCAGAAATCACGGAACTCGTCCAACATTCTGGAGCCGCCTCTTGGTTTTTCCTAATACAAAAATTTTATGGAGTATTGTCCCTCAAGTGATGAACACATGTTGTTGAAAAAAGCTAATAATTGTGAAAGCTCTAATATTCCATAGTTTCGATCGACCCGAATAAGTTTTATTTTTTCCCATTCCCGATCCGACCCTGTGGCAGATGTTATACTGGTTATATGATACTCTTTCTTTTCCTCACCAGTCGTGTGGGAGGAGCAACCTGAGGGGAGTGTCATTTAAAAAAAATCAGTTCTATTTCTGAATCCAGAATTGTAAGTAATGATTAGTTTTACTGGTCGACGGCTGAACCAAACCGTCATTAGTTGACTTTTATAAAGCTGGAGATTTCTCATTTCAAATGGAATAATGCAAGGAAACCCATTTTGCAAAAACAACACATTTTTGAAAAATTATTTTAAAAAAAGGAAATATGTAGGAGAAAAATAAGAAAGTCGTTTAACTAAGTGAATGATAGACTTCGATACTGAAATGAAACAACACCAAAATATTCGAACGTTTTGATGGTGGAACTGAACGAAAATCCCCAAAAATGGGGGAAATGTCCTTTTCATTCATTTAAAACTCAAAGAATTTTTTTTCGTAATTTTTATATTTATACAATCATACAACCCTTCATCACTCAGAAAATCGTTTCTGACTCCCCTTTTTTCAGGAATGAAGACCCTTAATACGAAATTATGATTACCCGCGTCAAAAAAAAACCAGGTGCCAACTTATATGTCACTTGAATATTTTTTTACGTACTTAAGTTACACCCTGTTTAGTGTTCCCATTAAAAATCGTACATAAACCGTATGGAAAACATTCAGGAGAAGTTTTTTTGTTGAAAACGCAAATATACCGAGTCAAATTCAAATCAATGATCCCATTCGACCACTCCGAACAAACCATTCATTGGTTATCGGAAAAAAACAATTTTTTTAACAATCACTCATACCCTATGGGAGAACTGAGTCGTCTCAAAATTCTCCTTTACTCCTGTTTGTCTTTATTGCAAATGGTTTTTCATAATCTATCCGAAAAAGTGTTGTTATGCCTACAGCCAATTGTTTTAGTTTACGAGATATTACTTTTTTTCTGACATATTTGACAGTTATGAGTTTTTCAGAGTAGTGCTGTAACTGTCACATTTTTCAGATAAAAAATAAAATCTCGAAGACTAGTGAATTCAAAAATATAATGAAATATAGGGTGTCTCATTTGAAATAAGGAAGTTGCCCTTTACTTCTGGAATAACAGAAAGAGAGCGAAAATTGAAAATATTTCAGTTGAAAAGGCTATATTGTAAAACCCACTATCACAAAATTTCAAGTTTTTATTTTGAATAGTTCTCCATATATATCCGTCATGAAAGACCCTGTATATGTTTCAAGAACTAACCGAATAAACTTACTTTCTCACGGTGTCTGTTGCTCCTCTATGGCTCCATGTATATTTTGTTAAATTAAAATTTCTGTAAATGAATTTTCATCGAACGAACATTATTATTAATACGGAAATCCACCTGTCTCGTTTCCAATACCTCATCTCTAAATGAAAACTCCTGGTCATGTTGATTTTTTACCACAGAAGCAGAGTATTTTATAGTAAAAGTTAGGCAATTTAGAACTTCAAAATGTACTCTCAAAGCAACACAATCTCTCTTTTATTGCAATGCTGGAAATGAAAAAGTTTGAGTATACAGAATTTGACAACGCATCCAACTCGTATATTAAACACAACTGGAAACATTCCAGCAATTCTGCAACTAAAACTCCCTTCCAAAGAGACGTGTCACAACGCAATTTCCACGCCGTAAGTGAAAAATGAAATATTTCCACATAGGTAGCTGCCATTGAATTCCTCAGAGTATACTCGTATCTGCTACTCGTATATTGCTGTCTCATCTCCCGAGGATCGAATATGGATGATAAGTTCAGTTGGCATCATTATTCTTGTTAGTTCTCACACTCATATCTGTATTAAAATACGTGACTCTGGTAATCGAAACCATTCACAGATCTGTGTATGTTGAATATGTGTTCCATTTATTTATGCAGCAGTTGAGTTCTACATAGTAGCAAAGTAATTATACTGGTATGTGTGTGATATGATGGACGATTCCGGTTCCATCTACAAAGATAGCAGGTGCTTAATAAACTGTGAGAGGAATAGAAATAAATCTCTTGAATGTACTCCAATCTTCTCTGGAATTCAATAACTACTTTTCTCCACGACCTTCATCGAATTAGACAATACTGAAATAAAATTTGATTACAGTGCTATAACATTCACATAAATCAATATCCTTTATGCTATTAAATATTCAGTCAGCCAGAAAAAAGTCAACGAATTATCGGTTTTCCTAGAGAATCATCAGGTCTTATTTTGTTGACTGAACATTGGCTTGCTCATAATGCACCTTTTTCCTTACCTCATTTTACAGAAGTGTCAAGATATAGCAGAACTAAGAATTAGGACAAGGAAACACCATGATTCTTCAGACTAACTCACTGAATGTCAATTTTGTTAACGTGGAAAAGGTCAACTATTATTTAGAAGAAAAATCATTTGAATTTTATTTGTTACATTCACAAGTATCAAATATGTATGAATTATGTTTGTTTGAAAGTGGTTGACCATGTATTAGTGTTAGTAGAATTCTTCTGGTTTTCCATTGTCTATAAACAAATAATGTGGAATGTGTGGAAGCCAATTATCACCCAGCCAGATCGATTGGGATTTCAATAAAAAAACTCGCCAAAAAAAGGTCGTTGTATCTCATTAATTAACATTGATGACCTGAGAGAAACCCCACGAAGATCATAATTACCTTTATAACAGAAACATTAGTTGCATGCATTCACACACTTGGTAACGACAGTATATGTTAACTGTTGAAGCGTCGAGACTTAAACACATGCAAAGAATTTATTTTCTTTCTTTATAGACAATGGAAGTCTAGAAGAATTCTCATTCTTGTGATATATCAAAAAAAAATCAGGAAAGCAAATTACCATATGATATATCAACTTGTAGCTAACGAAGATTGGTACCATGTTTCAGAACAAACAGATGTAAACACTACATGCCAACATATGAACGATACTCTCTCCTTTTCGACGTAATTGTTCCCCCAAAATATAATCGTACCCATAGATACCCACCCTGGATCACACCATATATTATAAAAAATATTCAGAAGAAATATCGAGCCCACAAAACTTCAAAAACTTCAACACATGTTTTTATCGTGAGCAATTTATCTCGCCAGGAGCTGAAGTCAAACTACAAAATAAATGAATGTAGCCTATAAAAACTCCATCGATGAGAGTGAAAACAGTATAAGCGCAATATTGGCTAACTTCTTTGAATCCAACAATCTTTTGTGTGATAGACAAAATGGTTTCAGGAATAATAAATCAACAAATCGAGCTACTTATCTGGCATTATGTAGGGTAATTGAATCCCTCAATGAGAAACTTGTAACCACTGCTGTCAATCTCGATCTGTCAAAGGCTTTTGATAGTGAAGACCACCTGCTGTTGGATAAAAAAATATCACTTTGTGGCATTAGAGGGTTAGCAATAGCCCTAATCACTTCATATCTCGAAAACAGATATCAATGTGTAACTGAATTGAATTCTAATGGTCTTCTTATATCTGAAAAACTACTGATTACTCGGGGTGTTCCTCAAGGATCAGTGTATATACTTCTCACCACTAATGCTTCTGAAGTTCAATATGCTGATGACTGCACGATTATATTCAATACCAATGATATGGAAACTAAATAATATAATATAACTGAATACACTGGAGGAATATTTTACAATCCATAATCTGAAGCTGAATAAGAGTTAAACTCAAATCATTCCCTTTTCTAAATTAGGTAATTTTATCAGCTTCAACCATGTTACAACTATCTTAACTCCATCTAGAATCTCTTTTCTTGGTATCACGTTTGACTAGAAGCTAGATTGATATTAGTGAACTTTTGAAAAAACTATCAATGAAACTGTATGCTTTGAAAGTGATTTCGCAAAATATATCTACAGACGCAGCATTGCTAGCATATTATGCCTACGTACAGAGTCATATTAAATATGGTATGATTTTCTGCGGAACTTCTACAGATGTTAAAGAAGATATCCATTCTTTAGAAACGTTACTTGAACATGTTTAATATTCCATTGAGATACAGTTGTAGACCATTATTCATGGATAAGAAGATTCTTACTTTAACCAGTGTTTTGATCTTTGAAGCTGTTCTATTCGTTACTGAAAATACAGGGCGTCAATTTGAAAACTTCCCACCCTTAATATCTTCCTTCCAGTAAACAATATGAGTAATCGAAAAAACAGGTCAATTTTATTGTCAAGGGGGACACTTTCACGGACTATTTGTAGCCTTCGTGGTTCAACCCCCTAGGAGGGGTAGATGTTACCCTTAGAATTTTAAATGGGAAGGGGGGTCAAGTGGCACATCATTTTGATGGGCGTTCAATTCTTGTTCCAATGGTACCCTGACTTATTATTTTGTGATGAGCATTTTCAGAAAAATTGCGTTCTAAACTAACAGAAGTAATTATTAGAACGCCTATACTGAGATGCATTATTGTATTGACTCCCTTTAATAAAAATGGTTAGAAGAGTAGGTGGCACCGCTCCAACCCTTGAATGACAGGAATAAATTTATTACGCATGGGATTTTTTATTTGGTCGTTATTTTCCTTCTACACAATAAAATTTAATTTGCGAGAAAGACATTTCCAACATAAAATCTACTTACGCTTATCTTATTAGCTGTTCGAAATGTTGCCCATTTTGCTCTAAACAGTAATACAGTCTGTTTTCGAACTCCCCTCTAACATTACGGAAAACTTCACTAGGAATTGACCGGCATGCTGCTGTAATTCGTCTTTTAAGTTCGTCAATATCAGAAGGTTGTGTTTTATAAACAACGGATTTAAGATGCCCCCAAAGAAAGAAATCTAAGGGTGTTAAATCCGGTGATCTCGGAGGCCATTCAACTGCTCCCCTTCTGCCAATCCATCTACCCGGAAATCTCTCGTTTAACCACTGTCGGACGGGAAGAAAATAATGAGGTGGAGCACCGTCCTGCCGGAAATGTAACAGATCCTCCTGCAAAAGTTCATTACCTTCTGCATCAATTTGAGTTTCTAGCTCGTGAGTTATAAGAGGATCGATAGTCTCTTCAAGCATATCAAGGTACAGATTGCCAGTCAAGTTTTCTTCCAGAAATAATGGACCAAGAATGGCATTTCCAAGAATACCAGCCCAAACATTAACTTTTTGTGGGTGTTGTGTATGCCCTTCCCGAAAAATATGTGGGTTTTCGTCACTCCAATAGCGACAATTTTGTCTATTAACATTGCCATTCAGAAAAAATGAACACTCATCGCTGAAACAGATGTTTAACAGAAGATTAGGGATGGTATTGACTCGATGAGACATGATTTCACAAAACTCTATTCTTCTATCATAATCATCCTCGTGGAGCTCTTGAAGAATCTGCATTTTATATGGATGAAAGTTATGCATTTTCAATGCTTTTCTTATAGTCTCGCGTGACATTCCCGTCTGTTCTGATACTGATCGCAAGGAGCTCGTGGGCTCTGCAGCAAATGTTCCCAAAACTTCAATTTGAGCTGCTTCATTTAGTACTCTGGGGTTATTTCTTTTTTCATTTGTCACTGAACCAGTTTCGTAAAACTTATTCACCAAATCAAGCACATACCGGTGACTTACATTACAATTTGGATGTCTTTCGTTAAAAAGACATGCCGCCCTTCGTGCGCACTTTCCAACTTCGCCATAAATTACAATCATTTCAATTCTGTCTTGAAGAATGTAAACCATTTTTACACTTTTATACACTTATTAAAGTAATTCCTAAACAGCCCAACAGGTACAACGGTATTCACAATACTACCACATAGTTCAAATTTGCTAATCAATTTTTTGCCGGAAAACAGAAACTTTTTACAGCAGAAGTAGCAAAAAAGGAAGGCCATCTGTACAATTTCTGCGATGACACTTAAAAATTCAGCATTTAATAAACACAACTTTACTACCATCTACGTTTTACTATTAGACTACTTTTTTATGTAAAGTGTTTGGAGCTAATGGCTAATGTTACCCCTAATAAAGGGTTGGAACGGTACCTAATATTCTAACCAGTTCTGGCCAAACCATGCATCTCAGTAAAGGCGTTCTAATAATTACTTCTGTTAGTTTACAACGCAATTTAATAATAATAATAATAAGAACAAGAATTGAACGCCCATCAAAATGATGTGCCACTTGACCCCCCTTCCCATTTAAAATTCTAAGGGTAACATCTACCCCTCCTAGGGGGTTGAACCACGAGGGCTACAAATAGTCCGTGAAAGTGTCCCCCTTGACAATAAAATTGACCTGTTTTTTCGATTACTCATATTGTTTACTGGAAGGAAGATATTAAGGGTGGGAAGTTTTCAAATTGACACCCTGTATGTTACTTTACACAGGTTACGACAGAAATCACAATACTCGAAATAAAAGCTATATTTTGAATAGTAGGCCGAACTTTACATATGTGCCCCTTTTGAATGAGAAGTATTTATAACAAATAACCTGATTCATTAAGGACACAGCCTATTAGAAAGCTGAAAACTGAAATGAAAAGCTTACTTTATGAAAAAGAATACTATTCACTTAACGAGTACTTCATAGATACACTAGAGTAGGAGTGGTGATATTTGTTTTATTTGATTTTATTATGTGGTATTTTGTGTTTTTCATTACTGTTTTATCTTGTGATATTATCTATACATCCAATTTTATTTATATTTATATGTGTATGTATGTGTGAATTATATTGGTTTATATGTGTATTTATTTATAATGTGTATGTATAAGTAATGTATGTATGAATATTTGACTTTAGCTAGCTAGAAGTGGGGACAAACCACTGTAGAGTAGGCCAGTTGAATATTTGAAATTCCATCTCGTATATTTGTTATAATTTGTACTGGTCGACTTGATGCATGAAATATCAGCCAAACGCATTGGTGATCCTATATGCCGGTAAAATTTTTCTACATCTCTATATTAACGTAAGCGTAAGCTCCAATGTTTTGCTTTTGGATATACCGTTTCCACAGTCTACTATCGTAATTTATTTTGAGTTGACAAGAGATTTTGTTCCCACGATTAGGACCACGCACGTTTCTTATGGAAAATGGCTTTTCGTGAATTTTTCCGAATTTTTGGTATGGTGTAGATCTGGATGCACTGATCAAAAGTGTCCATTGCCATAAACTCAAAAAATTGACAGTTTTCGAGATATGGCTGTACCAATATAATTTTTTTTGCATTTTTTGGATTTTGACACATAATCAGTTCACTCTCATACTTAGGAAAAACCGAGTTTCAATGATTTCACTGCAGGAATCGATTGAAAAATTATTCTTTCTTCGTTTCAGATACTGCCATTTGAAGAAATTATTATACACTGCTCGTCACTGACGATGTAACTGGTCTATTATTTTCAATTTCTATAGTCCAGTTTTTGTAGAAACAAAAACTTCTGAATTGCTCAAGGTATCACAGAGTCACATTTATTCAACACCTTTAGATAGGGGCACTAGAAAAATAATATTCGATACACACTATAGGAACTGAATCTGAGATACTTTTTATTTAAATAGTTTCCTAGTCGTCAAAGAAATAGTGGTAAATGCAAAATGAGCATATAGAAAATCGTTCATAATAGGCTGACGACATAAATACTGGTATCGAATGCAGTTTGTTTATACCGAGTGTTAAATATCAATAGAAACAAGAGAATACATACCCAATAATCATTTCTAATCGCTAATCGAACCGTTAAGGCAAACGGATCCGTGAAAATGTCTGAATTTTTGATATGATGTGGATATGGGCCACAATCTAGAAAACGAAAAAAATCAGATATTGATACGGCCATATCTTGAAAACTGTCCATTTTTGTAGTCTGTAGCAATAGACACTTGATCAGTGCATCGAAATCCACATCATATAAAATATTCAGACATTTTCACGGATCCGTTTGCCTTAACGGTTCGATTAGCGATTAGAAATGATTATTGGGGATGTATTCCCTTGTTTCTATTGATATTTAACATTCGGTATAAACAAACTGCATTCGATACGAGTATTTATGTCGTCAGCCTACATTATGAACGATTTTCTATATGCTCATTTTGCATTTACCACTATTTCCTTGACGACTAGAAAACTATTTTAAAAAAAGTATCTCAGATTCAGTTCCTATAGTGTGTATCGAATATTATTTTTCTAGTGCCCCTATCGAAAGGTGTTGAATATATGTGACTCTGTGATACCTTGAGCAATTCTGAAGTTTTTGTTTCTACAAAAATTGGACTATAGAAATTGAAAATAATAGTCCAGTTACATCGTCAGTTACGAGCAGTGTATGATAATTTCTTCAAATGGCAGTATCTGAAACGAAGAAAGAGTTATTTTTCAATCGATTCCTGCAGTGAAATCATTGAAACTCGGTTTTTCCTAAGTGTGAGAGTGAACTGATTATGTGTCAAAATCAAAAAAAATGCAAAAAAGAATTACATTCATAGAGCCATATCTCGAAAACTGTCCATTTTTGGAGATTTTGGCAATAGACACTTTTGATCAGTGTATCCAGATCTACACCATACCAAAAATTCGGACAAATTCACGGAAAGCCATTTTCCATAAGAAACGTGCGTGGTCCTTTGACAGCGTTGCGATTTCCTGGAGAAATATGCGAATCCAAATGATAATGATTCATTTGTTACAATACTTGATTTATCCACCAAACCCTTACCAACTTTTACAAAATCAGTGTTTTTCTCCTTTATGTTTCTAAACCTAATTAAACTCGAAACATTCGATTGTTGAACTTATCTTGTATGCAAAACTTAATGAAAATTTCAATTGTGCCGTCTTGTGGAAATACTGAGACATCGATTATAGCGGAGTTCATTTCCTTTTGAGCATTCCGAATTAAAACAGGATCATAATTCATAATAACGAGCGAGTATCTTGCATATTCTATATAAACTGATTAAGTTTCTGAGATTGGTGATTCTGCTCGAACAATTACGGAAATCAATTAAGACTGTACTGAAGGCAGAAATGGGGGTCATTTGCATAGCTAATTAAGATGCTATTTTATGCACAAACGAAAAGTTCATTCAAGAAATTCTCCGTGAAAAATATTTTATTTTGTTTTGAAGACGAAACAGGCGAATTCAATTTCAGCTCCTGAAGATGGCCAAGATATGATTTTGAAGTACTCATTTCTTATTTTTATATTTACAATTTTAAAATCATTCTATACTAAATTTTAATATTACATTACACAGCTACACATTCGTCTTTTATATTTATAATAGTTACATAAGGAATTATATGACACTATCCAATTTCGACAGTAATTTTTCATGACGGATGGTTTTTTATCTGAATATTCAAGTATTTGGGTAACTAAGTTGAGTATGGCATAAGAAGATGAGTTCCCAATATCACGGACCTCGGAGATAAAAACGAGAGTGCCGCAAGGGTCAGTTATAGGTCCAATTCTGTTTTTATAATATGTCAGTGATCTACCAAATCTGGAAATTCTTTGCAAACTTACGTTATCTGTCGACGATACTAAAATCTGTAAGACCGTTGAAGACCTTAACGAAAAAATATCTCGCGATATAAAAATTGTCAAGGATTGGTGTGATTCAAACCTCTTGTCTTTTAATATCACCAAAACTAAAATAGTCTACCTTAGTAATCTTCATTATAGGATATATCCTAATCTTACAATAGAAATAATGAATAAAAAAAATAAAATGTTAACATTCAAATGTGAATAGAAATAACATAGTAATTGAGATTACCTAGTAAAATACATGGAAATAAGAATAAGAAAAATATAAAAATATAGAAATACATACATACACAAATATAAACAAATATATTCCAACCAATTAACGCTCTAGATATTCTTTCAATTTACTTTTAAATCCCTTCGCAGTATTTTCCACTTTAATAACTTTTGGTAAATTACTAAATTCTTGTAGCCCTTTATAGAATAAATTTTTCACACCACTACCAGTGTGGGTTCTATATATATATATATATATATATATATATATATATATATATATATACATTACTAAGTTCATGGGTTGAACCGCGTTGAGAGTTTATAACTCGACGTTTCGGCTCCTGCTTTGGAGCCATTTTCAAGAGTGTGACTGCGAGGCCTCTATCTGCCTACTCCTCGAGTCGTGGTCTTGAGAGAGATCAAGGAGTTGAGAGATATCAAGGTCTCAACCTGCCTACTCCTTGATCTCTTTTGAGATCTCTTTTGAGATCAAGGAGTAGGCAGGTTGAGACCTTGATATCTCTCTAGACTACGACTCGAGGAGTAGGCAGATAGAGGCCTCCCAGTCACACTCTTGAAAATGGCTCCAAAGCAGGAGCCGAAACGTCGAGTTATAAACTCTCAACGCGGTTCAACCCATGAACTTAGTAATGTACATATTTCTGACCGCGGAAACCTTTCCGAACATATATATATATATATATATATATATATATATATATATGAAATATATATGAAAATAAGCATTTGATCTTGTCTGGTGTTCATGTATTTGATTATTGAAAACAATAAATTCATTAAAATATGTTGGTTGGAGTCCTTTTGTTATTTTGAATATGAAAACCATCGTTAGAAAAAACAATCGATTTGAAATTGACAGCCACTGAAAATGATTCTCATACCTCTATTCTGAATTAAATGTATTAAATGTACTCTTGGCAATACATACTTGGAAAATGATATCGTTGAGAGCAGAGATTGTGCCAGATTCTTGGGTTTGTATACTGAGCAAGAATTGAGGTATGATACATACATAAATCAATTTAAAATGAAAATATTAGCTGGATGTTATGCAGTCAGAGTAATTGCTAAAGCACTTGATGAAACTTCTGCTAAAACTGCATATTATGCATTGGTTGAGACCTATTTGAGGTATGGAATACTCTTTTGAGAAGTGTGTAGCCTCAGGCTTGCTAGAGTCAGTCTTCAGAATACAGAAAAGAGTTATAGGAAATATTTGTAAAGTTGGACCACCATAAGTAATATAGTACTGACCGTGGTTGCTCTTTTCATTTTGGAAACTGTTTGCCTTGTAAGAAAACAGATTCTGAAATTCAATATCAATTCTTCTTGTTATTCTAGAAGACAAAGCACTACAAAAAACTATGAAACTACCCATATCTTCGTCCTCTCTAGTTGGGGATTCGTTTATTTATACGGAGTTGAGATGTTTGATTGTTTGTTAGTCAAGACTCTAATGCAGATATCGATTATTTAAAAAAAAAACACAAAAAATTTTGTAGCGATAATCTGTCGATTGAATAATTGTCTCATTTACTTCGTCAGTATACGTCTTTTTTTCATTTTTATTGCATTTGTACATAGTTAAGTGTGAATACGAAGTATGTATTAACCTTTCTCAACAAGATTTTCAATCCGAGACGAAGAATTGTATTTTTTATTTTTGCCATTAAAGTAGCTAGAATCATTTTTCACAAAAATTGCATGATCGACTTAATAAATTTTCGAATGTACTACTTTTTTATTTTCTGCTAATGTGATAAAACCAGTACTCTGTGTAATGTGACTAGTATTATTTTTATCTATACAAGATTTCGTTTTTCAACAATCAAGTATATTTTTTATTATTATCATCATTATTCTCATAGTTACGTTTCCATCTGCACAATGTAGTCGATACACTGCTGTTATAGTTATATGCATGGGATGGATTGTCATGGTAACTGAACAATCATCAATACATTCTCGTCGGTTACATACAAATCCTGAAATTCCGTACAGTGGATTCAAAGAGGTATCAGAGCTTGAAATACGATTGTTCGAAAACAATTATACTGAAATCAGTCGGATTAAATCCAACTAACTAGTTTCAGATATTTTCCAGAAGCAGACAAGCATGCAATTCGACAATGCATTGTTGCATAATGAATCCGTTGAAAACTGGCCATTCACTGGAAAAACGTGATATTTCAATAATTAAATTTCCCTCTATTGGTGCAATTTCTGTGCGATATCCGAGAGAGAAATCCGGAAACGAAATAACGCGCTATGTGTTACTCCCAAGGCGATTTCCAGATTAAAAATGGTCCAGAATGAAACAATCAGCAACGGGCAGTAACAGTACAGTAGACTGAGATGATCAATCACGGCGAAATGAAATTTAAAATAAAACAATACAGTGGACGGAAGAGATTTCTAGGGGAATAAAAATATTACAGAATGGATGAACATGTTTATCAGAAGAATAATAAAAATCAGACCTATCGTTATGGTAATGGGTGGGGGACGCAAGCATCAGTGACTAGGCCCCAGTGGGCCCTTTTCGCAAACCCCGGCATCTTCACTGATCTCATGGCAGATACCTACTCGAACCTCTTCGACCTTCTTATGAAAGTCGAAATATCCCTCCATTGCAATGAGTGCAATTCCTCCTACTTAATAATGGCATCTCTGAAGAAGTTTTGTCTGAGCCTGCCATAAATACCAAATTCGCACAGGAAGTGGAAGAAGTCTTCACCACATTCTGTGCATAGTGGGTCTGCCTCAACTCTGATGGGATGTCTCCTGAGACTCTCACCAAGACTCTGAGTTCTTTGCGGCTCAGCTTCAGTATATTGGCCTTCCTTGCCCTGTCGAGCCCAGATATAATCTGATTCGTCTGCCTGCAGCCGTCTATTCCTCTCCGCTCTTTTCCTAATGTATCAACGGCCCACTCATTCAGTTCAGTTGTTACCTGTCTCCTTGTTATGCCGAGTGCGGGTTCGGGACCGTAGTAAGGTTTCCCGGCTCATTGCTTTCAATCCATGCATGGCTCGGGACCCACAACAGTGTTATTTCCTTTTCAGTCGCAAGACTCTCCAGGGCATCTCTGCACTCCTGAACCAGTATTGGTCTGGTTCTGGATGCATTCAGAGCTCTGATGGCGGCCTGACGTTCCATCAGACCTGTACATCATTCTCTGGGCCGGACCTCACCTCTTCCATTCTGGTTGCCTCCAGGATGGCACACACCTCTGCTTGAAAAACTGTTGTCAGAGAACCTAGTTCATATTCCCCTTTCTCTCCGTTTTCCAGGTAAACTCCTGCTCCGGCTTGTTCTTCCTCCAGTTTGAACCCGTCCGTAAAACAGACCAGGCTTTCTGGGGGAAAGATGACCCTTTTCTCTTCCCACTCTCTCCTGTCTAAGATCTCCTGCGAGATCGTCATTTTCCATCTAATTCTATCATCTGCCTGTATCACTCTGATAACGGATAGTGAAATTTCTTTGTCCGCTACCACAGCAATTTCGGTGTGCCCTATGTACCCCTCTCCTCGCCAGCTCCCTGAGTCCCGTATTCCCAGATAGAACGCCATCGCTTTCTTCTTTATACAAATTGGAAGCGACGGCAGACCCATTGGGGCGTATAGGGCTGCCGAGGGGGTCGTCCCCATCGCGCCGATTATTCTCCCTCTAGCTAGTCTTTGAATTTTTCCTAGCTTGTTGATTGTGGTTAACTAGTCCACTCTCGGCCATCAGACTACTACTTCATATGGGATCCTGAGTTCGATTACCGCCGTGTAGATCCTGTAGAGAATGTGAGGATTGAGGCCCCACACCCCTATTAAAACGAAAAAGAATTGGCACTTTAAATGTAGGATCTTCAATTGAATGGTTACAAAGACCACCGCCTTCTCGACTATACGATCGACGTGTGGCAACCAAGTTAGCGTCGAGTCCAGAACCACCTCAAGGTATTTCACCTCTCTAGCCAGCTCTAGGTGTCTTCCACCCATTACTGGTGATCTGAACCCATCTACCTTTCTTCTCTTGGTGAAGAGAATCATCTGTGTTTCAGTTGGATCAACTGCGAGGATGACTTCCTCGCACCACCTCCCTATTTTCCTGCATGCCAACTGCATCTGGTCACGGACCACACCTAGGAAAGGGCCCGTCATCAGGACCAGCCTGTTGTCGGCGTATTCCTTGGTGTAGAAATCGTTGGAGGCTAGTCTCTTAAGAAGTTCGTCAATGACTAGACACCAAAGGTGAGGGGAGAGATAGCTACATTGCAGGCAGCCACCCTTCACTTTGGTGTCAGCCTGGCTCTCTCCCAGAGACTTTCCTCCGCTCGATGGCCAGCTACCCAGAAAATCAGCGTAGGAGGAGTTCCCCTAATCGGCAATGCATTGCAGTTGACGTCTATTCTTGCCTTATCGAAGGCACTCTCCACGTCGAAGAAGACTCCGAGAGCCCATTCCTTAGAATGGAGTGCATTTTCTACTCTTCCACTAATCAGACTCATACAAGTGTTCCAGACCCGTTGGTTATCTTCAGTACGGTGTAGTCAAAAGCGAAGATGGAGTCAACAACAGGGAGCCAGCTACACATTCAATAAGGCATTTAGAAACTTCACTTCAACATCCTCTGAGACAAAGTGAAAAACCAAATCAGAAAGGTATTGTCGAAAATGGAGTAGTAAGTGGGTTGAGCCTCCGTTGGAAAAGTGACCGCTTACTTGTGCTTCAGATAAGGGAAAGATGGGTTATAGTTTCTTTAAATGAACAACTGTTATTACAAGAGTTATCCCAAACACAGAGATGCACTAGATAGTTTGTATAAAATGATCAACGTATATTCATCGATATAGGTGGAGTAAATGCATTTGAGCTGTACGTTGATAAATATGATAACGAAAAATAAAAAAGGTTAACATGGACACGATCAACCAGCCATAGATATAGTGCTAACAAAATGTTCAGGAAATTCTGAAGATGCAGAGCCAACTGAAAATCCCAGGAAATGTGGAATATGTAAAATTTGCAGTCGATCTTCCGTCAGAAATTCAACATCGAAATGAGATAAATGCACAATTTTGTCTTTAAGGAACATTCAAATATTTTTAAAAAAGTGGTAGTAGTACTTTATTGTTATCCCAAGAATTTCACAAATTTCCACCATTGACTGTTATTTGTTTTTTTTTATCACAGGATGATTATTTATTACATTTATTTTTACACATTGAAAATTAAATACATGAAATTAATACAAGTATAATTCGTAGCAAATAAAAATATAATTAATGCTACCTAACCTTTAGATTTTGTATCCAGAAGAGTTAGTTGAAATTGATATAATGAAATTTTTTGATTACGAGGATCAATGAATCCAATTAAAATTCAAGAAAGAATATATTTGTTGATTTTACTCTTGAAAATCGTCACTTTTTTTTCAGATGGAAGTGAATTGTAAATTACTATGCCATCATGGTATATTGATTTTTTCCCGAAGTTAGTCCTGAAATTTCCCACGATTAGACAGTTTGCTTGTCTTGTTTCATGATCGTGTATACTATTCACTTCTGTGAAATTTAAATTAGAAGCTTCCTGTTCAATTCTAATGAAATCAATAAATGCATAAATTTTCACTTTATATAGAGATTTCAAATCCAGTAAACTGTTTAGCTCATACAAGTTGGCGGTTGGTTCTAAAAATAGTAAGTTGTAAATACATTTTAATGATTTATTTTGAAGTTTTTTAAGAGGTCTCAAGACTGAAATATTAGTAGTTCCCCAAATGGAAATCAAATACTGTAGGTTGGAGTAAATAAGACAGTAGTAAATATTCTTCAGGTATTTGAAAGGAACGAATTTTGAACAGAACACCAATGAATGTTCGATTATAATTCAAGCACTAGGAAGATTAATAGTGAAAATTAGCAAAGAGCTATTTTCTATTGAAAATTTCATTCATTTTTTACTCTCTGCTAATGCTGTAAATTTCAATACACACCTCTCCCTACATCATAATCGACTTTAAAATGGGCCGTGATTGTTAGAGGACGTTCAATTATAGAAGTAAGCTATAAGCGGATATGCTGACCCACTTACAACCAACCTGAACCTAACCTAGCCTAACAGTATACGAGTTAAAGAACTATGCAGAGTCAATGCACCACCCAGTATTCAAATATCGACCACTCGTCTCACTTAACTGTCAGTTGTGACCTCGTCAAGTGCACATATAATAGTCCAGGAACCAGAGGTTTTAACCTAACACTAAAGCCAATAGAGATTATTTTTGGCATACGATCAGTTTTTGAGGAGTACTTTGACAAAAAAAAAAGTTCTGTAAGCGAGCACCTATGGAAACTGGGGAAAACCCGTAAAATCGGTATTCCATCAATAACTCGAAAATTTTGATATAATGTATAAAAACAAACTTGTTGAGCGTAAAAATTTTAACAAAAAAGGTCCAAATATGATTTTTCTAAAATTGCTTCCAATGAGAGATAATTAGCTATAATTGATTTTTTCAGATTTCGAACAACTCGGAAAAGCATAAGCTTTACCCCGACGCTAGACTAAAATATCTGTATCTCCCTTGTTTTTTGCCGAAAATTCATAAACTGAACGGCATTTTATAGTAAAATCCTTCAACAATTACTATATATAGCTGGCGGGTGTTGGCAGATGTTGTTTTATTTGATATTCGAAGGTGAAATAATAATCGAATAATTGACTTAGCTCGACAAGCTGAGTTTGCTCAAAAATTCAGTTGGTCAAATTTGAAAAAAATCAGAGGAACATTCAATCCCAATATCAATCAATCAATCAAACATCTATTGAAGAAGTTTCCTTTCATAATCACACCATAAAAACATTACATCATTGTAAAATACTAACTACCTAAACAGGTCAAACATGAAGAGTAAAAATAATAATAATAAATAAATATAATAAAAAATTCACAACACAATACATATATAAACTGACAATTAAAATCAATGACAAGTAGGAAAAAAACATTATTGTGAAGTAAAATAATGCGAGTCATTAAGAAATGTAATGCTATTGAGAATCAAGAAGAAACTCATCAACAGATTAGTATGCTTTTTGCATCAATAAAAATCTGAGTCGCCTTTTGAGAAGATTGATATTAGAGGATTTAATGTCATCACTAAGCTTATTATATAGCTTAACCCCACGGCATAAGGGATGATTCTGCGATACTGTCAATCTTCTGTATGGTTGACATAGAATTATTTCTTGTGAATAATTATTTCTAGTGAAATGTTCATGGATTTCTACATTTTGTGAAAGTATTGAAATAATGTTTTTAATATATATCAAAGTTTGGTAAATATACAAACTAGGCAACGTTAATAAATTATGATGCTTGAATAGTGGTCTGCAATGCTCGCTAGGAGATGCACCTGCCAAAATTCTTATTCCTTTTTTTGAATAACGTAGACTTCGTTAGCTTTAACTGATGAACCCCATTGTTCAAGACCAAAAGAAATAACAGATTGAATTAGACTGTGGTATAGAAGTTTGAGAACATCAAGAGATACTGTTTTTCTCAACTGACTTAGTAAATATATATATATATATATATATATATATATATATATATATATATATATATATATATATATATATATATATATGTTTACTAAGCTTAACTTCAACACTGTCAACATGGTTTTTCCAATTAAGTTTATTATCAATGTAGACACCTAAGAATTTAGTACAATTTTTTTGATGTATACTTTCCTTATTTAATTTCACCAAGTAGCTTTGATCAATTGTTATATTTTTTGTTACAAAGTTTAACATTTGATATTTGGCACTATTTAGCAACAGGCCATTTAGGAAACACCACTCGGAAATTTGATCTGTTACTTCCTGGGCTCGGTGGACTGCCTTAGACATAGTTTCCGCAGATACCAAGATATTAGTGTCATCTGCAAAAATGACAGTGATGGATGCTTTTGTACAAAAGTTTGGAAGATCATTAATAAAAATTAAAAACAAAATGGGCCCCAAAACGGAGCCTTGAGGTACCCCTATAAATACACATTTTTTTATCAGAATTAATTCCATTCACACTGACCAGCTGATCTCACCCAATTCAATGCAGAGCCACGTATGCCATAAAACTGCAATTTGTGCAATAGCATATCATGGTCTACGAGGTCAAATGCTTTGCTCATATCAAAAAACAATTCTAAAGTATGCTGTTCGTTATCCAAGATTTCTAGTACATGTTTAATAAGTTGGTCAATTGCACTAAAAGTTGATTTACTATTTATCTTGGGACCAACTAAATCAAGTTTTTCTGTACCCGTTGTTTTTTATATCGTTAATTTTTCAAGAATTATGTGTTTACAACCGATGTAAAAATATCAAAGTGGTGATTTCTGACAAAGCCTAACTGTCATTTTATTGCCAAAACCCTGTACTTTCAGAATATGTATTTGAAAACCTCTGATAACAAAGTTTTCATTCATCATTTTCAATATTTTCCGGAAATTTCCGAGAACGCATCAAATTTCTTCTGATAAGTCTCGCGAGTTTATCTTATCGACTATGATTGTGAAAATCTGTATCTGATAATCTCCTTTTTCTCGCGGTGACTTTTATCATTTTATTGGAAATATCAGGCCGGTTTTATTTTGAAATTCCAAGCGGCAATTTCCCACCTCAAAGTGTATACATATCTGTGTTTTCATTGTATGATTCCGTAAATTATTACATTTGTTAAAAATCATTGAAAGAGGGTGAAGTAACCATAGCATGTATAGGAATGCTGACTTTACGCAGTGTTGCTCTTGAAAGAAATGATGGAAGATACAGGGTCATTAAACATTCATCAGAGTTGCACCGTATTTATTATCAAAAATATACCAAGCGTAGGTGCTAGTTAATAAGAGAGTCTCTCGAGATTTTTTGAATACTGTTAAGAAATAACATCGGCTTCGATAATTGCAACTCTCAAAGCTCTTCTTAGAATTGGCTAGAGAATTCCTCAATCAATCGTCAGTCCAAATTATACTCTATTGTCGAAGATATCAACCATGTTGACAAAGCATGTATCACTTAAATAATATACTATAACAGCTGGTGTAATCAAAATGAGAGTTGAAGTAAAATGGTAAAATGGTTATCACAAAATTAAATTTTGGAATATCGCTATATCGTAAATATGTATTATAGGTATGTACATAAGTTCATTAAAGGCACACCGTTTTTTCATTAATCTGTAATTTTCATTAACTGTCATTAAAATTAAATTTACTTTAAAAATTTTGATTCCTTTATTCACTCGCTTTATTCATTTTATAGGGCTTTTTCTCGAAACAAAAGTAAAGGTAGTGTTACTTACGTAGTTTTATCTCCCAAACACGAATCTGAAAGAAGTTTGTGGGGTCTCTTATACTTTTCGAATTATTACCTTCTTAATCTTGAAAATAGACCATTTTCAAACTTGATTTTCCATCGAAAGATCGCACAAAATGTCTCCTTCTTTTTGTTGATACTTTTTTGATGCCCTCATCTGGGATCATACAAACATGTAAATTTTTGCGCTAAATCAATTACAATGACGTTGTCGAATTTATAGTTTTAAATGTCTCAATGTTATTATTTATAGACTTAACAATAATTACTTTGCGATTTTTATTTTATTTTGACAGGTCTTCATAATTTGTTGATAACTTTTTGTGAATAATTTCTCTCTTTAAGTTTGTCATCATACATTATATCGTTATTTTCAACCCCTTCCAAGTTATCGATGGAATACTGATTATTCCCAGATTTTCCGGGAATTTTTCCCACTTTCCATAGGTGCTCGCGTGCAAAACATTTTTTTCTCAAAGTACTCTTCAAAAACTGCCCGTGTGCCGAAAATCATTTCTATTGGTTTTATTGTAAGCTTTCAGTAACATTTATGCTATAGCGCCTGGACTATAACCAGTGGGTAATATATCATCCCTTCTATCGCTGACCCAAATAGGGCAGATAAAAACTCTCAACATAGTTGAGAAAAACTGTTATATTGCAGGCCAGTAAGGAATTATCTTGAAGGTTGCGTATATGAATGATATAAGAATTGATTTTGCACATTTTAATTTAAATGTAAAGGCAAATAAAGTTCGATGAATAGGAGGTTTCAAACATGAAAGGGGTTGCGATTTGGGAATGCATGTACACCTGAGTATTCAATTCGAGCTCAGCATTTATCGACATTGCAATTTGAAGGCAAATCTCTGGATTTCGGTCTCTCGATAGGAAGTGCATCTTATCAACTGGGTGTTGAAATTGCTCTCCAGGAGCGCATCCATGTACGAGGCACTATATTATATCTTATAACACATTATATACACGTTGGTGCAAAAACGTTTCTGTCATATTGGGTAATCCTTGTTACTGAAAGATAGACAGATACTTCATTCGTCCTTCATTTTAAATATTCACAATGAAAATATAAATGAACAAACACGTCAAATAACACATAGTACAAATACAAAAAACATTATGTTTAAATATCACAAACATAGGATTTGTTCCATAGGAACAAATAAGAACAACACAGTAATAAGTAACACTTTTTAATGAACAATTCGTGAGTAATACGTCAAAGAACACCAACAGATACAAAATGTATCTCATATACATACATACATAGACATATACACACATATATTCACACACAATATATATATATATATATATATATATATAGTCACTAGTTGAAACTTAATTTGACACGAACCAAGGAATCCAAAAGTAGAGGTTTGTCCACAAATTGACAGGCAGCCAACAATTCGTTGTTCTGACCAACCCAAGGTTCAATCAAGTTTCTAATACGTATTAGAAACTTGATTGAACCTTGGGTTGGTCAGAACAACGAATTGTTGGCTGCCTGTCAATTTGTGGACAAACCTCTACTTTTGGATTCCTTGGTTCGTGTCAAATTAAGTTTCAACTAGTGACTGTAGATGTCATTGAATAACTTCCTGTTATATTCTGTCTTGCCTCACGGTATTAATTCTTGAGTGGATTTGTTTTGATTTCGAGAGCTCCATAAATCCTTTCTGATGAGTGTGTTAGCACGAAACAGCTGTCAAAGGTTAGAACTCTCGGAATTAAAACGAAATATACTCTATTTTCACTTATATATATATATATATATATATATATATATATATATATATTGTTATCATATTTTGAGTTTTATAGTTTGAAATTATTGCTAAGTATTTCAAATTTCAGATTGCCCTGTCCAAATACTAATACTTACACTCTTTCAGATCTTACCTATTCTTTCTTTTTCAGCTACTCAGCTCAGTCGGTGCGCCAAACATGTAGATCTTAATTTCAAGCGGAGTTCTTGGAAAAGGACGTTTGATAACTTTAAGTCAAATGTACTGTGATAGAAATAGAAATCTTTGTAGAAAATAAATAATATTGTAGATTCAAACTCAAATTTGTTTTTATTTCATAAACCAGTTGTTATTAATAAGAAAATGTGAACACCTTTGTAAATAACAAGTATTCAAAACCTCAATTTGCCTATTTTCAGCGACATATACCTTATATCTAATAAGTTTTCCTTCAGAAATAATGACATAATACAAAATTATTAATTCAATCGTGCTATTTGATTACGATTCCGTTACCGGTCATCTAACTACATCCTATTACATTGAACATTCCCATTGAAGGAAGAAGAAGTGTCTAGCATAAAGCATAACCTTGAATATTTCATAATTGTTTTTGATGTGAGATTCTCTAACACAGGTAGATATTAATTATAGTTATTATCAATAAACCTTGTCTGTGGTTATTGACTTTATTGATTATTTTTAAAAAAGTTTGTTCACTGAGTTCAAGAAATTTTTAGATGCCAAGTCTCCTTGAGGATTGTCGAATTGACGGAGTATTTGACGATAATTCATTTTTCCGAAGTGCTGGTATTTCAGCTAGATAAACACATAAGCTGTGGCTAGGTATTTGGAAATATTTTTAGTCTAGAAATACCTTTTGTCTGGACCGTTTGGAGATAGGATGCTGCTCGGCCTGCTACTTCCAGCTCTGACTTCTTGTGGTGCTCCTCCAAGGTAAGTGGAACCTTGTTGTACCGATCTTATAAGTTGTTTTTTTGCATAAATCTTCCACTCTTGGTTGGTTTACATTGATTTCTCTTGCTATTTTTGGTTTTTAACAATATCTGGCCAAAACGATGACTTCTCTTCCAAAAAACTTTTTTCCATACGTTTCTATATATAATCCTCCCATTTCATTTTTCCATTTCCAAGATCCTTTCCATCGGTTTACTCACAACACTCGCGATCACAAATCATTTTAAATTTTTCCTTATTCTTATTATCCTAATTAATGCTCGAACTATGTACACATATTATTAATGATTCTATGATTTTGAAATAATCTTTATCTATTCTAAAGTTTTCACATTTTCTTCTTATTCCTGAAAATATAATTCAGAAACTCATTCGACTTGTTTCATTTGAAGTTTCTACCATCAATTTTTTTTCTGTCAAATCTTAGATTTCTTTGACTGAATACCCAATTTCCTATACTGTGTGATATTTCATTATAATTTAAAGTTATTGTCCGGAAATGTTGTTGCCATTATTTGATATGCATCATAGACTGACTCGTACTCTCCTATTTCAATCTAGAACTTGGAATACCAATCTTCTGACTGCTTTTTACTGAAATTTTATTAGGTTGTTGGAATTGTAAGAGTCTTCAGAGTTGAGGCATATTATTTGTTTGGGTTATCTGATATTTTATATAATTTTTAAACTTTTTGACACACTTTTTTTATTATCTACCAAGTTTTCATAACAATATATATATATATATATATATATATATATATATATATATATATATATATATATATATATATATAAGTAGAAAAGTTATTGGGTATAACCCTCAAATTGTTCTGCAACCGTAGACACGTGTTTCGAGCTTAAGCTCTCATCAGTACGGTAAAATCAAGTGCGAAGATGTACAACACTTGGATGTAAAAATAGAAACAAAGGAAGTCAACAACAGGAAGCCAACCACACATTTGTGGCTTCGGTTAGAAGACCTTGTGCTTACAAGGCAACAACTAACGTCGCCACGGAGGCAGCTATAGCTACCAGCGTGACAATCCTACCCAAGAAAATACAAATAAGGATGGATTTAGCGAGGGGCAATATATGAAAATATAAGTAGAAAAGTTATTGGGTATAACCCTCAAATTGTTCTGCAACCGTAGACACGTATTTCGAGCTTAAGCTCTCATCAGTACGGTAAAATCAAGTGTGGTTGGCTTCCTATTGTTGACTTCCTTTGTTTCTATTTTTACATCCAAGTGTTGTACATCTTCGCACTTGATTTTACCGTACTGATGAGAGCTTAAGCTCGAAACACGTGTCTACGGTTGCAGAACAATTTGAGGGTTATACCCAATAACTTTTCTACTTATGTTTTCATATATTGCCCCTCGCTAAATCCATCCTTATTTATATATATATATATATATATATATATATATATATATATATATATATATATATATATATATATATATATATATATATATATATATATATATATATATATATGTATATATATATATATATATTTGTGTGTGTGTTCGGATAGGTTTCCGCGGTCAGATATTTGAAAACTGGAAGTTCGGGTTGAACCGCGTCTAGAATTTATTGAAATTCGACGTTTCGGCTCCGATTTTGGAGCCATTTTCAAGAAAAAGAAATAAGGATGAATTGATCGAAAAGGGGGGGTAGATTCTACACTGAGGTCTCAATCTGCCTACTCCTCAGGTATCATCAGGATTTTGTGACTTGACGCCGGGGTCTCAATCTGCCTACTCCCCAGGTCTCGCCACTTGTTCTCTCTAAGGTCTCAATCTGCCTACTCCATCGAGAGAACTGAGTTCTCTCAGTTCTCTCCTTATTTATATATATATATATACACACATGCATATATATAAAAAATATCACAAATTTAAAAATTCTTTTAGCGAGTTGCAGCAATTTCAATTCTTAGTCCATTTTTGAATATTCTGGCTTTTGGTGCAGATTGAATTTTTGTATTCAATTTGTTGTACAGTTTGCACCCGACGAAATATAGACTTTTTTGGTTGCTGTGAGAATTGGGCTGTAACATATATACGCTATACAGGGTGGTTCTTAAGTACGTGTAGAAACTTCAAGAGCATGTTGCTGACGTCGAAATAGGAAAAAAAGTTCACATAAACACATGTTCGCAAGTCATTCGTTTCTAAGATACAGAGTGTCTAAGTTTAATTATTATATTTGTTTTTTGTAAATAAATGCCCAAATTTTTGTGATATTCGAGTAAAGTTTGGTATCTGGGATGATTTTTCAATGAAAAAATCAAGTTTTGTGTTAATTGTGAAAAGACTTATTTCTAATTGAATTTATTTTGAATTAAAAAATCTAGTCATTCAAAATCACTTGCATCGATGATTTCAAATCTCAATAACTCGAAAACAGTGACCTCTACCAAGAAAATTTATTTTTAACACAAACTAAATAATAAATATTTCCAGCTACCAAACTTTACCCACATATCAAAATTATTTTGAAATTATTCACAGAAAATAAAAATAAGAATTCAACTTTGACACTCTGTATCTCAGAAACGAATAATTTGTGGACATATGTTTATTGAAACTTTTCTTCTTATTTTGATGTCAGGAATATGCTCCTAAATTTTCTACACGTACTTAAGAAACACCCTGTATAGTGTCAGGACTCTTGAGTTTTTCAATAAGCTCCCTACAGCTAGTCCTCATATTAATATTTTCAATAATGCGTTACACGTATTTCTGTAAAATAAAAACTCTGTTTACATTAGCACTATTTTCCCAACTTAGTATTCCATATCTCATGAGGCAGTGGAAATTGGCATAATACAATGTAATAAGAATGTGTTCGCTGCATTGATTTTTCAAATATTTGACGCAGTTTCTTGCATAAGTGGTTGGTATATTCAGTCCATAATAATTATCTGTCAAAAGTACCTCCTAACAGTTTCACGTTTTCAGAGGAGAGTAATTGTTTTTCTGTGTCTTTAAATATTATAGGTGAAACTTGTCTTCTACGTCCAAAAATCAACACTGTTTTTTTGTGGTTCAATAGAAAGTTATTATTTTCTGACCAGCGTAGTATGTTAATGTACAGTATTTCTGTGGAACAGATCAGTGATTGTTGGTTTTTACCAGATATAATGATGTTAGTATCATCAGCGTAACATATAATTTTAACATTCGGAATATTTTCTACAAAATGAATGAGGTCATTCGCAAATACGTTGAAAAGTAGAGGTCCCAAGACTGATCCCTGAGGAACTCCCTGTGTGATGCTGCACGAAGGACTATTAGTGCCATTGAGTAAAACAACCTGATTTCTATTTAAGAGATATGATTGAAAAAACTGCAAAGTTCCACCTCTTATTCCATATCGTTCTAGTTTAACAAGTAACATGTTATGGTCAACCACATCGAAAGCCCTAGAAAAGTCTATAAACAATACACTTACATGATCCAACCTGAGTTCATTTTGAATGGCGTTCAGTGCAGTCTCTGTACCCACATTATTACGAAATACATGTTGGCTTGTCGATAAAATGTTATGTTGTAAGAAAGAATACAGCTGATTTTTTACGTTAATTTCAATGATTTTGGAAAAACTGCAAAGTAAGCTGATAGCTCTGCAATTCGCAAGGTCACTACTACCTCTTTTTCTTATAGAGAGGCATTACCTCTGCTAGTTCGAGACAGTCTGGAAAAGTACCCATTTCATAGGACGTATTTATCAAGAATACCAATGGCGCACACAAGTAACTGTATTTAAAGAAATCCTTTCTACTTTATACATTTAAACAATAAATATCAAATTACACTGAGTTTGATACTATAACTGAGAATTTACCGAAACATTTTTCAAATGACAACCTGTACATCTTATACAAATTTATATACACATAGATGTCACAATTTACTTTCTGTTATATAAATTTATATACGTTTTTTTTAGTATTCAGGAAGGTATAGTAAAATCAAACTTCTCATAAACTGTTTGTTGAAATTGCTCTTCTGGTCCATTTAAGGGGCAATATATTACACCTCATAAAAATTTATATACACGGGTATTAGAACGTTAGTGCGATGATATTTCAGTTATAATTGGTAACGCTTTCCTTGTTACTGTACTCTCTACTTCATTTCAACAAGAGCAATTAAATTATTATGTTCATTATTGTTACCACGAAGTAAACGCCTCCAATCCATCTGAAGTTTTGAAGAAACAGTTCGAATAAGGTATTCGAAATGGTACACTTATTTTGATACTGCAGCTGAAAATTTACTGCTTCATTTTCCATTTTCATTTTTCAAATGACAACCTGTACATTTTTTAAGTATTCAGATTATATTGTAGAAATGGTAGAGGTATAGTTAAATCAATTTTCTTATCAACTGGTTGTTGAAATTGCTCTTCAGGTGCGCTTCTATCTAGGGGGCGCTATATTATATCTTATAAAACATTGTATACACGGTTATTCCAACGTTCGTGCAATGACATTTCAGTTATATTGGGTAATACTTTCCTTGTTATTGTATTCATAGAAATCCTTCCAGTTAAACAAGAGAAATAAAATTATAATCATTATTATTTATTTTTTTCGTTTGGAATATCCCACTCGCAGGTCTTATTTCCGGAGCTCCGACTCTTCTGGAGGGCGCGTTGGTACCATTCACCCTAATAACCACTTCCTACGTCCGGAGGGTAAGTGACTATTGGGTCCGAGAATCATGTGCTCCGAGCAGACGAAGTGAACCAAGGATGACGACCTTCTGCATTCGTGCGGCTAATTTTTCCAGACGTGCATAGACTCAGTAGATCATTAAAGTACACAAGAAAATGGGAGGGTCCTAAAACCAATCCTTGTGGCACTCCATAATCAATATTTTTATATTTTGAAGTCTCACTGCTTTTAACTACTGAGCTGTGGCCAGTTAGATAGGACTCAAACCATTACAGACTAATTCTTTCGTAGACGAATCGATTCAGTTTACACAAAAGTACATTGTGGTCCACGCAGTCAAAACCTTTTGTGATGTCACGAAATACTGCTGCTTCTATATCCTAAGAATTTATATTAGAATATACCTCATACAAGATGGACAAAATTGCATCTTTAGTTTTTTTATTAGTTTGGAACCCGAATTGATTTTCCTTGACGATCTTATGGAAACAGAGGAATTCATTTAGCTTTTTTGGCGAGTTTTTCACCGCCTCTGTGCAAAGAAGTTACCAAAGATTTTTTGAGAAATATAGGAAATACTGACGATTCGAAATGATAGATAAATTAATAAGACAAGAGTTGCATTTTCTTCTCTTGGAAGATTCTGAAATATTTTGATGGAGATGTCATCGTCTCTTACTCTTCATATCTTCAATCACTCCAAAGAGTTCATCTAGATTTGTATCAAACAATATCAAAGTATCTCCTGTGAAACAATTTTCAATGTTGTTGAGACGGTCGTAAGGGGAAATTATTTTATGTTAATATACAGAGTTAATATATACAGCGAAGAAGAGTGGGCGCCATGCACAATTCCTTGTGTAACTCCGTATGTCACATGCTCACTATCACTCAACTCCTCGCTAATAAATACCAACTTTTCAATATTCCAGTAGTTTTCTGTGGCACGCGTAGATTTTAGAGAGGTCAACAAAAATGCATAATAGTTATCAAGTGTTAAATTGCGACTTTTCTTGATTTTACCTAAATATAGATATTAAGTTATATTTCGTACAAAAACAAAAACAGCAGTTTATCAAATGGGTCAAAGGGGAAATTATCTCTTCTGATATCTTCTTTTGGGTATTTCAATCTTCCACAGGAAAATGAAAAAAATCATAATTCAAGGAAATCTATGCAAGTGTAGAATTAGGCTGGTGCAAAAACGAAATTTAGACGCTTAGAATAAGACAAAAATTAACAGGCAAGGACCAGGTGAGGAATGTTGTTGGGGTTCCAACTTCGAGAGAAAACAAAAATTGAACACGAAAACACTCAAATTGGTGAAATGGGGATGCAGTTTAGGGGTTGAAAACGGTTTTTGCGATTTGCGACAAAACATGACCTCCTAGCGGAAAATGTTCGATGGAAAAGTTGTAGATAATAAAGTAATCAAAAACTTTTGTATTGAATAATGTTCAACATAACCTCAAATTTTCCGTCAGAATGGCGAAAAACCGATTTTTCAGTATTTAATTTTTTTTCTCGAATAAAGTATTTAATTTACATGAAAATTTGTAGAACTGTGTTTTGTTTATGTTGAATGAGCATGATTTTTTCGAAATTCAAAAGACGACTAGTTTTCGAGTGATGCATATTTTTCGAAAAAAATACCCATATCTTCCACGAAAAATTGCTCTGGTGTTTTTTATATTCCGGAGGTCTATAAGTGATCATTTCAATTGATGGAATGTCTACCTCCAAATGATCTATGTAATCCTCCAATATACACATTTTCAAGGTTCGGTTGAAGAAACACCTTATTGATAAATCGTTTTACACTCTTGATGAGTTTTTTATATAATATTCTATATGTTGAATGTATTTTATTTTTATTGGATATTACTGTATTGTTTGTATTTTCCTTCGTGTACGTTTCAGGATTATCTTTTTTGGATAGTAACGTATTGTGCATTTCTGTTTTTTTATCTATACTTTATGATGACGTTTTCTTTGTTACATTTACATTGTGTAATGTCCTTATACTCTGTGTATGTTGAACAAAGAAATAAATTTATTATTATTATTATTATTCTGTAACTTTGTGGCTTATTGATCGTTAAACCACTTAAAATTGAGAAAAACCGACAAGTCTCTCTGAATCATGATTTTCTCAATATTTTCAATAGTTGTCGAAAATAAGTAACAGGCAAGGACTAGGAGGAGAATTTTGTTGGGGTTCCAACTTTAGGGAAAAAATATTTGAACATGGAAACACTCAAAATGGTGAAATGTTGATGCAGTTTAGGGGTTGAAACCGTTTTTTAAATATTTTCATGAAGAAGTTGTGGATAATAAATAAATCGAAAACTTCTTTATTCAACACTTTTTGATATAACCTCAAATTAAGCGTCAAAATAGCAGAAAGTCGATTTTTCAGTAATTAGTTTCTTTCTCGCTTATGAATGATTTAGTTCAGATAAAAATTTGGAGGAATATGTCTCTTTTTGTCTAATGAGCACTATTTTTCCGCAAATGAGGAGACTTCTAGTTTTCGAGTTATTTACATTTTGTTATTTTTTGTATTTCGACGGTCTACAAGTGACCATTTTAATTAATGAAATGTCTACTTTGAAATGGTTAACGAACGTAACAGTTTATTGAGAAAAATGTCTCTCTGAATCATGATTTTCTCAATATTTTCAATTATTCTCAACTTTCTTCATTATTTTTGTATTATTTTCATAACAAAGAGTTGTTTATATCAAATTATTCATAATAAAAATGAAAATGAATGGTAATGAGAAAATCATGATTCAGAGAGACTTGTCGGCTTTTCTCAATTTTAAGCGATATAACGATCAATAAACCACCAAGTTACATAGACCATTCAAAAGTAGACATTTCAACAATTAGAATGATCCCTTATAGACTTTTGAAATAAAGAAGAACATCAAAACAATTGCTCGCGGAAGATAAGGGTATTTTTTTCGAAAAATCAACCTTACTCAACGTCTTCTGAAATGCGAAAAAAATCATGCTCATTCGACTCCAAGAAAGACATATTTGTACGAATTTTCATCTGAATTGAATCATTTATACTAGAGAAAAAATCAATCAATTTTCATCACCCGGGAGATACGTTCAGGCAACTCTCAACTTACGTTAGGAAAAGTTTGCAAGAATAGATCATGGCTATTTGGTCATAAAATCTATTATTCTGAATGAAACAATTTTATCACCATATTACGGAAAATTAAAAATATTCATATTTCGTCCAATACCAGGGAAACTTCAGAAAGACAATGTTTTCAAATATAATAAATAATACATTTACATTCGATTGTCAAAATTCTCATCACCCCATATCCACGATGGAATAGTATTTATTGATAAATGCACATGTTTCTTTAGATCGTTGTAAAATGAATCGATTTGAATATTATGATATTTCCATGTCAAATATTCAAATTTTGCATGATGCCGAGAAAACTTTGGAGATACGTTACTAGGAAATACATATCAATAATATGTTTATATTAGATTTTCAAGATTATCATCACTCAAGAGAAATATTATTGATAAAATAATTTATATTGATTATTCTGATAAATAATTTTGTATGTTTGTTGCGGACCTGGCAAAATATGCAGGAATCCAGAATAAATTGAGCCTCGCCCTAACTTTATAATTTTTTTAGATACATTTATGTTTACTTGGGATTAATAAACACCGTTATTGTTATTATTCACTTCTTTGATTGACGACTTGTTTATTTTGTTGAAATTCATGTTCACTTCGGATACATAATAAAACACATTTTGTGTATTTTCCAAGACAATTTTTGTATTTGTTGACTAGTATCGGTCATTACACCATTTCAAAAACTAACTAGATTACATCCAAAACTTAGTATTTATACCTACATTGCCTGAACCTAGGATATACCTTAATTAGTAGCAGTATATCGATTCTCAGAATCAATACCAATGATAAATTAACATTACAGATAATTTGATAAATGCAGGTTTTGGGAATTGGGTTATAGGTTCAGGAGAGGGCTATTGTTTAAAACGAGTTGTTCGTTGAGGATGATGGAATTGGGATTTTTTCTTTGACTTGTTTATTTCCATTGATTCCAACAAATTCATCATTTTTCCTTTTTCGCAAATGTGGAGGATTTTTGAATTGTCTTTATCTATTTTATATTTCGAATTTTGTAGATGGTCAAACATTAATGATTTTTCATCCGAGATGACATGTTCATAGTACCTCATATCAAAATTTCTATTCAATATTTATTATTCAATATAACGCATGAGACATCTGATAATAGTATATTCTTCAACGAGCGTATAATTGTCGAGGATAAAACTTCCCAAACGAGCCGTGGATTCTGAAAATTCTGAACCTGTGATTGGCCAAGTGCCGTTGAATAATGAGTTACGATCCACGGTGTCTTGGAATCATCTTTATTCTTCAATTAAAAATCGATATATAATGAAGGTAGGATAAAATAGTCGTAGAGAAAAACCTTTTTGTTACTAGTTAAGTTGACCGTTTACCGCGCCAAACAAACCTGTTAAAAAATAATTCCAAAACTTTCCTAACTCATAAACATAAACCAAAACTTAGAACACTCTCGACCAAATCAACTCACCATAACGTTCCTAATTACCACCAGAGCACCACCGACATAATTTGCATAGAACAGTTCGAAAAGTGTCACCTCACCAACGTAACTTTATTGGACGAAAACAACACAGATTCTGGATAACAGGAAACAGAAACTAAGGTTTAATGATTAACTGTTCAAAAAAATGGTTATGGGGTTCTACAAGGAAGTGTTCTTGGGCCTTCTCTGTTCCTATTAATCCATTGATGATATTGTTGAAGCAGGAGGAAATTATAAAATTAATTTGTTTGCTGATGACACTTTAATTTATTTCTTTACATCAGACTCGATGATTTTGGTTCATAATCTTAACAATTTGATACATCAAATACAAGAGCAGTGCTGTGGAAATATACCGAAGGTGCTTTTCGAGTAATGGCAGACATATAAGGATGGATATCGTCAAACAAAAGTGCAGTTTTATCAGAAATAGTTGCTCCGATCGACGTTCCACACTATTACCTATTCAGAAAATGGCCTGGGAAATCTTGTTTTCTTGAAAACTTCAGTTGTTCCAAAGTTTTGTGCTGTGCACCATCGGAAACAGTTTGTTACTGAGTTTGTAGCAAAACAACTGACCCATGTATGAAAGCTAACTGACTTATGCATGGAAGATCATATAGCAAATCACCAAAATTTGGTTGATTTTCAATAATCAAAGAAATGCATTTTTCATTTTTTTATTTTCGAGTGCCCCTAACTCAGTTACAAAGGGTTTTAGAAAAAAAAGTTATAACAAGCACTGGTAATATTTTGAACATATCCATACATTCCTGGGAGAAAAAGAGATATTCTTGGAACACCCTGTATATCAAGGTAGCGAATGTCACCCAACAAATTTATTGGCAGATTTCATTTGACTCTGTCTAGAGTTCGTCAAAAAATATCTTATTTTTTCCAAACATGATAGAAATAGAGTTTTCAGTACATTTTGAAAAGGGACAAAAATGTTTCCGAAATGTCAACGTTTTTTTGGAAAAGAGAAGTGGTTTTTTAGTTGATTAAAAAAACATGAAAATTCAAAATATTGAAAAAATGCACCTAAGACAACTGTTTTGTAAACGCAGTAACTATTCATTAAGTATAGTAACAATAACAAAGCAACTCATCTTGTCAAATGGATTCATTTGTCTTTCCATTTTGTTCACTCCAACAAATGAAAAAGTCATATACCTAGGCTATTCCAAACTTATATAATGAATAGTTATTCCAAGCATAAAATAAGTATAACCAAAAAATATTTTTTGACAAAAAATGAGCTTTATTGTTATTCTTCCTCCACTCGGAAATAACGCCTTGTCTACATGTGTATTCATAATCATAGGTTCACAGAACATCCACAGTTCATGTCAAATTTGACTTATTTGTGAGGTTTTTGTGTTATTACATTTTGACCAGTAGTCTTGAAATTAAAATTCAGTTGTTTCGAAAATTATGAGATTTGGCCTTCAATAAAAGATCTCGGTAGGTTTCTGGCAAAAAATCCATTCATTCTCTTCGATTTTTGTTTAGACAGGGATCTCCTGAGATTATTAATAGTTGTTTACATGTTTTCACATTTACAGACTAATGGTAACCCAAAAAAAATCGAACATTACGATTCATCTGCGACAAACGAGTTCCCAAAAAACCAGTTCAAAAAGAATTCCAAAACTTTCCCAACTCATAAACATAAACCAAAACTCCGAAAACTCTAGACCAAATCAACTCACCATAACGTTCCTAATTACCACCAGAACACCACCGACATAATTTGCATGGAACAGTTCGAAAAGTGTCACCTCACCAACGCAACTTTACTAGCCGAAAACTATACGGAACTCCACGCAGAACGGATGTGATACTGAGGGATGCTGGAGAACGAGATGGTCGCGTAGCACGGACTGGAATCCAACTGGCGCCACATGGACCTATCTGGAGGATGATGACGCTCGAGAGCGGTTTATTTTGCATCGATCTCTCATGGCTTTGTGCCGTGTTTCTTCTAGTTTCTTGTTGACTGATATGCGCTACTTTTCTAGTTGGTATTCGGAGGCCTACTTTAACTTTAGCTGACTCTAAGTTAAACATGATCAGATTTGCTATTTTGATAAAAAAGACCAGCAGAGTTCTATTGAGAAATGTCAAAATCGAGCGATGGTTGTGTTCATATTCAGTTTAATAAATTTAAATAAAATAAATTAAACTTGATAAAGAAATCATTTTTCGTTTACGAATACAAAAGCAGCATTAGATCAAAAAATCAAGTCATACCTTATAGTCAGAAGTACAACTTCTCGTGGACAAACCTTTTATAATAGTCACAATATTGAAAGAATAAATATATAAATAGTAATAAAAATATACAACAGAAAATATTGGAAGTCAGAATGGACAGTAGAAAACCACAAACAATCAAAGGGTTATGTTGATTGCATTACATTACAGATAATTATTTAGGGTGAAAAATTGAAAACGAAAAATATTCAATATTTCTGGAAGTAATCACACCATGAAAATTTGTAGAAACACGTCAATTTACATATCAATGTGGACAACATGAGGTATTTCAAACCCCTCGCCCTCTAATTTAAAATAACTACCTCCACTTATTTCACCATTTTTTAAATTCTTATGAAATTCTATACAGAGTTAGTCAAATGTATAGACCCGCCCATTTTTCTCAGTTAATATGAGGGTTATCGAAAAAAAGTTTGGGTAAAAGTTGAGGGGTAATCCACTCTGCACCTTTCTATGAATTCCAATATTTTTTCGATGGGTCATTGGTGGAGTAGTGACGTCATCGGCATTTTTTTTAAATGGAACTATTTGTCATGTTTAGTATCGTTAGAAAGCATGTTTTTTTCTCATTTCAGTAGAACTAATATTATTTTAACTCTCACGATAGGTACGGTGTGTTTCGAATTTTTGTATCCACCTCTGTAAAATTCACTTAACTGTTGCTTAATTGGTTAAAAAAATTTCTCAATCGTGGAATATAGCCTGGTAGATATTTTGAGCAAAATGGCAATTTGATTCAGACAGTGGCGTACGTGAGTTTTTATAAAAAAATAATAATTTTTATGTACTTCATTGACAGTTGTTTCATTATAAAATTCCACTTACGATGTCTACAATTAATATTCGCCTCATAAAATGAGTAATGGTTATAGGATATTTTCGAAATTTAGCACAGTGGCTCAGCCATTCGAGACATAACTTAGAAAAGAATTAGTCCATTACTATATCTTCCAAATCAAATCTCACTGGAGGCAGAAGTGTGAAATTACTTGGCATGCAACTAGATGATAGACTCAAATGGGGCCCACATATTGCGGTATTAGCAAGGAAACTGTCTAGTTTTACCTTTTTGCTTCGACGTTTGAAAAATTTCGTCAGTACTTATTTATGTTCTCAAATCATGTTATTTTGGTTCATTCCATAGTCATCTATCTTATGGAATTCTTCTTTGGGGTGATTCGAGCCACTCCCTTGAAGCATTCATTCTTCAAAAGAGAGTTATCAGAGTAATGGCGGGTGTTCATTATCGTGAACATTGCCGCCCTCTCTTCAGAACTTTTCAAATAATGCCACTTCATACTTTATTTATATATTCGTGTTTACTTGAAATTCATGAAACTAAGCATAAATACTCGGCTCACCATTACATCACTCGCCATGCTGATAAAATTTCAACTCCTAGGTTCAGACTCCAAATGTCGCAAAAGAACTCTCTGAACACACATTTTACAACAGACTACCTTCTAGGACAAAGAGTTTGGGTTTCATTCAATTTAAGTTGCAAATCAAAACTTTTTTATAGAAAAATTGTTTTCATAGTGTAAACGAGTATCTTGATTTAAACAAGAATGAATTTGAATGCATGTGATGGACACTCCACTGAGTTTCATTCAGCTCAAATTATATTTTATTATGTTTATGTTTATTTACACCATGTTTTTACGTCTATATGTATGTATGCCTTGTGTTTTGTTCTTGATGTTCTGCTAATACGATTGTATATTGTAGTGAAATAAATACTTCTATTTCTACTTCATAACATTTTTCATCACAGATCATGGGTTCAAATAAAAATTAGTTTTGAGGACTACTGAATAAGTAAATGAAATAGCCGCTCTACAGATGTTGTCCTTCTTTTCATCAAAAAAAGAGTAATATTTTGAACTATTGAAACAAAATAACTATTTCTGTTTTTTTCCTTACCCTCTGTTCAGGAGAAATTCAGGATTAGGGCACTTCAATAATTCTGGAACAAAATTTTCTATTGACATTTTCCTACAAAAAAGTAACTAGAAAATGTTCTTCGAAAAATAAGCATCTGAGAAACTTATACCGGGTGACCCAGGGTTAAACCGCCAAACGTTTACGATCGGTTTTTGAGATAAACATGAGATTTTATTTTTGTTTCCTATAATCATGTGTCATAACTTGCTTCGTTTTCGAGATACAGGGTGTCAAAGTTCCTTGACCTGCGAGCTCTCCTGACTTAACCCCTATGGATTTTTGTATAGGGTGCAATAAAAACCAAAGTTTATGCTGAGCCCATCAATGACGGTAAAGAATTGTTCAAGCAGCCTCACACCGTACAGCTGCAGAATCTGTAGTTCGCAGGTGCGAACTTTGCATTGAAAAAAATTGTGGTTATTTTGAGCAGTTTTGTGAATTTTTGTTTTTTCGTTTCCTAAAAAATTTAAATAAATAAATGTGTAATCAATTACTAGATACTTTTTTCTTTTAACATGAAAGGAAACGGTTTTTAAATTGTTTCTCAAAAATTAAGTGAGATATGAAAAAACCTAAACAGACAAAAAAATTGTATTTCTCATTCCCCAATCCTAAAAAAATATAATCATACATAAACCTTTGGGACGCCACTGTAGTTAAAATAATCATTATAAGTACTTTGAAAGAATGCCCGTATTACTGCAAGTATGCATGCCAGTTTTTATTAAAATCAGCAATGGGTAAGTGAATTACAGAGATGGACATAAAAATATACAATGTACACCTACTGGGAAAATTAGAATAACATTGGTACTACTAAAACCTTGATTTAAAATCTGTATCGTTATGAAAAATCTGTATCATAATGGATCTCATTATGAAACGGAGTATAGGCATTTAAGTGTATTATTATAGTACCGGAAAAAATGTATTTTGCAACTATTGTACCCAAAAACATAACTATGCGGTAACGCCCTTCAAACAATTCTCCTATGTGCCGTTGAAACTTGGAAAGCTCTCATCCGTTAAGAGACACCCTGTACCCCCCAATTGTTGTAGAGGGTAAACGCTAACTCTGCTCTTAATTAGATCGAAAACATCCGTCAGCTCTTACAAACTGGTAATTTTGCTCGCACGTAACTCATTCCGATGATTCATTGCCAGAGGAAGTGGAAAACCTGATCCGAATATTCATATTAAATGAATTTTATAGATAGAATCTCTGGTGAAATCTCTCCAAGTGGGGTTGGAATTATGCTTTTTCATTCCGCTTAGCGGTTCTCCCGGCTCTTTCGCTTTGTTTTGTATAATGAGAGTTCGTACATTTAATGGAAAGTATTTCTGGAATAATGACTCGATAATTGAATACTGGAAAAGTCACTTCATATCGTGGAGGGTGTAGTTTGTTGGCAGTTTTGGTTTTAAACGCTCGTTTTAATGTAAAATGAGTGAAATCGAAAAACAAATCCTGAGTACCACTTTTTCCATAATGATTCAGCTTCGGAAATTTACATGAATACGTTGAGAGCACAGTTGGCCTCAGAATAATAATTAGTTAATATAAAAAAGTACTAAGTTTTTAAAACAGACTATACATATGTAAAATTTTGAATTCTTCGTCAAAATTGTAATTTCCTTCTAAAAGATGATTTGAATATGATGAATGTTTCTAGTTCACATAACTCATATGATGTTCATAAATTCGATTTTTGAATGTTCTACCATTTTGGTCAATATACCGGGTGTAACAGGATCAGGGTACACCTCTCGTATCTCCGTTAGTTTTAAAGGTAATTGATCGAAATTTGGGATATCTCATGAACATAATAAGCGGCACTTTTTGACCTATAAATGATTTTTTCCACTTTCTGTTTCTCCGGAAAAAGAAAATAAGAAAATACAATTATTTTGTTCTAATTTAATGCTGAAAAGTTACTAAGGTGGCTTTGAAAACAATGAAATTATTCCTTCAGATTGTCAAATAAATATTTGTTGTTTTATCGGTGTATTTATTGTATATTGGAAGAGTCTTTACATATGTTGTTATTTTTGTTCAAAATTTCGCACATTCATACAAGGGATGAAAAAGTGGACATGTTAATTATTTATGGGGAATGTAGAAAAAAAGCCATTGCTGCTAGAAACTTTTATGCCGATCAATATCCTGATAGACAGTGTCTAGCGATAAATCATTTTAATTATCTTGAAAATCAATTCCGAAGAGAGCATAATCATGATCCTGAAGAAAACGTTGTCATTGACGAAGGAACGGAAATTAATGTTTTAGCTCGAATAGAAGTTGATGAGGCTGGTTCTTTAAGGCAAATTGAGTTTCAATTGGAAATCAGTCACCAATCGGTAAGCCGAATCTTGCACAAACATAATCATAAATCTTTCAAATATCAATTGCACCAGCACCTATACAAAAATGATTATCAACGTAGGATGGAATATCGCAATTGGACCTTGTAAAATAATGTGCAGCCAAACTATGCTTTTTTATGAAGGATTCTATTTTCGGACGAGTCTAGGTTTACAAATATGGGATTATTTAACCTAAATAATACAAGGTATGGGACACAAGAAAATCAAAATTTATTGCGGTAGGGTAACTTTCAAGTGCGATTCGGTTTTTAATGTTTGGCTTGGAATACTCGGTCCTGAAATCATTGGTCCAATAAAATTTGAAGAACCCGTGACGGAGCTTGATACTCAGGATTTCTGTAAAATGAATTTGAGGACAGATTACCTGAATCACCTATGCAATTACGACAGGGAATGTATTTTCAACGAGATGAAGCTCCTACCCAGAATTCAAGAATAGTAACTGATTACCTTCAACAGGACTGGTCCTGTGCGATGGCCTCCAAAGTCAACTGATTTGACACATTTTGATTTCTTTGTTTGGGGCCATTTGAAAAACATTGTCTATGCAACCGCCGTAACAACCAGCGAAGACCTGAAGTGGGGTTCCGAGTAAGTCAATTAATAGTTTGACGGCCCAGCAATTAACGAACGATCTTCAAGAAACAGCTATGCGAGTTCAGTAGTGAATTGACGTTAATGAAATGAACAGAATTTCGAACAATTGTAATATTTTGTGTTAATTTTTTGTATTTCAAAGCCACCTCAGTAACTTCTTAGCATTAAATTAGAAAAAAATAATTGTATTTCCTTATTTTCTTTTAGCTGTAATTTTGATTATATTCATCGCACATTTTATTACTAGCTATAATTAAATTCCTTATCAATAGTACTAATGAATGGTACACCACGGTAGCAAGGTTCCACGTCAGAATAACATAGATACAGAATATCACGTCATAATATCACATACAAAAATAACATTAAAGAAATATATCATAGTACAATAATAAATAACTTGAATCATAATAACATTTCTCAGAATAATAATATTCTAAAATAACAAATCAAAATAATTTTACCTATTTTTGAAGATTTGAATTATTAGGCTGATCTAACCTGAACGAACGAACCTAGCTCGCAAGTTGGGAGTTGCGGAGTTGAAGAAAAATTCATTTTGAGGGTAGTATTTTATTAGTCTGATCTAACCTGAACGAACTAACCTAGCTCGCAAGTTAGGAGCTGAGAAGTTGAAGACAAATTCATTTTGAGGGTAGTATTTTATTAGTCTGATCTAACCTGAACGAACTAACCTAGCTCGCAAGTTAGGAGCTGAGAAGTTGAAGACAAATTCATTTTGAGGGTAGTATTTTATTAGTCTGATCTAACCTACATATTATAATGGTTTTGATAATAATTTATTTTGTAATTTGAAATTATGAAATACCATTTATTATGAATTTTGGAATTATTATTAATATTTATTTACAGACTCTTATGCAAAGTTGATACTCTACCTTGATTTGGTGGAGCATTTCTTTGTCTCTCAGTGGGATTCTCTGGGTTCCAGGGCTCTTGATGACGTCAGACAAATGAATATTATAATGAATTCAGCAAATTCAGACCAAATAAATGAGAAAGTCCATAAATTTCGATAAATATAACAATTTAATACATGCAAAAGAATAACTAAATTACTACTGAAGTTGATAACATTCCATTACTTCATATTTCTAATTTAATGTCCTTATATCTAAAAATATGCGCTACGACATCATATAGTCAGACCTCCCTAGCATTAATAACCGTGGTTGGCACAGCTTGCCTAATTGAGTTATTATCCTAACCTAAATAATTTATAAAATCCATTGTCTTCTCGTTTTCAAATAATAATTAATAATACGGATTGTTTGTGAAAGAGTTTTCAGTAAATACGAGTTTATTATCACCCCCGTGCACTATTGAAAAGTAAATGGATATCGTTCATGAGCTCAGGGGAAAATATATGCAAATATCAGACAAGAATAAGTTGCAACCTTTTTATAAGGCGTTTACCTGCGTGTGTGTGTTTTTGGTGTTGAATCTCTGCTTGTCCTTTATGCTGTCTCGTTCATGACGATTCTACGAAGCTGCCCCCATTTTAAGAAGTGATTACTGGAAGTTTTGATTCATCCACTGAAACAATTTCTTGGGAAATATCGAGATAATTGTTTTTGAACTATTATCTATCACTATGTGTTCATGACGCACTATTAATAACTAATTATTTACCTACATATTTTGGAGGAATCATTTTACATTTTGTTGCTTTCTAATAATGTTTCAACATGCCTCCTTTTTAGTTGCTTTCATTCTCACTTCCTGTCAAAAAAATTGAATGTTCATATTTAACAAGAAGTGAAATCTCTTAAATGCTAATGTTTATTAATTCATTGCTAATTCAATACTATATCTAGAAAGATGGTTTTGACATCTTTAGAAAGCTTGTACTTTCAGGATTCTTATGTTATGTATCAATTCTGGTTAATTTATTTCCTTCTTTGTCAAATTTTCTAATGAATCGTTTGATGTCGTGAAATAATTGAACATCCAATTTTATCAATGTTGTCATTTATTTTAGTTGATTTTTAAAATAATTCTTGTCATTCCTATTTTCAAAAAGGATGACCCTGCGGAAATAGCTAACTACAGACCGATATCCATCTTAAGTATATTTTCGAAAGTTATCGAAAGGTTAATATATGAGAGGATGTATAATTATCTATCCTAGTTTAATATTTTTACTGAATATCAACACGGCTTCCGGAAAGGAAAATCTACTCAAACAGCTGCTTGTAGTTTGGTTGAATTTATTTATACTGCCTTGGACAGTGGTAAACAAGTGACCTGTCACGAGCATTTGATTCCATAAATCTTGATTTTATTAACAGTAAATTATATAACATTGGGTTCAGGGGAACTTTTCTAGATTAGATTGACGATTATCTGAGGGACAGAGAGATGCTGGTGAGGGTGGAAACTGTTTTTCAGAGAAGAAAATGTCTAACATTGGTGTTCCACAGGGTTCAGTGCTGGGGCCGCTGATATTTTTATTATTTATTAACGACATGCCTTAGCATATCAATGCCAAACTTTTGGCTATTTTTGCAGATGACACTTCCTTAGCGGTCACAGCATGTACATACGAGGAATTGATTGAATCAACCAAACAAATAATGATATGTTTCAACAGGTGGTGTGCGCAAAATGGTCTAATGGCGAATATCCCTAAAACTGACTGCATATATTTTACTCCCCACACAAATACAAAAGTACTACAGTTTTACTTGAATGGAGCAACTGTAAAATCAACGGAATGTACCAAATTTCTAAGTATATATGTCGATCAGTCCCTTCGATGGACAGACCATATTGATATACTGAGTAAGAAACTGAACAAAGCTAGATTCGCAATAATGCGTTTGAGATCCTCTCTGCCAGTGGAGTCATTGCTGACAGTTTATTATTCACTTGTTTATAGTTATCCTCTGGGGAAACTCTGTCAATAATCATAGAATTTTCGTAACGCAAAAAAGAATAATTCGCACCATGTTCAACGTGCCTCCTAATGAATCTTGTAAGCATCATTTTGTCGCCTACGGAATATTAACATTTCCATGTCTATTTGTATTGAAGTGCTTGCTGTATGTTAAAGACAACATTAGAAAACTCAAAACAAACTCTCACTACCAAGACTATCCCACTAGAAACAGAAACCTTTTAAGCATTCCATCACATAGGACTGCTAAATTTGAAGGGTGCCCTACTTATCAAGGAATGATGTTTTACAATCATTTGCCTGAAAGCATTCAGCAGCTTGACGTGAATTCATTCAAGAATAACGTTAAGTCTTTACTAACGTCCAAATGCTACTACAGCATAGGAGATTTTATGACAGATAGGGAACTAGGTTAAAGCTAGCATACCACATTTTAGTAAATTGTGTTTTTTATTTCATTTTATTATTTGTTGTTATTGTCGTACCTATTTATTGACCTGTCCTATACATCCATTGTCTGAAATGATTAATAAAGATTATTATTATTATTATTATTATTATCTCTCTTTTTGCATAATTATTATTCTTTCATGTTTATAATCGACCAAGGATGTTTTTATTTGAATCACTATTGCTATTTTCTTATACATTCATCGTTTGAAATTCCCTGAATTTTGTTTGACAGTTGTTACGTCAAATGCTGATTGTGGCTTCGCTCATATTATACGGAGTACTAAAAAAATTATGCCTTCTTTGACTTCCAAAGTTTTCTGTTGATTTTAGAAATGCTATGTGTTTTTAATTTTGTAACTATTAAAATCATGAGAATATATACCTTTACTACTACCGTAAACTTTTCTAGAAACACTTCTGTTTTTCCATTCTATTGATGCATTATTCATCTATTGCATGAGCTTGACAGTCAGTTGTTAGAAAAATGCAGTTTCCTTTCATATACCTATCCTTCAAATTTCATTCCATTATCTCCAAAAACAAATGAGTTATAGGAGCGACCAGCTTTCGCGGACACCCGGTATATATAAATGAAAAATTCCTCCGGAACCATTGATAAAAAAGGCAGCGAAATATTGGCATCAGAACTACATTACTCGATTATTCCCTATATCTGATGAAATAGTTTTACATCAGATCATCCATTGGATTTGACCGGCATGAATTGTTAAATTACTGGTATGAAAACAACATGCATTTCCGGATAGAATAAACAACTGCTGTAGTGAAATACGTGTTGATAATTCCATTTCCGGAATTTATACGATTGTTCATGTTTTCAATTAGTCATCAACTTAATTGTCTATTTTTATTTGAACTAGTGCCATGGTAGTAAATCCATAATGTTATTACAAAAGTTGTGTGTTCTGCAAAATCGACTATCCAGGGACTGTTTAGCAGAAAAAATATAATGGAAACTATTCCTGAGGGAGTTGCAATCGTGATTTTGGTGAATTGAATCATTAACTACATTGTCAAATTTTACCATAGACGTGAAAAACACTAAAAAAGAACCAGGAACAAAAGGGAAAGAAGAAGGAAACTAACTGTTTCACTGAGATAGCTCCACTCATATTTATCTGAGCGCACCCAAAGAGTTTCATTACACGATGAGATGTCAAGTCCCAAGTCATGTCGCGTGGGGTCCCACAAGGCTCGGTGCTGGGTCCACTATTGATTCTCTTATTTATGAACGCTTCAGCCTCAATTTACGTCAAAGGAAAATTCACTCTATTTGCAGATAACCACCACAATAGTATGGCCTAGTAACAACAATACTGAACAAAATGATCTTGCGGTAGACGTGGGAGAAGTTAAGAAATGGTGTGATGTGAATAAATAATTTTTTTTATAATTGCTCTAGTAATAGCTAATGAATCAGCGTCCGAATTTCTTGGACTCTATATGGATGAGGATTTTTCCTTCACTACTCATATCTTGTACCTATTCAAAAAACTGGATTCAGGAAGCTTTGCAACTAGGGTGAATGCAAGAGAACTGAAGCAAATTTGACTTATGGAATATTTTTTTGGTGAATCAGCTCTAAATTTTTACTTAACTTGGTATTCGTCATTCACAAGAGAGCCGTTACATTTGCAGAGATAAACGAAGATACCCCTGTAAATCTCTGTATAAAACCCAGAGAATCATGGCATTGACTTGTATGTTCATAGAGGACGTTGTATATTTGAACTATAGAAAATGCCGTCATGAAATTGATTCAACTTTTATTTATAACACAAGTCATGACAACCACATGATTCCTTTACAAATACCCACGAGCACGCTGACAAAAAAAATTATAATATACATCGCCAAAAAAATGTTCAATCGTTTGCCATAGGATGTCCGATTCTTATCTGTATATTTGAAATTCAGAAATGCCATCAAGGAGCCACTTTTAGAGAATGCATATGTTAATTGGAAAATTTGAATCTCTTTTCTATAAGTGGTTTTTATAAAATAGCTATTCATGATACAAGTTCGTAAAGTAGGACTTTTTTGTATGAAAGTGAGTACAAAAAAGCCCTTTACGAAAGTGTTTCATACAAAGTTTTTTCTTCGACAATTATTATATTATAATAATAATAATATATATTTATTCAGACAATTTTTTATAATAATAATATGGTACACAATTTTGAATAAATATACCTAATCGATAAGTGCAGAGCACTTGCTTCGTATAGGCGTATAGAAAAAATATATCGTCTACATGAAAATACCCTAAATCTAATAATATATATGCAAAAAAAGAAAGGTGAAACTATCGGGGGGGGGGGGGATAAAATAACATGTAAATGAAATCCTAATTTTGTTTATCTAAGATGAGTGTTTTTTTCTGGATCCATATCTAAAATCTTATTTTAATTGTATAAATAAAATGAAGGACAAGTTGAAGTTACAAAGCATTTAGTTACTGTGAAGGTTCATATAAATAAATAAAACGTAATTGTAGTATATCCCAAATGTGTGTACGGTTGCACAACAATTTGAGGGCTATACCTAATAACTATTCTATTTATATTTTTATAGATGTATATATATATATATATATATATATATATATATAAGTGAAAATAGAGTATATTTCGTTTTAATTCCGAGAGTTCTAACCTTTGACAGCTGTTTCGTGCTAACGCACTCATCAGAAAGGTTGCTCAACATTTTGAGGGTTATACCCAATAACTTTTTTACTCATATTTTCATATATTGCCCCTCGCTAAATCCATCCTGATTTGTATATTCCTGGGTAGGATTGTCACGCTGGTAGCTATAGCTGCCTCCGTGGCGACGTTATTTGTAGCCTTGTGATTACAAGGTCTTCTAACCGATGCCACAAATGTGTGGTTGGCTTCCTGTTGTTGACATCCTTTGTTTCTATTTGTACATCCAAGTGTTGTACATATTTGCACTTGATATTACCGTACTGATGAGAGCTCAAGCTCGAAACACGTGTCTACGGTTGCTCAACATTTTGAGGGTTATACCCTATATATATATATATATATATATATATATATATATATATATATATATATATATATATATATATATATATATATAAGATGGATATAGCGAGGGGCATTTTGAGGGTTATACCCAATAACTTTTCTACTTATATATATATATATATATATATATATGTTCCATATTATATATATATATATATATATAAAATAGAGGATGAAGTTAAAATTATGAAATATCTGATACAAGAAAAATTTGCACAAAAAATATTAGTAAATACATGGAAATTTATTTATGAATTTACTTCGAATTAAAGAAATACACAAACAGTAGAACAGACCATTATATTGTGGAATTCTATAACTCATGACGTTTGACTGAGTATGAATGTTTTCAATTCTTTTTTTAATGGTATCAAGTTATTGATGTTCTTTATACTCACAGGAACAGTATTGTACAAATAAAGGAATGAACGTTGTCCTACGGATTTTTGCATTTGTGGTACAATAAAGTGATGCCTTTGGCGAGTTTGGTACAAATGGCTAGGTAGAGAATATTGGTGTCGTTTACAGTGATATTTGGTTATCGTATTAAAACGAAAGAGTTGGCGTATATCGAAAATCTTTGCTTCGTGAAATAACATGCGGGATGGGTATTTTGGATCTTTTCCTAAGATTAATTTCAGAAATGTTTTCTGTAAAACCTCGAGGGGGTGAATATGGGTGTTCAATGCCCCGCCCCAGCACACTATAGCATATCGTAGATGGCTCTCGACCAGAGCATGATACATGATTTTTCTTTGGTTCAAATCTAGTATGTTTTTCAGGTGTTTGAATTTGAACAGTATGGAGCGGAGCTTTCTGCAGATGAATTTTATATGTTCATCCCATTTTAGTTTGGAATCTATCATAACACCTAAGTATTTTACCTTATTCTCAGGCAGAATAGTTTGCTGTTGTCCTTTAGTGACAACATATAAACGATCGAAGGTAGGTGTGTTGGATCTATTGCAGCTGAAGGGAACGTAATTAGTTTTATCTAGGTTTACAGTTAGTTATTTGTGCTCTAGCCAATTTTTTATTTGTGGTAGATCATCTTCTACAATTGTCTTCAGTTCTTGCCAACTATTCGCCCTGTAGAGGATTGCAGTATCGTCGGCAAACCCCAGAATATCTCCCTTGGTCCGCAATGAAAACATACCGTTTATATAAAGGTTGAAGAGAGTTGGTGCCAAGACAGTTCCTTGTGGAATTCCATAATCTATTTTCCTCTGGTCACTCAGTATATCATCGACTCTTACAGACTGTAATCTATTTGACAAGTGACTTTGAAACAGTTTCAGGCAATTTTCTCGAATTCCAATGTCTTCCAGTGTTCGCAAGAGAAGACTGTGACTTACAGTATCGAATGCCTTTGATAGGTCGATGAAGACCAATTGTATCAATTATATCATTAATTTGAATGTTTAATGATATGAGTTGTCGTCGTATTATCAAATGAAGACTTGAAAAATGAACTGGTAGCATATTATGCGATCTCACTGATGCATTCGACTGCCTGTCTTCTGATATATGGTTGAATAAACTAGCGTACTACAAATTTGTTAACTATAGCTTGAGATTGATGAGTTCCTTCCTAGAAAATAGAGACAAATGTGTTTCACTTACTGTCAGTTAAATAAGGGGTACCTCAGGTCTCTGTCTTGGGACTGGTATTATTCTTGAAATATGTTAATGATGTTACAGTTTGCAGCTGTAGAACAGTTTCATCATATATGCAGATTATACTAGTTTCTTATATAAAAATGAGAATATCAATAATGTTTTTGACACACTTTAACGTTACAAAACAATAGCTATTTATGATACAAGTTCGTAAAGTAGGACTTTTTTGTATAAGCGTGCAGTTTGTTGAATGAGGCGCAGTCGAGTTCAACAAACACGCGAGTACAAAAAAGCCCTTCACGAAAGTGTTTCATACAAAATTTTTTCTTCGACAGTTATTATATTTCCAAATTGTAGCAATTACGAGGATATATTGAAAAAGTCTCAGCCTACTATAGAACCAAACAAAATTTCAAAATCAAAATATTCTCCTCTTATAATAATAATATAATACAGGGTGACCCAGGGGTGTGTGCATGGTCCATAACTTTTTTTCTATGCAAGCAATCGACTTGATTTTTTTTTTCAATCGATAGGTTCGACAATGAGCACATTCTGAAAATATGTTCATCGATATACAAGATGGACTACGTTCCATTTTTTTAAATGGCAACCCTCCCTTTTTATTTCATTTTTGGATTCGCCACAAAATTGTTAATATAACGCACCCTGGTTTCATATACCTATCTGCAATAGTTTTTGATATATGTCAATTTATGTGTCAAAATCGCGTCGTGCATGGACCCACAGAAAAATTCATAATTTCAGAACCATTCAAGACAACTCAACCTAGTTTTTCTCAGACTATTTCTCAAGCTTCAGAGTATCTTTTGAAACGCTGGCGAACTTGAAGTCAATGTTCCATCGCCTACTACGATTTTTTCAAATGCAACACCATGTATTTTATTGCACCATTACATGGCATTTTTAAAGAGCTTTCCGTCAATCGGCATTATGGGGTCTACTTTGTGTAGTTTGCCAAATATGTTGAAAATAAGAAATGTGGATGGTTTTTGAGGAATCTAGGAGGTCGCTTTCGTGAAATTTGACACGTTCTTAAAATTATGGAGATAATATGTATTTGAAATTGTAATATAAACAGGAGTACATTATAAAGAAAATAATTCTAGTAATAGTTACAATAACAGGAAAGAGTGATTAACAATAAACCATGTAAAAATTTTGGGGAAAGGCCACTTATAAATGCTCAAATAGGTCCCCATCATGTTCCACACAAGCTGCTAGTCTTCTTGTGAATGAGTCCCGAACTCTAGCAAGCATTGCTCCATTAGTTGAACGGGAGGCTTCCGTGATCATAATTTTCATATCATCTGCAGTTGTCGGACGATCTCTGAAAACCCTTTCTTTCACGTACCCCCAAAGAAAGAAATCTAGAGGCGTAAGGTCTGGGGATCGCGCGGGCCAAGGAATAGTACCTTCTCTGCCTATCCAACGATTAGGATAGGATTGATCTAAAAATTCTCGAACTATACTATGGTTATACACCGGCGCACCATCGTGCTGCAACCACATGGTTCTTCGGGTATTCAAATCCACTTCTCTTAACATTCTCGGAAGATTTTCGCGAAGGAAACGTAAATATTTTCACCATTTAGCACATTGTCGAAGAAGTAGGGACCAATAATGTGATTTTCAATAATTCCTCCCCAAACATTAAGCGACCATCGCTGTTGGTGGTCAAGGGTCCTCAACCAGTGAGGATTTTCGACTGCATAATAATGCATGTTGTGTTTGTTGACCGAACCGTTGTTCTTGAAAGTTGCTTCATCAGAAAACAGAATTTTGTTTAAAGTATTATAATCCTCATCAATCATGTCATTCATTTGAATACAGAACGCAACTCTATTGGCAAAATCATCACCATACAATTCTTGATGTTGGTTCAGATGAAAAGGGTGGAACTTATGTTTCAATATTATTCTGTTCACACTACTTTGTGAAATATCCGTTTCCGCTGTTATTTCCCTAGTGCTTACGTGAGGATTTTCCTGTAGCATCAATAAAACTTGCAACTCATTTTCCTCATCAATTCGACCACCAACAATTTCCTTTTGAGTATAAGACACACTACCACTGAGTTCAAACCGATCTCTTAACTTTTGGAATGAAGACACCCGTGGAGTTCTTGCTTCCGGATATTTTTCATGATAGATTCTGCTTGCTAATAAAGGATTTCTGTCAGCTTCGCCAATACAGTAAACAAATTCACAAATTCTTCGCGAGTGAAATTCATTTTCAACAATTTTACGTGTACAATTATTGACAGTACAAGGATGTCAAATTTTACGAAAGTAGCCTACTAGATACCTCAAAAATCATCCACATTTCTTATTTTCAACATATTTCGCAAACTACACAAAGCTCTTAAAAAATGACATGTAATGGTGTAATAAAATACAGGATGTTCCATTTGAAAAAATCGAGTTATTGCCATTTGTAAACCGTCATTTGAAAAAAAATCGTAGTAGGCGATGGAACATTGATTTCAAGATCGCCAGCATTTCAAAACATGCTCTGAAGCTTGAGGAATAGTCTGGGAAAAGGTAGGTTGAGTTATCTTGAAAGGTTCTGAAGTTATGAATTTTTCTGTGGGTTCATGGACGACGCGATTTTGACACATAAATTGGCATAAGTCAAAAACTATTGCAGATAGGTATATGAAACCAGGGTGCGTTATGTACTTAGTGGCGAATCCAAAAATGGAATAAAAAGGAGGGTTGCCATTTAAAAAAATTGAACGTAGTTGTGTATTTTATTTTGAAACATCTTGTATATTAATGAAAATATTTTCAGAATGTACCCATTGTTGAACCTAACGATTGAAAAAAAAATCAGGTCGATTGCTTGCATAGAAAAAAGTTAGGGACCATGCACACACCCCTGGGTCACCCTCTATATATAATAATAATAATAAGTTTGTTTATTTCAATAAAATGGATATAAATTACATCAAAGAAATTTACAAATAAACATGGAGAACCACAAAGCCATAGGCTGTCCGTGGTACAAATGTGTATACATAAAATTGGATAATAAAATTGAGAATTGAGGGTGAACTAGTCACTGCAATGTCTATTTTTCACTAGCATTTCTTCAATATAAATATAATATCTTAATTGGATACATTTATTACAGCGAACCTGCAACGTCTCTAACCTTTTAAAAAAAATGTTTCTTTTTGCTCCACAGCTCCACAGCTTTTATTACCTCCTCGTTGGAAGAAAATTTACGACCTTTTAAACTTTTTTTCAGTTGAGCAAAGAGATGATAGTCGGACGGAGCCAAATCTGGTGAATAACTGAAAATTTATATAATGTTTAGTTATTTCGATAATCCATACAAATATAGCGTACACGTCCAAAAGACTCCACCTGAGAGAGAGAGAGAGAGAGAGCTATTCTTATCTTAAAATCCATCTGAGCTGTAAAGAGAAGGTATAGTAAGAGGAAAAATACATGTAAAAACATGTAAAAACGTAGCCCTGCAAAATCTTGACAATATTCATTTTATAAAAATTACAATCGAATCAAAATTACTTCACAAAACAAATAAATCATAACAATATATCTTGAATAAGATGGGTACGAGGACCGTATCTTGTGGAACACCAATTTCAGTGTTTTGGGTGCTGCTTAAGATTTCCTCAGAACATCAGATTACTAGAGAAAATTTTCCTCAGCTCCAATGGTTCCTTATAAGAAGATCCGCCCAGTGTGGAAATTAAAAAATCTCCCACGACGTGACACACCTAAACAAACATCACTATAGTTTACACCGTCTTTAATATTCTAATAAAGGGATATTGATCTCCCAAACTGCTTTTATGAACCGGGAAAAATCCATACTCCCCAAGAAACCCGTAACAAATGCTGCGAATTGCGTGATTCAGATTTCCATATCCCGCAAACGGGGGAGACACAAAGTATCGGGCGATCTATCGGCCTCGTTAAATCCATTTGGCAGCCGCCCAGACATCATAACCCAGTTTCGATGCGATATTGCGAACGGGAAGCATCTACACAACAAGGGTGGCAACCGGGGGGGCTTGGGGGTCGCGGAGCTTCGGAAATCAGGGTGGCGGTGAGTTCAGGTGTGAAAGCGGATCGTCTCTATCGAGGTGAAACAATAGATACGTGCAATCAACACGCGGTTGCGGAGAAATATTCGCGTAGGCTCACAGAGAGTTAGTTATGTGCTACTGGTGCGACGTCAATGCTTTTCTTTGTTTTAGCATAATGAGGGTTTATTCTCAATGTGTTTTCTTACGGTCTCTGTAAAAAATATCCGTAGTGGCATATCCCAATTATAACCAATATTTTTCGGACTTCAACAGGGTGACGATTAGCAATCATATGCTGATGATCTGGACACGGTATATTTTTTAATACTTGAACATAGGGTGGCTATGCGCCCATCCTAGGAAGAATTCTTATATTAAATCGAAAATGTTAGGTATAACCCTTATGTTGTTAGATTTTATTGGTCACCACTGTCACCAGTCTAATCCATCCTTCGAATACAATACCTGGACGTATCCGTTCTCCCTCTGGCTGCCTGTAGTTCAACTGGTGAAGCCCTTGAAACCACTTCGTTTAGCAATACAAGTTACAAGTTCGTCTGGGTAAACAACGGCAGTATCCTGATCCGTAGAGATGAAAATTCTCCTGTGAGACAAATGCATTACGAAGTTCAACTACACCGACTTTGAATCATCACAATGCCTTTTTCTACGTCCGTGCGTTTTTACCCACTTTCCCGCACTCATTTTAGTTTAGAAAGTATCACTTTCCCGCACTAGTGCGGGAAAGTAAAATATGTCAATTTATCGTACATTTCATTGATTTTACCTGTATATTACTATTCAAACTAATATAGGTTTTAATATTCCATCTATCCCAGGTAGCACATCGTATCGGCTGAATCTTGGTTCCATATTGGGCCATATAATGTAAGTGAAAAATCAGTATTGGTCCAATATGGGTGAATATTCAAAAAACAATATTATATTAATAATATTGGTGGAATATAGGTTGAACTAATTTTGAATATAGATTATCACATAAAATATTGGGTCAATATTGGTTGAACAATTTCTACCGATATCGATAATACAATATTGGTTATATATGGTTCTCCACATCTAGAATAAATATTGCAATCGAAATATTCCAGTCATATCGATTATAAGGAAAAAAAAACTATATTGTATTTCCAAGTTTGATAGCGTATTGGTTGAATATCATTTCCACTTTATTTGACAAATTGTAATAACTCATATTGAGTCAATATTGGTTGAATGATATTCACCAATATCGATAAAACAATATTGTCTTCACATCGTTTTCAACATCTAGAATAAATATTGCAATCCCAATATTCCCCTCATATCGATTCTAGGAATAAAAACCATATTGAATCTACAAGTGTGATTACACATGGGTTGAATATCATTTCGCCAATATTCAACAAATATTGTTAATTAATATTGGGTCAATATTGGTTCAATAATATTTATCGATATCGTTAAAACAATATTGTCTTCATATTGCTCCTACATCTAGATTGAGATGAAATTTGAATATTGGCCGAATATTCAATGAAACATATTAAAATTATATCATGATCAAACCTGGATAAAAATCCGCTAGGTGGCTCTACATATAAAACGTCTCCTAAAACCTACGAAAGTATATTAAATACTTCCCATAACTTGTTTTCAAGACATCTCACTCAGTGGTTGTGGCAATGAAAAGGCAGACTCTGGTGTTACCTTCATCAAATAAAAGACATTTAATAATTTACCAAGGTATATTGACATCCTCCAATATATCCAAATGATATTGTACCAATATCGATAAATATTTTGAGGCCATTATGCTTCAAGAATATTTCACCAAAACTATTTTTGAAATATTTAAACAATATTCGACCAATATCGCAAAATGTTCACATTTTACTTCTCGACAATATAACTTTTGAATAATGTGCCAATATTGTCGGAATATTGTATCAGCGATATTGTACCAATATCGCCGAATATTTTGAGGCCAATATTAGTTCGAGAATATTTCGCCAATATTATTCAAGTAATATTGGACCAATATCGCCGAATGTTCACATGTTTTTTCTCGCCAATATTGCATTTCAAATATTTCGCCAATATGTTCACAATATTGTACCAATATTTTACCAATATAGGTGTGCTACTTGGGAACCCAGACTATTTTTCATTCATTAGAATGAAGAAATTGCGATACTTTTATATATCTACCCTATACATTTCTCAAAATCAATCCACATAACAATCAAACTAAGCTGAGTCAAGTGGTTTGGTGTGGTAACCAAAGATTTGATATGACAACCAAGTTGTCATCAAGACGTCAAAGTTACAAGTCGAAGCATTTTTCAAATTATTTTCAATAAAATCAATATTTTAATGGATACGTCAGAAGAAGAGCTCCCAGAAGCAATATTAAAGGCCGCAGATGAGGTAAATTCAGACCTGTTACCAAGTAAATCAGAAAGATACAAACAGCAATACAACCAATTTTTAAACTGGTGTAAGGAAAAAGGAGTGAATAGCTTCAGAGAAGAGATTTTTTGGCGTATTTTTCCGATCGGAGTAAGGTACTGAAATCCAATACCCTATGGTCGCGTTACTCGCTGGTGAAATGTTTAGTTAAAATAAAACAAAACCTGGAGTTAAGCAAGTTTCATAAATTGACATCGTTCCTAAAAAAGCAAAATGTTGGTTTTCGACCACATAAAGCGCAGATTTTTACCAAAGAAGACATATCCAAGTTTATGCTAGTTCCTGATGAGATATATCTTATGATTAAAGTAACTACCATTTTTGCTTTAGCCGGTGCTCTTCACAGAGCGGAGCTTGTGAAAATCACGCTTGACGATATTCAAGATAAAGGAAACCTAATAATTGTGAAAATTTCCGATTCGAAACACCATACCTCAAGATCCTTTGTTATATCTGAAGACATAAATAATGGAACCTTTTTGAAGCTTTATAGAAAGTATGCAAATTTACGGCCTCCTACCACCACGCACCGTCGTTTTTTTATCAATCACAAAAAAGGCAAATAGTCTGTTCAGTTCGTAGGCGTAAACACATTTGGTAAAATGCCGGCAGAGATCGCTACCTACTTAGGTCTACCTTACCCAGAACGTTACACAGGTCACAGTTTTAGACGATCCTCGGCAACGTTTCTAGCAGATTCAGGCGAAGGGATAACCAACATAAAACGTCTTGGAGGCTGGGAGTCAACTGCTGTTGCTGAGAGTTATTTGGAGGACTCCGTAGAACAGAAGAAAACCATCTCGAATAAAATTATTTCATGTACTGGCAACTTGCAACCGTTGCCGTCTCCGTCATCTTCATGCACTTTGCAATCTACGAGTGTTACTCTTAACAGCCAGTTACCACCAACTAACTACTCTGGACCGGCTATTCTGGCGCATTCGCAGAATGCAACAAATTGTGTTTTCAACATTAATATTAATAATAATTAGTGGATTTTCATGGAATGTTTTGTATGTTGAAATAAAATATATATTTTCAATGTGCTTTTTGAATCTTTATGAGGTCGTAGAAAAAATAATGTTCCTAATTCATGCGTAAAGTGTCTTTCCCGCTCTTGACTGCTTGCCCGAACTCCGCTTCGCGTCGTTCGGGTCAACGGCAGTCGCGTGCGGGAAAGTATCACTTTCCGCACTTGTTAGGAAAATAACTATTTCGCCATGGAAAATGTATCTGGTTTTTACCAAAACGTGAGGGGTTTGAGGTCTAAATCACGAGACTTCAAACTGAATTCCATAAATAGCAATTGTGATATTATTTGAATCTCAGAAACTTGGCTGAATCAGGTATAAATGACTGTGAAGTGTTCGAATGTAGCTATGCTGTGTACAGAAGAGACCGCGAGAGTTCTGCAAGCAATAAATGTGACGGTGGAGGTGTTTTGATAGGTGTAAAGCAATCGTCAGTTTACAATCGTCAATGCGACCTGAATGGCAGAGCGATGCAGAGGATCTATGGATAACACTCACTACCGAAAACAAAAATAAAGTACACGTATGTTGTGTTTATTTACCCCCTGGTGATAATTATCAATAATCTTCAGTCTCAATCTAACATAATCGCTTGAGTTCGGAAATTTGGCGTGGGTTGACCTGTTTGGTAACAACCTCTTGGAAAATTGCGTTGATATTTTCTATGAACAAATTAAATAAATTATTGAAAGGCAGTACTGAAAAAAAAATTAATGGCAGTTTTCCACCATACTTCAGTAATGGTACTGTAGTATATTTAAAGTTTGATTCACTGTAAAATAATTTATTTAACGAAATACAATAACACAATACTCTAAGTTATATAACAACCACTGAACGATTTATATTCGACTTTCAGTTCACTGACTGTTCCTCTGTCCGCTGCGTAGTTCTTTTTATATCCGCCGCTCATTTCTCCGAACGCTCATGATATTTCTTGAGAAGCCTCGAATCGTCCAGATTCTTCGCTAAGCGAAGCGCCTCGGAAGTAGTTCACGGTCACATTCTGACTAGGTGATTCTTCAGGCCCGGCATCGCCCGCAGCTTCGCCACAGTACAATTAAATTGATCCAAGAGAATAACAAGGTTCACAAAAAATGGAAAAAAACTCGTAATAATAATAATATAATATATAATATAATTTTCTCCGAGCTGAGGCGCAAAACCAAACGAGCCACCCAGACAGACTATGATAAATATATCAAGTCAATTGAGAACGAAGTTCCAAATAATTTCAAGAAATTTTGAGAAATTGTCACGAGGGGGAAGTAACTCTTTCATTAGGTGTACATCATAACATTTTCATTACTTCATTAATCATTTCATATTCAACTCAAAATCGAAATCTATGTTTCTGGGGATCCGTGATATGATTTTTTTCGGTTCCAAGTTGGCAAATTTATGCCATCTGATAATCGGTAAGTGATCGCCTCGGTGATCGCTGAGCAGACGCGGATTTTAATCAGTAATTTTCCGATGAATAGTATAACATCATTAATGGTAATTATTTTTCATTAGAGTTAATTACTGCATTATTTTCATTAGGTGTACAAAAAATGGCTAGTTACTTCCCCCTCGAATTGTCATAATAAAAGTCCAAACTCAGTTACACTTGATAATGAAATTACGGAGGGTGAAAATGTTACAGAACTCTATGCAAAATACTTCAGCAGTGTCTATCAACCGTACGAGCAAAAACTGATTTCTCGAGTTTCAACTTCAGACGATAAAGATTGCATCAGTAAACTGAAAATTACTGAAATGCAGGTTCTTGAATCACTTTTAGGACTAGATGAAAATAAGGGAGCAGGTCCCGACGGTATTCCATCAATTTTTGTAAAAAACTGTGCAGAAACGTTATGCTCGCCCTCTGCCAAATATTCAATTATTATTTTCGTGTGAATGTCCAAATAAATGGAAAGCAGCCTTTGTTGTTCCGATCCTAAAATTAGGAGATGAAAATAAAGTAAAAAATAATAGACCAATTTGTAAACCTAATATATTCAGTAAGGTACATGAATGTCTTGTACATACAGATACGATTAAGGCGTTGAAATCTTCCATAATCTCAGAACACACTGTTTTTTTTTCTAAAAGATCAGCCGAATCTAACTTAATTATATATAGTGAGTACATCCTCTCAACAATTGATAACCAAATTCAAGTCGATTCTGTTTATACCGATTTAAGTAAAACGTTCGACAAAGTTAATCACAAAATTTTAATTACAAAGTTGTCTGAAATCATTTCAGTTGGCCCAACTATTGAAATCTTAATTTTTTAAGCACCATGATATAATAATAAATAATACATGATACTTTAGGTCATAATGTAATAGAATCAAATAGAAAAACTTCCACTTTATTATTTCCTTTTAGAATTAATTTCTAGCGAAAAATCAAAAATGTTCCGAATTAGAAAGTTTCTATTAGTTTTTAATAAACCGTATTTGACTTGTGTTACAAAATAAACATATTATGTCGACGGTGGCTTTGGAATATTGAGGCAAAGACAAAGTACTAAGGAACTGTCAGAATATATTTTCTCCACGATCATCACAGAGTTTGCTAATTCTGAAATCAAATTTGATTACAGGATTCTGGAATTCTCTCTCTTGAGATTGAAGAAATATTCTGCAACACCTCTGCCCCCATGCAATTTAAATGCGTTTACATTCTCTCTCTTGTGATAGAATAATATTCTCACACTGGTTAGCAATAATAACATTGGCCTTGACGCAGTTGATTGTCATCGTAGTGGCAAAATTTGAGTAAGTGTCAAAATTATTGCTATACTATTATACATTTTAAGGTTAGTTCTTATCGTGAAAATAGGTAGAATCATTATTAAATTTGCCCATTCTGGAAAATCAAACTCGGAAATTGCAAATTTGTTAAATTTGTCGCGATATAGTGTTAGAAATATAGTTAAAAGATACAAAACTACCGGTTCAGTCAATACAAAGTATCGATATGTGAGAAAAAGCAACATAACAGATGCAGATAGAAGAGCGCTACGAAGAATTATCGAAAAGAATCGACGTTCCAATTATTTACAGCTAAGTGCTCTTTGGAGTGATGCTATTGGAAGGCGCATTTCGAGATCCACATGCCACCTGGAGGTTCACAAACTGGGATTTGGCACTTACATGATGATTAAAAATAATGAAGTTGATACTGGATAAATATTTTTTCTGCAAAATTGTTTACAATTGACAATTTTGTTTTAGGCCAAAGAAAAGCCACTGTTAACACCATAGCAAAAGAAAAGCAGATTAAGATGGGCTAAAGAACATAGATCTAGGACATCTCAATAATGGCGTGCAGTACAGTGAAGCGACGAGTCCCGATTTGAAGTATGTGTTGGGGACAGTAGAAGTAGAGTAGAGTTATTCGCAAAAAACATGAAGCATTCCATCCGGACTGTCAAATTTCCTGCGTCAGTCATGGTGTGGGGCAGCATGTCAGCCAAAGGGGTAGGAAAACTACATTTTATCCAAGAACTTGGGACTGTAGAATATTTGGACATAATAGAAGAATCGCTGTTGCCAGTCATGGAAGAATCTTTGACATCAGAGCAAGATTTTGTGTTCCAACAGGATGGCGCCGGATACCACACTTCAAAAAAAGCTCTCAAATGGATGGAAGACTATAACATACCACGTTTGGAATGGGTTTCTAGTAGTCCCGATTTATCTCCTATCGAAACATTGTTGCGCACACATCCTGCCAGAACAATCCCTGAATTAAAGGAAAGGCTTCACGAGATATGGGATTCGTTTACACCACAATTTTGTGAAAACTTAGAGAATACTATGCCACAAAGAATTTCTGCAGTTTTGAAAAATAAAGGCGATGTTACCCAGTGGTAAACTTCAAAACTGTTTTTTTTATGTTCTGTATTTGTTCACGTTTTTCTATTTGTTCTCAATTTGTATACATTTATTGGTTTTTATGTATACCGGGTGGCTACGGAAGTATTGCCTACGGAATATCTCAGTTATTGTATGAAGTAGGTTTGTGAAATTTGGAGCGTCGATATAATGACATAAGAGCTAGAATTTGAGCATATTGACATGTCGAAGTTAACTTCCGGTCTGACCGGAAGTAACATCAACTTTCTTATTTTAAATGAAAACCCTATTTTTTTTCCTTTTCGCTTTATTCAACATTCAATTCCCTTTCTAATGACATATCACAAGTTGGTATCTAACCAGAAACTAGATCAGAAAAAAATTATTAATGAAATTCACCGAGTAGACCGTGGAAGCAAAATGAAAGCCAAAAATTGAAAAGTTGGCTATGGAAACCATACGTCACTTGATAACAGTTGCTACTACTGTGATATTTTATTTTCATTCGTCGACGTTATAAAAAGCCGCCAAAAAAGATATTGGAAAAATTGGGAAAAAAGCAATACTCTGTAGGTCCATAACTTAAATAGGAACATAAAACTTTTTCTTGCCCGTACTATTCTTCACAACCATTCCTTTCTAATGATATAATAGAAAATAATTTTTTGAACTGAGATACCGAAAAATCCAATTATTATTCTTTGAATAACAAAATAGATTATCGCCATACGCAAAAATAAAATTAAAAATAATGTGGAATGATAAATTATATCCTGTAGGTTCTAGGTTAAATAGGAACATAAACGTACTTGGTCTGTGCCATCGTCCATAGATATTCTAATATCTACCTATGGACGATGTTTGTGCTATTCAGAATAATCATTCCATTGCAATAATCATTCGAACCAAAATATCAACAAGTAGGCTGTTTAAGATGTATTTTGGAATGAAACAAAAAAGAAATGAGAGCTGTCACGAACGCTGCTATCCATATTATTTTGACGTTCGAAGTAGTGTTTTTGATTCTGCCATTTTAAAAGGGTTTGGAAATCGAAATCAGTTAGTGGAATATTCAAAAAATGCCCCGTTATTCACGAACCGAACAAATTGACATGCTTCTCATTTATGGTGAATGTTTAAAAAATTATTATGCCGCTGAACGATTGTATTTAGAGCGATATCCAGGGAGGCAGCAACCGTCAAGAAGGTATTTCCAGTGGCTTGAAGAAAAATTAAGAACTGAGCCTGATGTTCACGAAGACCAAGAAGCATTTGTTATTAATGAGGAAACTGAAATTAATGTATTAGCTTTAGTACAATATGATAGCACAATTTCCTCAAGGCAGATTGGCGCCGAATTAGCTATAAGTAAGGACTCTGCTAGGAAAATTTTGATTTGTATGGAAATGACGGTGAAAGGAATATTGTAATTGGTTTCTTCGACAAAATGCTGAGAATCACCTATTTAACTATTATATCTTGTTTACGGACGAGTCAAGATTTACCAACAATGGATTATTTAACAGGAATAATACAAGGTAGGTACTGTACTTTATTTGGATTATTGTCGATAGTCGAAGTGTAAAGTGCTAAAAGTGTGAACGGTCTTTTGTTCCAGGTACTGGGCGATAGCAAACGAGCACCGGTTTCGACAAGGCGGCTTCGAGGAGAGATTTGGTGTGAATGTTTGGGCAGGAATAGTTGGAACTCATATTGTTGGCCCCATTCTTTTTCAAGGCCAACTAACCGGAGAGAGATACTTTAATTTTTTAACGAATGAAATTTCGGAATTCATTAACAACCTACCAGCGGAAATAACTGAGAGAATGTACTTCCAGCAAGATGGCGCCCCTCCGCATAATTCAAGAATAGCGAGAAATTATCTTCAAAATCGCTTTCAAGAGAGACTTATAACAACCCATGGTCCAGTCAGGTGGCCACCAAGGTCACCTGATCTTACTCCGTGCGACTTTTTTCTATGGAGGCATCTCAAAAATAGGGTGTATTCCACACAGCCTACAACTCTACATGAGCTAGAAGTAAAAATTCGTAGAGCTTTCCAAGATATCACGCCCCAAATGTTGAGAAACGTTTTACATGAAAATATCACCAGAGTCAATAAATGTATGTAATTTTTTTTTTTCGATAAATCTGTTTTTTCGTTATTTGAAGATTAATAATTGGATTTTTTGGTATTTCATTTCAAAAAATTACTTTCTATCATATCATTAGAAAGGAATGGTTATGCTGAATAGTACAGGCAAGAAAAAGTTGTATATTCCTATTTAAGTTATGGTCCTACAGAGTATTGTTTTTTTCCCAATTTTTCCAATATTTTTTTTGGCGGCTTTTTATAACGCCGACGAATGAAAATAAAGTATCACAGTAGTTATCAAGTGACGTATGGTTTCCATAGCCAACTTTTCAATTTTTGGCTTTCATTTTGCTTCCACGGCCTACTCGGCGAATTTCAATAATAATTTTTTTCTGATCTAGTTTCTGGTTAGATACCAACTTGTGATATGTCATTAGAAAGGGAATTGAATGCTGAATGAAGCGAAAAAAAAAATAGGGTTTCCATTTAAAATAAGAAAGTTGATGTTACTTCCGGTCTAACTTCGACATGTCAATATGCTCAAATTCTAGCTCTTATGTCATTATATCGACGCTCCAAATTTCACAAACCTACTTCATACAATAACTGCGATATTCCGTAGGCAATACTTCCGTAGCCACCCGGTATATTTTGGTAAATAGAGTCTAATTATGAGTTTAAATAATTTTTTTAAAAAATAGCTCACGGGGTACTTTTATTTTGTCACTCTGGGACAAATTTCTGAAAAAATATAATGTGGGCCAACTGAAATGGGAAGGGGCTCGTACATGATGATCTGCTTCGCTGGCTCTCCTCATATATGTATAACAGTACTCAAATTGTTACTGTGAATGGTTTCAGATCAGTTCTTCTGGCGTTCCCCAGGGTTCCATTTTGGGCCCACTACTTTTCATATTATTTTTGAATGACGTAGGCTCCTGCTTCAAATTCTGTTATTTCACAGCTTATACAGATGATATCAAAATTTTCCATCAGATCTCTCTCCTTATTGGAATCTTGACAGATTCGTTTCTGTTAGCCTAAGATACACTTGAAACACACTTGGCGATACAACTAAACACCCCACATTCCTATCAAAACTATCATATCTTTAAAGCACATTAGCGAAACTATCATCCTCATTATTATTTTTTCTGAACAAAGAAAATTATCTCCAACTTACCATAAGCATGAAAATTACTAACAACTATGTTAGGTTTACTGGTGAAAGAAAGAAGATTTTTTGTACTTGTAGCTGTGAAATATGGGTAGATTACCTTGTAGAAAAAGTGTCGACAAGAAGGAGGGAATTTGTGCAATTTTTTAGTTAAAAATTCGTATTTTGAAAATAGTCAGTTTTCAAGATTGAAGAAGCCATAACTCGAAGAGTATTTCTATTTCCTCGGATTTGTGTTTAGGAAATGAAACCTCGTGAGTAACATCACTTTTTTTCAAGAAAAAGCCCTATAAACTTTCATATATAAACCTTCACAAACCCACACAGAGAGAAATAAATGTATATTTTCTACACAATTGTGAATAATTTCAGCACAATTTGTTTCTAAAAAGTTGACAGCACCAATTTGTTCATTTTTCTTCTATAATATTTTATTAGAGATATTGTGTATAAACGATACACTTCAATGTTGTATTATTCTGAATAGTTTTGTTTTAATTTTATACACAAAATATACAAAATGAATCGGTGCGACGAATGTCAACAACTTCTTGTGTACTGTTTATGCATAAATTGTAATGATTGACAAAAATTTGTGTATCTAGTTTGTACAAATTGTGTAAGTATTTTAAATATAGGAGCAAAAAATGTCACAAATTTGTGTAATCCGCATACATGAATTGTGTAGGTATATTGTACATATTTGTGTACAAAGCAAGGCCATTTATAATTTTAAGAAAGGATACACTTGAGGCACATAATATCCAAACGGAATAAGATAAGAATAAGCATCAGTTCAACCTGCTCGCTTCTTCATATTTTATTCTGTTCAGAAATTATAAGATTCATTTTCCAGAAGGTTGAAATAAAATTAAATGTCATTCAAATAATGTTTATTTCATCACCTCTGATTACAAATAAAATAACAGAAACAGAAATTAGCAAATAGAACATAAATTTTGTCATTTTGTTATTTTGGAACGCGTTGAATAATAATAAAATTTGACGTAATCTTCGTGTCAAACTACATTTATTCAAGTAGGAAGTAGGTACGAGGATGTACCTTTCAAACCTTTAAAAGTGATAAAAATGAGTCAGTTTGTAGGTTTCATGTTATAACAAAGAATAATAGCAGTACTAACCTTAAAAAAATATTGGTATCAGTTTGCAAATAATCTAACAATTCCATTTGACACAAAACCACATACACATGAGCAAATAATAAATAAATGGTAAGTACACTTAACCAGCTTCGCCCTTCGATCAGCATAAAACAATCAAACAATGATGGACTGGACATTTGGAGTGCCGCGCATGCTTATTCAGTAGGGTGAGACGACGCCTTGGTCAAGTTGTGGCAAATTACACAATTGCGTTGAAATAGTATACAATTTGTGCATATCAAATAGAAAGTGCACAACGGGTGTAAGATGAGTTCAAAGCGTTGTAGATGTTTTCCATATACATCGTGTTATGGTAGATGTGCATATTTTTGTGTATTTTTAAGCAATGTGGAAGTGCATGAATACTATACAAATTGACTTGCACACATATTTATTGAATTTCACAAAACGCGTATGATGAAAGAATAGATAATTGTATAAAATATCTACACAACTGTGTCTTACACAACGTTGTGCATGAACCTGCTGCAGTCTTTTCTCTCTGTGTAAGATTTGTTTCAATTTCCTTGCCTAATGTTGCAATTTTTTAAATACATCCAATTCCGAATTTTTCTCACTACTGCCATACTTCAAATTCCTAAAGTGTTCCAATTTCTGTAAGCTGTATGTTCAAAAGTTAATTTTTAATCTGACTAGAATTTTGTAATTTCCAAATTTCTTTTGTTTCCTTGATAATTCGTTTAAATCATAATAGTAACTAAATTTAGATTTTCTCTTTCAATAGAAATGAGCTTCTACATATTTTGTAATCTTAACGATGATGTTAGTTAACATCTCGACTGATTGAATGGAACTAGGTTATATTGTCCAAGATGATTAAGCTCTCCCAAATACAGGTGAAAGTATTCTATAGAATTTGAAGTGATTGAAAATGTATTAAAAATATTCTCGTCTTTATACAACTCATATCATAACACTATATGAATTCAAAAAACCTCTCATGATTCAAAACAAACCGATTAAAATACATATTCTTGAACCAAAAAATATTTGCGTTGATGAATATAAATGAGAAGATATCAAATGAGAATGCAACGGGAGGAGGGTCTATACAAATGAGAGAGCAACGGGAGGCACCCGTCAGCAGATAGTGTACGAGAGCGCAACGGGAGGAAGGTCTATACAAATGAGAGCGCTACGGGAGGTACTAATCAGCATATTGTACATGTGGCAATCGGTCATTGCCTTGATTTTGGTGATTACACGTTGCCGGTATGAATAGTGATGTACGAACAGATCAGAATTTCTTATACAAGGTGTATTATTAAAAAGTTTCAACTTGATGTCATACACTTGATAAGTTTAACATATAAAGTAAATATCTGAATGAATTTCAATGTGGTATGTCCCAAGGACTAGTTCTATGGGCATTTTTCTATTACAAGTTATTCCAATGTAGTGTGCTCCAAGGATCAGTTCTCTGGACAATTTTCTGTTACAAGTTATTTCATTTGTTGTGCCTCAAGGAACAATCACATAGAAAGAGACTATAATATTTTTGAATTTCAATGTGGCATACCTCAAGGACCAGTTCGTTATGGAATTTTTCACAAATAATAAATTAATTTCAAAGTGTTAAGCTTCAAGGACCAGTTTTCTGGGAATTTTTCATCTTTCAGTTTTTGTGCCCCAAGGAAAAAACACATAGACTACAACTACACCAATTCAAAATTCCATTTTAGCATTCCTCAAGGATCAGTTCTTTGGGCATTGTTATATAATAAATAATTTCAATGAGGTGAGCCTCCAGGACCAGTGCTCTGGTCATTTTTCTATTACAAGTTATTCCAATGTAGTGTGCTTCGACGACCAGTTCTCTGAACATTTTTTCTATCACAAGTTATTTCAGTTTTTGTGCCTCAAGGAACAATCACATAGACTTCAACATTTTTCAAATCTCAATGTGCTATATATACCTCAAGGACCTGGTAAGCCTTAAGGACCAGGTTTCTAGGCATTTTTTTACAGATTAGGTATTTCAATTTTTGTGCCTCAAAGAAAAATCTCATAGACAACGCTTTCACCATTTCCAATTTTTTTGCGGTACACCTCAAGGCCCAGTTCTTGGAATTACTTGGGATTTGCTGACGCTACAGTTCTGGTTACAGAGAGGTCAACGAAATTCAATGCGAATTCAATGACCTCTTTCAAGGTCAATAAGTGCACGTGTCAAGTATCAGATTACCTGAAATTTTCTGACGCCACGTTTCCGGTTATAGTCAAGTTTCGACAAGTGGGAGAAATCCAAGATGGGTCCAATGACCTCTTTCCATATCATGAAGTGCACGTGTCAGACGTCAAAGTACCTGGAATTCGCTGACACCATGGTTTCGGTTACAGAGAGGTCAGCAAAATTCAATACGGGTTGAATGACCTATTTCAAGGTTGATGAATAGACGTGTCAGATATCAAATTACCTGGAATTTGCTGACGCTATAATTCCGGTTACAGATAGTTCATTGAAATTCGATACGGGTTCAATCACCTATTTCAAGGTAAATAAGTGTACGTGTCAGATATCAAATTACCAGAAATTCTCTGACGACATAGTTCCGTTTACAGATAGGTCATATTACCTGGAATTAGCTGACGTCGTAGTCCTAGTTACGAACAAGTCTCGACAAGTAGGAGAAATTCAATATGGGTTCGATGACCTATTTCAAGGTCAATAAGTGCTCGTGTTAGGTATCAGATTACCTGGAATTCGATGACGCAATAGTTCCGATCAGCGAAAATCAATACGGGTTGAAGGACCTATTTAAAGGTTTATGAATGCACGTGTCAGATACCAAATTATCTTGAATTTGCTGAGTTCACGTTACAGACCAGTCTCGACAAGTACGAGGAACTTGAAACAGGTTTAATTCGTGAGTTCACGTGTTCGAGTGTCTGTGGGTTCTCGTGTATTTGTTTGTGATCATGTGTTCTTGTGTTCAAACCTCAGATACACATAGAGCGCCACAGACAGCTGTTTGATCGCGTGTTCTTATGTTTGTTTGTGTGGCTGTTTGTTCGTTTGTTCGCTTGTTCTTGTGTTCTTGTTTCTACGTGTGTTCAACTGTCTGTGTGTTCGTGCTTGTTCGTGTGTTCGCGTCTTCAGGTGTTTGAGTGTTCGTATTTGTTTGTTCGCGTGTTCAGGTGTTCGTGTGTTCTACTGTCCGTGTGTTCTACTGTCCGTGTGTCCGTGTTTGTTCGTGTGTTTGCCTGTTCGCATGTTGGTGAGTGCGTGTGTATGTGTTTGTTCGCGAGTTAGCATGTTCATAAGTTTTGTGTGTGTAGGTGTTTGATCGTATGTTGATGTGTTCGACTGTCTGTATGTTCGTGTTTGTTCGTGTGTTCTTATTTGTTCGTGAGTTCGCGTGTTCGAGTGTCTGTGGGTTCGTGTATTTGTTTGTGACCATGTGTTTTTGCGTTCAAACCTCAGGTACACATACACATACAGCTGTTTGTTCACGTGATCGAGTGTTAGTGTGTTCGAGTGTCTGTGTGTTCGTGTATTTGTTTGTGTTCATGTGTTTCTGTGTTCTAGTCGCAGATGGTCATAGAGCGCCACAGACAGCCTCAGATGACCACTGATAACCTCAGATCCCCACAGCTAGCAACTGCTAACAACAGAGAGCCACAGATAAAGATGAATAGCCACAACTCAGTTCTGCTGGCCACTGCTACCCACAGAAAGCCACAGATAACCAATGATAACCTCAGATCTCCACAGCTAGCCACTACTAACCACAGAAAGCCACAGATAGACACGGATAGCCACATATGGCGATGATTAGCCACAACTCATTTATTCACAGATAACAACCAGTATTGACTTTTTCTGGCCTTTCTGCTACCAGAACTATGGCGTCAACGAATTTCAGGTAATATGATATGCGACACGTGCATCAACCTCGAAATAGATCATTGAACCCATCTAGGATTTCCCCGTCTAGATGAATTTGTAACCGGAAATGTGTGAAATATAATATCGTCCTACTACTCCAGTAAGTATTCTTTCAAGTCAAATCGACATTGTCTTCAGTCTTTTGGAGTAATTCATCTCGTTGGTGAAGTATTTCCCACAAACTCGCTTACTCAAGCATAGTACGAGCCTTGTTTAATTGAAACCGATGAAACTCCCACCCATGAAATCTCGCTTCGGGCTCATTTCCACTCATAAGCAATGACATTCAGTTCACTTGAAAATATTCCAAGTAAACTTGAAGTAGCTTTTTGAAGTTATTCATCTGGTAAAATCTCACTCAAAAACTTTTCTTCTAACACATTGCACGAACCTTAATATAGCAATAAAATTGAAAAATGCTAAAGTCTTCGTCTGAGTTGTCGTTCCTCGAGGTACAAAATCTGAAATCACTTATGAAAAATGCCCAAACTCCTGGTCATAGAGGCTTACCACATTGAAATGATTTACGATATAAACAATAATGGTCAGAGAATTGGTCCTTGATGCACACCACATTGTAATAGAAAAATGCCCCAAGAACTGGTCCTTGAGGTGTACCACAACGAAATTTGAAAAATGGTGGAAGTGTTGTCTACAGATTGTTCTTTGAGGCACGAAAACTGAAATGATTTGTAAAATAAAAATGCCTAGAAAACTGGTCCTCTTGACGCTTACCACATTAAAATAATTTATTATATATATATATATATATATATATATATATATATATATATATATATATATATATATATATAAATTGCTCAACGAACTGGTCCTTGAGGTATAGCACATTGTAATTTGGAAAATGTTGAAGACTCTGTCTATGTGATTGTTCCTTGAGGCACAAAAACTGAAATAGTTTGTAATAGAAAAATGTCCGGAGAACTGGTCCTTGAAGTACATTACATTAGAATAGCTAGTAATAAAAAAATGCCCAGAGAACTGGTACTTGAGACTTACCTCATCGAAATAATTTATTATATTATAAAAAATGCTCCAAGCACTGGTCCATGAGGTGTACCACAACAAAATTTGAAATATGGCGGAAGAGTTGTCTATGTGATTGTCCTTTGAGGCACAAAAACTGAAATAATTTGTAGAAGGAAAATGCCTAGAAAACTGGTCCTTGAGGCTTACCACATTAAAATAATTTATTATATATATATATATATATATATATATATATATATATAATGCCCAACGAACTGGTCCTTGAGGTATAGCACATTGTAATTTTGAAAATGTTGAAGACTATGTGATTGTTCCTTGAGGCACAAAAACTGAAATAACTTGTGATAGAAAAAATGTTCAGAGAACTGGTCGTCGAAGCACACTACATTGGAATAACTTGTAATAGAAAAATGACCAGAGCACTGGTCCTGGAGGCTCACCTCATTGAAATTATTTATTATATAATAATGCCCAAAGAACTGATCCTTGAGGAATGCTAAAATGGAATTTTGAATTGGTGTAGATAAGATAAGATAAGATAATTTATTTCCGTGGACAATACATTACAGCATCGTATAGAAAATTGTCATACAAGAGCAGGCATGTAGTATTCTAAATACTATATGAAAAAAGAAGTATAAATTGATTAAAAAAAGTAGACATAATTACAAATATACAACATAGACATACAGTGATTGTTCAATATATGTAGTTGTAGTCTATGTGTTTTTTCCTTGGGGCACAAAAACTGAAAGATGAAAAATTCCCAGAAAACTGGTCCTTGAAGCTTAACACTTTGAAATTAATTTATTATTTGTGAAAAATTCCCTAACGAACTGGTCCTTGAGGTATGCCACATTGAAATTCAAAAATATTATAGTCTCTTTCTATGTGATTGTTCCTTGAGGCACAACAAATGAAATAACTTGTAACAGAAAATTGTCCAGAGAACTGATCCTTGGAGCACACTACATTGGAATAACTTGTAATAGAAAAATGCCCATAGAACTAGTCCTTGGGACATACCACATTGAAATTCATTCAGATGTTTACTTTATATGTTAAACTTATCAAGTGTATGACATCAAGTTGAAACTTTTTAATAATACGCCTTGTATAAGAAATTCTGATCTGTTCGTACATCACTATTCATACCGGCAACGTGTAATCACCAAAATCAAGGCAATGACCGATTGCCACATGTACAATATGCTGATTAGTACCTCCCGTAGCGCTCTCATTTGTATAGACCTTCCTCCCGTTGCGCTCTCGTACACTATCTGCTGACGGGTGCCTCCCGTTGCTCTCTCATTTGTATAGACCCTCCTCCCGTTGCATTCTCATTTGATATCTACTTAAATGCCATACATTTGTTTCAAGAAGAAATGATGATCCAGTAACTGTAAAGCAACAGAAAACAAAGCACCCAGAAATGTCTACAAGTTTCTAAGGAGAATGGCTATTTGTAGCAGCCCAAAATAATATAAGATTGTCAACCAAGATTTTTCACTTTATTCATCAATTATTTTCGCCACTTACGTTCCGCAATTAAAGATAACAACAAAATCACTGCGGCTTCAAACCCTTCTAAAATTTTCCTAATTCCGTCTTTGGAGAGCTTTCAAACAGCCGCAATCCTCCTTAATGGACAACATTATTTTAATTCTTTCTTCTCCTGCTTGAACTCAGACCATACATTTCATCCAACATTTCGCTTCATTTCGGGCTTTACTGCCCTTAAAAGTTATAATTCGTTGGATTTCGCGCGGGCGAAATTTATTAAAATTCATTTTAATTTCAATTGAATTCGCGCCCATTCAGGGAGAAATGGCCACTTCAACTCTTTAATTGATACGAGTATAAAAGGGGATTCGTTTTTGATTGGATTCAGTTGTTTCGAATTGGATTGTGAAAGCCATTAACCTGGAAAACAATGGTATTCTGAAAGATTTCATAACGACTAAAAGTTTTTGTTGAGTTGATCATAGTAAGGGCAGAGCTTTGGGAAAGTTTCCAATTGTTTTTCGAAGTTAGAACCTCATCTTTAATACCTGAAAGAACTGGAGCGAGTGCCAAATTTGATAACTGAATCAAACTGAAAAAGTGATAAAGCAACAAAAAGGGTATTTCTCCAACTGTCAGACGCAGGATGTGCATATTCCATGCATATATCGTAATTTTTTTTCAAATATTTTTATCCACTGCTAGAATCTTATAAAGTCATATTGCTCTGTTTACACACGTCTTATGAGGTCAATAAAATATTTATCTTATGATATTGAGGAAGACTCACAGGAACCTGCTGACTTAGAAGCTGTAAAAGAAGAAAATTGATGCCCGAGAGGAGACAGATAGAATGCTGTAATTGTGGCAAAATTGGGCATGTGCGTAGCAAACGCCTACTCGAAATTATAATACTCATGAAGCCTTTTACATTATGTCTGCTCCAATCTTGAAGTCGAGATAGTGAGTTATGCAGGTATTTCTGATCATGACGCAGTTTTATGCAAATATCCTGTGCTTTTATATTGCAGAATCTATAGTAAAAACAACTTCAAGAAGTTTTCAAAATTGTGTTCGGTTACATTATGGAACCATTTATCAAAAGCAGGTAATCCTCTAAATGACTTTCACCAATGATTGATGTATTTGTTTAACGCAACTTCTCCTACCCAGAACATTAGAGTAAAGGAAAGAAACCTTGCATAATCAAAGGAATCAAAATTGCATTTTAAAATATAATTTGTCTTCACAACCACAGAAAATATATACTTTTTTATTAACTAGGTACTTCAACTGTTATAGAATAGAACTTTATTAATCCATAATAACCACATACATGGTGTTCGACTGTTATAGGAAGACTCATAGAAGAATAATGAAAATGGCCAAAAGGAGTTATTTTAGTGAACGACTTACTCGAACAAGCAAAAGGATTATTGGAAGATTGTAAACGAATTTAGAGGAAAAACTAAAACTAACTCCATTCTCCATTCTCTCAAGAACTAAATTCATTTTACAATTCTTTGGCAAGCAAACTAACTGAAAATATACCACAAGAAACAAATCCCACAACTTTTCTAAAGCACATTGCTGTATCAAATTAATTTAGCTACTTACCAACTTCTGCAGATGAAATGAAAGAGATTTTATCCGAAATGAAATACAAAAATTCCTCAGGGTGGGATGATATTTTATTGAAAATATTTTCCCAATCATTGTACAACGTATGGAATATATTGGAAGAAACTACCAGCAAAACTATATTGAATGGTATATTTCCTTCTTGTTTAGAAGTTGCTGTAGTAATACCATTATCCAAAGGGGGTAATCCTGACATTCGAGCAAATTGCAGACCTATTTCTCTACTTCCTGCTTTAGCAAAAATTATTGAAAACAAATTCTGAGCTTTCTCAAAAAAATAATATTCTGCATCCGAAACTGTTTGGGTTTAGAGCCGATAGAAGCACTAATGATGCAAAAATCTTCTCTCCTTAATGACCACTTTTATCAAAAGAACAATGGTGAGTTTGCTGCGGCAGTTTTCCAAAGTCAAAATCAAAATATGCTTCATTGTTAAGATATTATTGACAAAGCTTCATTGTATTAGAGATGATGTTGAAAAATTTATGAAAATTAAATTAATACTTAAAAAGTATAATGGTGATACCCCCTACCATCGGCACATCATTCCTGATGAGAAGAAACACCCAGGCCTGTTGAGAGGGGGGGGCAGCCGGGGTGGCAACCCCGGGGCCCGGGCGAGGCAAGGGGGCCCGGCAAAGCCGGAACCTATTTCAATTTCAATAACAGCTCACAATACTTAAAAATATAATATGACCAAAAATAAACATATATGAATTTTGATTCATACAGATACTATTTTTCAACAGATTGGCGATATTGGGAAATTGTCAAGAAAAATATTGGTTGTTCATTGCATAGCATGTCGTAGACTCGTTGGTCAGCCCGTTTAGATGCTGTTAAGACTTTTGCTGGACATATACCTGGTTTGAGATAAGCCATTAGCGATTTGAACATTGAAACTTTCGGCAGGGTAGTCTGACTTAAATCTGACTTAAAAGGTATTCAAAAATATATCAATTCTTTTGAATGCATCATTATGGCATTTATTTGGCTCAAGGCTTTAACAAGTATCAATTACCGTAACACCATTTTACAAGCCAGAGAGGCAACGGTGGCTGTTGAAGTGGAAAATGTGAAAAGTTTAATTCTCGACTTTCAGAATTTACGTGACAGCTGGAACGGTATTTTAGAAGAATGCAAAGCAGTTCCAAGAAATCCTAATATACCAGTAACTTTTTCTGATAAGAGAAGACAAACAAGAAAGCGGTTCTTTGATGAGTCTCGAGATGAAATAGCGGAAACGGACCAAGTAACAAAATTTAAGCGAACTGTTTTTTGCGTCCTTCTTGACAGCTTGATTGGAAACATGAAAACACGTTTCGCTGCATTGGAAAAAATAGAAGGAAGATTTAGCTTTCTTTGGAAATACCTCACCCTTAATGAAGAAGAAATTGGTCTAGAAACAAGAAGTTTTTGCAATTACTACAACGCGGATGTGTCTCAAGACTTAGTGTCCACCTAAAAGCAATTATTGTGAACCTGGGTCAAGATTATCTGCCACCACTAAAGTTATTAAATAAGCTTGTAAGATTTAAAATTGAAGTGTTATTTCCGAATATTGTCATAGTTCTCAGAATTTACTGTACCATTCCAGTTAGTGTGGCCGAAGGTGAACGATCATTCAGTGTACAATGTGTCAGGATCGCCTTACGAGTTTAGAGACGTTAGCGTTAGAACCATCTTTAGCAAGAAAACTGAATTTTGATGAAGTGATATCGTACTTTGCTGATCAGAAATCTCGAAAGACACACCTAAAATAGATAGTTTTTTTTAATACGAGACACACAGCTTCTATTATTTGTCTTACTTCATTTTTTAGTAAATAGCTTTCGTCAATATATTCTTTCTCGGTTTATTTAATTTTTGCGTATTTTTGGTTAAACTAAAGGGGGGCCCGCAAGCTTAGGTGTCCCGGGGCCCGTCTCAGCTCTCGACGGCCCTGGAAACACCACCACTATATGCACTCCGGGGCGACTTAACAAATAAAAAAGAAAAATGGGGTGCAATTGCTATTTCAACAGCAGGAAAAACCAGAAAAAAACCTACAGTACCACCATATGGTCCTTGGTGAATGAGGGAATGGAATAGTACAACAATTAAACATAAATACATACTCAGTCATCAAGTACTTCTCCATCTCTGCCATTCCAGCACGATCACCATTTCTTCATCAGATGAGGAGTATGCACATAAAATCAGAAAAAAAATCTCTAACTAAGCTCGATTCATGATCCAAAATGATGACTTTTAAAAACTATCATCATAAAACTCTTGCAGACTATTTATTATATACTCTCTCTGATAACAAACTTTTCACATCTTTTCTGAAACGAAAAAATTATGTGATACTTTTAATATTTATTGGAAGGTGATTAAATATCTTACATCCTTTATAAAATATCGAGTTTTTGATAAGTGTACTTTTTGGAATTGCAAGTTTTAAATCATTACTCTGTCTGGTACTACGATCAGAATAACTGATTCCAATAGAGAACTTTGTTTTGTATTTGTGTATCAAACATACAGTTTCAAGTATAAAAATAGCAATAACTGTTAGAATATTATGTTTGAGAAATGGAGGTCGGCATAAATCCCTATATTTTACTTTACATAAATATCGCAGAGCACGCTTTTGCAAAATTAGGACAAGTTATTCAACTTCTCTTATAATTTGGCAGTATTTCCGTCCACTCGATCTCACATATATGGCAACCATCTATTGAAGAATATGGTGAAACTCTGGCAGAGGCATTAGATATCTCCAAAGCATTTGGTCGTGTATGAATGGCATCAGGGCCTCCTCGCCAAGCATCCATCTTATGGCTTGCCACTTCTACATACCTTTCTCTCCCCGTGGTGGACGATGGAGTTTCATCTGATACTCTATAAACGCTACAAGATTTCTCTTCGTAAGAACAGAAAAAAACACATGAATGGTCGCTCTATCTGGAGACGTTAACAGACTCCGAGATTGTGTGTGCTGATTTTCAAATGTTCATGATGACTCGAGATATGGACTGGCTTTAAAGCTGATTGCGTTTTTTTTCTTAAATTACCTGATCTGTTCATCATTATGGATTTTGAGGGGATTTCGGTATCGGGAAGTCGGCCAGTGCAGGGCTCAGGTCACCCTCGAAGAGACGCCCCTAAATCGAGCGTAGGACATTCAGCTATATCACCGTATGTAATTGGAATATGTGTTTCTTGTTAAGAAAATAATGAATAGCAGTTGTAGGTCAATTATAAATCTCGATTGGCTCAACCGTTTCACAGTAAATAGTTCAATTTGTGTTTTAGGACCATTTTCTATGTTCAGAAATAATGATAACAATAATAATACTGAGAAGAAAACTGTAGTTCACAATGAGCTTATGACTTGAGGCATAAGATGTCCGGAGGACTGCTCATTGCTGATATCCTATACAATAGGAAAGGTTGGGTCGAAAATCCATCAGAAAACAACTACTTTCCTGGCTAATGCCACGACGAACATTGAATTACATCTGATGAAATTTCCGTGCAGAATTCCTACAAGGTTATCTCTGCAATTGCTTGTTGCATGGAAATGTTCATCGAAACATTCGTACCACCTATATATCGATTTCGGGGTGTTGCCCCTCATCAGTATTGGGTAGCAGTCAATAACTAATGACTGCAACGAATGAATCGATAACCAAATCCATTTCAAGACCGAAACTGAGATCACGCCCGCACAGTGGATAACTCCAAACTACGAGCGCCATCCCAGCGCCGGCCACCCAACTAAGCAATACCCATTTTCGACCCAACTTTTCCTATTGTATAGGATATTAGCAATGAGCAGTCCTCCGGACATCTTATGCGGGCGCGATCTCAGTTTCGGTCTTGAAATGGATTTGGTTATCGATTCATTCGTTGCAGTCATTAGTTATTGACTGCTAGACCTACCCTATACTGATGAGGGGCAACACCCCGAAATCGATATATAGGTGGTCCGAATGTTTCGATGAACATTTCCATGCAACAAGCAACTGCAGAGATAACCTTGTAGGAACTCTGCACGGAAATTTCATCAGATGTAATTCAATGTTCGTCGTGGCATTAGCCAGGAAAGTAGTTGTTTTCTGATGGATTTTCGACCAACTTTTCCCATTGTATAGGATATTAGCAATGAGCAGTCCTTCGGACATCTTTTGCCTCAATAATAATAGTTCTTTTAACGATCGGCAAAGCTTCGGAACATACTGCGTCAGACTTCTGATATTAAAAAAAAACAGCATTTTTCAATCAACTTGACTTAAAACAAACACATTGGTATTTTTCCACGTTACTTTTCACTCGTGAATACCGATACAACTGAATCAACTTGAAAAATTATCCAACTTTCTCAAAGGCAAATCCATCTCTTGTTTCACTCTTGCTAATTCGAGATCCGAGAAATATGTACTCAGTTGTTTCTCAGACTATCTTGTTAAATTTCTCAGCCAACTAATTTTCCATATTGTGAAGTTCCGTGCAAACTTTCATTGCGCTTTAATCCCGAATAACCAAGCATTATGTACCGGTTTGTTCGAAATTGCATTCTATTCGAACTAGGACAAGTTGCACGGAACAAAACAGCTAAATATTCCGCTTGTTCTCAACAAAGTTGAAACCTTCGAAGTTCGAAGCGGTTCTACAAGAAACTACATGCGTAGTTTTTGTCTTTCATCATTGGAACGAATATCTACCCGAGATCGTAAAACGATTAAATGAACTACTGAGTGAGGATGAACTAACTAACTTCTGAGGGGAAATTCATGAAAATTTATTACAATTGGTGTCGGAAGTGTGATTTTTTTAATAAATCAGTATTCACGAAGTGAACAATCTCAGTATTATGAAAAATGAACTGATAAAATGGACTGATATCTTGTGAATCAAATAACTGTTCAGAGACCCTGAAGTTTACAGATGTTCTCGGGGAAAGTGCGTCTTGTCTTGTGAGTGAATGTGATTCATGATTTTCTCGGAACTAACAGTGTTTTACAGAAATGGGCAATGTTGACCATATAAAGTAGATCAAGCCACGAAGTCAGGCTAAAAATAGCTGTTCTTAGCAGGAATAGAGCATTCACTAGTGTTTTGAATGGATTGTTTACATGGAAAAGATTAAATCAGCTTGAAATGGACTTCAGAATGCTCATTGCGTTAGCATTCGTGCCAATTGATCATGTTGTAGAAGCTTTTGAAACCCTAGAAGATAGTGACTTTTTTTCTGTTCGTAATTCCGAATTACAAAAGTACCTTGAATACTTTTCAAAAACCTGGATTGGACCTAAAGGAAGACGAAGTGGCATTGGCAAGCAGCCGCTTTTCAGCATCAGTTTGTGGAATTGTTACGATAGTGTTTTACAATCTCTGCCTAAAACAAACAATTTTGCCGAAGGATTCCATCGTGGAGTAGTCTCGCTAATGGGCGGTCATCACCCCAGTTTTGGCAAGTTTGCAAGAGGATTACTCAAACAAGAAGCTATCAATCGTCTTCGAGAAGAGCTGTTTCAAGAAGGACGGTTTGAACCTAGGGATTCGACTGCGGTGAAAATCCAAGAAGGTCTTAGAAAGGTAGTCGAAAAGTTTGATGACAAGAACATTTTGGACTTCCTCAAATCAGTAGCTCTTAATATTAGTTTCTAAAAATCTATCATAGATAGTATAGATTGATTCTGAAACTTCTAGTGCAATGTTTTAGGCACATTCATTCCATACACATTGATTCATATTTCAAATTTTTATTTCTTTGCTGAAACATGTCGGTAGTCTATTCAAAAGCAGTTACTCTCGCAGTTACTTTTTGGATGATGGTTTACTCGGAAGTCAATTAATTGAAGGTCGTTTGCATCTCAAGTCCATTTACTTGAGTGTCCGATGGAACTGTCGTCGTTTACGCTGAAGTCGGTTTACTTTCGAGTACAGTTAAGCTAGAGTCGGGACCTCTGGAATGCTTTTACGCTTAAGTCGAGTTACTGTACTGTCGTTACTTTCGAGTGCAGTTACTCTAAAGTAGTTACTCTGAAGTCTCCATCCGGTCTCTAAGTTACTGCATGGCAAGTAATTTGTTTTTTTTTCAGTAAATTGACTGCTTTTAAAGCATTCTTTCAACTCGGTGGGAACGCTTTCAGCTTTCAGTTTCTGTTAATATCAATTTTTCCCATTGTATGAGATGACTGTATCACTAAGCTGATAATTTTTCCTAATCTTTCATGTAGATATAAATTTTTCATAAGTTAATATAAAATAACCAATACAAGTTATAATAAAAGCAAAGGTATAACATTACACAAAATTTCGTCACATGAGCGCTAAATTTTTATAAAATCATTCATGCGTAAAAACACTTTTCAATTAAAAAACATTTCAATTCATATTTAAAAGAAGATAGTAAAGTTATATCCTTCAGTTTTTGTGGATATAACTGTACTATCTTCTTTTAAATGTGAATTGAAATGTTTTTCAATTGACCATACCCTGGGGTACTCCACGGGAGATTGACTCTCCTCTTTTGAGTTGATTTCATCGCCAATCCTGACTATTATTTGTTTGGCAGATAATTTTTAAAGAAAGTGTGAGCTGTATCTCTGATTCCAACTGTAATTCAATGAGGTCAAGACTATACTGAATATTTTCCATCATTTTCCAGCAATGTTGGTGAAAAATATAATGAAATCGTCGTTGATATATTCCAAGTTTTTTCAATTAGATAAGTGCGCTAATTGGAATATCACGAAAGTTCATTAAAATGAACTTTCCGCTGTGGAAAATTTAAAAGAATAATTTTTGTGACCGCTGTAATTCGCCCGTATGCCTACTGAACACAGCCTACTGTCTACATTCGTTGCTCGAACCTCATTTCTCTGTATTCAGTTGAACCGTAAATGGAAATACTCGTTGTGTGACATGTACATGTAACATAGTTGAACATCACATCTGTATTGACAAGTACGTTCGCTCCTATTTTCATTCTATGCTAATTAGTGCAGCCATATGTAATAGAAACGATGTAGCGTTATGAGAATGACATATTATAGAACAGTGCTTCAGAGTAATCAATATATTTCATGGATTTTCAAAATTTCAATTCGGTTCTAAGAGTGGTGAAAGTTCGACTTTGACAATCTATTCTTGGATTGAGAGGCAAGAGCTTTGAACCAAGGTTGTGTGCAGGAGGCATTCCCAACCAAATTGTTTAATTGTTTGTTGCATGTCAAATATAATTCTATGTCCGTAAAGGGAACTAGTAGTTTTCTGTCAGGTAATTGCCTCGCATATATAGCTTTTTGTTAATGTCCGAAAAATTTTTACTTTGTCGAATTCGTTTCATCTCTCTGATATTATACTGGCTGGAACTCTGAACAGTTCTAGCTCAAATTATTCTCAGTCTGAAGACAATCAAATTTCGAGAAAAGCAGAACTCTGTAAATTTTTAACCACTTCTGATTCATAAGATTAGATATTTGAGTGAAGAATACTCATAAAAAGAAAACCGCCCTTTAACTTATCGAAAATTGACCGAGATATGGTCAAAAACACAAAATGGATTGTAAGGTTATTTTATTACATGAATTCTGCTATGATTGGCCTTCTACATGAAATTAAAGTTGTGTTGAAGTTTCCCTTATTTTTCCACAATTATAACCGTTCTTACAATTATTTTGGTTTTTCAATTTTTTTCAAGTTTATTTGTTGTCCGATTTGAATCTGTTTTTTTAATGAATAGAACTTCAATAGCTCTATTATGCATCCACAATTTAAAAATCAAATTCAAAATTCTTCAAATTTTTTCAATGTATAAAATCCGAAAAACATGTTGGCGATATTTAAAATTAAATTCAACTACGCCACTGGATAACCGAAATTACACGAAAAAATATTCATGAATATTTCCATCGTATGTTAAAAATCCCATATGAAGCGGGACATTTTCGATCAATTACAGCGAAAAATTCCCGGCGGGACATTTTCAGGCTGAAAATTACCCGGTAGGTATCGAAAATTACCCGCTCGGTCCGTGTATCTATAGTAACGATTGTTAAAATGAACATTTGTCATCTTGACAGGCATAAATACTGAATTTTAAACGTCGTTGAAATGTCACGTTTCGGGAATGATTCGATAACTGTAATTCAAGAAACTCCGGAAATATTCTACCGAATTACACTCATCAAAATAAACCTGATAATTTTCCATTCAAGCATGTTGTCAGTAAAAAAACTGCATTCGGTTATTTTCATATTTTGCTAAAAGCTCCCTCCTCCTTCGGAGTCGGGCTCTTTCGACAAAATATGAAAATAAACTCAAGCAGTTTTTAGACAACATGCTTTCATGGAAAATTATCGGTAATTTTGAAGCACTTGTGTAATTACTCCCGGAAATTATAGTTTTATATGCCACTGTTAGTGTACTTGGTGTTTTCGTCTTTTGTTTTGCATTTTATCATCTGTAGCAATGTATGCCCCAAGGTCCGTTACTATAAGTTAGTTTTTTGCAAAACCAGTAACGTGGTCAGAAAATTGCTAAAACAATTTTTTGGATTCCTTGCGATCAAAAAAATTCGAAGCAGGTCTTGATATATTTTTTTCATTTCGAATTTATGGCACTGAAATAAAGCTGTTGATGCTCTATCCATTAAAAAAAATAACTTTCAATTTGGATGATTAATAACATAAGAGGGGTGCTTCGCTTTAAAAATTTATAACGTTATATGCAGACAAGTTGGAAAAAGTAGAGTGTTTGATGTTAGTGGCGGAGATTGTATCAGAGAGTATGTCGGACAGACAAGGCGAGTCATGCAAGTCAGATTGGGTGAACAACTTTCGAATTTGACAACAAGTTCAGTACCTATGAAAAATGATTGGTTACTAAAAATTGTAAACAACACCAAAATGTTAGACCCCAAAGGACCCCGCAAACTCCTTATGGAATTTGGGTCCCGGTGGATTTTTTTGATTTTTTGGTATGATGTAGTCCATGTTATTCTTAACCAATGTTTCCATTGCGCCAACCCAAAAAAATTAGCAGTTTTGCAGTTAGGGGGCGTTGAAATCACCCCTTGCGCTGATTAGACTATATATTTTTGAGCCCGGTAACAATATTTTCACTTGTTTCATTATTGCTAATGTTGCACAATATTGTGCTGTTTTATAAAAAAAAATCTTACCCCCTCCCCTTTTTCCCCCAACTCCTATTACGGAACGCAAAAAAAATATTTCTCGAGTTCCTTCAAATGTATCGTCGAATATTTAAATATGCCTAAATAAGGAATATAGCAGTTTTTTATGATTATCCCCCCACCCCCCAAATGACACAAAACGAAAAAAGTTCCGTGGATTTTTCTGAATTTTTGATATGATGCAGTTCAAGTGATTTTGATTAGAAATAAATCGGGTGACAAACCCCAAAAATGAACAGTATTTTAGTTTTATTTTATGCCGAACAATTGTGTAAACTTTCTAAAACCTCCCCCTTACCCCCAACCCCTATTTCAAAACACGAAAAAAATAATTCAAGCACCACCTCAAATTCAAATTGTGGATGACTAATTTTTATTTATTTTCAAGATATTCATGAACTACGCCCTACTAACAAGTCAGCAAACTCCATCAATATTTTTCTGAAGGGAGGGAAAGGTGATATTAAACAACTGTACGATTTCCTCAATTTGAGCTGATTAAACCATTTATTTTGATAAAGCATTTACAAGTAGTCGGGAATACATTTTTTCGTGTTTTAAATTAAGGGTAGAGGATAAGGGGGAGGTTTTAGATTTTCATTTCATGAAAAATTATAGAATTGTTCAGCATAATCTAAACTAAAATATTTAGAGCTATTATTTCCGCCTATAATAATGAATAGTCCATTCTGAGCAAGGTATGATTTCAACGCCCCCTAGCATCAAAACTATTCATTTTTGAAGTTTGTCACCCAATTTATTTCTATTCAAAATAACTTGAACTGCATCATATCAAAAATTCAGAAAAATCCACCGAAATTTTTTCGTTTTGTGTCATTTGGGGGGTGGGGGGATAATCATAAAAAACTGCTATTTCCCTTATTTAGGCATATTTAAACATTCGACGATACATTTGAAGGCACTCGAGAAATATTTTTTTTGCGTTCCGTAATAGGATTTGGGGGGAAAAGGGGAGTGGGGTAAGAATTTTTTTTTATAAAACAGTACAATATTGTGCAACATTAGCAATAATGAAAAAAGTGAAAATATTGTTACCGGGCTCAAAAATAAATAGTCTAATCTGCGCAAGGGGTGATTTCAACGCCCCCTAGCAGCAAAACTGTTCATTTTTTGGGTTGGTGCAATGGTAACATTGGTTGAGAATTACATGGACTACATCATACCAAAAATTCAAAAAAATCCACCGGGACCCAAATTCCATAAGGAGTTTGCGGGGTCCTTTGGTGAGAATGCTTTCATGACCTCACAACGTTGCAGAAATGCCACGATATTTTGGATGGATTCATATTTGAAAGTATTGGACGTGAAAAATAGATCTTTTACATTTCCAGAACCTGGCTTGAGAAAATGAATGTCATAAATATTTGAATGCAATTGATATAAAAGGACTAATACATCAATATGTTGACCCTCAACTAGTGGGTTTTATTACTATCTCTGGCAATTTCCACTGAGTTCTTAATTATAGTTTTAAAAAAAAGTCGAATTCGAGTTTTTTCGTTTTTTTGCATCTTCTGAGAAAAGTTGCCATAGTATTGTATATATTTTTATACCTTCAGAAAGTTGAGATTTCAACGAACGAAAAGCATACAATTATCTTCAAAAAACAGATATTTTGACGTAAGAATTTCCGATTGAAAATTAGGGTGCTCTTTCAATATTAAATCAAAATAACGGAAAACAATGAATATTTTGAATTAAGTAAATTACAGTGTATTTGGGACACAAAAAGGTAGGTTTTCACCAAATTTCGTAGAAAACAAAATTTATTTATGGGAGATAAAAATAAAAAAATCAAAGGTAATGTGAAAAAGTATTGAAACGAAAGTTGTGAATCTTTTCATTACCTACAACTTTTTCATTTAACTTTTTTCGACAGGACTCGTCGTTTTGCCGGAAATCGTGATAAACAGTTTTTCACCCTTAAAATCTCACCTGTTCCACTTCCCGACCTCAAATCGACCGTAAATCAGTTTCCCCTTTATTTTTGTGATATTTTCCTACTTTTCCAATGGGTTTTATTATGTTAATTTTTCTTCACTTTCTAATATTTTCAAAGGCTTTGGCACTTGCCTAATAGGGATGTTCACAAAAACATAAAACAGCGCATATATACAATGAAACCATTCATTATGACCTTGGAATTAGATTTGTGAACTTTAATGAAATTCCAGAAAGGCGTTAGCCCATAATCTTCATGTGAAATTGCTGCATTCGTTTGAATGCAGGAAACGCTCTCCGATTGGCGTGACGTCAGCGATTCGATCGTGAGTCCCGCGCCAAAACGAAAACAGGTGCATTCGCTTCGCATTCGAAATAAAGCCGTAACCTTGTTTTCTGAGTTAATTGTTTTACTGGCTACTGCATGATGGAAGAGGGTTTTCAAAATCCTGATTCCCATAATTTACCAACAGTAGAGATGTTGTTATGGTGTCTGATTTTTTAACAGAGTGTACAAACCTGAATCAACCGCAAACAAGTGAAGGCAAGCAGTAAGTGTATAAGTGCATATTTTGATTATTCATTGTATGGCAGAGACTATATAGTGATCGGTTATATCAAATATCGCAAAAATATTTGAAAATTGCTCAAATCGAGGATAGTGTCCTTCGCTACAAAAAATAAATTGATTAACACTCGACAATATGGTTTTCAGCAGAATAAATCAACTCAATATGCCATTGCTCATCTAACATCGCGATTAACAAACAATCTGGACAGCGGGAAAAAAACAATTGGTATTTTCTTAGACCTAGCCAAGGCATTTGACACAATAAGTCACTCCCAGTTGTTAGATGTTTTGGAAGATTTAGGACTCAGAGGTGTAGTAAGGAAGTTGATGGAAAGTTACCTAACAGGACGTACACAGCAGGCAAAAGTAGATCGCTTTACTAGTACTGAGAAAATTGTATTGTATGGGGTACCTCAGGGTACTGTTCTGGGGCCATTATTGTTCATTCTTTACATCAATGACCTTTTGAATTTAAAAATTTCTGGAGAGGTTATTAGTTTCGCAGATGACACTGCTATAATATTTGAATCGCATACCTGGGAAAAACTGAAAGAAATAGCACTAAAAGACATGAAGTTAATAAAAAAAATGGTTTGACTATAAACTTCTTACAATTAACTTCGATAAAACATTTATCTGCCGTTTTCATGCTATGAAAACACTAAGCCTCCCTATTCGGTCCTCAAAATTGAAGAAAACGTGAAAATAAGAGAAAATGATTCGATTAAATATTTGGGCATAAAAATTGACAAACATCTCAGATGGAACGTGCACATTACAACACTATGTAACACGTTGAGAAGTATCCTCTATATATTCAAGTACCTAGCGAAATACCTAGAAAAAAAGCATCTGAAGATGATCTACCATGCTCTAGTAGAATCCAGAATTACATATGGAATCATAGGATGGGGTAGTGCACTCAAAGACCATATAAAAAATGTGGAAATATTACAGAAAACTTTCCTAAGAATAATTTTTAAAAAACCAAATCGATACTCGTCTGATAATTTATTCTCTGAATCTGAAATTCTTGATATCCGACAAAATTATTTCCTTATGACATCGTGTTTTGAAATGAAACATAAATTGAATCTTCATATATATGAACATACTCATAATACAAGAAATAAAAAAATGTATAAAACTCCTCTTGCGTCAAAATCTATAGGACAGCGAAACTACTCATACTTAGTCCCACGATTTTTCAATTTCATACCTCCTCAAATAAAAAAAATAAACAACTTGTGGTTATTCAAAAAAAACTGAAAGCACACTTACTAAATACAAATAGATGGGAAATTCATAGCTTGATTGAGATTTGAAAAAAAAAAGAATAAAGAAAAAAAAAGAAAAAAAAATATCCGGGTATATTGTCATGTGTACTTATATATGTTATATTTATAGAATTACTCAATTGATCGACATCCTCCACAGACAGTCTACGACTTTGTGGAAAATGATTTATTTACACGAATATGATTTTATCTATAAAAAATGTACTATTAAATTATGTCTAGTCTTGTTAAAGTACGTGTTTTATATATACTACACACATATTTTATTATTTACATATTTTATAAAACTGTACTTTTGAAATCCTATTCTCTCAATATTATATTCTATACTCTACATTTATACACTATATTTACTGTAAATAAAGATTATTATTATTACCAATAAAAGTGATGCTAATATGCACATTTGTTTCGAAATCATGTTCAACTTTTATATAAATTTTGTCATAAGAGTGTAAAAATCTTTATTTCAGGTGAAACTAGCGGCAGTTAAATGTGTTAGGTGATGTATGGCAATTTCTGAATAAACATGTAACATAATAATTTAATTCAGTATATTCAATTCAGATTCATTCAAAATTTCAGAAATTTTCCTTTTTCTTGATCTTATCTCGCTACTCAAACGGAAAGTGGTTGTTTTTTTTTTTTATCCGCCTGCCATCTTTATAGTTTTCCATATCTTCTGCAGGCTGTAAACATTAAATTATTTAATATTTCGTTAGTAATACTACCAAAGACCCAAACTAACATTGAAATGATCTTCATAACAAAAAAAACTGTTTTCACCGACACCTCTTTTATCTCTTCCTTCTTACAGCAGTAAACTATTTCTTTTTTTGAAAGATTTCGTGGAACTGTTGTGAATATTTTCCCCATATTATTTTTGGATGTGTTTACACACTCAGGAACAAAACACCTCTTATTATCACTCATTTTGAAACATCAATTCAGACGAAATCCAGCGAAACCCACAGCTGTAAATGATCAACACATAAAGGCGCGCGGTATTATAATACACTCCGCTCACACTATCAAAGAAATGACGTCAATAGCTGCTAGCCTCGTGCAGGGTACGTTTTCTTGCCTCGCTAAATTCATCATATTTGTTTTGCATTTATTCAATCACATTTTCATTTTTACAAAAATTTGTGGACATACCTATTGTCTGGCAACAACTTTTACGAAAAATCTGTCAAAATAAATTCACTTCTTTCTCACTCTCTTGTAATATTACTACTGAAAATTTCCTGGGGGAAGAAGGCCATCGCCCAATCTTAGGTATGATATTGGCTCGAAAACTCTTCTCGATGAAATTGAATTCCTGCAGCAATCACCGCGATAATATGCCGCGGTAACGAGCCTAGTATACTGACCAATTATGAACTTTTATTTGCCGGCCGATAAAAATCCCACAAAATCTTTCATTTAGGTGGAAGTCGCCGTCCGTCATGAAAGTCCGGGATGCTGGATGCTGGCCCGGCTGGCGTCTGTTGTCTCTTCTGGCGCCATAAAGTTGGTAGTTGGGGCGCCAATAAGGCTGGATCCAAGAGAAATCGATCAGGATCCTGGTTTAAAGGGTTTGCGTTCGTGCGACCGAGGGAAACTAGACTAAACAACACCGTCTAGTCTATGATTTATTCCTTGATGTGTTTTGTAGAAATGACAGTTATGATGTGGAAAAGTTGTTCGATTGACGACTTAATTATTTTTTCTACCACCATTAAGAAAAATGAACATTTATTCAATTGCGTCTTCGATTAAGGAACCTACCACGTTGTAACACCGATTTTCATTTCCCACGGGCTAGCTGTATCGAAATATTTCATTTCCTACGACTTTCATGAACTACTAGACTGTCATTATAGGTAGGTATTAACGAATTTTATGAACATAAATAATATCGAATCAAGTTTGTTTACGTCTGTCTGATAATTTGACATTTCACATCAGTAGATAAATACAAAATTCGATTGAAAAAATTAAGTTATTAAAAATGATTAGCAATAGTGAGGATGATTTGAGAATCAAATCAATAAATTTATATCAGAAGCTCCTGATAATGCCTATCTTCTGACAAAGGTATGATTTTCTTTTCATAAAACCAGAATAATTTCAATAAAAAGATTGATTACAATCGGATTCTATATTTTTGAATAGTTGACAGATACTTTCTATACTACAGTTTTGATACTCACTGGAGTATATCTGGAGGCGAGAGCTCTAATAGGCTCCGCCTACCAGTGTTTTGCGATACCATTGGCCGACTCAAATGTTCGGCAATGGTATAAATTTGAGCTTGGTTGGCTGTTTTAGGCAGTCATCCAGGAGTCGCCCGAGGGTTCGGACAGTTCCAGGGAAGTAGCCCTCACTTCTGGATGGCTCAGTAGAGCTAAGTGCGCGTGTAAATAGTATTTCTGGCGTTTTTAGGTATCTACGGCCTGGCATGCGAATTAATGGAACCTCGTTGGTTGGCAACACCAACCAATCCAAAAAGAATTCGTATGTAAGACACGTTTCTGCTGGTTTTCCAAATAAATGAAGAGTACCGGAATGGATGGGATTTTTGCGACGAGATTCTCCGAGCTACCTGGAATTGAGAAATTTTGAACTCGCTTCGGAGCGTTTGGATTAAGCTCCGGTGAGCTAGTCGGAGGCTGAAGTATTTTCCCGCTTCGTAGTCCATTTTCATTTCGTTTCCGAATAGATGTCAATAGCAGTTAATTTGAACAAATTGTTAGGTGCTCTAGTAACGACGAGTGTTTATTCAGATGACACATGGACTTTGGATGGTGGGAGCGAGGGTTCAAATCCACGCAGCAACATTTTTTTATCATTTTATGAAATCGATTAGTGTTTGATTTTTTCTGCATAAAGTTTTTTATTACCAAGTTGTCAAAATTTGAAAATTTTGAATGTTATTTGTTTCACGACGTAGGTAGGTAAGTGTACAAAAAGAAAAAATAGATGTTTCATTCAACGGGTGAAGAAAGAAAAAATTATCTAAACCATGATGACATCATAGTACCTCTCACTTATATTTTTAATAAGTCTATCTCTACTGGTTATTTTCCATTAAAACTCAAAGAAGCTGTCATAATACCGATACATAAAGGAGGTAATAAAGAAAACTGCAGCCAGTACAGACCTATTTCATTGATATCTGCCTTAGATAAAATCTTTGAGGGACTAATCAAAATAAGAATATTGGGTTATCTTGTTAAGTATACAATATTATCTAGTAAACAGTTTGGGTTCCGGGAAGCCAGATCAACTCAAGATGCAATTGGATATTTGACAAATAGGATTTATAGAACCTACAATTTGACCTGGCAAAGGCCTTCGATACTGTCAGCCATGAAAGATTACTAGTTACCTTGAATAATATTGGTTTCAGAGGAAACAGCTTGAAACTAATGCAGAGTTATCTGGAAAATAGGCAGCAATGTGTTAGAAATGGTCAGAAGGTACTATACTAGGACCTATACTGTTTACTATATATATATATATATATATATATATATATATATATATATATATATATATAAATGACTTATCCCTCCTACCAATCAAAGGAGATATCTTGAGTTTTGCTGATGATACTGCAGTGTTCTACGAAGACAAATCCTGGGATGATCTGAAAAAGAAAATTGAAGGAGATTTTGGAATGGTCACTGGTCACTGGTCATAAACTCTTGACGGTAAATGGAGACAAAACTTTCTTCATTCCTTTTTGTAGTAACACAAGCGGACTCCCATCATACAGTCAATTAGATATTACTTCAATAAACTCTCTCATCAATATAAAAATCAGAAGAGATATAAAATACCTTGGAATTTATCTGGACTGTCACTTAAAGTGGGAACTTCAAGCGAATAATATTAACAGAAAACTTAGAAGCCTAATTCCAAAATTCAAGTTATGCAAAAAATTCTGTAATATCAAACAACTGAAGTGCCTATATCCTGCATTAGTACAGCCTCACTTGAATTATGGAATCATTGCATGGGGGGTTTATCGAACTATCTAAGGAACAGAATTGAAGTTACTCAAAAGAGGATTCTCAAAATTATATTTAATAAGAGCTACCGATATCCAACAGACTCCTTATACAATTTAAGTGGCATGCCTGACTTGAGGCAAATATATTATAAAACTCTAATAACACAGCAGTATCGAAGTAAGAACCAGAAAGTCGAACATGTATATAATACTAGATACAAAAAATTTTCATTAACATTACCTACAATAAATAAGACCTTGATTCAAAGAAGTTTTATTTACATGGGTCCAAAACTTCACAACAAGCTGCCATCTGATATCAAGTCGATACACTCACAAAAAATGTTCAACTCAAAAGTAAAAAAATTCGTATACAAGTTGACGAGAGAAGAAAGCCACAGACAATTGGATATTATTAATTAACTCTTCTATGTTTATATTCGTTCATATTAGTTTATATTAGTTTATATTTGTTTATATCTGTTTATATTTGTTTATATCTGTTTATATTTGTTTATATTTGTTTATATTTGATTAAATTTGTTTATACACAAAAATGGAACATGGAAACTAAATATATCTAGGTGTATATATGTATGTGTGCACGACCGCGAGCGGATGCTATATCCATGCGGTTTATCCTATTTATTTATATTCACTGTAAATTTAAATCAAAGTTATTGTAAAATTTTATATTATTGTGTTATTGTGTTTGATAAATAAATATTACTATCACTGCTTTAAATATTACTATGTAAAAAAGACGGCAGGAGAGTTTATGATACAAAGGATTATTAAAAATATTACAGATTTGTTAATGATTCAGATGGTCGTAGAAAAAGTATATTGTACAATGAGCATGAAATGACCCATTTCCCACTCATAGGTATATGAAATTTCATATTCCTACTAGTGGGAAATGTATATCATTTCATGCTCATTGTACAATATACTATTTCGTAATCCCATACTGTTATTTTGCTTTATTGGTATTCAGATAACAATTGGAAAGTTAATGTTAATAGCCTCCGTCCGTTAAGATTTTTTATTTCTACTTGTCCAAAACTGCTTTATAATACCTTGGTTACGGTTGCTATTAACAGACCCATAATGCCCAGGGCGTTATGGAGGGCATTATGAATCATTACGCCCGCTAAATGTTTTTTTCTGTAGTTCAATATATTGATTACTCAGAAAAGTTTCATTTATAACTGTACATAAAAAGAGACTAATTATTTTCTCTCAAATGGAAACTACAATTTTCAAATGTTCCTGAAAAATTAGTACCAAGTTTGAAGTTCTGTGATGATGATGAACTCCTCAATGTGCATTTGGTTTCGTTCGGAACGTTAACATTTTCTTTTTCGGAAACGGAACGGGATATCATTGTAGCAATTTTGTTCTTCGAGGAGATACTTTCTTCAATATAGCTCTCCGCTACCGTACTACTCTTCCATTTTCCATGTAATTTTGGGGTTTTAAAGGAAGCACCATCTTGAACAAGAAGCGTTGACGACGGTCGGCGTAGACAATGTCCGTTGTAATCTTTCGAGTTTTCCAAATCAAGGTATTTCGCTGTGATAGAAGGAACACTTCCTATAGTATTTTTCCCTATAGGTAACTCAATGCATTTTTTATTTCTGTAGGTTAAAAAAACCTACGTTGTTTAAATCCTATTGGTTGTAGTGCAATGTAATTTTTAACTAAGTTCAAGGCTCCTATTTCGCTTTCTTCAGCTTTTGAGGTGCAGGTCTTGGTTTCTGGTACCATGAACAGTAAAACGGCTCCTCTATCTTCAATGTCATCAATTGTCAACTTGACCATTTTATCACGTCTCAAGCCTCCAAATACGCCCAATACCAGAAAAACGTTATGTAGCATCTGGGGCTTTTCTTATGAAAAGTAGTACTTGTCCACCTTCCAACACCTTTGATTTTTTAGGAATATATCCTTTTGATTTGACTTTCAGAAAGGTCATCAGTTGACTGAATGCTGATATATCAATGTTTTCTTTAACAATCAATGTTGATTTCAGCTGTGAGTATTTGGTCCATAGACAATTTGCACTATATTTTTCAGACTGAAATAATGTAAAATAAACAAAAAATCAATGATGTTGGAAGGTGGACAAGTATTACTTTTCATCATCATCATCATTTGAATCATTGTCAAGAAGTGGAAAAACTGATCCAAGCATATCCAAATCATAAACTAGTACTTTTTGGAGACTATAACCTACCGGAGGCCGCCTGGACCAATGGTAGATTGGGTGTATCTGTAAACTGTCCGGAAAATTCTAAATCTTTAGTTGTAGGAAACGCTTTCGGTTATTTGAACCTTTTTCAAATGAATGCTGTTCGAAACAGTCGTAATGTTCTACTAGATTTGTTGTTTACAAACTATGAAAATTTGTTGGTTTCACCTGCCAGTGACTTATTACATCAGAATAGTATTCATCATACTGCTGGCGATTGCTTATTATCTGTATGTTCTGAAGGTTCTTCTTTAAAGTTTGAAGAGATTATTTATGATTATTATCATGCCGATTTTATCGCCATAAACAATTATTTGGCAGCTGTGGACTGGAATAATCATTTGAACAAACATGATGTAAATGTTTCTCTTTCTCAGTTCTATGATGTAATTTATTCTGCAATGTCTCTCTTTATACCCACTAAGATTAAAAAAAACAACCACATATCCACAGGCCTGAACTAAATCAATGCATTAAGGAAAAAAAAAATAGCTCATACACTTTACAAGAGGACAGGTGATGGTGTTCACTATCTCAGATTTTCAGAGCTTAAATCTCATTGTAAAGTACTATAAGATAGATATTACAGAGAATACTTATCCTCTATTGAGAGAAATAACTCGGTTGATTCAAGAAATTTTTGGAGGTTAGCTAATAATAAAAATAATTCATATCCTTCTACTGTGTTCTATAATGAGAATTCAGGTAGTGATGGCCATGATATTGTAAATTTGTTTGCTAAATATTTTTCGACTGTTTACACAAATGATGAATGTGAAGTTCCTGAATTTTCTTCTTCAAATATGATCAATATATCTGACTGTAGGATTTATTTGATGGATGTTTTCAATAAGATAAGTACATTGAAAGATAGCTTTAGTTCAGGACCTGATGGCATACCACCATATTTTATAAAAAGATGTTTATATACTTTAAGCACACCGATTTATTTACTATTTAATGTATCTTTAAATACTGAAGTATTTCCTTCTTCCTGGAAGAACAGTTTTATCAAACCTATTTTTAAACCTGGCGACAGATCCAATATAAAAAATTACAGGAGTATTAGTCTTCCATCAGTTATTCCTAAAATGTTGGATGATCTTATTGCAGTACAAATTTCCTGGAAATGCCAAAATATTTTAAATTGTCAACAACATGGCTTCTCCAAGGGGAAGTCCATAGTGACGAATCTGATGTTATATCAGAGAGATATATTGAATGCCTTTGAGAGTCGTCAGATTCACGCGATCTACACTGATTTCTCAAAGGCTTTTGATAGAGTGAATCATCAAGTTTTAATAAGGAAACTGGAATCAATTGGCTTTTCAGGTAATATACTATCATGGATAGGAAGTTTTTTGAGCGACAGAATTCAATATGTCAAAATTAATAACTTTGTTTCCGATTCGGTTGAAGTGTTTTCCGGAGTACCACAGGGCAGTCACTGTGGACCACTGTTATTTAATCTTTTCGTAAACAATATTGTTAGTGAAATTTCTAATTCCAGCTGCTTATTATTCGCAGATGATCTTAAGATTTATCTTATTATTCAGTTCTCTCTTGATTGCCAACATCTTCAAGATGATATAAACCATGTTGCTGACTGGTGTAGAAGAAATGGTATGGAACTAAACATTGATAAATGTGCTGTAATGTGTTTCAATCGTTCCCACTCCCAAGTTGCTTTTGATTACTGCACATATGGTTTGCCACTGTACCAGGTTGAAGAGGTGAAAGTTTTAGGAATATATTTCGATTCTAAACTGGCATTATCTAAAGTAACACAGGATTCACTTCGAATTTTGGGTTACATTACAAGAATTGGAAAAGATTTCTCACCGTTTACTCTAAAAATACTTTACTGTAGTTTGGTACGATTAAAACTAGATTATGCTTCTGTGATTTGGAGTCCGTCATATATTTTTTATAAACGTTGTATGTATTGAATCCGTACAAAACAAATTTTTACGTGTTATAGCATATAAAATTGGTTATCAGTTAGGAAACTATACATACTCTGATTTACTGTCTTTTCTCAACTTACCTACACTAGAAAATAGGAGTGTTCAAAATGATTTGTCTTTTCTTTTTAAATTACTGTCTGGTAGTATGTCATGTCCTGAGCTACTTAGCTGTGTTGATTTCCGAGTTAAGCAAAGGGATACTAGAGATGTCAAAACTGTTTTTCTACTAATTATGGTTATAACAGCCCTATGACACGTCTTTCAAGGTTAGCAAATGAATCGGATCTAAATCTTTTTGGTGTACCTTTTAACATTTTTAAGAAATCACTTACGAAATACGTACTGGATAGATCTAGCTGTTTTACTCTTGTTCCATTTTCTTTACAACTTAATTTCTTTATATTTTTATACTACCGTAGTTTTATATATATATATATATATATATATATATATATATATATATACCGTGAGGCAAGACAGAATATAACAGGAAGTTATTCATGACATCTACAGTCACTAGTTGAAACTTAATTTGACACGAACCAAGGAATCCAAAAGTAGAGGTTTGTCCACAAATTGACAGGTAGCCAACAATTCGTTGTTCTGACCAACCCAAGGTTCAATCAAGTTTCTAATACGTTATGAAACGTATTAATACGTTATATATATATATATATATATATGTTATATCTGGGTTTTCACTTTGAACTTTTTAAAAAATTGTATTCGGGTGGTTCGAACCACCGTTTAATAATTACAGAAAATTGAAAATACTAAGATGACTTTATTCTACTACATGAAATGAATAAGTGACAATCTACATTTGAAAACATGAATTTATAACATCTGAGATGCTGACGATGCTGCTTGGTAGTTGGAATTGGATATCTATCGCTTGGGTCCGTGAGACTGTCGAGTCGGCGGTTTTCCTGGAATGTAACCTGATATGCCTGGGATGGTTACTGTAGATGTTGGATATAACAGCTCCCCTTATATTAGAAAAGTTGATGCTATGCAACAACTTTTAGGGTTCCTCAGACGGGGGTTGCTTAGGCGACTGCGTCTAGGTTGAAGGACTCGTTTTGCACTTCTTCTTGTAGGTTTGGTTTTCTCCTTGGAAAGATGCTTGGAATCCTTTGGAACGGTCTGAACGATCTAGTCGGAGGAAGCGGCGAAGCGTCGGATCTAGTTGGTGCCAATTTTAGTTTTCTTCTACACTTGCAGATGAGGTAAAGGCCTGCTAAAAGTATGATTAATATTATGGTGGTGTATGTAAACCACGAAATGTTTTTCTCGACGAATGGTCTCTGGATTAGATCGTCCAAAGTTTTGGAGTACGAATCCAACTTGTGTTTGGCGATGTTCAAATCATCGATGTTGAGGTCGTCTAACTTGAGTGGCTGTAATTTTGGAAGTTTTGATTTTTCCGGGATGTCAGCACAGCATTCATACGGAATTGAAATTGGATGTGTTTTGTAGGTAACGTTCGAAATTTTTGACAATTGGGAGTTTGCTTGAATTTTGGTTATTCCAATGAAGGCACTGCATTCTGTCTGTAATTTAACTATAGAATTATTATACACTATTTCGGTTTTCGAGTTCATTTTTGGGCAATTCACAGTAACTTGCAATGGTTCGGAAAGGATCACTAGCCAAAGGTTGTTTTCAAGTTTTTGCACGTTATAACCTTGGCTGAAAACTAACGAACTTCTGCAACTTCGCGGAATGTCTTTATTGTTTTTGAAAATTTGGGCTTCACAAATCGAATTATAGTCAATGGGGTACGCGAACATATCGGAACATAGTTCAGTTTTATACGAAAGTGGCTTGCACTGCTTCAAGTCCGTCACTGGTATAAACATCAAAGAATCATCGTCTTTCGCGATATATTTTTGAGAAATAGAAAGAATGTGATGGAGGCCAGTTCTGTTATCGTAAATCGGAATAGGAAATAGTTGGTATAGAGTATAGATTTGAGGTTCGATGAGAGGAATTTTGAGGATGAAAACTAAATTTGAATTGGTTTGAAAAGCTTCAAGTTCAATGATTTCAAGATATTGGGCTATGTTGGAAAGTTTCGGTTGGAGAGGAAGGTTGTTCCGTCGTAAATTTTGGGAAATTTCTTGCAAAGCAGTAACTAATTGATCAGGTCTAATAATCGAAGAATGAATGATATTTAATCGGGCGAAGGTGATCGAGTCCAACACATCATCAATGTTTTCTTCGAGAAATAAAAAGCTTTCCATTAATTTTTCGCAAATGTCGAAGAATTTTAATTTTGCTTCGATTCTGTTTATATTATCGCTCAAATTATTAATGGAACTTTCTACGATTTTTATGTCATAGTTGAAAGTTTCCTCATTGATTCGCAATTTTCGAATGGTATCATTGAAATTTTGGATTACGGATGCTGTTACAGAAATTTGGTTTTTCATTAGGTTTTCTAATTGGTGTTCATCGCTCTTTAATCTATTGATACAGTTCGTGTAATATTCACCATCGGTAGCGTCTAGATTTCCTGTTATTGATTTGAAAATACTGCCTATACCATTGATAAGGCCTCTTTTATACCTTTTGGTATCTAAAACAATTTCTATTAGTTTTTGTTTTATTGAATTTGAAATTTGGGTGAGAAGACTGATGTGGGTCTTTACTTCAGACTGAAATTCTTTCATACTCTGACCAGTGAATAGGGTTGTATTGATAAGGGTTTCTAAAATGTTCCTATTATTTTCGTATATATTTTTAAATACTGAAATGTCTTTGTTCACGAGTATAGTCCATTTGTCATTGGTGAGTACGATGTTGTTGTTTTCATGGTAGTAGACGCCAATAGTATTATTGATTGATTGGATTTGGTATTGACAGACTACTGATCCGAACAGCAGCGGTAACCTGAAAATAAATCAATTTTCAGTGTACGGCTTCATACGGTCGAAGTTTACTTTCGATCTTTGATTGGTTCGGGGATTCAAAAGAATTGCTGAATTTCGAAGTATTTGTTCGATTATGAAGGGGCCATTAAACTTATTTTGCAATTTATCTTTGATTTGAGATTCTTTGACATAGACTTTGTCCATTACTTGATAATTTGGGGTTTCTCCGGATATGTTTCGGTCAAATCGAATTTTGGCATTTTGTTTTTGTTTCAGTATGCGTTCACGAGCAAGTTTATAGAAATGTGAAATTTTGTTATTCAGATCTCTTACGTATTTGGTAATCAGTTGTTCCTGGTTGTATAGAGTTTCGGGGGGTCTATTGGATGTGTGCCCGAAAACTAACTCATGGGGGGTGAAACCATGACTTTTATTAACTGAGTTATTGTAGCAAATAACTGCATGAGGAAGTACGTTCAATGGTTCTTCGTCTGGGTGTTCGGCTAGAAATACTCCAATCATTTCGAGAAGGGTTGCATGAAATCTTTCTACTGATCCATTTGATTGAGGGTGATTTACGCTGGAGTATGTTAATTTAATGTCGTAGAGTGCGCAAAGATCTTTCATGATTGCATTGTCAAATTCTCTGCCGTGGTCGCAATGTATTCTTAAGGGTGTGCCAAAATGTTGGAAATACCAGAGTAGGGCGTTTGCAACAGTTTTTGAAGATTTGTCTTCAATAGCGTAAACTTGTGTGAATTTTGTTAGTTCGTCGCGTATACTAAGTGCATAGTTTTTCGTCGGGATTTCTATAATGTCGATGTTGATTCTTTCGAAGGCAGTTCTAGGAGTATCGGTTATTACTAGCGGGTTGTTAAGGTTTTTCCTACATATCTTGCTTTTTTGACAAATTTGGCAATTTTTTATATATTTTTCGACTTCTTTTGTAAGGCATTGCCAATTATATTTTTCTTTTATTCTGCGAATGGTTTCATTGATACCTCTATGGAGATTATTTTTTCCATTATGAAATTGATCGATTATTATTGGGATTTGGTCGGCGTCTGGAGTTCTTATTAAATTTTGACAAACTTTGAATTTAATATCCTTTTCTGCGAAAATGAAACAAAGTATTTCAAGAATAGGAAGTTCTAAGTTATTCTCAACGCAATAAATGTGTGATATGTCAAGTTCATGTTGATTTCTGTACAGGGTGAGAAACAAATGTTCTATCACTAAGTCGTCATCAAATGGGAGAAATATAATGTAGTATTTTCGACGTTTGACTGTGTTGCTTGAAACGGTATTGATTTTTAAATTTTGGATGTCGCATTTTTGTTCAAATATATCGTCAAAAATTGTATGGTGGAGGTTTTCGATTTTTTTCTGTCGGGGAAATACAATAATATGTTTGTTTTCTTTGTCGAGCAATTGACAGTTTGAATATTCGACTTTCGAATAGTCAATTAGTGATTTAGTTCGATACAGATTTATAAAGGTTCGGAATTCTCGTTCGATTTGTTCGGAAGAGTATGTTGGAGGGTCATTTTCAGGAATGTCTTCAGTATCGGAAGGATTTTCGGTATCGGGAGGTATGTCAGTATCGGGGGGTTTTTCGGTATCGGGAGGTTTTTCTTTCGGTTCTGGGTCAGGTGTGGTTTGTTCTTCGTCACTGTCTGAAATTATTTGTGTGTCGGTGTCTTCGTTTGTAGGTAGTACCAATGAACAGGGGGTGAATATTTTGGAATTTAAAGAGAAGCATTTTGTAGGGGAGTCGATTTTGATTCTGGAAAGTGCATCGGCATTTTTATTGATCTTTCCAGGTTTGTAAATGATTTCGTAGTCATATTCCCCTAATTTCAGGCGCCATCTCGCAAGTCTACTTCCGGGATCTTTGATAGAAAATAACCATGTTAGTGGTCGGTGGTCAGTGATGAGTTTGAACTTTCTACCGAATATGTATGGCCTAAAATGTTTTACGGCCCATACGATGGCTAGAAGTTCCCGTTCTATCGTAGAGTATTTGGATTCTGCAGAACAGAGCGTCCTTGAGGCGTAAGCGATTGGTAAATCTTTACCGATCGGGCCTTGGGACAATACGGCGCCAATGGCGAATGCACTTGCATCTGTGGTCAATAAGAAGGTATCTTCGAAATCGGGGTATATGAGTATGGGTGTCGAAGTGAGTGTTCGTTTTAGTTCTTCGAAAGATGTCTTACATTCATTTCCAAAAATGAATGGGATGTCTTTTTGAAGTAATTTTGTCAGTGGCTTAGAGATTTTGGCAAAATTTGAGATAAAACGTCTGTAGTATCCAGCCAGTCCGAGAAAAGATTTGATCTCTTTCTGGTTCTTTGGCTCAGGGAAGTTTATGATACAATCGACTTTGCTCGGATTTGGTTTTACTCCATCTCTGGTTATGAGATGACCAAGATATGCTACTTCTTTCCTTAGGAATTCGCATTTGTCAGGCTGTATCTTCAGGTTGGCTTTTCTGAGACGTTTGAAGACATCTTTCAACCGGGAAATGTGTTCGTGGATTGTTGGTGAATAAATGATGATATCGTCCATATAGACTAAGCATCGTTCATTCTGAATTCCGAGTAGAATGTTGTCCATAACTCTTTGGAAGGTTGATGGAGCATTCTTAAGACCGAAAGGCATTCTGACAAATTCATAATGACCATTCTCAACGGTGAAAGCAGTTTTTGGAATGTCTTCTTTATTGATCTCGATCTGGTGAAAACCTGATGCGAGGTCGAGAGTGGTAAAATATTGGCATCTGCCAAGTTGGTCTAGTAGATCTGATATCATAGGTAAGGGGTATTTGTCGTCGATGGTAAGTTCATTTAACTTTCGGTAATCGACAACAACGCGCCACTTTTGTTTACCTGAAGCGTCGATTTTTTTCGGGACCACCCATACAGGGGAGGACCATGGTGAAATGGAAGGACGTATAATTCCGTCTTCCAGCATTTTGTTCATTTGTCTTTTGACTTCTTCTTTATGGATTTGGGGATAGCGATACGATTTCGTGAACGCGGGTTTGGCGTCTTTGGTATCAATGGGGTGTTTTATTTCGTTCGTAAATGTAAGTCGGTCGCCTTCTAAATAAAATATGTCTGAGTATTCAAGACACACGTTGGTAATGAGTTCAGTTTCTTCTTCGTTCAGATGTTCTAATCGAAGTTGATTTTGAATCTCAAAGTTTCTGTCCGTCTGTACGTCAATATCATTTGTTTCGTTGAAATTATTGATTGAATAATTTTGTATTGGTTCCAGTTGTATATCAGAAAAATTTACTGTTTTTGGCATTGCGTTTGAGTTTATCACAGAAGTGAGAAATTCGCCTCTATGGTTCACTCTAACTAACGCATTGGGTAATCTAACATTGTCTTTTACCTGGGCTATCAGTATAGCTTCAGTGTTGAAAAGATTGCAGCTAAGTTTAGAAATTTGTTCGGTTCGTGGTTCAATTGAGATTATATTTTGGATGTTGCCTACGGGTGTCGGAATTGAATTTTCGGCGGGTTTTTCACAGTCGGTTACTTTAATCAGGGGGATTGTTTTGAAATCAGTAATAAGTTGTCTGTTTTTCAGGTCCACTATGCAGTGATAATGTTCCAAAAAATCAGATCCTAGGAGTCCATCAAATTCTATATCCAAGTCGTAAATAAAAACTTTGTGAGGGTTGTTTGTGCAAAAGGGTATCAATACTGATTCACAGATATTGATTTTTTGATTGGTTATACCTTGAATCAAAATGTTTTCAGGGGATCTATTGAAATAATTTTGAACAGTTTTTGGTTTAAATATCGACAGACCAGCACCGGTATCGATAAGTATTCTGAAAGTATTGGTTGCGTCCATGATATAATACAAATTTTTTGAACTAATCATAAGCGATTGGGTTATAGGAATCTTTGTTCTGGAAAGTTCAGGTTTGGGTTCAAGTCGTCTGATAAGTTCAAGGTTTGCATTTGATTCTGTAGATCCGAAGTGGGGTTCGTTTGCTGATTTATTGGTGGATCGAAACATGTGGGGCTTATCGGAAAAACCTGATAATTTTCATATTGGTTTGACTCTGAATATTCAGTATTATAAGAGTCGGACTGATGAGTGAAGTCTTGGTATTCCTGATAGTTATCAGTATAACCGTCAGCGTCAAAAGTTTGAGGATCTTGATAATTATCAGTATAATTATCGTCAAAATTTTGTGGGTCCGAATAATTAGCGGTATAATTATTTGGGTCGGGATTCTGTGAATTTAAATGATGAGTTCTTTGAGTGTTATTGAATCTATTGAAATTTGGGTTTGAATGAATGACTGATGGTCTCTGTTGGTTGAAATTAGGATTTGGCCCACTTATTGGGGGTCTGAATTGTGATTGATTTTGGGTAAACGTTTGATTTGGTTGATTGGGTCTTGGATTCTGATTGAATCTCGGTGTTTGTTGGAAATTGGGTCTCTGGAAGTTTTGTTGAGGTTGTTGAGACTGTTGGTATTGTTTTGTACGGCATTCATTCAAAGTGTGTCCTTGTCTTTTGCAGAAAGAACAAAATTTTTGTTGTATTGGGTTCGGGTTTATTTTTCTAAATTGATTATTATTTTGTGAATTTGTGTTTCTACTATTTGTCGATTTTTGCTGTTGAAAATAATTCAACTGCATCTCTCTTCTTACTCTCTGAATTGCAGAGAGCATGTCAGTAGGGTTACCTGCCCTAACTAGTTGTCCTACTTGGGGTTCTAAACCAGCTAAGAGTGTGTTCAGTGCCATCGTTTCGACGAGTGCACTTTGGGATACTTTTTGGTCGGAAGTAAGATTTTGTTTTTGGATACAAGCATGCATTTTTGCATTATGTGTTTGCAGTCTATTTATAAAAATGAGTGGCGATTCTCCCGGTAGTTGGTGAATTCGTTGAAGATCCTGTATCAACGAGGTTAAATCGCGAGTGTCACCAAAGTATTGGTTCAAAAGGATTCTTATTTCGTCCCATGTTTGAGGATTACGAGAACTTATTAATTCCGCGGCTTTTCCTCTAAGTTTGTTTTTGATGTGCAAGACTACGAGCACCTTCTGGTCTTGCACTGCCATGCGGTAAGCGGTATTACATGCATGGGTGAAAGTGTTTAAAAATATTTGGTCACCGTCATATTTCGTTTAATCTATAAGGTTCGATTGCAACTGGGGGATTTTCGGGATGATTATCAGGCATGATTGATTGATAATAGAACTGGTTATTTGATTAAAATGAAAATAAATCGATAAAATAATGTACGAGACGATTCTTAAATTGTCTTACCAAAGGATGTCCATACGGTGGATGAAATCCGACTTCACAAGCGATGCTCCGGACGAAGTTAGCGTTCGCGTGTTCTTCCTCCGTTGAAACTTAATTTGACACGAACCAAGGAATCCAAAAGTAGAGGTTTGTCCACAAATTGACAGGCAGCCAACAATTCGTTGTTCTGACCAACCCAAGGTTCAATCAAGTTTTTAATACGTTATGAGGAACGCAAGCAGAATCTAAGTGAAAATAGAGTATATTTCGTTTTAATTCAGAGAGTTCTAACCTTTGACAGCTGTTTCGTGCTAACGCACTCATCAGAAAGGATTTATGGAGCTCTCGAAATCAAAACGAATCCACTCAAATTAAGTTTCAACTAGTGACTGTAGATGTCATGAATAACATCCTGTTATATTCTGTCTTGCCTCACGGTATTAATTCTTGAGTGGATTCGTTTTGATTTCGAGAGCTCCATAAATCCTTTTTGATGAGTGCGTTAGCACGAAACAGCTGTCAAAGGTTAGAACTCTCTGAATTAAAACGAAATATACTCTATTTTCACTTAGATTCTGCTTGCGTTCCTCATAACGTATTAGAAACTTGATTGAACCTTGGGTTGGTCAGAACAACGAATTGTTTGCTGCCTGTCAATTTGTGGACAAACCTCTACTTTTGGATTCCTTGGTTCGTGTCAAATTAAGTTTCAACTAGTGACTGTAGATGTCATGAATAACATCCTGTTATATATATATATATGTTCCAGTGACTGTAAAACAGTCGAAAACAATCCTTTAGGAACTCACTACACCTTTGTATAGATTGTATGGCATATGTCCGACAGAAAACAACTGTTGTTTTCTGTTTTTAGTTACATCTAGAAGAATGGAACACTCTATAGCTTCATGATCAGATAGTCCAGAGGAAGTAACTGTACATGAAACTTTTTCAATGTCATAATTAGTACACACATAGTCGATCTTATTTTCTTTCGCCAATTGCGACCAGGAAGCGTTAGAGTCGAATGGTTTGTTTACGAAAATCCAAGAAAGTCTGCTGCAGATATCAATATGGCCTTTTGCGTGAAAGAGATTTAAACAAAATTGTTTCAAAATATTACATTATATGTCTTAAAACACAGACATCTAATCAATTCGTCACCTTCCTATTCACCATTAAGAAGAGAGGATGGGTTAGAATTCAAGCAACATTTAAATCTTACTATGTTTGTAGATCTTACGTTTTTTGAAATATAAATTGTTAATGCATAATAATTAAACATATTGGTGTTTTCTGTTTAATGAAACTTTATAGCGAATAATAAATAATAATGTTAATTCTTATAGAAATTTTGCATTTTTCACAGGTATATCTACAATATTTAATGGTTGTAGATCATATGTTTACCTTTTCAACTGTCAAAAAATGTCCACTTAAATATCGTGGCGCCACGAAAAAATTTCCGAAAATTATTTTAGTTGCAATGGTAACTAGTCAAAATTAAGGCATCTTATTGGTTAAAAAGTAGAGGTGTGAAATTTTCAGTGAAAAATGTACCGATCTGGTCGTAAAAAACACTATTAAAACGATTCCTCCAATACTTTTTGAGATATTCATAAAAAAAAACAAAAAAATTGTAATTACTTTCACTATTTCTAGTTTAAAAAATCACACAAAGCGATTGTGCTGGCGAAAAAAATAGGGTTTCAATTACGAACTATGTTATAAAAAGTAGTATAGGCCGTTTGCGTCTTTTATTCTGTATGAAAAGAGCTCCTTATTTTTGTATACAGGGCGTTTTGATGAAATGATGTTATGGCTTCTAGTTATTTTGATGGTGAAAAGCCATTTCTCCTACTAATAGGATTGACCAGGGTGTGGGTGAATCAAATACAACGTACAAACGTCAGGTTGTAGGGTGGTATAATTTCCTTTCTAAATCAAACAAGGTATATATCAAGTGTTTACCAAGAGAACAAATTAAGGTAAAATTCCGTTAACCGGGCGCTACAAGCTATCAAAAAAAATTTTTTTGGGACTTACGTAGTTTGACCTCCTGAATAAAAAATCCAAATGAAATTTTCGGCGGTCTCAAGTAATTTCGGAGATACGGGCCTTTTTTTGAATGAAAACTGGCATTTTCTAGCACACGTTTCTTCTTCGAAAAACACTCAAATGCCTCCTGATTTTCACCAGCACAATATACACACCCTAATTCACCAGTTTTACACTTTTTTTTTTTCATTGAAAACAGCTTTTTATCAACAAATTCTACTTTATTTTAGCAATAACAATATATATATATATATATTTATAACTTATTCAGCTGTTATTTTATACTATTTCATTGTAATTAAAGGGGTTTTCCCGTCAAATAAATAAATAAATAAAATAAAGATGATACTTTTCTGCTACATAAAGTTGTTCTGGTAATGGGCGTATTTGGAGGCTTAAGAAGTGATGAAATGGTCAAGATGACAATTGATGACATTGAAGACAGAGGAGCCATTTTACTGATCAAGTTACCAGAAACCAACACCTGCAACTAAAAATGTTTCACCATTGTTGAAGAAAGCGAAATAGGAGCCTTGAACTTAGTTAAAAAATACATTGCACAACGACCAAAAGGATGTGTACAACGTAGGTTTTTTTTAACCTACAGAAATAATAAATGCATGTTAGTTACCTGTAGGTGAAAATACTATAGGAAGTGTTCCTTTTATCATAGCGAAATACCTTAATTTGGAAAACCCGAAAGGTTACAACGGACATTGTCTACGCCGAACATCGTCAACGCTTCTTGTTCAAGGTGGTGCTTCCTTTGGAACACTAAAATAACATGGAAAATGGAAGAGTAGTACCATTGTTTGAATGTTTTAGACGATGTAGTAACTTGATTACTTATATTTTGGACGTCCATCATATTAATGGTTGAAAGATTTCTATCTCTTTCAAATTTTTTTCCACAACGTTTCAATTGCTTGAATCCGCAATCGTCTTCTGGTGAGTAGTGACAAAATCAGATGCTACGCGACCTTTTATAGGTCTATAATTAAGTGTAATTACGCGCGGTCTTGTGGCGTGCGTGGTTTCGCGCTTTTTCTCCCTCCAAAACGGTCCATGAGCGGTTTCCATACGTTTTTAATTTCCACGCTTGGTTGACTGAAGGCACTATTGGCTTCTATGTAGGTGGTTTCCATACATTTCCGTTTGAACCAATGTTCCTCTCTATGAAGAACACTAGCTTCGTCCCAGAGTGTTTTGTCCAGGCGTGGTCAGCAATTCCCGATTTTGATGTTTCCCCTCGTTGAGTCCACTTTTTGTGTTCGGCTATTCTTACTGATAATGGCCTCTTGGTCTCTCCGATATAGGAATCTCCACATTCACATGGGACTTTGTAAATACAGTTTTTGCTGGATTCTGTTGTGTTCTCTGGTTTCGTCTTGGTGAGGAAGCCAATGGTGCCTTCAGTCAACCAAGCGTGGAAATTAAAAACGTATGGAAACCGCTTATGGACCGTTTTGGAGGGAGAAAAAGCGCGAAACCACGCGCGCCACAAGACCGCGCGTAATTACACTTAATTATAGACCTATAAAAGGTCGCGTAGCATCTGATTTTGTCACTATTCACCAGAAGACGATTGCGGATTCAAGCAATTGAAACGTTGTGGAAAAAAATTTGAAAGAGATAGAAATCTTTCAACCATTAAGATGATGGACGTCCGAAATATAAGTAATCAGTAGTACAATGGTAGTACGGTAGCGGAGAGCTATATTGAAAAAAGTATCTCCTCGAAGAACAAAATTGCTACAATGGGAGCCCATTCAGTTTCCGAAAAAGAAAATGTTAACGTTCCGAACGAGACCGAATGCACATTAAGGAGTTCATCATCGGTCAACTCACAGAACTTCAAAATTGGTACTAATTTTTCAGGAACATTTGAAAATTGTAATTTCTATTTGAGAGAAAATAATTAGTCCTTTTTTTATGTACAGCTGTAAATAAAACAATTCTCAGTAATTAATTTATTGAACTACAGAAAAAAACTTTTAGCGGGCGTTACTATTCATAATGCCCTCCATAACGCCCCGGGCGTTATGAGTCTGTTGATAGCAACCGTTGTCAAGGTAAAGCAGTAATGGAGAAGTGAAAAATAAAAAAATGTACATTCATTTATAACATATTCTAAACTGTATAGATAGATAGATTTAGAGTTGTATATGAAATGTTGTTTATATTTCGTTTAAAAAATTTGTAATTTCATGGAACGTTCGAAAGATTTGATTTGTTATGTCATTTTTGGAACCCTCATTGCACGAGTCAAACCAGGCCTAAATAGAAATTGGGTAAACGAGGATAAAGGAAACCAAACGCCAATTCTGTTCTAACTTTCGAGTGAGTTCGTTTCTTGATGATGAGAGTAACCTTTTCTGGCGAATGATCTATTCTGAATTATCCGTTTTATATTCCAGTAAGAATAATACATTTTGAGTAGTTTGACCATTGAAATATATATTATATACTTACTCTAGAATGCTAATCCCGCCAATTTTCACGGCGAAAAGCATGACGCGTATGCGACCCGTTTACGATGTGCGCATGTGCGTCATCAGTGTAGTTTGGGTAGATCGTTGCCAAGTTTGAAAATAATTTGGTGTTCCAATTCAGAGTTTTTTGTTATGAGGCAATAAAACACATGTCATTTGAAAGAGAGAAATTTGACAGCGCATTTAGAACCATTTAAAACCGAAAAGAACCTTTTAGAGATAGATTACTCCGAATTTTAGGCGCGAAAGAAACTTATTTAAAACTATAATGTACCCTATGCTACTGTAATTATAATAACCGTGCAACAATGCTTTTTCATCAACAGGAAGATTTGTCACTAAGATCTGTCACTCTTGTCAGAGATCAGAGACGGTTTTTAGAACTTCAGATTTTCTCCTGTCGTTTTGTATGGTGTTTGTTGTCGTTGGTTATTCTTTCATCATTCGTGAATTTGCATTAATCTTGTTTCTTTAAAGACAATTTCTGATAAAGTCGTTCCTTCCTACAAATAAACAATGAACTGTTTAGTGTTGTGTAAAGGAAAAATACCTGAGATAAATAATTTTTTGTAAATAATGAAATTTTTTATGTACCTATATGCTTTGCTCAAAATAGCTTGAATATTATTTTAGCTTGACAAAAAAGGCATGATTTTTGGTTATAGTTTTCGAGAAGAGACCCCAGCAGAATATTTGAGTGAGAAAATTGTAATTTGTGGCAGACATTTTCCTCATGAAGATTCATGTGAAAACGACAATAGAATAATTTGAAACCTAGTGCAGTACCAATACTGTGTCTGCGTAAGCATGCATGGCGAGTGATACAACTTTCCACACCGCTTATATTATGAGTTCAAGATTCCTACAAAAAGTACTAAACATACATAGAATCGCCTTAGAAAATGTCAATATGGAAGTGCTTTTGCTTTTGATGGTAAGGAAAATGATTCTGGCCTCACTTTTTCATGCACCCCCATTGTGGAAATTGCACTAAGATAATACAACCAGAAAAACTCGTAGAAATAGCATGTTAATCTCTTCAAATGATTTAAATTAAATGCAGTTGCATATTTTGACATGAATCGTTCTTGAAAAAAACCTCGAGCTTCCAAACATATATATAAATAAATATAAATCCAATTTGAGTTGAAATTATTCATGATATTAGCTTAAATAAATTTTCATATTTTTTTATACTTTCAATTTATTTTCCAATCCAGTGTTTTCTTGAAATTCGCACCAACGATTTGGGGTGGTTCCGTAGATTTTTATTGGTTAACTACAGCTGAAAAGTGAATGTGATACCAAAAATCAGTCACTTCAGAGCGATAAATAATAATAATAACCGTACTCTACTTTCTGATGGCCTTTGCTGAATATTTGGGATCATAAATGTGTGAAAATAGTATTCAAATCAGCTAAATACAAATAACAGGTATGAGTACAATGAGGTTTCCAACCTTATTCTCCGAGATTCAGAATTAACGTTTGTTAATCTTCACAAGTACCATAATATTTTACTAAAACCGGGCCTGTTACAAAAATCACTAATGACGCGCATGCGTATTGCGGACTAGCCTGAACTTTTTACAACACTTTTGACATGGGGATTAGCATTCTACAGTAAATATATAATATACAGTGCGGCTTTTTTTAGTCTCCCCCCCTGTTAACTTTCGAACGGTTCGACGTAGAAAAATGAATGAAAAACCGTTTAGAGGGTTTCACCGATACTACTCTTTGATACAAAAAATATGGTGACTGGTCGACAGGGGGCGCGGGGGGCACATCAACTCAAAAATTTGAAATGGCATGGGGGGTCAAGTGTCACATCGTTGAAAAGAGAATTCAATTATCTTCACAACCATCTATTTTTTTTTATTTAGTTGAAATTTTTTTCACAATCCAAATTCGAAATATCAAAAATAAATGCGGATCTGAAAACTTCTCATACCTCGATAAATTTGAAAGGTTTGTTGTGGAATAATGAAACCAAAAATATTTTGAAGGGTATTACCGATACTACTTTTTGAGAGAAGAAACATTGAAATTACTCGACAGATAGCGCTAGGGACAGATCAACTTGAAAATTTCGAAAGGCATATAAAACGATATTGAGAAAAAAAATCCTCATCAAAATTAAAAAATATTCAGATGGTTGTGAAGAGAATTGAATTCTCTTTTCAACGATGTGACACTTGTCCCCCCATGCCATTTAAAAATTTTGAGTTGATGTGCCCCCCCGCGCCCCCTTTCGAGCAATCACCATATTTTTTGTTTCAAAAAGTAGTATTAGTGAAACCCTCCAAACGATTTTTTATTCATGGTTCTACGACAAACCGTTCAAAAGTTAACAGGGGGGGGACTAAAAAAAGCCGCACTGTATATTTCTATGAGTTTGACACATAAATACCCTATAACGTCGTTCAATGAACCAATTGTAGATAACTAGGTAATTGATATATTTAAGAGTACATTTGAAACTTCTTGATTATTCTGACGTAGTTTTTTCTGCCTTATAAACAATTTTCTTCGAATTCTTTGTATTTTTCAACCCAAATTTAAAAAAAAATTAATAATAGTAAAATTAATTTTTGGGCCGTCCGCCCACATATTAATCAATAAGAATTTGATAAGTTTATTTGAATAGATTACAATCCAGAAAAATTCTGAATATGATGATAAATAAAGTAACTTGGTTAACTGAAAATAATTTAAAACTAGTATAAGAGCAGATCTTGCTACAGCTTCCTGTTATGGTTTGCGGAGATTTGAGGCTCGACCAGGTAAGACAGTATACCATAACTTCTGCTGTTGTATTCCACTATACATACGCGCTAGTATAAAAAAGTGACGAAGGCACCTCTCGGACTTAAGTAAGTAAGAATTACTAGAAAGACCGCCTCTTATTTTTTTTTTATTTGATGAATATTTTAACCTACATTTTCAATAACAAATATTCATACCCCATTAACAGTGACTCACACTCCTACAATACCAGAAATAAAAATAATATAAAACTAAACAAGCCCAAACACTCATATTACAAAAAATCTACCATTAATGCAGGCTGCCGTTTTTTCAACTGTCTGCCAAATGAAATAAAAAACGCGGGATCCCCGGCTGTTTTTAAGTCTAGACTCAATGAGCTCCTAGTGAGAGAATGTTTTTATACTGTTGAGGAATTCGAATCCCACTTTTCAGTTTTGAAATAAAATCGTAATTTACAATTTATTTCAATTATTATTGTTATATTGTATTCCGTCTTGTTTGTTTATTGTTATATTGTATTCTGACTTGTTTGTCATTGAAAACCTTTTTACACCGTTCTTTAGACTTGTAAAATTTCATATTGACTTATCCTATCTATTGTTATTGATAGTTGAAAGGATTAATAAATATTTTATTTATTTTATTATTTTATTTTTACCTACCCGATATTAGATAGACTGTTTGCAAAAATGATAAAACCCGATTTTTTCTATCGGGTTCTGATTTGATATAATAGTAATCAGCAGCTGTGATGAACTCTATTCCCCAAGAACAGCATTTTGTTATATTTTCCTATAAGTATACAATACAAAATATGAGAAAGTATTACTATTAAGATAAATAAATCCTAAGCTCAATTTTGCTGAAAACGTTGATACCATTGTTTAAAGCTTTCCTTTGCGAATTAGGTTCGTTATTGCCATTCAATTCTGGACTATCCTCCGTCAGGGCTTTGATGAAAACGAGCTTATCCCGAAATTTATTATTAATAAATATCGCTCATTATGATCATAATGGCGTAGTGAATTGATGAATTAATTAATTGGTTTAGCTTTCCAATTACAAACTGTTTGATGAGAGCACCGTTGCATTGTGATTTGATATTGTTGGAAAATTAAACAGTGGAAATGCTCGACTATGTTTGAATAATGAATCTTCAGGGTATGAAAATATAATTCTGATGAACAATGCAATAATGATTATTGGCATATCGATTCAATTAATAATTGGATAGCTTGTTGCAGAAAGGAACCGCTCCATTAATCATGTAATTGCTAGTTTCAGCATATTATTGCACTAGGTGCCATAACTTTTATTGCGGAAATGGTTCAGCTCACAATATGATACATCAATGTTGGTCAATGAACCAACCTTTTGAATGAGTTAGACAAGTGAAATTCTCATAGCAACGATCCTTTCTGCATTGTACAAGTCTCCAAGTAGTTCTTGTAGAATACTTTACCAAGAATATAACAGATATAATTCAATGGTCGTAGGGGGCAGTAGTTGTTTTCTGTTGGAGACTTCTTGACGATTATACCTATTGGATAGGTTGATTGCAGAAGTCTGGATTGCCTGATCCATTTTATTATTATATTAGTTCAATGGGCTTCTGCCAAGTAGTGTCATCGAATATTTTCTTCTGGAATCAATAGTTACCTAATAGACTGGGAGATGGTGACAGATTTCATGTGAAAATTTTCTCGTTCATGCCTCTGAGACCAGTGAAAGATATGAAGATTCTGACAAGAGTGATGAAAAATTTTAGCGGTCACTGCATGGCCTTCATATGAAAAAGTCATTTCGGGCACCTCACTTTGACATTCGCAAACCTTTTGCCACTTGAATTATTTCAATTGGCAGCAACGAGAAAGTCGTCTGAAATAAACAAAAAAATCACAAGTTTACGCCATCATTGGTACCATTTGGCTGCGTGCAACCCTTATGCCTAAAATTGTTTCGCTGCTATTGTCTATCTTAACATGCCGTTGGTGTACATGGCAGTGACGGTAAAATCGTCCCAAAACACATTTATTTTTTAATGAAAATCGAATTTTTTATATGAAAGCCACGCGGTGACCGCACAAATTTTTCATCATTTTTGTCAGAACTTTTATATCTTTGAAGACAGAAATCTTTGGGAGATCGTTTGCTAACGAACCCTTTACTCCCATAAACACCTAACTATGTAGGCTTATTATGGCAAGAACCTGTCAGAAAACAACTACTCCCCTGGCTAAGACCACGACGGGTATTGAATTAAATCTAACAGCTACTTGTGCAACGTTCCTCAAAACATCAGAGGACGCTATTGCAAGTGCCCTCTATGACCAACCAGCAGAATTATGTTTTGATTTGGACGGGGTGACCACCTGCACACTAGTTTCGAGGTTGTTGCCTCTCATCAGTGCAAGGGCAGGTCAACACAGACAGCACTGAAGCCATCTGTTCCCCGTCCAAACCAATACACACTCCGCTGATTAGTCAATTCTGGTTCACGAGATGAAAGCAGTTTCTAGGCCGCTTCACCTAGCGAGCAGAGGAAGACACTCCGAATCTCCGGGTTGACCAGAATTGACTAATCAGCGGAGTGTGTATTGGTTTGGACGGGGAACAGATGGCTTCAGTGCTGTCTGTGTTTACCTGCCCTTGCACTGATGAGAGGCAACAACCTCGAAACTAGTCTGCAGGTGGTCACCCCGACCAAATCAAAACATAATTCTGCTGGTTGGTCATAGAGGGCACTTGCAATTGCGTCCTCTGATGTTTTGAGGAACGTTGCACAAGTAGCTGTTAGATTTAATTCAATACCCGTCGTGGTCTTAGCCAGGGGGTAGTTGTTTTCTGACAGGTTCTTGCCATAATAAGCCTACATAGTTAGGTGTTTATGGGAGTAATGGGTTCATCATCGGTCGGTAACGACTGTTCGTTTTTATATCTTTCACTGATGGTCTCAGAGGCATGAACGAGAAAATCTTCACCTGAAATATGTCACCATCTTCTAGTGTATTAGTGACAAATGGTATACAGACAATTATTAACGTGCATATGACAGTTTTCTGATAACCGACTTCACAAGTTGCTTGTGATCATTTTTGAAACCGTAGGTACCAACGGTAGTACAGAGCCGTTCATAGATGTTAAATTAAATTATCAGATCGGTGTCCAGAAACCTTATTAAGAGTTTTTGAGTAAAATTGACTTCAAGTGAATTCTCAAATTTGAAAATGTGGCAATAAGTGTAATCTCAAATCTCATGCTCGAGAAAAAGACCGTAGTATACGATAGGTATGAAAAATGGTACGGAGAGTTTGTGAACATGACGAATAAAAGGGATTGTTCGTATATTTCAATGAACTTAGCAAATCACAGAGGCCTTCATATTTTTGGTGCTATTACGAAATTGATTGCTGTTTTTCTCATTGCCCAATTCACTTCTGGCTGATTCTGGAACAGATCTCTTGACTATAAAACGAGATGGCGATTAGAAATCCAACTAAATTGCCGAAGGTTACATCCAAACTGACAATAGAAAAGGATAGCTGCGAAAATTTTGGGAGAAAAGGAAAATGTTCCCTCAATATCTGAAAATTTTATATCCAGTATCTGGCATCAACTTGTATGATTGTAAATACCACACTGAACATATATATAACATATAATATTTCACATGAATATTAAAAGATAAATAATTGTTCCTAAAATTAATAGGTTTTCACTTAAAATGCAAGTAATTTTATGGAAATATTACAGGAACGGACATCCAAAATTAACAAATTTTCATTTTGCCTAACGGAATCAACACCAAAACAAAAAATACAGGTTATTATTTTTTTTGTTCGATTTATTATTGTAATATTCCATACATATATCCGAAGCCAGCGTATGCCAGTTGATTGTCTTAAATTTTCGTGGTTGGTTCTCTGCAAATATAATGTCTGTATCAATTTGTAGAGCGATAAGGAGGATCGAAATTATTCCCTTGCAAAATTCTAATGGATCCTTCACCAATTTACAGACTGCGTCCACCACCGCAATGTTAGTGATCCTCCGCCATTTTCTGCAGACTAACCGAATTTCAACGCCTTGTCACATTTATGTTGCGTACTGGGGTAGTTTGGGTTAAAAATAGATAGATAGATAGTTCATTCAACCACGTTACATGCAAGAACATTTATGGCAAAATAACGAGAATATCAAATAATCTAAACTTTCTACTCACTTTCCAAAATACCAATAAATCGCCATGAAAATATATTCTTCTCGAGCTCCGAGATACAAAAAGGTGGTAACATAAAAAACCAAGTCGACAGAAATACAAAATCATTGGTGTTTACGCCGTTTGAATAAGTTTCTTTAGAATTATTATATTTACGATAGTGCGGCAATCCTGTATTGCCATGATTTTGTGTCGATCCCAAAAACGGTCAGATCGAAAAACACACGCTGCAAGAAAAAATTAAATATAGATGTTGCAAGTTTTGAACAAATTCTTATCAAACAGAAAAAGTTCAAGTACATTTGGTAGAATTCATAACAATTGATACGTATTTCTTTCTGAGATAAAGTACAGATACTGCAGAATCGTATTAAAAAATGATATACAAAGTGATTAAATATCAAGGTATCAAAATATCTGACAAAAATACTAGGAGAAAACCAACTATGCTATCACCTGAAAAGAGTACATTAATTTGATATATACAATTAAAATCATCAGTATAATGATCACGAAACGAAAACTTATAAGTACAGCAATATTATTTATCTACGTGATTAAATTTCCTACTATAGTTTCTATTGAATCCTCAAAATTTGTAATGGGACCATTTATCAATCATATTATTTGTTTGCTGAATTTTTACCATCCAGGTAGGTATTTTTCGAGGATTGATACATTTCTTATTATTTCAGATTTTATTGAATCCATCTTCCCTGTTCCCTCATATTATGTGTGATTTGCAATCCCATTGATTTTGGAAATAGTTTGAAACACCTTCTCTACAAAAATGCCTTTCATTCTATAGACGAATATGTACAAACTGATCTGACTACTTTTACATGTTTTCTTGTGTCTTTTTTTACCATTTTCTTATTTATATTAAATGATTCCCATTGAGCACCACTACTGAAATTTTTTATGTACAGTCACTTTTGTATTTGACGATTTCCATGATTGTAAAAGTCTCAGGAAATAAAGTATTGTACTCGCACTATGTTACATCCAAGTGAAATTTATGTGGGATTTGCGCTACAATCTCATCGATACTGGGACTTCTTGTGTCCTGGGACTATTCAAATTTTTTTCAAGAATATGGGACCTACAATGTAGTCACCTAAAATACCAGCCCAAACATTAATTTTCTGGGAAAATTGAGTATGCCCCTCGCAGAATTCATGGGGATTCTCATCACCCCAATACAATTCTGGGTATTCACATTTCCAATTAGGTAAAAAGTGCTTCCATCACTGAAGCAGATGTGTTGCAATTGAAGCCGATTTGCAACAATTCTTTCTGCCCTAGTATCGCAAAATTCAAGTCGCCGGTCCGTATCATCTTCAACCAATTGGTGCAAAATTTCTATTTTGTAAGGATGGAATTTTTTTTCAACCCTCTTCACTGATGTTTCAGAAACATCACATTGTTATTGTTATCATTATGTCTCAGCTACTTGCTTAGTTGATTGTTGCGGGTTATTTACCATTTCGGCTAGTACTTCAATTTTAACATCTTCCGTTATTATTTTCGGCCTCCCAGATCTAGGAGCATCTTTCACGGTGCAAGTTTGGTTAACTTTTGCTACCAATTTCGACACATCGGACGTTCCGGAAACCTTTTATTGAAAATGCGAATAGCAGCGTGGTAATTTCGGTTAGCTTCACCAAATATGATAACGGCTTCAACTTTGTCTGCTATTGATCGAGCCATATTAATCAACAAGAGATACTGAAAACAAGTTTTAAAAACCTACAAAATATCAATGATATTTGGTAAAAGGTAAGCGTTTTTTTCGTTGTAAGAGATATTTTACCAATCCGAACACTAAAAAGCATCTACAAATGTCTAGTTGAATCTGTGTTATCATACGGCATAACAATATACGAAGGACTTTATGAAAATCAACTGAAAGTACTTGAAGTGGCACAAAAATATATCCTGAAAATTATTTTGCACACGAAAAAGAGGTTCTCCTCAGACGAACTCTTCATTCTAGCGGATGTCATGAGAATAAAAGGATTATACATGATGAATATAGGCCAATTCATGTACAAAAATCCTCAATTACACATACCATGGACTCACCAATACAATACAAGAAAGCAAAACACAGCACCTATACAAATTCCCAAACCCAAAAAATCACTTTTTCAAAGATCTATTTTATATACAGGACCAAAACTTTTTAATTTTATACCAGTGGATATAAAAAAATATAATAATTTGGGATTGTTTATGACAGAAATGAAAACATTCATAAAGAAAAACTTCAGCTTTCTGATAGAGAATATTTGAGCATCTTACATTCAATTGAAAAAAAAAATGTTATACCAAAGTTTTAAGTAATATATTTTAATGTTTTATGTCTATATATATATATATATATATATATATATATATATATGAAAATATAACTAAAAAAGTTATTGGGTATAACCCTCAAAATGTTGTGCAACCGTAGACACGTGTTTCGAGCTTAAGCTCTCTTCAGTACGGTAAAATCAAGTGCGAAGATGTACAACACTTGGATGTAAAAATAGAAACAAAGGAAGTCAACAACAGGAAGCCAACCACACATTTGTGGCATCGGTTAGAAGACCTTGTACTCACGTGACTTGTCAGTACGGTAAAATCAAGTACTGAAGAGAGCTTAAGCTCGAAACACGTGTCTACGGTTGCACAACATTTTGACAACATTGTATTTTATTAATGTATTTGGTAATTTATTTCACATCTGAAAACTTAATTGTTTTTTTTTTTCTAACTAAGAAATGTAATATCATCTTTCTTGAACTGATAAACAGACGACCGCCATGCAGCGCTCACGTGATCCTTAGGAGAGATGAGATAACTAAAATAAGGAAAAAAAAGAAAAAACATATGTTAAGTAAAAACTTTCAACTGTTAGATTTTTTAACTCAAATTTTGTGAAATAAAGTTTTTATTTATTATTATTATTTTATAAAATAAACGCGCCCACCTCAATAATTTTATTCGTGAACTGGTGCAAAAGTGGTCGAAATAGTTATTTACAGGTGTTCGTAATTCCAAAACTATTAACTTTTTTGATAGAAAACTATCCATCAACCTTGTCCAAAATTTAACGTAGAATCTAATAATGCAATGAAAAAATTTTAAAAATGAACTTCTAAGTCGCTGGGCTATTTTGAGACACTCTGTATGGATGAAACTTAAACTATCAAAGTGATCGAATGAAACTCAACAGGTTATGTATAAATTTTTTTTTTGTAATATGCAGAATGAAGAAGTTACAAGGGGGGCGACGGACTTTTGGTCCTCACTGTATTTTTTCCATAAAAATATTCAAAATTATTTTACAATCCACTCTATTCAACTTAATATCACAACAATGAGCTGTTCATTCACTCCCTTGTTATTAAAATTTTACCAATTTTCGTTTCTGCTTACCATATTGTATGCTTTCATGGTTCGTAGCCAAGCGCTATTCAACTTTTTTCCTCGCATAAGGAACACATATTCATTATTCATGATCAAATCACAATCTCTCTCATGTCTGTATCAGAAAATCAAATTTAGAGCTGATGTTCACAACCTGATAATTTGAAACTTGAAATTTGAACTTCTTGATGATGGTGTAAATGTTAATTTCGAAACATGACCCCAGTGTTAAGATCTTATTATTGCATTATTTTTTTCATTTATACGTAGCTGAAATGTCAAATTTGATTGAAAAATGGTATGTGGCTATGTTTTGGTGTATATTTTCCTTGTTTAGATTTTATATGAGTTTGAAATGAATTTCTTCTGTGAATATTTCTTTTTTTTTCTAAAATTCTATTTTGTATATAAGGTGAGTTGGGGCAAGTTTGACACAAAATCATGCTGTTCATATTAAGTCGTTTGAAAAAAATTCTCTAAAAATTTGCCTCCTGAAGCTATTATTTTTTACGGCATATTGGGTATATCCTCATCATATTCATAGGAAAGATTTACTCATTCTCAGATCCAATACTTCTAAATGATGTTTTTCATTTTTGAGTCGAGACGCACTTGCCCCAACTTACTAAATCACTTCTATTGTATTTTGAGATTTATAGCAATAGGCTTACTCACTTTGTATTCGTTTATTCGCGAAATAGGATTCAATCGTTTCAGTTTGTAAAAGTAATATTTTTCTGGTGGGGTTTGGCATCGACTGCTGTGGTCATTAGCCATGCCTTCTAGGTAGGCCTTGCTACTAACTCAGGAGCCACCTCAGGAGCAGCACTGTTACTTGGAACGCATCAGTGAATCGTGTAGGACTCACCACAGTCAAGCCACGAGATTTTGATAATTTAATCGAGTAAATTTAGTGGTTCGAGTCATACCTATCAAATCATCATGAGATTGTTAAAACAATCACAAATCCATTCTATTTGCTGTGGTGTACCCCAAGGTTCGGTACTCGGTCCTGTATTAATGACATGACCAGTTTGAATATATCAGGTAGTTTCACTTGATTTGCCGACGATACTACCATTCAATGGCATGATAAGAATTTTCAAACCATTTCTAGAGATATTGACCGCATCAAATTTACTTTCATTGAATGTATCTAAAACGAATATACTAAGCCTCCGTTGCAAGCTACCTGTACTATTACTTGGTAATAATACTATAGAAAGTAAAGAAACTACTAAATTTCTTGGATTGATGCTACATTGAAATTCGATACACACATTTCAAATCTTAGCAAAACGCTTCGGGATGCTATGCAATTCGAATCATTTCCAACAATTTGGGATTTACTGCTAACAAGTCAGCATATTATGCCCTTATTGAATCGCATCTAAGCTATGGCATTGCTTTCTGGGGAGTCTGTAGCAAAACACTCTTTAAAATAATCTTCACTCTACAGAAAAGAGCCGTTAGATATTTGTGTAAAGCAAAATTTAGGGAATCTTGTCGGCCTTTGTTTGCACGTCAAGGTATTCTCACTCTCACATCACTTAGAATTAAATTTAAAAATAACTCATCAGATCATATAACTCGGCAACAAAATTATATGAAATTACGTTTACCACCAACCACCTTAATCAAAGACTCGGTTATATATAATGGATTAAAGATGTATAATCAAGGAAATGACTGACAATAAGAAATACAGAAAGAGTCTCAAACAGTTATTTGCCGAAAAATCATATTACGAATTGGAGAAATATTTTTCTGAGGTGTTTCAGTCTTCATCCTATGTATCTCAATCATTACTCCACATAGTCGATCCTTTTTATGACAGATTTTATTTTTAACATCATTTTGAAATTATATGATATGCATGTTTGATATTTGTTATATTGTTTGTTACATATTTATTATATTGTTTGTTATATTTTTACATATCTTTGTCTATAAGAATAACTTTTCTTCTGACAATAAAGAAGATTCTGATTGTAAATTTTTTAAAATGTTAGCTCCAACTCGGGCTCGAACTCCAGACCTTTGGCTCAGAGTTGGACGCTCTTACCACCGCGCCACGACCAGACATATTATTATTATTATCAGTAGACATTTGTTGGGTACAGGTAATCCGTGTTATATTTTTTGTCGTTTGCTTTAAGTCAATCCGGTTTTTGAATAAAATATATCCGATTCCTGAATAAATATCATTATTATAATGAATATCCATGCAGTGGATAGGAAGAGGAAGTATTACGAAAAAATCATCACCATCAAATCACAGTACGCCGAAGGCAAAATTCGAACCGTGTTCTATGATCCAGTAATGAAAATAACGCATCCCGTCATGCCTCTCATCAAAAACTAATATCAAGCGGAATGTGTGACAAACGCTCGTAATGGCCCTTCAATCCGCGAGGGCTGACATCACCTCATTTCGGAAAACAGCTCTCTGGAAAAAATGTGTTTTACGTGATTTCTCGCCTCTGCTGAAAAGTTACGTTATCACTTCTAAACTGTTTTATTACAAAGCACGCGCGTGTTCCCAGTACTTATAAGCTAACAAATTTCGAGTGTTGAACCGGTTGAGTCTACGGGGGTATCACGAGAATTTCTCAAGAAAAACGGTACGGAAAGTCATTGATCAATATTTTTTAAAGGAACAACATGTAAACTGGAAAAATATAATTTTCGTTCAACTTGGCATATTGCCAGTCACTCTTTTTGAATTACTATTATATTACTATAATATCTGTGTTTTGTAACTTTAATAAGGATTTAATTTCCGAATTGCAAAATATGCATGACATCCATGACATTGTAACAGGGTAAATTTAAAACTCGGAAACTTGCTTCACAGTTGTTATTTTCCATTAGAAAGTCAGTACCGAAAAAACTAAAAATAAAAGTAATGGCAGTTATTAACCAGGTCTTACACAAAATCACCAAATGAATTCTGATGATCACTTACCTAACACCAGGCAAAATATTGATTTCATTGATTTGATGACAACGAATAAACTTAAACACAAGGCTGTCAACTTCTTCTTAGTGAGTAGTCATATCAAAAAGTCCAACATTAAAAAACTGAGCTATGAATATCATTAACTTAATTTGGAAAACTAGGGTCACTGAATCCTAGAAGTCTTTGGCCTTCTTACGGGTATGGCCAATGGGTGGAGTCTAAATAGCTTCAATGTTCCAAAAACACCACAAAAATTGTGTCCGATGTTTGAACTAGTGACTCATGTCAAAGTAAATTTTTATGCCATTGCCGTCATTGGAAATTTTTTCAAAAATAGTTTTAGCAGATTCACAGTAAAGAAAGCAGATTGTCCCAACTCCCAAAATCGTCTGATGAGCCCTTCTGTCACTCATCCAACTTAGGAATATGTTGATTACTTTTTTTACTGATACAAATATTCCTTTCTTCTGAAAGTGAAGTACCTATTGTGCAGTGAAACCTGCAAGAATACCGACAAAAGACGTAAATTATATTGTATTCTCAGAGGTGAGTTCAAGATCATTTTGTTTATAACTTGGTAATTAGTAGATTGAAGAATACATTTTTCCCGTTATCCTCACTAAAGACAAATACAGATTATAAGTTCATTCAAACTTTTTTTTTCAGGATCGAAACAGGAAACCTTGAGAAAGAAATGGATTGATAGCCATTTCTTTCTCAAGGTTTTTTCCTGGTTTTTTCCTGTTTTTTTTTTCTCTTAGGGGTGTTTGTTACGAGGGGTTTTTTCCAGTAGGTTTTATCTCCCGGGGTTTTTTCTGGGATATTTTTTTCATTTTTTTCCGGGGGTACTTACTTTGACCGTTTATTGCCTTTGGGTACACTCTTCGAGCGTTTATGAGGGAGTATTATTATTATTATAGACAATATGAGACTATTTCTGGAGTTTCTGAAAGCAGCATACATCGAATTCTGAAAGAATCAAAATTCCATCCCCATAAAATGCAGAATGTGTTCGATTTACTATTTCTGATACCAGATGTCGCAACGTGGGCGTCTGGTCTAAACAACTGTCTAATTGTACTGAGTTTAACGCCAGTGAAACTTTTTACCGGACATTCAACTTGTTTGCACTGTTTTACAATATAAATATGCATAACGGACAAAGAAAAGTAACACAACGAAATATTGAGCTTAAACGAAGAAGTGCAAAAGTTACGGGTTCCAAGGAAAAAGTCTTCGAAAGTTAACTTATGCTTCTCATTTTTGTTTTCACAATTTGCTTTGGATTCTTTAACTATTATTTGATATTCTTTTGAGTTTTATAATTATTGCCGTTTATTTTATATTTCAGGATAAACAACTATGACAGAAACAACAACTTTAAACCAAATTTGAATAATAATTGTTACCCACCACGTTGCGATGTGAATCTAAACTTTGTCGAGATATCCATAAACACAGTTTTCATGCTGTTTTTCTCATTTTCAAGGCGTTTATCTCGAAAACAGAGAATGGTGCCACCATGGAATTCGACAGAAATATAAAAAATTATATACTCTTTCCATCTACGATAGTGAACATTTAAAAAATCCGGGAGGAAAGTTGAAAAGTGACTAAAAACCAGTTTTCATTAAAACTTCCACAACACTTGATCTATTCTCAACTACATTACAACGATGTATTTGGGATAGACTACCCTTCAAAATGGGTTGACATCACAATGATAACGTATTTAGTGGGAGAATTTCCCTTCAAAATAAAAATAGGTGGCTCCGAGTGGTTTTCAATTTTATTCTACGACTTCGGGATAAGGAGGGTGAGAGTGTACATATAGTAACGAATCCCTCGAAGCCGGACCTGACCATTGTTTAACAAAATTTGTAAACACGTATGACTCATCATTGCCCTGGAATGTGTCTGGGTGGTTCGAAACCCGACTGGTATCCACCGCGTCGCTTCTATGAGCATTCGAAAGTGTTCGACAACACCTTTCACTGCTTCTCGAAAACTCTAGTCGTCCAATAGTAGGTGGCTGTGAATATAAAAGGAGGTCTCCCGTCCAGAGGTGGCAGTTCAAGTTCCGCCGCAGTTAGTTGCTACAGAGTTGGCTTGGCAGCAGAGATATAAATCAATGGATTAGGTGTAAACGAATTAGAGTTGTATTTTTACTTGTTCCAAAAAAATCGGTGAAACTAGTTAAGACTATTTTTATTACAATAAATAATATTGAACAAAAATGAAAGAAATCAAAAAGTGGGTCAGTGTACTACACAAGATGTTGGCGTCGCCCCTCGTACATCTTACTTGGATAGCCAAACAAATATCCAAGGGGCTGAAAACTCTGTCGGCACATTAAATTATGCAGTGGTTCCTCATCTGCAGTGGCATAACCAGTATTTTAGTAGTTCCATAAAAACGTGAGCCGAGAGAATAATAGGACTAGTCGGAATTATACCTGAATTTTCTTATCGTTCCGCCAAGCTTTCGAGGAGATTCATTATGACGTAAACTCCGGTAATGCACAATTATTGTTTATTTATCCGCTTTAAGCGTTCTTTGGAGGACTCGAAGTATGTTCCGTATAATTATTTTGTGTTCAACGTTACGTTCGTCGGAAGTGCCGTATTAGGTTCATTTCGTTTTTGATGAGATGGAAATTTGCATGCTTATTGTGTATTGCTCAATTATTCATAGCTAGAGTTTACTGCGTAATTAATGAATTTTACAGTTACAGGGTACGTTGAATAATGGTTGACAAATACGTGTATATCGTTATGAAAAAAAATGGAATGAATTCTAAGTAAATTATTTAAAAAATCTCTTAACCCTATACTTCCCCTGTTTGAGGCTTTATTTTTGTTTCTATTGCCTGGAAAACTGTATACTGCATTCCTCAATTGGGATCATACCTACAGTTATTCGATCGTATATAAAGCCATTCCTTTCTGTCGTAATGTAATAACAACTGTTAGATTTCCAATACTTTTAGAACAACAAAATAGTTCGAGAGCTCCGTTGAAAATGACTTCCTCCTAAGTTACCAAAGGTTTGAATTGGCACGTCGGCTCTACTTCAGATTGTAATTCCAAAACTGCCCGTCTGCCGGGCGTGAGCGGTCGCTTCATTAGATTTATAATTTGAAAAATATATTTAAAATAGCTAATAATTACCCAATAATTACCAAAACAAGTGAAAATGATCTAGGACCTTAACTTAATTGAAATCGTAAGCGTCTGCCGTTGGGAATGGTCGCTATTTTGGAGCAGACGCTGTCAAATGTATCAAAAAAACGCCGTCAACTTCCTCACACCGTTATTTTCGTGCCAAAGTTTCAGTAAATATGTTACTAACCAAAATTCAAAAAGAAAACTTTGGCAGACGGTCGCATTCAAACAGCAGACGGTAGCACATCACTGCCTGCAGCATCCGTGCATCCATTCCGAAAACCATCCGTACACGAAGAAACATGAGGAAATACGACACCAGTAGTATCAGACGTTGAGAAAGCAGAATCAAAACAGTGTTCAATAATGCATACAGTGAGATCAGGGTCAAAACATAGCTCTATATTTATAGAGAGAAAGAAAATAGAACTTCAGAACGAGAAGAAGAGACAGGAATCGGAGATGAAACGACAGCGAATTGAACTAGAAGCTCTGCAAAACAAGAATTCAATGAAATCGAAGAAGATCCAGAACGGAGATTGAATTTAAGTATTACACGAGAACCAGCCATGCTCCGCGCGCCGTCGAGAATGACAGATAAAACCGAGAAAGATGACGGACTAGAGAATCCAGTTTTGTGGGTGAACAATATACACGAAATAGTTGATAGTATTACTGTGCCTATTCAAACTGGAAAAGTCGTTAAGGGTGATTCTTAAAACACTGATATTCAAATGTTATGCAACACTTCTGTCTGTAAAAACACCAAAGAAATGTCTACAGCAGGTCAGAAAATTAGTTGAAAAGGATGCTCCCTATTTTGATGGGAATCCGCAAGACTGGCAATTATTCTACAAACATTCCACAAATATCTGCAGTTTCCGTAACTACACAGATGAGGACATGATCCAATTGCAGAGAAATTTGAAAGGGGTTGTAAAATCAAGTGTTACAGGAATGTGATTGAGTTGATGATCTCGAAAGTGAAGGACTTTAATTCATCAAAGACACAAACCTAGAAAAACTCAATGTTTTTTCTTCCGAGGTTAATAAATTAGTTTCTACCATGAAAACGTTAAAGACTACGGGACATTAGCAGAATCCTCAGTTGATAAAGGAACTCCTAGACAACTTCCAAATTCGTTGAAACTGAGCTGAATAACAGTTGTCGCACAAAAATAAGGGGTTTATGACTCCTCATATGTTGGCATTCCTCAACCATTCGACCAGACTGCAAAACAGAAGCATTCATACTCGAGAAGACCGGAAAGAGTATTCAGTTATATTGAAAGGACGAAAAATTGCTGCTACTACTATGGAAAAGATTCCCACGAAGATATATGCTATATGCCCCCAAATGAAATCTGATGATATTGATATAATGAGGAAAATAGTGACTGACAAAAAGCTTTGTTTCTCGTGTTTCGAACGGAATCATCAGAAATTCAAATGTAGAAGTAGGAAAGCATCTGGTGTTTCACTTCGAGAATGTTGCTGCCGATACGGTCACCCGTTGCAAAGATTGTGTACTGTGAAAAACAAGAAATCAGCCTTACTATGAATGGTACCAATGAGATTGCATGGGCCAAATGCATTCTTGGAAATTTATACTCTGTCTGATGAAGCCTCAACGGGACACTTTTGGATAGCAAGGTAGCCGAAAAACTTGCTTCGAAAGGAATCAAAGAACCGCTCTGTCTTCAATGGACTAATGATGATGTTTCTACGCAAAATAATTCCCGAAAGCTCGATCTGAAGATTTCTAAAATAGACGAAAAGACTTTATTTTCTAAGAAACATTTCAACAGCATATAATTTGTCTTTGCCGTCGCAGACGATAATAATGGAAAACTGGAAGAAATACCCACGTTTGAAGGGAAAACGAAAAACCCGTCATGATAATTGGGCAAGATAACATAAACCTAATAATTCATAGACAGCTAAGAAGTAATTCAGAAAGTGTACCAGTTGCCACCAGATGTAAACTAGGATGGCAGTGCATGATCTATCAATTCATTCGAAGTATGAGGAATATTTGAAGGCTCATATTTCACACATTTGTGAAACAGGCAACCCAGACGAAAATTTACAACAACTTGTAACACACTCTTTCTCTACAGAGTTATTCGGAGTACGGATAACTCCACATGATGAACTTAGTCAAAAAAATGCTGTTGCTACTAAATTGATGAAAAAAACTGTGAATTATGTGAGAGATAGATACGAGATAGGTCTTCTGTGGAAAAATTTAAATATACTACTACCAGAGAGAAAATATAGAGCGATGCAAAGATAGAAATCTGTAGAAAAGAATTGCAAAATGAATGAAAATTATGCAAATGAGTATTGTTACAAAATCAAATTTTATGAAGAGAAAGGGTACATCACGAAACTAAAACTCGAAGAAGCTGAACAAGAATTTGCTACATCCTGGTATCTTCCACATTTCTCTGTTGTAAACTAGAACAAGCCACATAAAATCAGACTGCTGTTTGAAGCAGCATTAAAATCTCATGGTATAAGTTCGAATGACGTTCTGCTAGCAGATCCTGATTCATTACGACCTCTCATAGGCGTATTGGGGAAATTCAGACAGAGGCGTTACGGATTTTGTACTGATGTTACATAAAGTTTTTGCTGAAGGAACCCTATTCCCGAGGTCGTTTTCAATAATTATATTACGCGTACTTTCATATACTTACAGTAATTTGGGCCCGTCTGCTGTTGGAATGCGACCGTCCGCCAAAGTTTTATTTTTGAATTTTGGTTAGTAACATATTTAGTAAAACTTTGGCACGAAAATAACGGTGGTAACCTGTGAGGAAGTTGTTGGCGTTTTTCTGATAAAGGACCACGCACGTTTCTTATGGAAAATGGCTTTCCGTGAATTTGTCCGAATTTTTGGTATGGTGTAGATCTGGATGCACTGATCAAAAGTGTACATTGCCAAAAATTCCAAAAATTGACAGTTTTCGAGATATGGCTCTATCAATGTAATTTTGCATTTTTTGGATTTTGAAACATAATTAGTTCACTCTCATACTTAGGAAAAAACGAGTTTCAATGATTGCACTGCAGGAATCGATTGAAAAATAATTCTTTCCTCGTTTCAGATACTGCCATTTGAAGAAATTATTATACACTGCTCGTCACTGACGATGTAACTAACTGGACTATTATTTTCAATTTCTATAGTCCAGTTTTTGTAGAAACAAAAACTTCTGAATTGCTCAAGGTTTCACAGAGTCACATATATTCAACACCTTTCGATAGGGGCACTAGAAAAATAATATTCGATACACACTATAGGAACTGAATCTGAGATACTTTTTTTTAAATAGTTACCTAGTCGTCAAAGAAATAGTGGTAAATGCAAAATGAGCATATAGAAATAGTTCATAATGTAGGCTGACGACATAAATACTTGTATCGAATGCAGTTTGTTTATACCGAGTGTTAAATATCAATAGACACAAGGGAATACATACCCAATAATCATTTCCAATCGCTAATCGAACCGTTAAGGCAAACAGATCCGTGAAAATGTCTGAATATTTGATATGATGTGGATTTCGATGCAATGATCAAGTGTCTATTGCTACAGACTACAAAAATGGACAGTTTTCAAGATATGGCCGTATCAATATCTGATTTTTTTCGTTTTCTAGATTGTGGCCCATAATCGCTTAGTACCCAACAAAAACGGAATTTTATCGATTTTCGCGCAGGAATTGACTGAGAAACAGTTGTATTTCATTTCAGATACATTCATTTCAAGAAATTAGCATACACTGCTCGTCACTGGCGATGTAGCTGGGCATCCTGTTCTATAACTGATATTTCGGTTCAAATTGACTTGTTAGAGTTTATACAAATTCTTGTCTGGTCTATAATTGCAAGCGGAGGATAACCGTTTGCATCACGTCTCGAAATGGCTATTTCTCGTTTAAAACCCATTTACTGCCATGGTTGCGATAACGCAACATCAAAAATATCATTTTTTTTAATGAATGAAAAAACGAATTTTTGATGATCTTTCATTGATATCTAATTAAACAAGACTTGAAAATACAGAAATTAATTTTTTGAACACATGAATATATTTGTAATTTTCTATGACGGTAATCATTCACTGCGGAATTTCTACCGGAAAACCTGATAATCATGAACATTCATTATAAAATCATCGGTTCACTATTTTCATCATCCATGATGAGATTCATATAGAATGATATTCCTGAAAAGATACACAAATGATAACTAAAAATGAAATAATTGAGAAATATTTTTTTGAGCTGTATGAATATGAGGTTGAGAAAACGCAACATTGGAAGGAACAGTGCAATTATGGTGGTTCGAAAATATTTTCTGTCAGAACTTTTGTTTTCATGTATGGCAAATTTCTCTATTATTCCGATGATGTAGGGCTGTTTCATTCTCATTTACGCAGTGCTATAGGAAGGTTGAGGACGTTATCGTGCATCAGAATATCGCCGAGAGAACGGTAAAGATATCAATGGTGAGTAGTTTTTTTCTGACAACGTATGGGCTTTGGATATTCATAACAAATTTTGCAGAGTAAAATGAACAATAACGACTCGAAGAGACCATTGACTCTCAGAGAATTAGAAGCAATTGTTGAAGATTTGGATTTGGATGAGGAAAATGAAATTGATATTTGTTATATACCACCTGAGGTAGATGATCTTACGGATGAAGAGAACATCGACGATGATGTGATAGATGGACTACAAAATTTGCCTCAAGATTTAGCAGGAACGTTTGAAATAATGCATGTGGCTAACGAGAACGAAGAAAGTATTCCACACGAGGTAACTTTGTCTCCACCAAAAAAAGTTGCAAGGATGGGAGATATCACTTGGTGTAGAACACCTGTCGACTACGAGATGGATGCTATTTCCAATGAGGAACGTGAAATGTATAGTTGAGGCGCTTCATGGAAAATCTGTACTTGATTTCTTCGAGCGAATGTTTGATGAGAAAGTAATAGAGTTGATCATTTCTAATTCCATAAAATATTCGAGAGATAATAACCGTCCCAAGTTTGAGTTAGAAAAGCGTGATTTGGAATTATTTTTGGGAATATTGATTTTGAGTGGATATCACACTCTCCCACAATTACACAACTCTACTGGTCATCTGATGAAGATAAAGGAGTTCAATTTGTGAAGAGCGCTATGTCTCGAAATAGATTTCTTGAAATAAAACGAAACATTCACCTTGCCGATAACAATCAGCTGGATAAGGGAGACAAATTCGCCAAAGTTCGACCGCTAATTATTGATCTTCTGAATGTGAATAACTTGAAATACGGTATTTTCAGAAATCATTTGTCGATTGATGAAGAAATAGTACCCTATTTTGGCCGTCATTCAGCAAAAATGTTTATGAAGGGAAAACCGGTACGTTTCGGTTTCAAAATGTGGTGCCTAACTTCTTGCGATGGATTTTTATATCAATTCATACCTTATGGTGGGGAAAATCCTCAGAAACTCAAGAAAGAATTTGGTCTAGGTGAAGAGGTTGTTATAGATCTATTGAAAGTAGTAGAAACCGGATCAACTCATAAGATTTACTTCGACAACTTTTTCACCAGTTATAAGCTACTAGTTCATCTGAAAAATGAGGGATATTTTGCAACTGGAACTGTACGCGAGAATAGGATGCTGAAATGCCCATTAGAGAATATTAAGTCTCTAGGAAAAAAACAGCGTGGAGCTATGGATTCCCGTTACGATCACGTAAACGAAATTAGTGAGTATGTTGGAATGATAATTCTGTGGTAACAGTGGCAACCAATTGTGAAACTGTGCAGCCACTTGTAACTGTAAAACAGTACAATCGGAAAGAAAAATGTGAAACTTCGATTACCCAACCAAACATGATTTCCCAGTATAACAAATATATGGGAGACGTTGATTTGCATGATAACGCGATTGCAGATTACCGAATGAACATTCGTGGAAAAAAATGGTGGTGGCCATTGTTCATAAACATGTTGAATTCTTCTGTGGTAAATGCTTGGAAACTTCATCGACTTGTGTATAGTGATAAGCCAATTTGGCAGCTGGATTTCAGGTCCGAACTTGTAAGGAGCCTCATTAGTACCGGCAAATGTAGGACACAATCCATTCGAGGACGGGGTTCTACATCATCTCTACCATCTCCTGCTCGACTTGATAATATTGGTCATATAATCGAGAGAAATTCAGAAAACTGGAGGAGACGATGCAGATTATGCAAGAGTACAACCGTTTTTATGTGTAATAAATGCAGAGTTCCATTACATTCGAACTGTTTCAAGGAATATCATGACTAATTTTTTTAATGCATATTTTGCCAATGTTGCGTTAACGCATCGCAAAAAATCTTGTTTCAGTTCTTCATTTTTTTTTGTTCAAATTATAAAGATGTTTAAAAACATATAAATAAATATTTATCCATTAAAAATTTGGTGATTTTTGGAATATTATTGGTAGTGGTTTTAAATGGGTTAACCTGTTCTTCATTTCCACGGATTGACTGCATTTGACCAGGAGCAAGCCTAGTATTACATACAAAGCACTGGATTCTATTAAAATATGCCATCACTTGAAAGATTCACTTCACAAATCGAAAATAATGAATTTGAACTCAATGACAGATACTCTGACATTAATGATTATTGTTTCTCCGATTTTCTCAAAGCCTACCATTATTTTTATTTCTCGACCTCCTTGTATATCATGACAGCATCTATGTGAGCTGAGATATTCAAACGTTAAAAAGATATGTGACGGATGAAACAACTTTTCCGAAAAACCTATCTGAAAAAAAGGACAAAACGACTGTAAAGATTTCGTGCGATTCATTTATGGTTTGCGATTCACTAGCAAATATTCGAAGATTGTCAACACTCATTATCATTATTCAATGTCAAGATTTTGCTACTACAATTCAGTTGAAGGCGGTTGCTAGATTATTATTGCCAGGATAGGGCTTTACAAACCGACCCACAGTTGCAAATTCTACTCCAATACGTACAAAGTAACTTTTCGATCTGTTTACAGAAGATTAAATTGGGACGCTTTTCAGAAAAAAAATTATATGCAAAGTCATACAAGTTTTGCCAAATGATTTTTTAAAATCATTTTCGAATATTTAATTCAGCTGTGAGTCAAACGATGTCTGCAGCCAAAAAGTCACGTTTCGTCCTTCCAAACTTGGATTTGCCGTCAATTACCAGAGACATATTGCAACATTTGCAAATACTATGCATAACCAAGAACCGTACCTATCAATATAATTTTTGTGAAGAATCAATATGTTTGATGAAGTGAACACGGTTAAGTAACTGTGGTTCAATCTGTCCATTAACAAATTGAATATTTTTCATAAATTGTCCAACTGAAAAAGCTATTGCCTATACCGAATAAAAAATTCAGACATTTTTACGAATCCGTTTGCCTTAACGGTTCAATTAACAATAACACAGTAGTAATGATTTTTGGGTATGTATTTCCTTGGTGCTATTGATATTTAACACTCGGTATAAACTGCATTCATCTCGTCAGCATACATTATAAATACGATTTTCTAGTTTCTCATTTTGCATTTTCCACTAACTGTTTTCCTGATGGTCAGGAGAATATTTGAAAAAAAATCAAATCATATTTAGAGTGTGTATCGCATATTATTTTTTTAAGTGCCACAATTGAATTGTGTTGGATATAAGTATGTTAGAACTAGAACAATTAAAGAGTTTTTGTTTCTACGAACACGGAAATACAAAAGTTGAGAATAATAGCCCAGCTCAAGATACATAGAAACCCTGGTGTGATCTCTTATAGCTGTGAAACCGACATACAAAAGTGTTAAGGTATGGCCTACTTGATTCTTGATATTTTTACTGCGTTGATACCGTTTCACCTCTTTAGCACACAGATGGCGGCAAAATTACAGATTCATGATGACGCTTGGACAAGTGTCATATTATGTCATTTTCAACATTGAATTTTATTTGTTGTGATATTCATTAACCATAATTTGTAAACATTCTAATTTCAATCAAATAATTATGACTCTGTACTTCGGAATGTTGGAAACTCGGCTATTTTCGTGCGGTTTTGAAATTACAATCTAAAGTAAAACCGACGTGCCAATTCAAACCTTTGGTAACTTATGAGAAAGTCATTTTCACCGCAGCTCTCGAACTAAAAATATATCATGAAAAGAGTCAATAGTTATTTGTTTTACTAGGCACAAAAGCACAAGATTTAATGCCGCGGCTGGTGTTTCGTAGCCGAGGCTACGAAATCAGCCAAAAGGCATTAAATCTGCTTTTCTGCCGTGTGAAAAAAATGTTTTTCTTCAAAGGACCCTGCAAAATCCTTATGGAAATTGTGTCCCGGTGTATTTTTTTGAATTTTCGGTATGATGTAGTCCATATAATTCTCAACCAATGTAACCATTGCGCCAACCCAGAAAAATGAACCGCTTTGCTGCTAGGGGGCGTTGAAATCATCCCATGCGCCGATTACACTGTTTATTTTTGAATCCAGTAACAATATTTTCACTTGTTTGATTGTTGCTATTGTTGCACAATATTGTGCTGTTTCATAAAAAAATTCCTAATTCCCCCCTTCTTCCCCCCAACTCGAAACACAAAAACCTTTCAAACAAAATGTTTTTTCTTGTTCTGCAAACCAGACCTCCACAGCTTTTATTACCTCCTCGTTGGAAGAAAATTTACGACCTTTCAAACTTTTTTTTCAGTTGTGAAAAGAGATGATAGTCGGACGGTGCCAAATCTGGTGAATAAGGGGGGTGTTCTAGTAATTCAAACCCTAAATCACGAATTTTTTGCATGGCAACATGGGATTTGTGAGCAGGGGCGTTGTCCTGCAAAAACAAAACACCTTTGGATAGCATTCCGCGTCTTTTCTCTTTAATTTTTTCCCGTAGAGTGGTCAGTGATGTCGAATAGTAATCTCCAGTTATTGTTCTACCCTTATCCAAAAAACTCAATCATGATTACTCCATGGCAATCCCAAAAAACTGAAGCAAGAACTTTTCCAGCAGATTTTTGGACACGAAACTTCTTAGGTCTCGGAGAACCGGAGTGTCGCCATTCCATCGATTGTTGCTTTGTTTCTGGATCGTAGAAATGTACCCAAGTCTCATCCATAGTAACAATTCGGTTTAAGAAGTCTACATCGTTTTTAAATCGAGCACAGATCGAACGCGATGCTACTACCCTTGCACGATTTTGGTCAACATTCAAACATTTGGGGATCCATTTTGCAGCAATTTTTCTCATGTCCAAATTGACGTGAACTATATGATGAACGCGTTCGTATGAAATATTCAGTGTTTCAGATATCCCTATAAGCCCAATTCGACGGTCTGTTAAAATCGTGTCATGAACTCCATCGATATTTTCGGGGACTGACACAGAAACTGGCCTTCCCGATCGGTCATCATCTTCAATGGAAAATTTACTTCTTTTGAAGCTTGCAGTCCCATTTTTCACGGTCGCATACGAAGGACATTGATCACCAAGGGTAATCATTGATCACCAAGAAGTAATCATTGATCACCAAGAAGTAAGAAGTTTCGTGTCCAAAAATGTGCTGGAAAAGTTCTTGCTTCAGTTTTTTGGGATTGCCATGGAGTAATCATGATTGATTTTTTGGATATGGGTAGAACACTAACTGGAGATTATTATTCGACATTACTGACCACTCTACGGGAAAAATTTAAAGAGAAAAAACACGGAAAGCTATCCAAACGTGTTTTGTTTTTGCAGGACAACGCCCCTGCACACAAATCTAATGTTGCCATGCAAAAAATTCGTGATTTAGGGTTTGAATTACTAGATTAACCCCCTTATTTACCAGATTTGTCCCCGTCCGACTATCATATCTTTCCTCAACTGAAAAAAAGTATAAAAGGTCGTAAATTTTCCTCCAACGAGGAGGTAATAAAAGCTATGGAGGTCTAGTTTGCAGAACAAAAAGAAACATTTTTTTTGAAAGGTCTAGAGATGTTGCAGGTTCGCTGTAATAAATGTATCCAATCAAGAGGAGAATATGTTGAGTAATCAAATATTTTGACATTGAAATTGTGTTTTGTTCTAGTAGACTAAGAATATTTCAATATATCCTCGTAAACCTATTGAAATAAATCCATTCATTCATTCCGAATTCTCCTTTTCGTATAAATCCAACGGTTGTCCACAATCGCCCAGCGTTGTTTGAAAACCGAAAAGCGATTCAGCTAATAAAGCGTACGACGAAGCAAAGAACATTCATTCCGCATCCAAATCCAAGCCGACTGTTTCACGATATATATAATCCAACGAGAAATATATTATGTGAAAAGATAGAGAAGATGAGGGCAATTTACGGGCGTGCAGGAATCTTAAACTGTAAACCCGTCTGGAACAGGTAACTCCCTAAGGGCCAATATAAGGACTACTTGCACTAGTTAATTCCAGCTACTTTATTGCTACGGTTTCAACTTTACACCTTTATCATGAAGACGATCTGGACACCTCCAGGAAATTCGCAATTAATTCCGCATCGTTGGATCCCACCAAGTTTATCTAAATATTCGCAATATCTGCGAAACGTATTCAAGCGAGTTGTTTGTTGAGGTTCCGGCGGTCCTAATAACGTTTCTGTTGGGAAATAGTTGTGGTATTGTTCTCTGAATTGAGTGACTATTATAGGTTTTGATAGAGGTTTTTTGGAAAATGTAAAAATTTGATAATCCTGTAATATTCTTTATTCAAAAGTTATTGAGGAAATCGAAACTTCTTAGGTCTTGGAGTACCGGAGTGTCGCCTTTCCATCGATTGTTGCTTTGTTTCTGGATCGTAGAAATGTACCCAAGTCTCATCCATAGCAACAATTCGGTTTAAGAAGTCTACCTACATCGTTTTCAAATTGAGCACAGATCGAACGCGATGCTACTACCCTTGCACGCTTTTGGTCAACATTCAAACATTTGGGGATCCATTTTGCAGCAATTTTTCTCATGTCCAAATTGACGTGAACTATATGATGAACACGTTCGTATGAAATATTCAGTGCATCAGATATCCGTTTTAGCCCAATTCGACGGTCTGGTCTGTGAAAATAGAAAAATTGGAGTATCGAGCCATCATCAAGTACCTGTATTTAAAAGGGTTAAGAGGTAAGCAGATTTACGAAGATATGCTTAATACCATTGGTGATCAATGTCCTTCGTATGCGACCGTGAAAAATTGGACTGCAAAATTCAAGAGGTAAATTTTCCATTGAAGATGAAGACCGATCGGGAAGGCCAGCTGGCCTTCCCTACAATCAACTTGCATTTTTTGAGGTATACTTTTATTTTCGTCAAGGAATCCTAGTAGTGAATCGTTCGCCCTGACAGGGACGTACTTGAAATTTTCTAATGATAGTTTCTAACAGAGTAGCATATTTTATTCACAAATTCAATGCCATTCAATAAAAATGAAGTGCATACTTTTTTGTTTATTATTTGATATAAATTGAATGAACTATTCATAAATGTAATAAAGTGAACGTGAACTTAATATCAATTTTGTCATTTTGACTTCAATCATCATGAACAATACTGTGGCATGGTTCAATTGAAAAATGAGTGTGGAATTTCATATCTTTTCACCTATATGTGGTGTCCAGTGTATTTTTTTAAGCCAAAATCACTGGGACGAAGCTCATAATACACTACCGGTGAACAGCACCTGTGCCTTATTATTTTCGGGGCAAACTGCTTTGTGTTTGTTATTGTTTGTTATTTAATTTCAATCACTGGGCGACTCATTTTAACCAGTAGGTGGGTGACATTTGTGTCGCACACTTCACTAGTGAAAAGGTGGTGACACACATTGGAACAAATAGTATGTTTGTAATCATCAGTTTATTTAGTCTCTGTATTCACCTTGAAGATATCACTTAACTAGTGTGTACATTTTACACCTGTGCTCATTTATTCAAACTGTATTTATTTATTTCATCGAAATGGGGCTCCATATATGCCGTTAGAAATGAGACCAGGTTCAAAGTGTTATAAAGACAACGATTATTGAATATGTGTTTACCAACTAAATTGTTATCTATACTGTGTACTATAATATATACAGGGTGGGGCACCGAAAACGAAACAGATCGTATATCTTCAAAACGCATTTGTTGTGAATAAAATGCAAAAACACGTCGATTTTTAATCCAAGGGGGAAATCTTCCTATCATAACCTCAACTGTCATACCTCTCCCCCCACCCCTTGGGCACCATCACCGAAACAATTTGGATAGGGAAAGTAGTAAGTGTGACACATCATTGGAAAGGTAATTTCATAAGGAATTCAGCCATGTTAATTTTTGCCACCTAAATTTTTAGTTTGGCGCCCTCTTGCGGGAAAAACTACTGTTCCGTATTCCAAATTATGATACTGCATTTGCGAGCTATTTTGACATAAATTCGGTGACAATGCATTATGGAATATTTCTAAGAGAAAAAACAAAATGGCGGACATGATTTGCAATTATGGTCCGATTCGATTCAAAATTGATATGTGGTGGTTTGCAAGGTCGGAAATTATGATTTCTTTATCAATGCAAAAAAACAAGATGGTGGTCCTAGATGGCGGATGAAATTTGTAATTCTGGTCCAATTCGAATCAAAATTAGTATGTGGAGATTTTCAGGGTTAGATAGAAATTAGGATTTTTTGTCGATGCAAATAACAAGATGGCGGCGAAATTTGTAATTGTGGTTCGATTAGAGTCAAAATTAGCATATGTATGAATAAAATGAATTATTTAAATTGATAAAGAAAGCTTTTATACAAATGCGCTAAAAGGAGATAACGGCAAATAAACGAAAAAGAGAGAAAAGGTATTCATATTTTTTTTTAGATGTGTGACGTAGGTTACTCTGTCCGTAACAGATTCGAAAGCTTGCCGCGAGTACAAAATAGGTATTTTTGCGAGGTAAAATTTTGATTCTGTTACGTATAGAATAACCTCTGTCACACATCTGAAAAAAAATAGTATTTCCTTTTTAACGCATTTGTTTAATTTTTTTTTTTTAATTCAATCATTTCATTTTAGTCACACTGAAAACTTGTAAAACCCCCATATGCCAATTTTGAATCGAATCGAACAACAATTACAAATTTCGTCCACCATCTTGGTTTTTTGCATTGACAAAAACATCATAATCTTTCACCCTGAAAATCCCCACATACTAATTTTGATTCGAATCAGACCAGAATTACAAATTTCGTCCGCCATCTTGGAGCCACCATCTCGCACCATCTTATTTTTTCGCATTGACAAACAAATCATATTTTCCGACCTTGGAAACCACCACATATCAATTTTGAATCGAATCGCACCATAATTGCAAATCATGTCCGTCATTTTGTTTTTTCATTTAGAAAAATTCCATAATGCATCGTCACCTAATTTATGTCAGAATAGCTTGCAAATGCAGTATCATATTTTGGAATACGAAACAGTTGTTTGTTCCGCAAGAGGGCGCCAAAATGAAAAGTTAGGTGGCAAAAATTGACATGGCTGAATCCTTATGAAATTACCTTCCTAATGATGTTTACTACTCTCCCTATTCAAATTGTTTGGGTGATAGTGCCCAAGAGGTATGACAGTTGAGGTTATGATAGAAAGATGTACCCCTTGGATTAAAAATCGACGTGCTTCTGCATTTTATTCACAACACATGCGTTTCGAAGATATTCGATCTGTTTCGTTTTCTGTGACCCACCCTGTATATTAATAGCAAGTGTTGAACAAATATAATATTCAACAATACACGAAGGGTAACGTGACAATTTTACAAATGATAACGGCACAAAACAAATAAACACAAAATTCACTGGGAATGGTCTTGATAACATCAAGTTCCAGGTTATTCAGGTTAAATAGGAACACTGAAACTGAATTGGAATCTCGCGTTTACCAGTACAACGCTGGATAGGATGCATGATGCATGTGTCAAATTCATATTTCAGAGCCATCTATGGGATTATTCAATAAATCATTTTTTACGAACTGATCAAATACATACGTTAAAATTAAGAACAGACGTGACTGGAGACTCGTGGACTAGCGACCTCTAGTGATGGTCTCCATTTGAATCCAACTGAAAGTACGTAAGATTGGCTAATTATCTTCTTTCTCTATAAACACTGATATAATTTCTATGGCCTGACTCCCATAACGAAGAATTCTCCTTTGCAAATGTCGTATCGGAACTGGGTGAATGGTTCTACCCGAGCTCGATAGAAGAAACAAGAAGAAGAAGAGAATAATTTTTAACCTTAACCTTATATTTTCCTCATGCTGTTTTTGGTGAAGGTACTGTTTAATAATCGTGACACTATAGTTTCAAATGGAAAACTTAGATTCAACAAACGGCAACGAAACTAAGAAAAGGAAAAAAAGAAGTAAAGGTGTGATAAAATTCGATGAAGAAACTGTAAAGAAAGAAAATGCTGATGTAGTTTTAAAAAGCAAAACTTCTGAAAGAAGTGATGGTGGTATACACATCAAGTCAGAACCAGGCTCTACAACTAATGGTATAAAGCAAGAAACACAAAACGAAATTGATCAGGATCATGAAAGTAATAGTGTACCTGAGAGGAAGAAAAAGAAAAACTCGAAAAAAAGTAACCTAGATGAAGAGGCTAACAATGTTACAGAAAGTATTAAAAAAGAGTGGCAAAGTGACGGTGATCAAGATATAGATGCAGTTGATTCTGAAAAAAAGAAAAAGAAAAAATCTAAGAAAAGAAATGCTGAGGGAGATGCTGAAATTGTAACAAATGAAGCTACAGAAAGCAAACCAAAAAAAATAAGGAAATCTGAAAAAGTTCAGGATAGCGAAAAGGTTGAGCAAACTGAGGTTGATCCTATAAAGCTTGGAGTAAAACCCAAAGACTCTATAAGAGCTCAAAAGAAAATAAAACATGCCAAACTCCTTGAAGAAAAAAAAATGAAAGTTGTAGTAGCCACCCAGGAAACAGTCCTGAACTACCTGTCGAAATGGAAACATTGTCGAGAAGAATGGAAATTTGAAAAGCGGAAACAAATATGGCTGTCACAAAATATGTTTGATTGTTCTAAGATTCCGAATGAGTTTTGGGAGACTGCTGTTGAGTATTTTAGTGGAGCTAGAGGATTTATTAGGAAACTAGTTTTAAGAGATGCACTGAAAGTTATTGAGGATGAAGAAAAACTGCACGAAGATAATGTGAGCGAAGACCAACAGACAAAAGTACAGAGGGCACGGGATATTATACAAAACTTACAAGAGTGATGAATTTAATTTGAGAGGTATGGCAAAATAACTAGAAGGAAAACTGTATATTTTTTACTATTAATTCACCTATTGTTTTTAAATTTGTGGGGTCAATAACTAAATCAAATTATTATGAGTAGAAAAATAGATGGTCTTGTTGTACAAGATGATTTATATTATGTCTTGATGTGAAGTGGGGACTAAAATGTATTTTTATTTTGTACAAAAACCTGGAGTTGAATCAAACTCCAGTATAGTTTTATCAAAGACTTTCCACAAACGTTTATTTGTTGTAGTATTTTTAGGTAATATCTTTACATAATTTTACATCTATAAGCAATTGAATGTATGAGTCTTTCTGGCACTTTGAAATGTTAGATTTTTATCATTTTCATTATAGAACTTGTTTGTTGAATGTTGTTTTTTTATGTAAGAATGAATCACTGCAAATATAATATATTATAAGTTATAAAATATTTTGGAAGGATTTCCTATTGATCAAAATAAACAGTTTCTAAAAATCTAAAAAGTTATGCATTTGAGATTTTAATCGTTAATTGGAGTGAATGTTATGGACGTATTTCAATTTTTTACATATTTGTTGCCTAGTTGTAAAAAATATCAAGAAATGAAGCAAAGTAGGTACTTAAACCAAAATTCAAATCCATTTATTTTGTGGATGAAAGTGTTTTTGTCTGTAAAATGGTTCAGAGTAATTTCGAGTGCAAAAATAGTATCTAATAACAAATTTCCATATATGTGAGATCTAGTCTGGGTTACAAAGCAATATGCTGTTTATATTATACTACGTGCTTCAATATTATATACAATCAAATGTAGATACAAAATATGTCATAGAGTTTTTAAAAATTATAAATTACACAATTCATAAAATGATAGGTCTACCAGGCTTGATACATAGTTGTTTTGTGATGGTAAAGTTAATTTCAGTGTTGGTAAAAAATATTGAAACTTTCACTCTAGATATTTTGGGTAGAGATATTTAATTACCTTGTCTAATATTATATGATATCTTTATAGATATTTCATGTATTATGATCACTGATAGTAAGTAGGTATATGGATAATAGAGTTTGGTTACTTTTACAATTTTTATATCAGTGTTTAGTGATTAACCAAATTAGTGAGAATTTTGGGTAGGGCAAAAAGTTAAAAATGTGCCCAAACCAACTAGCAGTAAACAATTGTTCTTAAAAAACCTCCTTTCCCAAGTTAACTTATTCTGAAACTATTAACTATATTGCTTACGCCACTCGTTGCATAACTGTTTGTTATTGGAAAAAAATGTAAAAAACTTTGTAGGTATGTGGAAGAATTGATGCATTGGGGCACTGAGCAAATACCAAGGACGAATAATGTGAATTTTTACGTCTATGGCAAATAATGGAATTTTTTACTTGTATAGTAAAAGTATGAACACTAAAAATATTAATGAAGCCTATCTGTTGTTCAGAAAATCCTTTGACCATTGTCTAAAGAAGAATAGTCGAACAATCCCTGTGCAAAATGCATTGGATGGCCGTCACCTGAGACATCTATACTATTTTACTGGAAACATTGAAAATGTATCCAGTAATGTGGCGCCGTTATCGGATGGCACGCAAAACTATACTTCTGTCTCTTTTTAAAATAGAACGCCAGTTTTCATTCACTTCATTCACAAATGTGCAGAATATTGTCATTGGTGAGATGTTTAGCAGAATAAAAGACGAGTCAAAGTTTGCATTCGGATGTTTCGAATATCAGATGATGATCAGTGGTAAAATTTTATATTGCTGTAATTAAGACTAATATAATGAAACACGTAATGTAGCAATATTCTTACTGAAAAATGATCCCTAAGTATAGGTACAAAAAATGTTCTATTACGATATTATATCGCAGTTGATATGTTTTGAAAACACATAAAGAATATTCATTAGTGCTTGAAGGCACCCAATAAGTTGGTAAATAATAATATATCAGTATTATTTGTACAAGCTTTTGTTTAGTTTCACTCACACGTAACAGGTATAGCATCTACTGTCTAGGTATAACGGGGTCAAAACTTCAGTGGAAATTTTGAGCCAATTCCACTGATCCAATCATCTTTAAATTTGGCAGGTGTCCATTAAATTCATTCGGATTCGTTACGACATTCACAAGAGAAAAAAACAAGATAGCGAACAATTTTTGTGATTTATTGTCCAACTATTCATAATGCGAATCTCGAGTAGGTAGATTTTGTATTTTTTCAAAATTCGAAATGGTGAATACGATTTTTGATTAGATTCTTTCAAAATTGGTACCTATACAAGGGCTTGTTGTGTTGGAGACCAATACGAGCATTCAAGATGGAGGACAAATTTTGTGATTCATGTCCGAATCCGTCCATGATAGATCTAGAATTATTTGGGTAGGCCAGTTCAAGGACAATTCAAGGAAAATTCAAGTGTTGGTGGACAGGTGTTCTTTAATTGATGGTTCGATGTTATCAACAATGTATATGGACATATAAGGAGAGTTTCAAAGGAGGTTGTCACCAGAAATCATTCATCTCCTACACGGGCCTAAAAATACATTTTTTGTTGTACAATATTTGTGTATTTAGAGCACGAGGAGCGCCGTAATCTTTGGAGAGCGGCAATGGCACTTTGTTCTCGAAATAAACACATGTTTTTTTCTTCAAACGCAGCTTTTAAACATAGAAACGATTGACAATTCATTCAACATAGGCACCTAACATTACCCATGAGAAAATAAACACTCAATAGTAATCCCAAATGAATAAGCTATCCAAATATCCAATAATTCACATCTCTAACAAAACAAGATAACTTGCTTGAAAAAAAAAGTACATATGTCGAGATCGAATCACAGGCCTTCAGCTTGATAGCAGCTACGCTCTCAACACCACCACAGTTCCTAAGAGTGTTATGAATTTATTGTCTATACTAAACATCATGCAAGAATAGGTTCGTTTTCAACGAAAGAGATCGAGAGATCGACCGTTTCTTCAATATTTTCGCACTAGAGCGAAAAAGCTGTCACAAAACATTTCTGAAAAAACATTAGCTTTGCGTTGAGATCTAAAAGCGTCAAAGGCTACCTACTTTGGTAAGCGGTTGTAGAAAAAAATATAGTTTACTGACCATATGGACGATCATCGGGGAGATGGAAATATTTATGGTTTTACGCAGTGTCCACGTACAGTGCCTAAAGTGATACTTTTCAGGACACGTAAGTGAAAAAATCAAATATGCGTAAAGTTATGTTTTACGCATTGTTCATATAATTCCAAAAGACAGTATTTTGCGTCAGATTTTACTCGAAAGTCATCAAATGAAAACTTCATAGAATAAAATATACTCAACAATTGCTACAATTTGCCAATATAATAACAGGCGTAGAAATAAAATTGTAGATACATTTTCATAAAGAGCTTTTTTGTACTCACGTGTTTCCATGCTCATAAAAAAAGTCATAATTTACGAATTTTTGTATCATATTTAAATAACTATTTCATCTTCTTTATATGAGTTTTCTGTGCGTATTGGTCATGAAGTCATAAAGTTTCATTTTTGATAAGGATATCCACTTACCTATAGAGGTTATTTCGAACGATCGACTGAAACTTCAAATTCAGTCGCAGATAATGCCATTATATCAGTACCTAATTTCGAAAAAAAACCCTTATTAGGTTTTACAACTTTGACTTCATGGTAAATAAATAAACTTGAAAAAAAACATTTCAGAGAAAAGTTTCTATTTAAAAAGAAGATAATAAATTTTAAAGAATAAACCCATCATTCTGTTACATTATAAAATTTTAAATGATATAAAAGCTTGTCGCGAGAAGTATATATGTAATTCTTATAGTATATAAAATTCAAAAATCACCTCAAGATTTATTCACACGACAAGCTTTTATATCATTTAAAATTTTATAATGTAACAAAATTATGGGTTTTTCGCTTTAGTGCATTTAAATAAAAGCTTTCATCTGAAAAGGTTTTTTAAGTTTATTCATTTCTTATTTTAGTTTTCTGTTAATATGTTTCTTAGTCTGTTCATTTCAATCAATGCGCCATTGTTGCACGGTCGCTTGCCTGTTAATTTACCGTTGGAAATTGTTCCTAATTTGTACGTGTTCTCTAAATAGCTTTAGAGGGGGGGCAGAGGGGTGACTTTTTTTAAAACCGTTTTGTTCAATGGCCACATAATTTTCACTATTTTTACGGATTTTTTTTATTTCTATTCCGCGAGTTTTCCTATTTTTTTGTGACAGGAAAGGAGGGCGAACCCCCCCGATCTATTTTTGTTTTCATCATTATTTTCCATGTCCGAAACTGTTGAAACATTATCCGAATTCCTTTGCGTTCTCTACCTAGCTTTTGTGGGGGGAAAGGGGAGGCGAAATTATTTTCACTATTTTTACAGATTTTTCCGATTATAATTTCGCGATTTTTCCATTTTTTTTTTCGAGGAAAGAGGAAGGCGAGTACTCCCCTAATTTATTATTTTTGCTGTAGTTTTTGACGTCCAAATCCGTCAAAAAAACGTCCGAAAACCTTCGCGTTCTCTATCTAGCTTTCGGAGGACGGGGGGAGACAATTCCTTTTTATAAACCATAACATTCGATTGTCAGATATTTTTCACGATTTTTAGAGATTTTTCCGATTTTAATTTCACGAGTTAGTTTTCCAACTTTTCGAGAGAAGGGGGGGCATCCCCCCTCCCTACTTATTTTTTTTCGTTGTTATTTCTGACGTCCAAATCCGTCAATAAAACTTCCGAAACCCTACGCGTTCTCTATCTAACTTTCGGGGGGCAGAGGGGACAATTTCTTCGACTTTAATGTTTTGTCATCGGAACTGAAGCAACACGAAAAATTTCAATTCCATAGAATAAGAGGAAGTGGTTCTAATTCAGCTTGCAAGATTTGTACCCATCTAACACACACAGCGAGCAAGTTAAATAAAAGCTCTCATTAAAAACAGAAAATAATATGGTAACTGTCGGAAATGGCATTATCACCTTCATAACATGAAACCAATCATCGGTTGTCATCAAGAACGTTGGACATTAGTCAAGAGAAATCACCCTGAAAATATCTACTATGTGAATTCGAATACTGACTGAGACCTAACAAGACAAAAACAATGAAATGCCAAACACCACGAAAGTTCGCTAGTTTGCTCTCTCGTTTACATGCAAATTGCAAGTGGCAGGTGGAACGGACACTGAGCCAATCAAAAACACGAAATAATGTCCATTCATTATTCACTTTACGCGATTACTACGACACTTTCCATCTCATTCGTTTGTCTCCTTTTTGGGGGCAATCGTGCTGGCGCCATCTACTAATAAACCCCATCGTCATCCAATAATAATCCCATAAGATTGACAGACTATACTTCTTTAGACAATGCTTTGACCCTCATGACAAGAAAGACCTAATATTCGCGAAGTGCGTTACCGCTAGATGGCGCTCAGAAGTATTCGATTCTGAAACAATTAACACTAGAGAATATCACTGAATTCAGTTTTGTGGTCCAAAAATCGATCGATAATGCCTAAAACCGTTGTTTAAATTCCATTCAAACAATGGTAAAACCATTGTTTTCTTCTTTCTCTATAAATAAACACTGGTAACAATGGTATTACCAGTACAGAAACTCTATAAACACTGGTAATACGGTTAAAATTGATAAAGTACCTCTTATTACAGGAAAGACCTGATTTACTTTATATCAGTTCAAACAAATAGTTATAGATGGCGAAACCCGTGCTCAGAATACAAACACTTTTCGTGCAGCAAATTGCGCTGAGGATTCGTATTCTGCCAAATACTATATATTTTCAACTTTTGTGATTTTTCCAGAGTATAATTTCCAATATGGGCACATATTTATGGACTTTCACTTTGCTGATTGCGACACCTAGCGTGAATCTTGAGAAGTATAAATTACGAAGCACAAGCGATCCTCGTAGATACAGGTTGCTGTAATACCAGTTCGAAATGGTTCAAATCATTGATTCGCGGTGGAATTCAAGTGAATGTTGTCAACATAGATGGCGGCATTACTAGCACACTATCAATCTGTTAGTTATTAAGTATAACAATCTCTGAAAAGATAACAAAGTCAACTCAAATTTATATTTGCGTTAATTACGAATTCTTTTGAATTTGTCTTGCAAGGGATTTCAAAATCCCGTTATATTAAATAAAAAGTTAATCCTCGTTTATGGTTACCACCGGCCTCCTGCCTAATTTGGTGAATTGTAATAATAATGAGGTCCATGTCCGGTGCATATACAGTGTGTGTCCCACTTACCATGCTCACATGGGTGGGTGGGTATCTTTTTAATGGTGAGAGATACGAGGTCGGTTAAATGACACCAAGGATGGAGTTAATCAAGGCCAACTATGTAAAAAAATATTTTAATAGAATCTATTCGTTTTTGTTTTATACGCAAAAAACAGATTTTGATCATTTTCGTGTCTCCTTCACTTTTTTATTTATGAAAATATTCGAATAGGAATTTCACATTCTCATGGCAGTTTTCAATGAGATTTCAAAGAAAATATGAAATTTATACCAACTCTTCTAGAATTTGAGACTTCGTTATTTCAAATAGAGTTAGAAAACCCAGTAATTTTTTTATAATTATGAATTTCCTAGACGATTTTAGGCCCACTTTGTGTAACAATGCCAATGGTCTATGCCCAAATTTGTTAGTTTTCGAGATATTAATTTTTTTCTGAAAAATTTGACAGCCCTTCTCCGAAACAATCATAACTAATTGACAGTAACAGTTGGAAATGTGAAATTTTACAGTATCACACCTGAAGCACCAAGTCCAGAACAGGTTCATCGAATTTTCAAAAATAATTCACAGGGTGGTCAAAATTACCACCCAAAACAAAAATTTCCTTATTTTTTGAAAAGGTCAAAAAAATTTTGTAAATTACGAAAATCAATTTTTAAAAAAACGAAAATAGCAAAATTTCAATGACCCGCTCTAAAAGTATCGACATACCGTGAAAGTCCAGTGTTCTGCTACTGTCCAAGAGATGACAGAGCAGTGCTCACCAAAAATTTTCTGTTATACTAAAATTCAAACATTGTCTATATGCTCTTAGATAATGATTCAAATATCATGAAAACCATGAGAAATTAAAGAAAACTTTCTATCTTGAAATGACCAAAAAATTAAATTATTCCTAGAACCAAAATTAGTTGCAAATACCCTACTTTGACCAAAAAAAAACAAACCAACAATAATTTGTAGTTTTAATATTTTACTCATGCGATTATTTTAATGTTTTCACGTATGTGATTATTTTAATGTTATAAAATTATTGTTTAATGCCTATACTATACTTTACTATTTATATCTATATCACACACAAGTTTTTGAAGCTTCAGTGATCTTCATGTCTATTTTCAAGTTTCGGTTGCATTTATTTATCTTGTATTTTGATACTTTTGAAAATAAACATTATTATTATATTATTGAATAAATAATGATGTTTTGATTGTGTCACATTATGCAGCTAGCCACGATTCAAATCAATGGATTTTTTAACCTCCTGAGGACTCACCACCGACTTAACCTTTAAGTCGGTGGGACTCACCAGTTTTCATTTTATTAAAAAAAAATACCTACACTATTTGATAAAATTGCAGTGTAATTAAACAATAATGATACAATGTATATAGTTACTTATGTTAATCTCAAGGTACAATTTATTCGTGTAACTTTTGATCAAACATGAAGACCCCCAATCCTTCTCCTACTCGTTTCAAATTCGTGACGTGATCACCGATTTCTTTAATGGCGTCCACTTGTTCTTGCAGGTAGTGTGTTTCGAGGAAATCGCACAAATTTGCATCTTTTCGGTCTGCAGCAACGCTGTGCAACATGAGCAAACGCTGGAAAAAAAAAGTTTTTAATACGAAAAAATAAGTGGAAACTTACAGCAAGACAAAACAAAAAACCCTGTAGAATGCAGATCTAATGTCATTTATAAAATCCCTTGATACATAGCTGCGAAAGAAGTTACGTAGGTCAGACTCAAAGATATATGAAAACACGTCTCATAGAACATTAAAGAGACTTGAAGTATAAATTAACATCAAGATACCCTACTTCATTGGACCATATATTTGTTCTGAACAATACAAAAATATTGGGTTAAAAATATTCTCAGTTCAACAGAAATTCCTGAAATGATCAATGTAATGAAATGCAATACAGTCATAAAGGCATTGTTTTTTTGTCTGCTGCTTTTTCAATCGTACATTCTGCTAATATGAGACATTATTTTATGCAAATTTTAAGGTGTCTTGTGTTGAGTATTTTTTGTTTTCTTGACAGTTGGAAGCTCAAAACATACAATAGAGGCCCTAGAATGGACCCTTGGGATACTCCACAGTTATTCATAGCCCTTTCACTAGAGTTGGTTCCAATATAGACGCATTGTTGCCTATTCCATAAATAAATGTGAATAGGTTATAGATGATTCCCCATGGCTTCGAACTTCTTGAGAAATACCTTGTGGTCCACTACATCAAACGGCCTTTTGGAGATCTACAAATACTTTGATAACCCATTTTTTTTGTTATCAAGTTCTGTGGTTATGTGATTGACAAGGTCTATTAAAGCACTTCGTGCATTACTTTTGGTTTGGAGTCCATTTTGAAACCAAAGTTCCAAAGTTTGCAATAAAGCATGTTATTCTGGTTTTAATGAGAGATTGTCCTTTGATTTTACGTTTCATTTTGTGGACCCGATATATGAACTGATACGACTCTAGATAATTTGAGGACATAGTGGTGTAAAATAGCAAATTGATCAGATTATTATTATTTTTGGTTAAAAAAATTGACGAAACGTTGGTCTTGAGGAAAGAGTTTTCTTCAATTTAAAACCTCGATTCCCAAAAAAGTTATTCAATTATTATTATTGGAAGTGAAATTTAAATCATCACTGACTAGGGTTAGTTGATCTATAATAATAAAATCGTTCAAAATTCGCCGAAACAAAATTGAGTGAGAGTAGGTACTGATATAATCTCCTATGTATTCTTGAGATGAATGATTAGTGAAATTTTCAGACCACAATTTTGGCCTCCCCCACACACTTGGCTTCAAAAAAAACTTATTTTTGTATTGAGCCCACACAAATTGATGGTACATAAGTGTTTTGAAAAGTCTCTCTAATGTTCAATCGATATACTTTTTATCTTCTGGTCATCAGTGGGTACCTTTTTTTCGGTTGTTGCAATGGACACAAATACCTACTGCCATGAAAATAAAAATGTATAGTTTAAAAAACTAGAAAACACGGCTTTTTTAATTATATATTTTCATTTTTTACTTTCTCGTCTTAAAATTCATCATTATTATTATTATTACATTGTTATAAAATTCTTGTAATGACATTGATACTTGATAATATGTGTGCCAAATTTCAGAATATTCGGATGATTGGAAGTGGGTGAAAATTGAATTTAAAAATTCTCATTATTATTATTATTACATTAATATCATGAAATTCTTGTATTGTCGTCGGTCCTTGATATGTGTACGGAATTTTAGATCATTCAGATGATAGGAAGTAGGTGAAAATTGAATTTAGAAATTCACATAATTATCATGTTTATTATTACATTCCCATTATGAAATTCTTGTATTGTCATCGGTTCTTTATATGTGATCCATTTTTTAGATTTTTGGAACGTTATAGGAAGTAGGTAGGTGAATTTTCAAATTCACATCATTATTATCATCATTACATTTTTAACTATGAAAATCTAGTAATGTCATTTATCCTTGATATGTGTGCCAAATTTCAGATTATTCGGATGATTGGAAGTAGGCGAAAATTTTATTTATAAATTCACATTATTATTATTATTATTATTACATTATTATTATGAAATTCTTGTATTTTCATTGGTCATTGATATGTGTTCCAAATTTCAGATTTTTCGGATGATTGGAAGAGGGTGAAAATTGACTTCCAATTGGTGGTTAATTACAATAAATGAAGCTAATGCAAGCATGTTAAAATGCTTCACTGAGGAGGGCTTTTACGAATTCGAAACATCATAAAACTTAAAAATACGATATGTTCTTGAATTCTAGAGTACCAGAAGTGTTGGTAATATTCTGGAGGTGATGTTTCACGGGAATTATAGTCGGGTTGATAATGGATAGGTAAGTGACCATTTTTACTAATCCGACATTTGTAAACACAGCCTACTATTATTTTAATCGAACCAGTCGATACGCTAAATTGACGGATCATGCAAAAATGTAAAAATCCCACTAAGTAGACTTACATACATGGCTCAAGTAATTTCTTACCTCATTAACTTGTTTTTCCAATTTGAGTGCATCGACCATTGCTGCTTGTGCCGAATCCCACTCTTGCGTTTCGGGAGCCTTGATGTCTTTCAAAATCAAGCGTCCACCCCTTTTGTTCATATATTCCATCAACTTGTAGGCGTGTTCTCTCTCTTCTTCTGAGGCTTCCTTGAAATATTTGTGGAAACCCTTGAGAGCGACATCGTCTCTGTGGAAGTGGTATGCCTGGAAATTGTATATTTGAAAAAGAGGACATAGACATATAGAGTCTTGCTTAAATGAAATGAGATTTCCTCAAAAATTTGCATTTGGAGGAATATAGCTTCCATGGTTTCAACTGGCTCATTCCACCCAGGAAATTTCCAGAAAACTTTACGAATCGTTTGACGATCGTTGGTTTGGGCGTTTAGGGCCGTGGGATTGGCCACCAAGACCACCCGATCTCACGCCGCATGACTTTTTTACGGGTTTCGTTAAAGGAAAGGGTGCCTACTAAAGAAGAACTGTGACGGCGAATAGTGCGGTGTATTGAAGTGTGATATTATGTTTACAATTTTGTTGTTGTTATTCTTCCTAATTATGTTATTTTCTGTTGTAGCCCAGTAAATCTAGCTTTTTACCTAGATATGCGAGATAAAATGCTGATTTGTGGTACAGTTGTTCTTTGGAAACTTTGAGCAATAGTTAATGAAATTATTTTGTAACCTACACACCCGAGCGAAGCAAGTAAGAGAAGCAAGGTAGAATAACTTTATTTATTATATCTGATAATAAAGCCGGTCGTCACATTTAACGAATCACCCTGTATATTACAACGAATCAATATATCGCCGGTGTCCAGCCTTAATTCTATACACTGTATAAAAAATGAAAATATGAAGCGCACGGTGTTACTAGGTGCGGTGTTAATACATTCGATTAAATCAAAAACACGCTGTATAATAGTAACCTCAGATCACCCAATATCAAAGTCAAATGATATATACATATTCTGCAAGTCTACGAGCTTTTGCGTTTGACTGATTTTGTTCAAAGAATTACATAAAAATTAGGTAATTATCAATAACCCTGTACAGTGGCGCACTCAGAAAATAATTATGGGGGGGGGGCTTACCGGGGGTCCCTGGGCCAACCAACGGAAAACTTTTTGAAAATTCCTTAGAATAACCGGTATTTTAAGGCATAACTTTAAGTTTATTTTAGCTCTTTGAATGCAAGTTTTGAGTAGGGACTATAGGAATGAATGATAAAACCCAGCAGATAAAATAAGATTTTAGGTTTTATTTTGACAAAATATTTTTATATGAGCTGTCTTACAAAACAAAATTGAGTCTTCTTCGGGTCTTCGTAAGTATGGTTAATACACTGTCTGTGTCAACTGGAATTTCCCTGTGGATATTAAGATTGGCTAAGCCATTTAGCCTATTCTCAGACATCGTGTTTCTTAGGTATGTCTTGATTCTCCGAAGAGTGGAAAAGGAGCGCTCTGCTGTGCTGGTTATAGTGATGAAAATCTTAAGTAGGATATGGATGTTTGGAAACATTGTTTTATCACAAATATTTAGAAAATCAATTGCATTGACGTGGTGTGCCTTGTTGCGTTGGAGAAAAACTTGCCAAACTTCCATTTCTGCCACCAACACGTTTAAGTTGTTGTTTTCCAAATCTTCTTCGTAAACTTCAATCAACTTCAAAAACGCCTCTTTCATCTCTTTACTTTCTTCACTATTCTCTGGATAAGTATGAAGCAAGCAGTGAAACCCTTTCAAAATGTTCTTGTGCTTCAAGAGGCGTTCTTCGATGCAGGAAATAAAACTTTCAATCCAGGGGATGAATACGTTAATTCTATAAAATTGTTCTGAGCTTTCGGCTGAGACATTGCTTCTGTGTGTCTGCCTCCCAACAATCCTTGGAACACTAATTGTAGTTTCATTCAATTCGGCCATCTTTGTGCCTCTTGAAACAAGACTGAAAACTCTTCATCAACTTTTTCTTTTAGTGACTTCAGACTCTGAAGTACTGAAGTACTTTACGCTAACGCGAACAAAGAACATGAGCCATGAGCCAAAGACTGGAAGGGGAAAACCGGTTTTCTCCCACCCACCAGTCCCGCCACCACAAACAAACAACCCAGGTAGCACATCATATCGGCTGAATCTTGGTTCCATATTGGGCCAATATAGATATATTGTAAATGAAAAATCAATATTGGTCCAATATGGGTGAATATTCAAAAAACAATATTATATTAATAATATTGGTGGAATATTGGTTGAACTAGTTTTGAATGTAGATTACCAAACGAAATATTGGGTCAATATTGGTTGAATAATTTCTACCAATATTGATAATACAATATTGGTTATATATTGTTTTCCACATCTAGAATGAATATTGCAATCCAAATATTCCAGTCATATCGATTATAGGGGAAAAAAACTATATTGTATTTTCAAGTTTGTTAGAATATTGGTTGAATATCATTTCCACTTTATTTAACAAATTGTATTAACTCATATTGAGTCAATATTGGTTGAATGATATTTACCAATATCGATAAAACAATATTGTCTTTACATCGTTTTTAACATCTAGAATAAATATCGCAATCCCAATATTCCCCTAATATCGATTCTAGGAATAAAAACTATATTGTATCTCCAAGTGTGATTACACATTGGTTGAATATCATTTCGCCAATATTCAACAAATCTTAATTATTAATATTGGGTCAATATTGGTTCAGTGATATTTATCGATATCGTTAAAAATATATTGTCTTCATATTGTTTCCTACATCTAGATTGAGATGAAATTTGAATATTGGCCGAATATTCAATGGAACATATTGAAATTATATCACGATCAAACCTGGATGAAAATCCGCTAGGTGGCTCTACATATACAACGTCTTCTAAAACCTACGAAAGTATATTAAATACTTCTCATGACTTGTTTTCTCAGACAGCTCACTCAGTGGTTATGGCGATCAAAAGGCAGACTCTGGTGTCACCTTCATCAACTAAAAGACATTTAATAATTTACCAAGGTATATTGACATCCACCAATATATCCAAATGATATTGTACCAATATTGATAAATATTGTACCAATATCGATAAATATTTTGAGGCCATTATTGCTTTCACCAATACTACTAAAATATTCAAAAAATATTCGACCAATATCGCAAAATGTTCATATTTCACTTCTCGACAATATAACTTTTGAATATTGTATCAATATTGTATCAGCGATATTGTACCAATGTCGCCGAACATTTTGAGGCCAATATTAGTTCAAGAATATTTCGCCAATATTATTCAAGAAATATTGGACCAATATCGCCGAATGTTCACATTTTTTTTCTCGCCAATATTGCATTTCAAATATTTCGCCAATATTTTCACAATATTGTACCAATATTTTACCAATATAGGTGTGCTACTTGGGAAAGCAAGCGCGCGAGAGAAATGTTCCTTTGCGGAGTTTAATATATGAAATACATTTTATTTATTTTTTTAGTGCATTTCTTAGGAATAGGAATGCAGAACTGCAGCTATTTATTTCGTAGTTGTGGTGAAATGTAACTCCAGTCTCCAGCAAATCAGTATTCAGTATGCGATGTGTCCACTATTGGCGGATTTATAAATTTAAAAAACAGAATATATTTTTTTTATTTTTTTCTTGTCTTGAGGGGGGGGGGGGGCTACAGCCCCTTTAGCCCCCCCCCCCCTCGTGGGTGCGGTCCTGAGTCCCTGTATACGGAGTCTTAGAACTTTATCCTGAACTGTATGTAACAAAATGATCGTCATATTATTGAATTTCTAAAGGCAAGTAACAACGCTGCCTTTTCATGTTTGTCACCCTGTATCTCAAAAACTGTCCATTAGATCTCATTGTGCCCATAGAGATGTTTGATCAGGACATCATAAACTACATTATACTAAATTTTCAGCCAATTCGACTGGAACCCGTTTTTCCATAAGAACCGTGAAAATATGTCGCCGCCTTTGAGTTTTTGGCGTTTTTATGAAATAAAAATCGATATTTCGTTTATTTTTGAAGATATGAAAAAATTTAATATCGTTTTTGGTACAACTTCTCGAGCACATTAGAATTGTTTATTAACATTATTTCGATATTCCTTTTCGTTAGAGTTTTTGGTGTTTTGTTGAGAGTTAATTTTCTTTATTCCTTTAGTCCCTTTAACTAGTTTTTCAATTATTTTTGCGAGAGTCGAGTAATTTTAGAGATCGTCCGTGTTGAGGCTTTTGTACAAAGGAATTAGGTACAGACTTTTTGAGAAATTTGGTAAATATACCGTACGAAATGAGAGATTATTTAGTGAGATGAGAGTTTCAAGATCGTCTCTCAGAAGATTCTGAAATAATTTTATGGATATGTTGATGTTTTATTATTCATATCTTTAATCACTTCAGAGAGTTCGTCAATATTTGTATCATTTAATGTAAAAGTATTTTCAGTATGGAAATTTTCGACGTGAATAAGAGGTTAATAAGTATTCTCTCGATATTTTTTTTATTTTTGCTTGATTTGAAAGGGTTTGAAGGATTGCTCATAACATATTATTATAAAAGTACCAATACAAATCAAAGGATAGGTATATGTTTCTTTCATATAAATTAAAATTATCATAGCATCATTAGTTATTCTGTATCAGCATTATCTCTTCCCAGAACATGTTTTGTAAGATCAATACGTCTGCAATTCGATACTACGTTATCAAATGAAGTTCAGATCCGGAATGCAAAATATCTTTGTTTGGTTTAAAACATAAAAACAATTGACATAAATGAGTCAACAACGTTGTGTGTACGCTGGGAATTTTGAAATGTGTTATGGTCATAACAAAAATAAATATATTTAAACAAAGAACAAGGTCAAGATTTTTAAACAATTTCAAAACTTTCTCTAGTGAGTTACAAAATCTGAATGGAGAATCTGTTGGATAAAATTTATTTAAATTCGACAGTTATAAAATAAATTGAAAATAGGGGTCATGAATAGTGTCAATTACTGAGAGTGTATTGGAAAAATTCATGCTTTTGCCAACAATACTGTGATTTCGTACAGTGTTTCAACTTGGGATGAAATTAAATAAAATAAATTATTGAAGTTTTGGGAAAAAATTGGTTTGATATTGGAATTTATTGACTATTAATTTTAATAAAGCGAATTATTTTTACTTGTTATCAGAACTCACTGCCAAACTCAGATCCACTCAAACTTGGTAGTAAATTTAAAATTAATGAAACTAAATGTGTCAAAATTAAGCAATAATAATCAACAGCCATTTGAGGTGGGATACCCAAATTCAAGTTCCCAAAGCAAACTAAGTCTTCATTATACATTGGAAGTGATTCAAAAAAATGTTTTTGAATATAATACCTATCCCATCAAAATAATTGAATTTGCTTCCTTCTGATCTTCTATGTAAAAAATTAGAAAATTTTAAATTGTAATATTGTTTATTCATAAAATATTTATCCATATTTTAAAAAATAAAAAGGATATTAATTTTGGAGATCATCTATCTATATGAAACAAAATATGAATAAGCAAAACAAACTTCCCTCATATTGTCCCAAAACTATTTGACATACTACCAGACATTATTATAAAAAATAAAAAGGCATCCGGAATTGATGAAATTTCTATGAGAATATTTGAAAATCTCCCTGATAGTGCTCTGAATACTTTGGTAGCAGTAATAAATAAATCTTTCGACACTGGCTCATTTCCGTCCTTCCTCAAAACATCGGTTATAATCCCACTTCACAAAGGGGGTGATCTAGAAGATCCATCGAACTTTCGCCCTATAGCCCTCATCCCTTCGTTAGCCAAAATTATAGAAAAAATAGTAACAAATCGTTTATCTGACTTCTTGTCTTTAAACAATATAATTAGTTGTGATCAGTTTGGATTCCAGTTAAAAAAGAGTACCCATGATGCAATATTTTCATTTTTAAACCAAGTTTATCACAACATTAATAGCCGAGAAGTGACAGCAGCAGTATTTTGTGATTAATCCAAAGCGTTCGATTGTGCAAATCACGAAATACTGGTCCGAAAACTGATTCACTATGGATTCAATGGTGTGGCTCACAAATTGTTCAAATCATACTTAACAAGTAGAAGTCAGATTGTGAAAACCACAACACCTTCTGGGAAGGCCAATATAAACAGCGGTGTTCCACAGGGATCAATACTGGGACCAACACTTTTTCTGCTTTACATAAATGATTTGGCAACTATAGATATCGTAGGAAAATTTACCTTATTTGCGGACGACACAACTATATTATGGCATGAAAAAAGTACGGAAGATCTTCATAAAATCATCAGTTCAGATGTTAAAAAACTCAAAGATTGGTGTTACTCGAATCTGTTGTCGTTCAACATCTCAAAAACCAACATAATATCCTTCCGATGCAGTGTCGAAGACATACTATTAGCCCCAAACAGTTGCGTGATAGAAAACAAAACTAACACTAAATTTCTAGGGTTATCTATAGATAACAAGCTCAGGTTTGATGACCTCATTACTTCGCTCAATGAAAAGCTTTCTTCAGGGTGTTATGCAGTAAGATAAACCTCAGCTGAACTTGGATCCTCTGCAGCAAAAACTGTTTATTTCTCGTTGATAGAATCGCACTTACGATATGGAATCCCTTTTTGGGGAGTCTGTGCAAAAACAAAGGACCCCGCAAACTCCTTATGGAATTTGGGTCCCGGTGGATATTTTTGAATTTTTGGTATGATGTATTCCATGTAATTCTTAACCAATGTTACCATTGCGCCAACCCAAAAAAATTAACAGTTTTGCTGCGAGGGGGCGTTGAAATCACCCCTTGCGCAGATTAGACTATTTATTTTTTAATCCGGTAACAATATTTTCACTTGTTTCATTGTTGCTAATGTTGCACAATATTGTGCTGTTTAAAAAAAAATCTTACCCCCTCCCCTTTTTCCCCCAACTCCTATTACGGAACGCAAAAAAAATATTTCTCGAGTTCCTTCAAATGTATTGTCAAATGTTTAAATATGCCTAAATAAGGAAAATAGCAGTTTTTTATGATTATACCCCCACCCCCCAAATGACACAAAACGAAAAAAATTTGGTGGATTTTTCTGAATTTTTGAAATGATGCAGTTCAAGTTATTTTGAATAGAAATAAATCGGGTGACGAACCCCAAAAATTAACAGTTTTGATGCTAGGGGGCGCCGAAATCATACCTTGCTCAGAATAGACTATTTATTCATTATTATAGGCGGAAACAATATCTCTACGTATTTTTGTTTTATTTTATGCAGAAAAATTGTGTAAACTTTCATAAAATGAAAATCTAAAACCTCCCCCTTACCCCCAACCCCTCTTTCAAAACAAGAATAAAATTAATTCAATCACCACCTCAAATTCAAATTGTGGATGTCTAATTTTTATTTATTTTCAAGATATTCGCCCGATTGATTGATATTCAAAAAACTTGAACTATGCCCTACTAAGAAGTCAGCAAACTCCACCAATATTTTTCTGAAGGGAGGGAAAGGTGAAATTAAACAACTGTACGATTTCCTCAATTTGAGCTGATCAAAACATTTATTTTGATAAAGCATTTACAAGTAGTCGGTAATAAATTTTTTCGTGTTTCAAATTAGGGGTAGGGGGTAAGGGGGAGGTTTTAGATTTTCATTTCATGAAAAATTACAGAATTGATCAGCATAATCTAAACTAAAATACGTAGATCTATTATATCCGCCTATAATAATGAATAGTCTATTCTGAGCAAGGTATGATTTCAACGCCCCCTAGCATCAAAACTATTCATATTTGGAGTTTGTCACCCAATTTATTTCTATTCAAAATAACTTGAACTGCATCATATCAAAAATTCAGAAAAATCCACCGAAAATTTTTCGTTTTGTGTCATTGGGGGGGTGGGGGGATAATTATAAAAAACTGCTATTTTCCTTATGTAGGCGTATTTAAACATTCGACGATACATTTGAAGGCACTCGAGAAATATTTTTTTTGCGTTCCGTAATTGGAGTTGGGGGAAAAAGGGGAGGGGGTAAGAATTTTTTTATAAAACAGCACAATATCGTTCAACATTAGCAACAATGAAAAAAGTGAAAATATTGTTACCGGGTTCAAAAAGAAATAGTCTAATCTGCGCAAGGGGTGATTTCAACGCCCCCTAGCAGCAAAACTGTTCATTTTTTTGGGTTGGCGCAATGGTAACATTGGTTGAGAATTACATGGACTACATCATACCAAAAATTCAAAAAAATCCACCGGGACCCAAATTCCATAAGGAGTTTGCGGGGTCCTTTACAGTCGGTTTTTGTTCTTCAAAAAAGAGCAATAAGATATGTTTACAAGGTTAAACGACGGGAGTCTTGCAGGCCCCTATTTCTGGAAAATTAAATTCTAACAGTACATGCCATTTTTATCATGGAAACGGTTTGCTTGATAAATAGACATAAAACAAAATATTCTTCGGTATCATCTAACTATGCCACTATGATCAATATTAAATTTTGTTTTTACTTACAAAAAACCCGAATATTCAAAAACTATAATAAATAGTGTGAACCGGATTGCATTTCTGACTTTTGCAGTATAAGCTCCTCCTGTACGGCAAATTTGAAGGCAATCTGAAGTATAAAATTTGTTGAAACAAGTTCAATCTTATTTTTTGAAAAGGCCAAAAAATCAACGTCATCGTGAGCTACCAAATTCACTATGAATGATCTAAGAACGATGCTGAACTGCGGAATACTGAAATTTCTCTCAAAATAATAGAATTTGAAAAATCAACTTTTTTGACCAAAAACGCGATTATTCAAAAGCTATAATGAATAGAGAGAAACCTGATTTTTTATTCCTCATATTATATACCGGAAGTAAGATATTAAGGGTGGGAAGTTTTCAAACTGACACTCTGTATATAGTTCACCTTACAACAAGGTTCCTTCGTGAGGTTTGTTCATGTATTATACACTTATCTATGGTCATGTGTCTATTTCTTTGTGAATGAACTTATATTATTATCAAAATGTCCTTGTATTGACATGCAGAGTTAATTATGACAAAAAATAACCAAAACAGTATTTTATTCAGGGCAAGGCTGAGAATATGCGAATATTTTGAATACCAAATTGAAAACTCTACGAATACATGGACAAATTATCAGGGTTGGCAAATATCATGATATTTATATAAATATCAAAATATCATATATCTGATATACTGTGTCCAAGATAAGAATGAACAGCATAGGGATATCGGAAACGGTAAGAGATACGGGGTCGATTAAATTAGAGAAAAGTAGCGCATTTATGTGCCCAACAATATGCCATTTAGAAAGTTTTAACATTCCGAATAGTTACGGAGATATCCGAGAAAAACCCAAACTTGCGAATTTCGTTTTTATTTTCTCCTAGGTTTATTTTCAAAGGAAATTTAAAACTAATAGCACTTTGTCATGGCCACTTTTTAAGGACTACTTGATAACGTAGCAGAATTTTACTGCGACGTTTCGTCTTTTAGAAAACATCATCAACTTTTTATTTTTATATGGGCAGAAACTAAAGTATACCCTGTATACGACTCCATTTTTCATTGTGAATACAGCAACGTATCACACAGTATGATTTCAGAACCATTCCTCGCGCAAAATGAAATTTAGAGATTACTTAACCTGTTTTTCTTCAATTTTAGATACTGTTAAATATTTATTATCATAATTTAGAAGTTCAGGTATAATTGGCTTCGTTCTTGAGATTTTGCATTTCTGGCATGTACTCCAGCAACTTCTCACTGCAGCTCGAGCTCGAAGTATCCAATACTTTTGACGAATTTCATTTAACACATACTCTTGACCAATATGTCCTGCTTTAACATGATAGTGCTGAATGAGTAAGCGTGAAAATGTATTTTTTGGGTCCAGAATTATTGGATACTTCACAGTTTCTTCGATTTCTGCTTGAACCAGCCTACCTCGAACTCTCAAAATATCATCATCATCCAACATTGGAGATAACTGAAAAAGCCTGCTTGACTGTAAAATAGGCTCATTTTTCTTGAAGCAAATAATTTCTTGTTGAAAATCCTGGTATTGAACTAATCGTATCCAAGCTTTTTCAGCTCTCTGAATTTCTTGAACGGTTAATTCAGAAGGAAGTTTCAGTTTTTTCTTCTTTTCCAGTACTCGATAAATCCATGCAGTGCATCTTATCAATTTCATCCACGATGAAAATCTGTCTATTTTCGGGAGTGACTCTGACAGATTCTTCGTTTCCACAGTCAGTGCTACATATGCATTATCTTCTTCTACAAATTCCTTTTCAATCCTTGCTTGTTCTATCTCTAGTTCTTTGAGGACCAACCTTTTTTCCATTTCTATTATATGTTTCTTTTCCAATCGTCTTTCTTCTTCAATTGAATCCAATCTTCTTTGGGCTTCAATTAATTGCTTCTCTGCTTTCAATTCTGCCTCCATTTGTCTCCTCTTTACGGAACTGCTGATGCTTGTTTTTGATGGAGCTGGAGCTTGTTGATGACTCTTGCTCAATTTTCTGGTTTGAATTCTTTCAACTGCATTCAACGATTGACTCTCTTCTGGATTTCTATGCTGTGCCCTCCTTTCTTCTTCCATATATCTTACTGGAGGGGCACCCTTGTTTAATCTTTCACTTCTTCGTACTGCGGACATACTTTTCTACCCACGGACGTTCAGAATATACTCGAAGGACCAAATGAAGAGTTTTTTTATTATTTATGAAGAAACACAGCTTTTCTGACCGAAAAACTGCCTTCAAAATTGTAACTTTTTATTGACGTCTATCAATCATATAAATCTGTTTACAAAACTTTTATCTATCACAGAGTTTGTTTTTAACATACAAAGTCTTCTAAATTATGATAATAAAATTATTAACAGATACCATGTTTCAACATGAAAGTTGATTTTTCTTGAAAACGGTCAACTTTAGAGCTTATGACCAGAAGTACCTTTTTTATGTAGAAAACATTGGCGGTTCAATTAGGCTTCTCAAAATCATATTCTTTCCAGTGGCGTAGACGTTGGAGAAAAAAACACCCACTACCCCTTCAAAATCTTCACTAATTGTGAATTTAAAAAAATATAAAATCTGCACAAAACATAGCTTATTATGAGTAGAAAATGCACTCAAAATCTGTTTTTTGTGCGATAACCGGTTCCAGAGATATTCGCAAAAAACTATAATTGTTTTTAAATTTCAACACCCTGTATCTCGAAAATGTTGAATTTTAGAGGGTAAGTTAATAGAAACTTTTTTTCATATTTTTGAACGAGCTATCACATCCGCAAGTCCTGCGCATTTATTATGAAACACCCTGTATAGAAGGTAATTTGAATAACAAAACTGAGGTTTCTAACAAAATATTGAATTGTCCGCTTCTTCCAAACAAATTAAAATATCTGATAAAATTATGGAATCAACTCTTCAAGAAATATCTAACGTTTCTGAACAGCAGCAACATGGAACATCTTCGGGAATTTATGTTGGAAGTAATTGTTCAAACTCTATTATCAATTATTATTCTAATAAATGTAATTGTTTTATGATGAATAATCAATTAATAATTGACTCTGTTAAAAATAAATCCTTCAAAAAGTTATATTTCACGTTTATTTTGTGAATTATTTTGGCAGTGAAAAAAGTCTTTTTTTACGGTGAAAAAAGTAAACATTAGCGCACCAATAGAGATGCAGAAGTGTCAAGTTTTTTGACCGTTGTACAAAAAAAGATTTTTTTCAAATTCCAAAGCGACTTGAATAAGTAATAATAAAAACCACGCAATCTGTTATATTGGGTAATATCACCATCTTTCCACACGAATCCAATTCAAAAAATGCGTTGCACCATTTCATGCTCCTAGACATACATTGCGATCAATATAGACAATAATTTTCAATTTTTTCTTCTAAAAAATCAGTAAACTCACCATGGCCATGTACACATAACTAGCATTCAACTCTATATTAATTTGTTCGTTAATTGCATTCTCGCAATCCTGATCGAAATTCTGGCGCACTTGGGAAGTCATCCTGCTAGAATAATTTACTAATAATTGACAATAGAAACGTATACTTGAGTTGAATCGCAAATTGACTGATCTAGTTATAGAACCGCTTTTAATCGCACCACTTTGTTGACTTGGTTTGTTATTGATTGACCCCCACTGAATCACGAAGTCAAGTGCAGCAAGAAGTTGCAATGTGATGCAAATCGGACGTTATCCAAACATAACACGGCGGCGTAGAGGACAAATGCGCATCTGCTCGAAAGACTGGTGTTTGGCACACGCGCAAGTTTTGACTTTTAGGACGGTTTATCTAGGTCAAGTTTGGATGTAGCTAGCTGGCAAAAAGTCTAGAATGAATGTTTTGTCTAGCGTGTTTTTACTAGGTGATAACAAAAAGATAGGTATTAATAGAAATATTGTAAATTACAAGTAGGCCAGTCAAATATTTTGTTCAAAGACGGAATGTTATCTTATCAGAGTAGGTAATTCTTTTTGCTGAATCAATAGCCGACCAGAAATAACCATTGGATACCATACCCACTATCTTGATTCATCTGTGCGTGCATGTCATTATGGCATATGTGTCTCAGCTTGGAATACCGTGGTGTTATTGCCAAGTGGAAATTTTTGTGGTAAAATTGAAATACAGATTTGCCTTACAACGCTCACAGGGAAAGATCTAGACGAGCAGAATCCAAATATAGAAGCAGTTTTCTTACATCTCCTGTAGTTAGTAAGTATGAGACTTTTTTTTTGCTTTTCAAGAAACTAAGTTTACCTACCCCCATATAAATCGCCTGGACTAGATGGAATATTCCCTGTCCTACTACAGCAGGGAATTGAAGATCTAGCACCAGAACTATGCAGACTGTACAGGATGAATCTAGCACTTGGCTGGATACCACAAACCTGGAAATCTGTGAACGTGGTCTTCATTCCGAAACCAGGCCGAAACTCATACGACCAGGCCAAGAAATACAGACCAATAAGTCTATCATCCTTTCTCCTGAAAGGACTAGAAAAACTGATAGACAGGGACATAAGGGAGGCAGCTCTCATAGACCTGCCATTACATATAAACCAGCATGCCTAACCAACAGGAAAATCGTGCGAGACGGCCCTGTACCAATTGGTGTCAAGGCTGGAGGACACTCTGGCGAAAAAAGGAATAGCACTATATGCACTTTTCTAGACATTGAAGGAGCCTTTGGCAATACATCCTTCGAAAGTATGGTATCAGCGGCCAGGAGGGGAAGCGTTGATGAAACCACCTGCAGGTGGATAAAGTCAATGCTCCAAAATCGACAGGCCCATACCAACATGTTTATAGACTCCGCGAAGCTGGAAATTTCCAGAGGGACCCCACAGGGAGGGATACTATCCGCCCTACTGTGGGACATGGTAATAGACGAACTTTTGGAATTTTTAAACAATCAGGAATACTACTCCCAAGGTTATGCGGACTACATAGTAGTCCTCGTACAGGGAAAGTATATCCAAATAACCTCTGAGCTAATGCAAAATGCACTGAGGGCCGTAGAGAAATGGTGCAAAAGAGAAGGACTGAGGGCAAACCCCAACAAAGCCACACTCATTCCCTTCACACGCAAAAGGATTCAGGGGGACTTGAAGTCACCCAAGTTCTTTGGCGCAACACTACAAGTTGCTGATCATGTCAAATATTTAGGACTGTTTTTGGACAAGAAACTAACCTGGAACATGCATCTACAACATGTAGTCAACAAAAGCAAAGCATCGTTCATGATGTGCAGAAGATCTTTTGGAAAAACATGGGGACTGAAACCGAAAATCATGCATTGGCTTTACACCGCGATCATAATTAAGACCCAGAATTACATATGGTTCACTTTTGTTGTGGCCCAAGATGAAACAGAGACAGTCGAAAACCAACCTTGGTAAAATACAGAGGCTCGCCTGTCTGTGTATCACGAGTGGTATGAATAGCACTCCAACCGCTGCTATGGAAATTATCCTAAACCTCCTACCTTTAGACATTACAGTCATGGGGGAGGCGAGGATGAGTGCATACAGACTTAAACAAACAGGTAATTGGATAACCCAACCACAAACTGGGCACACCAAAATCATCCATGAAGTCAACATTACCGAACTGGAAATGATATCAGACTACATGCTACCACAATACTCGTACGAAAAACCATTCAAAACGCAGCTCAAGTGGAACGAATGGGACTCGGAAGTATAATCACTATCATCTGGAAACATTATCTGGTATACGGATGGTTCAAAAACAGATGAAGGAACAGGAGCAGGAATATACGGAGTGAGGCCAAAAAGGAACGTATTTGTTCCAGTTGGTAACAACACCACAGTATTCCAAGCAGAGACACATGCCAAAAGGACATGCATACAGATGAATCTAGACCGTGGGTATGAAAGAAAACACATCTACATTCTATCTGACAGCCAGAGCGCTATACAAGCTCTGAACTCAATACAAATAAAGTCTAAGCAAGTCTGGGAATGTCTTCAGAGCCTCAATGAACTGTCGAAACGCAACAAGGTTACACTTGTGTGGGTGCCCGGGCATAGAAGAATTGAAGACAATGAAAAAGCAGACCAACTTGCAAATAAAGCATCTGAATCACCATTCACAGGTCCAGAACCAGCGTTTGGAATTAGCAAAACCCGATGCGGAAACCTAATCAAAGAGTGGAAGAAATGAAAACATCAAACGGATTGGGACCAAATCGAAGGGCATCGACACAGCACAGCAATCGTGAGGCTCCTGAGCCAAACACTAACGGATGACACACTCAACCTTAACAGATCTACGATACACACGATCACCGGCTTACTAACCAGACACTGCGGCCTTAGGAAACACCTACACACCAGGGGTATAAATAGAGAAACCGTGGACTCTAGATTCTGTGGTGACGAGGAGGAAACAGCCTCTCACATCATTTTCGACTGCGACGCGCTGCTCAACAAGCGGGACAGAATATTCGGACAGATCAACCTAGAAACAGGCATGAATCCGACACACCTAGTAAATAGACTACTGAACCTGGTGAAAAACACAGGCCTATTTAACTCGGAACCCCTAACGACAGAACAATACAATAGACCCCAGCTGGTCTCAGTGTTAAGGGAAACCACAAGGTAAACCCGGTATCTCGCTCGTCAGCCTTTAACCAACCAACCCCCTTATGAAATATTTTGAGAATAAATCTCAAAATTCTGAGAAAAAAAGTCAGAATTTTGAGAAAAAAGTCGAAATTTTGAGGATAAAAAGTCGAAATTTTGAGAAAAAAGTCGACATTTTGAGATAAAAAGTCAAAATTCTGAGAAAAAAGTTATAATTTTGAGAAATAATCTCAAAATTTTTAAACTTCAATAAGAAACTATACTGGTAGGATGGTGCCAATACGCCGTCGTAGGGATACCTACGACCCACCAATTTAATGTTGATAGGTAAACCCTTTTTGCTTTTGCTTCGTCATACAGGAGGATCTTGTACTGCAGAAGTTAGAATGTAATCAGCTTCACTCAATTCATCATAGTTTTTGAATAATCCTGTTTTTCGAGTGAGAAAAGAAGATTATTCAAATATTCGTATTCTGAAAGAAATTTTACTATTTTACAGTTCAGCATCGTTCCTAGATCCCCCCAAGCTGGTATGGGGGCTCTAGGAAAAACTTGATGTGTTGACCTGTTCAAGGAAGAACATTTTTCAGAAAAGTCCACGTTCCAGAATTGGTAGTACAGGAGCATCTTGGACTGCATCAGAAGTCAGAAATGCACTATTCATCATAGTTTCTAAATAATCCTGGTTTTGGTAAAAAAATATTGCATTTTTTTCAAGTTCACTTTGCGCGCCATCTCAACTATTTTTTGGAAATTTATGTTTTAGTAAAACGAGGATGTATAATTATTGGCAAAAGCGGACAACCTTTGAACGTCCTAATGAATTTAGAGTCACTATATGAAGGGGTAAGATGCATAACAGCCTAAGTCACTAAATGTATGTTTGGAGATAATGAAGTTTAAAGTAAAGTTGATTTTGAAAATTTCTAACAATTACTTGATGATTCGTAATGTACTTTAGTGAATTGTAATGGATACAGAATTCTAGGTGTAAAAAAATTATTTGAAATTTTTTATTTCTGCGCATTTATTATGAAACACCCTGTATTTCTGAAATTTACAACTTTGAATATGCTCACTAGACGGCACTTTTGGCATATTTGTAAAACATATTCAACTTCCGGTTTTTTCGGAAATGACATCAACTTTCGATTTTCGAATGGGATACCCTGTATATTATTACATGATCGGTTAGGGATGATCATGAGGAATCCACCGATATCAGGTTTGATGGTGTTATCTCTAATGACTACGGACATATTGCCATTTATTTTATCCATAAGCTCAATGAGTAGGAAAGAGAAACTTTTGCTGGCGGGTCCATCCAACTCTCTCTTGAGAAAAAAAGTCGAAATTTTCAGAAAGAAAAGTCAGAATTTTGAGATAAAAAGTCAAAATTCTGAGAAAAAAAGTTAGAATTTTGAGAAAAAAAGTCGAAATTTTGAGAAAAAATCTCAAATTTTTTTAACTAATAAGAAACAATACTGGTAGGATGGTGCCAATACACCGTCGTAGGGATACCTACGACCAACCAATTTAATGTTGATAGGTAAACTCTTTTTGCTTTTGCTTTGTCATACAGGAGGATCTTGTACTGCAGAAGTTAGAAATGTATCAGCTTCACCCAATTCATCATAGTTTTTGAATAATCCTGTTTTTCGAGTGAGAAAAGAAGATTTTTCAAATATTCGTATTCTGAAAGAAATTTTACTATTTTACAGTTCAGCATCGTTCCTAGATCCCCCCAAGCTGGTATGGGGGCTCTAGGAAAAACTTGATGTGTTGACCTGTTCAAGGAAGAACATTTTTCAGAAAAGTCCACGTTCCAGAATTGGTAGTACAGGAGCATCTTGGACTGCATCAGAAGTCAGAAATGCTCTATTCATCATAGTTTCTCAATAATCCTGGTTTTGGTAAAAAAATATTGCATTTTTTTCACGTTCACTTTGCGCGCCATCTCATAGACGATAGACGAAACTTAAGGTGGTCCCTGTTTGCAACTATTTTTTGGAAATTTATGTTTTAGTAAAACGAGGATGTATAATTATTGGCAAAAGCGGACAACCTTTGAACGTCCTAATGAATTTAGAGTCACTATACTGTGTGACACAGATTCATGGTACACCCCCTTTTTCTCCTTTGTTTCTCTGGCTATATTTATGAAATTTACAACTTTGAATATGCTCACTAGACGGCACTTTTTGGCATATTTGTAAAACAAATTCAACTTCCGTTTTTTTCGGAAATGACATCAACTTTCGATTTTCGAATGGGATACCCTGTATATTATTACATGATCGGTTAGGGATGATCATCGGGAATCCACCGATACCAGGATTGATGGTGTTATCTCTAATGACGGACATATTGCCATTTATTTTATCCATAAGATTCCAAAAATTTTTTGTGTGTTAACTTTACTAAATAACTCAACTAGCTTTTCCTTGGTGTTTCTGAAAAAAGAGTGTTTTATGTTTGGGTATGACACTCTGAAGCTGTTGAAAGATATTTTTGCATTTATTGATCCACTTTTGTAGTTACTTCTATTTGTCTTTGTCAACCCTTGACTTTTGAAACCAATTCAACGTAGGGATTGCAGTTCGACTTAAATTATGATTAATGATATTATTTGAATATAATTGTTTTCGCTTCTCCATTTTATCTCCCATCACAAGCGAGTTTCCGTTGAAGAACTCGTTCAACATCTTTCGGATCGGGAAATTAAAAAAATCGTATCTTTTCCAAACTACGCGAGCTAGAATAAAATCTGTTAGGGCAGTCTTTAACAGAGCACTTGAGCCATTTCCAGTAGTTCTACCTTCCATGAGGACATGGAAATATTAATATCAAATGGGTTAATATTAATTCTACTTGGATTTTAGTCAATTTTCTTTTAAATAAACGTTAATTTTTGTGAAAAATCACTAGAAAATAGTAGGACTTCAGGAAAAATCAAGCAGCCTGATAGCAACACATTATTCTGATATTTGACAGACAAATATAAACATCGTAGTAAAATTCAAGGACATTGGCGCATTTTCGCGCCATTTTGGGAATGATCTCTCTTGTCTATGACCCCTGTATATTATTACATGATCGGTTAGGGATGATCATCGGGAATCCACCGATACCAGGATTGATGGTGTTATCTCTAATGACGGACATATTGCCATTTATTTTATCCATAAGCTCAATGAGTAGGAGAGAGAAACTTTTTCCTTTTTCTGGCGGGTCCATCCAACTCTCTCTCCCTCTCATTGAGCTTGTGGATAAAATAAATGGCAATAACTCCGTAGTCATTAGAGATAACACCATCAAACCAGATATCGGTGGATTCCTCATGATCATCCATAACCTACCATGTAATGATATACAGGGTATCCCATTCGAAAATCGAAAGTTGATGTCATTTCCGGTAAAACCGGAAGTTGAATTTGTTGCACAAATATGCCAAAAAGCGCCGTCTAGTGAGCATATTCAATGTTGTAAATTTCAGAAATATAGCCAGAGAAACAAAGGAGAAAAAGAGGGTGTACCGTGAATCTGTGTCACACGGTATGTGAAATAAAACTAGGATGTAATTATTGGCAAAAGCGGACAACTTTCGAACGTCCTAATGAATTTAGAGTCACTATTTGTGAAATAAAAAAAAACGAATTCTAAGGATACATTTTCTTGTTCAAATTTAGGCTTAGTTTTCACAAGGGCGGAGAGCGGATGGGGGAATTTAATTTTATATCACAGAACTATCCATATCCACAGTTCAAATACCAACAGAAACAGAAAATCCGCCAAAATCGTAAAAACATACTGAAAAATTTTCGGTTGTTAAAACCCCTGCGAATATTTCGGGCTGTCGATGTTTTCTAACCAATCGCACAACATCCTCTAAAAAATAATCCGCAATTCGTCTTTGTGAAAACTCTGTTTTAAGGAGGGATTTTTTTTGTGAGAAATAATAAAACGTATATTTAAATAAGTTATATTAGACGTCTATATTCTATTGAAATGTACAAAAATTCATTATAGCATCAATTTATGATTCCAAATTGATTATACATGAAATAATACTAAACACGAAATGGGCATTGGAATGACGAACAAAAAATATAGTCAGGTACAGACAGACAGGCATAATTTTGATTATGATAAATAATAGAAGCTTGGGGCATTAGCTGAAATTTTTACAAATATTTCGTTTCAATAATTAACAACATTTGTTGATTTTGAATGTGGCCATTTCCCCTTACAAGGTTAAAATATGTCAGTGGTACCAAATATTGAGTTCCATGACATAAAACACGAAAAATTTGAAAGGTGCTATGTCAAAATAAATGCAAAAGTCGATTATTTAGGCTGGTGCCGCCACAACGAATTTTAAACGCTAAAAATAAGGGAAAAAATAACAGGCAAGGACTAGGTGAAAAATGTTGAAGATGTTCCAACTTCAAGAAAAAAAATATTTAAACACGAAAACACTCAAAATGGTGAAATGGGGATGCAGTTTAGGGGTTGAAAACGGTTCTTTTTGCGATTTGCGGCAAAACGTGATCTCCCAGCGAAAAATGTTCGATAAGGAAAGTTGTAGACAATAAAAAAAACGAAAACTTTTGTATTCAACACTTTTCGACAGAATCCCGGAAAAAAGCGCACAGGAAAGGAGCGCACGGGAAATAAGCGCACATGAAATAACCGCACTCGGAAAAATGCGCACATCGTAAAAAGCGCACTTGGAAAAAACCGCACGTACATTAATGCGCACATTGAAAAATGCGCACACGCAATAGTTTCTCTACCTAACTTCGGAGAAATAAGCCCGTACTGAGACTTTTCGGACACCCTGTCCCTGTGTATATAAAAAACTGCAGTTGTTTGTGTAGAATTTAAACAAATAAACAAAATAGACTTTAATGATGTCATAGCTCGAAAACGTACCAGGTTGCGGATGTCCACCCACTTCCAAGCCACTTGCTAGGACTCCTACTAAGCATTTCTGAAGAACAATTCTCCATACTCAAATTGTCTAACCTAAACAAACTAACCTAGCTCGAAAGTTGGGAGCTTGGAAGTTGAAGAAAAATTCATTTTGAGGGTAGTATTTTATTAGTCTGGTCTAACCTGAACGAACTAACCTAGCTCGCAACTTTACGCAATTGTAGCCAATTCAGTGGAAAAGTATTATGAAACAGAGGACAAGTTATCTTATTTACAAACAATAGCTAATCCACAGTAGTTTATATTTCTGTTTAATCGTTACAGTTCGTTCCCTCTTATTCTGTGGAAATTTGGTTTTCCTTAAAACTAAATTTATAATATGAGTTTGCGTTTTTTCTCTGTGCGCATTTATACATGAGAGATTTTTGCCTTGTGCGATTTAATCCATGTGTGCAGTTTTCCACGTGTGGATATTTCTTGTGGGCATTTGTAACATTGCGCTTTTTTCCGTGCGCATATTTCCTGTGCGCTTTTTTCTTTTGCGCTTATTTCCGGTCACCTTTTCGACATTACCTCAAATTAATCGTCAAAATGGCGAAAAACCGATTTTTCAGTATTTGAATTCACATGAAAACTTGTAGAAATATTTGTTTTTTTGTGTCGAATAAGCACGATTTTTTCGCAATTCATAGGACGACTAGTTTTCGAGTTGTGTAAATTTTTCAAAAAAAAAATACTCTTTCTTCCACGAACAATTGTCTTGACATTTTTTGTATTTCGAAGGTCAATAAGTGATCATTTTAATTGTTGAAATGTCTACTGTAACTGGTCTTTGTAACTTGGTGGTTTTTTTATCGTTAAAAGCGTAAAATTGAGAAAAAACGTCTCTCTGAATCACAAAAAGTAGTTTATATTAAATTATTTATAATAAAATATTGGAGAGCGTCCGAATCTGAGTCGAAAGGTCCGGAGTTCGAGCCCCAATTGTGGCTGGGATTTTTAAATTTAATTTGACCTATTAATTTATTAAAATCTCGTGGCTCGACTGGGGTGAGTCCTGCACCATTCACTGTTGCGTTCCAATTAACAGTGCTGCTCCTAAGGTGGCGCATGGAGTTAGTAAAATATTGGAAAACATAATAACACTACAAAATTATATTATTAATATCATTTTCTTTCTTTTTTACAACTATTTATTCATTATCCACAACTTTATTGAATATTTTCCGCTAGAAGGTCACGTCTCACCGCAAATCGCAAAAAATCGTTTTCAACTCCTAAACTGCATCCCCATTTCACCATTTTTACATTTTTTTTCTCAAAGTTGGAACCTCGACAACATTCTCCACCTGGTCCTTACCTATTATTCTTTTTCACAAAGATTATTATGGAGAAACGCGCAATGTTTTTTTATACAAACAGGGAATGTAAAATCAATACATTTCTGATCGGGGATACAATGAAGAGCAACAAAGTGGCCTTGAAACCACGAACCCGGATTGCCCTGATGCAACTACCTGACTATATAATTAAAAAAATAAAATTCATTTTTTTTTAAATGAACAACGTCTTAAATTTACAAAGATTAATTCAAGATGATTCCATAAAATCAAAATGGAGCAGGGTACAGGACTAGAAAACAAGGTGGAACAGTGTGTTATTTGCGATTCTTCAGCGCGTTGGCCAGCCATTCCATCGCCATGTCCAGACCTTCACCTTTTGTAGCTGATGTCTTGAAAATCTGGAACGTTCTGTTTTTTAGGGCTTCTAGACCTAGCGCTTGATGTACTTCTTTCAACGACATGCACCCTGGTATGTCTTGTTTGTTTGCCAAGACGACAAGTATGGCATCTGCTAGCTCTTCTTCCTGATTAAAAATAATGGATACTATAGTCATCATTTCGAGGGATGAGATAACAGTGACGTCATTGTTTAAATAGAAGATAGTTAGTCAATGCCCGTGGAAAAGGTATTGGACCCAAACGCGAGTGTCATCTAGCGTGATTAGCTACAAACATGAATATTTGACGTCATTTTAATACAGGTTTCTTCAAAAACGACATGACTTGAAGGCCAGATCACTGAAGTTACGACATGACTTGGATGCGAGATCACTGTCGCCATCTACATGTCGCATCCATTTGAATCCAATATGAATCCGATATGGTTGTCTATCTTATTTCTATATAAACAATGGTTACATAGTATGAGAAAATTGTGACATTGAAAAATAAAAATGTATTTTAATAACAAGCTTTCACTATTGAACTAAAAATAAAAAAATAATATTTAGTTATTAACTTTTTCACATGTTTTTTCTAAATACATTTATTAATTTTGTTTTTATATAAATAATTTTTGTTTTTTATATAAATGAGTTCACGCGTTAAAAAAATTTTATTCCTACGATCACTAGGAGCAGAGATAGGTATTTTTTTTATTTCAAAAGTCACCTTCGTGGATATTCAGGTTGAATACCTATATTTTCAATAAAAAAATACTAGGATATGTCAAGTTCATTTGCAGTATTATTAATTGATGAATAAGGTGAGTCGTGCAGGCGCGGAACGCGATAGCTGTAGCGGAGTGGGGATAGCACTGAAAACTTATTTCGTGCGCTTGAAAAATATTGAGTATCTCGGCTTCTGTACAACGTACAAAAATCCCTTTGTACTTAATTTGGGGTAGGTCGTCGAGAAAAAAACGAATATCATATTCACAAAATGATGAAATAACTCTATTATATACAAAACATTTATGAAATTATTACAGAAAAAATATTCATATATTATGTTGATACAGATTCACTAATTTTTTTTTTTTAATCTGAGGATTGTCCGCTGAATCATTTGGCTCTTCTTCTTTTTCTTCATCTTCTTCTTCCATATTGTGTGTGAGCAGACTATTCATGAAGCAATTCGGCATCTCTATTTTTTTTTCACATAAAATACATAATTCTCCATTCAGCCTTATTCAGGAGTCCACATGAATATTTTCAATATTGAATATTGTAACTTTTCAATTTCAGGAAAGTTTGGTATTCACGTGTCACTCTTGAAAATCAGATTATTGAATGTTGAAAATTGGAATTTGAATAAGCTTTCAGACTTGGCAACGTTGGAAATTTGGTCAAATGATACATTTTTGACAGATGCGACTGCGTTGTTCAAATTTGTTTGGATTGGAGAATTTATAATCTATTCATTTTTATTATTTGACAAAAGAGATAAAAAGGACTAAACACTAGAAACTAATTTTTTAATAACCAACCTGGAAACGCATCGAAGTTCTTAAACAACTTAACCTTTTCCTCATATTTTTCTCCATCATTTTGAGGAAAATGAACTTTAGGTCCAAGGATGTCCAGTGGATTTTTGATATGTCCCTTGGGCATAAAAGCACAGTAAAATGCTTAATGCCTCTAAGCATTTTAGTGAGATGAAAGTATAGAGGACACAATATTATTTGTGATTTGGAGATTTCTAATTAATTTCATTCTGAATCGGGTCCTATTTCATTCATTGGGTATCTTTTTGGCATATCCTTCTAGAAATCGATACTTATACAGATTTGCGAACAATTTCAGGAAGACCAAGGGAATCTAAAGTTGGTATTTTATTACAAAAATGTCTTTGATTGTGCTCTAGTCTGGTAAATGATATGTAAATACAGAAAAATGCTAAATATGTACATTTGTTTTCATCTTCTTTCCTAATTTTGCAATGCTGTAATTAAAATAGGGAAACTTAGGAGATCATACCCATTTTCTCATTAAAAAAAGTTGACTAGTTGGGTATAGTTCATTAAAAATACTCGGAGACATCAATACATAACCTCTACATTTTCAAGATTCAAGTTTATAAACAGTTCCTTAATCATCTGCTTATGATATACAGGCTGATTCACGGTGGATGGCACATTAGACGTTTCTGGTGAACCAGACAACGGATCACTTTGAAAATTTAATGGAGGGCATATTCGGACATTCTCTAGCCAACTAAAATATTTTCGACAATGCGGTGTTGCCGCTTCTATTAGAAAGCAGTAGCAACTTTGATTTTTCAAATGGAACACTCTGTATATAATATCATTTTTGGAATCTCCAACAATTGCCCGACAACTTTTCTTGATATTTCCCTATACCTATCTGTTACCGTTTTCGAAATAAAAATTAATTTCAATTTTTTTCTTCGAAAATCATGACTTCTAAAAATGCCGATATCTTTTAGTTAAGAAGTACTATGATATCGAAATTTGGTTTGGAGTTAGGTGATACTTGGACACTTACCACACGTCAGCCTAATCTCCGTTACTTCAATACAGGGTGGTAAAAAAATACAGTTTTTTCGTTTGCTTGAAAAAGTTGCTGAAATTTGATTATTTTAAATGGCACACCCTGTATATTATTGAAAATTCGGAAAGCTGCTGAAATTTGCTTTCTTTCTATGTCTATCATACCTATACCTAACTAGTCAAGTTTCGGACTTATGAGCATTTATTTGTGAAAATGTCCCTTCAGAATGGTATTTCCATTCGGTATTTGGTAAGCAGGCCATGATTACTATTTGACAGTAGCGTTGTGACATTCTCCTAATAATATCGACATTTTCGTCACTTCAGAAGTTGCAAATACCTTCAAAACGATGGAACAAAACTATTCAAACGAAGTTCTTATGAATTTGTTTATTATTTTTGGACAGTGTGACAAAATTATCAGCAGAACATGTAGAAAGTTCAATGAAATGTATCCGAATCTACCGCCAATGAATCTCAAGAAATTTATACGAATTCAGAACAATTTCAATATGTTTGGATAAGCTTTAAAAAAGCACCAAGAAACTTGAAATTGGAAATATTGATATGAATAATTATAAAAAAGTAAAACAATAATGTGGAATATTTCAAAATATGTTCGAATCGCTGGCCGTTCACTTCCAAGCACTTTAAAATGCGGGTGTTGACTGCTTTCGTGGTGGCAGATCTGATTTCATTGGGATCCAAATCTTCAAATGTTTGGGCAATCCTTTCTAACAATTCATCTCTCGAACGCACGGGTATTTTGTAAACTTTTTCTTTAAACATTCCCCACAAATAAAAATCTAATGGATTAAGATCGGGTGATCTCGCTGGCCAATTCCATGGTCCCAAGCGCCTTATCCACCGATCGTCAAAAAGTCTTTCCAGTTCTGCGCTCACTTCTCTTGTGCAATGTGCAGGAGCTCCGTCTAGTTGGTACCAACAGTTTCGATATTCTTCGAGTGGCAGATTATCAACGAAACTCTCTACAGTATTCTCCAAAATATTCAGGTAGCTTCTGGATGTTAATGACTCCTCGTATATCACGTACCTCAATTTGTTGTCCATCAACATGCAGAAGACATTAAAACTAAATTTTACATGAAATCCGGCTTCTTTTGTGACGTGAGGATTTTCACTGGACCAATAATGACGATTTTTTCTATTGAAAATCCCTTCTCTCGAAAATTTCGATTCATCAGTCCAAATAATTTTATTTAAAAAAAGTGGATCTTCTTGAATGCGTGTCAACAACATTTCACAAAATTCTACTCTGTTGAGGGTCTTGAGGCTTCATTGCTTGAATTTTGGTGAATTTATAATCATGCATTTTATGTCTTCGCAAGATTCTTTGAACCGATGAATATTTTATACCCAAATCTTTTTCAGCACTTCTTATCGATGACTCGGGAAATGCGTGAAAATATGCTAAGACATTAATCTGGTTGTCTTCAGAAGTTACGGGTCGAGGCAAGTTTCTTGGTGCTTTTAAATTGATCCAAATGCATTGAAATTGTTCTGAATTCGTATAAATTTCTTTAGGTTCATTGGCGGTAGATTCGGATACATTTCATTGAACTTTCTACATGTTCTGCTGATAATTTTGTCACACTGTCCAAAAATAATAAACAAATTCATAAGAACTTCGTTTGAATAGTTTTGTTCCATCGTTTTGAAGGTATTTGCAACGTCTGAAGTGACGAAAATGTCGATATTATTAGGAGAATGTCACAACGCTACTGTCAAATAGTAATCATGGCCTGCTTACCAAATACCGAATGGAAATACCATTCTGAAGGGACATTTTCACAAATAAATGCTCATAAGTCCGAAACTTGACTAGTTAGGTATAGGTATGATACACATAGAAAGAAAGCAAATTTCAGCAGCTTTCCGAATTTTCAATAATATACAGGGTGATCCATTTAAAATAATCAAATTTCAGCAACTTTTTCAAGCAAACGAAAAAACTGTATTTTTTTACCACCCTGTATTGAAGTAACGGAGATTAGGCTGACGTGTGGGAAGTGTCCAAGTATCACCTAACTCCAAACCAAATTTCGATATCATAGTACTTCTTAACTAAAAGATATCGGCATTTTTAGAAGTCATGATTTTCGAAGAAAAATATTGAAATTAATTTTTATTTCGAAAACGGTAACAGATAGGTAAAGGGAAATATCAAGAAAAGTTGTCGGGCAATTGTTGGAGATTCCAAAAATAATATTATATACAGAGTGTTCCATTTGAAAAATCAAAGTTGCTACTGCTTTCTAATAGAAGCGGCAACACCGCATTGTCGAAAATATTTTAGTTGGCTAGAGAATGTCCGAATATGCCCTCCATTAAATTTTCAAAGTGATCCGTTGTCTGGTTCACCAGAAACGTCTAATGTGCCATCCACCGTGAATCAGCCTGTATGAAACTAGGAAAACTGTTGTTGAACGTTTTTGGACACGTGAATTGGAAACATTGAAAAATATTCAATAGTGAAGAACTTTTCAATAACCAACAATCAATAGGGCTTTTCAAGGAGCACCAGAATAGACATCCGCCATCCTTTTCAATATTCAATTCAAATAAACAAGTTTCAAGGTGCACCTGAATAAGGCCCATTGTATGTCAATATCTAAAAGTGAATAAATTATAATAATGAAGTAATCTTGAATTGAAAACCGTTGTTTAATAAAATGAGTAGTCACCAGAGGCAATAAAAAAATTTGTAACTTGTTGTTCACGTACGTTTTCTTCTACGATTTACACTTTTCAATAACACTGTCAGGACGGAAGTGTCTTTGATGTCAACAGAATTTGTATCCCCACTGCGCCACCCGCTAGAATTGCATCGCACCGCGCCTGCACGCCTCACTCTGTTCATCAATGAATAATACTGCAAATGAACTAGGCATATCCTAGTATTTTTTTATTGAAAATATAGCTACTCAACCTCAATATCCATGAAGGTGACTGCTGTACGATGATTATTGCGCCGTCCAGATTTTTTTGAAATAAAAAAATTATCTCGGCTCCAAGTGATCGTAGGAATTCATTTTTCTTTAATGTGTGAAATCATGCTAGAAATCTATTTTCATAAAAGTCATTTCTATAAAACAAAATTCAGAAATGTACTTATTAAGGAAATACATGTAAAAAAATTGTGCAATTTTTTAAAGTAATTTTTTGACCCTTAAAATTTAAAAAATCAATAAACTTATTCGATAATATGAAAGAACAACTCTTACAGAAAAAAAATAGCCATGAACAGTAACTGTAGCATCATTCTCCGAGCAAGAGTAGCCATATTGAGAGAGCATCTATTTTGAAAAAACTTCATATATTTTGAAATATAATCAATATTCAGAGTCCATAATGGTTTCTGGGACAAAATTTTCGATTTTGCTTCGGCTCTGATACCAAAAATGAAAAAATGAGCACGGTAGTCAACGTGTTAATTGATAGATCTTTTCAACACCTACAATTTCCTAATTTGAAATTTTTCGATCGGAGCTGTAGTTTTTTAGTTATCAACAAAAAACCGCTTTTTACAACTTTGCCAATTATTTAGGTTATGTTCGGTAATTACGATCGATCGCATGAGATAGAAACTCCAATTTCAATTTCCTGTAAGCTCATTTTCTTTTCGGATATTAATTTTTGCACGCACTTTTCCATATTGCTTGGACTACAAAGGCGTAAACGACAAAATTGTCACCTGAAATCTCCTTCTCCCAATCTATTTCACGTCTCAACCTTTTAAGAAAATATTTGAATTTTCACAAAATGTATGTTCTTCATACAGGGTGTTTCCAAATGACACTTACAACGTCTGCCTATAGACACCGCTAGTAAAATAGGACAAAATGATACAAGGAAACAGATTTTTTCGAATTTATTTCAGCGAGTTTTTCATAATTTTTTTCGAACCGAGCCTTCAATCAAATCAATCAATCAAAATATACTTTATTGTCAGAAGATTTTTGATCTCATAGACAAAGTCTTGTACAAAATATATATATATATATATATATATATAAGTAGAAAAGTTATTGGGTATAACCCTCATAATGTTGTGCAACCGTAGACACGTGTTTCGAGCTTAAGCTCTCATCAGTACGGTAAAATCAAGTGCGAAGATGTACAACACTTGGATGTAAAAAAAGAAACAAAGGAAGTCAACAACAGGAAGCCAACCACACATTTGTGGCTTCGGTCAGAAGACCTTGTGATTACAAGGCAACAACTAACGTCGCCACGGAGGCAGCTATAGCTACCAGCGTGACAATCCTACCCACAAATGTGTGGTTGGCTTCCTGTTGTTGACTTCCTTTGTTTCTTTTTTTACATCCAAGTGTTGTACATCTTCGCACTTGATTTTACCGTACTGATGAGAGCTTAAGCTCGAAACACGTGTCTACGGTTGCACAACATTATGAGGGTTATACCCAATAACTTTTCTACTTATATATTCTTATATTGCCCCTCGCTAAATCCATCATGATATATATATATATATATATATATATATATATATATATATATATATAAATAAAATTAAAATTAAAGATAAAAATATTTGTCATAGTAGATAAATAAATAAATAATACACAATCTCCAAGTTGATAAAAAATACAGTCACATAATAGGCATACATAATTTGATCGACATATTTTTGCACGTCCGAAACCGTCGATATCTTTTCCGAATTCTCTAGCTTCTAGTTTTCGGTGGACAGGGCGTAAAACATTTTCAAAATTATAATATTGATATCAGTCCTTCAGATTTAATTTTCGCAATCTTTTTCGATAAGAACGGGGGTCCATGTTCTCGACCGATATGTTTTATGTCGCCGTAATTTTCTACGTCCAAAATAGTCGATTTTTTTTTATTATTTCAATATTTTTACAGATTTTTCCATTTAATTTTCAGGGGTTTTCGCAATTTTTTTTGCTCCCGACCGACATATTTTTTCTTCGCCGTAATTTTCGCTCGATCGTCGGTTTTTTCTTGTTGAATTGTGATAGTCTTTTTGTTTCACTAGTTTTACGAATTTTTCAGATTTAATATTCACTAGGTTTCATAACTTTTTTAGAGAAGGGGGAGGGGTTGAACCTCCCGACCGACAAGGTTTTATCGCCATAATTTTCTACTTCCAAAATTATCGGAAATTTTTCCGATTTCCTACTCGTGCTCTATCTAGTCTTCAGGAGGGTGGGGGTAAACACCGTTCAAAATATTATATTGATATCGGTTCTTAAGGTCTGATGTTTTTCACTATTTTAACGGATTTTTTCGATTTAATTTCAAGGACTTATTTTTTTTCGCACTAAAAACATCCAAATCCGTAGAATTTTTAATAAGTTATTTTGTTATCGGTTCTTGAGATGTTTTTCACTAATTTATAGGGTTTTTTCAATTTAATTTTCACTAGTTTTCAACATTATTTTCGAGAAGGACAGGGTCCGTGCTCCTGACTATCATGTTTCTTTTGCCGTGATTTTCCACGTCCGAAAACATAATTTACGCCTTAATTTTCCACTGCCAAAACCGGCGATTTAATTATGATTTCATCAGTTCCTAATATTTTTTTCACTATTTTAACGGAATTTTCATATTTAGTTTTAACAATAGTTCTATACTTTTATCAAGATCATGTAGAATTTTTTATTTTATATGTGAATACGAATTATTTTTTTTTTTTCAAATAGGATATGCTATGAAATTTTTTTAACCATATATATTATTACAAAACAAAATTGTATTTAATGAGCAGAAGGACCTCAGTCGATAGCCATTTGATTTGAAAGTAATTCTGATTCAATAAACACCATTTATTTTTATTAACATATCAAATCTTCAAGCCAATCTTTTAAAAAGATCTGGATTTTCTTCAATGTTAATTTTCATTTCACTTGCAATGCAAATAAAATTTATCTTTTCTCAGATTGAATGAAGTTGAAATTGTTATTATATAACTCTTATAGCCACATAACTCTTTTGATATCAATTGGGAATTTCCAAAACGTTTATTTAAAAATGATTGTTGTTGCTTTGCAATATACTTGTTCAGTATTGGATATAATCAATTATGACCAGTTTTACACGGGTTGCATGAAAAATAACAACAAAATTATCTGCCACCACAAAACGTCATTGAATTTCATGAAAATTCTTCATAAATCAAAAACTTTGGTTATAACACAAAGCTTGAATACTATTCTCAGTCAAAAATGCCAAAAAATAGTGGGTTCTTTTATAGTATTTAAGCTCACTTTTTGATCACTTTGATTATTTTATATTTTCTGGTGAATTCAAAAATAAACAAAGAGTTAAATTAATCAGAACTCCTCTTTGATTTAATTCGAAACAACTTACCCTTAGCATGGGTACCAGCTCATCTTTTGATATGCCTATTCGCTCCTTGTCGGCAGAGTCCACCACATAAATGATGGCATCTGTGTTGCTGTAGTAACACCTCCAATAAGGCCTAGAAAATGATGTTCATCAATTAAATGGAACCTGTGAAACTGACCCTAAATTCACCCCCGTAAAACTAGCAGAACTACTTCGAAAACATTTTATGCCATAATTTTAGGCTGATTCATTACCCTAAGCCCGAATTTGTTTCTCTTCAATTGTGTGATATATCATGGGTTCTGCTAACTTTATGTTAGGCTGGCAGAACCAAACTGCTAAACAAATGTTTATGAAAAATCTAATTACACCATAATTTTAGGCTCTATTCAGGCTAATTTATTACCCAATTATATATTTATTTGCTATTCAGTTGGAGAAGAACTCATAGGTTGTGTTAGATCAACACTGAGCTGGCTGTACCAAAAGGCTAACCGAATCGTTATGAAAAATCTGATCACACCATAATTTTATGCTCATTTTAGGCTCACGTTTGAACCATCGCCGATTTTTTTTTGAAAAGCGTTTTTTAAAAAAATCTTGGGTTCTGCTAACTTTAGGGTTAAGCTAGCAGAACCTAACCATTAAAAATACTTCAGAACAAATCCAGTTGGACAATAATTTTAGGCTCTATTCAGGCTAATTTATTACCAAATATTTTTTTTTACTCTTCAGTTTGAGGAAAAATCATAGGTTGTTTTAGCTCAACTGTACCAAAAGGCTCTTTTTAGGGTCACGTTTGAACCCATCGCCAGGAATAGGGAATAGGGTAATAAATTAGCATACAATTTTGACCTAAAAAAATTGAATATTCCATAGTGGCTCTGCTAGCTTTACAGGAGTCCTTAATTTTGTATGTTTGTTTTGCTTTAACTGTATTATGGTTGTGGAAATTGAATTGAACTCAACTAATTACTGGATTTGATAAAAATTAAATTGAAATTAATTTATATTGAATTATATGGACATTTTCAAAAAATATTTATGAAAGAGTAACTTCCAACATTTCTCCAGAATATACCTAGGTAGAATGAAAAATGTTTGAATAAAATATAAGAGTTACTGTTTGGTAACTACAAATCTGGCAAATTTCAAAGCAGTTCTGTGACCATGTTAGAAGATATCTCAAAACATTTTCATCACTTTGAATGCTGTTTACAAAGCTTAACCTGGTAGATAAGAGATATTCCCAGTAAAGGTCAACTAGTAGTAGTTATAAGAATTAGTGGCAATCAATGGTGCAGATTTTTTGTTATCAGATTGACAAAAAGTCATCTGCAAACAAAATAATGCAAGTTCTGGCGAAAAAAAGTATTAGAAGTATCTTTACCTAACATAAATAACTTTTATCATAACAATCTATGTATCTAGTACTACTCTCAACTGAAAATATCAATGTTTATTGTTATTTCTGATCAGAGAAGAAACTGGCAGGCTTTTAAATCACTTTTAATGTAACTTTCTCTTCAAAATATTGACTTTAAGATACCCCAAAATAGGACTCTAAACATTGAAATAGCATACTATTAGTGACAAATAAATGAACACAACCTACCTTATACTTGTTTGGCCTCCCAAATCCCAAACTTGGAATTTGAGGTTTTGGTAGGTTACTTGTTCAACATTGAAGCCTATGGTGGGTATTGTGGTTACAACTTCTCCAACTTGCAGTCTATATAATATTGTCGTTTTTCCTGCACCATCCAAGCCTAATATTAGAATTCTCATTTCACGGGAGCCTATGAGGCTCTTGAAGTAACTAAATAACAAACCTAGGGAATAAACGAAGTTTAACCTGAAAAATATATTCACGTTACTGATCCTTACCCATTTTGAAAGCTTCTTCGGATTTTTTCTAACTGCTACTGAGGCTTTGCGTGTCACTGATACATATTATTTTATTGATATTTCACGCGAAGGGTACAATTTTATTTGAAACTATTTATCAGCCCACCTTGTTGACGGATGACGTGTTTGGCCTGTTTGACAACTCTGGCTCTGACATTTTGAAATGACAGTCGACAACTGAGGATGAGTCACAGGTTGTGTCTAACAGAAACCAACTTCAAGCGTTTAAGACTTGTTCATACCCTCGCAAATTTCGCCATTTTTCTGAGAATAAAATGGCTGCCAGTCATGCCGGACCAATCGCTGATGCAGGATTGGGATTATGAACACTCGATTAGAAAGATGTCACGATATGTAGGCTAGAAGGATAGATGTTCCCGATTCCAAGCGAAATCGAAATTATGATGCATTTGGAATTCAATATTTGATGACAGTGCCAAAGTGTAGAAATTCGAATAACTTTCTAAATATGTTTATATGGTGAATGGTAAATATTCTGTTCTCATGTTGAGACAATAAATATTGAGGTGGTTCGTCGTTCTGCCACATTAGCGCTAGCATCTGATAATTATGAATTTCCGATAGACCCAAATATTGAAAAATTAAACTGTTTCATCTTTATTCTTTGTCTGATTGCAGCGAAGAAAATTCAACTATTCTTAATGTGAAGTACTGCTTAATTAAAAATTCGCATTGAATATGCGTGAAATTTTTTATTTAAGTTCTATTTGAAGTTGAGTATGATTAAATATTGCTTTTGGTTTACTCGAGCCCTTTTGAGGTTTTGAATGGTACCTACAATTTCCCTATTCCTGCTATTCAGGAATGAAAATATCATTCCATCTTGAGGCTCGTTTATAACATTGCGACTATTCTCCATATTTTTGCGATTCGACTCATCCGGCGAAAAAATTATGCAGTGAATGGATGAATCATCATGTCATTTTTTGGTAATGTAGTAACATCTAACCCCAAATACAATAAATATTGAGGTGGTTCGTCGTTCTGCCACATTAGCGCTAGCATCTGATAATTATGAATTTCCGATAGACCCAAATATTGAAAAATTAAACTGTTTCATCTTTATTCTTTGTCTGATTGCAGCGAAGAAAATTCAACTATTCTTAATGTGAAGTACTGCTTAATTAAAAATTCGCATTGAATATGCGTGAAATTTTTTATTTAAGTTCTATTTGAAGTTGAGTATGATTAAATATTGCTTTTGGTTTACTCGAGCCCTTTTGAGGTTTTGAATGGTACCTACAATTTCCCTATTCCTGCTATTCAGGAATGAAAATATCATTCCATCTTGAGGCTCGTTTATAACATTGCGACTATTCTCCATATTTTTGCGATTCGACTCATCCGGCGAAAAAATTATGCAGTGAATGGATGAATCATCATGTCATTTTTTGGTAATGTAGTAACATCTAACCCCAAATACTGAAAAACTACATGTCATCGTTTTTCATTCACCTCAATTTGTTCTCCGTATGACTCGTATGAGTCGAATCACATAAAAATGCAAATATCCGCAAGGGTATCAACGAGCCTTTAATGCCAAGAAGATAGAGCCGTAGGCCGTGACTAATTGTCTTGGCAGCGGAACTCACACCAAACGAAGAAAGACTTTAACCTCATGAGGTTTGGGGTTTGACATTGACATCTCTCACAAAACAAAACGAAATTTTTTTTGATACAGAGTTATTTTTGAATTTAAATTTCTGATTAAATATTCCTCTTTTAAGAAAACACAGAGATCATAAAAGATGTCGGAACGTAAAGTGTTGAACGTAAGTTTAAAGACATAATTTTCATATTCGTATATCAATGAAGTGTTATGTTTTAGAAATACTATCCCCCTGATTTTGATCCATCAAAAATCCCTCGTATGAAATTGCCGAAAAACAGGCAGTACACTGTTCGATTGATGGCCCCATTCAACATGAGATGTGCAACCTGCGGTGAATACATATATAAAGGAAAAAAATTCAATGCCAGGAAGGAAGATGTGGAAAATCAGGACTACATGGGTATTAGGATATACAGATTTTATATAAAGGTAAATATATAACGCCTGGTTGTGTTCAATATTCCAAAATTTTGTCTGTCATTAGTGTACACGATGCCTGCAAGAAATATCTTTCAAAACTGACCCAAAGAACACAGATTACGAAATAGAAGCTGGTGCAACTCGCAATTTTATGGCACTCAAACTTGCCGAAGAACAAGCACAAAGAGAAGAGGAGGAAGCTAAAGAGGAAGAAGCGAATAATCCTATGAAGTTGTTGGAGAACCGTACGAAGCAATCAAAGAACGAAATCGAATTGTTAGAGTCGTTGGAGGAACTGAAAGATTTGAATAAGAGACAACAAGTAATAGATTTTGATACAATGTTGTCAGGATACAACAATATAACCACTGAAAGAGAGAGGGAGGAAAAACTACAGGAGCTGGATGAGGAATATATCAAGTTAGTAATAATGATATTAATAATAGCTTAATTGTTCCTTTGATCATTTACATGATATGGAAAAAGTCAGTCAAGAGTGAGTATAATAATGTAAAAGTAGGTAAATATATCAAGTATAAATTTGAAATATAACATTAAAGCATCTGACAAATACAATTTTTTCAGATTAACAGTAAAACACAAAAGGATATATAAACAGTTTGAATATAAATACAATTTTCTCTGTTTTAAAATGCAAAGTTTAAAAATTCATCTAAACTATAGAAAGTCTGTTTCAAAAGAAGTTCCTTAACTGTTCTTTCAAATTGGTCAATAGAGAGGTGTTTGATATATTGGGGAAGAGGGTTAAAGAGTTTTATTCCCATGAGGCTATATATTTTTTATACTCTAGTGCGATACAGCTTCTTTTGTTTTGCTAAGCTATGCAGCTGTTTTAGTGTTTTTCCTGAAGTAAGCAAACCTTTTGTGAGCCATGGTTTCCTTTTATTGGGAAGTACTTTTGTCTTTATTTCAGTCTTTATTAGGAATGATATCTCTAATGTAATGATAATGATTCATATTATAAAAAAATCTAAAATTTTTTGTTTGCGTCTGCTTCTGTATGGATATCCAGCCATTGTTCTTTTCTAAGACAGATAGAAAATGTTTTACTTCAATGTCATTGTTAAGATTTCTGTATTGGTGATACTCTTTAGGGTTTTTTTCAATTGCTAAGATTTGGGCTCATGATCTCCCAAGATGTTCTTCAGCACTTTTGATTGACAGTTTTCCATATCAATCAATAAAAATATACTTTATTGTTTAAGAGAAATTCCTATTGACAAAGATTTGTAAAGAAAAATAAAAAACAATTATTACACAAATATATCCATACATATAAATAAACAAACATATGTACACTAAAATATACAAGAAATAATGCTACTAAATCATGATAAGATTTCATAGCGTAGTTTATAAAAATATTGTCCAAACATGCATTTAGTCTAGTGGGCACATTTATTGTTGGTAACATATAGAATTAATTCATTAAGTCCAATAAGCTTTGTTGTCTTCCTGATGAGGTTAAGAAATCAACATTTAGAAGTAGCACAAACTCCATGTATATGTATACATTTCAATTACATTTTTTTCAGGACAGTGAAGTTTCAGTCCAATAACAAGAGGAAACTAATAGTTGAAGAAGAAATTATCGAAGAGGAGTCTGAAGATATTAATACCCCCACCATTGAAGTAGTGAAAAATCTGCCAGCTACTTCAACATCTGAAAGCAGCGAAGCAAGCCTCTTGAAACACCAATCTCTTGACACCCGACCTACTAGTAGTTGGACCAGAGAAATCAAAAGGCCAAACATGGGGATTAAGAAAAATAAATCTCTCGTGGGTCTGGTGAAGCCCAAGTCAGTCAGTAAACTAGATGAGACGCCAAATAATATAAAAGTTACAGATAGACAACTAGATAAAATAGTTGAAAAAGATAAACCACAAGCTTCAAATGGTCTGTCACTGTTAGGTGCTTATTCTGATAGTGAAGGAACTAACAGTGATTAGGTCTTTTAACTTTTAACGCCGAATTTTATTTAGAATAATTCCACCAGGGTTAATTCAGTCCTTATGCATGAACAAAAACGGAGAAAATAAACTGAATTAACCCCAAACCCATTCATAACCTAAGAGCTTCTGTAGTTCTTAATTAGGCCAATAGCTATATGCCATATGCTACCCCTCATCTCCCTGTCTCTCCTACTACTCGACCGCTTACGCGGGTCGGCCGTTTTCAGTCATGTTTGCAAGCATTTTTCACCTATTTCGCAGCATTGTAGCGGAAAATGAGAAAATATGTTTTGTGTTACTGTACTTTTTCTTTCAAAATCTGTTTGAGAAATTGAAGTCGGACTATCACTAGACCAACCAGACACGCTGAAAGATAGTGAAAAAGAAATACAATTTGCTATAAATTGATGGATGAAGCCGTTACTACGTGGTAGGAAATCATCACGAAAAATGAGAAATAAAACTTTCTATGTTTTTATAGTGCCAAAACTAATAATCCGACAGCGCCTGTTTTGTACACACATAAAGTGCACATGATTCGATACTTTCATGAGAAGGGCCTACACTGCAACTTGAAAAATGGCGGAGTATTGAATTTTTGAAAAAATCGCAAATTTTTTCGGTTTTTCCAGTTTTTCTCCGTTACTAATGATCAGATCGGGTCGTAAAAATTTTCATTTTGTTCCTGCTTCAATTCTCTACAATTCTTCTCATTGGAGCAAACATATGGCTGTATTAGTTTTTATTTTATAATCAAAACACGAAAAAAATTTTTTTTTGTATTTAAATGATTATAACAAATTAATAAATGTCAGTAGCAAGTCCAATTCATAACAGAATATAACCACGGACTGTCTTTCATGTGATGGCACAGTAGGTTTCCTACTAGTATTTTTGTTAAAAAATCACTCATTTTAGGCTCTTTTGATTGATGTCAAAGTCAAAATATGCTTTATTGACGGAAGTTAATGATAAACTTATTGACAAAGCTTCATTTTATTAAAAATAATGTTGAAAAATTTATGGAAATTAAATTAATACAGATTGAGGTAGACAAAAAATGCAATAAAATATCAATTTTGTTCTATTGTTGAAATGGCTCTTAGTGTACAAAGGGGAACATCTCCAGCTTAGAGTATCTGTACTTCTAGGTGTTTGTAATTATTTTTTATTTAGAGATACCTGTAGGGTATACCTGTTTCATTTTATTACAGTATGAATGAAAAGAAATGTTGCTGTTTTCAATCAGAAGTTATTAAAAAATAATTAAAATCCAGTAAATGCGTCTTTTTCCATCTTGTGGTCTTGTTCTTAGAGAAATTTTAGAATCCCATGAGTTTCAAAGCATTCTAGTCCTATTTTGAGAGGGTAATATCTGTTCAAACCACAGAATAAAGAATAATATTGAAGTTTGTTGAGACGAAAAAGAGTAAAATTTCAGATGAAATAATTTTATGGTATTAAATTTGTTAATACACACATTATGGTTCATTCGTTTCTATGCCATTCCATATGTTTATAGATAGATAGATAGACAGATAGATTTTATTAATCCTTTTTGCTACAGGTTATGTAGATGGGACAAGTCATAGTTTTGTGTATATCGATACAGATGTAGTTAATTACATCTAAGATGTACAAGCACTTTAATATATACATACATAAAAAACTCGAAGTATAAATAAAATATGAGAAAACAGGACATTTAAGAATAAAATTAAATATATTGACAGATAATCATCATAGTTATGTGCAAAAAAATATATACATGAGTCTAATAAAGAACATAGAACAATACTGTGACAAAAACATTTTAAAATAAAATAACATTTTCAGAATAAATACGGTCGTGCATTGCTTACTTCAAGTGTAAATTCATCCACTGTATAAAAACATTTTTCTGATAAAAAAAGTTTCAATTTTTTTTTGAAAGTGTTAGGTGACAAGTTCTTTATATCATTTGGCAATAAATTATAAAGGCGAATGGCAGCAAATTGATTGATTATGTTTTTGTGTAGTTAACGTATTTTTATTCCTTATGTTATAATTATGCATTTCAGCTCTCATTTGTAGGAGTCCTTTGTTTTCATGAATATGTGTTAATATTTTCAAAATGAACAAACTGGTAACAGTCAATATTTTATTTTGTCGGAAAGTCTCTCTACAGGAAGTTCTATAGTCTAGATTGAAAATCATTCTCAGCAGTACTTTTTGCTTTATAAAAATCCTGTTTGATCCAGTAGCTAGTCCCCATACAGCAATGTTTTGATCTATAATCGAATGGAACTTGGCATAATACACTGAAATCAGCACAATAGAAAAAGTACTTGCAATAGTTGATAAAATATTAAAATTGTTTTACTCTGCAACAAACCAGGACAAAAAAGAGAGGTAGATATTCTGAGAGAATCATATTCTTGATATAAAGGGTAATTAGTACTTTTTTATGTAACTTGATATTCAGAACATGAGAGGTTATCTTGTATGATGGAAAATAGCGACTAGTTTGTCTTTCAGTCGCAGATGATTCCACAACTGACTTTATGAACATCTGGTTCATATTTTCAATAAAATCAACATGCCATACCCATGACAGTTTTTATGTCAAAAAATATTTTCAAAGTGTCACCGCACAAAAAATAGTCCTACAATTTCATCATTACAGTGTGAAATTGCTTCTGAAGAGTATGATATTCAATTATTCCAACCTCCCTGATGATCTTAGAAGAGTGAAATAGATTTTTGTCGACCAAAATGTATTGGAGGCCTAGCCAAAGAGATGCAATTCACGCATCAATGAAATGAGTGATTTTTTGTGAGTGATACTTCTGAAAACCCTGCAAATGGACTCCACCATTAAAATTCTCCCTGCAGATAAAGGAAATGCCACAGTCATCATGGACACCCAGACGTATGATGACAAGTTAGAAGCAGTACTCGAAACAGGAAACTACAAACTGTTACAGAAGGATCCAACATCTTCGATAGAAAGGAAAATCTACAGTACTCTGTCAAAGTACAAAACCTTTATTCCAGACAAAGAACGGACACATTTGACGCCACATTACAGTAATCCTCCTCATCTCTACGGTCTTCCGAAAATTCACAAACCCGACATGCCATTAAGACCAATCACCAGCTCCCGTAACTTACCGACCTATAACCTGGCAAAATACCTCCTACCGATACTACAACCCTTACAGGGTACTAGCAGTTCGTTCGTCAAGAATTCTAAACACTTCGTGGACATTATCAAAGATGTTGAACTAGGGCCTGAAGATCGTTTCATCAGCTTTGACGTGGAGAGCCTTTACACCAATGTCCCCATAGAAGAATCCCTTAACATCATCAAGAGGAAACTGGAAGAAGACTTCCAGCTTCATGAAAGGACTGACCTTCCCGTACAAGCGATATTGGAACTACTGCAGTGCTGCCTACACAACTCATACTTTCAAGAAAAGAGGCGTTTCTTCTCCCAAGTTGATGGACTGCCGATGGGATCTTCTCTCTCTCCAGTAATCGCCAACATATACATGGAGTGGTTCGAGGAATTGGCTATCAGAGAGGCGAAATACAAACCAAAACTATGGCTAAGATACGTAGACGACACCTTTATCATTTGGAACCATGGAGATGAACACCTTGGGGAATTCTTCGCCAGAATGAATAACATGAGGGATTCAATCAAATTCACAATGGAAAAGGAAACTAACAGTACCCTATCGTTTCTCGATGTGAAAGCTGAAAGAACGACACTGGAATCCTCACCTCTGTTTACAGGAAGAAGACACACACAGGACAGTACCTCAACTACGGCTCTAATCACCCAAACTCCACAAAGAGGGGAATCGTAAGAACGTTGGTGGAGAGAGCAATGTCTATTTGCAACAACCAGGAGTCATTGGAGGCAGAAATCAACCACATCAAAAAGGACCTACGCCGAAACGGATACTCCGAGAAGCTCATAGGAGAAGTTCGGAAACAACTCGAAAAGACCAAGACAACCGAAGAAAGACCACAAAACCCTGTTCTCATTCTTCCCTATATCAGGGGTATCTCCGAGAAGATCAGAAGGATCGGAAATAAATATAACATCAAGAGTTGCTTTCAATCCGGCAGTACCTTACGAAGCTTCCTCACCAAGACGAAACCAGAGAACACAACAGAATCCAGTAAAAACTGTATTTACAAAGTCCCATGTGAATGTGGAGATTCCTATATCGGAGAGACCAAGAGGCCATTATCAGTAAGAATAGCCGAACACAAAAAGTGGACTCAACGAGGGGAAACATCAAAATCGGGAATTGCTGACCACGCCTGGACAAAACACCACCGAATTCTTTGGGACGAAGCTAGTGTTCTTCATAGAGAGGAACATTGGTTCAAACGGAAATTTATGGAAACCACCTATATAGAAGCCAATAGTGCCTTCAGTCAACCAAGCGTGGAAATTAAAAACGGATGGAAACCGCTCATGGACCGTTTTGGAGGGAGAAAAAGCGCGAAACCACGCGCGCCACAAGACCACGCTTAATTACACTTTAATTATAGACCTATAAAAGGTCGCGTAGCATCTGATTTTGTCACTATTCACCAGAAGACGATTGCGGATTCAAGCAATTGAAACGTTGTGAAAAAATTTGAAAGAGATAGAAATCTTTCAACCATTAAGATGATGGACGTCCGAAATATAAGTAATCACTTCTGAATAACATTCTCCCCTATCTCGTTCATAGATATGAATCTCCAATGGAAACTGGACAAAATAAATAATCAACTATCTGAATGAAAATGCAAATTTTCACTTTCAGATTTTTTCAATCAAGTTAGGTTTCTTTTCACAATATCTATTAGATGTAGTCCAATGTCCAGCGTGGCTTTTGCCGGGGAAGTAGTTGTTTTCTGTTAGATGTTACAAAAAAGTTATTTCAATTTATCGTAGGTTTTTTCTATTTCCAAAGGAGTCATGTTTTGGTTCAATTCATTGAGAATCTTTACAACATGATATTTGTTTTGAAGAGAAACATTCTCAATTGAAAATTGAATCAATACATGAATCCCTTCCAAGAGAGGTTATCTTGTACGATGGAAAATAGCGGCTAAATTCCAACTTTCAGTCGCAGATGATTCCACAACTGACTTTATGAACATCCTGTTCATATTTTCAATAAAATCAACATGATATTTGTTGTTAGACCTGTGGGTGTGATTCATATTGTTAATCACACATAGTGATGTTTTCGTCTGTATGAATAGATACCTAGGACCCGAAATATCTCAGCCCAATGAAAAATGTATGAGATTACTTTAAAAGAAAAATGAAGCAATGTGATCATCTAAGATTGTTAGTTACATTTAATTATAACGGATCAGGAATGATTGTATTGTAGAATGGAGGAAAACTCCCTTTAGTAGCAAAGAACTTTAATATAAATATCAAACAAGATAACTTTTTCTCTGATAACAAAGATTGACAGACTTTTTGTAAAAAAAACATAAATCACAACAACTCGAAGTCATTGACGACCATCTCGGGATTCAACACACAGGGCGTTTACTCCAACAATGATAACAAATTCCACATTTGGTTGCAACAAATTATATAATTTCTACATTTGTTGATACAAAAGTTTGATGATTGTCGGAGTAGTCTGTCAAAGTTCCTATAGATGGCGCTAGGTTCACATAGGTTCACATTTTGGCACAGCATTCAGGTGCTTATAGAGCGAGACTTTCTATAGACCACACCCTGTAAACTCTTGAACGGTTCGTCATACAAAAATGGGATGGAAACAGTTTTGAATGAAATCACCAACATTACTTTTTGAGACGATACATTGCAGTTTCTCAACAGATGGCGCTGGGGGCACAAAAACTTGAATATTTGGAAAGGCTAGAATTAAAAATCGTGAAAAAATTTAACAACAATATTCGAAAAAATGTAGATGGATGAAAAGATTATTGAATTATCTGTTCATCGATGTGACACTTCATGCAATTTGATAGTTTAAAAGAGGACATGCCCTCCCGCGCCATCTATCAAGCAATCACAATGTCTGTTATTTCAGAAAGTAATATTGGTGATATCATTAAAAACGGTTTTTGTTCCATATTTAAACAAATTGTTCAAGAGTCAAGAGTTAAAAGAGTGGAAGAGCTTCAAAAATCCGCACTGTGTGGGACAAATTCATTTAAAAAATTCGCATCCATTTTCTCAAAAATTCCTTGAACAGGTCGATTTTGTGTTTGAATCACGCAAATCTTGATGTAACTTTTTCATTTTATATAGACCCTATTTTTGTAGAAGTCATAACGTCGTATTAAACTGCAACTCCTTCATTTTGCCGATTCGATGTTATATGCTATGAAATTCTGATTTCAGCAGTGTGCACAAGTAACTTTTGGGATGATAGTTTCGGGTAGGAATGTTGAATTCCAAAATTTGTGATTTTTTAATTCCGTGAAAATTCATTGTTAAAATTCTTGTTTTTGTTAAAAAAACTGATAGTAAGTATGCAAGCCTTTGTGAATATGTTCTGAAAAAAATTTGGATGACTTCCGCACAGATCAAAAGAATTCAATTTCTCCATTTTTCCAATATTTGTTGTACATTATTGATTTGAGGTAGCCCCCCATAAGTCACATTCGAGACAGTGAGAATCGGAGATCTCGCGGGCCACTCTGATCTCTTCTGGTTTTAGTTTCCCAGTAGTATCTTGGCCTGCCTCATTCCTTTTGAATCTATCCTGTATTTTGGGATCTTTTTTTTGTACTTCTTTTTCAAGTTCATAAAGTATTGTGCTGGTGCTTACTCCGCAGAAAGGTTTAGGTCCCACTGCGGGGTCTTTGGGTCGCATCCCCAGTTCTTTCCCGCAAAGTTTCTGGACACCATTTGGGCTTTCGTGGCTGCGTTGGATTCTTCCTTTTCGTGCGTATTCCATATTAGTTCATTATCTAGAATTAGTACCAGATATTCGACCTCTGGTTTCCATGCAATTTTCCCGCCTTATTTGATGGCTTTGAGGTTAATTATTCTTGTGAAGGCAATAAGAGGTAATCTTGGTGGGGTTGAAGCCAAAAGTCCCATCGATTGACACCCTTCTTTAGTAAATTACTGACTGTTTACATGACTGTATTTAGTATCATATTATAGTGTATGGTATAAAAATAAAATGTGACTTGTTCACGGATATTTAAAAAAAATCTTTGTTTCATACTTTTGCCGGTCTCTGCTATTTATTACGACAGCGTACTAGTGTCTCTGCGAAAATAAAAATATCTTTTAATTTATTTCTGATAATTCTGACAATTGACTCATTTAATATGTTAATTGACACATTTAATATGTCAATTGACACATTCAATCTATCGATTGACATATTTAATCTGTAAATTGACACATTTATTCTGTCAATTGACACATTTAATCTCTCAATTGACACATTTGATCTGCCAATTGACACATTTAACATGAGGTGATTGGAGCATATGCATGTGAGCGGGTAGTTCTAAAATGACCAATGAATATCCATAAACCAACTCATCCGTAGGTACTTTCTCCTGTCAAATCTGATAATACTTTTCTAAAAATAAATCTTTCCATGAAACATTTTGATAATTTTGGATACTGATAGCCACTTACTTTCATCAAAGTCAGGTCTAATCATAAGAAGTTTAGCATTAGTTCCCAAAGTACATTATTGAAAAAAGCTTGCCAAAATTTAGATAAAATATCATAGAAAACACCAGCAACATTTTTAGCGACTTAATTTTTGTAATTCGGTTATTATATTTCTATTTCTATCATAATAACACCTATGAAGAATTAAATTCTTGATTCTTGATTAGCTTCAGGTTTATAAAAAATTCCTCTAGATGATTTTGCGCTGAATTGAAATTTATGTCTTCTGAGTCGTTATTTGAAATGATGGTACGTATGAGATGGTGAGCAACCAGAACTGCTCACCATCATAAAGGTACGGTTCCTTCCATGCGGCCGCCGTGCACGGCGACCGCAGTGCGGCAGCCGCAACCTACTGCTACACATGTTTTTGAACGTACATGTTTCCTTCCAAGCGGCGGCCGGACACGTCAGCCGTGAACGACTGCGATCGTTGCGACTGTACTGCTCCAGAAGCAGTGTAGTCGCAGCCGCAAGAGAGTTTTCGTATTCCTCTGGGGTTATTACGTACCAAACTCGGTTGTATGACTCTGATTTTACATAATCTTTCATCAACTTGAAGATGTACTCAAACTGCACCTTGTTCAATCTGAAATATTTCCTAAATTTGACTTCATTCACGAGTAGATGTCGATTGATTAATGTAACAGAACATCCCTCTCCACGCCTTTTTTGAATATTGGATTTATATCCGCATTGCTCTTTTCTAAATCGATTCACTGCAGGATTTCCTCATTGCCATTTTCGTCCAATAACAAATAAAGTCGAAAAGATCATCACCATTGGCGAAAAACCGGCTCCGTCCGCCGTACACGACATCCGCATGGAAGAAACCATGAGATCGACCGGCTGACGCATCCGATCGACGCACTGCGACCGCCGTGCACGACGGCCGCATGGAAGGAACCGTACCTTAAGCATATAGTTTCTATCATCCCTGGTGTCATCATCTCAGCCCATCAGAAAATATGGTGAATTGATTTTACTCCTTATAGGATGCAACAAACAATGTATGAACATGAATAGTGCATTGAAAAAAATATGCCGCTTGACAAAATAAATGTGTCAATTGACAAATTAAATGTGTCAATTGACAGATTGAATGTGTCAATTGACAGATTAAATGTGTCAATTGACAGATTAAATGTGTCAATTGACAGATTAAATGTGTCAATTGATAGAATAAATCTGTCACATTTTCTCACTGAAAAACATAATAATGTTCACCAAAATATTGGCAAATTGTATAAAAACTCTCCATCTTCTTATTATAGCGGTATCGATTTTATCGCCATCAGTTCGTTTTCCATTATCATTTCTCCACTTAGTACGCATTGATTGGATGCAACAAACAACGTATGAACATGAATAGTGCTTTGAAAAAAAATCTGTCGCTTGACAAAATGGATGTGTCAATTGACAGATTAAATTTGTTAGTTGACAGATTGAATGTGTCAATTCACAGATTAAATGTGTCAATTGACAGATTAAATGTGTCAAATAACAGATTAAATCTGTCAATTGACAATTAAAATGTGTCAATTGAGATATTTTTTATTTTTCATTGGCACTAGTACGCCGTAGTAATTTATTAAGCTGTGCTATTGCTGTCAACAATATCAATACTAAGATTGTCAGACTCCAATGAATTTCGAGAATGAATCTGGTTTGATAATAACGTTTGTAAAGGACAGTAGTTGTTTCCTGTTGACAATATTCCTATTTTGCATATCTGCCATAACAATAACAAATCTGTAAGGAAACATTTTCGTTACTGAGAAACAAATTAATGTTCACCAAAATATTGCCATATTGGATAAAAACTCTCCATCTTCGCCGCTGATGTAGCAAAAATCGAATTAATTATCATTATTATTGCCCACGAAACATTTACAGGCACACTAGCGCTAAGTTCGTTTCGATTTTTACCCGTCTCTCATGGTGAGCTTTTTGTTATTGTTACCGGCTAAACGTGACACTATGCGGTGTAGCCATGACCAAACAAACAAAAGCCAGTCTACGGTGTGGTCCGACGACAAATGAAAGAGCGAAGACGGCTGGATTTTATTTCGTCTCGCCATCTTTCTTCAACGTTATAGTAGCGTACCAGTTGTCTGGATTGTGCGACTTGGTGCTGCTGAAGATTCGCCAACGGTCAAAAACATGCAGGTTTTTGAAAAATCAAAGACAGCGTGAGCAATCAAGAACATTTACTTTTCTTGATTCTGCATATTATTATTCACAATCGAACCATATCGTTTGGTCAAACTCTGTAATAGCTTAGAAATCAATCACTAGTTTTTGGTAACAATTTCTGAAAATGCTGTTTTTTGGCCGTAGGCGAATGTGGAATAACAATAAATGTATAATCCCAAAAATTTTGTTGTAAAGGAAGATTTAACAATATTCATGGTAATCTTATGAATGTTTATAACCAAATCAAAATTACTTTTAAATGAGCTTGAATATTTTCCCAAAATGAATTAATGATGTGTCATCCGCAAATAATTTGAGCTCTCCGCAAATTAAGATTAGATATTGAATTGAAATATATGAGAAATAATATAGGTCCAAGAATTGAACCTTGTGGTACACCACACGTAATATTCTCTATCAAACTTTTTTCATTCCCCATGCAAATATATTGTTTCCTCCTAAAATAATTTTGGAATCATTTATGTACAGGGTGTCCCAAATTCGAGCCTCATCATTGGGATCTCTGAAACCAGAAGAGATACGAGGTCGGTTAAATGGAGGCAAAGTTGCGCAATTTGGTGCTCATTGTAACGCCGCTTTCATATTTGAATAATTCCGAATACTTCCGAAGATTTTTGAAAAAAACCGATTATTCGCGATTTCATTTTTATTTTTTTGTGATTCTATTTGAATGGATATAACAAAATAAATTTCACATTCTCATTGCAACTTTTTCTGTTCTACAAGATGGTGTTATCCGATTTTCAAACAGACGTTTCGTATTTGAGCTGCCATCATCAACTTTGTTTTTTTTAAATACGGCCCTGGATTTTTTATTATGGATTTTAAAAGTTTCTAATGTCCCAAAACAAATGATGTATCGCATTTATTCTAAAAGTTTATATTAATAGCATTTTTTATAAGAACTCATGAGTTAGAGAGAGACAAAAATTAGATTTTTAATAGAGTTAAAACAAACGTTTTTTGCAATAACGCACTGCATAAAACTCAAAAACTAACATAAAAGTGGGTGGTTAATAAATAATATAATTGAAGTGTCTCATTATTCAAACTCTAGGCCCTAGGCTATATTTACAAAAATAATTGCATTTTATCAAAGTTTAAATTATCCAATATTTTGACAGTTCACTGTTCGTTCACTAATCGTTAACGCTTATTAAACGAAAATGACTCTTTCTAACGAAGAAAAACGAGACATGATAAGGATTTATTATATTTCGAATCGAAGTTCAAAAACGGCTTGTAAGCGCTATTTGTTGGAATATCCAGAAAGACGGCAGCCGCATTATAGTTATTTTGCTAATATTGATAATAATTTAGTTCAGTACGGAAGTTTTGTTGAGCCAAGGGTTGAATATGGAACACGAATCGATCCAGAAGAGGAACAAATTATCTTGAACACTGTAAGTTTGAAAACTGTTACAAAGTAGAAAGTAAAATGAATAATTTTAAATTATTTTTTAAGGCCAATAATAATCCTCGAGCTTCAGTTAGAGTTTTCTCAGAAGAAGTAGGATTACCGCGCGAATGAGAGTTTGGAGAACTTTAAATAAGCGTGGATATAAACCTTACAAAATCCATATTAGTCAAACACTAAGACCTGGCGATGCTGAGAGACGATTAGAATTTTGTAACTGGTTGCAAAATAAAATTAATGAAAATGATGACTTCCTAAATAAAACTATATGGACAGATGAATGCAGTTTTTCAACAGATGGACTATTTAACAGACATAACGAACACTATTGGTCAATAGAAAACCCAAGGCAGAATCAAGAACTAAGACCTCAGGGACGACAATCATTTAACGTATGGGTCGGTATGTGGCACAATAAAATTATCGGCCCGTTTTTTATTCAAGGAAAATTAAATTCCGATAGATATGCAGAATTAATAAGGACCAATATATTGGATTCCTTAATGGAAGAACCTTTGGGCGTATTACGTCAACTATGGTGGCAACAAGACGGTGCACCACCTCATAATGGGAGATGTGTTAAAAATGTATTAAATGAATTATTCCCTAATAAATGGATTGGAAACCAAGGTCCCGTACGTTGGCCAGCTAGAAGCCCCGACCTAAACCCTCTAGACTACTTTCTTTGGGGATTTCTCAAAAACCGTCTTTATCGAAACACGCCACAAAATCTAAGTATTACGACAAGACCTAATAAGGGAGATCAGGGCTATCCCTGCAAGGACCATTCAGCGTGCTATCCATAAACTTCACAGACTGACACGAAAATGCATTCAAGCAGGTGGATTACAATTTGAATATTTGCTTCAACTTTCATTGGGTATTCAATTTTATAGTTTTTGTTTGACTTTTTTTGCTATAATTAAAACATCATGCCTATTGTTGAACATCAATTTTTAGGAGCTTCTGAGGTCCTTAAAACAATGATGTATCGTTCTTTTTCGAAAAAATTATTTTAACGATGTCCTGCTAAGATCTTACCAAAAATCTATTCTCTGTCTCTCTCTAACACATAAGTTCTTATGGGAAATGCTCGTATAAACTTTTCGAATAAGTGCGATACATCATTTGTTTTGGGACATTAGAAGATTTTAAAATCCATAATAAAAAATCCAGGGCCGTATTTAAAAAAACAAAGTTGATGATGGCAGCTCAAATACGAAACGTCTGTTTGAAAAGTAGCAATGAGAATGTGAAATTTGTTTTGTTATATCTATTCAAATAGAGTCACAAAAAAATTAAAATAAAATCGCGAATTATTGGGTTTTTCCAAAAATCTCCGGAAGTATTCGGAATTTTTCAAATATGAAAGCGGCGTTTCAATGAGCTCCAAATTGCGCAACTTTGCCTCCATTTAACCGACCTCGTATCTCTTCTGGTTTCCGAGATCCCAATGATGAGGCTCGAATTTGAGACACCCTGTACAGTGTGAGCTACCATATCAAATGCTTTTGATAGATCCAGTGATACTAAACAGCATTGCAAGTTTTCATCTAGGTTTGGTTGATTTTTTGTGATCAATTCCAAGGCAGACTCAGTGTCGCTGGATATTCGGAAACCATATTGCCCATTATACAAAAAATGTATTTTATCAAGGTAATCCATTACTCTTCGGTTCATGATTTTCTCAATAATTTTGGATAAAACTGGTATTATTGATATACGAGGATGTATTGATATCTAGTTAGCCTAGACCAGTTCCCTGCATAAACAAAATATTGCGTTACCATAGCAACGAACAATAACTTATTAGAAGTGTCAGTAAAAAGTTTGACGTCAAAAAAGTAGACCAGAGTTACGCAATAAATTAAAAGAAACAATTTGTCTACAGAAATTGTGAAAATAGAAAAATTGGAGTATCGAGCCATCATGAAGTACCTGTATTTAAAAGGTTTAAGAGGTAAGCAGATTTACGAAGATATGCTTAATCAGGGCCGGCTCTAGGGTACTGAGCGCCCTCATGCAAGATTTTATTTGCGCCCTTATTATTCATTATATCGTAATACGAGGGCTGACAATAAAGTAAGGTCTCCAACGCTGCAACTTCGCCGGATCACGCGCTAGGCGAAATCTGGCAACACCGCCGTGTTCCTTGGTTCCCCCACTACCACTTTGCTGCTGGGTGAGGCTTCCCCGACCGCTCAGTCTTGGCTGAGCAGCCGTCAACGATGGAGGTACCACTCGCGTCCAAGTGCGAATTGCGTTCTGTAATACGTTTTTTGAGTGCGAAAAAGGTGACACCTATTGAAATCCATCGTCAACTAGTTGAAGTTTACGGGGAAAAGTGTATGGACATAAAAAACGTGCGTAAGTGGAGCCGCGAGTTCAATTCCGGGCGCACTAATGTTCACGACGAGGAGAGAAGTGGCCGACCGTCGGTCTCGGATGCGATTGTTCAAGCAGTGGAGGCAGAAATGCTCAAAAACCGCCGTGCGACAATTAGGGACTTGGAAGAGAAGCTTGGAGGAGTGTGTAGCAGCGAAACAATCCGTCATATCCTTGTGAACAAGTTGCAGTACCACAAAGTTTCTGCCCGATGGGTGCCGAAACAGCTGACCGAAGACCACATGAAGCGGCGCGTGGAATGTGCGACCAAAGTTGTGGCCCGTTTTGAAGAGGAAGGCGATGATTTTTTGGAAGGGTTTGTTACGGGGGATGAAACGTGGGCTCATCACTACACACCCGAAACAAAGGAGTCGTCCAAACAATGGCGCCATAGCGATTCTCCGAAACCCAAAAAGTTTAAGGCGACACTGTCAGCCGGCAAGGTGATGGCTACGGTGTTTTGGGATCGCCACGGGGTATTGTTGGTGGATTTCATGCCAAGGGGAACCACTATCAATGCAGCAAGGTACTGTGAGACCCTGGAAAAGCTTCGTCGTGCCATAAAAAACAAACGCCCGGGATTGCTGAGCAAAGGAGTGAAATTTACCACGACAACGCGCGCCCGCACACAGCCAACGTTACCCTTGACCTGCTCAAGACATTTGGCTGGGAAATCATCGATCACCCTCCCTATAGTCCCGACGTGGCCCCCAGTGACTACCACATGTTCCCCGACCTGAAAAAACATCTCGGAGGGAAGAAGTTTGATAGTGACGCGGAGGTTCAGAAAGAGGTCAACACCTGGCTGCGCGAGGCGGACGGAGAGTGGTATTCTGCCGGCATAGACAAGTTCATCGTGCGGATGCGCAAGGTGTTGGAAAAAAATGGCGATTATGTAGAAAAGTAGCCAAGACCTTGGCCTTTCCAACGGTGTATCGCTTTTTGTAAATAAATGTCATTTTGTATGAAAAAAAAAATTGGAGACCTTACTTTATTGTCAGCCCTCGTATGATATCACGTTAATGAACAGACATGAACAGACATAAATATTCATTTTTTAATTAAATAAAACTATATTCTCAAAATAAAAAATGTCTACCATTGGTCTCATATAGATTATAAGAACCAAGTTTATATCACAGAAGAGTTTCGAAGAGTTTATCAGAAGATTCTCTAAATACCAAATTTTTCTGTACCAAGAATTTTATTACTTGCATAATTCTTTCAATAACAGATTTCCAGTGTAAATATACGAAAGAACTCTCATGGAGTTTCAAAGTGTAGAACAAATTCTGCCAATCTAAATAACCTTCTTTGGAAATCAATTTGATTTTATTTTCCGTTCCTGGAAATAGTTTGCAACATAAACAATACACACTATCTGACCGATAAGAATCAACAAGTCAATATCTTTTAATTTCTTCAGAATTTGCTAAAGTTCGTGTGTAATATTATTTATTAAATTTTCTTCCTTTATCATCAATCCTATGTTTCGCCGAATTCTCTCGAAAGGGACCTTGCTTCACTAATATTTTTCTATATTTTATCGGTCAACTCCGGTTATTATGATGGGTGACGATAAATTTCCAAAGTTTGCAATATATAGACTACTCTCATCATTACTAAATGAGACAACCGGTTTTCGGTGGAATTCTTGGGATACCTCTTCCTAGTGATAAACTCTGAAAGCAACTTCCACTCCCCCCCTCATTTTTATACTCATGTGATGAGGACGTCATAATTTTTTTTCTCCATCTATTGTGAAAACATAAGATATGGATGAAATGGACTCTGCTGCAGTCCCAGTTTCTGTTTGAGAATTGTACGATTCGCCATTATCAGTGAATCTTTTCAGAAATTTTACCAGATTTCCTCTTTGTTTTTTTGATTCTAAGTCTCTAGAAACCCTTCGTTTTCGATTTTCACACCCCAACAATTTTTTTCTCATCATTTTGATAGATACATTAAATTCTGAAATGATTAGGAACTACCGTCAGCCATCCCAACGAGAAAATTAAATACTTATCAAATATTACCTTACATCGACACAGCTGCCAATTATTGTTCACCGCACAACTGTCTCTAACTATTCAAAAGCAAATTATACGATACCAATATTACCCATAAGGTCCAATGCAATAATTAAGAATAAAAAACAATGAATTATGGTTCAGGGCGCTAGGAGACTACTGACTAGATACAAGAAAACGTCGGTAATGAATTACCGAAATCGCCAGAGAAAGTTTCGAATATTATTCAAATATTTTAACTTATTTTGGCGCCCCTTAACAGGTGCGCCCTAATGCTGTGCATTAGCTGCATGATGCGTTCGGCCGGCCCTGTGCTTAATACCCTTGGTAATCAATGTCCTTCGTATGCGACTGTGAAAAATTGGACTGCAAGCTTCAAAGGAGGTAAATTTTCCATTAATAATAATAATAATAATAATAATATTTATTCATTTTCAATAACATCAATATACAGGAATATGAATGTATGGACTAATAAATAAATATTGAGTTTCCTACGAAGTACCGAAATACTTGTTTGTAGGTTTCTAAACAGCAGCACATATATCATGTTCGTAAATGTAAATATAAAAATGTAAAAATATAAGAAATATAACAATACAATACACAATGTACAATACACAATATTTTTGATGACTTTCTCATCGTATATATATGAGTGATTGACAACACTAGTTTTTGACTATATTAATTAATTGACTACATCTATAATATACCATTTATAAATATAAATTTAATTTTTTTTTTTTTTATTATTTTTTTTTTTTATTTTTTTTTTATTTTTTTTTTTATTTTTTTTTTTTTTTTTTTTTATTTTTATTTTTTTTTTCTTTTATGTTCAATTCATAATTATTATAATTATTATCTCATTTATCTATAATTCCATGGACCTTCAATCTTGGTATTTCTGAGACATACTTTTTCAGTTTTTTTTTGTAATGTTTTAATTGTGTCTCTAGTCTTAGGCTTTCTGGTAGATGATTAAAAATGCTTGGTCCCAAGTAACTGTAACATCTTTGACCAATCGATTTATGCATGAATGGAACCAGACACTGATTTTGTCCTCTGATATCGTGCCTGTAATATTTAGTTCTTAAATCATGTTTATTAATGTACTGATATATGGCAATGCTAATAAAAAATAATTGCTTAACGTCAAACACTTTTGTTTCTGAGTAAAGTTGGTCTGTTGGATATCGTGAATTTTTTTTATAAATTATTTTAAGTAACCGTTTTTGTATGACTTCAATTTTTGTTAAATATACATTTGATCCTCCTCCCCAACCTATAATACCATATGTAAGATGTGGTTCGAAAAGAGAGTGATATAGCATTCGCATATGTTTTTCTTCGAGTATATCTGAAAACTGTTTGATCTTATAGATTACACATCTCAGTTTTTTCATTAACTGATTTATGTGGTGATCCCATCTAAGATGGCTATCTAGAATGATTCCTAGGTATTTAATAGAATGTGTTTTTTTAATTTGTAGGTTACCTTGGAAGGATAGGTTGTCATAATTTGGCAAATGGTTTGTATAACTACAGAAAGGGACGTAGAAGGTTTTCTTTAAATTAATTGATAGTAATCTGTTATCGAACCATTTTTTAATTTGTGGAAGGTCGCTCTCTATTTTCGTTTTTAGATCAGTCCATGTTTTATCTTCATAGATTATGGCTGTATCGTCTGCGAAACTTATAACATGACCTCTGGTTTCAACGAGGAATATATTATTTAAGTAAATTGTGAAGAGCATTGGTCCCAGCACCGTCCCTTGAGGTACTCCACATGTAACAATTTGCTTTTCGCTATATGAGTCTTGTATTTTGACTTGTTGAGATCTGTTCGTAAGATATGAATTGAAGAGTGCATGTGCTTTACCTCTTACGCCTATCTCTTCTAGAGTTTTTAAGAGTAATTGGTGGTCGACAGTATCAAACGCCTTTGCTAGATCTAGGAACACGCCTATGCATGGTCTTTTTCCATCAACAGACTTGTATATTTTTTGTGTCAGTTCTAGTATAGCATCTTGAGTGGACCTGCCTTCCTGGAACCCAAATTGCCTTTCAGATAATATTTTGTGCTTCTTCATGAAGCTAATCAGCCTATTTTTGATAACTTTTTCAAGGATTTTGCTGAAATTTGATATAAGTGTAATTGGTCGGTAATTGGTTGTTTCGGTATTATCACCACTTTTGAAGATTGGTATAACAGTTGAGATCTTAAATAAAGTTGGAAAGTGGCCGACATTCAAGGTCTTGTTTATGATATGTACAAGTGGCTTTATGATGTATGGTGCTATTAATTTGATCAGTTCAGATTTTATCCCATCGGGGCCAGGAGATTTTTTATTTTTGAGTTCTAGAATAATATTCATAACTTCAGTTTCTTCTGTTGGAAAAAGGAAAATTGAGTTTTGATTTAATGTTCTATTCTCTTGGTAATGATTGTCTTGTTTGATTTTTGCTGATAACTGTTTAGCTATATTTATAAAAAAGTCATTAAAATGTTGTGCAATATTCTCAGGATCGTTGATTAAATCATTTCCTAATTTTACCTGGGAAATAGTTCCGATATTTTTGGTGTTTTTGAGCAGTTCATTTATGGTTTTCCATATACTTCTCGAATTGTTGTTTTCTGTTAACTTGTTTTTATAATATGTTACTTTGGCACTTTTGATCAGTTTACTAAGTATATTTTTGTACTGGTTATATTCGTTTTTCAAATTTTCATTGTTTGGTTCTCTCAGATGCTTCTTATATAATTTATTTTTGTTGTTTACCGATTTAACCAAAGACCCCGTTATCCATTCTTTTTTCCTGAAGTTTTTATTACTTATTTTAATGTATCGTTCTGAAATTTTTATGGCATTTTGAATAATATTCATGAATTTGCATACTGCCAGGTCCAAGTCCTCGCAGGAGAATATTTCTGACCAGTTTGTTTCACCAACTATATTTTTAAATTTTAGTTCATTTATTTGTCTACAAGTTCTTGGATTATTTCGTGTTTTACTGAGTCTGTTTGGGAGAACGATTTGTATAGCTGTAGTAAAGTGGTCTGTCACGCAGGTTTCTATTGTAGTAGATAATATTGTATCATAATCATTACTTTTAGAGTTCACAAAAATGTGATCTATACATGTAGCAGACGAGGGTCTTGTTATTGTGTTTATTGCAGAAATAAAGCCATATTCATTGAGAACGTTTAAGTAGTTTTGAGAGTCATTATCAGGATCAAGAAGATCAATGTTCATATCCCCTATAATTAAATTATATTTGAAATTATCTGTATTATTTTTTAAAATATTTTCCAGATCTTCCACAAATTCCTCTATATTTCGAATGGATGGTGATCTATATAATGAATTTATTATTATAATTTCGTCATTAATGACTGCCTTTATTTGGATTAATTTGCTATTGCTTATATCTAAAATTTTATGTGATCTATATAGTTCAGATTTGATGAATACTATGACACCGTCATTTCTATTTAATGTTCCAGAATTATAAATCGAAATGTAACCTGGTATTTTGAAAATGCTAATATCTGGTATCTGTAATGTCTCTGTGAATACAATACAATCAATACTATAATCTAATTCCGACAAAAAAATTTTGTATTCATCTAAATTCTTTGATAAACTTCTAATATTATTATGCATAATTTTAAAGTTAGAACATTGTTTATTAACATCAAAAACTTGTTTCACTTCGCTTGCATTTTTCAATTGGAAATTGTCTATCTTATCATAAAGGAAGTCTCTAATATAAGGATTCATTTTTTTGACTTACTGATGACTTTTTTTTTTTTTCAACATTTATTCTTCTTACTCCTTGTATATACTGGGCTAGGTTCAGTTCTATCTTTCTTTCTTTTCTTTGTTTTTTCTTTATTTTCTTTCTTCTCTTCTTCACTTCCACTAGTACTCTCACTCTCACTGGTGTCTTCCTGTGTATTTTCTTGGTGTTCACTATGGCTGTTTTTCCAAGTTATATCTTCCAGTTCTTCTATTGAGTAAGGCTTTCCATTTATTATTAGTTTCAGTCCTTTTATTTTCGCGTCGAAATTTTGTTTACGAGCCTGCTGCTGGTGATACTTAAGACTTTCAAAGTTTCTCTTTCCTCTTTAGTAAGGTCGTTCGAAATTGAGAATCCCTTTTTATTGAGTTCCTTTAGTTTATCTATACTATTATATAGGGACTTTTTTTTCAGGTATGTGACGAACTCTACTAATACTGGTGCCTTTTTTCCTTTTCCCAGTTTGTAGATATTCTGTATATTTTCTTCCTTGATGTTGGATTCTAGAGTTGTGTTCAGAATATCCTTAGTTTTGTTCAATAATTCTTTGTCTTCTCCTTCTTCAGTTTGAATACCAAAAACTACAATGTTATTCTTTTTGTTTTGTTTCTCGAGTTCTTCACACCTTTTCTTCAAATAATCTACTTCTTGATTTGCTTTGTTTAATGCTGTCTGCAATGAGTTCGTAGTATTTTTTATCTCTTTTTTGATTTCCTCCGTTTGCTTTTCATTGGCCTGCATCAACAATTCATATAATTGCTTCTGATCTTCAGGGAGTTTTGGTAGCTTCTCGGTCATATTTATTTCGCTGCCTTCTTTATTAAAATCATTCAGGTAGTCAGAGAATATTTTTTGATTTGGCAACCTTGTGTGTTATTGGGTTCCGCAGGATAGTGACTTCTTACTGCTACACTATAGGTCAAAGGTCACCTTCGCATATACTGCTATTGTTTTGGTCATAGATTTACAACAAGGACAAACCTGGAGTTTCTGACTTTTCCTTACACAGTGAATATAGGAACAGGTTGTTTCACTACACAGTTTTCCAACTTTTGTTTCCAATTCTTCCACTAAATTTACAGTTTTAATATCAGAGCCTAATTAATATTTACTAGTTCACGGCGTTGCCACCTCTACTCCATTGAAGATGATGACTGATCTGGAAGGCCAGTTTCTGTGTCAGTCCCCGAAAATATCGATGCAGTTCATGATATGATTTTAACAGACCGTTGAATTGGGCTAAAACGGATATCTGAAGCACTGAATATTTCATACGAACGCGTTCATCATATAGTTCACGTCAATTTGGACATGAGAAAAATTGCTGCAAAATGGATCCCCAAATGTTTGACCAAAAGCGTGCAAGGGTAGTAGCATCGTGTTCGATCTGTGTTCGATTTGAAAACGATGTAGACTTCTTAAACCGAATTGTTACTATGGATGAGACTTGGGTACATTTCTACGATCCAGAAACAAAGCAACAATCGATGGAATGGCGACACTTCCGTTCTCCAAGACGTAAGAAGTTTCGTCCAAAAATCTGCTGGAGAAGTTCTTGCTTCAGGTTTTTGGGATTGCCATGGAGTAATCATTTTTTGGATCGGGGTATAATAATAACTGGTAATTACTGACCACTCTACGGGAAAAAATTGAAGAGAAAAGACGCGGAAAGCTATCCAAAGGTGTTTTGTTTTTGCAGGACAACGCCCCTGCACACAAATCTCAAGTTGCCGTGCAAAAAATTCGTGATTTAGGGTTTGAATTACTAGAACACCCCCCTTATTCACCAGATATGGCTCCGTCCGACTATCATCTCTTTCCTCAACTGGAAAAAAGTTTAAAAGGTCGTAAATTTTCTTCCAACGAGGAGGTAATAAAAGCTGTGGAGGTCTGTTTTGCAGAGCAAGAACAAACATTTTTTTTGAAAGGTCCAGAGACGTTGCAGGTTCGCTGTAATAAATATGTCCAATTAAGAGGAGAATATGTTGAGTAATAAAATATTTTGACATTGAAATTTTGTTTGGTTCTATAGTAGGCTAAAAATCTTTCAATATGTCTTCGTATTTTCCCATGTAACTCAACACATTTCACCCCATTTCGTAATCGTCAAGATTCCTCACACACGATGAACTCGGATTGTGCCCTCTTATCAGCTCTCACAGTTGATGAACCGTTCTCCAATTAAAAATTCCCCGTGCCGGTATTGAATGTCATATTTCAAGGACTTCTGCGGCCACGAGTAAAACGTCCAAGTCTGAACTCGGCGATTATTCTCACGAAATGTTAATACGAATTTTTGAATTGTCGACAATGTGGAAGACCTTGTATAGTACGAGTTTGTGTATCTGACTGTGAATAAAAATTAATTTGTCTTAGGATTTCTCGAACTAAACGTAGTGGAGGTACTTATTGATTTATTGTAAAGATTCCGAAACTATTGACAGTGGCGTTACTGTAAAGTACAAATCTTATCTCAGCAAAAATTTCTGATCATGAAGCCGTCCACTGTAATGTCAGAGTTTTCTGCGAAAATGTTGAACGTAAATTTAAACATGGAAGACTATTCAGCAAAATCAATTATGATGAATTTTACACCAAATGTCTGAGCAAAGAATGGATTGCGGTTTGTACTCCAACGATCCTTTCCTTTCTTTTTATATTATACTTACTGACTGTTTTGAATCCTCCTTTCCTATTCACAAAATAAGAAACAAAAATAAAAACAAAAAAGTCCGTTAACTAAAGGAATCCGAACATCTGCAAGAAATCTGAGAAGCCTAGAAAATACTCTAATGATACTGCCTTTCATAACCATTACATTAAATATAGAAGAATTTATAGAGTTGTTGTTAGGGCTGCCAAAAAGAATTATTTCCGCAACAGTATATCTAAAAGTAATAACACTATCAAAGAAAGTTGGCGAGTTGTAAATGAGTTTGGAGGAAAAAATAACATCAAATCAAATGAAACACCGGATTCCAATACACTCAATGAATTTTACTGTTGCATACTCGAGAGACTAAATGAAACTATCAAAGATTTTGTTTTTGTTTTTACGAATCTCCCAGGTTTTCGGAGAAAACCCCTCAAAAGCAGAGCTTGTGCGAGCAAGGGAGATCTGGGACCTACAGTTTAAATAAAAGTGGAATCCAAACCACTTCAGCTCAGTGACACACGACCGGGGATCGAACCCGGACCGTCTGGGTGGAAGTCAAACACCTCGACCACTTCGTTATAGATGCTGCAGACCACTGGTTTATCTAACCTTATTAAGAGATAGATATTTATTTAAATAGGAATCCTAATATACATATGAGAGATATAATATAATATAAAAAAATAATGTAAAAAAATTAAAAAAGACGTAGTGTATATCAAAGCATACAAATAGTACTTTCTCGTAGTACGTAGGTACTAAGATAAGTTACATCACCAATTATAATATAAATCCAAGTTTAAAACATTATAATACATGAAGAATCATTTTAAAATTTTACTACATATTTATGTATTATTCATATTTAAAAAATAATACCCAGATCAAACAGTTTAAAATATTAATATTGCACGAGAAAAAGAAGACAAATAACAATCAAACATATTTATACTTATACAGGGCAATTCAAATTCGACCCCCACCATTGAGATCTCCTAAACTACAGGAGATACGTCGAGGCTTAAATTGGGGCAAAGTTGCGTATTCTGGTGCTTAACAAAATACTGTTTTGAAACTTGGAAAATTCCGAGTATTTCCGGAAATATCGAGAAAAAACTGAAAATCGGAATTTTCGTTTTTATTTTTTTCTATCGTTATTTGACAACATAGCTCAAAACCAAAAGTACACTTTCATTGATACTTTTTTTCAGCTACACGTTTTCATGTTCAGACTTACTCTCCGACGTTTCTTCTTCTGGCATTCATCATCAACTTTTTTTCTGTTATGGGCGCCATATTGTTTTTTTTATACAGAAAAATAGTGATTCTCATTCTGATTTCATTGATGTATAATTTGTTATGATTTGCACTTCTGAAACCACAGATATTAAAAAAAAAACAACTTCATCTGAGATGGTCATGTCTCCATCGAAAAATTTTGTTTAATAAACACTAGTTGTCAGAACTCATTAAAAATCATAAGTTTGCACGAATACTTCAGTCGAAATGTCCTCATTCTCAAATGAAGAAAAACGAGATATGTTGAAACTTTATTATAAATTTGATAGGAATAGTACGAAAACAGCACAAATTTATTTTGAGTTATATCCGGAAAGATAACAGCCGGATAGAACTTTATTCGGAATTTTGGGCAAACACTTGGCTGAGTACGGTGCGTTTCAAAAAACAAGAATGAAATCATAAGCTTGTAAAAAATGCACAAAAAGTATTACAACAAGTGTTCGAAATAATGGTCTTTCTCTTGAATACATAACCGAGCTCGTCGTCTCAAATTAAGAACAGCCCTAACAATATCCCTTCTTCTGATACACCTGAATTGCGTGATGATATTGTCTCTAAGTTCATCTACTGTGTCATATTCTTGCTTTCCATAGATTCTGTTCTTTAAAGTGCCCCACAAGAAAGTATCCAAAACTGTAAGGTCAGGTGACCTTGCCGGCCACCTCACTGGTCCAGAATTTCCTAACCACCTATTAGGAAATCTCTGGTGTAAATATTCGCAAACTGCTCTTTTCTTTTATTGTGTGGAGGAGCCCCGTCATGCTGAAACCAGCAGCTGTTATAATTAACAAGGGGAAACGTATCCATATATTCTTCGAATTCGTTTCTTAAGAACCGAAGATAGGTTTCCCCGTTCAAAGTATTAGAGAAGAAATGAGGTCCAAGTATTCGGTCGTCATAAATTCCAGCCCACACATTCAAACGAAACCGAACTTGTGGTCTGACTTCTCTGAAGTGTCGTGGATTATTTTCACACCAAATGTGCTCATTATTTCTATTAAAAACACCACAGTTCGAAAAAGTACTTTCGTCGGTCCAAATAATGTTTTTCAAGAAGTTTGTAGGGTCTACCCTATTCGAGAGCCAGCTACAAAATTCCATCTTTCTCTCAGGATCACCTGGATGTAATTTTTGTGAAATATGTATCTTATAACATTTCAAACCACTTTTTTTGAATTCCCACTAAACGCTCGTCTGTGGCACATCCATTTCTGCCGAGACTTGATGTGTTGATATGGAAGAATCTGCATTTATCTAAAAAAGTACCAAAAATAATTATACTTCTTCGAATATGGAATGAACAATTATTTTACCTCGGCTAATAAGTTACGTCTAATATTTTGTTCCATTCTGCTTCCATATTTCATTCTTGGTTTTTTAAACGCACCGTACTCAGCCAAGTGTTTGTCCAAAATTCGGAATAATTTTCTATCCGGCTGTTGTCTCTCCGGATATAATTCAAAATAAATTTGTGCTGTTTTCGTACTATTCCTATAAAATTTATAATAAAGTTTCAACATATCTCGTTTTTCTTCATTTGAGAATGAGGACATTTCGACTGAAGTATTTGTGCAAACTTATGATGTTTAATGAGTTCTGACATTTATCGATGGAGTCATGACCATCTCAGATGAAGTTGTTTTTTTTTCAATATCTGTGGTTTCAGAAGTGCAAATCAATGAAATCAGAATGGGAATCACTATTTTTCTGTATAAAAAAACAACATAACTGCGCCCATAACTGAAAAAAAAGTTGATGATGAATGCCAGAAGACGAAACGTCGGATAGTAAATCTGAACATGAAAACGTGTAGCTGAAAAAAAGTATCAATGAAAATGTACTTTTGGTTTTGAGCTATGTTGTCAAATAACGATAGAAAAAAATAATAACGAAATTTCCGATTTTCAGTTTTTTCCCGATATTTGCGGAAATACTCGGAATTTTCTAAGTTTCAAAACAGTACTTTGTTAAGCACCAGAATACGAAACTTTGAACCAATTTAAGCTTCGACGTATCTCCAGTAGTTTAGGAGATCCCAATGGTGGGGGTCGAATTTAAATTGCCCTGTATATATATCTGTACCTCAGAGGTAAAGTGTATTAAGTCACACAATTCATTTTTTTCAGGATGAGAGAAACAAGTTCTGAACACACAAATAATCATAATTATTTATTTCATTTAATAACTGATTTTTATGAAAGTTGGACAAAACTCTTAGGATATTGATATCTACGATATCTTGGATTTTTTTAGAAATAAAAATGCCCTTTAATGATTTTTGGGGACTTAATACACTTCACCATCGACTGACTTTGGACAATTGTGTGACTTGGTACTTCTTCAGTGAAATAAAAAACTATAAAAAATGCAGAAAAATTTATTCAAAATAAATTAACACAAAAATAAATTGAATCTGTGGATATTCACTCGGATTCTCATTCATCTTCATCAACTGTATCCGCCTGTGGAAGATTCGTGTAAAATGGATGGAATATCTTTGGTACCCACTTCAATAAATTTTGTAAATGTTTGTACTTTTTCGAACTAATTGGCTTTGAAGTTGCTGAAACCAATGGTATTTCATCTGGGAAGTGTGCATTACGAGAAACACGGGAAAAATCAATGATATCGTAGTCTGTGCTAAAATCCGTTTTATAAAATAGTTTGCCCATTTCCTCATTGCGCACCTGAATTTCGACTATCTCAGATATTTTGAAATTTTTTCCATTCTCAGTCTTCTTCTTCGAGATAAATGGAGCATTTTGGCCTTCAATTAATGACTTGAAATTTTTGAAATCCGATGTTTCCATACTTATGACATTGAAAGGCCTTTTGTGACTTGCCAATCTCACCAACTGTTGCCAATCCCAGGGAGTCATAATTTGGAATTGATCCATTCTTTTTTTCTCCCTCTCAATTAATGAATGGTCACTATCAACTTATAGGTGCGTGTGTCATCTCAGAAGAAATTTATGACTGATTGTTTTTAGAGTAGGAACGTTTCGCAAAATAGTGAAGTACGCTAATACAGCATTCATATTCCTATTTTGTGATGGACAATTATCAGACCATATAATTAAGTGTTCTACATTGCTTGGTAAGGTTGTCGTTACCCATTTGAGAAGGCACGACGCCATCTCGTTTCCCCCTCTTCCAGCAATACTCTCATCCCACATACAACATGTTGTCTGGTTTGCAGAAGAATCTCTGATTGTATAATTGAAGGTCCATAACTTCAAGGAATAAAATGATTGTGCATTTGTAAGCATTGGGGTTGGCAAACATTTTTCCAAATCAACCATCACCACTTTCATTTTTTTTTGTGACTTAGCATTCTCTTTGTCAATTCTTTTCAATGCATACCTGGAACTTGCTTCATTCAAATGCCCGTCATATTCTTTCTGTACTCTTTCTCTTTCTGAGATTGTGGATGAGTCTTTGAGTTGAATCAAGAATGAATCACATTGATCACATGTGTCATTAGATGGTAACTTGAATGAGTAGTTGAACTCACTTTTGAAAATGTCTGAGTATATCCACTGTTTTGGTATATCATCTTCAGGAATATTTTGTTCAATGCAGTCCTGTTTATAAAGGTCATACATACGCGATATATTCAACTGATTTCCTAGGTACTTCTTGCTTGTCCTTTCTCTGCTATAATGTGACTCAATTATTGGAAATTTCAAAATGTGGTTTCTAATACTCTGTTTTGCTTCAACAGATATTTTATTTGGGGGCTCTTTTCTGCCACGTTGGTCTTGGGACACCATTCCCCCTTGAGATTTTTTTGTCAATGCTGTTCTGACAAAGGTTTGAGAGATTCCTAAAGTACTTAAGAAAAATTTTTTACAGACGTCAGTGTGCAAATTATCGATTGTGAAACAATAAACGTGAGAGAATTGTCTCTTCTGAAGCCTTTCACCTGATCTCTCACGTCTTCTTTTAATTGGAATCATTCTCACAGAAGATGCGACAAACTGTCTTTTATGGTCTATATTTTTTGACTGTGACCAGAATCCATCAAATATTTTCTGACGCTCAACATCGGGAATCTTTGTGTTACATTTATATCTACAACTGACTTTGCATGGACTACCCATTCGTTTTGCCCTCATCAAAGTTTTTCTCTTAGTAATGTACTCCTCCCCTGCTAAACGTTTTTGTTTTCGAATTGTACATTTCCATTTATCTTTATTTTGTTTACGTTTTTTCCATTTCCAAGCACTTCCGAAACATTTTCCCCAGTTTCAATAATACTTTCAAACCCCACATCAGCCTCGCCTTCCTCTTCCTGTTTACTCTCCCCACTTTCATCAGATGATTCAGATTCCTCCACTTCATAATCACGATCCTTCATACTATCATCCGAATTTTCGTAATGACTTCCATCGATTTCATCGTTATGATCTTTGCTTGTTGATGCTCCATGAAAATGAGTATTCTTTATATTTAAACAATTGTCATTATCAATCACCGGGCATGACGAATCCTGAATGGTTTCTAACATATTATTTGTGAAATCTACATTTTCTAGTTGGGCCAAATTATAACTTGTACCAGCAATAGCATCCCCATTTTCAAATCCTGAAAAAATCAAAAGTTATTGGGTATAACCCTCAAAATGTTCTGCAACCGTAGACACGTGTTTCGAGCTTAAGCTCTCATCAGTACGGTAAAATCAAGTGCGAAGATGTACAACACTTGGATGTAAAAATAGAAACAAAGGAAGTCAACAACAGGAAGCCAACAACACATTTGTGGCTTCGGTTAGAAGACCTTGTGCTTACAAGGCAACAACTAATGTCGCCACGGAGGCAGCTATAGCTACCAGTGTGACAATCCTATCCTGGAAAATACAAAAAAGGATGGATATAGCGAGGGGCAATATATGAAAATATAAGTAGAAAAGTTATTGGGTATAACCCTCAAAATGTTCTGCAACCGTAGACACGTGTTTCGAGCTTAAGCTCTCATCAGTACGTTAAAATCAAGTGCGAAGGTGTACAACACTTGGATGTAAAAATAGAAACAACAGGAAGCCAACCACACATTTGTGGCTTCGGTTATAAGACCTTGTGCTTACAAGGCAACAACTAACGTCGCCACGGAGGCAGCTATAGCTACCAGCGTGACAATCCTACCCTGGAAAATACAAATAAGGATGGATATAGCGAGGTGCAATATATGAAAATATAAGTAGAAAAGTTATTGGGTATAACCCTCAAAATGTTCTGCAACCGTAGACACGTGTTTCGAGCTTAAGCTCTCATCAGTACGGTAAAATCAAGTGCGAAGATGCACAACACTTGGATGTAAAAATAGAAACAAAGGAAGTCAACAACAGGAAGCCAACCACACATTTGTGGCTTCGGTTAGAAGACCTTGTGCTTACAAGGCAACAACTAACGTCGCCACGGAGGCAGCTATAGCTACCAGCGTGACAATCCTACCCTGGAAAATACAAATTCAAATACAAATGTGTCTTCGCACTTGATTTTACCGTACTGATGAGAGCTTAAACTCGAAACACATGTGTACGGTTGCACAACAATTTGAGGGCTATACCCAATAATTTTTCTATTTCTATAGTTATATACAGATATTTTATTATATTTTAGAAAAAAAAGTGACATGTTCTACACCCGTATGGGTATTGGTAAAAAGAACTAATAAAGACTCTCTCTCTCTAAGTGTCACTTGGAAACACCCCGTATATACATCATCTGCGTATCCAGTATTGCCCACACTCTATAAACGGCACATCATAGCATTTACGTTCACAGTAATATACGGCGTGTCCGGTCTTTGAAATGTCCCGAATCTTAGGAAAATATCCAGACCCGGCAACACCGCAAGCGAGCAGCAGACTCAACACTACCAGCTCATGTATAATGAATGAAATAGGTGTCGACGTGGAGGGGAGGAAACTCTGCATGGACAACTGATGAATGAACGAAGAATATTCATGAATATAGTCACGTATCGTACCTCAGCTCTGGTGACGATTCGTTCAAATATCTAATGTATGCAAAAGTCGCCAGAAGGAAATAACATTGAGATATTTGAATGTCCGACGAAACTTCTAATACAGGGTTCGTCGATAATTTGATTGGAGAAAATAGACATCAAACTATAACAACGTTAGGACGTTGTCGGGGTTTAAAAGCCTCTACCTAGTATCGGGGAGAGTCCCCAACAAATATACAGGGTTCCAAGCAATATTTGAAGACAATTTTACGATATTTTCGGGTCATTGGATGTTTTGTTCAATGAACATCGGGCAAATGATAACATGTCGATATGTCATTGATTTTCTTGTTGAGTAGACTAATTAAAAAGACCTGAAACATAATGATATTGACAATTTAATTCATGCACTAAAAATGCCATATCCCGCGGTGTTTTGTCATTATGACAGCGAAAAAAGTTTGCCCTAACTTTTCCAGCGACAAAACGGAACCTAACTTTTGAAAGTATGACAACCAGCATTGTAAACAAATTTTTAATGACGTTATGTCAATTTTTCTCAAACTTGTCGCGATTTGAACAGTCTCGAGTGGAGAAATTGAAGAAGTCATCAATAATAATGTGCCTCGCAATACTGTGAATTCAATTACGTCAATGTTTTGTTTGGAAAAAAAAATATGAACTCATTGCAGTTAACTTCCACAGAAGAGTTAGCTTCTATTTTATGTGACTGGGCATTCAACATGAAGAAGAACAATGGAGAAGACTATAAAGATAGTGCAGTCAAATCGATTTGGAACACTTCAGCAAAAATGTTACAAGAGAAGTACTTCAAAGATTTAATCCGTTCACGGACATACAGTTTCAGAAAGCGAGAATTTTGCAAGCAATCCCAGAAAAAAAGAAGGTGAGTTCTAAGGCTCTCACAAAACAAGAAATTTTTTAAATGGCACTGTTCTGGAGTGAAGAAGAACCTGTAGGCCTTCAAAGAAAATTTTATCATATTGCTCCCTATGAATTGGCTTGCAGAGGTGGAGAAGCAGCAAATTGTAAGGTATTCTATCTCAAAATCGAGACAAACATCCGTGGAAGAGAGACCGGGAGAGTTGAATATAACCCAGTGTTTTCGAAGACAGTACAAGGTGGAAATCAGAAGTTGGCCGACAGTAAATGGTTGGTAGGAAACACTGAAGAAGATTGTGTATGTCCAGTAAAATTGTTTAATCAAATTATGGGAAGACGGGGAAACCATATCACATGTGATCTTTTTCTCCAAATCCTTTCTGGCAAAAACCAAACATGTGCCCTATATGACACTGACATTTATGAGCTGAAACAGGTGATTGTTTCCATTGGAAAAAAGACGTCATCTGGTTATGATGACATTTCAGCAAACATTTTAAAAAATATCCCAGATAATACGTTAGAAATTTTATCAAAAATGATTAATTTATCATTTGAATCAGGAAGGTTTCCTGATTTTCTGAAGGTGTCCTTGGTAATACCACTACATAAAGGTGGAAATCTGGACGACCCTTCGAATTATCAGCCTATTTCCCTCATTCCCATATTAGGAAAGCTTATAGAAAAACTAGTGAAAATAAGGATAACTACATTTTTGACGAAACATAAAATCATTAGCAAAGAACAGTTCGGCTTTCAAAGTGGCAAAGGCACTAATGATGCAATTTACACATTTATGGAAAAAGTTTATACTGAAATCAATATTGGGGAGGTTCCTGCTGCAGTGTTTTGTGACTTTTCGAAGGCTTTCGACTGTGTGGATCACGAAATACTGTTGCAGAAGCTTCCCTACTATGGCTTCAGAGGAGTGATACTGAGCTGGTTTAGCTCATATTTGGCGGCTCGCAGTCAGATGGTGAAAACCAACCGTCGCTCAGAAATTGCGAAAATATATAGTGGTGTGCTTCAGGGTTCAATACTAGGGCCAACATTATTTCTTTTGTACATTAACGATTTGACAAGTATAAATATCTCAGGAAAATTCACACTATTTGCGGACGATACTACTATTTTTTGGCACTCTGACAATGCAAATGATTTAACTAGAATCATATCTAGTGATATGAAAAAAGTAAAGACTTAGTGTGATTCAAATCGACTTTCACTCAATATCTCGAAAACCAATATAGTAACTTTCAGATGTGAGCTTGACAATATACCGATTGGGAATGATATCATTGAAAACAAAAGCAGTTTAAAATTTTTAGGAGTGCATATCGACCGTAAGTTAAAATTTTAAGACCATGTTCGTGCCTTGTGTAACAAAGTGTCTTCTGGCTATTATGCAGTCAGATTAGTCGCAAATGAGCTGAGTTAATCAGGAGCCAAGACTGTTTATTTTTCTCTGGTGGAATCCCACCTGAGATATGGAATTCCATTTTCGGGCATATGTAGTGGATATATAATACAAAATGATTTAATTTTGCAAAAACGAGCCATGAGATATATGTGCCATTCGAAGCGAAGAGACTCTTGTAGACTCCTTTTCACCGCTCATGGAATTCTAACAGTGATTTCTATCTTTATAATGGAAACAGTGTATTTAATCAAAAAGCATTTGACTCAATTCCAATCTTCTCCATCCTATTATGTGACAAGGTAATCCAGCAACATTAAATTGCCAATATCAATGACATCTGTCATAAAGGATTCCATTGTTTATAATGGTCTTGAAATGTTCAACCATCTGCCAAATGATATAAAAGAAACAAAATCTGTATGTACAATGCTTTAGGAAGGCTGTGAAATGTTTTCTACGTAATAGACCTCATTATAATATAGAAGAATTTTTTAATGATAATTTTTAAATTTTCTTTCGAATGTATTTTGTACCTACGACTTACATTTTTTATACTTATGTGAAGTGTCTATATAGGTTAAGTCAAACTTTTTTGTTTTATTTGTATTTTGCACGACTTATATGTTTTTATACATACAAACTAACTTCAATCCAAACTCCATTACTTTAAATGTTTTTTGGACCATTTATATATTTTTAGATAAATATGTACAAAGTGATTTTTATTTTTCTTAGCTTAGGTTAAGTGAAACTTTGTCAACAAGATCATTCTTATGACAATAAAATTTCTCTCTCTCAAATTCGAAAGGATGGTATGAGAATTCTCCTATTTGGATAAATGAAATATCCAAATGGTCCAAATCCTCGACGAAAAATATTGGATTTGATGTCAAGCGGGTGAAAATTACGAGACATAGCAACCCATCGTCATTTAAACCGTACCGAACCGTCATTTAAAACTGCCAGAAAAAATTACTCGTCCTACAGACTCGTAATTTTTCCAGGGGCACTTTTTTCGTTAAATTGCCAGGCAACAAAATTCTCATTAATACATGTCAAGTTTATTTCGACAAAAAAAGCTCTCGTGTAATTATAAGTGAGAACAGCGCACAAGTGTATTTTTTTAAAACAATCTTTTAACACAAAAGCGATAAGATTTAGAATCTGTTACTCACAGAAAAACCTACGTCACACATCTAGAGGTTCAGCTAGAGCTACATATGATTTGAATTTTTATTCCGACTCAATGATATGAAAGGATAATTTCAATTTCTCACTATGTGTGATAAATTATATCGATTACGAAAACGCAATTAAAAAACATTAAAGCCAAATAAGTTGACTGGAGTGGATGGTATGCCTTTATATGCGCTTAAATCTTGTAGCGAATGTTTAAAACGGCCGCTTATTCATATTTACAATCTCATCATGTCATCTGATATCAATTTACACTAATTTCCAAAAAGCGTGTGACCAAGTTGATCATGATGTATTATTGCAGAAGCTGGGTAGGTTTGGCTTGTCTAATAGGTAGTACGTTTATTTTAATTAAAAGCTATTTACAAAACAGATACCTAATTGTTAAACAAAACGGTTTCCATCCAGACAGAATTGAGGCATTATCAGGAGTTCCACAGGGATCCGACTTGGGGCCACTTTTTTTAAATTATATTCATCAACGATTTACCTGATATTCTCGAATATTCTGAGTGTCTCATGTTTGCAGATGACTTAAAAATATTCAAACGTGTTCGGACAGTCAGGGACTGCGTTTTGTTGCAAAAAGATATGGATAAATTGATTGGGTGGTATGGTATGAATAAACTTTTATTTAGTTACACATTAAGTGAAGAACCCATTGAAAGATCAGATGAGGTAAAAGATCTTGCTGTCGTCTATGACCACTTATTTTCATTTAATAAGCACTTCAGGAATGTAACTAGCCAGCAGGATATATTATCCGTCAAGCATCAGACTTCAAAAATACAGGTACGCTTAAACTTTTACATTAAAGCCTAATTAGAAGTAAATTTGAATTTAGATCACTGGCATGGCTGGGAGAAAGTCAAACAACGCTTAGTCAACTCGAAAAGATACAAAATACATTTTTAAGGTTTCTACGAGGATATATTGAAAAAATCTTAGCCTACTATAGAACCAAACAAAATTTCAATGTCAAAATATTTTATTACTCAACATATTCGCCTCTTAATTGGATACATTTATTACAGCGAGTCTGTATCGTCTCTAGACCTTTCAAAAAAAAATTTTCTTCTTGCTCTGCAACCAGACCTCCACAGCTTTTATTACCTCCTCGTTGGAAGAAAATTTACCACCTTTTAAATTTTTTTTTCAGTTGAGTAAATAGATGATAGTCGGATGGAGCCAAATCTGGTGAATAAGGGGGGTGTTCTAGTAATTCAAACCCTAAAACGAATTTTTTGCATGACAACATGAGATTTGTGTGCAGGGGCGTTGTCCTGCAAAAACAAAACACCTTTGGATAGCTTTCCGCGTCTTTTTTCTTTAATTTTTTCCGTAGAGTGGTCAGTAATGTCGAATGGTAATCTCCAGTTATTGTTCTACCCTTATCCAAAAATTCAATCATGATTACTCCATGGCAATCCCAAAAAACTGAAGAAAGAACTTTTCCAGCAGATTTTTGGACACGAAACTTCTTAGGTCTTGGAGAACGGGAGTGTCGCCATTCCATCGATTGTTGCTTTGTTTCTGGATCGTAGAAATGTACCCAAGTCTCTTCCATAGTAACAATTCGGTTTAAGAAGTCTACATCGTTTTCAAATCGAGCACAGATCGAACGCGATGCTACTACCCTTGCACGCTTTTGGTCAACATTCAAACATTTGGGAATCCATTTCGCAGCAATTTTTCTCATGTCCCAATTGACGTGAACTATATGATGAACATATTCGTATGAAATATTCAATGCTTCAGATATCTGTTTTAGCCCAATTCGACGGTCTGTTAAAATCATGTCATGAACTGCATCGATATTTTCGGGGACTGACCAGAAACTGGCCTTCCCGATCGGTCATCACCTTCAATGGAAAATTTACCTCTTTTGAAGCTTGCAGTCCAATTTGTCACGGTCGCATACGAAGGACATTGATCACCAAGGGCATTATGCTTATCTTCGTAAATCTGCTTACCTCTTAACCCTTTTAAATACAGGTACTTGATGATGGCTCGATAAGTACTCCAATTTTTCGATTTTCACAATTTCGGTGGACATATTTTTTCTTTTAATTCATTGTGTAACTATGGTTTACTTTTTTGACGTCAAACTTTACACTGACACTTCTAATAAGTTATTGTTCGTTGCTATGGTAACGCAATATTTTGTTTATGTAGTGAACTGGTCTAGGCTAACTAGATATCAATACATCCTCGTATATTTCAAAAAACATCACAAATATCCTGACTATCGTGTAGTAAGAGATATTAGTTTAAAATTTTATCGCTAGAGAATCGCTTTAATCTGTGTCCTTTGTTATTCCTTTAAAAATAATTGATAACAAGATTGACTTTTCAGAACTCCTATCTCTGATACGATGTAATCTCCCTCCTAGAAGAACTCGTTCCAATGATAGTCTCGGTAACCTTCTCAAGATCTCCTCTTGTGACCATGTTTAGGCAGGCAACCGAATTCCATGTTTTTATAGATTTGAACTGGACACAGCCTCATTGAAAACATTTAAAATGCAATATTGAAACGTATTCTTGATCTATCAATATGTACTAGCCCCGAATGTAAATATAAAAATACCAATCATTTACTTATGCGTTACCTATTCAAATTTATTACTGATATGCATTATTGTATTAAAAATTTAATTTGTATTTGTACTAAGTTTCTGATTAATGAATTGTCGTAGGTAATACCACAAGTGTATCGGTGATTATCGAAATAGCAGTTCCTTTGAATTTGAGAATCAAATTATGTTGCTTGGCAACCACACGAGCGCTTGCGCGAGTGTGATTGCCTAAAGCAACATAATTTTATTCGAAACCGAGAAGGAATTAACGATAATCGCCGATAACACGAGTTGTATTTGTTAAGATTATTTCATGAATAAAATCGAAACCATCTTTATTTATTTACTATTCAATTAAACTAGGAACATTAATCCCGCATTTAGTTCTGAAATTATGCAACAAAACATTTGCTTGATATTTCAAACATCCCTCTATTTCAGTTACCAATGACAGAGCGCGTCATTCGTAGTTTCGTCATTGCATGTCTAGTCTATTGCTTCTCGCTCGAGGTTATGTTTTGATAACATTTTGATTTAGTGATTTGATTAATCAACGAGTATGCAAAATTTGTCGAAAATTGTGAAGTTGATATGAATTAGTAGTGAGTGCTTATTTAGTTTTGGTCAAAGTTTGGTATTGTGTCATTATAGCAGCTTGCCAGTGGTAAGTTCGTGTTTTGATAATAACCAATCAGGAATCGAACTACAAAATCGAAAACACATCATATACATATCCAGTAGCCAATCAAGAGTCGAACTACAAAATCGAAAACATGATGTTTTCATTTATCAACACAAAAATTTCAACCAATCATAACGCGCTATTTTAGCATAAGTGAAATAATCCATGTAATTATATTGTAAAATCTGTTTGGATAATAAATAAACAAATAAGTATAGAAATTTTCTTCAGTGCATTTTAATAAAAGCTAGTCTTTCAAAAAATGTTTTACCTGATTTTATTTAAAACTTTTTATTTCTCAATTAATTTGTATAGGAGCCATTATCTTGGATTTTTTAATGTTAACATATCTCACATTACAAACATATCTATTATTCAATAAAAAATCTAAACGTGGACAGAATTTTCCATGGTTGGTGTCCAATATCTGTTTACAAGGTTCTAGTTTTGGTGTTTTCTGCGTTGTCGAAGGTATGAAGTAAGAGGATCACATAAATAGAAACCCTTAGAGCGTTTTCACACACACCGGCAAAACCGGTGCCGGTGACGGTGCCGATACCGAGTGCAATGTAATCAAATTCTAATTTTCACACGTAGCCCGGTCCGACCTATTTGCCGGTACGGCCGCCGATTCCGATTTATGCAGCCGGCGGAGATCTCGACAATCGGAAGACGGATCGGTCTCCGATTTGTCGGTTTCAGTGATTTCTTATGTACGTTTACATTAAGTTTACATTAAGTTCATGAATTACTTTCACTTTATATTGGTGCCACTCATTCTATTTTAGTCATTTTAAAACAGACGTTTGACACATTGATTGCTCCAATAGGTGCGTTCGGTTTTTACATATGTGTTCACTCGTTTTCCTCTTACAACTCTGCTGAATCTGCTCCGCGTTAATTAATCACCGAGGGCGAGCAGAAGGTGATCTATTTGCTCTCAGTATGGCGAACGGATTTGAACCTTGTCAGTTGTCGCTTTATGATTGTTGTGATTTGCAAACTTCCGAACTTATAGTGAATATACTGCATATTTTTATGTAACTAAATACCAGAAAAATTAGGAAAGTTGTCGCAAAAATTGTCTCGATTACCGCGGTGATCACGTGGTACACATCGAGATCTGCTCGCTCGGTTCGGAATTCCATTAACCGAACTCAGCTAATGCAACTTGACACTGACTGAAATTCGACTCAACGATAATACTTAGCTATCAAATAATTGTTCAACAATGAATATCCCGATGGACCTATTACACGATCGACGGTGAGCAAAGTCGAAGAAAAATTTAGAAATTTTGACAATGTTGGTGATAATTATACGAAAGGTTGTCCAGGTGTTACGGAAGATCAACAATTGGATGTATTATGTATTATTATGTGGTGGTCGGTAGCTCAGCGGTCCGATGCATTGGACGAATATTCGATGTGTTGGCCGTTGAATCTTCCACTTGCATCTGACCCGGTTCGAATACGGAGTATGAGGGAATTTTTCTCAAAGGGGGTATTATTATTATTATCATTGCAAGAAAATCCTCATAAACTGACTCTTCAAGTTGCATTGGAGCAATCAATGTGTCGAACGTCTGTTTTGAAATGACTAAAAAAGAATAAGTGGCACCCATATAAAGTGAAAGTAATTCATGAACTTAGTGAAGATAATTTCGATTGAAGGCGAAAATTTTTATAGTGGTCAGCTAGATCTCCTGATTTCACTCTACTAGATTTTTTTGTGGGGATACCTTGAGTCAAAAGTTTACGTTGACATACCTAATATTACATCAAAGAAAAATACCTTTTATTTCTCGAACATACGGTTATCTAAGAAAAGGAAAAATATGACAACCATACACAGAAAAATGCGTTCTTTCTGAAAGTATTATCAAAATAGGGTAATGCCATTCAAAAAATATTTTAATTACGTCATAACTCGAAGAGTATTGACGTCATCAAAAATATGAGCAGACCAGAAAACGCGTAACTGAGAAATAAAATCGAAGTGTCTGAGCTTATATTCCCTAATAGCCATATCAAACGTTTAACGAATTTGTTCCAACCTTCACGTGGTATACTAAAACATATAACGGCACCGATATGCCGGGCTGTGTGAAAAACGCTGTTGTCCGGTGACGGAACCGGTACCAGCACCGGCACGGCACCAGCACCGGTTTTGCCGGTGTGTGTGAAAACGCTCTTAGAATAGATTTGATGATCCAATCTTCCACATAAACCTATACAACAGAAGTTTTCCTCTGCTGTATTGTATGCGGAAGAAGTAACATTGAATTAATTTTCTGTATTAGTTAATGATCTTCCGTCAACTACTGTCGTCCACTCATTTGAAACACACAGATAAATATAAATAGTTCAGAAACTCAAAAGCATCAGCAATTTTAACTTTTTTCTTGGTTTCCACTATTTGATCTGATTGTTACTGAGCATAATTTTACGAGCATCAACTTTGATCAGGAAAATTATTTTCTCAATTATTCAAATTCAGAAGGACGAACTGTATAGAAAATCGACACCTGACTGTGTGTTTGGAATTCAGGTATCCCACGCTTGGATGGAATGCAAATACTGCAAATATGTTCATACAATAACAACACAGGAAGACAAATAATGAATTGTTGGAATCACTATTAACACTTTTTCCGTTGACACGAATGCTATTCTATGTTCAGGGTTACACAAAAAACGTGAAAAAATATTCGTCAACAATTCTCTTCATAAACGAAAAATATCAAAACATGCATTAAACAAGATTTTGATAAGTGCATTGGTATATCTGAAAGTACTTTAATTCAACTTCATAGAATTTCGGTCATTGGTGAAAAATAAAAGGAAATTCAGCTCTTTTCCTCGACTTATAACTCTCAATGATAGGCATGGTACCGATGGTCCCACTATTTATAAAATATTTGGTGAATATTTTGGGAGTGTATACGAATCCAACTCAACAACTTCCCTTCTGGAATGGAATCCATGATACGAAAATGTTTTTTTTATGGTAAGAAATTCTATCACCAATACTCAACACGGTTTTTGCCAAAAGCGCTCTGCACCAACAACTTACGCTGTGTACACCGATTTTTCAAAGGATTTTGATAAGGTTCATCATCCTATATTATCAATAAGACTCAGAAATTTCGGTGTGAATGATTACTTGTTGGGACTTCTCACCTCATATGTTCAGGATAGATACCAGAACGTAGCACTGAATAATACAAAGTCTAGCATGTTGCCAGTTACCTCAGGAGTCCCCCAGGGCTCACATCTGGGACCACTACTATTCAGTACTTATTTGAGTGACTACGAGAAATGATTCTATCACTCCAATATCTCATTAAATGTCGATGAAATGACAATTTTCTGTACCATGGAATCTCTCTCGGACTTCAATGAATTACAGAAGGACTTCGATCGGTTTTTTGGGTACTGTAAAATATGTAAATACATACCAAGAAATGTAGTCAAATCATATTTACCCGAAGAACGAATCCCCATAAGCTTTCGCTCAGGATTGACAATGACAAATTCTCCATTTCTGATGAGATAATTGTTTTAGGTGTAACCTTGTATACCAAATTGACCTTTGACAGTCATATATTGATAAAATTGTTGGGATGTCTGGTAGTTTTTCAACCTATGCATAAACCTTCAACTCAACCTTTGAACCAAAGTATAGTCCAAAAAAAATCTCAAAATGAAATAAAAAACGATCAGAGAAAAAATCAATTTCCCATTTAAAATACATCAACCTTTACACCAACCTTTATTGAAAAAAAAATCAAAATTAAAATAAATTTTACATCTGAAATGGATAATATTTTGAATCATGTATTTATTGAAAGGATGCAACCAGGTTAGGTTGGGTTAGGTTGAGTCAGACATCAAATAACTTCAAAAGATTAGCTTAGACCACTGATTTGTAATCACTCATCAGGTTAGGTTAGGTCACATTACGCCCCCTCAGGTTAGGTTAGGTAAGCTCTTACGTCAGATTACTTTCGTTAGGTTAGGTTAGGTTAGGTTAGATCGTCAATTACTTCCCCCAGGTTAGGTTAGACCCTGGAATTATAATAACTTCTATTACTTCATTACTTCTGTCAGGTTAGGTTAGGTTAGGTTAGGTTAGATTAGGTTAGATTAGGTTAGGTTAGATTAGGTTAGGTAAGGTTAGGTTAGGTTAGATTAGGTAAGGTTAGGTTTGGTTAGGTCAGGTTAGGTTAGGTTAGGTCCTAGATCACTTCCAGCATGTTAGGTTAGACCCTGGAATTCTAATAACTCCCTAGGTTAGGTTAGACCACTGTTCCTCCCTCCTCATTATTAGAACCCGTCTAAACCTCCTAACGAGAAATATCAGGGATTCTAAAAAATTCCTCCTCTTTATTGATTATGTTTAAAACTTTGATAAAGCCTATCCTTGAATACTGTAGTGTACTGTGTACTGTTTTTGAATCAAATCAAATAATTTCATCAATATCCTTTTTGTTCTTGTGGTGCCAAAATATCAGCAGAAACAGTAAATGGACCTGAAATCTGGATTTTCAATGGGTCATTCCTATACAATAAAAATAAAATTGGTCCGAGTATGGAACCCTGAGGAATTCCACAATTAATACTCTTCAATTCAGAATATAATGAATTTCTTCCGTTCAGTTAAATGAGATTTGAACCAATTGAGAGTGATCCTGGAAATCCATATTTATGTAGTTTAAGCAAAAGAATTTTTATGATTTTCAAAGTCAAATGCTTTAGAAAAATCACAAAATACAGCAGCTGCTACTTCCCCTCTATTAATTTCCCAATATACTCCATATAAAAGAGATAGGATTGCATCTCCTGTGTTTTTGTTTGACTGAAATTATTATGGGAGATCAAAAATTCAGTCATTCTCGAATGAATCAGTCTTCCAATGACTTTAGCTAAAATAGGTATGAGTGAAATGGTACGAAATTTAGATGGAGCATCGATAACACCACCCTTATATATAGGAATACCAAGAGACGTTTTTAGAAAAGAAGGAAAATTGCCAGTATGAAACGAATAATTTATTAAAACAGCAAGATAACTTAGAGCAGATTCAGGAAGATTTTGAAAAAATTCAACAGAACCAGATGCTCCTCGATACTGACACCTCTGAGATAACTTAACCCTGCATTACCCGCACTACAAATAATGACATCATTGCCCGCGGGTGAGAGCTGCGCTCATGTTCACCTATAATCTTACATTATTGCATAAAATGACGCAAATATGGAAAAACTTACTACGTCATTTAAGTGAAATAAAATTATTTATAATCTAAAATAAAAACAAATATCATTTCATTATGTTAATCTGAAACAAAACGTTAAAATTAACAGAAGGTATTCAGATAAAAATTGCACTTTGTACACTTTGGTGTCTGGTCTCCTCTTTTGCATCCATTATAATAATACTCAAATCACCCTATGAAATTATTATAACAATTATATTTCCTCATTAAACTCCTTTTTTTATAAAAATTACCAAAAATATACTGCTACTGTTAACCGCAATTGAGCGAATCGCTCACTTTTATTACTTCAAATAAATATCAAATGACACTACATACATTTATTACGACATAAGCAAGACTGAATGACTTGGAAAATATGTTTCTAGGATTACCTAGATGGATATGTACAGGGTGTCACAAATTCGAGCCTCATCATTGGGATCTCGGAAACCAGAAGAGATACGAGGTAGGTTAAATGGAGGCAAAGTTGCGCAATTTGGTGCTCATTGTAACGCCGCTTTCATATTTGAAAAATTCCGAATACTTCCGAAGATTTTTGGAAAAAACCGATTATTCGCGATTTCATTTTTATTTTTTAGTGACTCTATTTGAATAGATATAACAAAACAAATTTCACATTCTCATTGCTACTTTTTCATTTTCTACAAGATGGTGTTATTAGATTTTCAAACAGACGTTTCGTATTTGATCTGCCATCATCAACTTTGTTTTTTTAAATACGGCCCTGGATTTTTTATTATAGATTTTAAAAGTTTCTAATGTCCCAAAACAATTGATGTATCGCACTTATTCTAAAAGTTTATATTAATAGCATTTTTCATAAGAACTCATGAGTTAGAGGGAGACAAAAATTAGATTTTTAATAGAGTTAAAACAAACTTTTTTTGCAATAACGCACTGCATAAAACTCAAAAACTTACATAAAAGTGGGTGGTTAATAAATAATATTATTGAAGTGTCATCCCTCAAACTCTAGGCCCTAGGCTATATTTACAAAAATAATTGCATTTTATCAAAGTGGCTGTGCATCGTGCATTCTGGCTATCTTAGTTCATTTGTTAATGTTTAAATTATCCAATATTTTGACAGTTCACTGTTCGTTCACTAATCGTTAACGCTTATTAAACGAAAATTACTTTTTCTAACGAAGAAAAACGAGACATGATAAGGATTTATTATATTTCGAATCGAAATTCAAAAACGGCTTGTGAGCGCTATTTGTTGGAATATCCAGAAAGACAGCAGCCGCATTATAGTTATTTTGCTAATATTGATAATAATTTAGCTCAGTATGGAAGTTTTGTTAAGCCAAGCGTTGAATATGGAACACGAATCGATCCAGGAGAGGAACAACTTATCTTGAACACTGTAAGTTTGAAAACTTTTACAAAGTATTTTTTAAGGCCAATAATAATCCTCGAGCTTCAGTTAGAGTTTTCTCAGAAGAAGTAGGATTACCGCGAATGAGAGTTTGGAGAACTTTAAATAAGCGTGGATATAAACCTTACAAAATCCATATTAGTCAAACACTAAGACCTGGCGATGCTGAGAGACGATTAGAATTTTGTAACTGGTTGCAAAATAAAATTAATGAAAATGATGACTTCCTAAATAAAACTATATGGACAGATGAATGCAGTTTCTCAACAGATGGACTATTTAACAGACATAACAAACACTATTGGTCAATAGAAAACCCAAAGCAGAATCAAGAAGCAAGACCTCAGGGACGACAATCATTTAACGTATGGGTCGGTATGTGGCACAATAAAATTATCTGCCCGTTTTTTATTCAAGAAAAATTAAACTCCGATAGATATGCAGAATTAATAAGGACCAATATATTGGATTCCTTAATGGAAGAACCTCTGGGCGTATTATGTCAACTATGGTGGAAACAAGACGGTGCACCACCTCATAATGGGAGATGTGTTAAAAATTTATTAAATGAATTATTCCCTAATAAATGGATTGGAAACCAAGGTCCCGTACGTTGGCCAGCTAGAAGCCCCGACCTAAACCCTCCAGACTATTTTCTTTGGGGATTTCTCAAAATCCGTCTTTATCGAAACACGCCACAAAATCTTGAAGTATTACGACAAGAACTATTAAGTGAGATCAGGGCTATCCCTGCAAGGACCATTCAGCGTGCCATCCATAAACTTCACAGACTGACACGAAAATGCATTCAAGCAGGTGGATTACACTTTGAATATTTGCTTTAACTTTCATTGGGTATTCAATTTTATAGTTTTTGTTGACTTTTTTTGCTATAATTAAAACTTCATGCCTATTGTTGAACATCACACATTGTTTTATATCAATTTTTAGGAGCTTCTGAGGTTGTTAAAACAATGATGTATCGTTCTTTTTCGAAAAAATTATTTTAACGATGTCCTGCTGAGATCTTACCAAAAATCTATTCTCTGTCTCTCTCTAACACATGAGTTCTTATGGAAACTGCTATTAATATAAACTTTTCGAATAAGTGCGATACATCATTTGTTTTGGGACATTAGATGATTTTAAAATCCATAATAAAAAATCCAGGGCCGTATTTAAAAAAACAAAGTTGATGATGGCAGCTCAAATACGAAACGTCTGTTTGAAAATCTGATATCACCATCTTGTAGAACAGAAAAAGTAGCAATGAGAATGTGAAATTTGTTTTGTTATATCTATTCAAATAGGGTCACAAAAAAATAAAAATGAAAGCGCGAATAATCGGTTTTTTCCAAAAATCTTCGGAAGTATTCGGAATTTTTCAAATATGAAAGCGGCGTTTCAATGAGCACCAAATTGCGCAACTTTGCCTCCATTTAACCGACCTCGTATCTCTTCTGGTTTCAGAGATCCCAATGATGAGGCTCGAATTTGGGACACCCTGTACATTATTGGAAAATTTTGTAAGTTATCGCACATTTAAAAAGAAAGTGAGCGCCGCGCTCACCATGCGGGTAACGCAGGGTTAAAGGATCATTCTTGTCCTCGTTTCCTCTTGATCTCTTGTTTCTCTTGTTCTCTTTTCCCTTTAATCTCTTGCTCATATTTTCTCCGCATTGCACACTTGTAAAAGATCTTTTGGCTTCTTGCTCCTTCAGACACTGACGTATATCTAATAACGTCGCTCTTAGAGCATCTATAACCGACAATCTTTTCAAAAAATACGATCCAAATTCAAAAAATCATCATACAAAACTGCGAGTAGAAAAAAATAAGCTTCAACATAAGCAACGGTTGTCTATTATGTAACATCAAGAACAAAAAATAGTTGGTTGCTTGTGCATGACTTCCTCTGCTTTATGAAAACTGCGATGGCATTTAAGGCCATGAATGACAATGACAAAATTATGTAAAGTCTAGAACCGATTTAAATGAGTCAATGGCAGATGAAGCGGAATGTACGCGTGTGTTTCAATTATTAAAATATGCAGCGTGACTTACTCAAATATCATCGAATTATAAGTTTTTCGTGAATGGATCGTTATGTCTAGACAAAAGTCGTCATATTTTTTTGGTTACTACTATAATACTTCATATATATAATACTTTCACGTTAAGAATATCCGGCACACATTAATTCATTGCTTTCCGTTCTCAGTCAGATGTTGCAGATGAAACTACAATGATACCTTTAATTTTATTTCTATACAACTGTCATTAAAAATGACGTTTTCAATTTATAGAAATATGAATTAAAATCTGAAGTTTTCACATTATGTGTCAAAATCACTTTTCACACCAGTGTTAAGAATACTTTTAACACTAGTGTTAAGAGTGTTAAGATGATGCATTCTCAAAAATATAAATCTCTCCAATAGAAACACTTTAATCAGATATATTAATCAGAACACCTACTTAACTTGCCTTCAACTTTCTTCATTTGACTCCACTAGATGAGTCCATTAAGAGCAATTTCATAATGTTTTCGATTTTTCAGACAACAGATCTGAAGTTTTTCTGTTTGCAGCTTCTTGAATTACTGGTGGAAGAGAAGAATCTAAATCATCCATTTCAACTCCCATCGTATTTATATTTGCAGCAGTAATAGCTAGAACCACAAAGAAACTAGGAACTTTCATTAATTGGTAGTAAGTAATAAACAATTATTAATTGTTTTTTACCTGTCTCACTGTCATGCCTATTATTAGATTTGAAAAACTGATTATCACAGTCAGTAATGAAGTGCATTAGTGCATGTTGCTGGAGCCTCTGCCTTGTAATCCAAAGATCGTGTGTTCGAATCCTATGGATCATATGAACTTTTTTCTTACTAGCAGTAACAGTTATACAAAAAAATGCGTATGATACATTTGTTAAAAGTGATTTTATTTTGCTCGTGGGGTTGCTCCACTCGCCAACGCTCGTTTCGCAATATTTCCCTCTCACACAATAAAATGCTGCTTTTACCACTTGTATCATAAATAATTATTTGTTTTCCTTGTATTTTCAGATTTGTCATTCTGGTGATCAAAAGAAGAAACTATCGTCTATTCCTTTGGCTCTAGGAATTCAAAACTTTGACTTCCTTATTCTTTATTCATTTGGGCGTCCAAATCTTCTGCGAATTTGATCACGATCCACATCATTGTGAGACCTGTGGGGGAAAAACCTCTTTAGCTTGGTCTAGTAGCTACAGATACGCCACTGAAACATCGTTGAATTGTTTTTGTCAGTCGTCAAGATGTTGACAGTATTGTTGAAATCTGTCATAAAATAGAGTCAGTTTGATTCAGTTTCCTGATAATAAGAACAATTTCTTGTTACTGGAAGAGATCTTGCTTTGAGATAGCCAGTAATGATAATACATATTCTGATCTAATACTGAATAGTTAAGACATTCCTCGTTAGTATGAGTATGATTACCTAATCTATAGACGTGTTTTGAAGTAAAATTGCCAACAGCAAAGTTGATTCAAAATATGCCTACCACATGAAAAATTTAATTGTTTTATTACGGCATATTTAAATTCACCACGAACCGTGAATATTTGCGAGAATCTTTTGTATTGTTCTGCTGTAATATTTATTATCTTAAGATGAACACGAAAAAAGAAATCCTGTATTATTCACAGAACATCGTGAGAACGAAGGAAAACATGAAAGGAATCGGTGAAAGACTTGAATTTTTGAAGGTTTACGCGTCGGGTAGCATCAACCTTGGCGATGATTTTCAATGCTTTGTCGTTGTTGACTGAAAAAGTCACTGAAAACGGACCTTATAATAGTATTCAGGTCTCCAAAGTAACGACTGGTGGTTGTGAAGACTGAAATCTTCTGGTAAATTTTGATGAAATTGCTTAAAATGGAACAATTGATTCACACTGCAGAAAGTAACCAAGTATCACTTTTCCATGCCTAACTATCAACCAGCTGAACAGTGAAAATTTGGGGAAAATGTGATATGAATTATTTTAAAACTGAGGTAACATCAGATTCTGGTTCAGAACAGTCCAAAATCCCCAAAACTCAGTTCCCAAGTCATGAAATATTTAGGCTGATACTCCGCCAATTCACATTTGCAAATAGTATCAGAATAGTGTATTTATTTATCTTATATTACGTTATATATATATATATATATATATATATATATGGATGGATTCAGCGAGGGGCAATATATGAAAATATAAGTAGAAAAGTTATTGGGTATAACCCTCAAAATGTTCTGCAACCGTAGGCACGTGTTTCGAGCTTAAGCTCTCATCAGTACGGTAAAATCAAGTGTGAAGATGTTTCTATTTTTACATCCAAGTGTTGTACATCTTCACACTTGATTTTACCGTACTGATGAGAGCTTAAGCTCGAAACACGTGTCTACGGTTGCAACCATTTTTGGTATCACATTCAATTTTCAGCTGAAGTTAACCAACATAATTCTACGGAACCACCCCAAATCATCGGCGTCGGTGCGAATCTCAAGGAAGCACTAGATTGGACTATAAATTGAAAGTACAAAAAACTATGAAAATTTATTTCAGCCAATATCATGAATAATTTCAACTCAAATTGGATTCATAAAATTGGATGCTTGGAAGCTCGAGGTTTTTTTCCTAGAACGATTCATGTCAAAATATGCAACTGCATTCAATTTAAATCATTTGAAGAGATTAACATGCTATTTCTACGAGTATTTCTGGTTGTATTTCTTTATTGCAATTTCCACAATGGGAGTGCATGAAAAAGTAATGCCAGAAGCATTTTCCTTACTATCAAAGAAAAGCACTTCCATATTGACATTAATTTTCTGATGCGATTCTGTGTATGTTAGTACTTTTTGTAGGAATCTAGAACTCATAATATGTGGCAGAAAGTTGTATCACTCGCCATGCATGCTTACGCAGACACAGTATTGGTACTGCACTAGGTTTTAAATTATTCTATTGTCGTTTTCACATGAATCTCCATGAGGAAAATGTCTGCCACAAATTACAATTGTCTCACTCAATTGTTCTGCTGGGGTCTCTTCTTAAAAACAATAACCAAAAATCATGCCTTTTTTGTCAAGCTAAAATAATATTTAAGCGTTTGAGCAAAGCATATAGGTACATAAAAAATGTCATAATCTACCAAAAATTATTTATTTCAGGTATATTTCCTTTACACGACACCAAACAGTTCATTATTTATTTGTAAGAAGAAACGGCTTTATTAGAAATTGTCTTTAAAGGAACAAGATTAATGTAAATTCACGAATGATGAATGAATACCCAACGACAACAAACACCACACAAAACGACAAGAGAAAATCTGAAATTCTAAAAACTGTCTCTGATCTCTGACAAGAGTGACAGATCTTAGTGACAAGTCTTCCTGTTGATGAAAAGGCACTGTTGCACGTTCATTAAAATTACAGTAGCATAGGGTACATTATAGTTTTAAATAAGTTTCTTTCGTGTCTAAAATTCGGAGTAATTTATCTCTAAAAGGTTCTTTTCGATTTTAAAAAGTTGTAAATGCGCTGTCAAATTTCTCTCTTTCAAATGGCATGTGTTTTATTGCCTCACAACAAAAAACTCTGAATTGGAACACCAAATCATTTTCAAACTTGGCAACGATCTACCCAAACTACACTAATGACGAGCATGCGCACATCGTAAACGGAATGCTTTTCGCCGTGAAAATTGGCGGGATTAGCATTCTAGAGTAAGTATATAATATAGATTTCTATGGTCACCTTACGTTTACATCTCAACTTGTCTATACGATTCCAATAGTTTAAATTTCTAACGTTACCTTACCTTACGTTCATATGAACTAGACTTAAAGTAGTGTTATTATTTTGGGGACGTTCAACCCCTTTTCCTCTGTATACCTCTATAATCAATGACTTACTGTCAACAAAATGACACTCAAGCTTTTATAAATTTCATCGAAAATTTCAGTATGGCATCAAAACTCGCCACAAAATCAATCATTACATTCTGGAAAGCTGCCAGGTGTTCAGTTCGCAACAAAAGCTGCAATAGTTCATCCACTACAAAAAAAGAAAAGGAGCAGGCTAAGATAAAGGATGACCTTGTTCCAAAAAGTTTGGATTCATATGAAAGTGTGGATGAATTCAAAACACTTACCATACAACAAGACGAACCAATGAAAACTAACTTATTCAGTGGCTTGCCAGAAGACATCCAACATCGTTTGGTGAAAATATCCAAGCCTGCAAAAAATCTCATGCAGAGTGGGACCAACGCTATAAACCATTGGGAAGCAACCTTCGACACCAAGGAGCGATGGGAGAATCCCTTGATGGGGTGGTCGTCTAGTGGGGATCCTATATCCAATTTGAAGCTGATATTTTCTACAAAAGAGGAAGCTGTTGCTTTCTGCGACAAAAATGGTTGGAAATGGTTTGCTGCTGACAGTCCTCAGGAAAAGAAAAAACTCGTCAGAACGTACAGTGATAATTTTGTTAATAAAAGAACTAGGGTCAGTACAAAGTGATATATGACTGGAATAAGTGTTAGGTGTTAGGTATTCAAATTTCTGTGGCTTGGTTAGGAATTAGTAAACAAAGTAGCTAACTAATAACTCTTCAATTATTTTTTGGATATGGTCGACAGTATCGAATGCTTTCTGTAAGTCTATAAAATCTGCCAGAGCTGGCTTTCCTATATACATTGATTTATAAAGGACCCCGCACAATAGCATAGGAAATTGGCCCACGGGATTTGCCAGAAATTTACATATGTTATTGGTATTGAGTTTCTGATAAAATGTTCTCATGGGCCCAATCCTCTAAGACCAATGATTTAGCTCTCAGGGCCGTATTTAGTATAGGTGTCAAATAAACAACATAATTTTTTTATTTCCTATTAGAATTCAATTAAATAAGAAATATTAATTACAAAATCTTATCATTTTTTTTTCTAGCACAAGTCCTCTGTGAAACATGTTTTGTCCTACAGGACCGTATTTAGTAAAACTGTATTTGCCAAGTGATCCACACAAAAACTGAATCAAATTGATTTTGTTATAACTTTCTCATTTCTTGATCTATGTCAGTGGTTGATAGCTCGTTTGATAGATGAATGTAGCTTCCTTTGTATACATAACAAAAGTGGTCGTCATCTTAATATCCAAGATGGTTGGCCCACCCGATAAACTTTATGTAGGACTTATGTTGTAACTTTTTCAGAAAGATATTAACAGGCAAAAATAAGAACTACAACGATTTAATTGTTGAAATAGGTCATTTACTCTTGGAATTATCTAACTCTATAATATAAATATAACTCTACTATCTGATCCCAGAGTAATAATTTAGTAAGGTTTGATAACAATAAAAATACAAATGAATGAACCTGGATTCATTATCCGTAATTTTAAATGACAGTAGCTCAAATTTCCTCAACACCAAAAATGGCGTTCCACAGGGTTCCATTCTTGGTCCTCTTCTGTTTGTTATTTATACATCTCAATTTTCCGAATGCCTGCACCATACAAATATTCATAGCTACGCGGATGACACCCAAATTTACAAACATTTTGATGAAAACTCTGTCGTTTCTGCTTGCCAACAAATCAATGAAGATCTGAAGTCTTTGATAGATACTTCAAATAAATATTGTCTCACTATCAACCCTCAGAAGTCTTTTGTTATGATTTTCGGCAGAGCTATCATGAGAAAGCGGTACGTCGATCACATCAATATTTTTCTTGATAACCTGCAACTACCTCTCATAGATAAAACAAAGAATCTTGGCCTGATCCTAGACCCTTCTCTCAGATTCTCACTGCACACGTCGCATATTATTAAACGTGGATACTGCAATCTTAAATTAATTTACTCTAATAGAGATGTTCTGAACAAAAAATCAAAAAAACTGTTATGTGATGCTCTCGTGTTATCGCATGCTAATTTTGCGGATGTGGTCTATGGACCGAATTTATTGCATGCTGACAAACACAGATTACAAGTTTTACAAAATTCATGTATCAGACTCATAACTAGTGCAAGTAGACGCCAACATATTTCCCACCATCTTAAAACTATTGGGTGGATGAATATGGAAACTCGCAGAATTTTTCACGCTTGTACGCTATTTCACAAAATAATAACGTCTACGAAACCTAATTATCTCCACGAGAAACTGAACTACAGAACGAATGTCCATAACTTAAATTTGAGATTTAAACACCTTCTTACAGCGCCCATTCATAAAACATCCCTCTTTCGGGGCTCCTTCTCATTCTACATAGCCTGGCTGTACAACAGGATACCGACTTCTCTAAAAACCCTTTCCGTCACTGGATTCAAACTGAAACTGAAATACCTTCTGCTTGATAATAAATTGCCCAATCTTCTTCTTTAGCCAGTATTTCAGCTATAACCGAATGTATTGTTGTTACACTCACTCATTGATTCTCTATAGAACTAACTTTATTTTGTTTTTTTTTCTCTGGTTGGATGGAAGAGCAAGCTCGAACCGGGTCTACGACTTGGTGAGAGACTGAATCCTGCCTTTTGATGGTATTTGCATTCTCAACCAGGCTTATTTTGTTACGTTCTGTATCTTTTATGTATGCACTACTATCAATAAAATCAATTATTATTATTATTAGACTTAGAGTGTATCCTCGATTCAGAAGAAGAGAAAAATATCAATTATTCATTAAATAAACCGGCTTGACAAGGATAATGAAAATGCATTGATAATAGGATACTACTGCAGTTGTAAATCAGGGGCAAGGACACCTGTAACATGTGATCATATTTGTGGAATTTGGGATTTGCCCGCCATAATCAAAATGTGAATTATTCATTGACTTATGTGCCACACCATATTAAAGATGCGGCGAATCGTCCAGTGCAAGATGCGATACTCCAGCAGCTGTGAGTGTTCTAATATTATTTGATAATGAGTGCTTAACTTTTTGGTTCACTTCCACCACCCTGGAAATATCGGTTTTAACTTTGTTAGTTATGAATAAGATATAGTTTTAATAAAATAGTAGAGTTATATTTATATTATAGTTAGATAATTCATAAAGTAAAGGACCGACTTCAACAATCAAATCGTTGTAGTTCTTATTTTTTCCTGTTATTATCTTTCCTAAAAAGCTACAACTACAAGTCCTATATAAAGTTTATAGGTTAGGCTGGCCATCTTGGGTATTAAGATGACGACAACTTTTGTTATGTACACAAAGAAAGCTACATTCATCTAACAAACGAGCTATCAACCACTTACATAGATCAAGAAATAAGAAAGTTATAACAAAATCAATTTGATTCAGTTTTTTGTGGATCACTTGGCAAATACAGTTTTACTGAATACGGTCCTGTAGAACAAAACATGTTTCACAGAGGACTGGTGCTAAAAGACAATTGCTGAGATTTTTGCAATATTTCTTATTTGATTAAATTCTAATAGGAAATAAAAAACTTGAGAAAAAAAAGTGTCATTGTGTATTTGATATACTAATACAGCCCTGAGAGCTAAATTATTGGTCTTAGAGGATTGGGCCCATGAGAACATTTGATCAATACCAATAACATATGTGAATTTCAGGCAAAACCTACTGTGGGCCAATTTCCTATGCTATTGTGCGGGGTCATTTTCGAGGTAGATATAGCATCTTGTAACGACATGTCTTCCCTGAAACCAAACTGCTTTGGACACAAAATATTGTACTTTTTTACTTATTAAACTTATTAAACTTATTATTCTAACTTTCAATATTCTTTAAAAAATCTTAGCAATGTTTATGATCAAGCATATCCAGTTTATTTTTAGCCTTGTATATTGGCGATATTACTGTTGGTTTGAGTATGTTTGGAAGAATCACTAAATGACATCAAATGGTGAAACTCGAAGGTGACTTATTTGAATCAGAAAGATTAATGCGTGGTGTTCCCCAAGGATCCATACTCGGACCATTACTCTTCAGCTTATATACTTCAAACATACTGTCTAAGATTAGTCTTTGTAAGTATCATGCCTACGCTGATGATACCAAACTTTATACATCTGTCAAACGGGAAGTGCTGAATGAAGCTGTTGCTGGTATACTGACATTCAAAATATCTTTGATTCTTCTATGAATCATGAACTGCAACGCAATCCTATCAAAACACATAGGTTCTTTTGTTTGGTCCAAAGTCAATATGCGAAGGGTGTTTTTAAATTCAATACAAATATGTCAAGGGAATATTCCTGGGGTCAAAATAAGACTTTTTTCCCATAAATATTTGTCCTAAAATTCACCCCTCCAGCTTACAGACATCGCAAGTTGCCAGAAAAAAATCGTAAATTTTGAATTGTGGCTAAAATTATGCATCAATTGTTGGTAACATTTACAGGCCCTTGTATTTTTAGATGCTCTATTCATTTCTTGCTTCAAAAATGAGGTAACTCTGATTCAAAGAGGTGAATGAGGGTTGCCTACAGTTTTTAAAGCCACAAAATCTTCTATCTTTGCCAAAAAAAACATTTGAAAGTTACAGTTGAGTTTGCCATGAGAAACCCTGAAATTTTGGTCTCTTGCATTTTTTTGAATCAGCTGTCTTCGAGAAAATCGCTGGTAACTGAAAGGGGAGTATTATTAAATTAAGATTAAGATTGATGACGTAGAACTGCCTGTAGTAAATCAAGTGAAAAACTTGGAGTAACAATAGACAATGAGCTCAAGTTCAAGAAACACACATCTCTGTATTCAGAAGGCGTTCGGAAAGATGAAAGTATTATATCCGCACATCATTTCTTTCTGAATATTACCGAACAGCAAAGAATTCAAAGAGTTCAAAACTCGTGTCTGAGATTATCTTATGGAATTAAAAAACGGGATCCAGTTTCTTACACGCTGAAAAAAGCAAAATGGTTGAAAATATCTGATAGACGCACGCTTCATACCTCGGTGTTATATCACAAAGTTATCACCACTAAAACACCACCCCACCTCTATAACAAAACTCAATACAGGACCGATGTACACCATGTCAACATGAGACGTAAAAGAATCCACATTGTTAGACATTCCACTGAACAGTTTAAAAGATCATTCACCTATAAAATAGTTGAATTATATAACGACTTTCTGCTTTCCCTCCAGGCAAAATCTTTGGCCAATTTCAGATATTGTCTCAAACAAAGCTTCCTAAGCAATCTATAGCATTCGAGCATCACCATAAAAAAAAACATTATTCTTGCTTGACGAAAACTGGCTTTGAACCAACTGATACCCTATGTAAATGAAATTATTATCATCTATATTCATACATACATATTATTCTTTTTATTTAAAATTTTTTAATTTTCTTTTTGTAAGGTGCAAGAGTAAGAATGGGGTGATCTAATCTTGTATCCCATTGGCAGACTTTATTATTGTTACAATGACTTTGTATTTTTTTCCTTCTGTCAGTAAATACATATATTATTATTATTATGTATTGAAAAGGAGTTGAATGGAAGAACAGGACTCTTCCACGTAGAACATAATTTGTTTTGCTTACATTTATTTTACTTTGGTGAATGAAAGATATTATTATTATTAATATCCACCAGTCAACATATTTGAATTAATGCGAACTCAAATACTCGGAGAGTGAACATGAAAAACGCATAGAAAAATAATAGAAAAATTACCAGGAAATGATGAAACTTCCGTGACAACTCGCAAATCAGTCTCCTCTTTTTAGACTTTTTCCCATTTTAATCGGGCTGGGTAGGGTGGCCCTTCACACACTACACACTTTCGATAAAGAATATTTAACCATCAACACCTAATTTAATCCTACCGCCCGGCTATTGTCGCCCGACCACCATAACCGCCCTAGAATAATATATAATAATTAGTTGAAGAGACCCGCTCATTTAACGTAAGTTTCCCATTGAAGTTCGACAAACAGTCCCGCATTTAATGAAGACCTCTATTTCGCAGTTTTCCGTTCTCATGTCACACGCACCCTCTCACGCTGCCACCATTCAAATTGCCCACCACTGACGGCTCGGGCAGATTTACGACAGGTAGTTGCCCCCCAGTTTGCGCGTTTGATCCCGGATCCGGGCTTGCGGGACTAAAGTTGGTTGTTTTATAAGTAATTGTATATTTATATATTTGAAAATATAAAAGATCTGTAAATAATAATAATAACTATAAAGTAAAGTAGTTTTTAAGAAAGCGTCTAGGGATCAAATAAATAAAGTAATAATAATAATATCTTTCATACCTGAAAATTATCAGGACGCAGTTGACAAAATATATTATGATCTGAACAATATTGTTACTTGCGGTCCTCCGAACACGCTCTAAGTATAAATAGTAAAAATACTTCTTTTCTAGTTTTTGGCCCAAATAAAGTTCGTTTTCAAATCAATGAAGTAATCCGAATAAATGTTGATGGAGAGCAAATTGCACCAGTAAACAAGGCAAAAAACCTTGGCCTGGTTTTTGATGATCAACTGCGATTTAAACATCATGTTAACATTTGCATCAGAAACGCTTATTTGAACATAAAATCAATTTTTCACAATCGTCATTATCTCTCAGTTGGCGTAAAAAAATACTATGCGAGGCTCTGGTATTATCTAAACTCACCTACGGAGATGTAGTTTTTGGCCCCTGTATCGACGCAAACGATTCTAGGAGACTACAAGTCGTTCAAAACTCTTGTATACGGCTTATTTGTGGTATTAGGAGACGCCAAAGAATTTCCCACAAATTACGAGATCTTAACTGGGTGAATATGTCGAACAGACGATACTTACACTCTGCATGTCTCTTTCACAAAATCATTAAAAACAAACAACCGTAATACCTGTTTGGAAAAATTGTTCACCAAACTGATATCCATCAGGTAAACACTCGATTCAAACATAGAATTACAACACCACAACATCGCACCGAGCTGTTCAAACGATCTTTCACTTCCCAGTCATCAAAAACATAATGAAGTTTCCAATGAATTGAAATTAAAATCAATAGCAGCCTTCAAATCAGGTCTGAAATTGAAATTATTATTATTATTATTATTATTACATTACAATAAGGGCAGAGGTGAAACCTATTTTGCCCAAGAGAACAGAAAGTACCTATTTATATCAAATGTATACAATGAAATGCAAGAAAACAAAAAAGATGAAAAAAAGATGAAACGAAAAAGGATTGATTACTTGATAATCAAAACCAAATCTGAATTTCTCTGATAACTCCAGCCAATAAATAATATATGTCATCCCTGATGATGATAATAAAGATTATCGAAAGCCTGGAATCAGTGTAATAGAGTACTCTTATTGGCCTGCTGCATATCCCAAATATTTAGCAAACTCATTTCCTAACTAGTCAGCAAACAAGACTACCTTTATATATATATAACTTTGGATTCCTTGGTTCGTGTCAAATTAAGTTTCAACTAGTGACTGTAGATGTCATAAGTAATTTTCTGTTATATATATATATATATATATATATATATATATATATATATATATGCTGAATACTTGTTTCAAGGAGCAATAAATGTTCCAGTGACTGTAAAACAGTCGAAAACAATCCTTTAGGAACTCACTATACCTTTGTATAGATTGTATGGCATATGTCCGACAGAAAACATCTTGCACATATGTCTGACAGATATAATTCAATATCTGTCGAGGTATTAGCCAGAGAAGTAGTTGTTTTCTGTCGGATATATGCCATACAATCTATACAAAGGTATAGTGAGTTCCTAAAGGATTGTTTTCGACTGTTTTACAGTCACTGGAACATTTATTGATCCTTGAAACAAGTATTCAGCATATACCATTTCGCATCCGAAATGTCCTTCTGGAGCGCTCTCTAATCTGTTGCCGTGGTGGATCCTGTAAGCGATTGCAGTGTTCATCCCGGCGAACGATGACGGGCACCGGGCCCCCGCGTGTATACAACCGTGATAACCTGGACTGGACTGATGAGGGACTTCATCCCGAAACCGGTCTGCAGTTGGTTCCTTGTTTGGATCAGGCGGTGTCCTGCTGTCTGTCTCTGAGAGCTCTTGCAAAGTTGTTCCTTCAAAGTAAGGATCTTTGCACATATGTCTGACAGATATAATTCAATATCTGTCGAGGTATTAGCCAGAGAAGTTGTTGTTTTCTGTCGGACATATGCCATACAATCTATACAAAGGTATAGTGAGTTCCTAAAGGATTGTTTTCGACTGTTTTACATTTCGGATACGAAATGGTATATGCTGAATACTTGTTTCAAGGAGCAATAAATGTTCCAGTGACAGTAAAACAGTCGAAAACAATACTTTAGGAACTCACTATACCTTTGTATAGATTGTATGGCATATGTCCGACAGAAAACAACTACTTCTCTGGCTAATACCTCGACAGATATTGAATTATATCTGTCAGACATATGTGCAAAGATCCTTACTTTGAAGGAACAACTTTGCAAGAGCTCTAAGAGACAGACAGCAGGACACCGCCTGATCCAAACAAGGAACCAACTTCAGACCGGTTTCGGGATGTAGTCCCTCACCAGTGCAGTCCAGGTTATCACGGTTGTATACACGCGGGGGCCCGGTGCCCGTCATCGTTCGCCGGGATGAACACTGCATTCGCCTACAGGATCCACCACGGCAACAGATTAGAGAGCGCTCCAGAAGGACATTTCGGATACGAAATGGTATATGCTGAATACTTGTTTCAAGGAGCAATAAATGTTCCAGTGACTGTAAAACAGTCGAAAACAATCCTTTAAGAACTCACTATACCTTTGTATAGATTGTATGGCATATGTCCGACAGAAAACAACTACTTCTCTGGCTAATACCTCGACAGATATTGAATTATATCTGTCAGATATATATATATATATATATATATATATATATATATATATATAGATTTTAACTTGTTATTATAAATCATATAATAATATCTGCATGTAAGTACATATTAATATTTTTTTTAAACTTATTTTTTTTATTACTTTTAACGGTTTGTTTCTTCATTATTGTTATTTCTTTTCATTATTTCCTTACCTCGCTTAAGATGAAAAACAGAGACAGTGCTATCTGCAACCACAGATTGTGCTGTCACCTGATCTTCGGCATTTTTCTATCAACCTGGAGTGTTGTGCTCATATTACTCAAAAATGTATTTTATGTTTATCTGGTTGATGAAAATAAAGACCGTTATTATTATTATTATTATTATTATTAATAATAATCTTTATTCACAAAAGATTCGTAATTCAAAATGCCGGATAAGTTAAATCAGTAGATACAAAAATTAAATTATACAAAAGATCTCGTAATGATCCTACAAACTTATAAATAAGAAATCAACTTAAGATATTTCAAATTAAATAAACTAACTTGATACGGAAAACCAAATACGAATATTATCAAAAACAAATTGACTCAAACTCTTCTAACACAAATAATTTATGGAAAGTAATAAAAGATGTAAGCAATGCAAGAAAGCAAGAAATACCAAACGAACAATCACATCAATAAAAGGCGAAACAGGAAATCTGATAACGAATAAATAGGATATTGCAAATGAATTCAATTCCATACATACACCAAAATAGGAAAACAAATGGCTAGTAAAATAACCAGAAATCCTAATTTTATGCCCCCTAAAACAACAGTCCTGAACTCGCTTGTACTTTTTCCGACTGATGAATCCGAAATTAGAGAAGCAATCAGAGACCTGAAACAAAAACTCCACTGGAATCGATGGTATAAACGCTGAATTGCTAAAATCAATATCCGAATACATCCAAAAGCCCTATCTATTCAACTTATGCCTAGAATCAGGAACTTGGCCCAAAGTTTTCAAGGAAACCATTGTGGTACCTGTATTCAAAAAAGGTGATGCTAAGAAAATTACTAATTATAGACCTATATCACTCATAACTCACTTAACAAAGGTTTTTGAAAAGATTGTGAAAAAAAGATTAACAGCTTATGTGACAAAATATAACTTAAGTTCGGAGAGACAGTTCGGATTTAGAGAAAAAATCTCAACTCAAGATGCAATACTAGGTTAGGTTAGGTTTGAACGTGAGTGGGCCCGTATCAAGCCCTCCACTGCGGCCAATGGCCTATTGTGGCTCACCCTATGGTTATATTTCTCCCAGTATATCCAATCTCTTGACGAAATTGAGGAATGCATTAGGAGAACAATTTACCAGGTTTTCTGGCCTTACTGTAGTATCGCCAAATATTGAGAATCTGGTTCTGGCCGCTGCAGGGCATGTACACAGAATGTGTTTAGTCGTTTAATCATCCTCCATGCGTAGCCGGCACTCTGCATCTTGTGCAAGTCCGATTTTATGCATGTGATGTTTGAGTTTGCAGTGGCCGGTAAGCAAACCTACTATAACTCTGAGATGCGCTCTGCTGAGTTCTAGCAGTTTGTCAGAGTCCTGTTTTTTCCTTGTGCAAGCAATAAATGCTTTGGAATGGGCTAGGCCCGGTAGACTACGCCAGTACTCGAGTCTTTTATTGTCTGCCCAAGCTGTTATGACATTCTTGGCAGTGCTATATGCTAAACCGATTACCGGTTCTGGTCCAGTGAACGTGTTTCGGCCCCCCTTTTGCTAGGGCGTCCGCTATTTCGTTTCCTTCTAGGCCTGTGTGACCTGGTATCCAGACTAGGGTAACGTTGTTGCGTTGCGCCAGTCGGTTTAAGGTGTCTCTGCAGTTCCATACAGCCCTAGATTTAAAGCAGTTGGATTCAAGCGCTTTAAGTGCTGCTTGAATATTTTTATTGTTTTTCGTGTGTGGTGTCGATTTTCCAGCTCCCTGGCACACATTTCAATGGCATATACCTCTGCCTGAAATATCGTAGCTAGTTTGCCCATACTGAACGAGCGTTTCACTACTGGGTTCATCCCATATATTCCGGCTCCGACGCCTTCCTGAGTTTTGGAACCATTGGTTTAATTCCGGACCCAGTCTTCTCATTCGGGAAAGACCACCGTGTAGGACGTGTGAAGGTTGATAGTTTTAGGCATGATGTCTGAGGGCATTCCTAGAATGTTGTGAGCTATTATGTCCTCCAGCATGCCGCTGCCTCTCATGACACATGCCTGCTGTAGACTAATGGCCGCTTGATAAAGTCTGTATGTTGCCCATCTTGCCTCTCTCTCCAGAACTATGTGGAGAGGAAGTAATCCAAGGAGGACTTCCATTGCTGCCGTTGGCGTGGAGCGAATGCTTCCAGTAATCGCCAGGCACGCTTGTCTCAAGATGCAATACTAGCTCTCACAAATGAAGTTTCATCAGCTCTAAATGAGAACAAGCCGAGTTTATGCGTTTTTATCGACCTACCGAAAGCTTTCGATACGGTGGATCATGAATTGCTCTTACAATCCATGGAAGAGATCGGAATTAGAGACAGTCCTCAAAATCTATTCAAAAGTTATCTCAGTAGACGATTTCAGTTTGTGAAAGTAGATAATGTGTTAAGCAACTCCCTTCCTCTTGAAACTGGAGTACCCCAAGGCACTGTTTTGGGGCCCTTCTTATTTAACATATATGTTAATGGCTTATTTTCCCCTGAAAGTAAGGGGAAAATCTTAGGATTCGCAGACGACACAGCCATATTTTACAAAGCAGACACCTGGCAAGAACTGAAGAACATTGTGGAATCTGATTTTTTTTGATAAAGAACTGGCTTGGGCATAGACTATCAACAGTTAATCTCGAAAAAACCTATAACTTACCATTCAGCTGCAATAAAACTAACAACGCAACTTTCAATAGTCTAAAAATAGGGCAGCATTACATCCTCCCGGAAAAAAGTTAAATATTTAGGCGTGGTGATAGACTCACACCTCAAATGGGATGCCCATATAGGCTATGTTTGTAATAAGTTACGATGTATTCTGTATAAATTAAAATTCATGAAAAAGATCGTGTCACCCCGCCACATGAAAGTTCTGTACCACTCCCTCGTAGAAAGTCACATTCGTTATGGGATAGCTTGCTGGGGAGGAGCCCTCAATACTCATATTCGTTCTCTTGAGATAATACAATAAAGATTTTTTAAACTGATTTTATCCAAACCATCCCGTTTCTCAACTGAAAGTTTATTTTTGGAAGCCAATGTTCTTGATTTCCGTCAATTGTTTTATTATAACATCATAATCACTTATCATCGAAATAAACATTTTTTATTACCCACCCATATTTATAATACACGACAAAAAAATCAACACATTATTCCTCAATTCCAATAATTAATATGCCAGCGCTCATATAGTTATCAAGCTCCCAAACTATATAATACCATTCCAGATGCACTGCATGATATTAATGCACTCAATTCATTCAAAAAAGCCCTAAAATCCTTCGTTTCCAGTCAGACAAGGCAGAAAATCGCTGATCTTATTGACAGGAGAAATTTTTGATGATTCATAACTGGCTTTCTCCTCTTAAAAAAAAATAACTTTCTTGCTTTTATTCTAATTCATTTGTTTCAATGGAACAGAATGGATGTATTTTTGTATTCATATAATATATTGCATCTATCCCAAAACGCACTGGTTGCTAATTTTGTACCTACTGTATTTATACTGATTTTTTAAATATGTTTCGTTCCAAATAATTGTATAACTTACTGAATGTTTTTAATTATCTGATATCTAGGTCACTCATATTTATGTTATACACATTTTTTACCAGTCTCTTAACAATTGTTTTTATGTAAGAATAAATCTCGAAGTCATCTCCACAAGTTTATTAAATTTAAAATTTAAAAAATGTTTGATTTCCCAAACAGGCGAAACATGTTTCGGGTTCAGAAAAACCCATCTTCAGTCGAAGAGAATCTACAATAAATTGAATAATTGTTAAAATTTGAAGTGAAAAATAAATAATGGAAGTTTAACAAAATGGTGTATGGTATTACTTACAGTTAGTTATACAAGTTGGAGATACATTAAAAAATTGAAATATTGTTCGTAAACCAAACTACATTAGCTACGCCAGTGAGTACGCCCTTAAGGAGGGAATTTCCACTCATGACAAAACCCACCATCTTACTTGGTTTGTTTTACAGACGCTTAAGAAAGAAATTTGATTGGTTGGGTAAAAGTTTGACGTGACAGATTGAAGATCTAGCGCCATCTATCGGCTAAAAAATTATTCTCGTTAAAACGGTAAGCAGATAACTGTTTTACAATTAGACACATGTGACAGTGACTTCTATGGGACGAAAGCTTAAAGATTATAAGATATAATGCGTGATAGTAAGAAGGAACACCAATGTCAGTTAAACAAATTTGAAAAATTATTGTAACAATCTAGAAAGTTAGTGAATTGAAAAAAGGGATACAATCAAAGTTAATTTGTTCATTTAAAGATATAAAAGACTTATTATTTATTAAGGAATTGATTTCGAAAATTTCTAAAATATTCATTAAGCAGCCTTTCTTCACATGGTGGAGGACGTTTAAATTATCGTCAATATCAAAAAAAATGTTGGGAATTATTAATATGGTTAGCGAAAGAACTACTCGGATCAATTTCTTCAAAGGGGGAGTTTTGGAATTTATCAGTATATTTATCTATAATTTTTTTGTGTTCTTTAACTCTAGTGATCATTTTTCTCCCACTTCGTCCAATAAATTTGGCATTGCAATTTGGTTGTGAACAAGATATCTCGTATATACCTGAGTTCTCGAAAGGATTAAGTTTATCTTTGTTATTAACTAGTTTTAGAAAGTGTGTTAATAGTATAAAAACTTATATTTAAGTCATCGCTGTATTGTTGAAAAATATTCTTTATTGAGTATGAAACGTTGCCTAGATACGGAATCTTAACAATTGTTTTTCACCCATCCAGTATGTGTCTATTTCATTTTAACTGAGGCGTTTATTTACTTTTTATTTTTACACATTCTTTGATACATATTTACATGATTTCACTTTACTTTTTGAATTTTAAATAAATTTTATTATTATTATTATTAATAGGTAGGTATATCCTTTATTTTAATACTTAAAATTTTATACTGTATCGCTGATCTTTTTTATCAATCCTTGTTATATATAGGTATTCTAACTAGTCATAACTAGAAGAACAAAGTTTCAGCACCTAAGGACTGTTCGCCTTAGAAGGCAGCAAGAGGTGAAGTATCTAGGGCTTACCCTAGACTCAAAACTACTCTGGAACAGACACGTAGAAAAGATCACTAACAAGGCAAAAGTATCACTGATGGTGTGCAGGAATATTGCAGGAAAAACCCATCAATACTGCGATGGATGTACACCATGATAGTTAGACCTAAAATCACCTAAGGAGCTGTAGTGTGGCACGGCAGAATCGAACTCGCCACAACAAAGAAAATCCTGGAAAATGTGCAAAGACTAGCATGTCTTTGTAACAGGAGCAATGAGGTCGACTCCAACAGCAGCTATAGAGGTCATTCTAGACCACACTCCTCTCCATATCATGATGAGAACTGCTTGGGGAGCAAACCTCAGGTTGGCTAAAGTCGGACTCAAAGGGACAGCACACAGTGTAAGGGGCTCAACCCCCACCGAGAGTGCACACCTTACCAATCTCCCAACTGACGAAATTACCAGGAAACTTAGTTTCTAGAAATTTTTTCGAACGGAATTGAATACCAAGAAAGAATTGCAACTGCCCTGTGCGTCCTCTGATGCTTTGAGGAACGTTGCACAAGTATCTGTTAGATTTAATTCAATACCCGTCGTGGTCTTAGCTAGGGGAGTAGTTGTATTCTGACAGGTACTTGCCATAATAAGCCTACTTAGTAGGTGTATATGGGAGTAAAGGGTTCATCATCGGTAGGTAACGACTGTTCGTTTCATAATACACAATTCAGGAGTTTTTTTTAAGTTTTGATACCAGAGCGCGAAAAAATGATTCACAATGATTTAGAGCCCAATTTAAACAATTTAAGGGATCGTGGTTTGTATCCCACAAGGAGAAAAGGAGAAAACTGCATTTTCTGCTGTCACCAGATTGTGAATAGACCTTTAAACTTTAAAAATAACACGTGTATCCTACGCTGATATACAGGAGTAAATAATCTTTTTATTACACTTGTGTTTGTTCTAGCGATTAATCATCGAGGAAAAATGAACTTCGTGATATTACGAAAATCGATCGTTCCACGGCTATCTCCACCGAAAGTTCAATGACTCAGTCACTGAGGTTCAGCGGAACTGTGTCGTTCCTTTAAAAATTAAAGTCCAAAAATTAAAATAAGTTCATTAATGCAATAGGGAAGCGTATATATTACACGAAAGAATGGATTAATATACCTTTCGTGTCTAATGTATGCATTCGTAATTGCGTTTCTTTCTTGTTTCCTGGAAATGAAGCAGTAATTGGGCCAATTTGATCCGCTTATCGCCTCTTCAAATAAGCCTCAGCCATTTAATTTTTAAATACCTCTAGTAGGAGAGTGTTGTTCATATTGTTCTTGTTTATCAGCGTCTGGTGGTTTCCATCATAAATTCTAATTATAATAGTTTGTCGGGTGGTAAAGATAGATAATCCGAAAGCGATATGAGTTCAGTGTTCTCCAAGGAGCAGTTATGTGGCTGCTAACTTCGAAAAAGGTGAGAGTTTTTCGGAGGAAGAAGCCTTGTTTTACCGGAATTACCTACATCCAATTAAAACTTTTATGAAGTTTTCGATTGGTACAAGAAAATCGTGAAGAAAAATAAAGGATGGGAAATTGGTTCTATGTCAAATTGGCTGAAATTTTATTATGTTATAGTGAGATGGGCCCTTAGAAAGATGTGAGGGTTTAAATGATTTTGTGCTTGTCGTTCCTGAGATATAAGCAATCGAAGTTTGTGAGAACGTCTAGACGTATTACATTAATTTGCAAGTTTCACGCCATGCAAGTTCAGTGCAAGAGAGATAATTGCATGCCTCTCGTCTTCCATCGTCTATTACATTGATGCAAGTTGGTTGCAATTATGTTTGGTTGAAGGGTAATTTCCAACTTTGAAAGTATTATGTGTTCAAAATCTTCTTCATCTAACAAACATATTCATTACCTGCCATATCTTTTGACCCTACACATCTTCATAGATTAAAAAAAATACCGGTTTTTGTGAAAAAATTACAAATACTTGATGCAAAATATATTGGAGACATACGTCTCAGTTGGTAACACAAATATCCATCCAAAAAGAATCGAAATTGCGTGTGAATCATCCTCAAAACAGAATTTCTTAAAATTTTATTATGGCATGAAACGTGCCAAAAACTTGCACCGGCGCATGCGTATTTTCTGAATTGGTATTGCACAGAACTTGCATAGCATCAAACTTGCATGAAAACTTGGGTAGGATTTACAAAGAAAATAACGTGTTTCTTTAGTCGAACTCGTTAACAGGTCCAAATATAATCCTATTGATAATACTATATTATATTGTATATTCGGGGCATTGTCAAAAAACATTTCTTTTGTAATTTTTTTCTAGGACTATTCCAGAACCAACAAGATATACGAGGATATATTGAAAAATTATTAGCCTACTAGAGAACCAAACAAAATTTCAATGTCAAAATATTTTATTACTCAACATATTCTCCTCTTAATTGGATACATTTATTACCTGCAACGTCTCTAGACCTTTCAAAAATGTTTCTTCTTGCTCTAGAAACTAGACCTCCACAGCTTTTATTACCGCCTCGTTGGAAGAAAATTTACGACCTTTTAAACTTTTTTTCAGTTGAGGAAAGAGATGATAGTCGGACGGAGCCAAATCTGGTGAATAAGGGGGGTGTTCTAGTAATTCAAACCCTAAATCACAAATTTTTTGCATTGCAACATGAGATTTGTGTGCAGGGGCGTTGTCCTGCAAAAAGAAAACACCTTTGGATAGCTTTCTGCGTATTTTCTCTTTAATTTTTTTCCCGTAGAGTGGTCAGTAATGTCGAATAGTAATCTCCAGTAATTGTTCTACCTTTATCCAAAAAATCAATGATGATTACTACATAACAATCCCAAAAAATTGAGGCAAGAACTTTTCCAGCAGATTTTTGGACACGAAACTTCTTAGGTCTTGGAGAACCGGAGTGTCGCCATTCCATCGATTGTTGCTTTGTTTCTGGATCGTTGAAATGTACCCAAGTCTCATCCACAGTAACAATTCGGTTTAAGAAGTCTACATCGTTTTCAAATCGAGCACAGATCGAACGCGATACTACTACCCTTGCACGCTTTTGGTCAACATTCAAACATTTGGGGATCCATTTTGCAGCAATTTTTCTCATGTCCAAATTGACGTGAACTATATGATGAACGCGTTCGTATGAAATATTCAGTGCTTCAGATATCCGTTTTAGCCCAATTGACCATATTCACCGTCGCCATACTGTGATGCGACAATACCAACTGTTTAGTGTTACCAACGGTTAAAAATATAATTTATCTATTATAAAACCGCGAAAATTAAAAATGTGACGGATTTAAAGGTTATGTCATTGTGTTTTTGTGACATTTCGAAAAATATAACAGAAAATCGAGAGAAAATAGTAAAATAGTGGAGGCCTTAGTTGTTGTGTCAGTAATTGTTCGGCAAGAAACAGATCCAAGAATAAAAAACCTAACACCAAAATATTTTCTACACGATATCCTGGAAAAATTCTCAAATCCTGTCTGAAACATCTCAGAGGTAAAGTTTGATCGCATCCTAAAGTATTGTCAGGGTGATTAATCCGAATTGTTGCAGATTACCACACTCGAAAAAATGCGCTGAATCCAGTGAATCTTCTACCTAATGATTCGCCCGATGCTAACTGGAATGTTGGAGGTAAATCCGCATGAAACACTTTTTAAAACTTGTATAATGTCATTCATCCCCAGTAAAATAATTTTTTCTGTACACAAATGATTTTTCATAATGTCAGGACCAAATTAAACCATCAACGAACCATAAATCTGTGAACCACGACCATACTTGTATTTCCAACAAGATTACTCAACCAAGTTACAAAATCTGCTGAGATATGTTTACCACTTCGAACTGAAGATCGAGGAAGATAAGGCAAAAAAATTTCCAAAGTCCATTCAATCTTCAATCAATAACCACCTCTTTCTGAGCTTCTACACAGGATTCAGTAACATCATTACTTACAGAAGTTTCACAAGCTTAATTATCAAGTATACAGTGGCATACAAAAAAATGTACTTGCGCAAGGACAACAGTAATTTGGGATTGGACTATGAAAATCAGATTTATTGATTTTTAATTTTTGTAAGGATTCGTCTTGGTCTCTTGGAAGAAGATATTGCTATTTGATACAATATTTCTCAGTCTACAGTCTCCAGAATGTATAGGTTTCATACAGATACCTATTTGACCTTCAAGAGAAATTGTGAAAAATATATGCCAGAATGTTTCATCAATAACTACCCCAGTACAATACTGATTTTAGATGGAACTGAGATTTTCATTGAAAAACCTTCAGAGTATATAGTGCAGAGTAGCACATATTCTGTGTATAAGGCACATAATACTGCCAGAGGCATAATCGGAGTAACACCAAATAGATTTGTGTGTTTTGTTTCTGAACTCCCCAGGTAGAACTTCTGAAAAAGAAATCATTTTAGAAAAATGGCTTATTGGAAAAGCTTGAACCAGGTGACTCAGTAATGGCTGATAAAGGATTCACTATTTGCAAAGAACTAGCAGCCATTGATGTTGATTTGAATATACCACCGTTTTCATATGGCAACAATCAACAGTTCACTGATGCAGATGAAATTCTGACTAGGGATATTGCAAGTAAGGTGTGATATTTTTTATTAAACAGTTTAACAAATGATCTTCATTTTTAGGTGTTCGGGTTCATGTCGAGAGATTGATAAAAAATGTGAAGTTGAACAGAATAACTACACTACAGATGTATATTATTAATTAGTTTTGTTGTGATATCTTAAGTAATGCCAATAAATACAATTTTTATGATAATTCCAAAAGTAAAAATTTTGAATGCACCGAGTTGGTGTTTATTGTTGCGGCCATATAAAACAATTTTTATGTTCTGTGCAATAAACAATCACTTTTTGCACTTAGATAAATTACTATTTTAATTTTTTGGTGGGATCCATAAGTTGACTGGAAATGAACAATTAACGTGTACATAATATATGCGATGATAAAATTTAAAAATCATGTAAAAGAATCAAAACTTTAATCCCTCTCAAACATAAAGTTTGTTTATCAAACCACCTTTCACCAATGTTTTTATTTCCAAGAGGTGAAATCTTTGCAAAGTATTGTCCTAATCAAGCCTATCATGGTGTAGTAGCTAGAAAATAAACTCCAGGATTTACACAAGCCACATTTATAAATTTGAAAATGTAGATACAACACATTATATTTTTTCACTGCCTTTTCAGTTCCTCTCTACTTACATTTTTGAGTTACAAATTTTAACCTGAAAGGAATGCGATTTCCAAATATTCTTATTTCAAACTTTGGCGGTTGTGTGGAATGAGTTAATTTCGTTATTCTTAGTTGAGAACCCTGGGGCAGTTGGTATTGTCGCATCACAGTATGGCGACGGTGAATATGGTCAATTCGACGGTCTGTTAAAATCATGTCATGAACTGCATCGATATTTTCGGGGACTGACACAGAAACTGGCCTTCCCGATTGGTCATCATCTTCAATGGAAAATTTACCGCTTTTGAAGCTTGCGGTCCAATTTTTCACGGTCGCATACGAAGGACATTGATCACCAAGGGTATTAAGCATATCTTCTTGAATCTGCTTACCTCTTAACCCTTTTAAATACAGGTACTTGATGATGGCTCGATACTCCAATTTTTCGATTTTCACAATTTCGTTGGAAATATTTTTTCTTTTAATTTATTGCGCAACTCTGGTTTACCTTTTTGACGTCAAACTTTATATACTAAATATATGAATATTTAAAATTTTTAATTATACCCCTACACTGAAAACAATTGACAGGTCACTTTTACCACAAAAAAATAATCAATTGCTACTGTTGATTGAACAAAAGATAAGGTAGCTTTTTGATGAATTCAATTGTTGAAGGTTACCTTTAATTTAGATACACACGGTAAAAACAATTTTGATGTTTCAATCACTTTCTTTTTGTTAAGAGATTATTGTCGAATGAAGGAAATTACTTGCAGCTGGAGCAAAAACTAGCACTATTTATTGAATGAACAAAAGATTTTACTCCAATATACAAAGTATTTTGTTATTATGAGAACATTTTTTGGGTATCGGTCATGGTTATCAAAATTAGTTCGGCATTTTAATTGAATTGTTACGACTATCACAATTATTTCGTTTTGAAAGATATTATGTTCAACGAGCTAACTTGTGTATTACCTCAAAATTTAATAAATTGGTTGAGAAAAAGAACTATTTCAGTACTTGTGAATTCAATCTGAAGATGCACTGAATAAGTTAACAAACTATTTTGTTGGTTGGAATCAAACTATAATCAAAATAATGGAAGATAGTGTTGAAATATCAAATCAGACTATGATCGACTAAAACATCTCTAAAATACGTAGAGATATTGTTTGAGCCTATAATAATGAATAGTCAATTCTAAGCAAGATATGATTTCAACGCCCCCTAGCATCAAAAACATTCATTTTTGGGGTTTGTCACCAAATTAATTTCTATTCAAAATAACTTGAACTGCATCATAATAAAAATTCAGAAAAATCCTCCGAAATTTTTACGTTTTGTGCCCATTGGGGGGAGGGGGATAATCATAAAAAACTGCTATTTTCCTTATTCCAGCATATTTAAACATTCGACGAACATTTAAAGGGATTCGAGAAATTTTTTTTGCGTTTCGTAATAGGAGTTAGGGGGAAGAAGGGGGAGTAAGAATTTTTTTACGAAACAGCACAATATTGTGCAACATTAGCAACAATGAAACAATTGAAAATGTTGTTACCGGATTCAAAATTAAATAGTCTAATCTGCGCAAGGGGTGATTTCAACGCCCCCTAGCAGCAAAACTGTTCATTTTTTTGGGTTGGCGCAATGGTAACATAGGTTGAGAATTACATGGACTACATTATACCGAAAATTCAAAAAAATCCACCAGGATCCAAATTCCTTAAGGAGTTTGCGGGGTCCTTTTAATTGAAATTGAAATCAAGAGGCGTAGTGTGTCAAGTGTTTATGTGTATAGATACTGATTTTTACATCAATATTAATTGTAGAAAGTACCACTTCACAATTAAAATTTTCTAGAAAATTTAAGATAAATACTATCATTTGAGAGAATTTCTAATAGGAATTCTGATTGACGATGAATCAAAATGTTTGCATGTTTCATCAAAAACTAACCAAAGTGCTTTGTTTCTTTGTTATTTTAATATTAGATATGTCTGAAGAAAATTCGATCGATGACATCACAATACTGCCATATTGATTCTAGGAAAATGTCTCTAGCGCCGCTATTTTAAAATCAAATGCCCAATTATGATACGTTATTGAAACGGAATTTTTTTGCTCTATTGACTGGAGTAAAAATATATTCAGGGTTCAATTTAGATTCTTGACCCAAGTCTATTTTCAGTAATAATAAACCGTCAAAATGCAGAATTTTCGAAAAATATTGAATGAAAGTTTGTTTTTGTGGAGAATATTCGATTCTTGACATACCTTTTTGGGAATATTAACCTTCCACAGTGTAGAGGGGCAATAATCAATTTGCCCCTCAGATCAATAAGTAGGGTAAAATGGGGTAAAACCGGTCGGTGGGCAATACCGGTCACCCCTATATTTCCATAAGGATGATAAAGCCGGCAACAGTGTTTGGTGCAAACAGCTGCTTTTGATACCGCAGCATTGAGAGCGTTTGACTGACTCAGTCACCAACAAGCGTTGAGGCGGAACAGTCGGCCATTTGTTTTTATAGCGTTCCTTCTAATTTCGTCTCCATTTGAAATAAGCGGTAAGTTCTTATATTTATTATTTTTAAAAAATGTGCATATTTTTCCAGTTGTATTGAAATGAGTGATTTATAGAAATGTTAAGGACCTAAATTATTTTTCAATATATGGCTTCATATGAGGGCAATGCCGGTCGAGTGACCGGCATTGCCCTCATGAACAAACACGAATTTGTATTTGTTTTTTTCTATTACAGATGCCGAAGCCACGTCATAGAGTAACCAATAGAGCAAAGTGGTCAGTTGAAAACCTGAATGCCGCCAAACGATTACATGAGCAAGGGGTTTCTATGCGAACTGCCGCTAAAAGATGTGAAATTCCATTTTCAACCTTACAAGAAAGAATTCAGAAAGAAAAATTTGTCACTCCTATTTTGGGTAGAAAAACTGTTTTCACTAGGGAGCAAGAAGTGGAAATGTCGAACCAGATAAAATATCTAGCATCTACATTTTATGGATGCACAGATAAAGAAGTCAGACGCATGACATTTCAGTTTGCCGAAAAAAAATGCATAAAACATAATTTTAACACCGAAAAAAAAATGGCAGGTCGTGACTGGCTTGTAGGGTTAGGAAGAGAAATAAAATCTCAGTACGAAGAGCAGAAGCAACCAGTTTGAACAGGGCCACTGCCTTCAATAAAAAGGAAGTTGATCGTTTCTTCGAACTCTTACAGCAGGTTATGGAAAAACACAAATTCTCACCTAGAAACATCTACAATATTGACGAAACTGGGATTTCCACAGTGCAGGAACCAGGGAAAGTTTTGGCGGCAAAAGGTCAGAAAAGGGTTGGCTTGATGACAAGCTGGGAAAGGGGTCGCAACATCACAGTTGTTTGTGCAATGAGTGCCACTGGGGGTTTTATACCTCCAATGTTTATTTTCCCTCGTCAACGACATTCAGTTCTGTTGGAGAAAGATGGTCCTATTGCAGCCAAATATGAATGTTCCAAAAATGGTTGGATAACAGAGGAACTATTCGTCAAATGGCTTCAGCACTTCGTCGTCCATGCAAAACCATCAGAAAACGAAAAAGTGTTATTGATTTTAGATAATCACAGCAGTCATGTCTCCCTGGCAGCCTATGATTTTTGCAGAGCTAATAATATTATCATGTTATCCATTCCACCCCACACGTCGCATAGGACTCAGCCCTTGGACGTTGCATTCTATGGGCCTCTCAAATCATATTATAGGAATGAGTGCAATCTTTACATGAAATCCCATCCAGGAGAAAAAATATCTCCATATGAAGTTGCCTCACTGTTTCGAAAATCTTTTGCTCTTGCTGCATCAGTGGGCAAAGGAGAGTCAGGCTTCAGAACTACAGGAATCTACCCTATTGACCCTTCTGTCTTCAAGGATGAAGATTTTCTGGCGGCTGATGCTTTAAATGACCCCGAAGAAATAGCAGTCGTTGATGATGGAGTTGAGACTAACGGTAACGACGATATTTCGTCAGCAGGAAGTCCGAAATCTAATAAAAAACTTGTAGGGAGTTCCCAGCAAAGTTGCTCTTCGAAAAATAAAGCTGCTGCAATTTCTGAGGCAATTCCTTCGACTTCAAAGTCAGCACCTTCTCTCAATTGTAGTGTTGAAGATCTCCTTCCAAAACCAAAGAAAAATACCAAAGTGACAAAACCAAACAGCAGACCTAAACAGCACTCGAGTATTCTAACTTCTACACCACTGAAAGACTCATTGGAAGAAAAGGAAGCAAAGAAGAAAGCAAAACTGGAGAAGACCAAGGGTGATACAAATAAAGTAAAAGATGTTGACAAAGCCAAGAGAAAACTACTAAATTCACCTGAAAGAACCAGCAGCGCCAAAACCAGCAGCGCCAAAACCAGCAGCGCCAAAACCAGCAGCGCCAAGAAACAAAGATGAAGCGTGTCACTACCGAAAAAAAAATCAGAAAAAGAACCAATTCAACATCATCTGACTCTGATATTGAAATGGACGATATCTGCAGTGATAATGAAAATAATGAGACAGATTTCGTTTTATGTGTGATTTGTGGTGAATATGGGGCAAACAATGAGATGTGGTACCGGTGTGTCGACTGTGGACAATGGGCACACTCCCTGTGTACTGCAAAGGACTCTCCAGCCGGATATATTTGTGATTTTTGTATGTGACCGGTATTACCTATGCTATGACCGGTAATACCCGAATGTAAAGATAATGCCGGTCAAAGTCACTTTTTTAAACATAAGAGTTTTTACCAAAAAATGTTAGATTTTCAGTTCTTTTTGTATTTCACAACTTAGAGTAACTTTTGTGTTTCATTTTTCTTCTGTCAAAATAAATGTATGTGTTATATTTTGAATTTCATGTCCAATTTTCATTAAGTGACCGCCACCCATTCTACCCTAAACATATTGATCTGAGATTTGCCCCGATCAGTTACTGCGTTTTGAAGACTGCTGTCTTGAATTTCGTTAGTAACGTATCGAATACTAAATTTGCCTATATGACGAGAAAAATTTAAATTGACTAAAAATACTTCTCTTTTTCGAAAACGTTGACGTTTCGTAGACTAATTCTGTCTCCGTTATCAAAACTCGAAAGCTGAAAACTTGCTAAAAATTCTTTTTTTATCAGCTTGGATATGAAAGGATTTTTTATGATGACATTTGCCATCTGGATACATATAGGGTGTCTGATATCAATCAATCAATCTGTTATTTCTCAAATCTTCTCTGAGGAGAGGTAACCATGTGCTATCCATTTCTACTGAGTTGATAGAAAAACAGTTCGTCGATAATAAAATACAGGCAGTTTCCTTCAACTTTCTCTTTTCTTGATTTGATTCACTCATTAAAATTTTGGTGTCATTCCATTTCATCATATGATCGCCATCCGATGTCAGAATATGTTCGGATATTTTCGAACCAGTTATTTTCCGATTCCTTATATAACTTTTGTGTTCTTCCTTACGCACAGTCAAAGGTCTTGATGTTTCACCTATATAACTTTTTCCACACGAATAAGGGATGTTGTAAACACAATTTTTGGAACACTCATCAGTGTTTTTTTGTTTTGTGTGTGTAAGTATTCATCTCAATGTATTGGTTGTCTTCAATGTTGTTTTAACATCATACCTATGGCCAATCCGTTTCATCTTTTCAGACAATCCGGGGACATATGGTATTATGTTGGTTGTTTGAAAACTGTGTTGCTTATATAAACATCACAAAAGCTTGCTCTAGTGGTGTTTTGTACAGCAGAACAGTGTCAGTGACAAGAATTTGAAAATTCTGCATTTTGAAGGGATATTCGATCAGGCAACTTCAAGAATGACGAAGTTAAACTTTATCCATTTTGCCAAAACGCTTCATTTTGCGTATTTGGCGTCTTCCAGGCGTTAAACTGACGTTTCTATATTTACCGTGATTCTTGTAACTATGGAAATGTAGAACTCAAAAATTGTAGGAACACCGATTTGAAAACACCACGATCAGGAAGCAATATTTTCAGAAAGTCTTGTTGTCGCTGGTTTAGAGACTGAGAAAATTACATTTGATTGATAGATAGGTAGATGATGAGCTTTATTGTCTAAAATCATTTTGTGGACATAGTCAATAAAAGTCAATAGCTTTCACAATACCTTACATGTAACACAAAATATAAATAATATTTACTTATATACATATACAGATAAAATGAAAATGCATAAATAAGAGCAATATAAAAAAATAACGTACCTACTACACCTGTTTTGAAAAAACGCATTTTAAAACTTCCTCGCAGTTGAATTATAGAAACACTAGAATTGGTATGAGAAGTATTCATTCAAATTATAGAAGCACTTTCCCTTCAACAGTTTTTCTGAATTATTTCGAACCCTTGATATCTGTTATTTGACTCGGTAAGTGATTGTAAATTTGTTTACTTCTATAAATTAGTGACTGTCTCGTCAGAGATGAAACAGGGAACGGAAGGGCGAGTTGTTTTTCATTGCCAGTATGTCTTTCCCTGTTGACGTTCATTAACTTTTCTTTATATTTATGAAGCAAGCATACCGTTTTTAGAATGAAAATTTCATATATAGTCAAAATCTTAGTGTCTGAAAAGACTGGTCTACATGATTCTCGCATTTTTATTCTAAATATAAATCTCAGAGCTCGCTTTTGAATGACGAATACGCTTTGCAATAGAGTCTGGCTGCCAGAACCCCAAAATGGAATTCCTTAGCGCAGATGAGATTCTATAAATGCCATTAATGAAGCTGGCCATCCAAGTTCTCGAGATATTACATTGATGGCAAAGCAACCCGAGGATATTTTTTTCTTTAAAGCTCCTATATGGTGGTCAAACTTCAGATCATTGTCAATTTGTACTCCAAGAAATTTTGTAACGGGCTTGCTTTCAATCAGCCGATCTCCCAATGTAATTTGTTCAATATTACATTCAAATGTGACTAAATTTTTTTTAGGAATATCCAATGTCAGTTTATTCGCCTCACACCATATTTTGGTTTTTGAATACCTGTGGCAATAGACTCTGGATCAAGGCAGTATGATCTTGATTGTGCCAAAGAATTGTGGTATCGTCAGCGAACAATGTTAGGTGTCCAGAAATATCGAGGCATGATATAATAATTATCATTAATAAAAAATAAAAATAAAATTGGGCCTAGAACAGACCCCTGTGAGACTCCACGTACAATCTTTATATAATATAAGGGAAATTTTCAGTAGTAATATCGCGACAAAATGCTGAATTTTCTAAAAATACTTTCACCTTGCTGTCACGAAAATTGTGTTGCTTAGAAACACCACGAGAGTTGCTCGAGTTGTGTTTTGTACAGCAACACAGTTTGAGCAAGGTGAAAATATTTTGAAAATTCTACATTTTGAAGGGATATTCGATCAGACAATTTCAAGAATAAATCAAATTATTATGGACTAAATGCTATTGCGGGAACGGTTCATCATGTGTCATTAGTGTCAGTAAAAAAGTTGAACCGTCAAACTGACGTTTCTCTATCCACAGAAATTGTTGTAACTATGGAAACCTATAAATAAGGAAGAAGCGAAACACCGATTTGAAAATACCACTGGCTAGAGACAGTGTTTTCAAAAAGTCCTTTTCTCATTGGTTTGAATTCAAAAAATGATGGCAGTTGGTTGGTTTATACAGCGTGTCTCACGGTCGATGGTAGGTTAGACGTTTATGGTAAACGCAAAGCAGGATTTCCCTGAAAATTTCACATCCTACATTTTGTTACCTGATCTATCGATCTAAAATATTTTCAGCTTTGCGGCGTTGCCACGTCTATGAAAAAAAACTAGCAACTTGATTTTTTTAAATAGAACACCCCGTATATTAACTAATTTTTTGAATTGCTCTTTCATTATAATACATTTTTGTTAATAATGTCCTATACCTATCTCTATCTGTTTTCGAAATAAAAAATAATTTGTGTTAAATATGGTCCAAAACATAGCCCTAATTGAACTTTAGTACATCAGTACTCTCAATTCATGAAAAGTTGATATTTTGATTATAGGTTGGACAAATTCGAAGTATTTACTTAACACCAAGAAATCGACTCCATATCATACAGGGCGTGCTAAAATTACTGTTATTTCCATAATGTATAAAAGTGGTCAAAAGTTCATTTTTTCAAATGAAACCCCTTGTATATTACTCGATAAATTGAAAGATGATGAAAAATGCTTCAAGATGATATATCATGTCCCTATACCTAAATCATCAACTTTTCTTAATAAAGCCGTTTTTGTGGAAAAATAGTTATTTATGATACCTACAAGTGATGGAAGTGGCATTTTATTTTGTGAGTGGGGAATATTGCGAAACGAACGTCAGCGAGCGGAGCAAATCCATGTATCATACACATTTTTGTGTACAACAGTTACAGCTAGTAATAAAACAAAAAACAAAAAAATGAATGAGGTCCGTGGGATTCGAACACACGATCTTTGGATTACAATGCAGATGCTTCAACTACATACACCAGCGCACATGTTTATTTAAATGTTATTATTGGTTATTCATAAAGGACTTTTTACAGTTGAATTGAATAGTAGGTACTTCGTCAGTTACTTCACAGGGAATAAATATTACCAATTGCACAAACTGCCAAATACATGTGTGAACTTTTCTAAATAATTCTTTCTAGGTAGATGTTCTGATTGTTTCTATTAAAGAGATTTTTAATGACAGTTCGGACAGTTGTATAAAATATTTAAAGAATTTGATTTTAGGTGGCCGTGGAAGTATCAAGCTTATGACAGCTTGGTGACTTTTATAAGTAATTAAGTAATGGTTATTGACGGTGTTTTAAAGAATCGCCAAAAATGTATGCTATTCACTATTCAAACGAAGTTCTTATGAAATTATTTATTATACACGGGCAGTGTGATCAAATCATTGCCAGAACTTGCAGAAAATTCAACCAAATGTATCCTGAATTAACACCAATGAACGAGAGGAAGTTTGTAAGATTACAAAATAATTTCCTTAACTATGGCTCAAAGTTAAAAGCGCCTTCAACATTACCAAAACCTGTTACTTTAAATGAGGAAAATACTGTTAACGTCTTGGCATATTTTTATGCATATCCTGAAGCTTCCGTTCGCAGTGCAGAAAAATATTTGGGTGTATCACATGCCTCAGTACAACGAATTTTGGAAAATCACGAAATGCATCCGTATAAATTTACCAAAGTTCAAGCTCTCAAAGTAGAAGACTTTGAACGCAGAGTGCATTTTTGCGAATCCCTTCTAATACATATACAGGAAGATCGGGAATTTTTGTCAAAAATAATTTGGAGCGACGAATCAAAATTTACGAGGGATGGCATTTTTAATAGAAGGAATAAACATTTTTGGGCTGATCATAATCCTCATGTGACAAAAGAAATGGGTTTTCAAGAAACATTTTCCCTGAATGTGTTTTGTATTTTGAAGAAAAATAAAATTAGCTTTTTTATTTATGAAGACACACTGAATGCAGAGAGATATCTTCATATTTTAAGGACGACTGTTACCGATTTCCTTGAAAACTTGCCTTTAGAGGAATATAGGAATTCGTGGTTTCAACTGGACGGAGCGCCAGCTCATTGCACTCAGGAAGTTTCCAGGAAACTTCACCAAATGTTTGACGATCGTTGGTTTAGGCGTTTAGGGCCGTGGTATTGGCCACCGAGATCACCCGATCTCACGCCACTTGACTTTTTTTTATGGGGTGTTTTAAAAGAAAGGGTGTACAGTACTCCAGTGCCTACCAAAGAAGAACTGCGACGGCGAATAGTGCGGTGTATTGAAGATCTAGATCCCCATGAAATTGAAAAAGCAACGACAAGTCGCGTACAAAAGAATATTTTAAAATGTTTAGAATGTAATGGACAACATTTCCAGCATTTATTGTAAAAATGTGATATTTTGTTTACAATTTTGTTATTTTTAATCCTCCTAATTCTGTTTTTTTTTGTACTTTCACATGTTATATTCCAGAAAATCGTACTTTTTACCTAGAAATGCCTGGTTTTTGGACAGTTGTTCCCTGGAAACTTTCAGCCATAGTTAAGAAAATTATTTTGTAATCTTACATACTTCCTCTCGTTCATTGGTGTTAATTCAGAAATTTCTGCAAGTTCTGGCAATGATTTGATTACACTGTCCGTGTATAATAAATAATTTCATAAGAACTTTGTTTGAATAATCGATAATTGCATTCACTTTGGAAGATAATTTGAAACACCGTCGATAACTATTCGTAAATTACTTATAAAAGTTACCAAACTGTTATAAGCTTGACAAATCCACTGTTACCTAAAACCAAATTCTTAAAAAGCAATTTTATTAAGAAAAGTTGATGATTTAGGTATAGGGACATGATATATCATCTTGAAGCATTTTTTATCATCTTTCAATTTATCGAGTAATATACAGGGGGTTTCATTTGAAAAAATGAACTTTTGACCACTTTTATGCATTATGGAAATAACAGTAATTTTAGCACGCCCTGTATGACATGAAGTCGATTTCTTGGTGTTAAGTAAATACTTCGAATTTGTCCAATCTATAATCAAAATATCAACTTTTCATGAATTGAGAGTACTGATGTACTAAAGTTCAATTAGGGCTATGTTTTGGACCATATTTAACACAAATTATTTTTTATTTCGAAAACATAGAGATAGGTATAGGATATTATTAACAAAAAAGTATTATGATGAAAGAGCCATTCAAAAAATAAGTTAATATACGGGGTGTTCTATTTAAAAAAATAAAGTTGCAAGTTTTTTTTGATAGACGTGGCAACGCCGCAAAGCTGAAAATATTTTAGATCGATAGATCGGGTAACAAAATGTAAGATGTGAAATTTTGAGGGGAAATCCTGCTTTGCGTTTACCATAAACGTCTAACCTACCATCGACCGTGAGACACGCTGTATAATATGAGGGAAATTGTCGGTGAAACCGGAAGTGTTACTGAGTTTTTTTTCTTGGAAAATATGGGTCCTAAGAAACTATATCTTTAATCCAAATGAAAAAGTCCAACTCAAAAAATTTAGTGCACCCGGTATGTAACATTTCACACGATAAAGTTCGATAAAGTTTTCATCGATCCGGACCTATTTCAAAAATGAAGGCAAATTTTATCACAAAACCAATGTGTCACTCTAATATTTGATTGTTTATGTTGCTTATTTCAAGAACCCCAGAGATATTTTTTCGATACTTTCTTATCGCCTCCGATAACAATCAACTAAAAACCGACTCACACCTCGGCGATAGTCCAAATTAATGCCGGTTTTTGTCACAACCCCGTCACAAATCGAAATCAAATCACTCAATGCGGAAAGATTACACAAAGTTGTTCCCGAAAAAGCTGTTATGATTTACTGTAATTCCCTTGTCAAATATCATTAAGTATTTTATTAATGGATTTTCCGTCCCAGCGTCGGAATCGTACCGTAAAACTTAACAGAACATGGTAAAAGAAATATTTATGTCAGTAAAATAAAGAAGGCCCTAACCCTGATTCTTGGAAGTCACCCTTAGTTGGCTGGGAACATGATGAGCCGCCAGCAAGCTTTTACTGAAGATAAGATGCCGAAAGCGCCGAAGGAAGATACTAGGAAAAGAGAATAAATAAATAAACACGATCCGAAATTCTTGAGGATACACTGGGAAAAACTCCTACGGCACAGACCCATTCATAAAATTGATGTCTATAAAACCAGCAGAGCAAGATTGAAAAAATATGGATTTGCCACATTGTTCTGCCAACTTATTGTTAAGCTAACGGAACATGTCTTATATAAAAAAAACAGCGAAATTTTGGATTACAGCATTCAATAATTAACTGATAATTCTCCGATTAGAAAAAAGATATGTTATTTTGCTCTGCTGACTTTTTGTTAAGATCGCAGGATATGTCATATTTTTTCAGAAAATGGAGCGCGAAATTTCCGAATAGGGTATTTAAATATCTCCCAATTAGCTGAAAATTTTCCTTTTGAAAAAATATGTATAAGCTAACTTTTTGTTAAGCTAGCAGAACATGACAAAAAAAGGAGCACAAAATTTCGCAATAGAACACTTGAATAGCTCCGAATTATCTCCTAATTAGCTGAAAATATCCCTATTAAAAAAAATGGATACGCCATCTCACCCTTCTAATTCTTTGTTAAGCTAGCAGAACATGACAAAAAAAAAAACAAAATTTCGCTATAGAACACTTGAATAGCTCCATATTTAGCTCCTAATTATCCGATAATGAAAAATAACTTCTGATCACCTTGCTCTGCTTTATAGACATATAAAATTGACGCCATCTGTCATGGTATTGAAATTTAAAACAGTCATGTTGAAATGTTGAAAATTCGCTTCTTTAATGTACCTGGTGAGTTTTTAAAGATCCTGCAACATCGATTTCATTTATTTCTGACAATTGATTCGGCCGCTATATATTTTATATAGTTTTTACTACATCCAGAAATTTGAATTTTCTACTTCGATTGTGAATTTTATGTTTTTGTGAATATTATTGATATTGATGAAGAAAATCTAATTGTCTATTGGTACCTGCAAATCATACCAAAGCGTCATCCATATATTAACTACAGGGCAATTCAAATTCGACCCCCACCATTGGTATCTCCTAAACTACAGGAGATACGTCGAAGCTTAAATTGGGGCAAAGTTGCGTATTCTGGTGCTTAACAAAATACTGTTTTGAAACTTGGAAAATTCCGAGTATTTCCGGAAATATCGGGAAAAAACTGAAAATCGGAATTTTCGTTTTTACTTTTTTCTATCGTTATTTGACAACATAGCTCAGAACCAAAAGTACATTTTCTTTAATACTTTTTTTCAGCTACACTTTTTCATATTCAGATTTACTATCTGACGTTTCGTCTTCTGGCATTCATCATCAACTTTTTTTTCTGTTATGGGGCCATATTGTTTTTTTATACAGAAAAATAGTGATTCTCATTCTGATTTCATAGATGTATAATTTGTTATGATTTTCACTTCTGAAACCACAGATATTAAAAAAAAACTTCATCTGAGATGGTCATGACTCCATCGAAAAATTTTGTTTAATAAACACTAGTTGTCAAAACTCATTAAACATCATAAGTTTGCACAAATACTTCAGTCGAAATGTCCTCATTCTCAAATGAAGAAAAACGACATGTGTTGAAACTTTATTATAAATTTGATAGCAATAGTACGAAAACAGCACAAATTTATTTTGAATTATATCCGGAAAGACAACAGCCGGATAGAACATTATTCGGAATTTTGGGCAAACACTTGGCTGAGTACGGTGCGTTTCAAAAAACAAGAATGAAATCATGAGCTTGTAAAAAATGCACAAAAAGTATTACAAGTGTTCGAAATGATGGCCTTCCTCTTGAATACATAACCGAGCTCGTCGTCTCAAATTAAGAACAGCCCTAACAATATCCCTTCTTCTGATAGACCTGAATTGCGTGATGATATTGTCTCTAAGTTCATCTATTGTGTCATATTCTTGCTCTCCATAGATTCTGTTCTTTAAAGTGCCCCACAAGAAAGTATCCAAAACTGTAAGGTCAGGTGACCTTGCCGGCCACCTCACTGGTCCAGAATTTCCTAACCACCTATTAGGAAATCTTTGGTGTAAATATTCGCAAACTGCTCTTTTATTGTGTGGAGGAGCCCCGTCATGCTGAAACCAGCAGCTGTTATAATTACCAAGGGGAAACGTATCCATATATTCCTCGAATTCGTTTCTTAAGAACCGAAGATAGGTTTCCCCGTTCAAAGTATTAGAGAAGAAATGAGGTCCAAGTATTCGGTCGTCATAAATTCCAGCCCACACATTCAAACAAAACCGAACTTGTGGTCTGACTTCTCTGAAGTGTCGTGGATCATTTTCACTCCAAATGTGCTCATTATTTTTATTAAAAACACCACAGTTCGAAAAAGTACTTTCGTCGGTCCAAATCATGTTTTTCAAAAAGTTTGTAGGGTCTACCCTATTCGAGAGCCAGCTACAAAATTCCATCCTTCTCTCAGGATCACCTGGATTTAATTTTTGTGAAATATGTATCTTATAACATTTCAAACCACTTTTTTTGAATTCCCACCAAACGCTCGTCTGTGGCACATCCATTTCTGCCGAGAATTGATGTGTTGATTTTGAGGGATCTGCATTTATCTAAAAAAGTACCAAAAATAATTATACTTCTTCGAATATGGAATGAACAATTATTTAACCTCGGCTAATAAGTTACGTCTGTTCCATTCTGCTTCCATATTTCATTCTTGGTTTTTGAAGTGTTTGTCCAAAATTCCGAATAATGTTCTATCCGGCTGTTGTCTTTCCGGATATAATTCAAAATAAATTTGTGCTGTTTTCGTACTATTCCTATCAAATTTATAATAAAGTTTCAACACATCTCGTTTTTCTTCATTTGAGAATGAGGACATTTCGACTGAAGTATTTGTGCAAACTTATGATGTTTAATGAGTTTTGACAACTATTGTTTATTAAACAAAATTTTTCGATGGAGTCATGACCATCTCAGATGAAGCTGGTTTTTTTAATATCTGTGGTTTCAGAAGTGCAAATCATAACAAATTATACATCAATGAAATCAGAATGAGAATCACTATTTTTCTGTATAAAAAAACAATATGGCGCCCATAAAGTTGATGATGAATGCCAGAAGACGAAACGTCGGATAGTAAATCTGAACATGAAAACGTGTAGCTGAAAAAAAGTATTAATGAAAATGTACTTTTGGTTTTGAGCTATGTTGTCAAATAACGATAGAAAAAAATAAAAACGAAAATTCCGATTTTCAGTTTTTTCCCGATATTTCCGGAAATACTCGGAATTTTCCAAGTTTCAAAACAGTATTTTGTTGAGAACCAGAATACGCAACTTTGCCCTAATTTAAGCTTCGACGTATCTCCTGTAGTTTAGGAGATCCCAATGGTGGGGGTCGAATTTGAATTACCCTGTATAATTCTATACCAATACAAGAAATACTTTATTGAAAGGATGTTTATGCATCAAATTTTCTAGGTTGGTCATTTCCACAAATAAGGGACTTAAGGATTTTCCATGATTACATTTTTAGAAGAAGAACAGATTTTATTATCAAACTGAAAATAATTTTGTTTGATACACAATGACAAAAGATTTTTGATATTTTGTTGGATAACCCCATTTTTGTATAATAATTAGTTATAGGATCTTCACAAGGTTTACTAGGAAATAGATTTTGAACTTAGAAAGACATAAGAGTAAAACTTTGTATTTCATTTACCGCAAGTCACACATGATGATGGTGCGGTGACATAGGAAACTACGGTCTGATTGGTAGTTTCACTGTATTTGCCGATGATACTGTCATCCTTGCTCGCACAAGCTCTGCTTTTGAGGGGTTTTCTCCGAAAACCTGGGAGTTTCGTAAAAACAAATTTTACAAAAAAAAAAAATTTACAATGGCATGATGAAAATGCAGCTACCGTATTTCAAACTGATTCTATAGACGATATTGACCTCATTAAAGACGTTTGATTCAATTTTACTATCACTAAATTTTTCTCTAAAACCAATATACTTTGCCTTCGTTTCAATCTACCTGTATTGCTACTGGGCAATGAATCAATGATATCTACTATACAAAGAAAGTAAACTTCTTGAAAGCTTGTTGAGGCTTGATTTCAAGTGTAATGACATTTCACCTTCAAGCTATTTTTGAAATTTTTGAAAGTTCTTTGTTTCTCAAATATAAACATATCATTTTTAGGTTTCAGTTCAGTTGTTTCTGAAAAGTTCTTTTTTAGGTTTATTTTATTTCAATGAAGTTTCAACCCGTGAAACAGATTCCGGTCTATTTTAATCACAATTCATTGTAGGAGATTATTGCATTATACACTATGCACTATGAAGGTGAATTTTTCAGTTTACCTTAATGTGAGTGGGAGTGTTGAATCGATAAATAGGTACAATAACCATGAGACGATACATTACAATCTTTTATTTCCTGAGACTAATAAAAGCATGGGAATCGTCAAAAACAAAAAGTAAAGAAATAAAATGGCAGTCTAAAATCAAGTCATGAATAGTTATTTAATCAACTAGGGTATTAATGAAGCCTATTAATGATCGAGATATTTTAACGCGTAAGCGAAGCGAGCGCGTTAATGTTCGAGATCATTAATCGCATTTTAATATAGGGGTTGATTACAATACTTTTCCGTCGACCTAATGATAGTATGAAAGAAAGAAAAAAAAATTTCGTGGTTCAGGATTCGAACCCCCGATCTATACATCCGGATTGTCTTCGTTCACTCGCATTTCTTCTCTGCGCTACGGAGCCCATGTATAAAATGTCGCGTTTTGATAAGTTGAGTAATTGCTACATTTTCCAAAATTACTTGCTATACATAATAATGAAAATAATTAATTTTTCATAGATTTTTCTGCTTTTATCAGGCAATAAACTTAAAGCTGCCACTTTAGCGGTTTCCGCAACATCTGGCGGTGTCAACGTGAAATTCTCTTCAATATTCATTACTTAGATTGGAAAATTATGTGTCAAAATTTTACAGCGCACATAAAATCTGAATCCGTTGATGTCTGGTTGCCATGCAACGCGCAAAATCATGCATTTACAGAGAAATCGATCATTAATGACAAATTGAGCATTGATAGGGGTCATTAATTAAACATATTAAACAGACATGTTAATACGAGGTCGGCGGAAAATTTAATTTAATTGATATATTATAAGAATACAATGTAGTAGTGGTAAAAGGGAATTATATGATATATGTAAAAAAACAATATAAATAACAAAACAGTACACAAGCAAACATTCATGATGTAGTAGTCAAATCAGTTTGTGAAAATTCATCATTGAAATCATTGATATAAGAATTTTTTTATGGATATTAGAAGTTTATTTTAACGTTTTATAGATATGATATGATGTCCGTTAGATACATATGTTAATTTGTGATTGGCAACAATTTTATTAAAATTTTGTCTTAGAGTGTAGCCTGAGGAAACATGGGTGGTGTCCGTTTCCTGAAACATGTAGCAACGTTGTTTTATATAAATAACACAATTCAAAATATACATGGATATCATAGTTACAATTCTCAATTCAGTAAATAATTGCTTACAAGAATCGCTATATTTTTTTAAATACATAGTTCTCAATATATTTTTTTGGAAAATCAACAAATCATTCAATCTACCTTAGTTACCGTAGCAAACAAACGAAACAATAATTGAGACGTGAGTGTGAATAGGCATAGAAATAACTCAATAAAATGTTGATAGGGACAAAATAGATATTTTTGAATTAAGTGCGTGAAATGAGTGTCTTTTAATGGCACGTGACAATGTTAATTTTTTCGAATGTACCATGAAAACACGAATTTTATACACGAAATACAAACATAATGTTTTTTGCCACTGTGAATATGAATTTACATCGTCTGAAATATATTAAAAATAAATACCTCCAATAAATCTTGATGTGGTTATTTTAAGTTATCGCTTTTAAACGACTGTTGTCTTGAAAATATTATTAAATGTTTTCAGTAAAATCGGATTCAAAAATGTTTCCTGTCTGAAAAAAATAACTAAATGATACTTCTCTTTTCCAAACATATTATTTTTAATGTTATCGATACTTCCAATACAATTTCACAGCATCATCCAGTGGCCTTTCTCTGTCGTTACTATAGAAACGGTTTGTTGGCACGCCGCGTGTTTGACTGTTGACTGTGTTTGCTCGTAGTTGCTTCTATTTCAAGTTATTTTCAAGAAGATGGATGTTGATTATGATAGTGGTAGTGATACCCCATCAGATATATGTGAGAAAGCAAATACAATAGTAACAATAGTATCTAATATGTTACCGGCCAAATCCAAGTTAATATATGAGAAAACATATGACCAATTTCGTAATAATAAAGAAATATAAAAAAGGTTTCTGAAAATGCTATTTTGAGGAAAAATCTAAAATTATAAAACCTCCTACGTTATGGAGTGTTTACTCAATGTTGAAAAGTACATTGAATGTTAAAGAAAATATTGAAGAACAATCGCGTCGGATACCGAGGAAAGAAATCTAAAATTTTATCAAGAGATGATAACAATAAATTCATTCAAGATGCTGATAACGAAACAAATTTACCTTATAAGGTACAGATATAATCATAATTTTGTAAGATTAGTAGTAATTTCAATATTTTTTATTTGTATAGGTTGTCCTAATTTTGGGTATCAGCGGTGCTTGTCGCCGTGAAGAATTATTACATGTAACTATTGATGCCATTGAAGATGCTGGATCTATATTGAAGACCTATTGCGCAAGAACATTTACTGTTCCATATTCTGATTATATTGAGATATTACGAAAGTATAGAGCACTACGGCCGCCTCATACAAAAAGTAACAGATTATTTTTGAAACATTCGAGAGGAAAATGTATTAACCAACATGTGGGGATGAATAAAATAGGAGAAATTCCTGGCTTGATTGCAAAATGGCTTGGAAAAAACCTGTATAAGAGCTATACAGGTCACTGTTTCAGGAGAAGCTCTGTAACTCTTCTGGCCAATGCAGGGTGCAATGTTACATCCATGAAACGTCACGGTGGCTGGAAATCTGCCACTGTAGCAGAAGCATATATAAAAGACAGTTTGAATAACAAAATTTTGAATTTTCCATCTTCTTGCAAACAAATTAAAATATCTGATAAAATTGTGGAATCAACTGTTCAAGAAATATCTAATGTTCTGATCAGCAGCAACATCTTCGGTAATTTATGTTGGAAGTAATTGTTCAAATTTTACTATCAATTATTATTCCAATGAATGAAATTGTTTTATGATGAATAATCAATTAATAATTGACTCTGTTAAAAATAAGTCTTCCAAAAAGTAATACCTATTTCATGTTTATTTTGTGAATTATTTTGGCAGTGGAAAAACGTCTTTTTTACGGTGAAAAAAAAAGAAAACATTTACGCAGCCATATGATATGATACGACGACTTATTCTAGACCCAATCTAAAATTTATTGAGAGTTATATTTCCAGAATCCTTTCATGAATTTACATTAAAATTTTCCAAATCCTCACACATGTTCATATCGACCAAAATAATGAGAAATATAATTCAGAAATAATCATAGTACACAAAAATTGAATATGATATTTTCTGTTTTTGTATTGATGTAATCTTCAGTTGGCAAAAACGTATAGAAATGATCCGAAAAAATATCACCCATAATCGGCATTCTTTACAAAATTAGATCAAATTTCTACATCTATATTGATGCGCAAATGTTTACTTTTTTCCACAGTGCAAAAAAGTTTTTTTTACAGTGAAAAAATAAAGACTTTTTGCATATTATCAACTGAATTTTCTGACTGTTTAGACAACCCTTTACATAAAGCAGAACTACGATACAATTAGGTTGATTAATATTGGAGATGTCATTTACAAATCTGGCCCCACTAGCGATCAGCCACTGATTTTTTGTATTGTTTTTGTTTCAAGAAATGAAGACGATTATTATTATTATTATTATTAGATATACAGGGTGTTTCATAATAAATGCACAGGACTTCCGGTTGTGATAGCTCGTTCAAAAATATGAAAAAAAGTTTCTACTAACTGACCCTCTAAATGCAACATTTTCGAGATACAGGGTGTTGAAATTTAAATTTTTTTTTAGTTTTTTGCGAATATCTCTGGAACCGTTTATCGCACAAAAAACAGATTTTGAATGCATTTTCTACTCATAATAAGCTATGTTTTGTGCAGATTTTATATTTTTTAAAATTCATAATTTGTGAAGATTTTGAAGGGGTAGTGGGTGTTTTTTTCTCCAACTTCTACGCTACTGGAAAAAGTATGATTTTGAACTGCCAATGTTTTCTACACAAAAAAGGTACTCTTGGTTATAAGCTCTAAAGTTGACCGTTTTCAAGAAAAACCAACTTTCATGTTGAAAAACATGGTAAATTTTTTCAAATAATTTTTTTCCTATACAAAATTTATTTAAACGTTAGAACAAGTAACAAAACCAAATGTTGACTTCTTAATTGCAAAATAAAAAAAACAATAACAATCATACTCAGTTGAACTGTTGGAAATGTCCGCCGTTAGCTTCAATGCACGCAGCAATTTTTCGAGGAAAAAACATTATTTAAACAACGTGAAAGTTGATTTTTCTTGAAAACGGTCAACTTTAGTGCTTATGACCAAGAATACCTTTTTTGTGTAGAAAACATTGGCGGTTCATATAAAAGGCTCAAAACTGTACTTTTTCCAGTGTCGTAGAGGTTGGAGAAGAAAACACCCACTACCCCTTCAAAATTTTCACCAATTATAAATTTGAAAAAATAGAAACTCCGCACAAAACATAGCTTATTATGAGTAGAAAATACATACGAAATCTATTTTCTGTGCGATAAACGGTTCCAGAGATATTCGCAAAAAACGATTCTTTTTTTTAAATTTCAACACCCTGTATCTCGAAAATGGTGCATTTTAGAGGGTAAGTTAATAGAAACTTTTTTTCATATTTTTGGACGAGCTATCACATCCTGAAGTCCTGCGCATTTATTATGAAACACCCTGTATAGGGTAGGACTCAGGACACTACACTGCGGGACACCTCTTTTGATATTACGATTTTCGGAATAGTAAGTTCCCAACTCGAGCCTGACCTTAACGGATATTGTACTGCCAAATAAGTTTCAACCCATTTAAGACCAGGGGCCCTATTCTCAAATGCCTATTACCATATGTCGCATGCGACAAAATATGTCCATCGCCTTTCTCGAATATGCATTGAAAAGAGATAGAGATGTTTTGTCGCATGCTACAAAGGCTAGTAAACATTTGAGAATCGTATACCCCATATCCACGAACACCCAAGTCATAAAGTTTTCAAGGAGAATGGAATGTTTACGAAAGTTGACTTCCTTCTTACAAAAATCGCAGAAATGCACTGATAGAACAGACGGCAGATTCATTTTCATTACTATTGCTTTTTAAGAATTCACCTTAGTGTGATCTCTGCGCGTTTTTTGTCAGTGTAGATTCAATTTTGAGAATATATATGTCGCCTAGACAAATATTGACAGTTTAATTAGCTTTGTAGGAAACATCTCGTCATTTTCTCATCTCCAGCCGAATAGTGTTCGACAAATTTTGGGTGGGCTGTGCCTTTCGGTACTGACTGCTCTTAGATGTGTTTATGTTTTAACAATCATACACCACATTTGTATACAACATATTCAACGTCTGAACGCTACTGTTAAACGAGGCAATGACTGATTTAGGCCAAAGAGTTATCAGTATTTGGCGCCTTCTCATAAACATTTATGGAAATCATAAAACGTCATCATGTGAAACGCGCTTTTCGCGCCGTTTCGACAGTTTGGAGGGAAAGTTGAAGGGAACTTTCCTAAAAGTGAATAGAATATAGAACAGAGTAGATCATTACAATGATATAGGTCCTGTCAAAACAACGTTGAAGTTATAAACACACTTGTTTACACAAATAAAATCAAACTTATATATAAATATAAACTGTATATAAAATATCCAATAGTACATAACAGTTACAGACATAAGTTTGGTTTTATGCATTTCAGTTTTCAGCAAATTTCCTTTTCTTGTTGGATACCTATGCGTCTGAGAGAAGTGGTCTTTATTTTTTGGAATTGGCATTACCTTTCCTACTTTGAGATTATCTGCACGCAGAGAAAAGAAAGGTAGAAATTACTAGAATCGTCAAGGATCTAATCACGAAAAACGTTAAGAATATGGACAAACTTTGATCGTAGTGAGATGTACTCTTCAAAAACGTCGAGACAACCCTGAGAAAGTATTGCTAGGTGATATTGATCGCTAAAAACAAAAATCGATCAACTGAGCATCGTAGTTATATTTACCACGACTACGTAATATCGAATAACCACCCGCTGATTATTTTATACTATAATTCATTAGTGAATCTGGAACAGGCACCCCCACCTATTCAACTGTTAGATTTGAGCAGAGAAATGTTTACTAAAGTTTGCGGTATATGTTTCTTCCATCTATAATATCACCTGTAGAGTATTTTTTACCATGACTATCTAGTAAACTGATTATCGAACAGTTTACCACACTCGCCCATGATATTATAACCCAGCGAATATCAAAATGTACCATTTGCTATTTTTCATATTAGTATTAGTCTTGTTTCAAACCACAAGTATGGCAAAATTTATGTTTTCCCCTCAAAATTCGTAATTATTATTGCCATACTCGTGGTTTGAAACGGGACCAAAACTAATATGGAGAATAGCAAATGGTACATTTTGATATGTTATAGTATACTAAACTGGGTTATAATATCATAGGGTTAAACAACGTAAAAAATACCAATAGCTAATATTTATCATTTATTCAACAACAATCAGAATATACAGAACACAAGTTTTTGTAAAAAATTTACTCGAACTCGTCTCATAATAATAACAATAATATAAATGGTATCATAATTTAACAGCTTATCCACAAAATAACATGATTGTCCAGTTCAAACATCATCTTCCTCGAAAAAAAATGATTGCTTGTGTACAATCAATATTGGCATCGATTGCATAGCTAATTTCAACGTTTCATAATTGTTCTGGAACAGTCTGAAAATAAAAATCCAACATATAGGAATTGAATCGAATATATCTGGATGATAATATGGTCATAAAATTAGGAAAAAATTTAGACGCTAGAAGTTTTTTTGAAAAAACCTTACATTTCAAATTTTTTTCATATACTCACATAGTAGGTATGGATATTTTCTATTATTCAAAGTTTACCGTAAAATATAAGAACTTCACTTATATTTACCTTAACAAAAAGAATAAGTCCATAGCTCTGATAGCCTGTAGATATAAGTATTCCTTATATAGACAGTAAAAGGGTGGCTTTCTTCATCAGTGGCTGATTCCCTGAAATCTGGGAGACGCTATATAGACTTGATTTGTTTCATATTGGTAGACATCAAAATATCTAACAGCTCATTTCTCTTCAAAAGTCTGTTCAGGTAGAAACTCTTACATGTTGTTACATCTTGCTCCTAACATCTTCTGGAGGTTTTATTCAAACTAAAAAAAAGGTTTCAGGCTTTGACCAAAAATGGATTGACATAGCTTCTTACTAAACTATATTAATTTCGCTGATGTTCAAACGCAGGAAAGCTTTCAGTTATATCTTGATTGGGCTTTTGTCTGCAGGCACGTGCTGAAATCTTGTTCAGCGTATGTATGAGCCCATGATGTTCAATTATTGACTTCGGTCCATTGAACGTATAGAGAAGCGGCTAAAATAAATCGTATTAGAATGATGAAATCTTAAAACCGTATAGAATTATAGAATCCATATTCAGAAAATTATGTTTACTTGAAACTCACCTTCAAGAGTAGTAATAAATTTCACTGCTCACTCACGATAATAATATACTCAGACATTTCAGTTGTTAGTCTCATTAAGCAATTTTTTTAGGTCCGTTGAAAGAAATATGGCAGCAATTCCCAGAAGCTCGATTAAATTTTACGCAGCGAAAGTGTTAAAGCGCTGCAGCAGAAGCACAAAACTGCCAACAGCGCCAATCCAGCGAGGTTTGTATTGGGGCCCTAAGTTTCTTGAGTCCGCCACTGCACAGACGGGAGACGTTAATACGAATTTATGAGGTTCTAGTTCTCACAGTATTCTCTCGCTGGGATATTCATATTTTGCCGTAACGAGAGCCCATCGGCTTGCAGAAAAACCGAGAAATCTGAATTAATTAATACGTGCAACCAGAATGGACAAGCTCAACGCGAACGCTCGACTATTTTTAGCCCCCGTATTACAAACTTGTTCGCGGTGCGCCCTTGGTGCAACCCGCATTAATATATTTTCGTTTATTTTGGTCGGGCCCGATTGTAGTCCGATACTAGCTAGAATTCTCAGGTTACTTCATAAAATTTACAACGAGCGTGTATCTGATGGGCCGAGAAAAGAAAGAGCTTGCCTGAATTCGCGTATTGTTCTTCGCAACGGCGATGCCTTTGTTTCGGCCACAATTTTCCGTCGAGATTTGCAGATAAGTTCCAGGGTGGCTCCACTGTAGTCTAGAAACGCCGATCCCATTAGCGACCTACACGGTGTTCATAAAAAACGGGATCGCTAGGGATTTTAACTCACCTACGTTTATAACTTTGTCAGTCTCAGAGTGTCAGCGTCCCAGGAGTATGTTTGAAGTAATGTTATTATTTTTAAACCGTATTAATGCTGATTAATATTGACAAAATCGCTCTTAACGTGCGGGTGTGAGACTTAATCACCGACTAACTTTCTAGTTTTATCTTTTTCCATTGTGTTAAATCATACACTTTCAAATTAAATCCCAACGATAAATGAGACAACATACGATTTTGAATCTTTTGAGTTATTCCGAAACTGAAAAACGAAATGAAGGTTCGTCTACTAATAATATACAGGAAACAGTAGCAAGAGGACTGGGGGAAAGTTTGAGATCTGTGCAGAAAATTGTGTACGAGAAAAAGAATAATATAATCCCCAAAATTTCCAAAAATGTAAAAGAGAAAACCAAAGACAGAAGATTTGAGAGACGGTATCAAAATAGAAGTACGCAATGTAATTTATGATTTACATAAATAAAAAACAAACGTGACGCTTCCAGTTTTGAAGGATGCTCTGAAAAAGCGAGGTGTGTCAGAAATTGGACTTACTGCGTTGTCAAAATTGATTAAAAACTTGGGTTTTCGCTTTGAAAAAGATTGTAACCGAAGATATTCATGTGAAATACCTCAAATTGTAAGTCAACGTGTTCAGTTTTTGAAATAATATACAGAAAATTATAATTCAAAATTAAGACAAATTGTGTTTTTAGACGAGGACATTTTCGAATGTCCGAATGTTCGAAATTTTCGACAAACTTTCCGAATGCACATAAAACATGAGCCTCAAAAGGTATAAAATTTTAATAAAAAAAAAAATTAGTAAGAAAGACATATTATTCTGTACAAGAGTACTTTTTAGATCGCTAATGAAGCGTTTGCGGATACATGTTTATAGAAGAAAAAAAATTGTTTTATTTTGACCTGAAAAATACGCCCCTGGAATCTTGGTACTGAATTTCAAAACTCCCTGTATAGTGATCTGATGTTACTTGCTGATTCTCTATCTTTGGTTACCTACGAAGCTCTGGAAGGGACAATTAAAATTAAAAACTTTGTCTTTCCAAGTTAACTCAGAATTTTGAATTTCAAAATTCTAAGTAAAAGTCGGAACTTTAAAATTACGAGATATAGCTCAGAATTTTGAAATTCAAAATTCCGAGTTATCTCGGAATTTTTAAATTTCCAGTAACAAGTCGGTAGTGTTCAAAATTTCGTGTAATAACACGAAGTTTTAATATTCTGAGTTATGACTCGGAATTTTAGGGAAGTGATATTTTTTAAATTTTAGGTGTCCCTTCCAGAGCTTCGTAGTTACCGTTTGTTTTTTAATAGTTTTTTTCTTTAATTTGAACTGGAAAACATTCAATGAAGATTTTAAATAACTGATTGCGGAGTATTTTCAGAGTTTCTGTGATGCATGAAATATTTTCTTAACTTGTTGATTCTCATCATTTTTGAAATATTGTATAGTTCTTGTTATTGTAGATTCTACTATATTTTCTCCTTGAATTTATTTTTATTGAGACTGTTTACGTAGAAGGAAAAAAGAATGTCCTCATGATCAGAGAAATCTGCAGGAAAAACTGAAGCAACAGTATCCTATACGTACTTTTTTTCAACCGAGTTTGATATTTTTTCGTTTTCGTCAAGTTAAAAAGTCGATAATAAAGTGCTTGATTTACACATAACCGTTAGTGATTTATTGATGACATAAAAACCTTAATGTGAAAAAAATTTCAACAATATCAGTAAATTAGCAGTCGATTCTCTTCAGTGGTTTCATAAACTCAACGTATCTAAGTTTTTGTTCGAATTTGAAATGTAAACTGGGCGAACAAAGTAATTTATTTCATTCAAAGATTGAAGCATCAATCAATTGCCGGCCATTGGCGGCAAACTGACTTATGTAAAAACTAAGTGGAAATGACGAGCTCCAAGATCTCTGAACGGTCTACAATCATTTTATATTCAATATTAACCCAGTTATTAGAACCATAGGAGTATAAACACACTGTTAAAAACAGCATTCTTTTCCACATATAAATTGTTATCGACGTAAAATATGTTCGTTAATTTTTTTTGATATGTCTTAAAGCAGCCAAGGATGATATAAAAATATGGGAATGACTTTTTGAACAAATCAAGAAAACCATGTCTATGAAAACAACTATAAAAAGGATTATTTTCGAATCCATTGAAATTAATAACTGTTGTCACTAAATTAATCGAAATCGTTTGCCAACTGAATATCGGTATTTTTTTAAATTTTTATGTCAATCAAACTTTTGAGGAGTTTCTGAACTCCTTCTTGAAGTTTTAGTATTGTAAGCTTTGATCTGACTTGTCATATGTAAGTTAGTTATATTTGATTCTGGTATCATGTTGGTGAATTTGATTATTGAAAGTTATAAACTTTTGAAAATATGATGGAAGAAGATTACCTAGCATTTTATAGATATAACTCATAGTTAAGTAATTGAGGCAATTTTCTATTGACAACCATTACAACGTTTTCAACATTAATGGTATTAGTGTAGGCCTGTTATATCTCAAGATAATTCTCATACTTGAATGCTGAGATCCCTCGAAAAGAAGTATAATTTTTTTATTATTTTTCTCTGTACCTAATTGAAATAGCTATTCAACGTTAAATGATTGTCAGGCATGAACCCTAGATATTTAAACTCATGTACTAGTTCAATTCCATTATCTTGTATTTCAATGTGAATTTCATTAATATTAATTTGTTCATTTTAAGATATTCTGTTATTTCATTTAAAGAAGTATTCATCTTTTTTACAGCATCATTTGAATCTTTATCTGTTACTGATACTGATGTGTCATATGCAAACATGTGCATATGCTCATTTTCATTATATTGATTTATATCATATATACAGGGTGATTCATTGGGAAATGCGCATACAGTTAGGGTAGATGGAAGACGTCGAGGTCCTTCTAAATAACCTATATTTTATGGGTCTATCGTTCTTTATAACCAAGATACAGGGTGATTTATTGATTTTCCCCATTTTTACAATTAATCATAACTTATGAACCACCCTATACATTTTTGTGATATTTAGTTTGTATGTTCTTTGTCCACAGTAGTGTCGATTAACATAATAAGAAAAAGTCTTATTCCAGGTCCGGCCTTAAAAAAATTAATAAGTAGGTTTCGAGTCGAAACAACATTCTGTATATCAATATTTTAAAATTTTATTTACAAATTTGGAAAAAAGGGAAAAATAAGTAAGACTAAAAGTATTTGGTGTTTCCACATACAACTTTTTTACTTATTAACTTGAGTCAAATCTAGATGTTTCGATAATGAGGTGCCACAAAATTTAAAAAAAATAAAATTTCTTCCCCAAATGGTACATTTCCAGCTTCAATCCATGAAATCATCATCTATTTCTTATTCTCCTGATTCCTGGATCCCCAACCTTATTGAAAAACGAGAGTACATGTCCGTATTTGGGACAAATTATTATTATCAATGAAGAACTTTCAAACACCCTGTATGGTTAAAAAAATTATCATAACATTTGTTCATTGCGCTACATTTAGAAAAAAAATTATAAAAATGAGGAAAAATGCTCATTCCGAAAAAAGCATAACTTTATGTTAAACAAAAATAACGTTGCAACAGATCTACATTTCAGAGGATAAACATCACAGAAAATAAAAAAACTAGAATTTTCTTTTTCCGCGTCTAATTACCTTTTAGCTAGAGCATGATCATTTCTCGACTCTTCTGCTGCATTCTTGATAATAATAATAAAATCAAGCAGTATGTACGTATTGTTTGATTTAGTAAATAATACATACACTTTAGGTTTGATATCCCAAATTGAAAGTTACGAAAGACGACATATCGATTTGGAGCAAGATATTCTTAATTTTGTACAAAATGATCCAAAAATTAGTTCGAGAAGAATCAGTCACACCATTAATGTTCCTCAGTCTACTGTTTGGCGAAGAATTAAAAAAAATCGACTTCATCCGTACCATTTACAGCAAGTTCAGAGACTGCAAGCAGGAGATGCAATTGCTCGATTGGCTTTTAGCAGATGGGTATTACAAAATAATAGGATCTTATACAGATGTTTATTTAGCGATGAATCTCAATTTACAAGAGACGGTATCAATAATTTCAGGAATTCTCATGTGTGGGCCGAACAAAATCCGTTCGCCATAAAACAAAAACATTCACAAATTAGGTTCTCCTTTAATGTTTGGTGTGGCGTTATTAACAACCGATTAATTGGACCTCATATCCTACCACATCTACTAACGGATGAAGTGTATTTGGAGTTCCTGCAAAATATTTTACCCATATTGCTAGATGATGCAGGAGTTGATGTTAGAGGCATGTACTTTCAACATGATGGGGCTTCACCTCATTTCAGAGTAATGGTGAGAGAATTTTTAAATGACAACTTCCCAAATCATTGAATAGACAGAGGAGGACCTCACAACTGGCCTGCAAGGGGGCCCGATTTTAATCCACTCGTTTACCATGTTTGGGGTTATTTAAAATCGAAAGTTTATTCAACTGATGTAAACACTAGAGAGGACCTTCTACGGAGAATTGAGAACGCTTGCGACGAACTGAGAAATGACCAAGCTATGATTAGAAAGTCAATTACAAATCTTACTTCAAGAGCACGAAAATGTATTGAGCAAAATGGAGGCCACTTTGAACAACCGTTATAAGTTATGATGTTTACATTTTTTTGTGTCTAATTCTTTTCGTTTGACTTAATACAATTTGTTGCAACGTTATTTTTGTTTAAAATAAAGTTATGCTTTTTTCGGAATGGGCATTTTTCCTCATTTTTATAATTTTTTTCTAAATGTAGCGCAATGAACAAATGCTATGATAATTTTTTTAACCATATAGGGTGTTTGAAAGTTCTTCATTGATAATAATAATTTGTCCCCAATACGGACATGTCCTCTCGTTTTCCAATAAGGTTGGGGATCCAGGAATCAGGAGAATGAGAAATAGATGATGATTTCATGGATTAAAGCTGGAAAAGTACCATTTGGGGAAGACATTTTATTTTTTTTAAATTTTGTGGCACCTCATTATCGAAACATCTAGATTTGACTCAAGTTAATAAGTAAAAAAGTTGTATGTGGAAACACCAAATACTTTTAGTCTTCCTGCTCTTTCCAAATTTGTAAATAAAATTTTAAAATATTGATATACGGAATGTTGTTTCGACTCGAAACCTACTTATTAATTTTTTAAGGCCGGACCTGGAATAATACTTTTTCTTATTATGTTAATCGACACTACTATGGACAAAGAACATACAAACCAAATATCACAAAAATGTATAGGGTGGTTCATAAGTTATGATTAATTGAAAAAATGGGGAAAAGCAATAAATCACCCTGTATCTTGGCTATAAAGAACGATAGACCCATAAAATATAGGTTATTTAGAAGGACCTCGGTGTCTTCCATCTACCCTAACTGTATGCGCATTTCCCAATGAATCACCCTGTATATATTATAGAAGGAACAATAACGGGCCCAGAATGCTTCATTGTGGAACTCCATGTTGTACTTCTAATACAACCGAGAATGAATTGCTAATTTTTGTCCGTTGTTTCCTATTTTAACTATTTTATTACGAAAACATCAGAGAAAATAAGAGTCTCTGTGGTACATTAATTTGTACCCCGCCCGGTCTTATTGATATTAATTGTTTCAATTTGAAGTTGTGGACTTTGATCTCCTAATTCAACTTTTTTTCGGTTCTCTCGAACAAGGGTGCAGAAGTGGCGACAAAAAACGACTGGAAACTTTTTCAGTGAAAACAAAAATCTATCTTGTAAGAGATTATCGGATAGATCGAGTTACATTCGGTCTGAAAAAACGACCTTTCAGCCTAATACACCCAATGGCGTCTAACTTGGTGAGATCCGCCAAGGGAGGTCGGTCACAAACACAAACTAGAGGGTGGGCTAGATTTATTGGTTGGAACTCACACGTCTCTACCTACTCTGTCTAACGAAACTTCTCACGATAATAAGACCAATAAAGCGATTTGAGGCAAACGTGCACGGATTTACGACGAAAAATAAAAAGCTACGGTGTCAAGTGGTTCGGAGGAATTTGAGTTTGAGGAAATGTATTGGATAGATGAAGTCATTGGGTTATGGTATTCTGAGAAACGCAAGGGAGGGGGAGAAGGGGAGTGGCTTTTTTTATAAGAAATACCATTCAATACTCATTGATGAAACGAGATACGATAATGAACATACAGAGTGGTTTAAGGAAATAGAAACAGGTGGAGGATGTTAAGAATGTGGCAAAACTAAGTTTACTTTATTTGCTAATGTTTACGTCATTTGTACAACTTTAAAATAAACAAATATGTCATATTTTTCCCAATAACGATAATTATTTTCCCTCTTAAACAATTAAAGACAGGTATTAATCCATCAGATATTCGAAGTCACGTCCAATGTTTGCAAAACACACCTGTCTCCTGTTATAACAACCTGGAGTGCTTATTACTAAATGTGTATACTGTTTTTAAGGTCTCCGATATTTGCAAGGGCTATAACGTAAACACAATCTTTGAGATAGGACCAGAGGGGTAAGATCTGGCGTCCTGGTAGGCCATATAATCTCCGTACTACATGCTTAATATAGTTGAACTCTATTGAAAAAATGTTGATGTACGATATGGTTTTTTTCTTCAATTGAAAATTCAGGGCACCAAATAATTGGCTGAATCACTCGTTATATACCGGGTGTCAACGTATTCTTTAGACACGGCAAGGCAAAACATTGATTTTCGTCACCTCATCAATGATAAAAGTTTCATGGTTGGAAGTTTCTCGTCCTAGTTGTTTCTCCATAAAAAAAAGGAAAATAATGAAATGAAAACATGGATGATGCCTTTCAGCATACAAAATTGCTACATTCCTCGGATTTTTTTTTGCATTCGCCATAAATTAATGGCATGTGCATATTTTTTCATCTCTTGTATACCTGTTTGTTGAAAAATGTATCGACCTGAAGCACACTAATTTATTAAGTTATTGATGTACACTAATTTCTCACTTGTCATAGTTATATTTTTGTTTCCATAGCACACTTTTCATTTACCAAGCATTGACAATTCTGTGATGAAAATGGAAATGAATATTGAAAATTTAGTGAGCACTATCCGTTTCCAGTCAATACTAAAGAGACCTACATGGATTTCTTTGCGGAATCTAAAAATGTACAATTATTGTTTCCTCAAGAATTCCCCAGTTTGATTCAGTTACGAACGAATAAGATCTCTTCGAAATGTTTCACTTATGTAAAAATTGAAGTAATGGATCAGGTTTCGTTCAATTTGGTATTTCCACAGCATACTTGATGAAGAAATTACCACAATTTCTTCATGATTTTTCAACAAAGAATAAGTGTATTGGGATTGTTATCTATCCGATTTTTGATTCGAAACTGTCGATGGATTCGTCGTGAAAATTAGAGTATGATTTTTTTTTATTTAATGAATATTGCATCAACCGCTTGGTTGTGATTAGTGGGATTAGAAATTTCAAACCGCCATTGGTACTTAACTAGGCGAAAAAAACGGTATACAATATCATTTATTCATCGTTCATTTTAATCACATTGGTTCAGGAATGTTGTCTTGAAAATATTATTCAACGTTTTCATAGTAAAATCGTATTCAAAAATGTTTCCTGTCTGAAAAAAAAAGTCCAAAATAACTAAATAGTACTTCTCTTTAGCATATTTTAATGTTATCAATCCTTCCAATATAATTTCACAGCATCCAGTGGTCTTTCTGTGTCGTTACTATACAGGCCGTTTCTTTTATCATGTGGTAACATTGCTATATTCTAAACCGTAACAGATACGAAGACGATTAAATAGGAGAAAAGGTAACTATTGTGGAGAACAGTACAATGGTCAAAAAAAATTTACAGGGAGTCTCGCCCTTCCCGTGTTATACAGGGAAAACTAAAAATGCTGTTATTTGTTTTTTACGAATAGAATTGTTATTTCTGAAAATATAAAAAAATGGAAAAGGAAAGTTTTAATGTATTCTAAATGTACTATAAAAATGTAACAATGAGTCTTTGATTAAACGTTTCGTGTCAACACGGCCACCATCAACATTTCTTTTCAAATACGGACCTGTCTGTTTTAGTACAAATATTTATAAAGCGATAAAATCACAATTCAGTGGTACATCACACCTGATATTTTTATAACGTTTCATTTAAAATAACTAACATCATCAGTGACAACAATTTTTAATTACGGTCCTGTCGTTAGGTCGTTTATGGATTCCACAAAACCTAACTCTCCGATATAAAAATTATCAGTGACGCTTTGAATAAATGATTAAAATTATGTTTACTCTATAATAAAAGATATCTGTAGTTTCAGAGACGAACGATAGCAATTTACCTCGGAAATAAACTTACTTAAGAGTAGAAGAAATCAAACAAACAGAAAACAATTTATTTCATATTGAATTTTTGAGTGAAAATAAAACCAATACAGAAAATGAATTCTTCATGATAACCTACATTAAATGCTCGAATTGCCGACCTCTTTGTTGAATGCACATAAGTTGTCTGTCCATACAATTTCTGTGGCAATTTTCTAGCATGATGAGTGTAATGCTATTAATGCATCTCTTATTTTTTGTTTGAGATGGTCGATATCTGTACTAGTTGTCAAAAAAACTTTATCCTTTATGTATCCCCAGACAAAAAAATCTAAAGGAGTCAGGTCTGGGGATCGAGCTGGCCAGGCAATTGGTCCATTGTTTCCAATCCATTTTCTTGGGAATATTGCATCTAAATGTTCCCTTACTATTGCTGCATTATGGGGAGGGGCACCGTCTTGTTGAAAATATTGTATTTCACGGCGGATGTTCAGTGGCAATTCATCTAAGTAGCCATCAAACTCATTGGATAAAAAATGTAAATACATTCCACCATTCAAATGCTCGTCGTAAAAGAAAGGACATAGTATGTTTGTTCCCAAAATTCCCAACCAAACATTTATTCCGAATCTGTCCGGGAAATTGGTTTCTCTATGTAAATGTTCATTTGTATTATTCCACCTATAATGGATGTTTCTGTTAAACCAACCATTGTTGGTGAATTTTGATTCGTCCGTCCATATTATTTTATTACAAATATTTCCAACTTCCCTATTTCTACGTCTCAACCACATCGCAAATCGTACTCTCCTTCCGTAATCCCTTTCATTGAGGTGATGAACTTTGCGTATCCTGTAGCATTTGTATTTGTTCTTTTTCAAAATATTTCTGGTAGATTTTACAGAAATCCCTAGTTCGTGGGCAATTTCTCGTAAAGAACAATCTTGATTAGAAATATTTTTGTAACTGACCAATCCTAAATTGAAAAAAAATATTTTCGTCACTTTGTTAATCTTTATGAAGTAATATTTGCTTACCTAAAACATTTATTTGGTTCCGCATACTTCCAGTAACAACACATTTTCTAGTTTTATTTCTATCAAATGCACCACAGTATCTCAAATTTCTTTCTAATCGTCTAAACATTTGAATGTTTGGAATACGACGATTTGGGTATAGCTCCCCATACATATTTTTTGCCAAAAGAGGATTTCTATTTGATTTTGCATAAGCAAATAGCATATCAGTCCTTTCGTCATTTGAATACATCTTTGATATGACTGAGTGTATAAACGACTGACAGTTCTTAACACGTATCAACAACTCATTTATTTGTCCTGCCATAGAAACCAAGCAAAGCCTACTTGTTTAAAAATGGTAAATGAAGTGAGATGCTATTTAATTGTACCATATCACACAATAGTCGTATTTTGACCAAAAACTAATATTTTCGTTACTTCCAGGATTGAGAATTATAGAAATATTCAGTATGATAATTGATTCAGAAGAAATCAGCCTTGAAACAAGGATTTCTGTAATACAAAAATGCCCAAGAAGGAAAAATACGAATGTTCGTTGTGTTGGGGTATCTTCTTATCGAAATTATTGGGTGAAGTCTGAAGTATGCCAATAGTTGAATAGGTTTTGAAGAAATCAAAATAATTTACAAAAGAACTAACGACAGGACCGTAATTAAAAATTGTTGTCACTGAGGATGCTAGTTATTTTAAATGAAACGTTATAAAAATATCAAGTGTGATATACCACTGAATTGTGATTTTATCGCTTTATCAATATTTGTACTAAAATAGACAGGTCCGTATTTGAAAAGAAATGTTGATGGTGGCCGTGTTGACACGAAACGTTTAATCAAAGATTCATTGTTACATTTTTATGGTACATTTTAAATACATTAAAACTTTCCTTATACATTTTTTTATATTTTCAGAAATAACAGTTCTATTCGTAAAAAACAAATAACAGCATTTTTGGTTTTCCCTGTATAACTCGGGAAGGGCGAGACTCCCTGTAAATTTTCTTTGACCATTGTACTGTTCTCCACAATAGTTACCTTTTCTCCCATTTAATCGTCTTCGTATCTGTTACGGTTTAGAATATAGCAATGTTACCACATGATAAAAGAAACAGCCTGTATAAACGGTTTGTTGGCACGCCGCGTGTTTGACTGTTGACTGTGTTTGCTCGTAGTTACTTCAATTTCACGTTATTTTCAAGGAGATGGATGTTGATTATGATCGTGGTAGTGATACCCCATCAGATATATCTGAGAAAGCAAATGCAGTAGTATCTAATATGTTACCGGCCAAATCCAAGTTAGTATATGAGAAAATATATGACCAATTTCGTGAATGGTGCGACTAGAAACATGTAAAAAAGGCTTCTGAAAATGTGCTTATATGCTATTCTGAGGGAAGATCAAAAATTATAAAACCTCCTACGTTATGGGGTGTCTACTCAATGTTGAAAAGTACAGTGAATGTTGAAGAAAATATTGATATAAGGAAGTTGTCCAAATGTGTCCTGCTCATTAAGAACAAAAGCGTCGGGTACAGAGGAAAGAAATCTAAAGTTTTATCAAAGGATGATATCAATAAATTTATTCAAGATGGTGATATCGAAACAAATTTACTTTATAAGGTACAGATATAATCATATTTTAGTAAGATTAGTAGTAATTTCAATATTTTTTATTTGTAGGTTGTCCTAATTTTGGGTATAAGCGGTGCTTGTCACCGTGAAGAATTATTACATATAACTATTGATGCCACTGAAGATGCTGGATCTATATTGATTGATAAAAACCTGATACGAAGACCTATTGCGCAAGAACGTTTACTGTTTCAAATTCTGATTATATTGAGATATACCGCACTACGGCCGTCTTATACAAAAAGTCACAGATTATTTTTGAAATATTCTAGAGGAAAATGTATTAACCAACATGTGAGGATGAATAAAACAGGAGAAATTCCCAGCTTGATTGCAAAATGGCTTGGAAAAGACATGTATAAGAGCTACACAGGTCACTGTTTCAGGAGAAGCTCTTAACTCTTCTGGCCGATGCAGGGGGCAACATTACATTACATAAAACGTCACGGTGGCTGGAAATCTGCCTCTGTAGCAGAAGCATACCGGGTGTCAACGATTCTATTAGACAAGTCATAACTTCTAGACCAATAGGTGTATCAAAATGAGATTTGGTATAGGTAACTGGTATGTGAAGAGGAGAGTTTTCACATATTTTTCACTTTCCGGTCACTTCCGGTTTCACCCTAAATGGCTCCGGTTCTAAATTTTTAAATGGAACACCCTGTATATTGTAACATTTTTGGATTTCTGAGACAATTCTAGATCAGAATGTGACATTTTCGAAAGTTTTTTGTCTGCTTAATTTTTTTGGAGTCACTTTTGATATTACATCTAGGTGGCCATGATCGGAAGTAAACTAATCTAAGGACCTCAGGTTATATCAGAATATTACAATCGCGAAGTTTCAGTGACTAGTATGATAGATATGAGTAAGACAAGTTGGCAAAATTACATTTTCGTGACTAACTATTATTTTTCAAATGGCGATCATTTTTTGACAAGCACTTTCCGAAAAAAGGATATTTTGACGAATCTAACGATACTAATTTATTTGCGATTGGATAACAAATAAGAACATAAATTAAATATTACTGACGAAAATACTTCATAATAATTTATTTACTTTTGTCAAGTGTGCCGAGGATAGGCATGATACATAAAATTTTTCAGTTATTTCAATCAAGTCTTCTTTGGAGAACAAAACACTCACTTAGGTTATGACAGTGACATAAGCTTTAAGAGCAGAAGGTAAAATTTTCTTGATTTTTGTTAAATTTTAGTTCAATTGTCCAAAATAATGTATACCTACTCAAAGTGAAAAAGTGGATATGTTGTTATTGTTTGGAGAATGTCACAGAAATTCAAGGAATGCTGCTGAGTTGTATGCTCAGAGATATCCCAATCGGCAACATCCATCCCATCAGTATTTTACGTATGTTGAGAATCGTTTTAGGCAAGAGGAAAATCGAGAGGCAGAACAGAGGGTTATCATAAATGAGGAGACTGAGATTAACGTTCTTGCTATGGTTGAGGTTGACAAAACGGTTTCTTTAAGAGAAATTAGTCGAGAAATGCAGTTAAGTCACGAATCAGCAAAAAAAATATTGAAAAAGCACGGATATCGAGCATTTAAATATCAGTTACATCAACATTTGTATGCTGGCGATGGCGATAGACGAGTAGTGTTTTGTGATTGGTTGCTTCAAAATTATAGAGTTAACCCAAATTTCATCAACTTTCAAGGTCAGTTAACAGGGGCTAGGTCCTTAGGTTTTCTTCAAAATGAAATCTAGGATCATCTTAATAATCTACCTTTAGCAGTTTTACGGCAAATTTAGTTCCAACAAGATGGAGCACCCCCTCATAATACCAGATACGTTCTTGATTACTTAATAGAGCATTTCAATAATCAAGTTATTGCAACCAATGGTCCAGTACGGTGGCCAGCCCGCTCACCGGATCTGACTGTGCTAGATTTCTTCATTTGGGAATATGCAACAGCCTCAGCCACTCTCGAAATCTTAGAAGAAAGGATTCTACAGGCATTTAGAAGTATAACGCCACAAATGTTATGAAACGTGTTGAGAGAAACAATTGAACGAGCTGAAATGTGTATTCAACAAGGAGGAATGCAATTTGAAAATTTACTATATAGACCGTCAGATAGTGACAGATTTAGGTGCCCCATTTTCACATACAAGCCTCGAATAGGGTTGAGAAGTACATCGATGTTGAGTAAAATGGAGGGAAATTTACGAGTGGCTCCTGGGGATAACATATGGAAAATTCGATTTTCCATATTTTAACGCGAGCCGTGTTCACCTAATCATTAATTAATAGAACCTGGCTTCAAAAGATCAAAGGCTTGAGTGTTGAAGGTGGCTAGAGGGTTAAAATGAGGCTGTAATCTTGTAAAGAAAAATCGAGATTTTAACAGGTTTTCCCACGCAAGCCCATCGAAACCATGAAAACCTACATCGTCACTACACCGAAAAACATAATGGCTTGAGTGGCGTGAATGGAAAAGTAGATTTTGTCGTCGGAAAATTTAATGGAAATTCATTTTGATTTTTCCATATGTTTTTCCCACGAGCCACTCGTAAATTTCCCTCCATTTTACTCAACATCGATGTACTTCTCAACCCTATTCGAGGCTTGTATGTGAAAATGAGGCACCTAAATCTGTCACTATCTGACGGTCTAATAGTGAAAATTTTAAGAAATTAGGATATTGGAAAAAATGTAAGTGCATCGCTGAAATCATTTGAAAAATAATAGTTGGACACGAAAAGGTAATTTTCCAACTTGTTTTATTCATATCAATCATACTAGTTACTAAAACTTCGCGATTGTAATATTCTGATATCACCTGAGGTCCTTATATTAGTTTACTTCCGATCATGGCCACCTAGATGTAATTTCAAAAGCGACTCCAAAAAAATTAAGTGGACAAAAAAACTTTTGAAAATGTCACATTCTGATCTAGAATTGTCTCAGAAATCCAAAAATATTACAATATACAGGGTGTTCCATTTAAAAATTTAGAACTGGAGACCGGAAAGTGAAAAATATGTGAAAACTCTCCTCTTCAACTACCATTTACCTATACCAAATCTCATTTTGATACACCTAATGGTCTAGAAGTTATGACTTGTCTAATAGATTCGTTGAAACCCGGTATATAGAAGATAGTTTGAATAATAAAATTGCGATTTTTAACAAATCATTGAATGGTCCATCTTCTTTCAAACAAATTAAAATATTTGATAAAATTGTGGAATCAACTCTTCAAGAAATATTTAACGTTTCTGATCAGCAGCAACATGGAACATCTCCGGGAATTTATGTTGGAAGTAATTGTTCAAACTTTAATGTCCATTGAACCTTTCCAAATGTTTTATAATAAAACTGGGAGGGTGAACAAACTTTCAGTCTAACTCCACCAAAAATAATCTTTATTGAAGATACTGTGTAGTCCGAAGACTAACAACAGGTAGATACCATGCAGTCGGAAGACTTACATCAATAGATAGGACATGTTTCGAAGGATTATTCCTTCATCTTCAGCAAAATAGGGGTTGATTACAAGTCGATCATATAGTGGAAAAATAACATTTAAAACGGAAAAACTTTTAAAAAACTTTTAAAAAAACTTATGGTCCGCATCATGTCCTATCTATTGATGAAAGTCTTCCGACTGCATGGTATCTGCCTGTTGTTAGTCTTCGGACTACACAATATATTCAATAATAGTAGATTATACCACGAGTCAATAATGATAGCTATTATTCTCGAGGAATTTTTACGAACCGAGCCGCGTTAGCGGCGAGGGAGTAACATTCCGAGAGAATAATAGCCATTATTGCGAGTAGTATACTCTACTTTATTTACGACAAATTTATTTATTTTAGATTTTTAATGAACAACTTTATTTGTCAATAACATTTAAATTAGTGATATTACAATTAATAAACTGAATTGGTAGTGAATTATGATTAACTTTGGAAGAGTTTTCAACACGAATATTTGGAATTTCGGTTGCTGTAAAAGAAGAAGTTGCTTCATTACTATTTATCTGTTTGGCAATAGTATCTGCTGTAGTTGTTTTGTTTCTCATAGACTGATCAATGTATCCTTCAGCTACTTGGGTAGATTTCCAGCCCCCATGACGCTTCAATCCAGTTATATCGCCTCCTCCATCAATGTACAGAGTGGCAGATGATCTGCGATAACAATGGCCGGTATAACTTTGAGGATTTGGCAAGTTTAAATATTTGGCAATTTGTCTACCAATGTCTGCAAATTTGTTTTTTCCTATACGTTGTATTGTACATTTCGATTTTTGATAATTTAGAAAGAATGAATTGGTTTCTACATGTGACGGACGGAGATCGATGTACTTTTTTACAATATTGTAAAACGTACTGTTTATGGTGAATTTTCGTACAATTTTAGTTTTAGTCTTGGGTATTGTTATCAATAACTCTGTTTGGAAATCCTTCACGTCTTCTATCTTCATTTCATAAAGCTCGTTTGAGCGGCATGCGCCCATAATTCCAATAACTAATATAACCTGAATCAAATAAGAACATGAGTTTTTGAATAGATCAGATTAAATATGAACATTTACCTTATGCAAAAGAAAAATTTCATCAGGAGCTCTGTCAATAAATTTCCTAATTTCTTCCGGGGTCAGAGTGGAAGATTTCTTTGCTTGAAATCTTTCAGATTTTCTTTTTAAAAACGCTCGTAGTTTCTTATATTTTTCCAGATCAATGTCATGGTTTATCTTCAACACAGATTTAATCATTGAATAGAATGACCATAATGAAGATGGCTTGTATTTTGCACCCAATTCAGCGAAATAGGCCAGCAGAACATTTTCGGAATAAGAGTTTGCCTTGTTTCGAAGACGCCATTCGTTGAACGATGCGTACGTTTTATTATAAATGGATTTCGATGTTTCTGGTATTAAAGTAGATGTTGTTGCTGAAGCTAATTGTACAATTTCTGGTGGTGTACAAGTGAAAGATTCTTCATTTTCATTCATTTTAATACAAATACACAAACATTACGCGTTTGACACTGACACTTTTGAGTTTGGTTATATTGTTTCCATGGTATTATTTAATTCGAGAAATTTTGTGATAGGAGTACAAGAAGGAATAAAGACTATTAATCACTCGCCATTATTCCCTAAGGGATTATTATATGGCATTATACTTCAAAAACCACAAGTTATTTCTTATGAATTGTTGGAAGATTTTCATTTCTCGGTGTGAAATTTTCTTACAGAATCCCCCTCGTGCTTGAATTAATTGCCGTATATTTATCTCGTACATGAATTTTCAAAAAAATTCATGTACTCGAAAAATTTCCGACAATAATTCAAGCACTTGGGAGATTGCAAGTGAAAATTGCTATTATCTCGGAATTCTGGCTATTTAGGTATAGGAACATGATATATCAATTCGAAGGGAATTCAGTCATCTTTCAGGATATTTCATAATATACAGGATGTTCCATTTAAAAAAACGCACTTTGAACCCTTTTCGTATCTAGCAGTAAGATCATGAATTTTGAACGACCCTGTATAACGCAGAACAAACTTCTCTATACAGAATCAATGTACATGATCTTGATGAACTAAACACAAAATTGCAACTTCCTAAGAATCCAAATACTGCAGAAATAAACATTCAATTCGAGCTATGTTTTGGATAAAAAATATGGAAAATAACCAATATCTCAAAAACCGTTAGAGATAGGTATAGGGGAGTATGAGGCAGAAATAATCAGAAAGGAATGACAAGTTCAAAAATGCGGTAATATACAGGGTGACCCATTTGAAATAACAAAGATGCTGCTACTTTCTGGTATAAGCGGCAACGCTGCATTGATAAACATATTTTAGATCGATAGACCAAGAGCAACTACTTGAGAAACCAAATTTTCAGAACGATCCTATGTCCCGTTCTCCGTAAACGTCTAAGGTACCATCGACCGTGACCCACCCTGTATAAAGGTGATTTTGATGCATATAGTGGAATGATGTGCCGATGGTATCACCGGGGGTATCACCATTATACTTTTTAAATATTAATTTAATTTCAATGACTTTTTCAACATTATCCTTAATACAATGAAGCTTTGTCAATAAGTTTATAGTTAACTTCCGACAATAAAGTCTTTTGACTTTGACTTTCCTATCAATTATTATTCCAATAAATGAAATTGTTTTATGATGATTATTCAATTGATAACTGACTCTGTTAAAAGTGAAACCTTCAAAAAGTAACATTTCATGTTTATTTTGTGAATTATTTTGGAAGTGAAAAAAAAGAACATTTACGCATCAATAGAGATGCATATATGCCAAGTTATTTTGACAGTTGTTCAAAAATATCTCTATTTTTGTATTTAAATGTTTATAACAAATTAAAAAATGACAGTCGAAAACAACAGAATATAACTATATTCATGTGATGGCATAGTCGGTTTTATACTAGTATTTTTGTTAAAAAATCAATCATTTTATACTCTATTGATTGGTGTATAAGGTCACAGGTACTAATTTATTATGATTTATAACGGCGCCAAAATTCCCCAAAAAATAATTTTTTGCCGCATTAAATGTCGAAGCAGGCGATCTCTGCTTTCGGCTCGAAGATTTCAATAAAACATAATATCGAACCCATCGATAATTGAGGATGTCTAGTATGGGAAAGATCTGATGGAATGCAGTTTCGTTCTACCTTTGAGGGGTAGGCCTCTTTAACTTGTTAAAATTACAAAGTCAGCGCTTGATATATGCTCACAGGGTGTGGTGAATCGAAGTGCCGGCTCTGAACCATAATTACTCGGTTTGGTACGAATGAGGGAACAGGATTGTCGCGACTATCGGGAAAAAATCTTCCTTCTTCTATAGAAAGTTGATGATATTACGATGGCACTGAAGGGCCAATGTAATATTGAAATTTTCGTTTCTTTCCAAATAAATATCTGGAAATTCCAGTTAATATCTGGAAATTTTTAGTTATTATCTGGAAAATTCCAGTTATTATCTGGTAATGTCCAGAGATTATCTGGAAATTTCCAGTTACTATAATGAAATTTCCAGATACTATCTGGAAAATTTCACACCTCTACTTTTTAACCAATAAGAGATTTTGACTAGTTACCATGGCAACTAAAAAAATTTCCGGAAATTTTTTCGTGGCGCCACGATATTTAAGTGGACATTTTTTGACAGTTGAAAAGGTAAACATTATGATCTACAACCATTAAATATTGTAGATATACCTGTGAATAATGCAAAATTTCTATAAGAATTAACATTATTATTTATTCTTCGCTATAAAGTTTCATTAAACAGAAATCACAAATTTGTTTAATTATTATGCATTAACAATTTATATTTCAAAAAACGTAGGATCTACTAACATAGTAAGATTTAAATGTTGCTTGAATTCTAACCCATCCTCTCTTAATGGTGAATAGGAAGCTGACGAATTGATTAGATTTTCGTAAACAAACCATTCTACTCTAACGCTTCCTGGTCGCAATCTTCCATTAAATTCGTTAAATATATTAATTTTGAATGACATATTTGCACTTGACTAAACTGTTTGCAGTATTTACATAAATTGTACTTTTCAAAGCATTTAATTTTTCTCAAATTGTTTAACGCAAATGCTTACAAGAAATGTTTTACATAAGAATATCTTTGTTTGCTGGTTTACTATACAGTAACTCAATGTAATTTACCAATATAAACCTCATCATCATGTGATCTATCAAGGGCTTTCGACTGTGTCTCTCACTCCACTCTAGTTGATAAACTGCGGTTTTATGGCGTCAGAGGTGTATCTCTCGATTTGATACAGTCCTGCCTGAGTGACAGAAAACAAGCAGTATATATATCGTAGGGTTTTTCCATTTCCAGAGGAGTCATGTATTGATTCAATTTTCAATTGAGAATGTTTCTCTTTAAAAAATAAATGAGACATGTTCTAACTTTCAAACTATTTCACATGGAGTACCTCAGGGATCAGTCACTCTTCATTATCTACGTGAACGACCTCTTTCACTTCATGTACCCTAATAAATGCATTGCTTACGCTGATGACACGACATTAATACACTCTTCCACTCATGCAGATAGTCTTTTAAACACCATGGCTGATTCTTTGAATAGGGCACAGAACTGGTTTAATGCAAATAACCTCAAATTAAACAACAATAAAACGCAAAAATTGATTTTCAATAGAGGCATTGCGGGCATTGAAAAGAGTGTCAAGCTTCTCGGAGTACTTATCGATGATAGAATATCATGGTCATCACATAATATAGAACAGTTATGTCATAAATTATCAAGTTCAATATTTCTTTTGCGCAATTTGAAAAATCAACTCTGCGACAACACTGTACGGTCGTGTTATTTCTCTTTCTTCCATACAAATATTAATTACGGCATATTGTTATGTGGAAACTCTGTTCACTTATGTAAAGTCTTCAAAATGCAGAAAAGACCATTGTCAACAATTCTTTAAAGATCTCGCTATTATATGCCTGTTCCTTCTTTATTTATTTATAATACTCTTCTAGAAATTCACAGAATTAAAAATTAATTTTGTTCCAATTCTGATTTTCACGATTATCAAACTCGTGCAGCGCACGACATAAGACCTTCCCGATATAGGCTCAACAAATCTCAGATGAATTCTCTGAATGTTAGACTCTACAATTTTTTGCCTCAAGAGTTCAAGATGCTCAATTACAATTGTTTCAAATTAAAACTAAAACGACACTTACTGTTCCACAGTTTTTTCTCTATCGACGAATATCTGAGAGCGCCCCCACTTCTCAATCTTGTGTCGTGGCTCTAATTTCGACAATGAGTCTGTATGTTCTTGTTTCGATTTTAAATATTGTTAGGTCTGTTTGAATGTTTTAGACGATGTAGTAATTTGATTACTTATATTTCGGACGACCATCATCTTAATGGTTGAAAGATTTCTATCTCTTTGAAAAGGTGAAAAAATTTGAAAGAGATAGGAATAGTGAAAAAATTTGAAAGAGATAGAAATCTTTCAACCATTAAGATGATGGACGTCCGAAATATAAGTAATCACATTGTTAGGTCTGTTTGTGATATTGTAGGTGTATTTTTAAATGACTTAATTATTAACGTTTTGTACCTGATTGACTTGCCAAAAACATAATTGTAACTTGGTCAAATAAATTCTATTCTATTCTATACTATTCATCTGTCAAAAGCATTTCCGCCTATATCACGGCCACCTACTGCAACAAACCATGTTAATATTATATTTTTTACATTATAAGTGTTATGGATTACTTTAACAAAAAATACATTTCTGCCATCTTTAGTAATCTAAAATTATGAAGGGGCGATAGGCTGATCTAATACCCATCTGAGTTTCAGCATTTGGTGTAACTAAAGTTGGTAATATTTTTCATTCAACGAAACATGGTGGACTTGACAAGCAGTGAAATTAATTTAAAATGTCAGATTGGATTAATATTTTTTTTCCAAATTATGGTGTGAAATTTTCTAACCGAATACCACGCATGCTTAAATTATTCCTGGAATTTTTCTTTCGGGCACGAATATTTTAAGAAAATTATCACTCGTCGCTTCGCGACTCGGGGTAATTTTCAAAATATAATATAAATAAATATAAGTGAAAATTTCACACCTCACTTTTAGAGAGAACCAAAACATTCGTTCATCTTTAGATGCCATGGCAACCCAAAAAATTTCCAGAAATTTTTATCCTCCTGGGTACCCTGGCCGAAATTATTAAGTGGAAATTTTTCTGTCAAATATTTGACAGGTGATAGTTTATATTTTGCTTTGATGTACAAATGGAATTGTATTTTTCATTTGAAATGAGATAATATTTATGTATTTATTAAATATTTCGAATGTGTCTGAATATTTTCTTCACGATAATCGCAGAATTTGCAAATTCTGAAATCAAATTTCAGAAACACTTCAATACACCAGTTGTCTACATGTAAATCGAAGGCCCCGTGGCGAGTCGGTAAAGTGTCCGCCTCGTGGTCGTGTGGTCACTAGTTCAATTCCCATTTTGATTAAATTTTAAAAAATCAAATTGAAATTTTGTTAAGTGTGTTTTACATATCAATATTTTTATGCATCTTTTTTGTACTATGCATATAAATAGTTCAGGTGAACCATAGTTAGTTATTTCTTATGAATTGTTGGATATATTTTGGTGTAAAATTTTCTTACCGAATCCCCCGCGTGCTTGAATTAATTGCAGGAAATTTATCTCGTACATGAATTTTTTAAGAAAATTACCCTCGTCGCTGCGCGACTCGTGTAATTTTCAAAAAATTCATGTACTCGAAAAATTTCCGGCAATAATTCAAGCACTTGGGAGATTACAAGTGAAAATTCCAGTTATTGTCTGATAATTCCAGAGATTATCTGGAAATTTCCAGTTACCATCGGGAAATTTCCAGTTACTATCTGGAAAATTCCAGTTATTACCTGGTAATGTCCAGAGATTATCTGTAACTATCAATTACTATCGTGAAATTTCCACTTACTATTTGGAAAGGACCCCTCAAAGTTCTTATGGAATATGGGTTCAGGTGAATTTTCATAAATTTTTGGCAAGATGTAGTCCATGTAATTCTCAACCAATGTTACCATTGCGCCAACCCAAAAAAATTAACAATTTTGCCACTAGGGGGCGTTGAAATCACCCCTTGTGCAGATTAGACTTTTATTTTTGAGTCCGGTAACAATATTTTCACTTGTTTCATTGTTGCTAATATTGTACAAAATTGGGATGTTTTATATAAAAAAATTCCACCCCCCATCTCCAATTACTCCAATTACTATTTGAAAATTTCTAGTTAAATTGGATATTTCCAGTTATGATCTGGAAATTTCTCCAGATATGAGGCATGATGTTGCAGATACCCAACTGGAATCAATAGCAAAAGTTTTATTACGAGGACTTTAGTGTGACAAATATATTCCGACGAGACTACCATCCGTATTTTTGAAGACTTGCTTTGGTTACATTTTCGAAAACGAATAACTGATTCAACATTTTCTGAGGCAGATGCAGACTCTGATCTAGTTAAAACGGCTTTGAGTAACTTTGACGAAATTGATAAAGATGAATTGGTCGATATTTTATCGCCCTTTGATATGAAAGGTTTACCTACAAAAAAAACTTTGGGGCACTTATCAGGAACTGACACGGAAACCAAGCCACTTTATGGGGTGTTTTGAGAACGTGATCAGAGTGGGTACTCAGAATTAGAGTCTCACATGCTTCTTTAGAAAAAGCTTTATACAGACTTAAAAGTTGTCGAGTGTTAGTAAACAAAATAAAACTCTTTTAGGATTCATTAATTATTTTTAAGTTACTTTAGTCCGCTGCAAATACATTTTAAGAGGCCATGAGTGCAATTATATTTGTGGCGCTTTTAAGGGTAAAAGAGTCAATTGATAGCTCGAAAACGGTTCGTCGTATCGATTCCCAACAAGGACAGGATTCTAGAGGACATTCAATTCTATGTACGTGCTGTAATGGAAATTGAAATTTCAATCCACTTTTTCACAAAAAAAATCTCAAAAATGTCCCAAAAAAGCAGTTACTTTGAAGCAAGTTTTTGGGTAGATGAACAAATAATTTCAAAAAAACATTACAGCACGTACATAGATCAACGTTTTAACTTTCCTCTGATACCAAATTTGTTTCGATTGGATGAAGATTGCTTCAAGTTTTAATGGAAGAGAAATACCATTGCAGCTTCCTCGATTATCTGTAAAAAGCATCGTGAGGTGCTGCCGCAGACGTAGGTACATAGAATCGAACGTCCTCTAGAAGCCTGTCTTTGTTTGAAATCGATACGGTGAACCGTTTTTGAGTTATCGGCTCTTTTACCAAAAAAACCGTCCCTAATATGATCGCGCTCATGGCCTCTTAAGAGCAACACCTATATTGGTAAAATATTGGTACAATATTGTGAACATATTGGCGAAATATTTGAAATGCAATATTGGCGAGAAAAAAATGTGAACATTCGGCGATATTGGTCCAATATAACTTGAATAATATTGGCGAAATATTGTTGAACTAATATTGGCCTCAAAATGTTCGGCGATATTGGTACAATATCGCTGATACAATATTCTGACAATATTGGCACAATATTCAAAAGTTATATTGTCGAGAAGTAAAATGTGAACATTTTGCGATATTGGTCGAATATTGGTTGAATATTTTAGAAATAGTTTTGGTGAAATATTCTTGAAGCAATAATGGCCTCAAAATATTTATCGATATTGGTACAATATCATTTGGATATATTGGTGGATGTCAATATACCTTGGTAAATTATTAAATGTCTTTCAGTTGATGAAGGTGACACCAGAGTCTGCCTTTTGATCGCCATAACCACTGAGTGAGCTGTCTTGAAAACAAGTTATGGAAAGTATTAAATATACTTTCGTAGGTTTTAGAAGACGTTCTAGCGGATTTTTATCCAGGTTTGATCATGATATAATTTCAATATGTTTCATTGAATATTCGGCCAATATTCAAATTTCATCTCAATCTAGATGTAGGAAACAATATGAAGACAATACTGTTTTAACGAAATCGATAAATATTATTAAACCAATATTGACCCAATCTTAATTGATAAGATTTGTTGAATATTGGTGAAATGATATTCAACCAATGTGTAATCACACTTGGAGATACAATATAGTTTTTATTCCTAGAATCGATATTAGGGGAATATTGGGATTGCGATATTTATTCTAGATGTTAAAAACGATGTGAAGACAATATTATTTTATCGAAATTGGTAAATATCATTCAACCAATATTGACTCAATATGAGTTATTACAATTTGTCAAATAAAATGGAAATGATATTTAACCAATTTTCTAACAAACTTGGAAATACAATATAGTTTTTTTCCCTATAATCGATATGACTTGAATATTTGGATTGCAATATTTATTCTAGATGTGGAAAACAATATATAACCAATATTGTATTATCGATATTGGTAGAAATTATTCAACCAATATTGACCAAATATTTCGTGTGATAATCTACATTTAAAACTAGTTCAACCAATATTCCACCAATATTATTAATTCAATATTGTTTTTTGAATATTCACCCATATTGGACCATTATTGATTTTTCAGTTACAATATGTCTATATTGCCCCAATATGGATCCAAGATTCAGCCGATATGATGTGCTACCTGGGAAACGTCAGATAATAAGTTTTAATTTATGCATTTGAAGTTGCCTTGAAGAACTGTTGAAGAATATGGAATTGAAACATAATGATTTTAATACAGTTTTAAAATTTAGTCTTGAAAGTTGAAGGCCTTTTTAGGTGGGCCCTTTTTGGCTAGAAGCTGCCTCATGATGGTCTTCAGTGCTGATTCAATTTGAGATTTTATTGTGTAGTTTTAAAGCCATCATGAAGATCGGAATAAGAGCGTTAATGTTACTTGGGTGTTCCACAGGGATCAATCTCAGGTCCATTCCTATATCTAATCTTTGGTAGTAACCTAAACAGTTTCCTCAGTAAAACCTTTTCAGTACATGTCACATGTTACAATGATGGTACCAACATCTTGACTGTTGAAAAGAATGAAATAAAACTGAGTTAAGTGTAGAAAATACTTATATTCAAATATCGACATGGGCACAGAAAATCTATTTGAAATTGAATAAAACGAAAACAAGTATGGCTATGTTCTCTTATCTCGGACAGCATCAACGTATTACTCTTTTTGGTAATACTTTTTGTAATAGTTTCAGAATCTGAGAAATTGCTAGGAATAAGATTTGATTGTAAAAACAAATTACATTGACATCCTACGTGATAAACTGAGAAGAGTCTGTCTCGATTTTTAGCTTCTCATTGTACTGAGAGGGTATGCTAACATTATATTTTGCAAATTTTCATTCACAAATGGGATACAGTATACTTAACATGTTGACTGCCATGTCGGTCTATGAGACCGAGGAAAAATTATTCTGGTGAGCCACCTCGGTCTCATAGACCGAGGTTGAGGTTGATACACCAGGCCAACTCGGTCTTTGGGACCGAGCCAATTGAACTGTTCTTGAAGCCATCGGTCTAAATTATTGTCAATAATATCGCGAGAACAGACCGAGACGGCTTCAGTAACAAGTTTGCGTTGCAAATTGTTCTCATTCGACGCACAGACCGAGTCGGCGTGGAAGACAAATCAGTAAAAACAACGAATTTTTGGAAGATGAATACTGAACTCAGAGTCTCAATTTCCGAAAAATTCAACGATATACATACCTACATAGAGTCCATAATGGTTTCTGGGACAAAATTTTCGATTTTGCTTCGTCTCTGATACCAAAAATGAAAAAATGAGCACGGCAGTCAACGTGTTAATTGGGGAATGAGTTGTCGGAGTCCATCTACCATCATATTATCTTCTTCTGATCCATCTTTGCCATCTAGTTCCAATATTTATGATATCGGATTTTGTATCGAATGATACAAAATTGAAATTTATGTTTTCCATAACTGGTGTGGGTTGTTATTCTCGTCGCCAAATGTGATATTATTGTAGTTGGAATATTAATTGAAATTTTTAGATTCGTTCAATGTTTTTATTTACTAAACAAATTCAGTCAAAATCATCACTGACAACTCACAGTCCACTGGACATAAAATGAACATAGTGAAATACCGGGTGACCCGGAACCAATTTACCCCCCTGTATTTTCGTTATTATTTTATATGGATGTTTCAAATTCGGTACTTCGATTTGATGTTATGAATGTACAATTTAGCAAGTATCAATCCAAATATGACACTTCCGGTTTGACCGGAAGCGCATCCAATTTTTATATTTCAAATGAGAAGTATATAATATTTTTTTAAAATTACAATTCGGTGTAGAATTATCTTTACAATGATATATCACAATCATACTTTCAATTCACAATCTGCTGATATAAGGACATTTTATAAAAAAATTACTTTTTTTGTTCCCCTCGTAACGGAACATTTTCATGAAAGTATGCTGTGGAAGATTGAACAGTATCATATAAGTAACAATAATTCATGGCCAAACTTTTTACACAATAAGTTTTATGCAGATTAATTATTTTTATAATTTTAGTTTTACTTAATTTTTCAACATCAATACATAGGGAATTTAATGTTGGTTAGAAACTCAAATAAGTACATACCAATTGAAATACAAAAAATTAAAAAACCTCTACAATTTTGTTTCTTAATTATTTTTTATGAAGATAATTTCCATGCTGGTACATTGTATTGAACAATTCAACTTCATGTTAGTTGGCTATGGAATTAAATTTGTTGAATTGTTCTGTTGTTGTGTTTACGCCAAATTATTGACATTTCGAATGTTCTGAATTGTCTAAGAAATTCATTTGTGAAATGAACAACTACTACCGATTTACCCAAACTGAAAAGGTTGATATGTTGTTGATATATGGAGAAGCAAGGACAAATTCCTATTTAGCCTTGCGTCTGTACCAGGAGAGGTATCCTAACCGTCCACACCCTAGTAGTCGAAACTATTTTGGAATATTGGAGTCACAGTTCAGGAAAGAACGGAATAATCATGATGGGGAACATGTTATTGTAAGCGAAGATACGGAGATCACTGTTCTAGCAGCGGTTGAAATTGATCCAAATACATCATTAAGGCAGATCGAATATGAGGCCGGGGTACCTAGAGAAACAGCACGAAAAAATTTGAAAAAACACCGGTATCGTTCATTCAAATATCAAATTCATCAATATTTGTATGAAAATGGTGCGCAGAGAAGAATTGCGTATTGTAACTGGGTTATACGAAAAGAAACAGAAAATCCAAATTTCCACTAGAATATTCTATACAGTGATGAATCACGCTTTACAAACAATGGTCATTTCAACAGAAATAATTTACGTTATTGGGCACAAGAAAATCCGCATGTGTTCAGAGAAGGAAGACACCAGGATAGATTCGGATTCAATGTTTGGCTAGGAATATTTGGAACCAGAATAGTGGGACCAATTATTTTTGATGGAGCTACAACAGGTGAACGGTACCTACAAATCTTAAATGACGAAGTCCAAAATTTTATTGAAGACATTCCCTTAGCGACACGTCGCGTTATGTATTTCCAACAAGATGGAGCACCTCCACATAATTCGAATGTAGTCCGAGGACATCTTACTAGAACTTTTAACGATAATTGGATTGGTACTCATGGCCCAGTTCGTTGGCCACCAAGGTCACCAGACCTCACGCCAATGGATTTTTTTGATTGGGCTCACTTGAAGAATAAAGTTTATGCTCATAATAGACCTCAAAATCGCGAGGAACTTGAAGATAGGGTAAGGAGAGCCATTAACGAAATTCCTCCGGCTCAACTAGTGAATGTTATGCGGGCATGCTCCGAAAAAATACAAAAATGCATTGACGTTAACGGGCGACAATTTGAACAATTAGATTAATTGAGTCTGTCATAGGTGTTGAATTTCATTTGAATTGAGTTATAAAACTTTACATGTTCCAAATGTCTACTATTTTGTAGAAAAATTATCGAAATAAATATTTTGTGTCCACGATTGTGCAGTTTCAAAAATAACTCCAGTCCTATAGAATAAATTTAATTCCATAGCCAACTCACATGATGTTGAAATGTTCAATACAAGGTATAGCATGGAAATTATCTTCATAAAAATAATTAGGAAACAAAAATGTAGAGGTTTTTTTTTATCCATTTTTGTATTTCAATATGTATTTGAGTTTCTAACCAACTTTAAAAATTCCTATGTATTGATGTTGAAAAATTAAGTAAAACTAAAATTATGAAAATAATTAGTCTGCATAAAACTTATTGTGTGAAAAGTTTGGCCGTGTATTATTGTTACTTATATGATATTGTTCAATCTTCCACAGCATACTTTCATGAAAATGTTCCGTTACGAGGGGAACACAAAAAGTTATTTTTTTATAAAATGTCACTTATATCAGCAGATTGTGAATTGAAAGTGTGATTGTGATATATCATTGTAAAGGTAATTCTATACCGAATTGCAATTTTCAAAAAAATATATACTTTCCATTTGAAATATAAAAATTGGATGCGCTTCCGGTCAAACCGGAAGTTCTGAAATCATATTACTGGATTTAAATATTTTCCCATATTAACATTTATAGTCGGACAAAGGCCCCATTTCTATTATCTTTGAATTTAAGAAGGAAAAAGAAATAAACATAAAATATTATTAAGAAAAGTTGTTAAAGATCATTTTCTCTGAAATTAAAAATTGTTGTGAGTTTTGTTGTTGGTAAAACCCCAACAGAGTCCTTCTGCATACAGAGATTTCAAACTTCAAAATGCTGTAAGGATCATTACAAAATTGGATTACAGAGACTCTTGTAGATATTCTTTCATAAGGTGGAATACTTTAACTCCTATTGGAACGTATATTCTGGAAGCTTTTACTTTTGGATATAGAAACAGGGCTTTCTTTATACAGGGAAAATCGAAAATCACATATATAGAACACTAGAATGAGGGGCTAGGTGCTGCCCATTGTACATCGCACTGCCTCACATCAAAAAAAATAGAATACATTGGTTGCAAATGTTTCAATCATTTTCCTAATGAAATAAAAATGGTAACAAACGTTCATATATTTAGCAGAATGGTTGGAAAAGTAATTTTTGAGAAAAATTGCTACACTTCAGAGGAGTTTTTTATTAGGTTAATGTGCCTTCTTTTGTTGTTTGATCTTATTTTATTTTTAACATATACATACCTTTTTATTCATTTTATACATTTATTTGACGTATGTACCAATTATTATATTTATATTTCATTGTTTTTATTGAAATTTAATTGGAAAATAAAGATTTACCATTATAACTATTGCACATAAGGTTGTACTAGGTGTTTGTTTCTAGGTTGATCTGTCGGAATATTCTGTTGCGCCTGTACAGTGCATCGCCTATACAGTGCATCGCATTCAATGACTAAATATCACGATTAAATCGCTAATTGCATAGGGCTATATGCTTATGCCAAAAATCGGATTCAGGCCTATCAATGATGGCTTGTCCCCCCTAGTTGTGGTCTTTGGTATCTAGCTTTAGCTTTCTCTTAGTCAGATCTCTTCACGTGATGGTTGGTATACTCTTCCTATGAATGCTGGTGATCCGCAGGGACCCATTCTATTTCCAATACTGTTTCTTCTTCATATCGATTATTCGAACTGCAAAGCTTTCGAATTTAATGCCTCGGGAGGTGTTTCCTGAGGCATACAGACTGTAGAAATTCAAGAAGAACATCAATTCCTACCTACTTTCCCTCAGCTCTCACATAAACATAAGAAAATACTAAAATTGTCTTTGAACGATAATGGATGTTTGCCTTCTCAAGAACTTGGTTATTGCATTTGCAATAATTCCTCTCTTCGTAATAAATTTTAATATACCTATCACTTTTATGGACAACAAAACAAATCACAGCACATAAGTGACACTTCTCACCAGATGACAATACCCTAATAAACTTGTAAATTTTCACGGAAAATCGTTTTAAACACAGCTTTGTCTCCTTCGTCAAGTCAGTTAACTGCCTTTCAGCCAAGAAAACATCTGCGTCAAGAAAACAATTGCAAATCCACCGCAAATCCTCTCGAATCGGAAGTACCGGAAACGTTCAACAACTTTCTTTGTACCTACCATTTTACGACTTTCATCTGTTTTCTTTTTACAGACTCTGAAAACCAATAAATCGCACTTTTCTTGGAAGCACTTGAATGTCGAGTTCCCAGGCGCAGTTTGAAAGTCGACACCCACGTTGGCCGAAATTTTACTCTCGGTGTTGGCGACAATGTTATCGAGTGTCTTTGCTACCATGGTGGTATGTTATTATTACCAGCGAGGTTTTGCTGGGATATGTTCGCACTGGTTTATTTCTGCGAGATTAGATTACGTCGGAGGCTTTGTAATCGTTTTTCAACAACTTCAGCCCAATCGTTAAAACGGGAAATTAGTGTCACCGAAAGGAATCGAACCCTGCTCAGACTGTCTCTGAGAATTATCATAAATATTTTACTCAGTATTCTATATCAGATTAAAATTATGCTCTATTGTTGAAAAAATATAATTTTCATTATTCCTATCTGAAAACACTATATTTACATGCTCACTTAAGTCTCTCGAAGACTTCCGAGGGTTGCGCGTAGGGGTGCAATCGCTGACGGAAAATAAATTTCCGTGCGCTGGTGTCATTATAACTGCCCATTTACATGTCAAAATGAAATAATATGTTGTTGACAGTTCTCTAGAAATCGCAAATTGTTTGAATATTTCCTTACCAACAGGGTAAATAACGCTTGTTTTGTGGCAATTTCTGGATATTCTTGTACCATATATATTTCAATTAATACATGTTTTTGTCATTGAAAATAAATATCTCTTATCAATCTGTGGTTTTCAGGTAGATATAATGAAAAATATCGTTAATTATTCGCCCATAAATGCACGCACGCACGCACGCACGCACGGAAAAAGCCTATTTTCTGATCTCGTGATGAAATATACTATTTCATAGACAGAGCAATGTGGGGTATATGTATCAAATTAACAACACCCATAGTGAATCAAGAATTGTCAAATACGGAATTCCTCAAGGAACAGTTTTGGGTCCACTCCTGTTCACAGTTTATATAAACAGTCTTCTATCAATGAACTCCTCAGCAGAAATACTTTGCTTTACGGATGATATAGCGATCTTTTACGATGCCGAATCTTGGAAAGAGTTGAAGAAAAAATCTGAGTCAGATTCCCAAAAAATTAAAGAATGGTTTAAATTTAATGTTCTTACCTTAAATTGCCTTAAAACACACTATCTACCATTTACCTCCTATTCCAACAATCTACCCAATTGTCAAAGATACTCACATACCAGAAGCAAAATCAGTAAAATACCTAGGAATAATGATCGATAGACATCTGCGATGGTATCTTCAAGTTAAGAACATAATAACCAAAATAAGAGGCCTTTTATTCAAATTCAAACAACTAAACTCAGTCTTGACTACCAAATTTTTGAAAAGTCTCTACTACTCACTTGTACTGTCACATTTGAACTATGATATTTTGGTTTGGGGTGGGTTCAGTGACGTTCATCTACGAAACCTGAATGTTCTGAAAGTAATCTTCAATAAAAAAAAGTCTTTTTCAAGCAATGACCTTTTCAGGCAATCGGAAATACTAGATATCAGACAACTCTTTGCTTATAATATTCTACTGAAAATAGCCCAAAAAAAGATAAAAATAGATCATGCTACTCACCATAACTATGGAACAAGAAACAAAAAATTCAGTACTCGAAAGCAACGGTCAAACAAAACAATTGGACAAAAAAACTATGCCTACTTAGCCGCTAGATTATATGATATTCTTCCCGATGAGCTAAAACAAAAACAGGTAAAGAAGCCAAACGAACTGAAAGCATACAAAAAAATTCTAAAAGGATGGATGCTCCAAATTCCAAGACAAAATATTCCCATTGTAAAAAATTCGAAATCATTTTATAATTTATATTTCCATCATTTCTGTTGAAATTGTTTCCTTTAGGCAGTCCACGAATTCACAATATTTTTATAGTAAAATAGTAGTAGTAGTTCTGATGCAATGTACCTATTGCGATTTGTTTTTTATTTGTAATAGGATGTTCTTTTATATTACCTAAAAGTGATTTTTATGAGATATTTATATGCAACTCTTCTCGTACCTCTTCATACTTCTATGTTTTCCTATTTTTTTATCCTTTTATATGACAGACACTTTTGAAGATCTTATATTTATACATTTTTATCCATTATATCATACCATATTATACGTACTACATTACTATATATAAGTGTATAATAGATTATTTTTCGTTTTAATTCAGAGAGTTCCAACCTTTGACAGCTGTTTCGTGGTCACTCACTCATCAGTCAAAAATCAAAACGAATCCACTCAAGAATTAGTACCGTGAAGGCAAGACAGATATAACAGAAAGTTACTTACGACATCTACAGTCACTAGTTGAAACTTAATTTGACCCGAACCAAGGAATCCAAATCCAAATCCTTTCTGATGAGTGGGTGACCACGAAACAGCTGTCAAAGGTTGGAATTCTCGGAATTAAAACGAAAAATACTCTATTTTTCACTTAGATTCTGCTTGCGTTCCTCATAACGTACTAGAAACTTGATTGAACCTTGGGTTGGTCAGAATAACGAATGTTGGCTGCCTGTCAATCTGTAGACAAACCTCTACTTTGGATTCCTTGGTTCGTGTCAAATTAAGTTTCAACTAGTGACTGTAGATGTCATAAGTAACTTTCTGTTATATCTGTCTTGCCTTCACGCTACTAATTCTTGAGTGGATTCGTTTTGATTTCGAGAGCTCCATAAATCCTTTCTGATGAGTGTGTGAGCACGAAACAGCTGTCAAAGGTTGGAACTCTCTGAATCAAATCGAAAAGTACTCTATTTTCACTTATATATAAATATATATATATATATATATATATATATATATATATAACTATTGACATTCTATGATTTTTTACCAATAGCATATCACGCACAAGCTTGTAAGCTTCAGTGATTTCTCATGTTTATTTTTCATCATCGTTAAATTTGTGCGCTGTATTTGTAAATTTTTGTATTTTTGAAATAAACCTTATTATTATTATTATTTATGCACCTATAATCGTCTATAATCAATTGTTTCTTTATGTATCGAAACATAACTTATTACCTAATCTGGTTTCAGGCCACTATATAGTTGCGAATCTGCACTACTGAATTTCTCGGATGACATTTCAGGCCAGTAGATGTAAAGTTTGCTATATTAGCCAAACAGGCAGCAAGTTTAGAACTCGACTAGCCGAACATGTTCAATTATAGACTCCAACTCTGAAAAAGAACGAATTAATTCAAATTCCGTTTTTTCCAACTCTGACTTAAAAATTTTACACGTATGTGATAAAGACAAAAAACTCAATCTGCTAGAGACTATTGAAATGAATAAAGCAACCAAAAATTCAGAGTTTCAATGCATAAATGAACAGGCCCGTTTGACAGTTTTAAATCGCGAAAGCCTTTCACAATTTGTAAGTTTTAAATCTTTTTACTATTTTCATTATTCTGATATCCTATCCCTAGATCAAATAACGCAATATTTCAATGAGACACTTACTTTCTCTAGTTGATTATTTCTGTTTCAAATTGTCATGAATTTTTAACAAAATGAAATCACAAATTTTTCCACTATTCTACAGATCTGTCAATCGAGGATGCTTTGGGGAAGATTTTCTTATTCCATGGAAGCATGGACATTCCATTCTGTTCTCTACTACCTTGAATCACCACTTTCCATATGACAGATGTCAATTTCATAACCTATTGTTACTTCCTAGTAGTCAGATGTAATCACTTGTTGCATGGTCTTCTTTTAAATTTAACACATTTTTTTTTGAAAAAATATTGTTGGGGTGGACCGATCATGGCCCCTAATACATGTGGACCCGCACTAGATGCGGACCATAAGGTCGAAATTGGGACCATTTAATTTCATAAATTCTTTTGCTTTCTACTGTTAGTTTAATGTAATTCTCAACTCAATTGTGACCCTTTTTCTTTTCTTCAGATTAACTTGTAACCAACCCCTATTTTGCTGAAGAAGAAGGATTAATCCTTCGAAACATGTATTTGATGTAATTCTTCCGACTAGATGGTATCTACTTGATGTAAGTCTTCCGACTACATGGTATCTACAATAAAGATTATTTTTGGTGAAGTTAGACTGAAAGTTTGTTCACCTACCTAGTCAGATGCTAAAAAAGATACCGCACTAGTACTATTAGATTTTTCAAAAGCTTTTGTCACATAATTTCATTTGCTATTTTGGAAAATATTGGTCTCTCAAATGCTGCGATTCAATTCATCAGAAGTTACCTTGGTGATAGGGTACGAAAAATAAGAATAGGAAATGAAATATTAGACCCCTTATTTGGCGGTGTTCCACAAGGCTTCATTCTGGGACCCCTGCTAATCATTTTGTATACTTCTGATTTCCAACGTGCTATAAACCACTCGACAATACATCTTTTTGCTGACGATACGGAACTCCATCCTTATACCCCATGAACGGAAATAACGCTGTGGAGGCATTGGATGATGATATACCAGCATTGATTACCATATCTAGACGACATTCACTACACATTAATGCTACTTGAACATCTGTATTGGTATTTACTAATCAAAATATAGTTGGCGATCTAGACTCTGCCCTTAAAATCAACACTGATGATGATCCTATTACTCCAGTTAAACAGTCAAAAAATCTTGGGATGATACTAGTTATAAATTTAAAATTCAAACGCCAGATCAACAAATGTAAAGGAATTGCCTACATGAATCTGTAATTGATTTACACAAACACTGCGTGAACCAAAAGGTGAAACTACATAATGCGAATCGCTGGTTTTATCGAGATTTAATTTTGGAAGTGCAATATTCAGCATGTCAATACAGACTCCGAAGATATGCGACGAATACAAGTTGTTCATTTAATTGCTGCCGTTAAAGTCAATTGATGTTACAGATCCGACTTGTTCTGAAATACTGCTCCCATGCATGGTGTGCAGCCCCTAAACAAACACTGAAGCTTTTAGATTCTGTCAAAAAATGAGCCATTCGTTTGATATCATTTTCCATGGGCACAAATAAATGATCATCAATCAGAAACTTGACCAGTAAGGTATACGTAGTTATGTTAATGAACACAGATAAAAGCAAATTTTGTGTATGACTCATTAACATCATAAAATCATATTTGACTCATTAACAACCTGTTTTATAACTCAGCCTAGCTCTTCTTCACCTGACAAGGATTGGAACATTTTTCTTTCCACCCAAAAAATTTAGTAACTGTGCGAACTGGATTGTCTTGTCTTGTTTCTAGAGCTCTCTTATAATAACGTGATTTTTTTATCGTATCCGTCATAATATAAAGAATGGTATTCTATTGGCCTACCTCCAAAGTAGGATCAATTTTAGTCGTGTTCACCATGCAAGAACTAGAAATGAGCAACCCATGCACAAAATCCAGTATTGTTCTAATAGGGGACAGTGCTGTTTTGAAACATGTGATGGACTTAATACCTGTCTTTGTTTTTTTTTAACCAATTTCTATTTCTTTTTTAGTGTTCTATTTTTGTAGAGAAAAACAGACGACGTTTTTTCATGACGGCAGATTTTCCAAACTCCTAACTACGGCTTGTTAACCATGAATGAAAAATATTAAATTCATTTTAAGAAAAAAATATTTTTGTCGACGTAACTATGAAGGAAATGCTAATATATTTTTTGCTGTTACAGATAAGTGGCGTGGTTTGAGAGACACTTATAGAAAGGAGCTGAAAAAATAATCAAAAGATCAGGTCAAGAAGGAGTACCTACTTCAAATGTTACAAAATCGGTTTCGATTCAAAAACTTTCAGACAGAATAAAGAAAGCTAGAAGAGTTTACGAGAAAATGTGCACTACCCCAAAAACATGAAACCTGAAAAGAAGATGCTGATTATCATTTCTCAATAAGTTTGCTGCCTGATACATGATTGTGAAGTTATAACAAGTATTTTGTGATGAAGCATTCGCTTCAGAACAAACACTTCAACAAAAAAGCCCGTCAAATTTAAAATCGCAGTCTGCTTCTGTTTTTACATATAGTAAAACTTTCTCAAACCAGACCTTTAATACAGTTACTGGTAGTATATCACTCATTCCAATAGTCACTATTCCATTTGGAGAGTCAGTTCCGGATACAAATCAAAACCTTTTTGGGAATATTGCTACGTTGTTTTCTTCGCATAATCCTGATCAATAATTTTTTGTCTGTTTACTTAAAAAAAAACTTTCTTACCTTAAAGTTACGGCTAGTCTTTCTTTTCCTGATATACATTCACGAAAATTTGATTGCTTGGATATGGTTCCTTAAATTCCGTTGAGGATATAATGGAAGGTTTTTGGAGACATTCTAAAATATTCTACAGACTCATTAGGTTGCTCCAATAATTATGGAAATAACGTATGATGCTATCCGTTAATTTGTCCCGCTGCAAACACTTTATTCATTGATATATTCACTTTTTTCCGTCAATGGAAAAACTTTCTACATACAAATAATATTCTTTAAAATATTTATCATTAATTTCAATCTTTAATCTTTACATAAGTTACGAACAACACTCTGTAAAGTGTGCAAAAACAGAACAAAATACGCATTTACTATAACCACCGATATCTGACCAACAGTTGGTTTGCCAGAACAAAGAATTTGGAGTGCACCAGGATAGACAAACTAAGGTATAACAACAACAAAATCCTGAAGAAAATATTGAGTGAAATATGTTGCCAGCTCTCAGACTAATAGTGCCCACAATAGGCTGTTCACGATCTCCACTCTCGATCAGGAACGATCGTAGTACTTTCGCCGACATTGCCACGGCGACAAAGCCTCAAAAGCGCGGCAACTCCAATAATAAGTGATTAATGAAATGTTTGGGGAGGTCGAACTGAAAAAGCAAAAAAAATACCGGATGTCGCGTCATCGACCTTGTGTTCAACATACATCATTATCATATGGGTAAAGGCGCAAGCTAAAAGGGTTAAGTATACATTCGGAGTTAATTCATTCGTTCCATTTACATACGCAATCACACAATACGTGAGCTTGCTCAAACATTTCCATGTGCTGGTTTTATTTAGATACTCTAGCACAAAACGTAAGTTTCTTTGTGTAATTCCACAAAAACATCAGAACCGTTTTGACAATTCCAGCAACAACAGGAATATGTATATGAACAGGTGTAATACTGTAACGGAGTCCTACGCCTATGGAATACCAGAGCTTCATGTTCTCGCTCTACTGAATATTATTGATCATTTGATTAGGGTCAATGATCAAGGACAATGCACAATTTAATAATTATCCTAGATTTCAGTGGATCAGTTGATAGAATTAATCATGATTTATATCATTTAAATCAGTTCAAATAAAGTTTATTTATTGATAACTTATCACAGAATACTAGGAGCTATAGCGATTTATCAGTTGGTGTCTTCCGCAAAGAGAATGAAAACATGGCAGAGTGAAACAAAATCACAGATATCATTTAAATAGACTAAAAACAGGAGTGGTTCCAAAACCGAGCCTTGGGGTACCCCGTGCTTGAGAGGGATAATCAGAATTGGTACTATTTTCTTAAACATATGTTGGCCAATGTTTTTCAGGTATGATTTTATTAGTGAGTTGTGTGACGTAGATTATTACGTGAGAAACAAATCCAGAATGGTGCCACGCAAAGTTTTCAGTTTGAATACAAAAGCAAAGAGCTTTTGAATCTGCTACTCACAGATACACCTACGTCACACATCTTAAGTAATTATTCCTAATTTTTTAGTGCATCCGAATAAAAGATTGGCGTTAAATGTATATTTTAACCTAATTTCATTTAAAAAATTTCAGTTCTCAAGCAAAATTTATAGGAGCCGTTATCTTGTGTTTTTTAATGTTGACAATGGAAACAAACCTCAAAAACTCTCACAAACCAATTTTCAATAGAGTCGGACCATTATCAGCAAACTTGTGCGCCATCTCGATTTCATTAATTTTGACTAAAAATTCATATAATCCCACCCCGAAAATCTCCACATAGCAATTTTGAACAGAATCTGACAATAATCACAAAACTCGTCCGCCATCATTGAATAATGAATTTTTACCAAAAAATCGTAATCTCCGACCCCGAAAATCCCAAAAATTTTAAGAGAATCTGACCATAAGTACAGAATTCATCAGCCATCTTGGAGCCACCATATTGCATTATTGAAATTTTACTGAAAAATCATGATATCCGTCCCCAAAAACTCCCACACAGCAATTTTGAAAAGAATCTGACCATAATCACAAAACTCGTCTGCCATCTTGGAGACGTCATATTGAATTTATGAAGTTTTACCAAAAAAATCGTAATCTCCGACCTCAAAAATCTCCATATAGCAATTTTGAATAGAATCTGACAAACAACAAAATTCGTCTTCCATCTTGTAGTCGCCATATTGAATGTTGACTGAAAAATCATAATTTCTGGCCCCAAAAATCCCCACATAGCAATTTTGATTTTACCAGAATCTGACAATAATCACAAATCTCGTCTACCATTTTGGAGCCGTCATATTGAATATATGAATTTTGACAAAAAAATCATAATTTCTGACCCCAAAAATCCCCACATAGCAATTTTGACTAGAATCTAACCATATCCACAAAACTCGTCGGCCATCTTTGAAATGCCATTTGGATTTATGAATTTTGACAAAAAATTCAAAATCTCCCACCCCGAAAACTTCCTCATACCATTTTTTTGCATTTTCATTGGAGTTATGAACTCCTGTCAAATTTCATGATAATCGAGCAACTAGAAGTGGGTCAAAATTGTGCTGAAAGATTCTGTTACATTCATAGTTACAGGTCGAGTACAATAAAAGCTGCTATAACTTCAACGAAAAATCATCTGTAGAGTAGAGAACAGACTGTGAGTATTGATAAAGACGATTCTCAATTCATGATACTCAGTTCAGGCGATCCTCAGGGTTCCATCCTGGGACCACCGCTAGTTAGCATATATACATTTGGCATCATCGATCTGCTTTTAAATTGCTAACCTCACCTATACGCAGATGATACACAACTTTTTGTCAGCTGAAAAGGAGAATGTGCGTGTAACTATACAGAGGATGTTAACTCCTTCGTAAAATTAGCTACTGGACAATGAAAAATTAATGAATCTGAAGATTCAAAACCCAATTTAAATCTTACCTTCTTCGAAGTCATCATTAATAGGTGATATAAGTTTCAAGTTATCAGTGACACTAGTTTCTTTGTTTTTATATGATTAACCCTTAACTGGTAACGTGAAATTTTGAAACACAACTGGTAACGTGCAGTCTGAGAGACTGGCACTTTTTGGAAGCAAAACAAAAAATTCCCAAATAATAATTTTTTCAAAATATATATTACGAACACTTAAGTACACATTCTTTTGAAATAATATTGCATGAAATAACGAAAAAATCTAAAATTATTTCGCAATAATCTTTTTCAACATAATGAAAATTGGTAGTGATTTTAGAAAGACCCATAAAAAAATTAAAAATCATTAAAAAAAATTTGACTCGTTATACCAACATAAAAGAGTTTCATCATATTCTTCATCCCCATAATGTACCTATAGTATAGGTATATTAGGAGGTGTTGAGCTAAAACCTCAAATTAAATTGGGCCCTTTTGTTTTTTTAGATTCTAGGAGGTTTTGAGGTACCGAATAAGTCTAGCAACTCTTCATAAAAGTACGGGCACGGATTTTCGAAATTTTGGGACTTGAAACTCAAAAATATTTTGAATCGCGAATAACTCGAGAACTATGAGAAATTTGGAAAAAATGGTCAGAACAAAAAATGTAAAACACAAAATTCTCTACAAAAAAGTATCACAGGTATTTTTTCCTAACCTCAAAATTTTCACCATAAAACGGGTTTAAATACTCAATAATAGTTTGAATCGCGAATAACTCGAAAACTACGAGGAATTCGAAAAAAAGACCCGAAGCACAAATTGTAGAGCACAAAATTCTCTACAAATTGGTCCTTGAAAATTTTTCCTAACCTCAAAATTTTCATCGTAGAATGGGTTCATGTACTCAAAAACACTTTGAATTGCGGATAACTCGAAAACTATGAGGATTTCAACACAAAATGCCGGCACAAAAAATTTAGAGCTCAAAGTTCAGTACAAAAGAGGTTTCTCTTTTGTCCTAACCTAGGAAAATATTTTGATTCAATTAGATTTATGATCCACAATTTTTGCACTGGCCCCAGTGAACAATCCAATTTTTTTATGTGAAAAACAGCGTGAAGACTACAGAAAGCAGTACGCACTTGACAAATGTTTACTACACAAAACACGGCGTCTGCACCACATAACTCATAATTATATCTTATGATATAATTATGAGTTCTGTGGTCTGCATACGTGCGTGGTTATTGGTGATAATGGCTGTGGTTGCCGAATTCTTCGCGGGAAATAGACGAAAAGAAAGCTTTCGTATTCTTAAACCAAGTAATTGAATACAATGTAACGACCCGCAATCGATTCTTTGTAACGTGTTTTCACAAATACAACATGAATTTTTCGAAGAAACTTACTCTTGGATAATTAAGGGAATATTTACGGAAAAATGGGACATTTTGACCTTTCTAAGCATTTTCAAAATCTTCTTAATAAGGATACATCATACTAAGAATGTTTTTATATTAACTTGAAGCTGAGATTCTACGCTTCAAAATGAATACCCTCATCTTTGGATAAGAGAAACTATTAAAAAGTCTGTGAATATCGAAATAATAATCAATCGAGAACGAAGATCGTGTTCATGATCGCGTTTTTCGAAAGTTAGTTCATTTGAAACCAAGAAGTAACTCATGTATGTTATATACATGAAAATATTGATAATAATACGAACGACAAATCTCTAGTTGGATTTGCTTGTTTATATTGCGAGTGATGGAATATATTCATTGAAACTTCAAGTGCTTGTGTGGCCAATATACCTCTTCATCTCGCAAGATTTTCGAAAATTATGCTACCTTACCGGAGTACAAAAATTTTGATTCTTTGAAAACGGAGTAGTTTTCAACGAGTTAGAGCAATTTTAATTTGCGCTTGGGATGAAAATTTGCTTGAATTCGCACTGGCGGGAATTCGCGAGCGGGTGCTCCGGCTTTCGGCTTTGAGAGAGAATTACTCAGAAATAGGGGCTCCAACGAAAAAATGACTAGAAACCTTTTTTGTAGAAAATTTTGTGTTTTACATTTTTTGTCACGGAAGTTTTTTTCGAATTCCTCATGGTTTTCGAGTTATTCACGATTCAAAATATTTTTGAGTTTCAAGTCCCAAAATTTCGAAAATCCGTGCCAGTACTTTTATAAAGAGTTGCTAGACTTATTCGGTACCCCAAAACTTCCCAGAATCTAGAAAATCAAAAGGGCCCAATTTTTTTTTGGGTCTTATCCTATTAAGCCTGTACTACTACCCGTTTTGACGAACGCCATTACTTTGTGTAGCGAGAAATGCTTACGTAAACGGAAACGTGCCGCCTCACGGACTGTGCTCAACTAAATACTAAATATTTCTCAGACGTCCTTTACCCAAATTTACTCCCAGTTGGATGATTGGTGGGGCACCAATAGCTAATAGATTAGGTGGCGTGATTCGCAGAAAACCGAAACCATTTCCGAAAAACCTCGAAAATAAAAATGGCTGCAGTCTCACAGACGGCACGTTACTAGTTAAGAGTTATCACGATCTTCCATTGATTCATAATTTTTTATATTTGTTTCCTCGTGCACTTATAGAAAATTGGGCGTACTTCTCGGCATTTTCAATTTCTTTGAAACCTTTTGCTTATTTTTTGATTTGCTTATATCAAATCTATGAGACCACAGGAATGTAGAGGTAGAGTGGAAGAACACATTTTGAGGATTATTCATCTACAAAAATTAATCTCCGCCTTTTGTTCCAATCGATTTACAGTAAATATTGTACTACTGTATTCTAATGAAAATTGTAATCAGTGATTGGAAGTAATGAAGACTTTAATTATTATTATTGTTATTTTGACAAACAGTCCAGCCTCCGAAAGAAGGGCATCGAATATGGACCACAGCTTTCCAAGCATTGTAGGAGAATATAATTTAATTCTCAATTATCTATTTCTTCACTGCGACATTTTCAGATCTGTTGTGTACGGTCTCAAAATAATTCGAATTTTCATTTTTTTTATCGAGGTCACACTGCGGCATAAATGTCAATGGTTTTATTCATCCTATTATATGTAGAGCACATTTTATATACGTGCATATAACTCTATTTTTCCATTGTGCATTACTGCTTGTTCAATGTCATCAATCTTCGTCCTACAAATGGTAATAAGTTTCTCAATTAGTAACTATGAAACTAGTCATAGTAGGAAACCTAATTTATGGGACAGTGTTGAGGTGAGAATGATGTATATATTGAATGATAATGAAGGAATTTCACCAAGTTAATCGTGAATTACAGGGTGATTTCTGAATCGTTGATATTTTGTCATTTTAATCATCGAAAATGTTCATGATCACCCTATATATCCCAAATAAATCATGTTTATACGGTATCAGCTATCTTTGGAGAATGAAAATTCACTTGAATATACAAGATGTGTACGAAAGAACCGGCCATATATTTCACCAATTTTTCAAATCACCCTGTAGGAAATGTATGAATTGTCATTAATAATGGAATATAGTATATTGCATATCAAAATAATTTTATAACGTTACTAAAATGTTTTTATATTTCACTCAGTACATAATGATATAATCTACACCATCTGAATGATATTGAGTAATATGAAGGTACGTTGATGATAAGAACGAAAAAAATGCAGTTGGCACTTTCAATTCCTGATAAAATAATTAAATAAAAATTACCGATTTTTAACTTGAACGCCCTGTATTTCAAAATCTATCCATCAACGAACTTTGCGATTCTGCACGTTCAATCAGTACATCGAATACTACAATATACTAAAAATTGAGACAATTTTTATAGGCAAAATGGTTCTCGGTGAAACCATTTTGCCTATAAAAAGTGGGGTCCTTTATGAAGTAAACAACGTAGTTTAGGATAATTTTTTCGTGAAAAATAAAATCTTATATGCACCACGAGCGTTACTAGATCCTAACGCCCATCGGGCAACATTCATCTCTCGAGCCAAATGCCCTCGGGTGAATGTTACCCCACGGGCGTTAGGATCTACAGGGTGGGTCACGGTCGATGGTACCTTAGACGTTTACGGAGAACGGGACATAGGATCATACTGAAAATTTGGTTTCTCAAGTAGTTGCTCTTGGTCTATCGATCTAAAATATTTTCAGCAATGCAGCGTTGCCGCTTATACCAGAAAGTAGCAGCATCTTTGTTATTTCAAATGGGTCACCCTGTATATTACCGCATTTTTGAACTTGCCATTCCTTTCTGACTATTTCTGTCCTATACTCCCCTATACCTATCTCTAAGGGTTTTTGAGATATTGGTTATTTTCCAAATTTTTTATCCAAAACATTGCTCGAATTGAATGTTTATTTCTGCGGTATTTGAATTCTTAGGAAGTTGCAATTTTGTATTTAGTTCATCATTATCATGTACATTGATTCTGTATAGAGAAGTTTGTTCTGCGTTATACAGGGTTGTTCAAAATTCATTATCTTACTGCTAGATACGAAAAGGGTTGAAAGTGCGTTTTTTTGAATGGAACATCCTGTGTATTATGAAATATCCTGAAAGATGACTAAATTCTCTTCGAATTGATACATCATGTTCCTATACCTAAATAGCCAGAATTCCGAGATAATAGCAATTTTCACTTGTAATCTCCCAAGTGCTTGAATTATTGCCGGAAATTTTTCGAGTATGAAAATTCATGTACGAGATAAATTTACGGCAATTATTTCAAGCACGAGGGGGGTTCGGTAAGAAAATTTCACACCGAGAAATGAAAATCATCCAACAATTCATAAGAAATAACTAACGATGGTTTCACCTGAACTATGTATAACCACTGAAATATTGATATGTAAAATACTTAACAAAATATTCATCAATAAATCAATTTGACATGTGACAAGTTGATATTCTGATTTAATTTACAAATGGATGTCTAGTTTTTATATGAAAGGAGATAATTATGTATTTACTAGATATTTGGTATGTCTGAAAATATTTTCTCCACGATTATTGCGGCATATGAGTCGCTAGGTCGATGGTTCAATCCACGATAGGAACATAACTTTTTTATTTTTTTGTTCCAAATTTAAACACATTTATTGATGAAAATTTTGTTATGTATTTTACATATCAATATTTCGGTGGTTATAAATAGTTCAGGTTAGGTAGTTAGTTATTTCTTATGAATTGTCGGATGATTTTCATTTCTCGGTGTGAAATTTTCTTACCGAATCCCCCTCGTGCTTGAATTAATTGCCGTAAATTTATCTCGTACATGAATTGTCAAAGAAAATTCATGTACTCGAAAAATTTCCGGCAAAAATTCAAGCACTTGGGAGATTACAAGTGAAAATTGATATTATCTCGGAATTCTGGCTATTTAGGTATAGGAACATGATATATCAATTCGAAGGGAATTTAGTCATCTTTCAGGATATTTCATAATATACAGGATGTTCCATTTAAAAAAACGTACTTTCAACCCTTTTTGTATCTAGCAGTAAGATCATGAATTTTGAACAAGCCTGTATAACGCAGAACAAACTTCTCTATACAGAATCAATGTACATGATCTTGATGAGCTAAACACAAAATTGCAACTTCCTACGAATCCAAATACCGCAGAATTATTGCCGGAAATTTTTCGAGTATGAAAATTCATGTACGAGATAAATTTACGGCAATTATTTCAAGCACGAGGGGGGTTCGGTAAGAAAATTTCACACCGAGAAATGAAAATCATCCAACAATTCATAAGAAATAACTAACGATGGTTTCACCTGAACTATGTATAACCACTGAAATATTGATATGTAAAATACTTAACAAAATATTCATCAATAAATCAATTTGACATGTGACAAGTTGATATTCTGATTTAATTTACAAATGGATGTCTAGTTTTTATATGAAAGGAGATAATTATGTATTTACTAGATATTTGGTATGTCTGAAAATATTTTCTCCACGATTATTGCGGCATATGAGTCGCTAGGTCGATGGTTCAATCCACGATAGGAACATAACTTTTTTATTTTTTTGTTCCAAATTTAAACACATTTATTGATGAAAATTTTGTTATGTATTTTACATATCAATATTTCGGTGGTTATAAATAGTTCAGGTTAGGTAGTTAGTTATTTCTTATGAATTGTCGGATGATTTTCATTTCTCGGTGTGAAATTTTCTTACCGAATCCCCCTCGTGCTTGAATTAATTGCCGTAAATTTATCTCGTACATGAATTGTATATAAATAAACATTCAATTCGAGCCATGTTTTGGATAAAAAATATGGAAAATAACCAATATCTCAAAAACCGTTAGAGATAAGTATAGGGGAGTATGAGGCAGAAATAATCAGAAAAGAATGACAAGTTCAAAAATGCGGTAATATACAGGGTGACCTATTTGAAATAACAAACATGCTGCTACTTTCTGGTATAAGCGGCAACGCTGCATTGCTGAAAATATTTTAGATCGATAGACCAAAAGCAACTACTTTAGATACCAAATTTTCAGAATGATCCTATGTCCCGTTCTTCGTAAACGTCTAAGGTACCATCGACCGTGACCCACCTTGTATAAAGGTGATTTTGATGCATATAGTGGAATGATGTGCCGATGGTATCACCGGGGGTATCACCATTATACTTTTTAAATATTAATTTAATTTCAATGACTTTTTCAACATTATCTTTAATACAATGAAGTATAAAAAAAGACATCAATGTCCTCGTAACGTTCAATCTTCAGAGAGTGGTCCACTAAGTGTGCAACAAATGGAAAACTTGTTTATTATCGATTTCTCAGAAAATTTTATTCCTGACAAAAGTTGTTGCATGTTCCAAAACTATACCAAGTGTACCTGAAATGGCTTTATGACAAACACCATACAGGATAGTCCAGAAAATATAAAGTTCGTTCAAGGGTAAAGTACCCTTGTTTAAAAAAATATAGAAATATGTTGAAGAGAAAAGTTGCATGGATTTAAAAGTTATGGTCAGATACGAAGTCATGGCCTGCTATTCGAATTTTTTTTTTCGTTTGGAAAATATTGAATTACCCCCGTATACGTATTTTTACTATTTTGATTTAATATGAATGTGAAGTAGCCACAATCAAATCAGGTTGGAGTATTTTTTATCAAATTAAACTGTATTTGTAAAATTTACTTGGATTTGTATTTTTTTTGGTAACCGTCAGCTTCATGTTTGTTGCAACGATATTTATCAGAACACTAGAATAAAACAAATACTATTTTTAACGAGGCAAATACTTTACTAAGTAAATGTTCATATGAATAAACTGTCAAAATCTATCGCGGATAGCCATGAACAAAATAGAACCAATAAGCGATAGTACAGAAACTTACAGTAGGTAACTGAACAGGTGCTAACATTAAAAATTATCGAAGCGTCTCTGTATGTCCACCTTCTCTTTCGATGCATCTAATTGTTCGCTCATAAAATTAGTTTACTGTATAATCCAGAGGTGTAAGGTCTGGAGAACGAGGAGGCCATCGAGGATCGGTATTTCGTCCTAACCATTTATTACGAAATATCCTATTCAGCCACTGAGAAACATTTCTAGTAGAATGGGCAGTACATCCGTCATGTTGGAACCATACTTTTTGCCGTTCTTCTAATACCATATCATCCAAATACCCTCCTATTTCAGTTTCCAAAAAGTTCAAGTACCTGTCACCATTCAAATTCACTCGAAAAAAAAACGGACCTAGTAATGTATCATTTAATATACCACACCAAACGTTTGTTTTCTGGTAGTATTGATTTTTGTTGTCAATAATAAAATTTGGGTTGACATCTGCAATTTTGTGATGATAGAACCCCATTTGTTGTATAAGTCAATTCATCTCCAAGCAGAATACATCGATGAAAATTCCTTTGTTCTTCTATTTCACCATGAACGCACATGGAACATAACTTTTCATTCTAAGCAACTTTTTTCTTCAACATATTTCTATATTTTTTGAAATAAGGGTACTTTACTCTTGAACGAACTTTTTATTTTTTGGCCTATCCTGTATGGTGTTCGTCATAAAGCCATTTCAGGTACACTTGGTATAGTTTTGGAACATGCACCAACTTTTGTCGAGAATAAAATTTTCTGAGAAATCGATAATAAACAAGTTTCCCATTTGTTGCACACTTAGTGGACCACACTGTATATTCGATTCATACATAATTATACAATTAATTTTTTATTTGATGTCCCGTATGGCGTTAATGATAGTTAGTTCTAGCGGATCCACTTTACACAAACAATTTATCAACAGACATTTCCATATTTATATCAGAGTTTTTCCAGACTGCATTTTTGTTGTTGTCTCGGATGCGTCGACTTTTTTCTCGAATTTGCTGACTTTACCAGAAATCCCAACATAAATGCAATCTCACTGGCGCTAAAATGAGACTGGCTCCCAATTTGAGATAACATCTGACCTACTAATAATATTAGTAGTCATGGATAAATATATATCACCTTATCTATCGTTCTGTTTGATCTTCAACAAATTTTATCATATTTCTAGCAGTGTTTTGAAATTTACTCTACACTCCTGGTTAGTTTGTAGAATATATCAACGGAAATAAAATGCATTTATTTAGAGATTACAACTCATTAGTTAATTGAAGCATTGATACCAAAAAAATTCAGTAGATAATTTAAATAATGATTTTTATAACACTTTTCAAAGGAATATTATTGTTAGAACACGAGCCAGGGTCTGATGGTGAAATACAATAAATAATTGTAGTAATTGTTCACGGGATGTGTTCATAATAATAACAATAATATGTTATTTTTGTACAACTGTCAAAAAAACTTGACATTTCTGCATCTTTATTGATGCGAATATGTTTACTTTTTTTCACCGTGAAAAAATAACTTCTTATCACTGCCAAAATAATTCAAAAAATAAACATGAAATATTATTTTTTGAAGGATTGTTTTTTAACAAAGTCAATTATTAATTGATTATTCATCATAAAACAATTTCATTTATTGGAATAATAATTGATAATAATAGAGTTAATAATAGAGTTTGAACAATTACTTCCAACATAAATTTCCGAAGACGTTCGTTCCATGTTGCTGCTGATCAGAAACTTTAGATGTTTCTTGAAGAGTTGATTCCACACTTTTATCAGATATTTTAATTTGTTTGGAAGAAGATGGACAATTCAATATTTTGTTACAAATTTCAATTTTGTTGATTACTTATATTTCGGACGTCCATCATCTTAATGGTTGAAATATTTCTATCTCTTTCAAATTTTTTTCACAACGTTTCAATTGCTTGAATCCGCAATCGTCTTCTGGTGAATAGTGACAAACTCAGATGCTACGCGACCTTTTATAGGTCTATAATTAAAGTGTAATTACGCGCGGTCTTGTGGCGCGCGTGGTTTCGCGCTTTTTCTCCCTCCAAAATGGTCCATGAGCGGTTTCCATACGTTTTTAATTTCCACGCTTGGTTGACTGAAGGCACCATTGGCTTCTATGTAGGTGGTTTCCATAAATTTCCGTTTGAACCAATGTTCCTCTCTATGAAGAACACTAGCTTCGTCCCAGAGAATTCGGTGGTGTTTTGTCCAGGCGTGGTCAGCAATTCCCGATTTTGATGTTTCCCCTCGTTGAGTCCACTTTTTGTGTTCGGCTATTCTTACTGATAATGGCCTCTTGGTCTCTCCGATATAGAAATCTCCACATTCACATGGGACTTTGTAAATACAGTTTTTACTGGATTCTGTTGTGTTCTCTGGTTTCGTCTTGGTGAGGAAGCTTCGTAAGGTACTGCCGGATTGAAAGCAACTCTTGACGTTGTATTTATTTCCGATCCTTCTGATCTTCTCGGAGATACCCCTGATATAGGGAAGAATGAGAACGGGGTTTTGTGGTCTTTCTTTGGTTGTCTTGGTCTTTTCGAGTTGTTTCCGAACTTCTCCTATGAGCTTCTCGGAGTATCCGTTTCGGCGTAGGTCCTTTTTGATGTGGGTAATTTCCGCCTCCAATGACTCCTGGTTGTTGCAAATAGACATTGCTCTCTCCACCAACGTTCTTACGATTACCCACTTTGTGGAGTTTGGGTGATTAGAGCCGTAGTTGAGGTACTGTCCTGTGTGTGTCTTCTTCCTGTAAACAGAGGTGAGGATTCCAGTGTCGTTCTTTCAGCTTTCACATCGAGAAACGATAGGGTACTGTTAGTTTCCTTTTCCATTGTGAATTTGATTGAATCGGGAATTGCTGACCACGCCTGGACAAAACACCACCGAATTCTCTGGGACGAAGCTAGTGTTCTTCATAGAGAGGAACATTGGTTCAAACGGAAATTTATTGAAACCACCTACATAGAAGCCAATGGTGCCTTCAGTCAACCAAGCGTGGAAATTAAAAACGTATGGAAACCGCTCATGGACCGTTTTGAAGGGAGAAAAAGCGCGAAACCACGCGCGCCACAAGACCGCGCGTAATTACACTTTAACTATAGACCTATAAAAGGTCGCGTAGCATCTGATTTTGTCACTATTCACCAGAAGATGATTGCAGATTCAAGTAATTGAAACGTTGTGAAAAAATTTGAAAGAGATAGAAATCTTTCAACCATTAAGATGATGGACGTCCGAAATATAAGTAATTAAGTTACTACATCGTCTAAAACATTCAAACAAACGCTCAATTTTGTTATTCAAACTATCTTCCATATATGCTTCTGCTACGGAATTAGATTTCCAGCCACCATGACGTTTTGTGGATGTAATGTTGCCTCCTGCATTGGCCAGAAGAGTTACAGAGCTTCTCCTGAAACAGTGACCTGTGTAGCTCGTATACATGTCTTTTCCAAGCCATTTTGCAATTAAGCTGGGAATTTCTCCTATTTTATTCAACCCCACAAGAGGGTTAATACATTTTCCTCTCAAATATTACAAAAATTATCTGTTACTTTTTGTATCAGGCGGCCGTAGTGCTCTATATTTGCGGTATATCTCAATATAATCAGAATTTGGAACAGTAAATGTTCTTGCGCAATAGGTCTTCGTATCAGGTTTTTTAACAATCAATATCAATGGCATCAATAGTTACATGTAATAATTCTTCACGGCGACAAGCACCGCTGATACCCAAAATTAGGACAACCTACAAATAAAAAATATTGAAATTACTACTAATCTTACTAAAATATGATTATATCTGTACCTTATAAAGTAAATTTGTTTATTTTTTGTTTACAGTCCCGATGAGGAAGAACTATAGCAAACCCGCTGAAAACTGGAGTGAAAATATAGCGATAGGGAAATGTACAGATCTTAGATTTTTTTACACATTTTTCGTCTTGTATATGAAAAACCCGTCATAGGATTCCGATGAAAATTTTCTACAATAGGAATGAAAGTATTTCAAGTTCTCCAATGAAAAAATATCGCTACCTTTTGAGCTATATGAGCTATAGGGTGATGAAAAAAATCAAGGTTTTCATTTATCAAAGTATAACAATTTTTTCAAATGAAACACATCATTTAACATTCTTCACGAGAATTTTGGCATTTTATGTGGGTTTATTACTACAAGGTGCCCCAAAAACCAAAATTCGTTTATTTTTCCATTTTCGTGAATCACCTTGTATAAATTATATCAACTGTGATGATAGATGAAATGAATTTATTAAATTATGTGATAATTCTACCTTTTTTCGCATTTTCTCTTTAAAAAACAACAGAATTATGAAAAATTGTGAAAGGCTTTCACGGCCATCGTCACTTACATGGTGGTTCTTCGGGTTGTAAGGCCGACGTATGTTCAGAGAAGATCTCGACGTTTCGCCAACACGAGTGGTTAGCATTTTCAAGAGATATTTTACAAATTTTTGTTTATATCGGAACCACGAAACGCTCCGTTGAAACAAGAATCAAAGAGCACAAGGCTTGCTGTCGGTTAGGACACACACAGAAATCCGCTGTCGCAGAACATACTCTCAACAACGATAACCATAGAGTGAAATTTGAAGAAACCCAAGTCATCTCTTCAACATCTGCCTATTACCCAAGACTCTTCCGGGAAGCAATTGAAATTCAGAAACACCACAGCAACTTCAACAGAACCGAAGAAGGACTACAATTGAACAAGGTTTGGCTTCCAGTTCCCAAAAATTCTAAATTAGCTCCCTACCCACAAAATAACGGTACGAACGATTCTATGATGTCAGCTAACGCTATGGACCAATCAGATGTAAGAACGTCAAATCACAGGTATTTATTGAGACAACGTATTAGAAATGTCAAGCATTTGACAGCGACTTAAGAAAGCAGAAATTTGTAAAATATCTCTTGAAAATGCTAACCACTCGTGTTGGCGAAACGTCGAGATCTTCTCTGAACATACGTCGGCCTTACAACCCGAAGAACCACCACGTAAGAATTATGAAAGTCTTAAAATAGTATTAGTATCAAGTGAAATCGCCCTGTACTACGAAAAGATTTGGTAATGAATTTCTCATGAATTTGTCATACAAGGATGTGATAATAATACCACAAAAGATAAATCCGAAGTAAATCATAACTTGGGAGATACGGAGTGATGAAAAGTGAATATTTCTCATATTCAACACCCTGTATCTCGAAAACTAGTCATAGGATGATGCGCCCATTGAAACATTTCATCAGAATGATCAATTCTCCAACATATCAAAAATTCAAGAAATTACACGGAGAGCTATTTTTCCATATAAGGTGTGCGGTGTCCTTTGAGTGTTGAATAGATAATTGATGTATATTATAAACAATATCGTCCCCAAGACTATACCCTGAGGCTCTCCATATTTGAGAACTCGTTTTTTGCCTAATATTCCGTTCATTGCAACTCTCTGACTACGGACTCCGATTTGTAAGGTAGTTTTTCATACATCAGCTTATAAGGAGTTCCTGTGAAACCGATGCTCTTCAGAACCCTCAACAACTGCTCATGGTCTACAGAATCAAATGCTTTCTGTCGGTCAATGAATACTGCCAAAGTTGGCTCTCCGATATCCAGTGACTTATACATTTTAGTTGTTTAGTAAACTACATCGTGACAAAATATTATACTTAATCAAATAACTAATAATAATAATAAATAATAATTTTTAAAATATTCTCAAAAACCTTGGCAATGCTAGTAATCAGAGAAATTGATCCAAAGTTCATCATTTCGTGAAAAAGCGAGGTACTAATACTGCTTTTAAGACAGACAATACTTTAGTCAAACAAAAACAACAAAGATAAAGTGGAAAAACAAGAAAAATGTGGAGTCTATAAATTAACCTGTGGTAGTTGTCTCAATTTTTATCTTGGCCAAACTGGTATAACCTCCAAAAAGCGCCTAACTGAACAAAGAAACATCTTTGTTAACGGAAAAACAAATTCTACTTATGCTACCCATTAAACAACCGAAAACCATGCTTCCAACCATGAATTTGAAATCCTTCACGTTCAAAACAAGGGCATGAAGTTGAATCTTATAGAAAATATGGAAGTTAATGGGGCCGTGGTGGTCGACAGGTAAAAGCGTACGCTTCGCAAGCGTGGGGTCGTGGATCCGATCCACCGATTCACCGGTCTCGTGCATGGCCTCACACGTTAAAAGGTAAGGGCTGCGTCTTCCCTAGCTCACACAAGTCTCTCGAAGACTTCCGAGGGTTGCGCGTAGGGGTGCAATCGGTTGACGGAAATAACAATTTTAACAGTTTTTTTTTAATAAAAGGAAGAAATCTGATAACCTTCTTAATGGCCAATTAGAACTGTATAATTCACTCTTACTTAATTTGTTTTCCTGGAAAGGCTAGATTAAATATAATCAGTAATATTGGAACTTATCGGGGGTTGATTAGGAGACAGGTATACACCTGAAGCCTAATCAATTTAAGATGAGTATTTAAGAGAACACCAGAAAAGTTGTAATTTAGATTATCTTTTCCACTTGAAGAAGCTGTTGTGCGGAGAAATGATCGTCGTGGTTTTGTAAACCCTTTGTAGTGAGAATCATTTATTTAGTTTCATTATAGAGATTCATCATGGATTTTCATGAAGTATCGGCTACATCAATTAAAAAATCAATAGGATTCTACTTTTCGTGTAAACCTAGAAACGGAGATGCTTGGCTTGCATTCCAATCCAAATATCTGAAAGCTTTATTGCATGTGTCTATCAAACATTGCACTTTTCGAGAAAGGCCAGCATCTCCATTCACGCCACTAAGAAAGAGTATTTATGTTTGAATTCTCGGAAGAAGGCAATTCATCCTTTGACGTATCACACTGTTCTTCGAAAGAAGACACCCTGAGAATGTGATAATGCACGTTGTGTTCGGAAGAGCCACTCTCCTATCCCAAAATGGAGGCTGATCGCAGCATCTCGAACTACAGATTTCAAAACTTCGCATCGTCGCCATCTTCAGAGAGTGCTACCGTTCGTCGAGAGAATTTCATCTCGTTACGAAATTCTTCCAGTGATTAGTGGATATTTTCCTTCGAAATTGTTTATTTATTACCTCGTCTGAATGTTTTTGTGCGAGAGCCGGCAATGCTGTAGAATCTGACATATTTCCGCGATAATTTAAGCTGTGGGACGAATATGGTTCACTAATGATGTACACAGTGACCCAAATATACATCCTTGAGGACGTCGTTATTAATGAGGATTCAAGAATATCAAGAATTACAAAACAATAGATGAACAACCGTATCCCAGGTAGCACATCATATCGGCTGAATCTTGGTTTCATATTGAGCCAATATCCTACAGGGTGTCCCAGAATAAAGGGGACAAACTCCGATGGTACAATTTTCACTTCATTTTAAAGCTAAAAGTTCCAATAAACATATACCCTAAGATGAATAATAACCGAGTTAGAGGGTGTTGAAAATGACAAAAAAAATTATGTTTTCCAGAATAACACCATAACGGCTCATCTTTTCTAGATGAAATTTGGTATCTCACATGACAGCATTCAGTTCCAAATTTCAATGTGAATCTTGAGTTGTAACTTCGAACAGAGGCGTACGGGAGGTGGGTGCCCTCAATCGCCCCTCTTCAATTTTTACGCCACTGGATTAATGTCGATTTCATCTTCTTTTTCTTAATCCCCAACATTTCCTATACAAAAAAGAGATAGGTTAGGTTAACAAGGTGGTACGGGATGGAACCCACGTAAGCCAGAGGCCAGTTGTGATGCCGTATGGGGTGGTTACCAACCCCATCATCACCGTGAGAACCAGTTGAACAGCATGAGGTTTTTGATACCAACGGACTGAAGATCGGATAGGTTATCAAAATGGGGCTGTCCCAGAGCAGAAAATCTTTTCCTGGATAGGGCTGGGCAGTGACAGAGAAGGTGGACCATCGTCTCTTCCTCCTCTTCGTCTTGACAGCTTCTACAGAAGTCATTACGTTGTAGGATTCCCATACGAGCAGCATGGCATCCTCCAAGCCAGTGTCCAGTGATGGCCGCAACCGCGTTTCCAATGGAGTTCCTGGAAAGAGATAAAATATCTTTCGTTCGTCGCAGGTTAAGCTCTGGCCATACCTGTCTTGACGAGGTGCAAGAAAGCTCCTCCCGCCATCTAAGGTTGGTTAGGCGGAGTACTTTCTTCCGGAGGAGCAGCCTCCGTTCAGCGATAGGTGCCCCTCGTCTAGTATTAGCGGATATAGCTGTGAGCGTCGTACCGGCTCTTGCTAACTCGTCCGCCATACAATTATTTGCTATGTCCCTGTGGCCGGGTACCCAGACAACATTGACTCTTACTTTAGTCGCCAGCTCATCTAAGGCTCTACGGCATTGTTCAGCCGCCTTGGAGGTCAGGTAGACTGAGGTTAGAGACTTAATGGCAGCTTGGCTGTCACTTAGAATAGATATTTCCTTGGACTCAATCAAGTCCGGTTTGGAGTAACCATTTGACTGTTTCATTTATAGCTACCATTTCTGCCTGGAAAACACTACAGTAGTCCGGCAAACGAAATGATAGGTTGAGGAGTGGGGACTCTGAGAAGACTCCACTTCGTACTTTCCCCTCTAGCTTTGAGCCATCTGTATAAAAGAGCGTCCCATTTGGCTTAACTAGGGTTGCCGTCTACTTTTCTCTGGACGGGATGTCCACCGATAACTTGCGGTCATCGGGGTGGGTTTCGTGTAGTCTGTGTTATTTAGAGTGAGATTGAATTCCTTCAGAATTTTTGAGTGGCCGTAGTTTACCTTAGGCCATGGTGAGACTGCATTGAGTCTGAGAGCGGCGCGAGCCGCGCACTCCTTCCCATATAGGTCTAATGGAGTCAGATGTAGGATCATTTCCAGGGCTTTAGTCGGGGTTGTCCTGAGACACCCCGTCATGAGAACGGCAGCTAGTCGCTGTACCTTTCCCTCCCTTTTTCGGTTGACTTCCTTACATAGGGCTGGCTACCATACTAATGATCCATACATGAGTGTGGGTCTTACTACCGCCGTGTATTACCAATGGACAATGCTGTGTCTCAACTCCCATTGTTTGCCAATGGTTCTTCTGCAGGTGTATACACAGATAAAAATGATTCCTTGATTTGAAAGAATTTGAACTTGCCTCAAGGGCTCCCAGCATTTGATATGGGCGAAATGCATGGATATTTTGAACCAAAATTTTGGAATTTCTTTGAGGCAAACGCATCATTTTCTTTAGCACAAAGTTATATAAGTGTCAGGCAAGAAACCCTAGTTTTGTCATAATACAAAATGATTTTGTCTCAAAATCATTATTTTTCCAAATTGTGAAAAGCTTTTTTCTAGCTCAAAGTTATGTGAACTTAAAGCAAAAGAGCCTAAGTTTTCGATCAAATTCATTAGGAGATTGTTTGAAAATTACGTGCTTTAAAATAATAGACATGATGTCATTGTCATGAAATAGGAGGCTTTTGATATAAAACCAACAAATGCTTCATTTAACATCTTAGGTTTATGTTGAATTCTTGTTTTGAAACCTTGCGACCTCAAGTGAAAAATTTACTCTTTTTTAAAACAGATCCGAAACGGCCTTGTGATAAAATGTGTATGGTCTAGGCCAAATTTCCTGAGGATCTTTTTAAAAGATAATAATAGTTCATGTGAAAATTTGGAAAGTTTTAAAGCAACAAACTTGCATTGGTTAAAATCAAATTCAAAATTGAAATTTAAATATTCATAAAAACTTTTAGGGATATTAAGAAAAACAAATATTAATAAAAACGTATTTATTTAAAAAATAACACATAACACATTACTTTGGTTACTGAACACAAATCAGCGAAAAATTGGTAGGTATTGCTGGTGAATAAGGAACAAAACAAAACTAACTCTAGGTGGTAGGTACCAACAAAATCATAAAACTCGTAAAGGAAGTAAAACAAATAAATTTCTACCTACATTGACGAATTTTCATATTATAGCTTAACATTGTAATATTATACAGTGTGGACGTAAATAGTCCCCCCCTGTTAACTTTTGAACGGTCCGACGTACACACATGGGACGAAAACAGTTTTGAATAGTATCACCGATACCACTTTTTTTTTTAAACCGGTTTCACTCATCATACCTATTCACAACACAAATCTTGCCGGCAAATACCATTTATCAACATCAACTCATCGACATTCGACATAAGAAAATACAATAGCAGAATGGCGCTAACTAGTGACCAGTGAACTGATAAGCTGACTCCTGCACCCTGCACCTGCGCCCCCTGCGCGGGCGCAGGTCGTTGCGACTTGCTCAAATTCAAATGGGTATCGGCAAACTTCGGGTAGACCGGTAGACCCGAGCTCATGCATGGCGAAGATAGCTGAGGTAGATCATGTCAACCAAACACATTTGGACCTTGTATCAAATGGTTATGGTTTTGAGACAAGAGTCAACCAAGCAGGACTGGAGACAAAGTTAATAATGTTCTCTCAAAAGCATTTGAAGCCAAAAGAATAGAAAATTTATTACAAAAGCAACAATGATAATCATTCAAGAGCAAAATATTTGGGACGAAGACAATTTCTTTGTTAGAAGAGAAAATAATCCAAAAGCATGATTCTTTTGTCTCTAATCGGGTATTTTTATCAGTGTACGCACGCACTTATTCAACTTCGAATATCTTGCAAACCATTGACATTTTTTATAACGAAACCTTACCCTTATTTGTATAGAAAATATCGAAGTTAAGACAAAGAAGACGAAATAGATATTAATCCAGTGGCGTGAAAGTTGGGGAGGGGCGATTAGGGGTACCCGTCTGCCGTACGCACCTGTTTAAAGTTACAAATATGTGATTTGAATTGAAATTTGGAACTGAATGCTGTCATGTGACACACCAAATTTCAATAGGAAAAGTTGAGCTATTATGGAGTTATTCTTGAAAACATTTTTTTAGTTATTTTCAACACCCTGTATCTCAGTTAATATTCACTTTAGAGTATATGTTTATTGGATAATATTGTACGCATCTTCATAAAATTAGGTACATGTCTTCTGTGCACCAAGGGGCATTTTGTGATGAACACAAATTTTCGTTTTCTCTGCCAGTGGCGTCCGCGCGGGTTTTGCATTGAATAATTTTGAGAAAAAAATACTACGTCACTGCTTTTCCTCGAAATAAAAAATACTTTTGAGGTTCCCATTCATTTTAGAGCAAATTTGATTTCTTGGGTTTTCTTTGTTCGACGGATGGTATTTGCTTAAAAAAATAAAAATCGTTTTACTTCAGGATCAATTCCTCAAAAATCTGATGTGGTGTGGAAATGATTGTGCATCGACTTAAAGCAAATTAAGGGATCGGACTCGTTCCAAAATGAATGAGAATCCAAAAAATATGGATTTCAGCTTGTACAAAAACGAATTTTATTTTATTTTATAAAAGTAAGTTTAAATGAACTGATCAAATTCATTAATTATTGACAATTCTAACACTGATTATAAACATTGTTGGAAATGGCCACCTTCACTTAATAGGCATGCTTCCGCCGTCTACGCATGGAATTACGCACACGTTCAAATATTCCCGGCGTATTTCGAATAGTTTCACACGAGGCAACTATTCGCTCTCTTAAATCTTCTAAAGTGTAAACGGGAGTTTTATACACTGGAGTTTTAAGTTGCCCCCATAAAAAGAAATGTAAACTGTTGAGATCAGGGGATCTTGCTGGCCATTGCTGAGGTCCTCCATGACCTATCCAACGATTATGATAAACTGTATTTAAATGGTTTCGGACAATTACACTGAAATGTACCATATTCGATTCCTTAACGCAATTGGAAACAAACAAAAAATCAACCAAAATACGCCAAACAATTTGATGACAAATATTCAGAGTTCTAGCGATCTTCTTCGTACTCGTCTCAGGATGTTCTTCGATTTCTTGCAGAACCGCGTCCTCAATTTCAAGAGTTCTGACGCTTAGAGGTCTACCTTCCGAAGTACCTTCCTTGAAACTACCAGTTTCCCTAAGTCGGCGATGCATATTTGAAAAGGTACGGCTATCTGGTAAGGCACGATTAGGATATATTTCCTGATGAATGAGTCTGGCTTCTGTTGCATTACCATCAGCGAGGCCATATACGTAATGCATTGCCGCCATTTCTGCATTCGTGTAATTCAACCATATTTACCGATATTCAGAAAAACAGCGGACAACCAAAATAACTTCATTAACACACTTAAGAATCAAGTAAATAATAGTGCGCTTCGCTATTCCTATAGCTTTTTCAAACACAAAATGGTATTCATAACCAGTGAAAATACAATATTTATAGTGATTTGAAGAACAAAATATACTATTAATTACAGACAGGTAGCTGAATTAATATCGGAAATCCATTCAGGTATTGTCGACATAGACGCATTTATTATGAAAAGATTAAGAAGTGGTGAAAAGAAATATCAATAGCTAAATTACTATCGGACGATTTATTGTCAACAAAATGTTAGGTACTGCGATATGAAGCAATTTCAATTTAATTATTTTAATCAAGAACCGATCATCTGACAAGAATTACACATTTTTTTGGATTCTCATTCATTTTGGAACAAATCTGATCCATCAATTTGCTTTCAGTCGATGAAGAAACATTTCCACACCAAATCAGATTTTTGAAGAATTGATCTTGAAATGAAACAATTTTTTATTTTTTTAAGCGAAAACCATGCGTTGTACAAAGAAAACTCAAGAGATCAAATTTGCTCAAAAATAAATGAGAAACTCAAAAGTATTTTTTTTAGGAGAAAGCAGTGGCGTAGTATTTTTTTCTCCAAAAATATTCAATGCAAAACCCGTACGGACGCCACTGGTTGGGAATATGAAAATGTTTGTGTATTACAAAATGCACCTTGATGCATAGAAGACATGTAATAAATTTTATAAAAACGTCTACAATATTATCCCAAGTAGCACACCTATATTGGTAAAATATTGGTACAATATTGTGAACATATTGGCGAAATATTGGAAATGCAATATTGGCGAGAAAAAAAATGTGAACATTCGGCGATATTGGTCCAATATTACTTGAATAATATTGGCAAAATATTCTTGAACTAATATTGTCCTCAAAATGTTCAGCGATATTGGTAAAATATCGCTGATACAATATTCTGACAATATTGGCACAATATTTAAAAGTTATATTGTCGAGAAGTAGTATGTGAACATTTTGCGATATTGGTCGAATATTGTTTGAATATTTTAGAAATAGTTTTGGTGGAATATTCTTGAAGCAATAATGGCCTCAAAATATTTATTGATATTGGTACAATATTTATCGATATTGGTACAATATTTATCGATATTGGTACAATATCATTTGGATATATTGGTGGATGTCAATATACCTTGGTAAATTATTAAATGTCCTTTAGTTGATGAAGGTGACACCAGAGTCTGTCTTTTGATCGCCATAACCACCGAGTGAGCTGTCTTGAAAACAAGGTAAAGGAAGTATTTAATATACTTTCGTAGGTTTTAGAAGACGTTCTATATGTAGAGCCATCTAGCGGATTTTTATCTAAGTTTGATCATGATATAATTTCAATATGTTTCATTGAATATTCGGCCAATATTCAAATTTCATCTCAATCTAGATGTAGGAAACAATATGAAGACAATATTGTTTTAACGATATCGATAAATATTATTGACCAATATTGACCCAATATTAATTCATAAGATTTGTTGAATATTAGCGAAATGATATTTAACCAATGTGTAATCACACTTGGATATAGTTTTTATTCCTAGAATCGATATCAGGGGAATATTGGTATTGCGATATTTATTGTAGATGTTAAAAACGATGTGAAGACAATATTGTTTTATCGATATTGGTAAATATCATTGAACCAATATTGACTCAATATGAGTTATTAAAATTTGTCAAATAAAGTGGAAATGATATTCAACCAATATTCTAACAAACTTGGAAATACAATATAGTTTTTTCCCCTATAATCGATATGACTGGAATATTTGGATTGCAATATTTATTCTAGATGTGGAAAACAATATATAACCAATATTGTATTATCGATTTTGGTAGAAATTATTCAACCAATATTGACCCAATATTTCGTGTGATAATCTACATTCAAAACTAGTTCAACCAATATTCCACCAATGTCTTTAATATAATATTGTTTTTTGAATATTCACCCATATTGGGCCAATATTGAATTTTCATGTACAACATATCTATATTGGCCCAATATGGAACCAAGATTCAGCCGATATGATGTGCTACCTGGGATCTCAGTTATTATTAAAAAACTGATTTTTTTCAAAACTTTATCACCGTTTCTCAAAAATTTTGACGTTTTAGGACATACGTTTATAGAAAGTTCTTTCCTTAAAATAAGTCAAAGAATCACCCCCTCAAATATTAGCATGTCTCTATGGAACACCCTGTATATAGAAGATAGTTTGTATAACAAAATTGAGATTTCTAACAAAAAATTGAATTGTCCATCTTCTTCCAAATATATTAAAATATCTGATAAATTTTCGGAATCAACTCTTCAAGAAATATCTAACGTTTCTGATCAGCAGCAACATGGACATCTTCGGGAATTTATGTTGGAATTAATTGTTCAAAGTTTAATTTCAATTATTATTCCAATAAATGAAATTGTTTTATGATAAATAATCAATTGATATATGTGAATAAAATCGACAAAGTCAATCAATTAATAGTTGACTCTTATAAGTAAATCCTTCAAAAAGTAATATTTCATGTTTGTTTTGTGAATTATTTTGGCAGTCAAAAAAGACGAAGAAAAAAAGTTAACATTTTCGCATCAATATAGATGCTGAAATGTCAAGTTTTTTGACAGTTGTAAAAAAATATTTCAAGTCAGGAAAGTGTATACGAAATAATATAAAAACCAGTCTTCTTCATCAAACGATTGCTTGTTATTTCTTGTGATTGAAATAAATTAACTTGATTGATGTTAATTAGGTAACAAAAGATCCATGGAATTTCATACGTTTGTAGTTCTTTTTTCTAATCATTATTTTTTTAATTATATCACTCTCTTCCACAAATCGTTTGATTCAACCATTCGAAACCACTTACATAACTACAGACTTTTCGGTGTGATACAGGCCTCGATATTTTTGACAGCATGAAAAATGATCGGTACTGTTAAACCTTGGAAGAGGAAAAATTATGGGTTTTATAAATTCGTTTCTGAGAAATACCTGTTCCACCCTCAAAATAAGCCTGCCGATAAAGCATTTGGATGACTGGGAACTTGTTCCTTTTGTGAAAGTAAATACCGAACTGCAGGAGATCGTTTCGGAATTTGATATTTCCATAATTGCCTTTAATTTACGAACAATTGGCGGAAACATCAGTTGTAGACCTGTGCTGATGTATTTTTGATCAAAAAATAATGCCATGAGAGTCATGAGACCTACTGGAAGGGAAGCAAAATATTTTTGGAATGACGAGGTAAATAAATTGGAGTCGACAAAATGGAGAAGGGTGGAACGGGGTGAACTTTTAGGAGTTGAAAGTGGTATTTCATGGTTTTTCCTGAATTGCAACGAAAGTGGACCATCTATCAAAAAAAGTTATGTGGCGAAGTTGTTGATAATGGAAAGATCTACAACTTTTGTATTCAACATTTCTCCACATAACATCAAATTTTCCTGGGAAAATCGGAAAAACCGATTTTAACCATTAGGTATGTTTCAACTAAGCTGTGATTTTTTTTTGTAGCGAAATACAGATTTGTAGGTTCAATAACAATATGTCATTGAGTGTAACAAATTGAAAGTCCAATTTAGAAACATCAAAGTCAAACACTATTATGATAAGAATTATTTTTTTTCAATATCTCCAATTTTTCGAAGAATAATGATAACTTATGATCATTGAAAAGGTAAAATCTGGTTCTATTCAAAACAGAAAGAATCCAATGTAACGCCTATAAGAAATAATAAAGTTGATGATGGTGGCAGGAAGACGAAACGTCGGATAGCAAATCTGAAAACACCGTTATGTAGCAGAGAAAAAGTGGCAATGTGAAAGTGCAATTTATTTTCGAATACCTCGAAAAATGAAGCCAGTAAAAAATAAAAACCATTTTCCGAAATTTCTGTTTTTTCGGATATCTCCAGATATGCTCAGAATTTCAGAACTTTCTCAAAAGCATAGTGTTAGTCAGGTGAACTTTGCCCCAATTCAACCATCTTTGTATCTCTCATAGTTTCCGAGATCCCAATGGTGATGATCGAATTTGAAACACCCTGTGTAGGGACCCAATTTTAAAAGAAACAATACTGTTATTTTGGAATAAAAAATATAGATATATTTATTACCTTTCCCGCCATTTTCACAAATGTGAGGTATGTCAATGAAAAAATTAAAATGATTTTTTTATTAAACAGATTGAAACTATCAGAAATTACGAAGGCGTCTAGTGCCACGACAAAAATAAAAAATCTGTCAATTGACACATTCAATCGGTCAATCGACACATTAAATCTGTTAATTGACACATTTAATCTGTCAATTGACACATTTAATCTGTCAATTGTCACACGTATAATCTGTCAATTGACACATTTAATCTGTCAATTGACAGATTTATATTAGGTGGCGCTCAACAAAGGCAACCACCGAAGTGTCCTTACTCTCGGCCAGGCTCTCCGCTGCATGAGTAACCGTGCCATGTGACCAATTAGAAACTAAAACATCTTTTTGGGTACAGCATGTACTTAAAAATATTGGATTGTCCAGAAGAAAATATTTGATGACACTACTTGGCAGAAGCCCATTAAACTAATAATAAAATGGATTAAGCAATCCAGACTCCTGCATTTAACCTATACAATAGGTATAAGATTGTGAGAACATTGCAAAGTAGTTCTTGTAGAATACTTTGCCAAGAATCTAACAGATATAATTCAATGGTCATAGGGGGCAGTAGTTGTTTTCTGTTGGAGACTTGCCGACGATTATACCTATTGTATAGGTTAAATGCAGAAGTCTGGATTGCTTAATCCATTTTATTATTAGTTTAATGGGCTTCTGCCTTGTAATGTCATCAAATATTTTCTTCTGAATTTATTTGGCTTCAGACGAAGTCGACACCATAGTCGGAGTGCTCTTCGAATCTTGGGGTCAAGATATTTTTCGATTGCGTTGGGTGAGCTACCCTGCGCTGATGATTGGCAAGGAACCATGTAACCGGTCCGTAGGTGTTCCCTCGTGTGGGTTGAGACATGTTTTGGCGTTAAGATTGGGAGAACATTGCAAAGTAGTTCTTGTAGAATACTTTGCCAAGAATCTATCAGATATAATTCAATGGTCGTAGGGGGCAGTAGTTGTTTTCTGTTGGAGACTTGCCGACGATTATACCTATTGTATAGGTTAAATGCAGGAGTCTGGATTGCTTAATCCATTTTATTATTAGTTTAATGGGCTTCTGCCAAGTAGTGTCATCAAATATTTTCTTCTGAATTTATTTGGCTTCAGACGAAGTCGACACCATAGTCGGAGTGCTCTTCGAATCTTGGGGTCAAGATATTTCTCGATTGCGTTGGGTGAACTACCCTGCGCTGATGATTGGCAAGGAACCATGAAACCGGTCCGTAGGTGTTCCCTCGTGTGGGTTGAGACATGTTTTGGCGTTGAGATTGGGAGAACATTGCAAAGTAGTTCTTGTAGAATACTTTGCCAAGAATCTAACAGATATAATTCATTGGTCGTAGGGGGCAGTAGTTGTTTTCTGTTGGAGACTTGCCGACGATTATACCTATTGTATAGGTTAAATGCAGAAGTCTGGATTGCTCAATCCATTTTATTATTAGTTTAATGGGCTTCTGCCAAGTAATGTCATCAAATATTTTCTTCTGAATTTATTTGGCTTCAGACGAAGTCGACACCATAGTCGGAGTGCTCTTCGAATCTTGGGGTCAAGATATTTTTCGATTGCGTTGGGTGAGCTACCCTGCGCTGATGATTGGCAAGGAACCATGAAACCGGTCCGTAGGTGTTCCCTCGTGTGGGTTGAGACATGTTTTGGCGTTGAGATTGGGAGAACATTGCAAAGTAGTTCTTGTAGAATACTTTGCCAAGAATCTAACAGATATAATTCCATGGTCGTAGGGGGCAGTAGTTGTTTTCTGTTGGAGACTTGCCGACGATTATACCTATTGTATAGGTTAAATGCAGAAGTCTGGATTGCTTAATCCATTTTATTATTAGTTTAATGGGCTTCTGCCAAGTAGTGTCATCAAATATTTTCTTCTGAATTTATTTGGCTTCAGACGAAGTCGACACCATAGTCGGAGTGCTCTTCGAATCTTGGGGTCAAGATATTTTTCGATTGCGTTGGGTGAGCTACCCTGCGCTGATGATTGGCAAGGAACCATGAAACCGGTCCGTAGGTGTTCCTTCGTGTGGGTTGAGACATGTTTTGGCGTTGAGATTGGGAGAACATTGCAAAGTAGTTCTTGTAGAATACTTTGCCAAGAATCTAACAGATATAATTCAATGGTCGTAGGGGGCAGTACTTGTTTTCTGTTGGAGACCTGCCGACGATTATACCTATTGTATAGGTTAAATGCAGAAGTCTGGATTGCTTAATCCATTTTATTATTAGTTTAATGGGCTTCTGCCAAGTAATGTCGTCAAATATTTTCTTATGAATTTATTTGGCTTCAGACGAAGTCGACACCATAGTCGGAGTGCTCTTCGAATCTTGGGGTCAAGATATTTTTCGATTGCGTTGGGTGAGCTACCCTGCGCTGATGATTGGCAAGGAACCATGAAACCGGTCCGTAGGTGTTCCCTCGTGTGGGTTGAGACATGTTTTGGCGTTGAGATTGGGAGAACATTGCAAAGTAGTTCTTGTAGAATACTTTGCCAAGAATCTAACAGATATAATTCAATGTTCGTAGGGGGCAGTAGTTGTTTTCTGTTGGAGACTTGCCGACGATTATACCTACTGTATAGGTTAAATGCAGAAGTCTGGATTGCTTAATCCATTTTATTATTAGTTTAATGGGCTTCTGCCAAGTAGTGTCATCAAATATTTTCTTCTGAATTTATTTGGCTTCAGACGAAGTCGACACCATAGTCGGAGTGCTCTTCGAATCTTGGGGTCAAGATATTTTTCGATTGCGTTGGGTGAGCTACCCTGCGCTGATGATTGGCAAGGAACCATGAAACCGGTCCGTAGGTGTTCCCTCGTGTGGGTTGAGACATGTTTTGGCGTTGAGATTGGGAGAACATTGCAAAGTAGTTCTTGTAGAATACTTTGCCAAGAATCTAACAGATATAATTCAATGGTCGTAGGGGGCAGTAGTTGTTTTCTGTTGGAGACTTGCCGACGATTATACCTATTGTATAGGTTAAATGCAGAAGTCTGGATTGCTTAATCCATTTTATTATTAGTTTAATGGGCTTCTGCCAAGTAGTGTCATCAAATATTTTCTTCTGAATTTATTTGGCTTCAGACGAAGTCGACACCATAGTCGGAGTGCTCTTCGAATCTTGGGGTCAAGATATTTTTCGATTGCGTTGGGTGAGCTACCCTGCGCTTATGATTGGCAAGGAACCATGAAACCGGTCCGTAGGTGTTCCCTCGTGTGGGTTGAGACATGTTTTGGCGTTGAGATTGGGAGAACATTGCAAAGTAGTTCTTGTAGAATACTTTGCCAAGAATATAACAGATATAATTCAATGGTCGTAGCGGGCAGTAGTTGTTTTCTGTTGGAGACTTGCCGACGATTATACCTATTGTATAGGTTAAATGCAGAAGTCTGGATTGCTTAATCCATTTTATTATTAGTTTAATGGGCTTCTGCCAAGTAGTGTCATCAAATATTTTCTTCTGAATTTATTTGGCTTCAGACGAAGTCGACACCATAGTCGGAGTGCTCTTTGAATCTTGGGGTCAAGATATTTTTCGATTGCGTTGGGTGAGCTACCCTGCGCTGATGATTGGCAAGGAACCATGAAACCGGTCCGTAGGTGTTCCCTCGTGTGGGTTGAGACATGTTTTGGCGTTGAGATTGGGAGAACATTGCAAAGTAGTTCTTGTAGAATACTTTGCCAAGAATCTATCAGATATAATTCAATGGTCGTAGGGAGCAGTAGTTGTTTTCTGTTGGAGACTTGCCGACGATTATACCTATTGTATAGGTTGAATGCAGGAGTCTGGATTGCTTAATCCATTTTATTATTAGTTTAATGGGCTTCTGCCAAGTAGTGTCATCAAATATTTTCTTCTGAATTTATTTGGCTTCAGACGAAGTCGACACCATAGTCGGAGTGCTCTTCGAATCTTGGGGTCAAGATATTTTTCGATTGCGTTGGGTGAGCTACCCTGCGCTGATGATTGGCAAGGAACCATGAAACCGGTCCGTAGGTGTTCCCTCGTGTGGGTTGAGACATGTTTTGGCGTTGAGATTGGGAGAACATTGCAAAGTAGTTCTTGTAGAATACTTTGCCAAGAATCTATCAGATATAATTCAATGGTCGTAGGGGGCAGTAGTTGTTTTCTGTTGGAGACTTGCCGACGATTATACCTATTGCATAGGTTAAATGCAGGAGTCTGGATTGCTTAATCCATTTTATTATTAGTTTAATGGGCTTCTGCCAAGTAGTGTCATCAAATATTTTCTTCTGAATTTATTTGGCTTCAGACGAAGTCGACACCATAGTCGGAGTGCTCTTCGAATCTTGGGGTCAAGATATTTCTCGATTGCGTTGGGTGAACTACCCTGCGCTGATGATTGGCAAGGAACCATGAAACCGGTCCGTAGGTGTTCCCTCGTGTGGGTTGAGACATGTTTTGGCGTTGAGATTGGGAGAACATTGCAAAGTAGTTCTTGTAGAATACTTTGCCAAGAATCTAACAGATATAATTCATTGGTCGTAGGGGGCAGTAGTTGTTTTCTGTTGGAGACTTGCCGACGATTATACCTATTGTATAGGTTAAATGCAGAAGTCTGGATTGCTTAATCCATTTTATTATTAGTTTAATGGGCTTCTGCCAAGTAATGTCATCAAATATTTTCTTCTGAATTTATTTGGCTTCAGACGAAGTCGACACCATAGTCGGAGTGCTCTTTGAATCTTGGGGTCAAGATATTTTTCGATTGCGTTGGGTGAGCTACCCTGCGCTGATGATTGGCAAGGAACCATGAAACCGGTCCGAAGGTGTTCCCTCGTGTGGGTTGAGACATGTTTTGGCGTTGAGATTGGGAGAACATTGCAAAGTATTTCTTGTAGAATACTTTGCCAAGAATCTAACAGATATAATTCAATGGTCGTAGGGGGCAGTAGTTGTTTTCTGTTGGAGACTTGCCGACGATTATACCTATTGTATAGGTTAAATGCAGAAGTCTGGATTGCTTAATCCATTTTATTATTAGTTTAATGGGCTTCTGCCAAGTAGTGTCATCAAATATTTTCTTCTGAATTTATTTGGCTTCAGACGAAGTCGACACCATAGTCGGAGTGCTCTTCGAATCTTGGGGTCAAGATATTTTTCGATTGCGTTGGGTGAGCTACCCTGCGCTGATGATTGGCAAGGAACCATGAAACCGGTCCGTAGGTGTTCCTTCGTGTGGGTTGAGACATGTTTTGGCGTTGAGATTGGGAGAACATTGCAAAGTAGTTCTTGTAGAATACTTTGCCAAGAATCTAACAGATATAATTCAATGGTCGTAGGGGGCAGTAGTTGTTTTCTGTTGGAGACTTGCCGACTATTATACCTATTGTATAGGTTAAATGCAGAAGTCTGGATTGCTTAATCCATTTTATTATTATTATATTGGATTGTATGGCAATTTGAACAATTGTATAGCCAGAAGCGGCACTGCTGCAGGGTTGAAACTAAAAACACGTTAAAACATCTAAAAGTCAGTCTATCTGATGGTTGTTCACTGCGTTGCACAGTGGGCTCTCGAAGCGAATTTTTGGCCAAAACTAATATAACCAATTCCTGTACTCAAAAATTCATTACTGTTAATAGTTCATAGACGTACGTTATTTTGCAATTATATTCGTTTTCGTTGCTCCAGTGGAAAATATTAAATCACAATTATATTACTAGCATTAGTAAAACATAATTTGCTGATTATTAGCCAGTGGCGTAGAATAGTGACTAAACGAAATAGTGTTCATAAGTCGTTTATTCGATATTTAGTAAATAAATTGAAAACATGTTTAAATATTAAATTGTAAATTAAGACAAAATAAAATTTTTATTAAAAATACAAAAATTTTCAATCTATAATTCATTTTCCGAATCAGAAGATTCATTGGCTTTGTTATTCAAAAGAGGGTCTTCGAATAAAGCTAGTTCTGTTGGAAAGAAAAAATTCGTTTCTCGTTTTGATTAATGATAACAGTTTTGTTTTTCCACCAAAATCTTTTTGTATGAAGGTTATATCAATATTCCTCTCTTTTGCACCTCTTCTGATAGCTAAATAATCATTTTTCGTGAGTTTCATTTCAACTATGAGACTAAGTGCCTCGTTACTTGAATATGGTCGTATCGGCTTCAATGTATGTATCTTCCAAGTATTCATTATTTTTGAAGATCTAGTAGTAGTAGTTTGTAAACTTTCTGCAAGAATTTATGCCTCATACTTTTTTCCAAATTTCTTGAGACTTCATTTTGTAGCACTAATAAGTTGACCTTCTTAACAAATCTGAGTAAAATTTCGAGTTTTTCTTCTCTTAGATCTATCATTGCTGACGGAAAAGAACTTTGTAGTCCTTCCTGAGTCATGGGGCATTGGATGTTGGATGTGGAAAAACTTGTATTGTCTATCAGCTGGAAACAAATATCTGCCACTGAGTCAATGCTATGGCAAAACACTAGCTTATGCTACTAGCTTAAGGTCTCGCAAATAAGTTTTGTATAATTTATTGTAAAATGAAGTGCACCCGGTTAAAAAAAGTAGAACAGTGTCCATAATCAGGGCCACTACTAAGTATTGCTTAGCAACACTGACTACTTTCAACATAAACTTGCATTTATGCCAATAGAAGTTTCAGCTAGCCCTTAGCAGGCTTATCCAATAAATCTTTGTTTGATTGGAATCGTCAGTACTTAGATTTCTACGAATATTCTAACAGAAACATCAACTACGTATACATATCACTGAGTTTTAAGTCAAGACTGAGCACAGTACTCAAACCCCAAGTTCGATTCGACAAAATTTGGGATCGTATTGAAAACGAATTGAGATCGTATCAAATCACGTGAAGAACTTGTCGGCCGTTATGGAGGTTAGCAAAACACTATCGTTATTAGAAATAAAACATAACTACAAAATAATAACCAGAATTAATTCTTTGTTTATCTTTCAATGTTTTTTGCCTGCATTGAAAAACGTCAAAATTAGGCAAAAACGAAGCGAAAAATCTGTCAAATATCAAAATCTCTGGCGTTCTCAATTCGATTTCAAATCAATCTGAATTCTGTCATGAATACTCCTCAGAATACGAATCCAAAAAACGGCATTCAAAATGCAGTAAGTCTTATGTTTACGTATCAGTTGATAGAATTGGTGTTGAATGTATCCAATTCTATAACGGCATGTTTGAGAATAAATGGCAAAATGTCGTACAAACGCAGATGAACGCAAACATTTTTGTAACAGTAGTAATCATGGAAGTATACAGTTTTTAAATAGATCTTACTCTGAGTGGAAGTTTATGGAGATGTTAAAGTTTTACTCTAACAAAATCGAAATTAATGCTTTTTTTTAAGTTTTCACATGTCGAGAATAAATTTCCTACTGTACATAAGTCATTCATTAAATATCTTTAAGATAAAAATTTCTGGAATGTACTCACCTTCTTAAATTATGTTAAAATTCACTGGGAACATAAACCAAGTACAAAACTCTATCCAGCTTCATCAAAATATAGAATAAAATTTATTTCTGAAATTTCGAAAACACAACATTAAAACAAACCTTTGTCGACGTACGTCAAACAATATTTTGTTATTTGTTTCTTGCAGTTCCAGGCCTGCTAGATTGTTTGCTTCAAGTCGATACTAAATTCTCTTGCAATTGGAGCATTTCATATTAAGTCATTTTTGGCCAAAAATATCATGCGTTGGCGGGGATTTTGCTCTATCCCCCACTTTTCACGGGGGCGTCTCACAAGCTTTCACAAAGCACACTCTCGAACTGCTAGTTATAAGGATGGCTGAGTCATCTAGATGTAAAAATATAGACTGCATTGAGGCGGCTTCCTATCTCAAAGCAGCATTTATCATCTACTTGAATGGACCATTCAATCCTGTGTAATCAAATTCTATTTCAATTTATTTCCATTCTCCGAAAGAGTAAAATACTCCATCCTTGTCCTTCACGGACTATACTATCCAAATTCCGATCGTTTCTCTCTATAATTCTAGAAATGGAACTGAGAAAGGAGTTTTATGGTGGTGATGGAAGCGTAAAAATATTATTTACCTCACCGACATCATCTCGATGGTATCTTAAGTAGAATTAAATAGCAATTATATTGAGGCAGCCTTGCCATATGGTTGACATTCAAACTGGTTCTATGTATTACTATAAAAGTATCAATTTCAATGAGTTAATGGCTTATTTCTTCAATATCTCGGAGTACTTGAATGTGGACGAGAAAAATTCCGATTAAACAAGTCGAGTGTATCGAGTTTTTTGTGTGAAAACACGAGAAATTAAAAATTACGTTCATATGGGCGACTTCTTTGTCATTCATCCGATGGAGAAAAAGCTGAAGGGTATGTCGAGATAATTGGGAAAAGAGAAAATTTATTGAAATTCATGTGTGTTGATTGGATGTGGAAGAGTGAACTTCAATTAAGAAATAAAATATCTAAAGCCGAATTTACACGTGTCAAGTAGCTAAAGCAAGTTACTAAACCAAGTAACTAAATTTAGTTACGAATATAGTGTATACAACTTGATTTAGTACTTCATAGTACTTATAAACTTAGTCAAGTTAATTGGGCTGGTGCCAAAACGAGTTTTAAACGCATAAAATAAGAAAAAAAGTAACCAGGACCAGGTGGAGAATGTTGTTGAGGTTTCAACTTTGAGGAAGCAAAAATATTCAAACACGAAAACACTCAAACTGGTAAAATGGGGATGCAGATCTTCTATTCTGATGAAAACTGGCAACTACTTCATGAAAAGGTACAGAAAGATTTTCATAATATCGAAAAATGGTTTGACTCCAGGCTCCTCACTATTAACTTTGAAAAAACAAAATTCATACCGTTCGCGATCGACAGAGGTAAAATACCGGATATAGAACACTTAAAATTTACGGAAAACAATTCTACCCTTACAATACCGGTCACAAACAGCATCAAATATCTTGGAGTGTACATAGACTCAAATATGAGATGGAGCACACACATCAATAAACTGAGATGCCTGATTGCAAGGTTTAAATATGTCAAAAAAATTCTTGATATAAGACATTTGAAAATGTTATACTTTGCTCTAGTGGAATCTCAGTTGAGGTATGGCATTATTGCTTGGGGTGGGGCTTACAACAATAATTTGAATAGCCTTAATGTACTACAGAAATTGATTCTGATAATTTTATATTCAAAGGACCGGCTATACCCAAGTGATGCCATATTTCGACTGGCACACGTCCTGGATGTTAGACAGCTGTTTGTGAACATTCTAATCATCAAACAAAACAATTCAAACGTAAAATCCTATACACACCATGTTTATTGTTAAAAATTGTTAAAATTGTTATTTCCGTCAACCGATTGCACCCCTACGCGCAACCCTCGGAAGTCTTCGAGAGACTTGGAACAATACAACGAAATGTCCTCCTTGTAATTCCATTTGTTACGCAAGCAATCTTACAACGATCATCATATTTTCTCAAGCACAAAGTTTTCAATGCAGTACCACTTGACATCAAGAAAATAAACTCACAAATTTTATTTAAGAAAAAAATTGAAAACTGGATCTTGAGCAAACCAAGAACCTTCATACATCAGATGACAGACTCAAAATATTGAAATGTAAAATATGTGTATAGGCACCCTAAATTTTATATCACCAAACACGGTTTTTATTGAAATTGCTTCCAATATTTCTTTATTTCTTTCTTCTTCTTCATTCGTCTTCTTCTTCCTTTCACAACAAGCATATGCTTCTGTGAACGACCCCTTTATTCATCATCAATAATAACACTATACTTATGTAACCGAATGTAAAAATACTTATATATGAATAAATTATTATTATTATAGTTTGGGGTTTAAAGAGGTGTTTTGCAATTTGCGGCGAAACGTGACCTATTAGCGGAAAATGTTTGATAGAATGAAAAAATCGAAAAGTTTTATAGTCATTACTTTTCAACATAACCTCAAATCAACCGTCAAAATGGTGAAAAACAGATTTTTCAGTATTTCATTTTTTTGTCTCGTATAAATGATTGAATTTACATTACAATTTGTAAGAATATGTCTTTTTTGGTGTCGAATGGGCAAGATTTTTTCAGAAGACGACTTGTTATCGAGTTATGTACATTTTTTGAAAAAAATTCCATTATCTTCCACGAACAATAGTCTTGGTGTTTTTTTTGTATTTCAAAGGTCTGTAAGTGATCATTTCAATCGCTGAAATGTCTACTTTCGAATGGTCTATGTAACTTGGTGGTTTATTGATCGTTTTAAGGGTAACAGGCGCCTGAGGCTAAAAATTAATCGGCGCCTGTAGCCAGTGAAATTTTTTCTTCACAAAATAGTTGTGTTCAATCCTTGTTCGAAAATCTGACAGTTTGAATTAAAAAAATATCCAATATAAGTAAAAAGACATGAAAGATTACTAGTTTAATACAAGCAAATACAATGTTGGTATATCTTAGTAATACTTATAATAAGAAACACAGAGACAACATGTTCATAGGTAATATAATACAGAATAAATATCAAAAACATATAACATGATCCCAAACAAAACAACGAAAAATTCACATAAACACATATCTTTCAGTTGGCGAAAATAAACATACATAAAATATATAATGTATAATAATAATAGTTTATTGGTATAAAAAAAATGTGTAAATATAATTTCATTTAGATGACGGCTATAACAATTTTTTCATAAATAAACAGAAAACCACAAAGTCAAAGACTGTGGTATGAGTGTAGCCTATGTTTAAAATTAGTATCGATAAATACTGAGTAAAATAAAAATATGTTTAAGTTCAAATTAAGATTCTCTAACATTACTGGATTTGATAAAGAACACATGTCCAGTATTCAAGCAACAAAGCAACAAAGCGGTCACCAAATGCGAAAATGTAAATTACAAAACACATAAAATTCAACACACAGATTTTTTCACATAAAAGTACAGGAAAATTTTTAAAAAATAATATAATGAAGACAACTGAAGTTTTGAAGTCAACAGAATTTGATAAAAAACACATGCCTAGTATAGAACCAACATAGTGGTCAATAAATATGAAACATGAAAATTACAAAATAAACATGCAATTTAAGAAGTAATTGAAGGAAGACAAATGAGCTGAGATGGAATGAAATCTCTTTACACCGTTATACCAGCCTCCACCAGCTCATGAACAGTAAGTCTGTTTGAATCAAGTAAATATTTTTATAGCTTTCTCTTGAATCCTCTATAAGATGATATCTCTTTTATTTCGACAGGAATAAAATTGAAAAATCTTGGTACTAAATACGAAAAGCATATTTGTCCTATAGATTTTGAAGCAAGCGGTGTTTTGAAATATTTGGATTTGTGTCTTGTTTCGTAAGAATGTTCTAGTCTCCGAAGATTAGATTCAGCTTTGAATTCAAAGCAGGTTGATATAAAGAAATAATGTTGACGAATGTCAAGGATTTTAGATTCGGAGTATGCTAAGCAACGAACTTTCCCGGATCGTTTTCGGACCTAAACGGTACGGGAAAGTACTTTTTCTACTACCTTACTAGAAAACTTTATTTTCGACCCCTAAAGAAGGGATGAAAATGGTTTTTTTCCTCCCGCCGGGAGGAAAATAGTACTTTTCCTCTCGATTTATCAGGAAGAAGATGCATTGAAATCAATTTTGCCTCTTCAGCGAGATCTTTTGGCAGGTCGTCTTCGCTAGAACTCATTTACAAAACTTAGAAGCAACTTAAAAGGGTAAACAACGTGACAGCTTATGACAACTGTTATGTTTGTATTACCAAACAACGCCATAGCAACAACTCGTTGTCAACACGATGACGACGACGCAATGCTTACTTAATATTTTGTCATATAGCCGCATTATATAGTTCCACAACTTTCTGCAGTTGTTCTTACCTATAAGTATGCAAGCATTATAATTTTTAGGACGTTATAAAAATGACGACCTCAAAGGTAGTAGAAAAAACTATATACATACCGCAGGAGGAAAATGCTTTTTCTCCCGCGGATATTAATGCCCCCCGCTTCGCGCAAACTATCCGCGGTAGGAAAAGCATGATTTTCCTCCCTTGGTATGTAAATAGCTATTCCCGTATCGAAAACGATACGGAATAATTTTTGCCGGCTTGTTTACATTTTAGACAGTTATTGAATTCACGCAAACAATATATGTAGAATTCTTTAGTTTTTGATAATGCTTATTGCGATTTCAGAAAAAATAGTATGTGTACCTCGTAGTAAAAGCACATTCCCATACTTCAGTGTTGTTGGCCTCGGCTTAACGCCTCGGCCTACAAATTACATTGTCGTCCGGGAATATATTGCTTTTACTACTAGATACACAATATACTATTTTACGAAATGTAGAAATGAGTATCTTCCATCCTTGAAGTGGTTTATGGAAGATTCTAAACTTGGATGTAAATCTCAAATTAAATATAAAACTGCGGTCTTCCAAATGGCAATTTTGATTTTATAAGTCTAGGAAATGGAAATTAAGCACTTTGAAAATCTAACAGTTCAAGGAAAAATATGTTGTTTTGGAAATTGATAGAAGGACATTGAATTTGGATGGATCGAGGTGAATAATTCTTTTCAATGAAACGAAAGAAACACACTTTTACCTTATTTCCGCTAGTTTTTTATTTTTACGACCGGTTTCGGGTTGCATTCCATTATCAAGTATAAAAACTAACCAATACAATTGAACTCTAAAACCTGGTTATATAGGGAGTTTGCAGGTGAACTGGATGGAGAGGTAATTAAATGAAATTAAATGAACAGGGGTGAAACGATATAAATTCAATGCTGTGGAGGTTATGGAAATTACCTGGGTTGTCAAAATTATAAATTCAAAAGTGGAGATCTACATAAATCGAGATGAATAAATCTTCCGAGGTCCGTCCGATAAAAAGCTCATTGCTGTGAAAAATATAAACAAATTGAATAGTAATAAGAATAATAAATGACATGCTCAACGGCTAATTATAGTAAGCAATGTTCTCAGTAAAATATTCTTCAATGGGAGTTCCCGAATTCCACAGTGAAGAAGAACAACAAACGATGAGACAGGAAGAGAACCATAACAGTGATACACCATATAATGGAAGTCGTACATATTTGTTCTGACTATTAAGAGGCAAACATGAACATTCCGTAGGGCTACAACAAAAGGCACTTTCTAGATATCATAAAACCGCTCATATTTACCATCACTTGGCGGTAGACCGTCGGGGGTTGACACTTCTATGCTAACAATACGAATATAAAAACAATCCCGCTTGCTGCTTTGTCAAACAAAAAAACGTTTACCAAATTGATGTTCGAAAAAAATGCAGAAGGGATCGTTATGTCACTGGCCACAATCCCTTTAGAAATTGGAATTATTTCATTTCATAATTTTTGTAGATCCATTTCTAGCAAATTCTTTCTGAAATCAGTTTTTCACTATGTCTTCTAGTACATGAAAATCATCATCTGGCCTGAAGGTCTCAGGAATCTAGAACCAACTCTTATTTATCTTAGATGAGACCATTGCAATTTGGATGAGAAGGAAGACGGAAAATAAGCTAGACAATTTGTTGTGCTCAATTGTCAGAGGAACGATATGAGAAAATTATTGAGGCATCTCAAATATGACGAAATAAATAGTTACAGAATAGCGAAGAACCTTGAAAGTGATTTTGACGTGGAAACACACACTGACACAACACAATGTGAAGTGGTATAGATCACGTTATCAAACTGTTACTAATGGAAAAATTATTGAAAAAAAAAACAAGGGCTCGCAGTCAGAGTCTGAAGACGAAATTCATCTGCCGAATGCATTTAACCTCATAAAAATGTATCGCAGGGTAATCTGTATTACTAGATCTCAAACTGCAGCTTACCAATGGGAAGTGTTTTTTTTGTCATCAGGCAGTAGACATAATAGAAAAATTAAATTTCAACCGACAAAGCTGAGAGAAACATACATGAAGCTTTATAACTTAGAAATGATCATGAACTCATAGTAGTGTTAAGTGAAGCCATATGAGAGACCGGGGAGAAAGGGGAATAGCTCTTAACAACTCACTGATGTTGAGAAGAAACAGTAATGGTGCTAGAATGGATCCTTACGGAACACTAGGATTTGCACACCCACCGGCATGCGTACACCAAATGGGCAAATCCAGAAATCCATTGGTGCAATTGACAGATGAAATCCAGGATACACAGGAGAGTGAAGAAACTGTAGTATGTGCCTTTATAGACATAGAAGGTGGTATTGAAGCTGTCGAAAGAGCACTACGAGACAGATGAGTAGACAACACGACTACTAGATGGATGTCGCAATTACTGTCTACCAGAATAGCACAGACTGAAATAGGACAACACACTATCTTCATAGGCACAAGCAGAGGATGCCGGCAAAGGAATTGGTATCCCCACTTATGTGGCTATGATGATGGCAGTCATAAATACTAGATGCAAATTCGAGAGTATTCTCAACGATGTAGTTCAAATAGTTGTTTACTACACTAATGAAGAATGAAGAACAGTGTCGATCGACGAACAAACCCACCAAGACTACAGTTGTATTTAGAAAGAAAAGAAACATTTACGTCAAAACCATCGAATTAGACAAAAAAGTTATTGAATGGAAGCCAGAAGTACAGAGGGACTTATACTAGATAATAAACTCAACTGAAATAATCAACAAAGCAACGAAAGCCCTAATGGTGGGCAGAATCTTTGCGGGAAAAAACATGCAACCCGAAGACCCTGCAGTGGTACTCGTTAATAGTGAGACCAACCATCACTCACGGGGCAGTGGTCTGAGGCAGCAGAACTAAGCTAGCTGGAAAGTGACATCAAGACTGGTATGGGAATGCCGAGAAGAACTCAGTGTTCTCACAGAACACAACAAATTAACTTTGATGTGGGTTCCAGGACACTGCGGTATCGAGGGCAATGAAAAAGCTGATGAGCTAGCTAGAGAGGGCTCATCAACTCCATATATTGGCCCCGAACCCGCTCTCGGGATTAATAAATCCGACATTCGAGGATGCATTCGGGACTGGGTCAAGCGAAAACAAAGGGAGAGGTGGTACGAAGCCCCTGTCATGCACCACGGGAAAACATACATTAGAGAACCGTCAAAACACAAAACGGAAGAACTACTCAAGCTGAACAGGAATCAAGTTAGAACGATAATGGGCCTTCTCACTGGTCACAGTCCAATGAGAAAACACCTGCACAAAATGGGTCTGTACAACGGAGAACTTTCCTGCAAACAATGTGGTGAAGTGACAGAAACTGCCAAACATATACTGTCAGAATGCGAGTCATTAGACCGCAAGAGACAGGCAATTTTCGGAAAACCCATCTAACTCCCGAAGAATACAACAGCTAACCGGTGAAGAACCTGTACAAACTGGTACAGGGGACCAGAGTTACGGAGTGGGTGCTGTAAAACCAACACGGAAAACAAAAAGCCCAAGAGGCTGAGGTGTAGCTGGTGAAAGGACCAGCATCCGAAAAAAAAAACCTAGCTGGAACAAGAAAAGCTAGCTGGAACAAGGGCAAATCTATCGAAAATCAACAGACACTGGACTGTGTAGGCATAACAGGTGCAATGAGAACGTCCTCAACAATCGCTATGGGAGCATTACACTCCTCCATATATCCATATAGTCGTGGGGAGTATTATGATAAGGACAGAAAGACCAGAGAGGAAACTACCAAACCAAATGCAAGTTTCGACTCCTCACTGGAAATCACCGAACCTGAGATATGACCCAAGATGGGATGACAAAAATTTTTTGCTTTGTGAAAGAATACAACTCAAAACTAACTAGCAGAAGTGAATGGGATGAAGACACCATCCCAGGAGAATTGCTACTAAATGGCACATAGATGGATCCAGAACAACAGAAGATACTGGAAGTCTAGGCAAATCCCCTAGCATTTTCCAAGCGGAAATCTACGAAATCTAAGAAATTTTTGCATACAAGAGATTATCATCATGCCAGATAACCAAGTAGCCATTAATGCCCTGAACTCCCATTCCATTAACTCCAAGATGGCGTGGGAGTTCCTAGAGAAACTAAATGAGCTAGGAAAGAACAAAACTGTCATCTTTCTATGGGTTCCGGGACACATTAGAGTGGAGGGAATTTAAATAGTAGACGTATACTGGCAGAAAAGAGTTTGAAACACCATTCATGGGACCTGAAACTTTCTGCGGAATAAGTGCCAGCAAAATACTTTTTGAACTTGAAAAAGAAGTACATAACAAAAGATCCCAATACTGGATAGAATCAAAAGGAATGAGACAGGCCAAGATACTTCTAGGAAACTTCAACCAGAAGGGATCAAATGACTGCACCAGCAAGATTAGAAATAATATCAGAATACTTACAGGAATCCTAACGGGGCATCCTGCCGGTTGAGAGGACACCTTAAGAAACTCGGATTAGTTGATGAAAAAGAATGCAGATTTTGCGAGGAAGATGACGAAACCCCTATCCACATTATCTCCGAATGCATTACCTGCAAAATCTACCTAACCTGAAGCCATTCGATATTCTGAACTTCTTGGAAGCCGTAGGACTGGAGGAGCAGCTCTAGTCATTTAGATATCCCAGTTGACACCTCCACTAAACAGAACAGAACAGTACTGCTCTAAAACAGTTCTCGTACTCAATCTCAGCAACAGTGAAAAGGCCAGTGAGTCATGGTCGAAATTACTTGAGAATGGACAACTCCAAGATAGTTGTTAACTTTGTTGGACAGTCGAAATCTACATTGAAATGCACATTTTGTAGTCAACAGTCAGTCATATTTGATCCATTCTGGAACATTTCTATTCCAATTTCACAAAGAACAGGGCAACTATAGATGGTGATGAGAAACCGACATGTTCGATTTGCAAAGAAAGAAGGAATTTCACAAAATCTGTATTGATTCATAAATTCCCAAAAGTTTTGGTAATCAAAAAGGTTTTCTCAAACAGCCAGACTTTGTGGAAAATTAAATGTCACCATCTATTTTCCTCTAAAAGGACTAGATATGAGCAACTACATAGCAGAAAATGAAGCCCCTTGTCGCTATAACTTGTATGCTTTGCTAAATCACAGCGGGATTTCCCATAACAGACAATACACTGCTTACTGTAACATTCATATACAGGCACGTGGCACGAGTACAACGATTCTCATGTTTCCCCGATTCCATCAGCATCCATGGTGAGCGGAAGAGCATATATATATATATATATATATATATATATATATATATATATATATATACAGGCCGTTTCTTTTATCATGTGGTAACATTGCTATATTCTAAACCGTAACAGATACGAAGACGAATAAATGGGAGAAAAGGTAACTATTGTGGAGAACAGTACAATGGTCAAAGAAAATTTACAGGGAGTCTCGCCCTTCCCGAGTTATACAGGGAAAACCAAAAATACTGTTATTAGTTTTTTACGAATAGAACTGTTATTTCTGAAAATATAAAAAAAAATTATATGGAAAGTTTTAATGTATTTAAAATGTACTATAAAAATGTAACAATGAATCTTTGACTAAACGTTTCGTGTCAACACGGCCACCACCAACATTTTTTTTTCAAATACGGACCTGTCTATTTTAGTACAAATATTGATAAAGCGATAAAATCACAATTCAGTGGTATATCACACTTGATATTTTTATAACGTTTCATTTAAAATAACTAACATCATCAGTGACAACAATTTTTAATTACGGTCCTGTCGTTAGTTCTTTTGTAAATTATTTTGATTTCTTCAAAACCTATTCAACTATTGGCATACTTCACCCAATAATTTCGATAAGAAGATACCCCAACACAACGAACATTCGTATTTTTCCTTCTTGGGCATTTTTGTATTACAGAAATCCTTGTTTCAAGGCTGATTTCTTCTGAATCAATTATCATACTGAATATTTCTATAATTCTCAATCCTGGAAGTAACGAAAATATTAGTTTTTGGTCAAAATACGACTATTGTGTGATATGGTCACTTCACTTCATTTACCATTTTTAAACATGTAGGCTTTGCTTGGTTTCTATGGCAGGACAAATAAATGAGTTGTTGATACGTGTTAAGAACTGTCAGTCGTTTATACACTCAGTCATATCAAAGATGTATTCAAATGACGAAAGGACTGATATGCTATTTGCTTATGCAAAATCAAATAGAAATCCTCTTTTGGCAAAAAATATGTATGGTGAGCTATACCCAAATCTTCGTATTCGAAACATTCAAATGTTCAGACGATTAGAAAGAAATTTGGGAGACTGTGGTGCATTTGATAGAAATAAAACTAGAAAATGTGTTGTTACTGGAAGTATGCGGAACCAAATAAATGTTTTAGGTAAGCAAATATTACTTCATAAAGATTAACAAAGTGACGAAAATATTTTTTTTTCAATTTAGGATTGGTCAGTTACAAGTCTACGGTTGCACAACATTATGAGGGTTATACCCAATAACTTTTCTACTTATATATTCATATATTGCCCCTCGCTAAATCCACCATGATTTGTATTTGCCTGGGTAGGATTGTCCGCTGGTAGCTATAGCTGCCTCCGTGGCGACGTTAGTTGTTGCCTTGTATACACAAGGTCTTCTGACCGAAGCCACAAATGTGTGGTTGGCTTCCTGTTGTTGACTTACTTTGTTTCTATTTTTACATCCAAGTGTTGTACATCTTCGCACTTGATTTTACCGTACTGATGAGAGCTTAAGCTCGAAACACGTGTCTACGGTTGCACAACATTATGAGGGTTATACCCAATAACTTTTCTACTTATATATATATATATATATATATACTCTTCTATGAGCAGGAGGGCACTTAATCACATTTTTGTTATTTTTTAGTTTTATGTTATGAATATTATTATTCTTTTTATTTATTTTTACAAATAAACTGTGATGATTTGAGCTTAAAAAAAGGAAATCTCAACGATAAATTTTCCAAAGTGAGAGGACCATATTTCAAGTGACAAAACAAGCTTTTACCAAACTTGGCATTCAACCTCATTGCTGGTGATCTGAGTCTCAACAGGTTGGATAACATTTATTAATTTTCACAAAGTGAGAAGAATTTCTAAAGTAAATTATTTGGCTGAAGAAACACAAAACTGACGTAAGATACCACATGAAATAATATCATCTTGTATACCTAAGGCCCTCAGCTTCAAGTATGATGTTTTAAATTGGTTTACAGCTCAGAAAAAATTCCTATGGAGTGTACAGAATGATTATCTCAATAGAAGTAATGCATTTTATAATCCTAATTATAAAATAGCCCAGGTACGTTGAATAAATATGCTCAAGTTTTTTTATTTGTGGGAACACTGTTTGCTTATGAGGATGGCGTTTGAGGATATATACAATGCATAGAAAATTCATATTTCTTTCTGAGAATTCGTTCAATGTTTACTGACAGTCTCGTAAATGCATATTAAGAGCTTTACGAGTGAGAAGCTGTAAATACCGAAAGGAGTGTAAGGGTTCACGTTAGAAGAATGTTTCTGAATGAAACTACTAAAATATACTCCATTTTAGCCAGATTATCCTGTCTTGACTGTGCAGTGGCCAACTAACCAGTTGGATCTGGGATCAATCCCAATTAATTGCCGAAGTAAATTAGGCTGGTGCCAAAATAAATTTTGGTGGTTTATTGATCATTAAACTTATTAAAATTTTGAAAAAAAGTCTCTCTGAATCACGATTTTCTTAATATTTCAATAATTTTCGAGTTTCTTCATTATTCTTATAACGAAAAATAGTTTGTATTAAATTATTTATAAAAAAATATTTGAATACATAACTAAAATACAAAATTGATTCGTTTCTATACCATTTTCATTATTTTTTACAACTATTGAAAATCTTTAAAAATATTGAGAAAATCATGATTCATGGAAGCTTGTTGTTGGTTTATCTCAATTTTAAGCGGTTCAACGATAAATAAACCACCAAGTTACATGGACCATTTCAAAGTAGACATTTCAAAAATGAAAATGTCTACTTAAGGATCTTCGAAATACAAAAAGTATCTAGAAAATTGCTCGTGGAAGATAAGGGTATATTTTTCGAGAAATGTACATTACTGGAAAACTAGTAGTCTTCTTAAATGCGAAAAAATAATTCTTATTCGACACAATCTAAATTAAATAATTTATACGCGAGAACAAAATTAAATACTGAAAAATCGTTTTCCGCTAGTTTTTTATTATCTGCAACTTTTTCATTGAACATTTCCCGCTAGAAGGTAACGCTTCTCCGCAAAAAACGTATTCAATCCCTGAACTGTATCCCCATTTCACCATTTTGAGTGTTTTCGTGTTTTTTTTTTCCTTAAATTTGGAACCTCAACAATATATTCCACCTGGAACCTTCGTGTTACTTTTTTCTTTTTCACAAAAATTATAGATTGTTATAAATTGTTAATGGATTACAAAACTGTTCAAATACTGATAATGATAAACATATACAGTGTCTGCCAGAATGTTAGCTACATATGAGTAAAAAAATTCCTATTGAAATTATTGTTATTGTTAAAAATCATGATAAATTCAAGAGTAATCCACAATCTACCTATAACACAAGAAATGGGAGTATTCTTGTACCAGATGCACATCGTACAACATCATATCAGAAGTCGCATCTTTTTATGGGTTGTAAGATTATAATAAGATTGACAAGTATATTAAGGAAGCCTCCAATATACACAATTTCAAGTCTTGGTTGAAGAAACACCTTATTGATAAAACGTTTTACACTCTTGATGAGTTTTTTATATAATATTCTATATGTTGAATGTATTTTATTTTTATTGGAAATTACTGTATTTTTCTCTATTTTCCTTCGTTTACGTTTCAGGATTATCTTTTTTGGAAAGTAATATATTGTGCATTTCTGTTTTTTTTAAATCTATACTTTATGATGACGTTTTCTTGTTACATTTCCATTGTGTAATGTCCTTATACTCTGTGTATGTTGAACAAAGAAATAAATTTATTATTATTATTATTGAAATTTCTGATTAACTCTAATGGCGGTTCGTTTTTGTATGTCTGAAAACTAAAAAATCTGTTAGGCTTATATTACGTCACCTCAGATTTGGCTGGAATTTTGAAAAAGTTGACGGTAATGCCGAAAAATTCGACAGTAACAGTTGAAAATGTGAAATTTCAAAGAATCACACCATAGGCATCACGTCATGAACAGGTCCATCGAATTTTCGAAAATAATTTAAAACTGATGAAACACGATTTTTTCAAATGGAAACCATACACTATTCTATTATTTTTGGATACTCCGAAAAAAAAATATCAAGTTCATGAAGAATGTTCTATGCCTAAAATACACCCCTTGCAAGATATATTTGATTTTGGGAAATATTTGAAATATAAATCATTCGAAGCATACAAAAAATATGTCAAAATTTGATGCGATATAATGGAGGTGTATTTTGTAGTTTTCAATTTGTGTGCAAAACGTCTCGTTTGGGGTATTCTAATGAAGATTTCCCGAATTTAATAATCAATTATGGCGAATGCAATAAGATAATGGACAGAACTTGTCGTGTTTTTGCAGAAAGATTTCCAAATCTACACAGACCCAATAAAAATATTTTGAGAAACTGCCGTGATTTCGGATCTTTTTCGTCTGTCATCAACAAAAAAAAACCAACTCGTAAACAATGAGGACATCGAAATTGTAGTTTTGGCTTACTTCACAGCCTATCCAGAAAATTCGTTGAAAGACGCAGAAAAGTCACTTAGAATTTCATGTTCGTCAATAAACCGGATTTTAATCAAACACAATCCCTGCCAATCCCTGCCAAAATTTTCACATATAATCTCATAAAAAAATATAGACGAATTATGAGAATTTATAAGGATCCATGAGATTTGATGAGGTACTCCAATTTCAATCACAACGATATTATAAGCTCATTCACAAGCTTGTCAACGTATGAGAAATGTGTGGAAATTCACAATTACTAATCTTATTTGGTATCGTATGAAGAATGTGGATTCACACTGGGAGAATTTTTTCCGCTCCCACTAGCGGCAATTTAATTACCGCCCGTTTTAGCGGGAATTTACCTTCGAGTGGAATTTTGCATACCACGTGGATATTTACTCTGATCAACTCTGTGCACTTCGTCGGTGTAACTTTACGTTGTGACATAATTTTAAGATGGAACTTTACATTGTTATATTACTTCACAACAAAAATTTGCATTAGAGTTTTACATTGTAATATTACGGTTTGGTTCTCTAACGTAAATAATTTGCAGTGGAATTTTACATTGTAATATTACGGTTTGATTTTCTAACGTAAATAATTTGCAGTGGAATTTTACATTGTAATATTACGGTTCAATTTTCTAACTTGAAAAATACACTCCGATGTGAATTTGCTTTGGAATTTCAGAATGAATTTATACAGTGAAGTCCTGAAGTAACGGATAAATTCATTTTCTACCTTATTAGCCATATTCAAGAAGAACCCTGAAATAAATCGATTTATGTTTTCGAAAAGACACTCTGTGACATAAAAAAATGCCCCTCTTCCACCTTCCTCAAAGTGACAGCCACCCCACCAATTTTTTATAATGAAATAGGGGGTCAAGTGATACCTCATTCAGAAGGGTATTCAATTGTCTATACAGCCATGTCTATTCTTTTGAATTTTGAATTTTTGCCTCATAACATAATTAATTTTCAAAATGTTAAAAATTACTACGAATACTATTAAATTCGCTGTATATTAAATGCACCCACTGTTGTTTGTCATACGTGACACAAAACTATATAGACGATTGAATACCCTTCGAAATGAGGTATCACTTGACCGCCTATTTCATTTAAAAAAATTGGTGTGTGGTGGCTGCCACTTTGAGGGGGGTGAAGGAGCGGCGATTTTTGTTTAGGTCACAGAATATCTTTTTGAAAATACGAATTGACGTGTTCAGAGATTTTCTTAAATTTAGATAACAACGTAGAAAATGAATTTATCCGTTACTTTAAGACCTCACTGTATATTTTTTCATTGTATAGGTAGGTACATTTTGTCTTTCATTTAACACACCATAGATGTATCCATCAATTGGAGAAATTCGTCTCCAGGTCACCAAAGCACTTCATTATATGATACTCGATTTACGTTTCGCTAATAAAACTAGTATCATCAAGAATGATAACAGTCTCCAAATGAGTATTTATAGCAATAAAGTGTTTTGGTGAAGTGGAGATATATTGTTCAAATTTTTGAACGTTTCCAAAATCCTCAATATTTTTCCATCCACTTCTAAACCTTTATTAACCACTCTGGCTGAATGGCAGACAGATTGACCCGGTATTATCTGGGTAAGAATCGTCTAGCACACTTAATGTAGGTACTTGAAAAAAAAATAATACAATCTGTGGCGTTCAGTCGTAAAACAAAAATTCTATGTTTGTAAGTGTAAGTATAAACAGATTCTGTCCTTGTCTTCATTGTCTTACGATAATTCGGTTAATTATGTACAGTTCTCTTTAATAATTGGAAATCAAAATACATTTCAAACATAAACTGAATATTTAATTCCAATATAGAAAAAACTGAAAAAAATTTCTAATAATACATTGCTTATCATAAACTAACATTATTCATTATTAATATATTATAAAGATTTATGGGCTGGTCTTCCTATTCAGTGCGATTGTCCTAAAAACAAAAAAAATGTTGTATTATACAACAAGCCACAGGCTTTCCATCGTCTTGTTAATTCTCGAAACAGTTCAGAGACCAATAAAATTCAATATAAATTATCATAGAATATGGACTATTATTCGACAGCTAGATGATTTCTATTCGGAAAAATGTCATTTTACAATGATGGAACAAGTACTTGTGGAGTTTTTGGTGTACGTTGATTTTTTAAAGAATTCGAATTTTTGGGAGCCAGTGTCACAAATAAACTCAGCAACATCCAACATTTTCTAAAAAAGTAATTAAATGTTAAGAAAAAACAACCGAGGAATTTATGGGTTTCTCCATAATTTGGGATTCATTAATCGAAAGTTACACGTTTCAAAACATATATAACTTTTAAATAACCTTTCGAACTCAAAAGTTTTGATGGGATTGAGTCATTTTTCATATGTAGGTACTCAATTCAACATATGATATCGGTGTTTCCCACAAAACACAGTGATTTTGAGGTTATAATTCTAAATTTCACTAGATATTTAGATATTATGAAGAAGAAACCTGAATGCAATCTCGTAAATATCATGTAAAGATTTCAATAAAGTTCATTTACCTTGTATTGGTGATGCAATGCACAAAATACACTCATTACTTATTACTTGCAATGCCTCAATACCTCAGTTGGAAACAAAAAAATAATGAACAGGAACGTGTAGGAGCTGACTTCACCCTGTGGATGCGTAATTTTATAACCAACTCGAAAATTTACGCCAAGACGGATGTACATTCCAGTTGCAGGTGGATGTTCTAATAGTCGAGGGATATTCACACAATTATTTTCAGTATATCGAAGGAAATTTTACGCGCTAAATGATTTCAAGTGCGTACAGATACATCTTGAAGTTTAAAAATTGAACGATAGAAGTAAGATTCCCATGAATCTGAAATAATGCTCCACTCTAAGCATTGAAAATACATTGCAAATTTAAAACAATTTTCTCAGTGCAGTAATCGATGATCTGTATCAGAAATTCCGTATCCAACTTTATTGGGTATCTTGTGGAAAAAGTTGGATCACGATGTGATGGTTTGGATCAGGAATTCCTTATCTAAGTATATGTATGTATATATGTTTTCATACAACTCAAAATCACTGAGAATTCACAAGTGTCGATGAGAAAACAAGGATACAGAGAAAATCGGATATATCTTGCCAGGGGTGTATTTTAGGTATAGGAAATTGTTCATGAAATTGATATCTTTTTTTTCGTAGTATCCAAAAATAATAGAATAGTGCATGGTTTCCATTTGAAAAAATCGTGTTTCATAAATTTTCTCGATGTTATGTTTTAAGTGGAAATTATTTACAGGGTGGTCGATGGACCTGTTCATGACTTGATGCTTAAGGTGTGATTCTGTGAAATTTCACATTTTCAACTGTTACTGTCTATGAGTTATGACTTTTTCCGAGTGGTGCTGTAACTGTCAAATTTTTCAGAAAAAAATCAATATCTCGAAAAGTAACAAATTTGGGTATAGGCATAGGCATTGTCATATATAGTGGGCCTAAAATGAGCTGAGAAATTCAAAAATGTAATAAAATATAGGGTGTTCCATTTGAAATAAGGAAGTTGCCCTCAACTTCCGGTATAACGGAAAGAGACCGGAAGTTGAAAATATTTTAGTTGAGAAGGCCATTTTGTAATACCCACTAACACAAAATTTCAAATTTTAATTTTGAATCGTTCTCCATATATTCCTAACGAACGCTCGTCGGGAAAGACCCTGTATAAACTGCACTTGATTAACTTGAGCAGAATTTATGAAGTCGTCAGCAACCGCATATTGCAGTCCGTCTATTTTCTCCCTTATTTTCGCCAATATTAAGTTATTTTTGCAAATATAAAGTTATTTTGCCAATATTAAGTTATTTTGCCAATATTAAGTTAAAGGACCCCGCAAACACCTTATGGGATTTGGGTCCCGGTGGATTTTTTTGAATTTTTGGTATGATGTAGTCCATGTTATTCTCAACCAATGTTACCAGTGCGCCAACTCAAAAAAATGAACAGTTTTGCTGCTAGGGGGCGTTGAAATCACCCCTAGCGCAGATTAGACTATTTATTTTTGAATCCGGTAACAATATGTTCACTTGTTTCATTGTTGCTAACGTTGCATAATATTGTGCTGTTTTATAAAAAAAATTTTACCCCCTCCTTCTTCCCCACAACTCCTATTACGTAACGAAAAAGAAAATATTTCTTGGGTGCTTTTAAATGTATCGTCGAACGTTTAAATATGCCTTAATAAGGGAAATAGCAGTTTTATATGAATATCCCCCCTCCCCCCGAAAGACACAAAATGAAAAAATTTCGGTGGATTTTTCTGAATTTTTAATATGATGTAGTTCAAGTTATTTTGAATCGAAAATAATTGTGTGACAAACCCCGAAAATGAATCTCATTTTTCTCAGAATAGACTATTTATTAATATAGGCTGAAACAATTTCTCTACGTATTGTAGTTTAGATTATGCTGAACAATTGTGTGATTTCTTATTAAAAAAAAACTGAAACCTCCCCCTTACCCCCAACCCCTATTTTAAAACACAAAAAAAAATTATTCTCGGCTACTTGTAAATGCTTTATCAAAATAAATATTTTATCAAAATAAATGTTTTAATCAGTTCAAATGAAGGAAATCGTACAGTTGTTTAATTTAATCTCTCCCCTCTTCCTTTGAATCCACCAATATTTTTTTGAATGGAGGAAACGGTGAAATTGAACCAGTACAGTTTCCCTAATTTTAGCTGATTTAAACATTTATTTTGATAAAGCATTTACAATAAATATCGTGTTTTAAAATAGGGGTTGGGGGTAAGGGGGAGGTTTCAGATTTTTTTTTTAATAAGAAATCACACAATTGTTCAGCATAATCTAAACTACAATACGTAATGAAATTGTTTAAGCCTATATTAATAAATAGTCTATTCTGAGCAAAATGAGATTTCAACGCCCCCTAGCATCAAAACTATTCATTTTCGGGGTTTGTCACCCAATTATTTTCGATTCAAAATAACTTGAACTACATTATATTAAAAATTCAGAAAAATCCACCGAAATTTTTTCATTTTGTGTCTTTCTGGGGAAGGGGGGATAATCATACAAAACTGCTATTTCCCTTATTAAGGCATATTTAAACGTTCGACGATACATTTAAAAGCACCCAAGAAATATTTTCTATTTCGTTACGTAATAGGAGTTGGGGGAAGAAGGAGGGGGGTAACATTTTTTTTTATAAAACAGCACAATATTGTGCAACGTTAGCAACAATGAAACAGGTGAACATATTGTTACCGGATTCAAAAATAAATAGTCTAATCTGCGCTAGGGGTGATTTCAACGCCCCCTAGCAGCAAAACTGTTCATTTTTTTGAGTTGGCGCAATGGTAACATTCGTTGAGAATAACATGGACTACATCATACTAAAAATTTAAAAAAATCCACCGGGACCCAAATCCCATAAGGTGTTTGCGGGGTCCTTTGCCAATATTGAGTTATTGTTGCCAATATTAATTTATTTTATGGCAATATTAAGATATTTTTTGCCAATAATAAGTTATTTTTTGCCAATATTTTCATAATACTGCACCAATATTATCCCAACATAAATGTGCTACTTGGGATAGTTTAGAATCATCTAGGGCAACAGCAAAAAACTTGATTGGAGTCCGCCACATCACGCTTGTGAATAAAATAGTAATTTAAATGCTCCAGCCCATTTTGAATCATTCACCAAACTCTATCCGTCCCATTTCATTGTGTCTGACAGGACAGAAATTCATCAATTTCGAATGGAATTCCGACACTCGAAAAAAGTCATTCTCGGCATATACCTGTAAGGTAACTCCATTATAATTTATCATGCTGAAGCGCCGAAAGAAGCCCTTCTTTATAATTATCCAACGTTGCATTGATCGTTTTCGAACCTCCCAAGAAATCAAGGGTGAGAATGTAAGAACCCGATATTACCAAGTATCACAAAGTCATTGAGTAGGCTGTGGAAACGGTATTCGATTCAATTCGATTCACTGTCGGCGTCGACGTGATTATAAGTATTTTTTTATTCCTGTCGATATATACAGACTTGAATAAGATGAAGTTGTTACCATATTGTTCTGCCTTTTATTGGCGACTGAAAAGTCACGTCTGTACTTTTTCCATCTGGTATGAAATATCCAATTATGCCGTGGTGATTTTTTATGAAGCGGTTTGCCATTATTCAATTGTATTTGGTATTCCTAGCTGGTCACAAATAACATTGCGAACTGATTTGTTGCAGAGGTGGGACGCACACGCAGAAAAAACATGGTTGAATCAATTTGTGTAACACCAAAAATACTGATAAATTGTGAAAGGCTTTCGCGGCCATCGTCACTTACATGGTGGTTCTTCGGGTAGTAAGGCTGACGTATGTTGAGAGAAGATCTCGACGTTTCGCCAACACGAGTAGTTAGCATTTTCAAGAGAATGTTTCTAGTTTTTTATGTCGCTGTCAAATGCCTGACATTTGTTATACGTTGTCTCAATAAATACCTGTGATTTGATGTTCTTACATCTGATTGGTCCATAGCGTTAGCTGACATCATAGAATCGTTAGTACCGTTATATTGTGGATAGGGAGCTAATTGAGAATTTTTGAGAACTGGAAGCCAAACCTTGTTCAATTGTAGTCCTTCTTCGGTTCTGTTGGAGTTGTTCTGGTGTTTCTGAATTTCAATTGATTCCCGGAAGAGTCTTGGGTAATGGGCAGATCTTGAAGAGATGACTTTCTTCAAATTTCACTCTATGGTTATCGTTGTTGAGAGTATGTTCTGCGACAGCGGATTTCTGTGTGTGCCCTAACCAACAGTAAGCCTTGTGTTCTTTGATTCTTGTTTTAACGGAGCGTTTCGTGGTTCCGACATAAACGCTGCCACAGGAACATGGAATGCGATAAACCTCAGAAGAGTATAGTACGTCTCGTTAGTCCTTCGCTGATCTAAAGTGGTCTTTCAGTTTTTTTTAAGGTTTATAAACGGTTTTAATCTCATATTTTCGTAGAATACGGCCAATACGATCTGTAACTCTGGGAACATATGGTAAGAATGCTTTTCTTTTTTCGGTGTTGGTTCGACTACTACTTGGTTCACTGGATGGACAGTCATTTGATCTACTATTGATTGCAATTTCATATCGAAATATGGAAAATGAACTCATTAGAAACACTGATAGACAGAAAAGCAAGTTCGAGAAACTTAGAAGAGCTGACAATGTACTTATTAATAACCAACAGAAGGTAGACATGTCACACACTGTAATCAACTTATCTGACCGCACTCTCTCTTCCACTGAAATCGCCATTCTTTCCAAAGGCGGAAACTTTGCAATATCACAAACACAAATGCCCAATGAAGACATAATAGCCAACATTGAAACTGCTATTAGAACCTTTCCCGAAGAACAGGCAGAAGAAATTTGCACAGAATGTACACAAATACTACGTAAGGCTAATCCACCTAAGAGTAATTTGCCGAAAACCGAAGTGCAGGCCATCAGGGAATTGAACAGAGATGAGGAAATTCTGATTCTACCAGCTGACAAAGGTAATGCAACCGTTGTCTTAAACAAAGAGGACTATTTGAATAAGATAGATGTTTTACTTGAACCTTTGATATACAAAGAACTGAAACGGGACCCAACACAAGCAACCGTCCAAATTGTAAATCGCTCTATCAAATCTTCTTCATTGGATGACAACACCAAAAAACGACTGTGTGGAAGTGAGGCTCTCATTCCTAGGCTGTATGGTCTACCAAAAATTCACAAAACCAACGTGCCGCTCCGACCAACAGTCAACACCATTGGATCACCAACCTATGAACTCGCGAAATATTTGTCCACGCTACTACAGCCACACATTGGTAATACATCTTTCTATGTAAGAGATTCCACACATTTCATCGAAAAGATCAAAGAGATTACCATCATCATATTTCATTTTCAATAACAAAATATATGAGCAATTAGATGGTGTTTCAATAGGAAGCTCACTTAGCACAGTTATTGCTAATTTCTTCATGGAAAAACTAGAAGAAAAGGCAATTGAAACTGCAAATTTAAAACCCAAGGTATGGTTGAGTTATGTAGACGATACGTTTATAATATAGAGCCATGGACCAGAAAAACTCTGAGTGAATTCCTTAACCATATCAATGACATACACCCGAATATTCAATTCACCATGGAAATTGAAAATGAGAAGAAACTGGCATTCTTAGACGTTCTCATTTCTCGAAAAGAAAGACGTCTGGGGCATACGGTATATAGAAAACCAACACACACTGATCGATATCTCCACAATACCTCAAACCATCATCCGTGTCAAAATCAAGGTGTAATCAAGACATTAGTGGATCGAGCTAGAAGAATTTGCGTACCTGAATACCTGGAAGCTGAACTGAAACATCTAAAAAACGCTCTTCTTTCTAATGGGTACAAAGAAAGAGATATTGAGAGGGAGAGATGTTTGCGTTTTTTGCAAGGTGATCTGCCCAACTTACTTCAGCATATTCCACTGGTGATTCAACAGGACATGTATTTTCCATTGGATGGTGCACCTGCACACTATCATACAGAAGTTCGGAACCATCTTGAACAATATTTTCCTCAAAAATGGATAGGTTGGGGAGGACCAATCCAATGGCCAGCGGGATCTCACGACTTGACCAGTAGGGACTTTTTTTTATGGGGTCACGTGAAATCAATGGTTTATCGCATACCTGCTACTACCATTGATGACATGAAAGAAATAATTCGGGATGCCTGTCGAAAGATAACCGATCATGTTGTTCAACGTAAGGGAAATTTTTAAAATGCCACTTGAGGCTTGTATCAATCAGGATGGAAGACATTTCGAACAACTTGTGTAATGAGTTTTTTATTTGTTTTAATTCCCCTATTACTTGTTTTTCTTTTATATCAACCTCAAACATTATTATTTGGAATACTTCGAATAAAAACATCTCGACATAAAATATGTATTATTTGGCAACTTCTACAATACAAACAATGGAGATTTGAAATGCGAGAATAAAGACAATTTTTTAAAATTTGGTTAACTCATATTGTCTTTTTGCCGCAATCCAAATCTCCATTTAACTTGAAGGAGGCAAACTCTACATGATAATACAAACAATATTCTTTCACTACGCGGGTTTCGGGTGGGAATTCTGCAAAATTTTAAATAAATTCAAGGTGTATTTGATTGTTGAGATGTTTGACAGGCCACTACACAAATAATGGAAATGTATTTCGAAAAATTAATTCATAGTCTGCAAAAAATCTCTGTGAAAGTAGTATTTTGGATCAATTTGTCAAAACCCACTCTATTTGTTTTAAATTCAAACTTGGAGAGCCTGTAAATGTTCCTATTGTAAAAAAATACATGATGGTCCATGTAGAAATTTGATTATACCATAGCTACGCAATATTTCCACAATACAAATAAATGAAAGAACTATGACGTACAAATTACCCCGAAATAGTAGTAAACATAAGGAAATTACTTATAACTTGACAACGCCTCAACCGATTTTGATTTTTGTTTCAGCAATAAAAAGGCGAAAGATGTCGGAATAAATTTGTGAAGAAAAATACAGGATGTTCCGTTTGAAAAATTCTAATGAACGTCGTCTGAATCTTACAATATTCAAAATGCAAATTTCAGCACCCTGTAAAGGATTATGTCGCAAAATTACTGGATTGGTGAACGTGATACCTTGCTACTACTGTATGCCAAAAATATTTTAAAAATTTGGATAAATGAATATTCCATGCCCAATTCAACATGACCCTTCGATAGTGGTAGAAATAGGTTTATCAATTATAACTTGGCAACGCCGCAACCAATTCCAATTCTTTTCACAGCGATGTATAGGTAAACCTTGGTGGAATAAATTCCGAATAAAAAATACAGGGTGTTCCATTTAAAAAACTCGTCGCTGAGCTGTCTCGCTTTTATAAATCACCCAGTTATGTTGAAAATATGAAAATAAGCAACTTTTGTAACTGAAGAAGTTTTTCATTTAAAGTTTTTCTCTATAGGTTATGGCTTTCGAGATATCGAAGAATTACGCAATAAATGGACACACTGTATAAGTGGCTAATAAACCGATTTGGCAGCAGTAAATCCTATTTCGTTTGACACTGCCAGTTTTTTATTTAATTGAGTTACGTGTACTTCGAATTTTAAATTACAAAAGTAATCCCAAAAATATTGCTGAATTCTTGTTTTCCATCGGTTGACTTCCTAAATGCACATTTGATATACACAATGATAACAAATAGATAATGATGAACTGTACCCTAACAAATGTTCGGAGCTCTTGAACGCAACGAATTCCACGGCCTTATGCGATCAGGTCACGCTAGAACTAGAACCATTTCCCGCGTCTCGACGAAACACTCCCTTGAGGGTATTTAATTTTTAAAGTTCCGAGTGACTGGTAATATCGCTGAAATAGCATATCAAACGCCTCAGAATGGAGTGTGTCAATATGGACTTTAAAAATGGCGTCACTGATAATGATTATTGAGTGGTTTTAGTCTTTTGATTGAAACATGAGAACGTACACACGATATCTAGGCATGTTTATTAAAGTATATCTTACTTTGCAAATATTTGTAGGTTACTAACTTATATCAGCTTCGAATAACTTTACTGGAATTCTAAATATCCTGTGTATCGTCGCGTTGTTGCGAAATTACATGGGAACGAAATGTTGCAACTCAGATATAGTCTAGTCTACAGGAACTTTTATGGTGAATTTCTCTTCAGGGGCACCGAAAATTATGATCCAGGGCTCATTCGATTCGGAATGACCTCTAGAAACTTTTTGAAAAATTTGAAGGTGCGCTGGCAAAAATTGCAAAAATTATAACAATTTAAAAAAAGGGGGTTTTTGGTTTTTTGAAAATATCTCGAAAACCATTAAAGATATCCAAAATTTAAAAAGAGATACTGAAAGAGGAGGAAATTTCCTGAAAAAAATCCCACCCCGGAACTCTACCACCATTATATAGAATTTTAATTTAGAGGCGAAAATTGCGCTAAAAGCGGGTGATGAGAGTCCCGCGTGCGCTGACTGATACGGACTCTTGAACAATAAAAATAATTTTAACCCATTAAATATCAATATTAAGAAATAAAAAAATTCACCTACCTTTCAGACACTTGAATAAACGAAAATCCAAGAATTTTTTTTCCCGTAATTATTTTATTACATATGCTTTTGTTAATTAACTAGTTTTTGCAAGTTTCATATTTACATACAAAACCTGATAATTGTTGAACTGAAAACCCTCAATTTGTTCCACTTCTTGAAAGGCTTTAAAAAAGATCCCTATTGGTAAAATAAAAAAGTGTTGATTTTCCACTTTGTTATTAACAATCTCAGAGACTAATAAATGAAAAATACAAATAAAGCTATGAATTTTTTTTTCAATATTCCAATTTGTTCGTATTTTAATTATTTAGAGTTACATAATTTTTTTTTTTCTTACTCTAATTGTTTAAATCATTTTTATAAAGAAATGCATAGTTCACAAGATATATGAATTTTTGTCTTTGGAATTTTAATCAGCAATAAATATTATAATCTTTAAGAACAAAATCATTTCCTAAAAAAAATCATTTCTTAAAAACGCATTTGTTGATTAACTATTTTTTTGCTATCAAATATTATTATTATTTTTTTTTTAAACAACAAATGACACATGGTTGTTTCTGTCATCTTTTGCAGTCTGTAAAAATAATGTATCGTGAAAATTGATTTGTTTATAACAAATTTTTTATTAAATAAACAATGAAAATATAAATATATATTTTCTTTAGAATATCGAAGAGCAACGGAAATAACTATTTGAAAAAATTATTCGTTAATATTAATATTTAGTAGCAAAAAAAATAGTTAAACAACAAATGCGTTTTTAAGCATTAAATTTTTTTTATGAAATGAATTTGTTCTTGAAGACCATAATATTTATTGCTGATTAAACAATGCATTTGTTTATAACAATTATTTAAACAATCAGAGTAAGAAATTTAAAAAAATTATTTCATGTAACTTTAAATAATATCTCGAAAACCATTAAAGATATCCAAAATTTGAAAAGAGATCCTGAAAGAGGAGGAAGTTTCTTGAAAAAAATCAGAACAATTGTTCGTGGAAGATTAGGGTATGTTTTTCGAAAAATGTACCTTACTCGAAAACTAGCCGTCTTCTGAAGTGCGAAAAAATCATGCTTATTTGGTACCGAAAAAAAAAAATATTCTACAAATTTTCATCTAAAGTTAATCATTTACACGCGAGAAAAATTTAGAAACTGAAAAATCGGTTTTTCGCCAATTTGACAGTTAATTTGAGGTCGAATAGTGTTCGATGATACAACTTTCTCATTAAAAATTAAGCTAATAGGTCAAGTTTCGCCGTTGGAAGAAAATGTACGACCTTTCAAACTTTTTTTCAGTTGAGGAAAGAGATGAGAGTCGGACGGAGACAAATCTGGTGAATAAGGGGGGTGTTCTAGTAATTCAAGCCCTAAATCACTAATTTTTTGCATAGCAACATGAGATTTGTGTGCAGGGGCGTTGTCCTGCAAAAACAAAACACCTTTGGATAGCTTTCCGCGACTTTTCTCTTTAATTTTTTTCCGTAGAGTGGTCAGTAATATCGAATAGTAATCTCCAGTTATTGTTCTACTGTTATCCAAAAAATCAATCATGATTACTCCATGGCAATCCCAAAAAACTGAAGCAAGAACTTTTACAGTAGAATTTTGGACAAGAAACTTCTTAGGTCTTGGAGAACCGGAGTGTCGCCATTCCATAGATTGTTGCTTTGTTTCTGGATCGTAGATATGTAACCAAGTCTCATCCATAGTAACAATTCGGTTTAAGAAGTCTACATCGTTTTCAAATTGAGCACAGATCGAACGCGATGCTACTACCCTTGCACGCTTTTGGTCAACATTCAAACATTTGGGGATCCATTTTGCAGCAATTTTTCTCATGTTCAAATTGACGTGAACTATATGATGAACGCGTTCGTATGAAATATTCAGTGCTTCAGATATCCGTTTTAGCCCAATTCGACGGTCTGTTAAAATAATGTCATGAACTGCATCGATATTTTCGGGGACTGACACAGAAACTGGCCTCTCCGATCGGTCATCATCTTCAATGGAAAATTTACCTCTTTTGAAGCTTGCAGTCCAATTTTTACGGTCACATACGAAGGACATTGATCACCAAGGGTATTAAGCATATCTTCGTAAATCTGCTCACCTCTTAACCCTTTTAAATACAGGTACTTGATGATGGCTCGATATTCCAATTTTTCGATTTTCACAATTTCGGTGGACATATTTTTTCTTTTAATTCATTGCGTAACTTTGGTTTACTATTTTGACGTCAAACTTTACACTGACACTAATAAGTTATTGTTCATTGCTATGGTAACGCAATATTTTGTTTATGCAGGGAACTAGTCTAGGCTAACTAGATATCAATACATCCTCGTAAATGATTTTGCAGTACATCCTATAAGTCAGTAAATAGTTTTAGTATTTTTTTCAATCATTCGAATGTAACGACAATTGGCTTCCAAAAAAATCATCTTTTTTAGTAGGTATCTGGATCCTATACGCTTCAACAGTTTTTTTCACGAAACAGGCGCCGCATGTCCGATCATATCCATTAAATGATAGTAGAAGAAATAAATATAAATAACGGACAAATTTGTTGTAGGCGCCACTTGAACGCATAATTAGGACTATTATTACGATAATAATTATTGTGGAGTTATTGAAAAATTATTTAAATATGATTGTGAACTGTCACCGAAATATCTTTATCGCAAGTACTTTCTAGAGTGGGCCTTGAAATTTGGCTGGATTTCACATACAGGGTGGTGGCTGCTAAACATAAGAAATGGGTTCGCTTCATGATTTATTCTTTATTTTTGATGATGTTATCTGAAAGAGCAGTTTTCAATTATTATTTTCCTATTTTCAATTTGTGTTTGGTTTCGGAATAGCCTAGAAAAATGTATAAAAATTAAGTACTTATACAGATACTTGTGGAGTCAGTTGGGTTTATTTTTCTCACTTCTACATTTAGGTTCATATACAGTGCCCGCCAAAATGTTGAAACCATGTTGGAAACTTTTTTATCAATAGTTCCTCAGAAAATTTAATTCTTCATAAAAGTTGGTGCATTTAATTAGACTGAGTACCTACTCACTCATCGGTTATTGCCAGTGGCGTGCGGATAAGCGGGAAACGGCCGATATTCTGAATTCACTATGAGTAAAGTGACATTAATATGCAAAATATCGAAAACTATTATTGAAAAAAGTTGTTTGCAATTGAATGATATTCCCAGTTATCTAGTTTAGTCTACCAATTTCTAATTTTGATAACTACTTAAAGAGTCGGCTTTAATTTTTAATGGAAATTATCCACAATAAGTTTTGAATATTGAGTTACTGAATTAGCATAAGTTATCTGTCAAAGCAATTACCTCATCTAACAAAATCTTGAATATGAGTCAAAAAACAGTAATGAGAAGATAATGAAATAAAGCCAGGACCCTTAAAAAAATTTCAATTGGTTATTGGTAGACTAAACTGGATATCTGAGAATATCATCCAATTGCAAACAACTTTCTTCGATAACATTTTTCTATATTTTACATATTATTGTATCTTTACTCTATATTAAATTTAAAATATCGGCCGTTTCCCTCTTAGCCGCACGCCACTGGCAATAGCTGATATGCACGTACTCAGTCTAATTGAATTCATCAACTTTTATGAAGAATGGAATTTTCTGAGAAACTATTAATAAAAAAGTTTCCCATACATCATACCAAAAATTCAAAAAAATTCCATAAGGAGTTTGCGGGGATCTTTCATATATAGAAATCTAGAAACTGTTACAAGTCCAAAATCAATCAAACAAGAAAATCTTATTTATCAATTTTTAAAGGAACACCACCAATACTTCTTTTTGACAAGCGATAGTTAATAATTTTCTGTTCTTTAGCTCTTTTTAGAGACATGCAGTAAGGGTATTAGGGTAATAACTGATTTCAAATGTAACATTTAAAATCAGAATTAGAAAATCACAATTCAATTATAAAAACAGAATATAAGGATAATTATGGAAAGTAGGTATAAGTGGCAGTAGAAAAATATACAGTGTGACGCTAAATTATGGAACAAATTCATTATTTCTGAATATAAAGATATATCGAAAAAATCCTCGGACAGGTCGATTTTCTTTTCCGATGGGCCAATTTTTGAACCTCACCCAAAATATATAGTGTTATCCGCATTTGAGGAAAAGCGATTTTGGTGATACTTTTAAATGGGACACCCAGTATATTTGTCCATATTGGGTTAGGGATCGTCATTACAAATCCAGTGATACCAAGTTTGATGGAATTATGTCAAACGGATGCGGAGATATTGGCAAAAAACTTCTCCATATACCCAATGAGTGCGACAGAGACTTTTAACCTTCTGAATCGTGTGGAGTCTCGCAGTCATACTCATTAGACATACGAGGAAGTTTTTTGGCTATATCTCCGCAGCCGTTTGACATAATCCCATCAAACTTGGTATCACTGGATTCGTAATGACGATCCCTAACCATATATGGAAAAATATACTGGGTGTCCAATTTAAAAATATCACCAAAGTCATTTTTACTCAATTGCGGATAACCCTATATATTTTGGGTGGGGTTCAAAAATTGGCCCATCAAAAAAGAAAATCGACCTGTCCGAGGATTTTTCCGAAATATTTTTATATTCAGAAATAATGAATTTGTTCCATAATTTAGCGTTGCACTGTATGGTGTGCCCAAAATAAGGATGAACAGCATGGGGATCTCAGGTTACACAGTAGGTGGAATTTGCAAAAAACGAAATTTGGTGATTTAGAATTCATCTTTTTCTGAAGTAATTTTTTTAGATTGTTGCAGTAAGGATAAGAACTGATTTTAAATGATTTAAATTCAGGGATTAATCCAAAATTTCAAAATAAAAATTTAATTATAATAAAAGAAAGCAAAGATAATTTTTGAAAATGGACATACTGTTACACACAAGGTGCAATTTGAAGGGAAAAAAAAGGAAATTTGGAGATATAGTTTTTAGTTCTTTCTGAAGCTATTTGAAGAGTTTTAAGAAAACTAAAGGTACTTTCTCATTGCCACTCTCTTAGCTCTACAAATTGGAGTTCACACAATCCAAGTACAACTTTCTGTTTCGAAGAAACCATCATCAACTTTGATTACTGGTATTTCGGACTTTTATAAATGGAACAAACAAAAGTACGACCCGTATGACATAGCATTTTTCATTGCAAATGCAACGACGTCAGCACAGTTTTCCCATGTTTTTATTCAGAAAAAAATCTTACAAATTGATCTAACAGAGAGTAAAATGGTAATAATAATCGTGGCTAATGACCATTGCAGTCGATGCCAAATCAACAAAGAAATAATAATAATAATAACCGAAAGACAAGAATTACTGTTAAATATTGTAAATAGTGAGTGCTATAGCAAATATTCAGAGTACCCCCAGTTTGAAGACATAAGTGTGCCCTTCCCACTGTGGAATCTACAACACTATTTAACATTTCAGGGGTACTTCTATTAAATGCTGATCGAACTGAGCGGAGGAAGTGTCCCTCGTTTGAATAACCCATTTTTAATGTAGACTTGAAAAAAGTCCAATGGTGTTAGGTCTGGTTACCTTGCTGGCCATGCAGTATCACTATGAGTGCCAATCCATCTTCTTGGCAATCGCTCATAAAAGTATTGGCGATCAGCTATAGCATCATGAGCTGATGCATCATCTTGTTGAAACCGGCAATTATGCAAACGCCAATGGAAAATTATCCAATGCAGCTTCCAGATCTTGTCGTGAGAGACGAAGGTAGCGTTGACCAGTTAAAGGAGTCTGGTAGATGAATGGACCTTCAACTATTGTGCCAAAAATTCAACTAGTGTAAAGATGAATCAACTTTGTACTGGGCAATTCTGAGGCAAAGGGAAACAATACGGTGATTCTTTGAAATGGGAAAGGGGGCGTGAAATCATGTTCTATATTGGGGATCCAACAAACTGGTAGAATTTGATGCGAATAAAACCCAAGCGTGGCTTTTCTTTACAAAGACCAGTCTAACAATTATTTGGTTTATCAAAATTCAGAGAACAGATGCATTCATGGTCATTTAACAAACAATAAATATGGGCATTATTCAAATATGTCACGTAAGTTTGCTTTTGTTGGAATGAAATCAAGTAATGAAAATAACAAAAAACCTGAGGCTATTACAATAAGGTAAAATTGCGACCACCGTCAGACTAACATCAAGCGAGTTTCTAAGGAAATGGAAATTATATGTTTTGAAAACAATGAAATATCCAAGAGGTAATTTCGAAGGGAAAATGATGAACTCAAGTAGTTCCTATACAATAAAATACTGTAATAATAAAATTAATAAAGCAATAGAAAATTAAGTAGTGAAACTGTTAATGAATGAGATATCTACAAAAAGTTTCTAAGGGATGCGTTTACTTTAGCCAATTAAAAATTTTCAACGTCTTCACTAAAATACAATTCCATAGTGACTTTCAAAATATTCCTCCAGTATTGGCCTAAAAATCAAGTCTGCAACAAGGCCACACTTTGCAAGTAAAATTTAAATAGATGTCGAATTAGATGTTATCGTGCGTTACTTGGAAACAAAAAGCCGTTGAACTTAATGGAGTCACAGATATTTTGAGACATGTTATAAATCCTGTAACAAAGGATTTTGTCAAAAGACTATTCATCGATCAACTGGGTCAACGATTTTTAGTCAGACAAAGGTACTTCGATGGACTATATGGAAAAAAAATTCCATTAAGATTGTTAAACATAGCGCTGAGGTATAGCCCACTGTTGGAACATTTGCAGAGTGTTTAAAAAGTAAATGAAATGGAATTGATTTCTTATCAAGCTTGGATTTGAACAAAAAAACATTTTGTTGTTGCAAAAAGTTGAAGTAGATATTGGTTCAGTGACAGATTACAGAGTCACTTGCATCTTTGGAGTGCTTCAAGGTAGAGTCCTGGACCCACATCTTTTTTTTTAATTATTCTGTCACAGCAAAGTATAATGCTGTCGCTATTAGGCAGTCAGTCTAGTACAGTGAGTTTATTAATCAGAAATTTATAATTTCATTGCTGAATAAATACTAGCGGCTTGTCTGTGGCTGCAAAGTTTCTGCTCACGAAAACTGGATAATCGCTTAGATGGGGTGGGAGGAGCGCCTGGAAAATTTTGGAGAGGGGGGACGGCGAATGAAATAAAAAATCAGGGCACTATGAGCCCAGAAAATTTTGACGAGGGGGTGAGGAAGTAATAAAAATCTTGGAACGAAGCTCTCAAAAAATTTGTGGGGGAGGGGGGAAGATGAGATGAAAAATAAATAATCCGGTTGCGAAGCTCTCAGAAAATTTTGGTGAGGGGGGCGCTGCTGAATAATCAAAAATCAGGCGCAAATCTCCCGGAAAATTTCGTGGCAGGATGTGGGAAGTCGAAAAGTAATGAAAAACCTGTTTTTATACGTACTGTTTTCGACAATTCAAAGGCGTTTATCTCGAGAACAAGAAATGGTGCCATCGTAGAATTCGACAGAAAATTATATACTTCTTCCATACATAATAGTGAAAATTTCAATAATCTGGGGGAAAGTCGTAAAGTAACTAAAATCCAGTTTTTATGCTTTATTCGTCATTTTTAATGCGTATATCAGATCTTAGAACTTAGAATTCGACAGTAGTGTGGAAAATTATAAACTCTCCTCATCTACGATAGCAAAAATTCAATTGATAATGGGAGAAAGTCGAAAAGTAATCAAAAACCCATTTTTCTACAACCACACTCCAAAACATGCTTTTCTGCATAGTTTTACGTTCGCAAACATGATTATTTCTCACAATAATTGAAATTTGACATTAGTGTGCAGCAAAGTGACATTTCTGTGCCACAAAGTGACATTTCTGTACCAAAATTTTTCGGTACATAATTTCTAAGCAAAACAGTTTTCGTGACAGCAAGGTGAAAGTATATTTTGAAAATTCTGCATTTCGAAGGGATATTCGATCAGGCAACTTCAAGAATGAATAGACAAAGTCTATTGGTTTATATAATATGAGGGAAATTGTCGTATAAATTCATAATATTCTGAACAAAAATCATAGACATCACTACTGCTGTCTCAAATACTCACATACACACTATCCATTGCTAGGAAACGGAGCAACATCTATCGAATCATTTGAATGTCAACAAACGTCAAGCATAAAATATTCGTAAAATATTCTTGTCCCGTCATAAAATGGATAGCGACAGATCTGAAATTGAAAATACTCCGCCAGAACTAAGAGAACAAGTTAATTCATTGTCATTGAATTTACTACCTTCAACTTCAAGAGGAAAATATAAGAATGAGTCACTGACATTTCATTCCGTCTTATAGTATAATATTATTTTTAGCAAAAAGGGTGTTGTAGAAAAAGTATAGTGTGTAACACGAGCAGAAATGCAATTTCTCACTCGTTTGAATTGCAGCACTCGCTTGCGCTCGTGCCGCAACTTTTTCAAACTCGTGAGAAATTAGCACTTTTCTGCACTTGTTGCACTATTTTATACTGTTTTTGTCAATTTAAAGGCGTTCATCTTCAGAACTATAAATGGTGCCACCTAAGAATTCGACAATAATATGAAAAAATATATACTCTTATCATCTGAGACAGTGAAAATTTCAATTATCCAGAGGGAAAGTCGTAAAGTAACTGAAATCCAGTTTTTATGCTGTTTTTGTCCTTTTCAAGGCATTTATCTCGAGAACATTAGAACCTTAGAATTCGACAGTCATATGGAAAATTATATACTCTTTCCATCTGATAGTGAAAATTTTAATAAATCGTCGTTTTTAAGGTCGTTTTTAAAAAGATGACAAGCTTGCATTCGGCTTGGTGGCAGGCAGTTTGTACACATTCTCTAATATTTCTTTCGCTTTTGTTTGGTTGTCAATAAATTCCTGTCACTTCAATTTACCAAGTGATTTCATTAGAATTCCTATTTATTGAAATAATTTCACAATGAGCTCCTATTTCAGTAAACTAGAAATATCTTTTTTCATGAAGTGGAAGATAGTGAATGTTGTATCATGTCGAAAACTACACCGACTGAGCAATTTTCTAAAACAACTTGCCAGGTTAGCGTGATGATTTTGTTTGCAGCATGAAGAGTCTAAATAAGCTGTAGGGGTTTTACCAACAATAAAACTCGCAATAAGTAATTTTTATTTCCATAGAAAATAATCATTTCTAAATATTTTATATTTATTTCTTTTTCCTTCTTAAATTCAACGGTCCCGATTTTAAATGTTTGTATGGGAAAATATTTAATCCGATAAAATATTTTCAGGACTTGGAATTCCATAGTTGGATTTCTGGTAATCGGATTACCTACGATGCAAAATCTTGCCATCAGCCAGCAAATAGTTTTATGACGACGCTTTCGTTAGCCGAAGAATTTGGAAATTTGGAATGACGTCGGCTGGGTTTTTCTTTACTTCTGACCTGCAATGAAAAGATGGAGTTCAAAATATGAGAAAAGATAATTATTTGGCCTTCAGTTTTCAAGCCGCGATGTTCTCCGTTTTTCGAGCTCCTCGATCTGGTCGAGCTTGTTGAGAGTCATTCTTTAGCAACCGTATATACGTTTGATTGTTAAGTGTTTTTTATTATGTAACATGTGTAAATATAAGGTTATGGTTACCTATTAGATGCTGTCTCCGTTTTTTATTACAACAACTCACCCGTCACCCCGGGACTCCGATATTGGTGACTCCGACGTGATTTAGTGCTTTACGAGGACAGTGACGCAAGGGAGTTTTTTTTTTCAATCTCTCACGGACAGAACCACCGAAATGACACCCCAACAAGAACCAGTGTCCGCGGTGTCCAGTGCTTCTCCAACAGACAGTCCTACTGCAGCAAACCGTACCAGTCCAAGTTCAATCCCGGGCTACCTCACAACAACAGAGTTAAGTGTTCATTGCATCACAGAACCTTGAGTGTGGATACCGGAGCACCTTTTCCAGCTGAGCAGCCTCAGACAACTGCTCAGCAGCTTCCTGTAGTACAAGTCCAAGCTGCAGTTCCAGCGTAGCAACTTGAAGTACAAGCAAGTCACCTTCTCAATTTTCAACCAACCACTCCAACTCAACCTTACAGAATAAGATTATGAAATGTATTTTCAAATTACCCTTCTTGGAACCTACGCCAGTATTATACAAACCAAGAAATCTTCTAGATGTTGAATCATTATTCAGAATGAAAATTTGCACGTTTATTCACAATAAAAAATAAGAAAAAACATTCCAATCTCTCCTATGTTGTTGCTTCTGATGGTCATAGTCATCTAACCAGGCAATCTGACAACCTAAATACTATCCAAATTAAAACTCAATTTGGCAAAAAATCATTATATTATCGCGGTATTTTATCTTATAACAGCATGCCGAAACGAATAAGGTCTAATAATTACCTCACAAAATTCAAAAAGAAATCAAAAAAAAATTATCATTTCTACTGAAGATGAAGTATTATAATGTCTCTGACCAATTTCTGCTCAATACTGATTTAACTATTATGTTTATATATCAGGATGGATTTATCGAGGGGCAATATATAAAAATATAAATAGAAAAATTATTGGGTATAACTAAAGTGACCATACGTCCCGCTTTGGGCGGGACAGTCCCGCTTTCAGGCTGTTTGTCCCGCTGTCCCCAGCGAGAGATAAAAGGTCCCGCTTTCGCAAACAGATCAAACTATAATCAATAATTAATACCTGCCTATTCAAAACGCGCCGAAGTCGAGCTGAGCGACAGAACGATTTATTGTTAATTCGATAATGTAACATTGCAAAAATGTCTAAACGCAAATGTACATTCAATATTACTTTGCAAAACAAGTATCCATTTATAAAACAAAGGAGTGGTTTAGCAGATGTTACATGTGAGAAGTGCCGTACTGATTTTAGTGTTGGACATGGTGGTGCCAGCGATATTGAGAAACATTTAAAAACGCAAAAACACAGGCTTTCCGATCAAGCTGCCCCTTCAAGCTCGTCAATGCTTGCTTTTTTTAAAAGAACCGATGCGCCAACTTTCAAAGATTTGGATATAGCTGCAGCGGAGGGTACGTGGACGTATCACACGGTGCAAGAAAATCAATAGCTTTCGCTCAAATGACTGCGCTTCTAATTCAATTCAAACTTGTTTTGAGCAAAACTTTAGATGTGCTCGTACAATATATATTGTTGTAAATATACTGGCACCTATGGCGAGTGATGAATTAAAAGAGCATCTTGGCGCAGCCCACTGCATTACTTTATCAACTGATGCTTCAAACCATGGCTCAATAAAATTATTCCCTGTTTTGGTACGTTACTTTTTACCATACGAAGGCGTGAAGGTTGAGATTTTGGAGTTTCGAGAGCAGCCAGGTGAAACATCCGATATAATTGTTGATTACTTAAAGGAAGTATTATGTTGCAATGATTTGAGTAAGAAAATTGTGGCATTTTGCGCGGACAATGCGAATACAAATTTTGGAGGGAAAAATAGAAATGGATGTAACAATGTTTATACGAAATTGAACCTAGCCCTGGGAAGACAGCTTATTGGCATTGGGTGTGGAGTCCATATAGTTCACAACGCGATCAAAACAGCCGCAGACTGTCTCCCAATTGATTGCAAATGCATCATTGTGAAAATTCATCATTGTGAAAATTCATTCATTTTTCTACATCTACAATGTTCTGCGATTCCACTGGCACAGAGTATCACAAAATGTTGGGCTACAGTAAAACAAGGTGGCTTACGTTGATGCCGGCACTTGAGAGAGTTTTGAAAATGTTCCTGCAATTGAAAAGCTATTTTTTGAGCATCAATAAATGCCCAAACATTTTAAAATCATTTTTCGAAGATCCTACCTCTGTTATTTTTTTGCACACACAGGCAGCGACATTTCACCAAGTCGTGTTGAAAATCGAGGGACAAAACGTTTCTGCAGTAGAGTCTGTCCAGGAAATTGATAAACTTCGAGAAAACTTGGCACTTAAGGAGACTCAATGTTCCTTCCTCACATTGTCCTTAATCTACTGGTTAAATTACAAGACACTAACGCTGCTGTAGATCAGCAGAATGTTAAAACTGCGGCGGATGAACTTCTATAAGACAAGTAAAGAATACTTGAAGCAGTGGTGTCAGTTCACTGCAGAACTAGAAGTATTTAAATGGGCAAATTTGACAAAAGTACTTGCTTGGGAAGAAGTACAGAATGTGATGGATTTACTGATTACGCAAGGATTTATTACCAGCAGCCAAGATAAAAAAGTGTTTGACGAATTTTCACTTATTTCCAAGTACGTCACAGACGAAAAAATCACGAACTGGAATGCTAAGAATATTGCTATTGAAGACCGTTGGGTGGAGTTGTTCAAACATTTTCGTGCTAACAATCTCAACTGTTCAAACTTTCATATAATTATTGAGTACGTTTTATGTCTGCCTGGAAGTTCCGCACCTGTCGTACGAGTTTTTTCTCTAATGAATAAAATATGGACAAGTGAAAAAACACAGTTAGGTGTCGCAGTTTTGAAAGCCAATTTGCTTACTAAAACCAACATCAATAAATCTTGTAATGAGCTCTATGTATACTTAAAAACTAGACCTGACATTTTGAAAATGATTTGCTCATCAGAAAAATATAAAACTGCCTAGATGTTAGATTACCGTATTCAATAAATTTAACATACTTGTTATTATCATGTTTTATTTAATAATAATAATGCTTGTTATCAGTATCTAGAGTGTTATCTTGTCTTCATTTAAAAAAAATAACAAAACTTTTTTTCTATGAAATTCCCGCAGGCGTCCCGCTTTGGCAAAAAAATTAAATGGTCACATTAGGTATAACCCTCAAATTGTTGTGCAACCGTAGACACGTGTTTCGAGCTTAAATTTAAATTTTTATATATTGCCCCTCGATAAATCCATACTGATTTATATTTTCCTGGGTAGGATTGTCACGCTGGTAGCTATAGCTGCCTCCGTGGCGACGTTAGTTGTTGCCTTGAAATCTCAAGGTCTCCTAACCGAAGCCACAAATGTATGGTTGGCTTCCCGTTGTTGACTTCCTTTGTTTCAAATTTTACATCCAAGTGTTATACATCTTCGCACTTGATTTTACCGTACTGATGAGAGCTTAAGCTTGAAACACGTGTCTACGGTTGCACAACAATTTGAGGGCTATACCCAATTATTTTTTCTATTTATAATTATATTCATATTTAATCTACTATAACCAATATTGTTGTTATTTTTTTTTGTTTCATTTGTATATTTATATTCGTTGTCCCTGTATAAGCATTTAATGTTTCTTCAAAATTGAATTTTAACCCGTTTTTATATTTGATTAAATGCTGTCCACTTAAGTGCACACCAGGATCGAAAGGGCTAGGACGAAAACTTGGCTGATTTCCATTCGAATCTCTGTCGATCAGACACATCGCTGTCCTGAGCGAGATCACCCGTACCGTTCCCTTTAAATCATATGTTCGTGGCAGCGGCAGCAACAGGTTCGAAGAGTCGATGACGCATTCCACATGTGTCGAGAGACGACGACATCTTGACTGTCGATGCCGACTCAGCTGAAGTTATTCGGTTTCTCGTCGTCTGCCATCCTTGCAACTCTCGTGTGAACGGAAATCCACTGAGGACGAGCGAATTGTGGTATTTTTAGTCGCGAAAAGAGTTTTGCCCGCCCCCCCGGCCGCCAGAGGGGGCCGAGGGGGCGAACGAACTCGCGGACGGTTGACTGAGCTGTTGTCGTTTGGCGATAACGAGACGTATTTTGTTTCCTATTCTGAATCGTTGCAGTTTCGGTTGGGTTCATGTAGGCCAGTCGGTTGCGAAAAACAGCTGACTGGCTTTTCACACACGATATAGGTGATGATAGTTGTGTACGGTGTTCGCTGAAAAGTCGGCACAAATTTTTTTATCAAAATTTTGACGATTTCGTAAAACGCTTTTTGTGTATTTAGAGCGCAAAGTGATTGATTTCCGCTCGACAAAGAGACAAGACGAGAGAGAGAGATCTTTGGAAAGGGACAGTGGCACTTTGAGTTCGAAATACACACATGATTTTTTCTACAAACGCTCTTAGACATAAAAACGATAAACACTTCATTCAACATAGGCACATAATAATACCTATTCGAAAATTAACAATCAGTAGTAATCCCAAATGTATAAGCTAACAACTCTAACAAAAGTAAAAAAGGGAAAAAACTAGCTTAAAAAAAATCCCGAATGCCGAGATCGAACCCAAGCCTTCACTTTACTAAGCAGCGTCACTAACCTCAGCACCACCACAGTTCCTTTAGAGTGCTTTGAATTTATTGTTTAAAGTTTCCATCATTCAAGAATAATAATAATAATAATAATAATAATGTTTATTTACGTAAATGCAGGGACAAAGTTACAATGGTGTAAATAAAATTGTAAATAAATAAACAGAGTATCACAGAAGCAAAGAATGCTTCTTAGTGATTTATGTAAATAATATGACTACATAAATAAATATAAAATTAGTAATAGTTAAATAAATTTAAAATAATGAAAGTGACTTATAAGAGTTGGGAAAACTGTTTTCTCTCATTTTCATATATGTATATTTTTATTTTCCTTTTAAAATTGATTATATTGGAACATTTTTTTTTATTTCTTCAGGCAACGTAGTTATTATAATTATTTATTGAGATATAAGAATAAGCTCTTTGTGTTATCGATTTTGTAACATGTGGGAGAATGTGCTTATTTCGATTGCGTGTGTTTGTAGTTAGGTTAGGTTAGGTTAGGTTTTGAACGTGAGTGGGCCCGTATCAGGCCCTCCTCTGCGGCCAATGGCCTATTGTGGCTCACCCTATGGTTATATTTCTCCCAGTATATCCAATCTCTTGACGAAATTGAGGAATGCATTGGGAGAACAATTTACCAGGTTTTCTGGCCTTACTGTCGTATCGCCAAATATTGAGAATCTGGTTCTGGCCGCTGCAGGGCATGTACACAGAATGTGTTCAGCCGTTTCATCATCCTCCATGCATAGCCGGCACTCTGCATCTTGTGCAAGTCCGATTTTATGCATGTGATGTTTGAGTTTGCAGTGGCCAGTAAGCAAACCTACTATAACTCTGAGATACGCTCTGCTGAGTTCTAGCAGTTTGTCAGAGTCCTGTTTTTTCCTTGTACAAGCAATAAATGCTTTGGAATGGGCTAGGCCCGGTAGACTACGCCAGTACTCGAGTCTTTTATTGTCTGCCCAAGCTGTTATGACATTCTTGGCAGTGCTATATGCTAAACCGATTACCGGTTCTGGTCCAGTGAACGTTGTTTCGGCCCCCCCTTTTGCTAGGGCGTCCGCTATTTCGTTTCCTTCTAGGCCTGTGTGACCTGGTATCCAGACTAGGGTAACGTTGTTGCGTTGCGCCAGTCGGTTTAAGGTGTCTCTGCAGTTCCATACTGCCCTAGATTTAAAGCAGTTGGATTCAAGCGCTTTAAGTGCTGCTTGACTATCTGAAAATATTTTTATTGTTTTTCGTGTGTGGAGCCGATTTTCCAGCTCCCTGGCACACATTTCAATGGCATATACCTCTGCCTGAAATATCGTAGCTAGTTTGCCCATACTGAACGAGCGTTTCACTACTGGGTTCATCCCATATATTCCGGCTCCGACGCCTTCCTGAGTTTTGGAACCATCGGTGAACCAACGTTCATTTGCCCTACATAGGTTGGTTTCATTCCGGACCCAGTCTTCTCTTTCGGGAAAGACCACAGTGTAGGACGTGTGAAGGTTGATGGTTTTAGGCATGATGTCTGAGGGCATTCCTAGAATGTTGTGAGCTATTATGCCCTCCAGCATTCCGCTGCCTCTCATGACACTTGCCTGCGGTAGACTAATGGCCGCTTGATAAAGTCTGTATGTTGCCCATCTTGCCTCTCTCTCCAGAACTATGTGGAGAGGAAGTAATCCAAGGAGGACTTCCATTGCTGCCGTTGGCGTGGAGCGAATGCTTCCAGTAATCGCCAGGCACGCTTGTCTCTGTAGTCCGTTAAGTTTAGCAATGGCCATTTTTTTATGTCCCTTGCTCCACCAGACTATAGAGCCATACGTTATCATTGGACGTATGACGGTCACGTACAACCAGTATACGTGTTTTGGTGACATGCCCCATGTTTTGCCACATATTCTGCGGTATGTCCATAATGAAAGGCTAGCCTTCCGGATAGTCTTTTCCAGGTGCGAGTTCCAATTAAGTTTTTTATCCAGGGTTATTCCTAGATATTTTGCTTCACTCGCAAAAGGAATTGTTACACCATTGATGGAAGGAGGTATTAAATGTTCCAGCTTCCTTTTCCTGGTGAATGGTACTATGACCATTTTGTGGGGGTTAATGGACATTTCCTCCCTCTCACACCATTTATATATGGTATCCAATATATCCTGAAGGACGTAGGAGATCGTCTCTTCGGATTTATCGTTTATTACTAGGACCAGATCGTCAGCATATGCTTGCAGATCAACCTCCCACAGCGAGAGAATGGCCAGCAGATCATCCACCAGCAGTGACCATAACAGTGGGGAGAGGACCCCCCCCTGGGGACAGCCCCAGGCTGGCTTGAAGCTGACACATTCCCCCTGTAGAGAGGTCGTTATAGTTCTGTTGTGAAGCATAGTTCTTATCCAGTCACATAGTATCGGTTCAATCCCTCTAGAGACAGTGGCCTCATATAGGGAGTGAGGTAGTGCATTGTTAAATGCTCCTTCTATGTCCAGGAATGCAGCGACTGCTATTTCCTGGCGTTCCAGGGCGTGGCTTATTCCTGAGACAAGGTTATTGAGGGCAAGTTCTGTTGATTTGCCAGCCTGGTAGGCATACTGGTGAACATTGAGGGGGTGCTTTGTTAGTGCCCCACACCTTATGTGCCCATCCAGTATTTTCTCCATGCTTTTCAACAGAAAGGATGTCAGACTAATGGGTCTGAGCGATTTTGGGTGTGGGTCATTCCGACCCACCTTAGGAATATAGATCACCCTAGTCGCGGTCCAGTTAGACGGAATATGGTTCCATGCTAAACTGGCTCTAAAGAGTCTTATAATGATAGGTATGATATGTTCCAGTCCGATTTGTAACAGAACTGGAGCTATGCCATCCTCTCCTGGTGATTTGTATGAGTGGAATGAGTTAACCGCCCATCTTATCGCCTGTGGTGTAATTATTTTGTTGGCAACCACCCAGTCATCTCTGTGAGGTCGTTTTATCCGGCCTATATTTGTGACTAGAGGTTGATTGTCCAGAATCAGGCTGCCTGGGAAGTGGTTATTAGCTAATAGCTCTAGTGTTTCTTTCCTGGAGGCCGTAAAGGAGCCGTCTGGACGCTTTAACAGGTGTCGTTACCTGATACTGGTGTTTGTAGTACTCATGATTAGAAATCTCAGTTTTAGTTTTATTTTTCTGGGAGTGGTATCTCGTATTAACACAAAGGTAGAATAATTGCTTTATATCCATAACTTTTAGTTCTTTGTAGAGGCTGTCGGAATTATATATGGGGTTGTTTTGCAGAATTAGTTTCAAAAATCGTCTTTGTAATAATTCTAATCGGTTGAGATGTGTTTTGAGCGTACCCCCCAAGCTGAAATACCATAGCGGATATGGCTTTCTACGAGTGAGAAGTATATTATTCTCATTTCTGGGATAGGTAGGTACTTGTTCAAGTATTAAAATTTATTTTAAGATGGTTTGGAGTTTTCTGGTAACATATTTGATATGGTAGTCCCATTTAAGGTGTGTGTCTAGATATACGAGTATATATTGAAAAATTCTTAGCCTACTTTAGAACCAAACAAAATTTCAATGTCAAAATATTTTATTACTCAACATATTCTCCTCTTAATTGGATACATTTATTACAGCGAACCTGCAACGTCTCTAGACCTTTCAAAAAAAAATGTTTCTTCTTGCTCTGCAAACCAGACCTCCACAGCTTTCATTACCTCGTCGTTGGAAGAAAATTTACGACCTTTCAAACTTTTTTTCAGTTGAGGTAAGAGATGATAGTCGGATGGAGCCAAATCTGGTGAATGAGGGGGGTGTTCTAGTAATTCAAACCCTAAAGCACGAATTTTTTTCATGGCAACATGAGATTTGTTTGCGAGGGCGTTGTCCTGCAAAAACAAAACACCTTTGGATAGCTTTCCGCGTCTTTTCTCTTAAATTTTTTCCCGTAGAGTGGTCAGTAATGTCGAATAGTAATCTCCAGTTATTGTTCTACCCCTATCCAAAAAATCAATCATGATTACTCCATTGCAATCCCAAAAAACTGAAGCAAGAACTTTTCCAGCAAATGTTTGGAGACGAAACTTCTTAGGTCTTGAAGAACCTCCGGTCGCCATTCCATCGATTGTTGCTTTGTTTCTGGATCGTATAAATCTACCCAAGTCTTATCCCTAGTAACAAATCGGTTTAAGAAGTCTACATCGTTTTCAAATCGAGCACAGATCGAACGCGATGCTACTACCCTTGCACGCTTTTGGTCAACATTCAAACATTTGGGGATCCATTTTGCAGCAATTTTTCTCATGTCCAAATTGACTTGAATGATCAACGCGTTCGTATGAAATATTCAGTGCTTCAGATATCCGTTTTAGCCCAATTCGACAGTCTGTTAAAATCATGTCATGAACTGCATCGATAATTTCGGGGACTGACACAGAAACTGACCTTCCCGATCGGTCATCATCTTCAATGGAAAATTTACCTCTTTTGAAGCTTGCAGTCCAATTTTTCACGGTCGCATACGAAGGACATTGATCACCAAGGGTATTAAGCATATCTTCGTAAATCTGCTTACCTCTTACCCCTTTTAAATACAGGTACTTGATAATGGCTTGATACTCCTATTTTTCGATTTTCACAATTTCGGTGGACCTGGTTTTTCTTTTAATTTACTGCGTAACTCTGGTTTACTTTTTTGACGTCACTTCTGACTGACACTTCTAATAAGTTATTGTTCGTTGCTATGGTAACGCAATATTTTGTTTATGCAGGGAACTGGTCTAGGCTAACTAAATATCAATACATCCTCGTATGTCTTGCATATAACACAGTAGATCCAACCCTGCTGCATTCGAAGGTAATGAAGCTGCGATAGTGCAATAATAATAATTGTTTTCCGCCTACCATGTCAGTTTAATGTTCTTCAATATAAATGAAATCGATCATTAATGAACCCTATTAATGAACGAGTTGTTATTAATGGTGATTTCGAGAAATCTTCCATTAATGACCCATATTAATAGTCGATTTGTTATTAATGGTCGATTTCCCTGAGAGCATGATTGTTGCATAGGCAACCAAATATAAACGAATTCAGATGTTATGGACGCTAAAATGGATATTGACGATGAATTTATGTTGCCAGATGTTTCGGTAACTGATAAAGTAGCATCTTCAACTTTGTCAGAAGAAAATAGAATTCCTTTATGTCAACAAGAGTGCGGTAGACGGAAAAAATTAATATCAATATATTTAGGAAGAGAAGAGTAATTTTCCTAACAAGTGCGGAAAGTGATGCTTTCCCGCACGCGACTGCCGTTAACCCGAACGACGCGGAGCGGAGTTTGGGTAAGCAGTCGAGTGCGGGAAAGACACTTTCCGCATGAGTTAGGAACAATAGTTTTCCTACAAGCGTACAAGCGTAGGAAACAAATTCATTTTTTCAAATATTTATTCATGAAAATGGAAACAACTAACAAGAGTAACATTTTCTATCCACTAATTATTCGTAATATTTATTGTAAATGTACAATTTGATGCATTATGTAAATTTATAGCGGAAGCCAGCATATTTTTTGAAGATTGCTGATTTCCTGAAGAAGAAGGTAACTCCGGCAATACATTATCGAAAGAAATCGAATGTGCAGGCACAGGCATCAAATCGTCGCCGATCGATATAGACGTGGATGGTTCTAAAATGCACCCGGAAGACGATGTGGTGTTCAAATTGAGAATTTTGTTGGACATTTCTTTTTTTCGATTGGTGGAGTCTTCTAAATACCCCTCTGCAACTGAAGTCGATTTCCATCCTCCTAGGCGTTTGATATTAGTTATACCCACACTACAGTCAGCAAGTAAAGTGGCTGAGGAACGCCTGAAGCTGTGACCAGTGTAAAGCTCTGGATTTTGAAGGCGCAGATATACTGCTATTTCGGAGGGTATCTTTTCTTATGTTATTGATTCCTACACATTGCACAGTACATTTTCCACTTTTGTAATACAAGAATAAACGACGGTGAGGAGTCTCTTTTGGACGTAAATGTACAGAATTTCTGTATACGTTCAAAAAATAACCATCATTTGCTTCTTCAGATATCACGAAGGATCTACAGGAATGATTTTTGGAATCCATGAAATTAACAATTATCAGGTTTTCTTTGTCGTCTATGTCGTCAATGGTGAGTTTTGTCAGATCTTCTCGTCTGCAAGCACCAGCTAATCCAAAAATTGCTACTAACTTAATCATGAGGTATATGTCATCGGGTGCTTCAGTCATAAATTTTGAAACGTCTTCTTGAGTGAAGATTTTGGCTTTTTTCGGTCGAAAACCGACATTCTGCCTTTTAATGAATGCAATTATTTTGTAAAATTTGCTAATATCCAAATTTTGCTTTACTTTGAATACACTATTCAACATTGAATATCTTGCCCATAAAGTGTTCGGCTTCCATGTTTTGACATTTCTAGAAAATAAGCCAAGAATACTTCTTCTTTATTTGGTGTTTTCACTTTCTTATTGTTGCACCATTCAATAAAACTCGTGTATTGATTATCATACCTTTGTTTAGATTTCGTTGACAATAACTCTAAGTTCGCATCTGTAGCTGCTTGCACGATTTCTTGTGGAAGTTCTTCATCAGATGAATAATCCATTGTGGCAATTTCACTGAATCGAAAATTTTATATAAGTAACGCTTTGTCTGTCACTCTGACAATTACAAACAAATTTGTGTATTGATCGGCATGACAACATCAATTGTTACCTACTCGTTATCAGATCAATCAAAGCCTATATATAGGGTGATTTTCATAACGATACATTTTTATTTATCAATATTTGTTCATTTTTTCAATAAATAGTGCAAAATGATGGATGATTTTGAACAAACCCACTTAGTACTGCAACAAAAAAGCTTGAACTTTCATATTTTGTCACCCACCACTTATATTTTACGAGGATATCATATAAATGTTTTCCCGCACTAGTGTGGGAAAAAATTTCCCGCACTAGTATGGGAAAACTTGATGCATTAACTACTGTCCAGCTCTTTTTCATTTTATTTCTAGATTAGTCCACAGTATTTTTGTTGTACCTCTCTTTGGCACATTTGTGTATTTTTATATAATTTCAATTATTCATTACTTAAATGTCTTCAATTTGATCATAATTTCAAGCAAATAATAAAAAAGAAGTTCTAGCTATTAAATGGTTTGGTATAGAGGATGTTTCACAGTAATAAAAAAATATTTTTTTCGTTATTCGTTGATGTTTTCAAGTAAAGAAATTTCATCTACAAGCAGTATTGACAAGAAACTTGGGGACCCATTCTTGACGGTAGTAGAATAGAACAAGTGAGAGAAAGTGGGCGTGGTTCTACTGAAATCACAGAATAGTATATTCTGTAACAAGGTTCGAATGAAAATTCGATGCGAGTGGAAAGTTCCGAGCGCGAGCCGAAGGCGAGCGTGAGGAATCATGAGCATCACGAATTATCATTCTAACCGAGTAGCAGACTATACTTTCTTCACGATCAAAGATAGGAAACGTGACAGCAATAATTTTGACACTTACTCAAATTTTGCCACTACGATGACAATCAACTGCGTCCAGTCTAATGTTATTATTGCTAACCAGTGTGAGAATATTATTCTATCACAAGAGAGAGAATGTAAATAAATTTAAATTGCATGGGGACAGAGGTGTTGCAGAATATTTCTTCAATCTCAAGAGAGAGAATTCCAGCATTCTGTAATAAAATTTGATTTCAGAATTGGCAAATTCTGTGATGATCGTGGAGAAACCGTTCTACCGTTCTATTGAATACTGATAGAACCTTGATCCCTCAATCGAATCAAATCGTTCTCTTTATATTTTACTAGGAAGTGATTGGGGAATGTCATATTCGAATGTTTAACCAATAAATTGGATAGTTTTGAATCAAAATATTGATACTTGTCATCATGGATTTGAATCAAATATTACTGTGGAAACAATATAGTCGAAAAGAAATCCTTTCAACACGTTATCGGATGATGAGTTTATGAAACTTTTGCGGGTGAATGGAAATATGTTTCAAGAATAGAAGAAACAAGACGAAGATCAAGTCCACCCCAGTCTAAAAAAACGAATGATAAAATAACAAACCATTTTGAAAATCCTCAGGTTCCGGACAGTACTGCCCAGTAAATATAGACTCTCTTTCCCCGTATAGTTTCTATAGAGAGGTAGAAAAAGACCACATCTACTAGGCATCATTGTTCAGGAATATCGGAACCTGAACAATAAGTTATGACCTTTCTCCATTGCTGTCACTCTTCAGCTCGTCCTCCTGCAATGCTATTCAAAAGAGTTCAAAGAGCCTTTATTTTCTCCCTTGTGTACTTTTATCATCTTGATTAGACCATCAGTTCATTCTGTTTCGCTGTTATTGAATTGCTTTTCAATTTCTTTGTTGTATTTTCTTCCTCCATAAGACGTGGCAATAAAAATGAACAAGAACTTGAAACGAAAATGTTAGAACTTTGTCCATGAAAGTTTGACGTTACCGGATCTATTAGTCTGTCAAGATTTCTTCCATTTTGATTGGACAAGATGATAGACAACACTGTTGCTTGGGTTCCCACGATTTTTCTCCCTCACTAGAGTTCAAGAATATCGGTTTTAGTCAGCAGTAGAAGCAAATCAGGGAGCAATCCTCAGGGAGTGTTTTATTCTATCGCTGTCAAGAATAGAGGCCAAGGGCTAGACAAATTATTAGACTTCAACTTGTGAAATATCTCGTATGTTCAGAAGCCAACTAAGGTATTGCATTTCATTTCAATATTCATTCCACATAACAAATGAGTCGTGTAACTTTTCGCGCCGTTATATAAGTTTTATCTTACACCCACTAAAATCACTTTCAGCTGTTCCTACTGTGTTAACGAACATTTTAAATGTACATTTGTGGGGAGTCCGGCGATAGTGATAATATTCATGACATCAGCGGTTTACGTGATTTCTGTGTATTCAACAGCCGGCCGATCGTACAGACTATCGGAAATATTTTCATTCAAATAGGCGCCAGTTTCCGTTAGCGATTTACTAGAAGAATTGCATAAAAGTGCACATACACTGTGCATGCAGTCGTTAATAAAATTACGCTTTTCCCCGGTTTTCTGACGTACAACATTTTTGTGGTTTCCGTACACGCAGAAAAATGTATTTATAGATTTCAATGTCGGGGAAAAGCTAATACTGAGCAGAGGGATTTAATTAATAAAAATTTCCCCCTTTAAATTTTTTGTGTTTTGGTAGTAGATTTTTCAATGACTGATCCAGTAACTTTACATGCGGTTTTTCCCGAAAATCAAGATCAAAAATCAAATGAAGAGAGCTACAAATATATCATGAATGAATCAGTGGCGCATTTACAAAACTCATATGGAGGTGGTGATAGATGTAGGTATAAAAAATGAGTTTTATTTATAAACCCCTGCCCCCCCGTAAATACGCCACTCACTGGAATGATTACAAATAATTAATTTATTGGCTGTTGGCTATGATGGCAGAGTGGTCGCTTGTGGGTTCAAATCTCAGCCTATCACCGGTCTCAGATTTTTCTTGCTCGCCCAAGCTTTCTGGAACTTCTGAGAGCATGGACTCTCTGAAAACATGGATGATTTGTTTAAAAATTTAATAAAAATAAGCAAACTAAAGAAATGAATAATTTTGACAACTTCGAAATACCCTCTACTATAAACTGAAAGAATAGTTAACCTTGAAAATTGGTCTGTATTCTTTAATATAAATTTTTTAAATGATTCAATAGATATATTCATTGATGAATTATTGAGATACGTGAATAGCACTCAAATGGAAACAAAAATTGAAAAGAAAATAATGCCTGGGTGAAAGCATTGAAAAGACATGCGTGACAAAATGAATAGCTCTTTGTGTCCTCATCTCCATAGGTGCTTTTGGCAATAGGTAGCGCCTCTTGGGGAGGAGGGAGTCAGAATGACAGCAGAATAAGGTTTTCCCCAATAGATCTGGGAGGTATATTTGATCAAAAACGTACACTAGCGACAAGCTGGACATGCCGCAGAGTCTTTGGTAGAAATGGTGTCTGAAACCAAAAATAATCTACTGATCGTAGCAAATGATCATTAAACACATCCTCACATATGCTTATATGCTTCACTAATATGGTGACCAGATATGCATCAAACTTCGGCAAAACTTAAGCTGCAGAAAGTGCAGCGCTAACTTGTCTGAGAATCACAGGAGCAATATTTACGTGCCACTACAGCATTATAACGACAAAAACAGCAATCAGCGCCTTTAGACTGAGCCAGACCGGAATCTTTAAACAAGGAAATCTGATCTAGACATACTCGCTCCTTGAACTGTATTTTCTCTCCTGCTCAGTCAGCGATCGGAATGAATACGCTATTACCTTTTCCCCATCTTCAAAGTTTTGACTCAACACTGCACCTACTCCATAAGCAGACGCATCTGTGTGGACATAAAATGTATGACTGAAATTTGGGCACGTAAAATTCGATGCGCTTAGCAAACGCTCCTTTGAGTGACGAAATGAGGACTCACACCTATCGATCCAGAAAAATTCAACATGTTTCTTGGTAAGATTACACAATTGAGGAAAATTGAGGTACAAACCTTCTAAACCATGATGCTGTGCCAATGAGCTGCCTCATCTGCTTGGCTGTAGTTGGGAAACGAATATTCAAAATAGCTTCTTCAAAGTTATCTATCGAATAGACAAATCTTTTAAGAATAGAGTATCCCAGCGTAATAAACTGGGATCTTCCAAATTTCTATGACATATTCCTCCTATCAATCAAAGAAGATATAACTTTTTCTGATTTATATAATGAGCTGGCACTATATCAAATTGGTTTTGGCTATTTCTTTGGGCAAGATTGTTTTAAATTCGATATCAGCGAATTGGATATAATAATGAACAATGACTATTATTTTATAGAACCTCTAAAAAACATTAAATACTTATAAGCTTCACTTCATTCATTGACACATGAAATGGGATATCCACCTGATATAAGAAGTGAAAACGTTAGGAAGAAAACATGTTTTGAAAGCTCAAGGTCAACTTATTTTTCAATCAAATGCGATGGCTTGGGTTAGGGAATACTTTCGAAAATATTTTTTTCAAATAGGCGCCAATTTTCGTTGGCAATTTCCTAGAAGACTAAATGTACAAATACACTGTGCATGCAGTCGGTAATAAAATTACGCTTTTTTCCGGTTTTCTGACGTCCAACATTTTTGTGGTTTCCTTACATGAAGAAAAATGTATTTTTCAATTTCAATGTCAGGAAAAATCTAATACTGAACAGAGGGATTTTATTATTAAAAATGTCTCCCTTAAATTTTTGTTAGTAGATTTATCAATGACTGATCACAATCCAGTAACTTTACATGCGGTTTTTCCCGAAAATCAAAATCAAATGAATAGGGCTACAAACAGATTATTTATTTACAAAACTCATATGGGGGGGGGGCGATAGATGTAGGTATAAAAAAATGAATTTTATTCATAAACAGTGAAGTCAATGCGATACAGGAACGAATATTTGTGACGCTAATGGGGGCAGCCCCCTCACCGTAAATACGCCACTGGAATGAATATAAATAATTAATTTATTGGCTGGTGGCTATGATAGCAGAGTGGTCGCTCGTGAGTTCAAATCCCAGCTCTTCCACCGGTGTCAGATTATCCCTGCTCGCACAAGCTTTCAGGAACTTCTGAGAGCATGGACTCTCTGAAAACACAGGGGAGACAGTTAAAATAACAGCAAAACAAGGTGGTCTCCAATAGATCTGGGAGTCATAACTGATCAAAAACTGACCCTAGCGGCAAGCTGGACATGCCGCAGAATCACAGAGTGACAATCTGTACTGATTACAAAATTGCATCCTTCCAAATAACACCGGAGGTTTTCCACCACCCATATGACAGTTAGACATTCTTGCTCCATGGCACTGTATTTTCTCTCCTGCGCAGTCAGCAATCGAAACACTTGCGCAATCAGCAATCAAAACAAATACGCCATTACCTTCTCCCGATCTTCAAAGTTCTGACTCAAGACGGCTCCGACTCCATAAGCAAAGGCATCCGTTTGGACATAGAATATTTTAGTGAAATCTGGACACGTACGAATCCGTTGTTTATTATCGCTTTTAATGGGAAAATCTAACATTTTTTTTGATATTACAACCATTGCAAGTACAAATCATAGAAATTTTGGGCAAACATTACAGACCGAAAATAAAAATGACATTCACAGTTGTACAAAAAATGTTGTTTGTATTGCGAGTATAAAATTCGTGTTTCCATGGCACTTTCGAGAGAATTACCACCCTCATGTGCCATTAAAAAAACACTCACTTTACGCACTCAATACAAAAGTAATTATTTTCCTTTGACCTGTCTTGCACTCCTCGCTCACGATGCCCTTATGTATATTTATTATTTATTATTCATTCTCCAGGTTCAAAACCATTATCAAGTATTATTTATTATCCAAATATTCCAAAAAAATATTCATATCCTCATTTTCTGATCTGTAGCAGTCGAAAAGCGATTTTTTACGATTTTTTATATTCATACTTCAAGAGAATATTGAGAACGTTGTTTGAGAAACACTGTTTATAAAATTAAAATTTCAATATATTCATGTATTTTATTTATATTCTTATTCTTAAATCAATATGTGTTGTTTTAACATATTTTACGTAATAACTTGAATATTTTCTCAGCATATACAGGGTGTTTCATAATAAATGCGCAGGACTTCAGGATGTGATAGCTCGTCCAAAAATATGAAAAAAAGTTTCTATTAACTTACCCTCTAAAATGCACCATTTTCGAGATACATGGTGTTGAAATTTTAAAAAAATTATCGTTTATTGCGAATATCTCTGGAACCGTTTATCGCACAGAATCAGATTTCGTAGGCATTTTCTACTCATAATAAGCTATGTTTTGTGCGAATTTTTTATTATTTCAAATTCATAATTGGTGAACATTTTTAAGGGGTATTGGGTGTTGTTTTCTCCAACTTCTACACCACTGCATTGAAGCTAACGGCGGACATTTCCAACAATTCAACTGAGTATGATATTTATTGTTTTTTTATGTTGCAATTAAGAAGTCAACGTTTGGATTTGTTACTTGTTTTAACGATTAAATAAGTTTTGTATAATTAGGAAAAAAACTATTTAAAAAAATGTACCATGTTTTTCAACATGAAAGTTGATTTTTCTTGAAAACGGTCAATTTTAGAGCTTATGACCAAGAGTACTTTTTTTGTGTAGAAAACATTGGCGGTTCAAGTATTATACTTTTTCCAGTGGCGTAGAAGTTGGAGAAAAAACACCCACTACCCCTTCAAAATCTTTACCAATTATAAATTTTAAAAAATAAAAAATCTGCACAAAACATAGCTTATTATGAGTAGAAAATGCATTCAAAATCTGGTATTTGTGCAATAAACGGTTCCAGAGATATTCGCAAGAAACTATAATTTTTTCAAAATCTCAACACCCTGTATCTCGAAAATGTTGAATTTTAGAGGGTAAGTTGATAGAAACTTTTTATCATATTTTTGAACGAGCTATCACATCCGGAAGTCCTGCGCATTTATTATGAAACACCCTGTATACCATATTTTTCGAAATAAATTATAGCTATTTATGATACAAGTTCGTAAAGTAGGACTTTTTTGTTTGAGCGTGAAGTTTGTAGATTGAGGCGCAGCCGAGTTTGACAAACACGCGAGAACAAAATAGTATATTGTACAATGAGCATGAAATGACATACATTTCCCACGAGTAGGTATGCTCATTGTACACTATACTTTTTCTACGACCATCTGAATCATTAACAAATCTGTAATATTTTTTATAATCCTTTTTATCATAAACTCTCCTGCCGTCATTTTTACATGGTTTGGATATTTTTTCTTTCTTCACCCGTTGAATGAAACATCTATTTTTTATTTTTGTACACGTACCTACCTACGGCGTGAAACAAATAACATTGTCGTAGAAAAATGTATTTTGTTCTACTCTATTGGTACATGATTCATCCTGATCTTTATATTGCAAAAGCACATCTTGAGACAGATTTCTTGACTCGACAAAAACCTTCAATTTTACAGTTAAGGATGTAATCACAAAATCCCTTTACATTTCCCCTTCCATTTCCATTTCGAATCTACTGTTGAAAAGCAAAACTACAACTAAAAAAAGAAATCTGTTCCGTTTTCATTGGTTCACTCTGTATAATTATTTGTACTTCAGACTATGGAAGGTAAAAATCCCCACTGAATCAGCCAAGTCAAGCAAATAAACTGATCGTACTTGTTTCACATCAACACTTTTCCTCGTGTAACGCCACAGCAAGCAAACTTTTCCCGAGAATCATTCGGTTTAGCATTTCTGTGGTTTCTTTACATTCGTTACGACCAATTAACGCACGAGGTTTAATTAGGACGTCTGCCGCACAGGAACCTGGTAGGTCATGGGTGGCATGAAATATGGGTCTGAGAGGCCATTTAAAATTTAAAGAGTCCGATGTACTATGTATCCCTCCTAACTGTCGTCAAATAAGCCGTGCGGACGGGGTTGTTTGAATGAATGAAGTTCGAGAGACGACGAAATTTTAATAGTCGGGGGGGCTCGCGCCCAAAAGCGGTAAAAGTTGCAGAAACCGTTTTTGACATATGAAAATAGAGAGACAGAGGAGAGCGAAATGCCTTATTGTATCCTCCGAGCAATAATATTTAATAATGTTACAATGCCAGACAACTATTTCATAGTAATGAGGCCACACCGACAACAAGTTCAAATACTGGTGCTATAGATGGTAAATCTCTCATCGATGGAATAGAAATTTCAAATAACAATTGTCAAATTACTTTTCAAATTTATAAATAGTTAGTTATAAGTATTGTTATTGTAAGCAGAATGAAGTTTTGAAAAAAATATTTGAAAAAGTGATTTCTTAACGGCCGCCGAGTCATTATTCATATTGATATATGTTTTCAAAATTTTATTCAAATGGAAACATGGAAAACTTCTGATGAACAGATTACCTACGTGATAATCCCTGTATATGGATGAAACATTCCAATACCCATTAGATATAGCTAGTGACTCTTGACTCGAATTTTGTTAATGAAGAGTTGAGTTTGCTTACTTGCTTACACTCACTTAATTTTTAGTGTATCTACACTGCAACAAGTTTTCTCCTAATTATTGATGGGTAGTCGTTTTTAAAGTCGACTTACAAAGAAACAAACATTGTTACAGCTATTTATAGAAATAGTGTATTTTTGTCTCAAAATAAAAATGAGCAAATAAATCAATCAATCAATCAACCTTTTTAATACCACTAAAATGTCGGTAGGGAATGCCTATCAAATATGTTTTATGACATTATTACTATACTGCGACGCCCATGGTTTGATTTGACAAGATGATAAATAAGTCGTAAACGGATGTACACAAACATGATCGCCAAATTAAGAGTGAATGCAATACGGAATTCCAACCTGGGGTGCTATTCTCGAATCATTCGTCTTCCAATTCGTATACGAATAAAAGAGACAAATATATATATTTCATGTGTATCAGTGTGAAACAGAAAATCAAATTCGCATACGTACAAACTCGAGAATAGGACCGAGTGCAAACGGATTTATCCGACAATGCCTTTTTTAACATGATTCGGGCTGTGATGTTTGTAAACAACGTCGGGTATGTTGCTTTCAAGAAAGAGACAGAAAAGCCCTCTCTATATCTTTCATTGCTCGGAGATTGTTTCATGATGTCACAAAGCCTGGATTGACATGAATATACCGGGTATCCGCTTGTGCAGATAGTGTAATGAAATTTGGTGGATATTTATACTATCTTTATACTACATACAATTGCATGTTTGACAATTGCATGTTTGACAAGTGAGTCAGCTTCATGCATGTTCCGGCTTCACCGGAACTTACATAAACTTTCGATTTTTTAGTGGGACACCTGGTATATTCTCAGTGCTTTTGTCACCATGTGACATTCTGAATACAACCATGTGTCACTCGCCACTTTTTATGACCAAGCTTTTTTTTTATTTTTCAATTTATTTTTAATCTAGATGGCTGTATGGATACGGTAAAATCAATAATTTCAATCCTAAAATTTTGAGAAAAATACAACTAATATACTGTTTCAGTCAAACTATATCTATGGAAACATTTATCTTTGAAATTGTAAAATATTTTTTTTTCAAATTTCTACAAAATGGCTCGTCTGGTTAGAAAAAAAATACGAATTTGTACAACGGTCAAAAAAACTTGACATTTCTACATCTCTATTGATGTTCAAATGTTTACTTTTTTTCACCGTGAAAAAAGGACTTTTTTCGCTGCCAAATTATTCACAAAATAAACATGAAATATTAGTTTTTGAAGGATTTATTTTTAACAGAGTTAATTATTAATAATAGATTATTCATCATAAAACAATTTTATTTTTTGGAATAATAATTTATAGTAAAGTTTGAACAATTACTTCCAACATAAATTCACGAAGATGTTCCATGTTGCTGACGATCAGAAACGTTAGATCAGGGTTGAAAAAAAAACATGTATTTTTTAATTTTATACAAAACACATGTTTTTTTTGTTTCAAACGGTTTTTTATGATTTAAACATGTTTTTTTGGTTTTTAAATTTTATATTTTAAACAAATAAAACTTAGAAAAAGCAATGTTTAAATCATATTTTTTCAAACATATTAATTTAAACGTTTAATCTATTTTTCTTTATTCTACTAAATATCAAAATAATAGACCGACTCTCTACACTAAACTGTCGCGATCAGCTGTGTTACGAACTACGTCGCCGTCCCCGAAATAAGAAACCCAATAGACGAGGAGAGTGATGACGTCACAAATGTCATTCTTGTCAAAAACAGATTCCAAACAAACCTTCGTTGAATTTAAATCAGCTTGTCCGATAACTCCGATATTGTTTCCGTTAAGGTAAAAAAAATCATCCTCATGTCCCCCCTCAAATGCTAGATAGAGAACGCAAAGGAATGTGGAAAATGTTTCAATAGTTTCAGGCATGGAAAATAATGATCAAAAAGAATCGATCGGGCGGCTAGCACCCCTTTCCTGTCACGAAAAAAAAAATAGTAAAACTCACAAAAAAGAAATCGAAAAAATCCGTAAAAATAGTGAAAATCATCTGACCATTGAATAATACGGTTTCAAAAAAAGTTCCCCCCTCGAAAGCTAGATAGAGAACGCGTGGAAATTTGTAAAAATGTCCAACGGTAAATTAACAGACAGGCGACCTTGCAACTATGACGCATTAATTTAAATGAACCGACTAAGACATATCCACAACAAACTAAAAAAGAAATAAATAAACTTAAAAATAACTTTTTATAGAAAAGGTTTTATTTTAATGCACTAAAAAGAAGAAAATGAATTTTAAAGTGAACAAGCTTTTACATCATTTGAAATTTTAAAATGTAACAAAATGATGGTTTTAATTCACTTTGAAATTTATTTTCTTCTTTTTAGTGATTTGAATAAAAGCTTTTCTCCAAAAAGTTATTTTTAAGTTTATTTATTCATTATATTAATAAAGAAAATGAAAAAAACGCTTGCTCAATTAAAGTGCTTTGAACTGTTTTAAACAAACTGTTTTAACTTAAGCAAATGTTTCAAACATGTTTAAAACAGTTGATTACAACAAAATGTTTAAAACGAAACAACCCTGCGTTAGATATTTCTTGAAGAGTTGATTCCTCAATTTCATCAGATATTTTAATTTGTTTGGAAGAAGATGGACAATTTAATATTTTGTTAGAAATCTCAATTTTGTTATTCAATCTATCTTCTAGATTTCCAGCCACCGTGACGTTTTATGGATGTAATGTTGCCCCCTGCATCGGCCAGAAGAGTTACAGAGCTTCTCCTGAAACAGTGACCTGTGTAGCTCTTATACATATCTTTCCCAAGCCATTTTGCAATCAAGCTGGGAATTTCTCCAATTTTCTTTATCCCCACATGTTGGTTAATACATTTTCTTCTCGAATATTTCAAAAATAATGTGTTGCTCTTTGTATGAGGCAGGCGTAGTGCTGTATACTTGCGGTATATCTCAATATAATCAGATTTTGAAATAGTAAACGTTCTTGCGCAATAGGTCTTCGTATAAAGTATTTTAACAATCAATATAGATTCAGCATCTTCAATGGCATCAATAGTTACATGTAATAATCCTTCACGGCGACAAGCACCGCTGATACCCAAAATTAGGACAACCTTCAAATAAAATATATTGAAATTACGGTAAATTTATCGGGCTCATTCTCAAAAAAAAAAATTGAAACTTACGCAGTTTTGTCTCCTGAACACGAATCTGAAAGAATTTTGTGTGGGTCTCAATTACTTTAGGAGTTATAGCCATTTTAAAGTCGAAAATTGTAGATTTTCAGACACGAATTTTGCAGTCAAAATTTGCACAAAATGCCTCCTTCTTTTTGTTAACACTGTCATTGAACACTAATCTATCCATATTTCACGTTTTTAAACACAAAAACTAATTTTTTCACAAAAAAAATTGAACTTCTTTTACTAGTGATTATAACCTATTTGTTAGTTATTTACATGCTCATAAGAAGTTGGTATCACTGAATCTGCGCCGTCAACTATTCGAATTCAAATATGAGCATTAACTTCCCCTTCATTCTTATGTTCAATGGTTTTATCTATGCCATATTTCGCTTTATTTGTAATAAAATAACAGTTTAAAAAATTATATTGAATAGTTGGCGGCGTAAATCTCAGGTAACCAACCTACTGCAATCATGAAAATTACTAAAAACCAAACAAAAGTTGGGTTAGAATCGCTAGTAAAAGAAGGTCAAGTTTTTGAGTATAATTTCAATTTTTGGTGTTTGTATTTGTGAAATATGGATAGATTAGTGTTTAATGACAGTGTCAACAAAAAGAAGGAGGCATTTTGTGCAAATTTTGACTGCAAAATTCGTGTCTGAAAATCTACAATTTTCGACTTTAAAATGGCTATAACTCCTAAAGTAATAGAGATCCCCACAAAATTCTTTTAGATTCGTGTTCAGGAAACAAAACTACGTAAGTTTCACTTTTTTTTTTTGAGAATGAGCCCGATAACTTTACCTTTTCCGAAATTACTACTAATCTTTCAAAATGATGATTATATCTGTACCTTATAAAGTAAATTTGTTTCGTTATCAGCATCTTGGATAAATTAATTGATATCGTCCCTTGATAAAACTGTAGATTTCTTTCCTCGGTATCGGACGCTTTTGTTCTTAATGAGCTGCACCAATTTTGGAAACAACATTCAACGTACTTTTCAACATTGTTTAGACACTCCATAACGTAGGAGGTTTTATAATTTTTGATATTTCCTCAAAATAGTACATTTTCAGAAACCTTTTTTACATTTTCTCATATATTAACCATGAGCAAACAGTCAAACGCGGCGTGCCAATAAACCGTTTCTATAGTAACGACACAGAAATACCACTGGATGCTGTGAAATTGTATTGGAAGTATTGATAACATTAAAGATAACATGTATGGAAAAGAGTAGTATTATTTAGTTATTTTGGACTTCCTTCTTTCAGACAGGAAAAGTTTTTGAATACGATTTTACTGAAAACATCGAATAATATTTAATAAAAACATTGAATAATATTTTCAAGACAACAGTCGTTTGAAAGCGATAACAAAAAACTATTCTATTTCTATTTCAGACGATATAAATTCACATTCACAGTTGTATAAAAAATGTTGTTTGTATTTCGTGTATAAAATTCGTGTTTTCATGGCACACTGGAGATAATTTTTGGCCTCGTCCTGCGGTCTCGACCAAAAATGAACACTCTCATGTGCCATTAAATAGTACATTATATACCGCGGGACTGAAGTAGTACATTTAATCCTGAAGGTAAAGTTTATGGCCCGACCGCACGGAGGGCCATAATTTACCTGAAGGATTAAATGTACTTCAGTCGCAAGGTATATACGATACTTTTCGTACTTCCGGTATGATTTTATTAATTATTTCAATAATTTCAATCAGTTTTTTCTCTCTTCAACTCATTTAATAAACTGTCTTTAAAATAAGTTACCATAGTAACATTGCGTTGTGACAGTTATAATTTAGAAACATTGTCATTACTAGTGTGATTGTAAAGAAACATTGTTATTGATAATTATTGGTATCATGAGTGAAGAAGGTGTATCTGATATTGATAAGAGAGCAGCCGAAGTAGGTGAAGAATTGTTACCACCGAAATCTAGAAAACTATACGAGCAGCAGTACGATGCTTTTAAAAAGTGGTGCCGCTTAAAAAATGTGAGACAACCTACTGAAAATGCGCTGTTAGTCTACTTCGATGATAAATCAAAAGCAGTTTGTGCCTCAACTCTCTGGGCACATTACTCAATGCTGAAATCGGTTATTAACATTAGAGAAGATATTGATATAAGTAAATTTCCAAAATTATTAGCTTTTTTGAAGAGAAGAAATGAGGGATTTAAGCCAAAGAAGTCAAGAATTCTCACGTCTGAGCAGGTAGATCAGTTCTTACGGGAGGCTCCGGATGATAAATATTTAATGCTTAAGGTAAATTTGGAAATTTGTTTATATTCAGAAATTTTAAGAAATCAATTTTTTTGTAGGTTGCACTTATTTTGGGCGTTGCGGGAGCTTGTCGTGGAAAAGAGTTGGTTGATTTAGAAATCGACGATGTGAGAGATTTGGGCGATTCCTTCCTAATTGCGATTAGAAACACCAAAAATAAAATTGACCGAAATTTTGTGATCAAAAATTCAGAAAACAGTGCCATCAGTTTTGTGGCGATATTTCGGAAATATGTGGCATTGCGAAAGACAGGGACAACTCATTCAAAATTTTTTGTTCAATACATCAACAAAGAATGTACTACGCGAGTAGTAGGAAAAAACATGTTTGGTACATTTCCACGGCAAATAGCAGCTTTCTTGAAATTAGAAAATGCGACGTCTTATACGGGACATTGTTTTAGACGCACATCTGCGTCTTTGTTAGCTGATTCGGGAGCAACAATAGACGTGCTGAAGAGACATGGAGGATGGAAATCCTCCAACGTGGCCGAGGGATATATTGAATCGTCTATTAAAAATAAACAAAAAATTTCAGATAAAATATTTGGTCAAGTCGCCGATTCGTCCACTATAGTTATGCCACAGTCCTCATTCTCGCTTCCTGTTTCCGCAGGATCTTCGAAACAAACACCAGTTACTCGTCAGTTACCTGCTGCATTAACCCAGGAAAGACTGGTCAATATGACGAACTGTCACAATATTAATTTGAATATTAACGTTAATTACCATTCTAATTAATTATATTTTTCAATAAAATATCCCTTAAATTCGTTTGTTTGTGATTTAATCGTTCCGGGAGTTTCGTCAATATTTAATCCCGGAGGGATTAAATGTGACACTTTAGTACCTGTCACAAGGGAGTGAAGTTGTCACTTTAGGCCCGGAAGTACGAAAAAACACTTATTTTACACACTTATACAAAATTAACTACTTTATTACGATTCAGTTTATTCTTCACACTATTAGGGTTGAAAAAAAAATTGTTGCGTTAAACAGATTTGATCCTGTGACCAACCTGTGACCAACACATCTGATAAAACAAAATCTCAAGGTGACTTTTCCCAAAAATTTCAGTTCTAAATTTAGTGATTTGAATGTATCGATGGCCCTCTAAAATGAAAATCTTTTACAAAATACGTGAAAAATTTGGTTAAAAAAAGTGACCAGTGATACATTGTCGTATCAGGATTTCATATGGAGACAAAAGAAGTAAAAATATACCTAGTGTCCTACCTAGAACTAGAAAGCTAGTCACTTCCAGTAAAATAGTAATTTCATTCCATTATCTTCATAAAAAAGTTATAGAGGCGGGCCACCTTCCGCGAACACTCAGTATTCAACCTATCAAGCACCTATCATGGTAATGCCTCAGACTATCGGGAATGTCTGTCGATACAATAAATAACTGTATCTTTGAGATGGCGGTAAAGGGCCAACCAAATTAATATGAATTCTAATCAGTACGTGAGTCTGTATCAGGAAATTTTTAAAAATTTGCTGATGTAGGTAAGTATAACGGTTTATCTAGCTTTTCGACAATTGAAATTTAAATTTCTTCGTCCAATATCTAATATCTGTATTGAAAGGTACTTGTTTGGCAAACATTTATACAGTGACCGCCAAAATGTATGTACCGTATGGGAAAAATTTTTATTATTGGAGTATTGGAAAAAATATTCTGGGGAAAAGTTTGTGCATGTCCGATAACCTCAAAATCGATTTTGACACATGTCACGTGATCGCTAGAATGGCGGCAAAATGAAAAAAATTGTAATGCAAAGGCAAAAAAAGGGGTAAGATGGCAAGATATCAAAAAAAGTTATTTGAAAAAGTCACTTAGAATTCAATTTTATACACATTAACGAAGTTTCAAGAGATAATTCAAAAAAATTGAAAATAGCAATTTTTTAAAAATATTTTCCCATCTATTTAAAAATATTTTTTTTTCTTATGAATAGCTTGACTATACTGAAACATTTGCATTTTAATGATAATGACAAAACTTTCTCATTTTCTCCACACCAGAGGGCACTAAATTGAAAAAATGGGAATTTGTCAGAACCCTTCCCAAGTAGCACACTTATATTGGTAAAATATTGGTACAATATTGTGAACATATTGGCGAAATATTTGAAATGCAATATTGGCGAGAAAAAAAATGTGAACATTCGGCGATATTGGTCCAATATTACTTGAATAATATTGGCGAAATATTCCCCAACCAATATTGGCCTCAAAATATTTGGCGATATTGGTACAATATCGCTGATACAATATTCTGAGAATATTGGCACAATATTTAATAGTTATATTGTCGAAAAGTAAAATGTGAACATTTTGCGATATTGGTCGAATATTTTTTAAATATTCCAAAAATAGTTTTGGTGAAATATTCTTGAAGCAATAATTTTTCAAAATATTTATCGATATTGGTACAATATCATTTGGTTATATTAGAGGACGTCAATATACCTTGGTAAATTATTAAATGTCTTTTAGTTGATGAAGGTGACACCAGAGTCTGCCTTTTGATCGCCTTAACCACTGAGTGAGCTGACTTGAAAACAAGTTAAGAGAAGTATTTAATAAACTTTCGTAGGTTTTAGAAGACGTTCTATATGTAGAGCCACCTAGCGGATTTTTATCCAGGTTTGATCATGAAATAATTTAAATATGTTTCATTGAATATTCGGCCAATATTCAAATTTCATCTCAATCTAGATGTAGGAAACAATATGAAGGCAATATTGTTTTAACGATATCGATAACTATTATTGAACCAATATTGATCCAATATTAATTAATAAGATTTGTTGAATATTGGCGAAATGATATTCAACCAATGTGTAATTACACTTGGAGATACAATATAGTTTTTATTCCTTGAATCGATATGAGGGGAATATTGGGATTGCAATATTTATTCTAGATGTTGAAAACGATGTGAAGACAATATTGTTTTATCGGTATTGGTAAATATCATGCAACCAATATTGACTCAATATGAGTTATTACAATTTGTCAATTAAAGTGGAAATGATATTCAACCAATATGCTATCCAACTTGGAAATTCAATATAGTTTTTTTCCCTATAATCGATATGACTGGAATATTTGGATTGCAATATTTATTTTAGATGTGGAAGATAAAATAGAACCAATATTGTATTATCGATATTGGTAGAAATTATTCAACCAATATTGACCCAATATTTCATGTGATAATCTACATTCAAAACTAGTTCTACCAATATTCCACCAATATTATTATTATAATATTGTTTTTTGAATATTCACCCATATTGGACCAATATTGATTTTTCATTTACAATATATCTATATTGACCCAATATGGAACCAAGATTCAGCCGATATGATGTGCTACCTGGGTTGCTGTTACATCGGTTCGTATCTAACAGTTATATCCGAATTCCACGACCATTGTGATGACATGACACTCCAAAAACATGGTAATTTCCAGATTATAATCAAGTTCCGATGATAATCGTGCATGAGCGTTTCACTTCGCACATAAACTTGAAAATAGTGCGTCAAATTAAAGATTCTTAAAGTTTATGTGCAAAGTAAAACGCTCATACAGCATTATTATTGAAACTTGATTAAAATCAGGAAACATGGTGTTTCTAGATTGCCATATCAACACAATAGTCTTGGAATTCTGATATAACTGTTAGATAAGAACCAATGTAACAGCGAGGGTTCTGGCAAAAATCAATTTTTTTAATTTAGTGCCCTCTGGTGTGGAGAAAATGAGAAAGTTTTGTCATTATCATTAAAATGCAAATGTTTCAGTATAGTCAAGCTATTCATAAGAAAAAAAAATTATATTTTTAAATAGATGGGAAAATATTTTTAAAAAATTGCTATTTTCAATTTTTTTGAATTATCTCTTTATGTATATAAAATTGAATTCTAAGTGACTTTTTCAAATAACTTTTTTTGATATCTTGCCATCTTACCCCTTTTTTTGCCTTTGCATTGCAATTTTTTCATTTTGCCGCCATTCTAGCGATCACGTGACATGTGTCAAAATCGATTTTTAGGTTATCGGTCATGCACAAACTTTTCCCCAGAATATTTTTTCCAATACTCCAATAATAAAAATTTTTCCCATATGGTACATACTTTTTGGCGGTCACTGTATGTATATGTAAGGGACATCATAGTAGGCTGATGTTAGTGTTGTATAGGAATATTAAAATTTTCCTTTACTGTCGAATGAGGTTTAGATAATTGACTTTATTGTACTAGAGAAAAATATAAATCCTGTGTTGTAAAAAATGGTAGGCACTATATTTGGGTAAATCATAAGCAGTTTTAACTGCACTATTTTAAATTTCCCTGTGCACTAGTAAAACTAGATTTAAATAATAATCTAAATCATGTTCCATTAATTTGTAGTTAATCGTCCTGTTGCCATTTGGGTATCGTTAATTATTATTTGATAAAGAAACGAAATTTTGAATTTTTTTTCTTTTGTACAGAATCTGAGCATATAACAGTTTATCATAAGAATGTAAAGTATTCATCGTATTTGGTGGATAACTTTGGCCTAAATCCTGAAGGAGAAGTACATCTGTCAAGGAAGGGATATTTCCGCTCATTAATCTTACAGCTAGGTTTTTATGGGTAGGGCGACTATAGGAATAGTAATTTGTTTAATTTGAGTGAATGTACAGATCAGTCTGATATTCGAATTTGTCGAAAACATGGAACTTAAAGGTTTCAAGTCCGTGAGAACAAACAGTTATCGACTTTAAAAGAAACAATGAACATTTTTGAATCTGAGGACAATATCTACCAGAAAGTAATGTATATCGGCTCAGATTTGGACAATATTTTGGCTAAACTTAAATTGGCACCATGTGTTATTTATGCATTTCTGTACAACAGCATCAATACCACAATCAGAGGCATCTACTATTCTTGTCACTGCATTATGCCTTGGACTATACAAGATATATTTTCGAGCACAAATTTGAAATTCTCAAAAGACGAATTTGAAATTCCATCCCAAACCACAATATCTGCATCTTCTACCTTTTTCATCTATCAGCAATCATATTTCGAAGTGGTTCTAGTTGAATGCCTTAAAATCTTCGAAGTTTACGAACAGTATTAAGTTTTTGAAAAAAACAAATTATCCAGTTTTTATAACCAAGGTTGTACCAGTGAAATCGATTTTGTGCCCTAAAAATTTTAATTGCTCAGATTCAATATTGTATTCTCGTATTTCTCAAAACCTAAAAAAAATTCTATTAGTTGTTTTTCCATTGAAGAACTTGAAGAACCTTGCACTTGCGCCTCAGTAAGCGCAATGAAAATCTAATCCGCGAATGCAGGTATTAGTAGAGCTGTGAAATGTTTGTGGTGCATTTCCCAATCCAAAACTCATTTTTGTAAATTAAAATGTACCAAAGAGGGTTGCGGTTTTAAAAATATCACAAGCATCTTTTCAATAGGTTCTTATCTCCTAACTCCTAAAGGACAGGAATTTTTTGATCAGATCAGTTTTCATTCGGAAAGTGAAGAAATTTTCAAGATAGCATCTTTCAATATTTGTTTTCTATAAAACAAATAAATATGCGTGAAATGATATTGTAATATTGTTGAAAGGTCGAAAATTATTTCTTATCCATGTTTTATCCAGTGTTTTATCAAAATGTATGATGCTAGATACAGATTCGGCTCACGGAAGAAAATAAATTTTTGTGCATGGCTATTTTCGAAAATAGATAATCTAGTGATCTAGTGTTGTTTGCTACCTATATAAGACTATTGAAATGAGTAACGTTACGGTTGATCCATTCTATGAGCTTCTATTATAAAATTTCTGCATCCGAAATTTAAGTTAAAAAAATATAAAAATTCGTTACACTGACGATGATTCATGTTTATTGTTCTATGAAAGCAATCATTGGCTGACAAATTCTTCATCAATTATAAATAAAAATGTTGCATCAGAACAGTTCTCAGCATGTTCAGTTGTTTGCTTTTCTGAAGCTAGAGTCTATCGTTCGTATTCCTCAAAAAGTATCAAGTCCACGTGCAGTGCCTGACTGACTGCGATTTGTTTATCTACATGATTTTAATCATTTCATTTATTATGAGGATGGCTCCTACATATTACATGTTGTTCAAACAAAACAGTGTATATAAAGATTACATAAAACAATAAGAGGTGTAAAAAATAACGTACGACTAATTCCACAAACAAATGATTCCTGATGTGATGCTTATATCATCCTTGAATGAAGATTCATTCATTTGTTACCACGTTTCTCTAGGTAGATCCATTCTAGGAAGAGGGTCAGTGCAATCCAAAAAGCCGCTTTGCTTGATTTTTTAACGTACCCATTTCTTTTACATGACTGTATTAAGGTGCATTTAGTCAACATCATTTTAAAATTGTGCTTAAATATAAGTTAAAAACAAAAGTTGAAACTGTTAAATTTAATGGCACCATTTATACAAAAATATTAAGTTTATGCTAAAAACGTGTCAATTTGAAAATCCCAACTTTATAAGAATTTTACTTTTACGATAAAAATATTGTCCATAATTCACGTGTACCTAAAATGTACCTATCATTCTTAAATGTTTGCCTAAATCTAAAACTCGTATAATGGCCCAGACAACATTCCAGTCAGGGCACTAAAAGACTTACCTAGGAAAGGACTAGCAGCCCTGACTAACATCATAAACGCTGTACTCAGACTTAGACACTTTCCTTCCAGCTGGAAAGAAGCAACGGTCATCATGATTCCGAAGCCCAACAAGAACCACACGTTCCCGCAAAACCACCGCCCCATCAGCCTAACACCTGCCATGAGTAAGGTCGCAGAAAGGGTGATCAGGACTCGACTTGAGACAATGTCTGAAGAATTGAATATCCTACCAGATGAGCAATTCGGCTTCAGACAGGAACACTCAACAGAACTCCAGGTCACCCGGATAGTGGACGCCACCATCCAGAGCTGGAACCGCACGAGAAAAGGACATCTTTCAGGAACAGTCTTCCTTGACGTCTCCAAGGCCTTCGATAGAGTTTGGCACGATGGGCTGATCGCAAAACTGGTTGATGCCGGATACTCCACACCAATGGTCAAGCTGATAAACTCCTTCCTAAGAGGTCGACATTACCGATGCAAAGTTGGAAATGCTCTCTCTTCACGAAGGAGGCTAGAAGCAGGAGTACCACAGGGAGCAGTACTGTCGCCACACCTGTTTTCGATCTACACCGCAGACATGCCTATGTCGGACAACCCCATGACCAAACTTGCTCTCTATGCAGATGACACGGCAATCTTTGCTGAGTCATCCCATGAGAGAGGAGTAACATCGAAGCTGCAACATCAGATAAACAAGCTGGAACCGTGGTTCAATCGTTGGAAGATCGGAATCAATGCAGACAAAAGCAAGGCCATACTGTTCACGAGGCGACGTAGGACACCCGAGGGCCATGTTACTATGAACGATGAGAGAATTCCATGGGTAGACGGAGCCGTATACCTAGGAGTAACCCTGGACAAGAAACTCACGTTTCAGAAGCACGTCTCCCACAGATTGGCTATAGCGAAAGCCGCGAGGCATAAGCTGTAACCACTCATCGGGCGTAGGAGCAACATGGCACTCGAGTTGAAACTACGCCTCATCAGGACAATCCTTCTGCCAATCATGATGTACGCGTCTACTGCTTGGGGGCAATGCGCGAACAGTTACAGGCAGAGGATGCAGGCCTTCTTCAATGTCTGCCTGAGAATGGCAACAGACGCACCACGATATATGCCAAACAGGTTTATATATCGAGACTTAGACATCCATCCGGACTACATTGACAGACTGATCAGGAATCACGTGGGGACTACTCTAGACAGAGTAGAGACCCACACGAACCCGTTGCTCACAGAGCTCCTCGAGAACAGACGTGAGCAAGACGATAGAGACAGAGACAAATACAGACGACCAGTGAACCAGGGAGACAACGACACCCCTGAAGAAGTAAGACGGAAGCGAAACCTTCGGCGACGCCAACGTCTACTTCAACAGGCTTAAAATTTCGATAATCATGCTTTTATGTTTCAGATTCCAAGAAGAACCGACCAAGTAGTAAACTCAGTAAATTCAATACACAACACTTGGCCCTCAGCCAAGTGTTTTTCAGGCCTTCAGCCAGTTTCAGGGAGGCACCATGCACATTAAGTAAAGTCATTGTAAAATCAAATTAAACTCATGTCAGATATAAGAGAGTTTCAGGCCGAGAATTGGCCGAGCACTCCATATCAAACGATCAGATTTTATTCTGCTGATCGCCAATCATCAGGATGAGGAACCGCTTTAACGAGCGGGGGTGGTGGATAGGGGGGGTGAGCTTTCGAGTACGTACGAGTGCTGGGGCGTTCATCCTTCCGGGCCTCAACCTTAGGGGGTGCATGGTGGTGGTATAATGTTAGGTTTCATACAAAATTATTTTCAAGGTTATGGTTGTCAGTGCTAAAGTTACGTTTATGTTGACTAAATGCACCTTAATACATTGTAGGTATGTTTTTGGGATTCTACTATGTGTGCTAGAAAAGTTTCTAGTGTTTTCTGTATTGGACATTTCTCATCGTTTTTGATGCCCTGATAAGTTACTGCGTTTACAAGACTGTCATTTAACAGATTTTTTCATTTTCAGAATATCACACTTTAGGTAGACATTCTAAAAGCAGCAAATATAAAATTGGGAATCAAGAAAAGTTTGTAGTATATAAAAAAACTTGTAGTACTTGTCCCAGATTAAATTGTAGAGAAAGTAGTTAAGGCTGTTCAGCCTCACGCGCACTTCCTCAATGATTCTGCTTTTCAGCATCTATTGTATCCATCTGATGAGTGGGGCATTTTAATTGTCTTTCCTCTAATGAATGGATTATGGAGACATGTAATATGTTATCACAAGCTCTATTTCAATGAAGGCATAATAGTATATTGTATACCTTTTCTACGACCATCTGAATCATTAACAAATCTGTAATATTTTTAATAATCCTTTTTATCATAAACTCTCCTGCCGTCATTATTACATGGTTTAGATAAGTTTTTCTTTCTTCACCCGTTGAATGAAACATATATTTTTTATTTCTGTACACGTACCTACCTACGTCGTGAAACAAATAACATTCAAAATTTTCAAATTTTGACAACTTGGAAATAAAAAAACTTTATACACAAAAAATCAAACACTAATCGATTTCATAAACTGAAGAAAAAAAATGTGGCTACGTGGATTTGAACCCTCGCTCCCACCATCCAAAGTCCATGTGTCATCTGAATCAACACTCGTCGTTAGTAGAGCACATAATAATTTGTTCAAGTTAACTGCTATATAGAAAGTATCTGTCAACTATTCAAAAATATAGAATCCGATTGTAATCAATCTTTTTATTGAAATTTTTTCAATCGAATTTTGTAATTATCTACTGATGTGAAATGTCAAATTATTAGACAGACGTAAACAAACTGGATTCGATATTATTTATGTTCATAAAATTCGTTAATACCTATGTATAATGACAATCTAGTAGTTCATGAAAGTCGTAGGAAATGAAATATTTCGGTACAGCTAGCCCGTGGGAAATGAAAATCGGTGTTACTTCGAAGACGCAAAAGAAATGTTCATTCTTCTTAATGGTCGTAGAAAAATAGTTTTTTTCAATGCTTTTAACCAGACATTGCAAAGCTGTAGGTACTTGTACTGAGTTTTACATTGGACAAACAGGCAGAATCTTCAATAAGAGAATAACTGATGACATCCAAAAAATAGTTTTGTTAACAAAAAAACGCATTCAACGTTGCAATCACTAGAAAACTATAATACTTTCGACTACGATTGTTATGAAATCCTTCATGTCTTGCAGAAAACTGCACCTTTCAAAGAGTTTAGTGATCAATAAATAGAGAAATAGGAAGAACTTGATCAATGTCCAAACAGAATATAGTATAACTAACACTTTTTTTTCAGGGTGTAGTACGCAACAGTGGAATTTTCGACGCTGAATATTGTGGTTATGAAAAAACCAGAGTTTCTGAAACAGTTGCCGATTTTGAGAGCGAGCTCCTGGACTATATGGGTTGGCTGGAGGAATTTCGAACCGGTTTATACTGTTGCTGTTCTTGAGAGAGCGATTCAGGTGCCTCGATTTACTGTTTGAGACGATGAAAGTGAATATTTGACTCTATCAAACTGCCGATGCTGTGAATATCAAAGAGAATGACGTGATCGCATGGATCTCTAAGGGTGTGTGACTGCATTCGGTGCTTTCTAGAACAAAGACATGAATGGAATCAAGTGATTGACATTCCCCTTAAAGAAGGGGAAGAGGTGTAAAGACCTCAATTATTTTGATAAAATTGAAATAAACCATTATCTGTAGAAACTAACAACTTTTCTTTGCTCATCAGGTAGCACTTTATATTGGCTGAATCTTGATGTCATTTTGTGCCAATATTTATTGTAAATTCAAAAACCATAAGGATCAAATATGGGTGAATATTGAAAAATCAATATTATATTAATGATATTCGTGGAATATTGGCTCAACCAGCACATATAAAATGGGGTCAATTATTGCACCTATGTCGATATGACAATATTGTCTACATACTGCTTTCAATATTTAGATTAAATTTTTAAATCCCAAAATTCCTCTCTTATCGATTCAAAGGATAAAAAACAATATTGTATTGTACATTGGTTAAATATTATTTTACCAATATTGAACAAAATTGAGTCAATATTGTTTGAATAATTTTCACCAATATTGATAAAACAATATTTTTGTTCTTTCCATCATTGCCTAGAATAAATATTGCTATCCCAAGATTCTTCTCATATCGATTCTATAGGGACAAAAAACAATATTGAATATTCAAGTTGGACAACACATTGGTTGAATATCATTTTACCAGTATTCAACAAAATTTTGTCAATATTGGTTGAATATTATTTCACCAATATTCAACAAAATTGAGTCAATATTGGTTGAATTATTTTCACCAATATTATTGTTCTATCCATCATTGCCTAGAATGAATATTGCTATCCCAAAATTATTCTCATATCGATTCTAGAGAATAAAACTATATTGAATATTCAAGCTTGATGACGGATTGGTTGAATGTTATTTTACCTGTATTCAACGAATCTGATCAACCTATATTGGTATAATATTGGTTGAATGTCGATGAAACAATATCGTCTACATATTGTTCCCAACATATAGAATAAATAGTGCAATCCCAAAATTCTGCTCTTATCGATTCAAAGGATGAAAAACAATATCATGTTGTAATTTCACAAAATTGAGTCAATATTGATTGAATAATTTTCACCAATATCGATGAAACAATATATTTGTCCTTTCCATCATTGCCTAGAATAAATATTGCTATCCCAAAATTCCTCTCATATCACTTCTAGGGACAAAACACAATATTGCATATTGAAGCTAGATAGCACAGTGCTTACATATTATTTCACCGATATTCAACGAATCTGATTAACTATTCAACCAATATTAGACTAATATTGGTTGAATAGTGATGAAACTATATTGTCTACATATTGTAGTCAACATGTAGAATAAATATTGCAATCCCAATTTACTTCTCATACCGATTCTAGAGATAAAAAACAATATTGTTCATCCAAGTTTGATAGCATATTGATTGAATATTATTTCACCATTATTGAACAAACAATTTTAAAGTAAATTGAGTAAAATTGTAACGAAAACTTCACGCCAGTATTGAAGTGACAATATCGCAGACTGCTTCGAGAATATTTTACCAATATTATTCCAAAAATGTCCGTGTAACATTGAACCAATATCGTAAAATGTTCACCTTTTTCTGGCCAATATCAGGTATAAATATTTTGCCAATATTTCCATAAGACTGTACCATATTAATAAAAATATGATAATTGAAATACTCATTTTAAACTCAGGAATTGAAAGAACCTTAGTTAGTGTAAAGGAATGAAACCTGAAATTAATTACTTATGAAAAGGAACTAATTAATTCTACATATGATAGGTTATTCATTTACAGGGTGATATGTTTGAATAAAATCCGTTAGGAAGTGGAAATGTCTAAATTCAGCTGTGAACACGTATGATTTTATCATTTTTATTGTATAGAGTTGGAGCCATATGCATGCACTTTGATGTAAATTTGAACATTTTTGCTCCAAAACTGTAAAACGTAGTGCATGAAAATTAATGGGAATAACTCAAAAACAATCACTTTTTGGAATAAGAAACTGAATACAGGTTGATCAAAAATGACACGCAGAATCTGGAAATAGATTAATAAATAGAGTATTCCCTCAGAAAAAGCAAATTTTTGATTCACCCCGCATACAAAAAATAATTTCTAAATAATTAATTTGAGTCCTCTCATGCCCTCTCCAAAGGATATTTCGAAGCTCTACGAAATAAAGGATTCGAACTTTACCACATTAACAACAGTTAAGTCAGAAAAAATGCTTCATGATATAAATGAAAATAATGAGGGGTGGTCTATGAAGGAGACAGTTCCGTCGATATGGGGCGATCGACGGAACTGTCACATTCATCATGACATTTAGACACCTCGCACTAATTTTTGTTAAAATCGGTTTGTTACATTTCAAGTAAAGATGATAAACCTTTTTCACTTGCGCATTCAAGGCACTATTTGAACACCAAAATATCGAATTTTGATAAATTGAAAAATTCTGGTTACTTCAATTTTCATTCAAGCATATTCTTTCCGGAGCACTTTGTGTATACAAAAAAAAATTTCATTTCAAAATTTCTATGATGTTAAAAATATATATCAGGTCTTTGATGTAAAATACAGACTTCAATTTTTGCAATAAACACTCTGACGATACTCGTACTTGAACGTTTCTTATCTTTTTTATACAATACAAACTGAGACACCCCCAACTCAAGAAGGTCTGACGGCCGCCAGTGAATTTATCTTAAATATGTCTAGTTTGAAACACTAGAGGCTATTATTATGTTGTCTCTTTTGGCATTAATGGTACCCTGACTAGGATGGTTTTCGCATGTTTTTTTCATGATGTGAATGGTCTACAAATATAAAGCTGTTTTGAAGCAATTTCTGATACTGGAATTGAAAAAGTTGCCAAACATGATAGAAGGATATCATGAAGAGCTAGGCTCAAAATTTCGCAATAAGATCTAAACAGTTATGAAAAATCCAAATCCAGATCATTTTCTTATCGCCTATAACGCGCTATCGGATATTTGAGGTTAGGTTACGTTTTATCCATCATAGTCGTAGACATCACGCGCATATCACGAAATAGTAATAATAATAATGATAATAATAAACGACTTTATTCATATCTAATGAAAATGTTACTGAATTTTACTAAATAGCTGCAGATTCACATTATTCCAGAGGGAAAACGCAAAGTAACTGAAATTCACACGATGAATTTGAAGTATTAGATACTTATCACTATTCAGTTACGAACTGACATTTACAAGGTAGTGAAATGAAAAAATACGATGAATAACAGAAAGGAACAATATCACGGAAAAAAATGGAACGAGTAAAACGTTTTCCTGACTTTTTTTCGATTGTGGTAAAAAAATTAATAACTCTATTAAAAAAAATTACGTTTTGTCTCTAAAAAAATGAGTATTCTGAACGCATGAACACATTGTAGCTATGATTTTGTTCACATACAGCAAGTGCTTCGAAAATTAGATAATTCACTTTGTATAATGTCAGGTCAACATTTTACAAGCGCTGGAAAAGTTTATATTCATATTTATCTATACTTTGTGTTTCTGAAAAGTATATCGTAACAACAGAGACTCGTGTTACAGGCATAATACAACAGTTTATTTGCAGTAGTGCTAGGTGTTCCTACGATAATGAAACTGTTCACCTACTTGTTGATATGCGACCAGTTCGTGATCAATCGGTAGTAACCATTGCACTGATTATCAACGTTTTTGCAAAACTGGCCTCATTCCAATTCCATTATTTGAGTTAGTAGTTGTATGTGGACGTGTTACATCGTGTGTCAGAATTATACTATTATTACTGTTGTGAGTTGTGTGAATAGTATTAGTTTGATTTATGTATTTTACTTGTTGGTATGTAGAAAGTGGATTTTTACCTAACATTTCTAGAGCATTGACATTTTATGTATAATAGAATCAGGAGAATTTTCCAAAAGACTGAACAACTTGTTTTAATAAAAATATTAAAAATTTACATATTTTTATTTAATTTCTTCATTATCTGTTATTTTCAATTTTCAGAACGTTCTAATTCTACATTATGTTATGCATAACTTGGATTTGTTATGATCAAAATGAGGAAAGACCTTAACCTTGCCTGCTTGTTCATTCATTCATACTGATGAATATAAACAGATTCAACAAAGTTCCGAAATTTTTAATTAGGAAACAGGTTGTACTGGGTGATCCAGTGGCGATAATTTGTTTAAAAGAACCGTCAAAATGTTTTATACTTCTTTCCACATCAACTTATAGTTCACGAAAACATATTGTCAGGAGTAATATAATAAGTGGTATGATTATTACCGATAATTTTTTGGAATATTAATGTATTGCAATCCCAAAGCTGAAAATACAACGAGTCCGCAGGACGAGTTCTATTTTCTTGCATTGGGATTGCCAATGAATTGATATTCCAAAAAATTATAGGTTATTAATCATACCACGAATTATATTTAGGACGACAATATATCGATTTGAAAATTGTTGAATTGCCTGATAATTGATTCTTTACTTTATTTCTGGCCGTATTCGACGTAATACTCTTTTCCACTGCTTCATCTATGATACCAATAGCCATTTGTCCCCAACGATCGCTCATATTGATTAAGAAATATAACTAGTCAAAACACAAAGATTTGACGTTTATAATTCAAATCATTATTTTCACTGGACAGCTAGTAAAACAAAAACTAAGCAGGTTTATCACCGTGAAAATACAGCGACAAGCTATATTTTCACTGTAATTCCGATTCTATTATTGGCTGAATTTCAAAATTTGAAATAGACTGATTGGTTGTTGAGCAAGGAGATATATTGTCATAAAACTGCAATCTCTTTCTCCAGTTTTTCTGGAGTAGTGTATTTTGCTAGCTTGTATATGCCTTGCAAGTACGTTTTCTTATAGTATAAACTGAATCATTGCTACCTTGGTCCAACCGAACCTTTCATATCATTTTATTTAAATTCAAGAATGAAATGAATGTATTGAAATTTAGGCTTTATAAAAAACAAATGATCCTTCTTTGAAGAACTGATAACCCCCTGCAAACTGAGGGCAAGTGGATATTTAAATTGAGACCGTTGTATCCTGATAGCAAAGATGGAATGAAAGCTACTAAAGGTAAGACAATAATAAACTACCCAAAAGTGAGTCATTTGATAAGGCCAAGTAAACTAAAATTTTTATAATAATCTAAAAATGTTGCTGCTGTAGAATACTGTATAGTAGCAACTAATATATTTTTTAGAAGGTTTAAGTATATGAGTTATTTGAGAGTAAGTCATTCTTCATCAATGGTAAAATTACTTGTCACTAGTAGTTATCAAACTGGGCACCTACTGCAAATAAAACGTAGATTGAGGCTTATAAAATAAAAAGTTTGCTTCTAGTAAAGAGTTTAATATCGTTAGGTCGTGAAATCACATCAATAACAGCAAGTGATCAAATTCAGGAATCTAATTTGTCTTGTGGCTAATAAAGCGTGTACTTGTCCCATATAGTATGCAAATTTTCACTTGGTGGTGTGCAAATTTTACTTGATACTATATAATATTTTTTTCCGTGTAGGTATTGTATTATGACAAATGTACCTTTCTTCGCTGAATTTACTAGATTTTTTGAAAATTCAGAAAATATTATGAATTAATTTACGGAATATAGATTTATCTATATACTGTTTTTATCATGTTACTGACTAAATCTATTCTTGACACTTTTTCGAAATTGCAAATCTGGCTGAATTTATATTTATCACCAAATTGATAATACAACAATAATGCCACCGGTGTTGCCGGATTGTTGAATATTCAGCAGAACTTATATTTCTGTTACGAAGAATGCGTATACAGGTATTGATGTTGAAAGGATATAGAATCCTATATTTTTCTTCAGTATATCATCAAGTAGTACTTCCACTGAGAGTTTTTTTTTTCAGTTTCCAATTCAATCATAAAGAGTTTTGAAAAAAGCTTCTTCTTCGGATCGCACGTTAAAAGGTAAGACCCTCGTCATTCCTAGCTCGCACAAGTCTACTGAAGACTTTCAAGGGTGCAGCCGGGTGTCGGCATATACAAATTATTTTTGAACAAAAAACAAATTTAGGGCAATATGCAATAATTGAAATATTTTCTCAGTAAGAATATTTGACCCCATAAGGCCCTTTGATACCTCGTCTATACCTGTTTCGCTTCTGGTAGGATTCCTCAGTATAATATTTTTCATTTAAGCAAGTAAAATTGTCAATAAATAAAACAAGTATTGCTTCCACCATTCTTGTTGTCCAGTGTTATACCACAAGTGATTTTTGAACATGTCTCAGTCGTGCGTTGAAATCTCCAGAAGGAACTTTTGCTCTTTTTAGAAACGGTTGCTTTTGGTGATGTAAAAGATATTTCTTGGGTTTAATTTCTTGTTTTAATTTTTTTTCAATTCTTGAAGATTGAGATAATTGATTTTCGAGAACTTCTCGAATATACAGGGGCGGTTAAGAAGTTTCCGCATTGAAGCAATTTATTCTTTGTCGAGTTTTGAAAAAATTATAACTTCATTGGTTATACCTAGAGGTGTTTGTCAAAGAACGTCACTCAATCCCCATTTTTCTTTCTATCTATGCCGACCGAAACAGGCCAAATACAAATTAAATTTAAAAAAAAATGGAAAACTCAATTTCGATTTGGTAGTTAAAATAATTTCTAAAAATGGAAAACTGGAATGATACTTCATTATATGATGAAAAGTAAATTCCATAAGATACTTCGACTTTCAGTGTAAAATAGAAATGCTGGTACGAAACAACCTAATTTATTATACTTAATATAGGGTGTATCAACGATGTGTTGGTGAACGATAGCTGCTTACCTATTTGTGATAGGAAAAAAAATTCCCAAACAAAAGCTGCGGAGAGCAATGAGAGCTATGTCCCAAAAGTATCCACCAATATACAGAGGGGGGGCAATGAATGTGTGACTTATCAAAGTTATGTTTTTTTGAAAGTATAATATCCCCATATATTTTCACTCGGTTGAGTTCCTCTGGAATAGTGTTTTTCAAAAATATAGGGTGTTATGCGTTTATACCAGAGGGTTCCGAAGTTATTGATGGTGTAATTTACGACACAAAATTCTACACCAAATATCTCAAAATCGATAATTTTGAAGGAGAAAATTGTGTTTTTTTCATTTCCTATTCATAATTGTACCTCATACAGGGGCAACCAAAACTCGGGATCACATTTTTCTCAGTTTTTTGTAAATGGCCATACCAAAATAAATAGTATACCCTTCGAGCTTGAAGTAAATTTAGGGTTTGCCTATTTGATTTCCAAATGTATCTGATTCTATAAGAAAAGTATGGAAAATTCATAAAAGCAATAACGATTTTTTTTATTTTATGCTGGCAAAAGAGGTATCAAAATAAACTCAAACAAATTGAAAAAGCATAAGTTACAGTAGATGTTCAGTCTCCTATATTTTGAGATATGTCCATATTGAGTCTATATCTAGAATTATTGCTCTTCGAACTTCAATTAAAGATGATCTTGTAATAGAGCAAAAAACGAATTACCTACATTTTTCATGTCTTCTGGAGTCCTTGATATCTCCTGACAGACCTCTCTTTTATTATATCCCCAGAGATAGAAATCTAGGAGAGTGAGGTCTGGAGGTCTGGAGGTCTGGAGGCCTTGCTGGCCACCGAATGGATCCGTTTCTTTCTATCGATTAATTCCAGCGTTATTTGATTGGAAACCCATTTGTGATTGTGGATAGGCGTGCTATCTTGTAGGTAATGTAATGTTATCATTCAGGTCTTCCCTAACTCACACAAGTCTCTCGAAGACTTCCGAGGGTTGCGCGTAGGGGTGCAATCGGTTGACGGAAATAAGAATTTTTTTAACAATTTTTTTATAATTTTATAACAATTTGGTCAATATAATTTCATTTCTAATTGAAATAATATTATATTTCAACTAAATATTCACCTTCTCAAAAATTAAATGGTAAGTTTGCGTAGACAATTCCTATAACATTCGATTGTACCAGTAGCAATTTGGTATGATTATTAAAATGATCAAATGAAGCACATTTTGCTATGTAAAATGTTTGCCACTTTGCATCACGCATGGTATGATTTTTTATTTTTATTTTTGAATTTCCAGTTAAATTTTTTTTTTTTACATTTAAATCAGAAATGAGAAATTATTTGAGCTGGTTCAAATTTGGTAGGTCGATATAGGAAACATTGAGTAATTTTTTAGACAAAATGACAAATTTTACTAGCTGATTGATGGGAAAAAATCGTAAACGTGATTTTGAATTATTTTTAAACTGTTCATGAGCTGTAAATTTGTAATATTTGAGTTATGAAAAAAAAAATCAAATATATTCCGGACTTTAAGAGCGATACTGTATACAACGTGACTCACGGTCGATGTTAGGTTAGACGTTTGTGGAAAACGCAACACAAGGATTTTCTGAAAATTATTCATCTTACAATTCCTTACCTGTTCTATCGATCTAAAATATTTTCAGCATTGCAACGTTGCCGCTTCTATGAAAAAGTCCTAGAAACTTTATTTTTAAAATAGAAAACTCCGCATATTAACACATTTTTGGAATCGCCCTTTGATTATAATAGTTTAAGTTTTCCTTAATAATGCCCTATCGGTTTTCGAGATAAAAAAGGGGAAAAATAATGTGTAAAATATACTCCAAAACATAGACCTTATTGAATTAAATTAATATTGTCAATTCATGAAAAGTTGATATTCTGATAGTAGTTTGAACAAACTCAAAGTATTTAATTTAAACCGAGAAATCGACTCCATATCATACAGGGCGTGCTAAAATTAAAATTATTTCCGTTATGCATAAAAGTGGACAAAAGTTCGTTATTTCAAATAAAATCTCCTGTACTTATATTACTCGATAAATTGCAAGATGAAGAAAAATGTTTTAAGATCATGTCCCTATACCTAAATCACCAAGAATTCCTAATAAAGCTGCTTGTTCAGGAAAAATAATTATTTTGAAATTTAATTTCAAGTATGGTCGTGGAAATATCAAGTTTATGACAATTTGATGACTTTTATAAGTGATTCACAAATTGTCATTGACGGTGTTACAAATGTTTTCCAAATAAAGGCAAATTTGATTATTCAAAGGGAGGTCTTATAAAATTAATTATTAGAAATGGACAATGTGATCAAGTCATTGACAGAACTTCATAAAATTTGAGCAAATGTATCCTGAATTAACACCAATGAACGAGAGGAAGTTTATAAGGAAATGACAAATTTTTGAAGTAAGTATTAGAAATAGTATATTTCATTACGAGTTCAGAAAATAGTTCTCGTGGGAGGCGAAGCCGAACACGTGAAATCGTGCAAGCACGGAAAACCATTTATGGACGAGTAATGAACGATATTTTTCATTATATCTACCTGAAAACCATAGATTTTTAGAATTATTTTCAATGATGAGGGAACAAAAACATGTATTAGTAATTGAAATATTTATGGTACAAAAATATCCGGAAATTGCCACAAAACAAGCGTTATTTACCCTGTTGGTAAGGAAATATTCAAACAATTTGCTATTTCTAGAGAACTGTCAACCAACATATTATTTAATTTTGACATATAAATAGGCAGCTATAATGACACCAGCGCACGGAAAATTTTTACGTGCGGGCGCACGGAAAAAAACTTTCTTCAGTATGCCAAAAAGCATGTAAATATAGTGTTTTCAGGATAGGCATAATGAAAAAATTATTTCATTACATTCTACTCTGACGGAGTGAAAAATGTGTCAATACCAATTTTTGATTTAGAACACTATTAGCTGTCACGTTAGAAATTGTTATCTCACATTGTATTGTTCACTTAATTCAAGCTTTCAAAAACTACACAATCAAGGTATTCTTGTTCAAATTATGAACAGTAAGCAACACTTGAGGTATTCAATAATTCTCACACTTCGACATGACATTGTTCACTTCCTGTTTAATTTACGATCTCTATATTTTTGATAATTCCTGTAATTGTTAATGCCATTGAATATTATTATTAAATTCATCAAGTTTATGTAACATCGACCGTCTGGTAAGTGGTAAGCTTAACACCTGTTAAGCCGCCCCTTTCTCAGTTCGGAAAAACAAAAAAAAATGTTTCTTAGTATAATAATTTTTATATTCACCTGAATATGTTGATCTAGTATAGGTAATATGTGGCAACGCACAACATATTTCTTTTATATATTTTATTGCATCAATTTTTTCCTCTCCATAATTATTGATAAGCTGATGATGAGCCTGTATGGGTTCGAAACATGTCCTTAATATACTACGGTTAGCTGATTGATAGCCCTTGCCGTACACCATTACACTATCCAGTTGGTGAATTAAATTGTGGAGACGACTTTGTGTTTTCTTGCTGTATAACGGTAGACTACGCCAGTACTCGAGTCTTTTATTGTCTGCCCAAGCTGTTATGACATTCTTGACAGTGCTATATGCTAAACAGATTATCGTTTCTGGTCCAGTGAAAGTTGTTTCGGCCCCCCTTTTGCTAGGGCGTCCGCTATTTCGTTTCCTTCTAGGCCTGCGTGACCTGGTATCCAGACTAGGGTAACGTTGTGGTTTAAGGTGTCTCTGCAGTTCCATACTGCCCTAGATTTAAAGCAGTTGGATTCAAGCGCTTTAAGTGCTGCTTGACTATCTGAAAATATTTTTATTGTTTTTCGTGTGTGGTGTCGATTTTCCAGCTCCCTGGCACACATTTCAATGGCATATACCTCTGCCTGAAATATCGTAGCTAGTTTACCCATACTGAACGAGCGTTTCACTACTGGGTTCATCCCATATATTCCGGCTCCGACGCCTTCCTGAGTTTTGGAACCGTCGGTGAACCAACGTTCATTTGCCCTACATAGGTTGGTTTCATTCCGGACCCAGTCTTCTCTTTCGGGAAAGACCACAGTGTAGGATGTGTGAAGGTTGATAGTTTTAGGCATGATGTCTGAGGGCATTCCTAGAATGTTGTGAGCTATAATGCCCTCCAGCATGCTGCTGCCTCTCATGACACATGCCTGCGGTAGACTAATGGCTGCTTGGTAGAGTCTGTATGTTGCCCGTCTTGCCTCTCTCTCCAGAACTTTGTGGAGAGGAAGTAATCCAAGGAGGACTTCCATTGCTGCCGTTGGCGTGGAGCGAATGCTTCCAGTAATCGTCAGGCACGCTTATCTCTGTAGTCCGTTAAGTTTAGCAATGGCCATTTTTTTTATGACCCTTGCTCCACCAGACTATAGAGCCATACGTTATCATTGGACGTATGGCGGTCACGTACAACCAATGTACGTGTTTTGGTGACATGCCCCATGTTTTGCTACATATTCTGCGGCATGTCCATAATGATAGGCTAGCCTTCCGGATAGTGTTTTCCAAGTGCGAGTTCCAGTTAGCATTTTATCCAGGGTTATTCCCAGATATTTTGCTTCACTCGCAAAAGGAATTGTTACACTATTGATGCAAAATTGATTATTCAAACGAAGTTCTTATAAAATTAATTATTAGAAACGGAAAATGTGATCAAGTCATTGACAGAACTTTCATAAAATTAGACCAAATATATCCTGAATTAACTCCAATGAACGAGATGAAAATGACAAAGTAATAAGTATCGGAAATAGTTATTTTTGTATCTAGTGCGCGAAATGCTACTTTGGTGATCGAGAACTGATTTCGAGAGAGTAATCGAGATTACCATAGTATTTCGCGCATGAGATGCAAACAAAATTTTTTCTACAAACGTCAAAAATATTGTTCTAAAATAAGTAATAACTATGAAAAATAGTATTGAACTGGCTTAAATAATTTTTCCAAATCAAGTAATTACTGTTACTATGGAAATAAAATGGCATTTGTTGACAATTATTTCAAAGTGACAGTTCTTGATAATTATTTTGGAGTGACTTTTTATTCGCGTCAATTTCGTGAGTGATATTTATTATTGTAAAAGAATGGAAATTTCGAGCGACGATGAACTAAGCAGTACCCCACCTTACTTGATAGATGCGGCCAATTCCGTAATTTCCAACCTTTTACCGGAGAAATCGAGGCGGCAGTATGAAAATGCATATCAGCAATTTAAAGAGTGGTGTGAAGCAAAAATAAAGCCAGAAAAATATCTCTCACAATTTGAAAGCCTTAATTCTACATTAATGAATAAACGATTTCTTGTTTTTTGCTTGATTGAGGAGTGCAGGACCATATAGGTTAGAATATGAAAATCTCATATAGTTTACATGCAGTGTGCGAAATATATTTCGCACATTACTTCGCGCACGGTGTCATTGTAACGAATGAAAATGAAAAAAAGTGCCACTTCGCATACTGTTGTCAATGCGCGAACCTTGTCATTTTTTGACGTTTGTAGAAAAAAATGTTTTATTACATTCTAGAATGATGAAATGACAGAAGTATCAATGCCAATTTTTGATTTAGAACACTATTAGCTGTCACGCTAGAAATTGTTATCTAACGTTGTATTGTTCACCTAATACAAGCTTTCAAAAACTACACAATCAAGGTATTCTTGTTCAAATTATGAACAGTAAGCAACACTTGAGGTATTCATTAATTCTCACACTTCGACATGAAATTGTTCACTTCCTGTTTAATTTACGATCTCTATATTTGTGAGGAATAGTTCCTATAATTGTTAATTCCATTCAACATTATTATTAAATTCATCAAGTTTATGTAACATCGACCTTCTAGTAAGTGTGTGCTTAGATTATCCAATGCGCCAAAACACTGAACGAGAATAAGGATATCTAGACACTTATCCAGCAGATTATGAGGCGTTGATATGAAAAAAATAATCCAATTTTCTAGTTAGAAAGAGCAAAAAATTACTTTATCTTCGCCTACTCAAACAGTTGCTGGTTTGAAAATTATAGTTGAGTATCAGCCGTTGGCTTATTAACAATAACTGAGTTTAAATAGCGTGTTCATTGGGTGTTTTGTAGTTACGATGCCAATTTTCCTGTTTTAATGTTAATTTTAACTATTGAGTGATTTCACGGAACGCTTCAGACAGTAATATAATAGCTCCTGTATGTTTATGCACGTCAAATTTAATTGAAATGCACCAGCAAATTCCATGAGATAAAATATTCTTATTTAGTGCCATCAACAATATTGTCAACAATATTGTCGAGTGATACCTTATGATGATAATAATGTTTATTCAACAACAACAATAATGAACAAAAGATTTGACAATATTCACCAATGATTTCATGAATAAACAGAGATTCACTGAAACTGTAGACATAGCTTGTGCATTGACATATTAATTCTAAAATAAAAGTAGAATATGAACACATCATTTAAAAAAATATCATAATAATATGGTTATATAATATTGAAGTATAAAGTTTAAATATGAATTATAAGGGCGTTGAGTGATAAATTGAAAAAGTATAGCATGAGAGTATAGAATAGAATAGAATAGAATTTTATTGGTGTTTTTGAATATTTCTTTCATTACACAAGTCAGCAAGTTTGGAACATGTCCGTGGGTAAAAATATCTAATTATAAATATATAGGAACATAACAAATAAAAGCAACGTGTTGTATATATAAAAAGTTACACAATAAATTATGATGTAAAAATAAAAATAAAATGGATGTTTTCCATAAATATATCATGGTGATGGTATTTATATTAATACTTATTTCATTCGGTTAAATCACTTGACAAAAATTCATCCACCGAGTAAAAGCTGTGTTTCAGTAGGAGCTGTTTGACAGCTAGTTTGAATTTATATGAGCTGAGCTTTTTTATTGATTCGGGTACCTTATTGTGTATATTCAAATTAATTGTGTTTTTTAATGATGTACTCAGACGAAATCTAGGATTGATGAGCTGATCGTTATTTCTGGTTGAATAGCTGTGTAAATCTTTGTGTCTGTTATAGCAATGGATGTGGTTATGTATCTCAATCAAACAATAATAAACATATAGTGCAGGAAGTGTCAATATTTCCAATTCTCTGAATAACGGTCTACAGGATTCCCTGTAGGCAGTTTTGGCGGTTACCCTGACTGCTTTCTTTTGCTGTATGAAGGCTCGATTTGCGTGGCTAGAGTTACCCCATAAAATTATGCCATAACTCAGATGAGAGTGAAAAAGTGAAAAGTACGTCATTCTTAGTACGTTTGCGTTAACAGTGTTCCGCAATTGCCTAAGAATGAAGATTTCGGTTGACAACTTCCTACATAGAATGTCAATGTGTTCAGCCCATTTAAGCTTGCTATCTAGGGTGATGCCCAACAGTTTAACTGGGACGTCTGTTGAAAGGAGCGTGTTGGAAGAAAATATTATAGATTGCGTTTTGGTCTCATTTTGAACGAGGTTGTTGGGGGTGAGCCACTCACTGATTCTGTTAGATGCTTCAACATTCATCTGATTGAGCTCTGTTGTATTCGAAGCGGAATTGTAAAAAGTATAAATAAGAGTCAGTGAAAATCGTGAAATAGAAAAGTATGAACTAGGAGCTAATATTCAAGATTAAAAGTATTTAGTGAGAAGCAAACCAAATTGGGTAATGTAGAAATAAAATATATGAGTTATAAATACATAAACGTCAATTCAAATATCCAATGAAGTATTTAATATTAGTAAATACAGAAGTATAGAAAGTGGAGGATATTCCTAGTGGATAACAATCTGAAATGACCAATTCTTTCCTTATATTTAGTCAATGAACTCATGTATTTTTCTTCTTGATGAACCTCTGATGTATTAATTCTTGACATTAAATTTGTTTATAGTTTTTGTTTGTTTAATATTTTCAGGTAGGCTATTGAATAATTTTGTCTCCAAGTCGGTGTAACATACTTTTTTATTTCTTGTCTGATAGTCATGTTTGTGGCTCAGTATCTGAGACTTGTTTTATGTTTTTTGTAAATAGAATAATTGCCTGACATCTGGTATATCTGTTTCGGAACAAATCAGATTCGTGGGATGCCTGCTAATTTTATTTAGCATTACTCTCAAAAATAAGTTTTGTGACACCTACAATGCATTGCAGTGTGTTTTGGATACACTTACCTATCCAATGATTCCATAATTTAAATGAGGTTCCACTAGAATTCGGTATACGATGATTTTCTTTCTCAAATTTAGGTATTCCACTATTTTTTTTAAATAATAGGCATCTTACTTTTCGTATCAAATGATCTGCAAGAGCAGTTCATATGAAACAACTATCCGGTATAATTCCTGAGTATTTTAAATTTTTTTATTATAAAGTTTGGAAGGGACGCCTCTTGGCTACTGAATCGTAAATACACTGTTTTCTAAAAATTAACTCATACTGTCTAGCCAAGTTTTTATATCGGCCAAATCAATTTCAATTTTCAGTTCTAATTTGTCCCAGTTTGTGTCCTTGTACCTATATTATCACAGTGTCATTAGCAAAGATAATGATTTGAATCTCTTTTTCTAATAAAAAATATCATTCATATAGACAGTGAATTGCAGGGGCCCTAAAACCGTGCCTTGAGGCACGCCACATGTTATTTCTCCTATGTCTCACTCATTCCATTATTTATTCTAGTCTGATATTTACGATTATTTAGTTAACTATGGAATAAACAAAGTGCCATGCCCTGCACTCCCACATCTCTCAGTGTTCTTAGAAGAATTTAGAAATATCGACGGGATCGAAGGTTTTTACTGTTTAACCTTTATCTATAGATCGTGCATGATAATAGCAATATCGCATCTTAGTTGATTTTTTTACAGAAAAACAAATTGTGATTTCGAGGGTATATAGATTGTGCTTTTCAGAGAATTTATTCAATCGGATTTGTATTCCTTTTTCCAGTAATCTGGCAAGACTTGATTTGAGAGAAATAAGTCTGTAATTTGCAACATCTTGCTTTACAATAGTGTCTTTGAAGGCTGTCGCAAAATGTCCTAATTCTATATAAATTATTATCTCCCAATTAATTCATTCATTTATAAGGTGTAAGCGTTATTCCTCTCTCATTTTTATGCAATTTTATTTCACTAAAAAAGAATGGTTTCAATTATTCTTTATTTAGTACAATTTAATAGAGAGAATTATTCTTTGGGTATCTAGGTATTTTTTTTATTGAATATTACAATATTCATTTGACTTTGATAAAAAATTAAGAAGAAGGCCCAGCAATGAAAACCTCCTGTAGAGAGAGAGAGAGAGAAAGATATCTTCATGTTCATTGGAAGGTAAAGGAAATGAGAAGTACAAGGAAAGTTAAAAACTTCAGAACGGGTAGAGGAAAAAAACCACATGTTCAAAATAATATTTCTGGGCGTCCAGGGCCGGTTTCACTCCAGCAATATTCCTCAACTTCCATAATATGGACTCTGCCATCATCATAATCTAGGAAAGTTCTCAGGAAAGGGTGCAAAAAAAACCACATGTTCAAAACAATTTTTCCGGGCGTCCAGGGCCGGTTTCACTACAGCAATATACCTCAACTACCTTAATATGGACTCTGCCATCATCATAGTCTAGGAAGGTTTTCAGGAAAGGGTGCAGAAAAAAACCACATATTCAAAATAATTTTTCCGGGCGTCCGGGGCCGGTTTCACTACAGCAATATTCCTCAACTACCTTAATATGGACTCTGCCATCATCATAGTCTAGGAAGGTTTTCAGGAAAGGGTGCAGAAAAAAACCACATATTCAAAATAATTTTTCCGGGCGTTCAGGGCCGGTTTAACTCCAGCCGTATTCCCCAACTTCCTTAATATGGACCCTGCCATCATCATAATCTGGGAAAGTTTTCAGGAAAGGGTACAGAAAAAAACCACATGTTCAAAATAATTTTTCCGGGCGTCCAGGGCAGGTTTCACTCCAGCAATATTCTTCAACTTCCTTAATATGGACTCTGCCATCATCATAATCTAGGAAAATTTTCAGGAAAGGGTGCAAAAAAAACCACATGTTCAAAATAATTTTTCCGGGCTTCCAGGGCCGGTTTCACTCCAGCAATATTCCTCAACTTCCTTAATATGGATTCTGCCATCTTCATAATCTAGGAAAGTTTTCAGGATAGAGTGCGGAAAGAAACCACATCATCAAAACAATTTTTCCGGGCGTCCAGGGCGGGTTTCACTCCAGCAATATTCCTCAACTTCCTTATTATGTACTCTGCTATCATCATACTCTAGGAAAGTTTCCAGGATAGGGTGTGGAAAAAACCACATGTTCAAAATAATTTTTTCGGACGTTCAGGGCCGGTTTTACTCCAGCAATATTCCTCAACTTCCTTATTATGGACTCTGCCATCATCATAATCTAGGAAAGTTTCCAGAATGGAGTGAGGAAAAAAGCCACATGATCATAATAATTTTTCCAGGTGTCTTCACTGGCCCTAGACACCTGGAAAATTATTTTGAACATGTGGATATTTTCGCACCCTATCCTGAAAACTTTCCTAGATTTTGATGATGGTAGATCCACAATAAGGAAGTTGAGGAATATTGCTGGAGTGAAACCAGCCTTGGACGCCCGGAAAAATTATTTTGAACATGTGGTTTTATTCTGAACCCTTTCCTGAAAGCTTTCTTAGATTATGAAGATGGCAGAGTCCATATTAAGGAAGTTGAGGAATATTGCTGGAGTGAAACCAGCTCTGGACGCCCGGAAAAATTATTTTGAAAATGTGTTTTTTTTCTGTAGCTTTTCCTGAAAACTTTCCCAGATTATGATGATGGCAGAGTCGATATTAAGGAAGTTGAGGAATATTTCTGGAGTGAAACCGGCACTGGACGCCCGAAAAAATTATTTTGGACATGTGTTTTTTTTTCTGAACCCTTTCCTGAAAACTTTCTTAGATTATGATGATGGCAGAGTCCTTATTAAGGAAGTTGAGGAATATTGCTGGAGGGAAACCGGCTCTGGACGCTCGGAAAAATTATTTTGAAAATGTGTTTTTTTTCTGTAGCTTTTCCTGAAAACTTTCCCAGATTATGATGATGGCAGAGTCGATATTAAGGAAGTTGAGGAATATTTCTGGAGTGAAACCGGCACTGGACGCACGAAAAAATTATTTTGGACATGTGTTTTTTTTTCTGAACCCTTTCCTGAAAACTTTCTTAGATTATGATGATGGCAGAGTCCATATTAAGGAAGTTGAGGAATATTGCTGGAGGGAAACCGGCTCTGGACGCTCGGAAAAATTATTTTGAAAATGTGTTTTTTTTTTCTGTAGCTTTTCCTGAAAACTTTCCCAGATTATGATGATGGCAGAGTCCATATTAAGGAAGTTGAGGAATATTGCTGGAGTGAAACCGGCCCTGGACGCCCGGAAAAATTATTTTTAACATTTGGTGTTTTTCCGCACTCCATCCTGAAAACTTTCCCAGATTATGATGATGGCAAAGTCCATATTAAGGAAGTTGAGGAATATTGCTGGAGGGAAACCGGCTCTGGACGCCCGGAAAAATTATTTTGAAAGTGTGTTTTTTTTCTGTAGCTTTTCCTGAAAACTTTCCCAGATTATGATGATGGGCAGAGTCCATATTAAGGAAGTTAAGGAATATTGCTGGAGTGAAACCGGCCCTGGACGCACGGAAAAATTATTATGAAGATGTGGTTTTTTTCCTCTACCCGTTCTGATTGACACATTGCAATATAAAACTGTTTTCCACTATTGGTATAAAAAAAAGAAGTGTATATATTGCTGAACTTTATTGCTAAAATAACTAGGCTTATTAATCATTTCCCTAGAAGACCAACTGCCTCTCCTCTGTATTTTCGCTATCCTACCACTCCTATCGCCGTGTCTACGTTCGTGATAACGATTGCACCAAATCTAATTCTTAATTGAATAAGTCAGTACTTTATTTCATTGTGTGAAACGGAATGTCTGTTCACTTCAGGCCCAAGAAAAATCAGGAAGATATATCTCCGACATTCGGAAAAACCCTTAAAGGGATTAAATAATGAGCCTAATACTAGATACTCACTACTGAAATATTTGCAATTGTTTCAATCACACTTAACCGGTCGTTCGCAAGTAGTCAGAATAAAAAATGAGTTGTCTAGCTGTCGTACGATTAGCAGTGGTGTGCCACAAGGATCAATCCTTGGCCACCTACTGTTTACAATAAATACTAGCCAAAATTTCTAGACTACTATAATATTCACATGTAGGCCGATGACACACAGATATATCACTCATTTATTCCTAGCGATGATGCAATAGCAGAATTAAAAATTAATAATAATGTCCTTAAAAAAATTTCGGATATATCAGCCGAGCACTCTCTCAAACTCAATCCAAATAAATCAACTGTTATTTTATTTGGGAAAAAATCTGAAGAACCAACTCAATCTATTCACTTCAATGAAATTTTATGATTGTGTGAAAAATCTTGAATTGAAAATAGATAAATCATCAAAATTTCGAGAACATATCACGGGCTGTGCACAACGATCTTATGCTGCATTACGATTACTTTATCCCTACAGAGTTTGCGTAGGGATACAAAAAAGATTTTGTGTGAGACCCTAGTACTTTCACAACTATCTTTTTGTGCGCCTGTGTATGGCCCTTGTTTGGACCAGGGTACGGTCAACATAATCCAACGAGTTCAAAACTGTTGTGTAGGTTTTATGATATTCAATTCTTTGTCGAAATTTTCTTCAGGAAGAGAAATATTCACTAATCTATTTATCTATGTATGGGTCGTGGTGGCCATGGTGGTAGAGCGTTCGCCATTGGAGCGAATGGTCGAGGGTCCAAAGCCTCGCATGGTCATCGGTCTCTTGCATGGCATCACACGTTAAAAGGTGAGGGCTGCGTCTTCCCTAGCTCACACAAGCCTCTCGAAGACTTCCGAGAGTTGCGCGTAGGGGTGCAATCGGTTGATGGAAATAACAACAACAACAAAAAGATAGCAGTTAACAATGGAAATAACAACAACAACAACAAACAGATAGCAGTTAACAACAATAAAAATCACATAGAAAGGCTATCCAATAAGTGTACCCCACTATGAGGAACCTTGGCAATAATTACAGAACTTTAACTTATTCAGGACCCGTTTCAGAAAAACCAGCGACATTTTTGAAAAAATTTGTGTATAACATTCGCTTGAGAAAGATACTGTTCAATTCAATTCAATTTATTATACATCATAATGTTTCGATACACACATTTTTTTACATATACATTTTTATTATAAATTTTTGTTTGCAAACCTCTTCGCAGATCGGATCAGCTAAGCAACCAAATGCTTGTTTTTGAGCCTTCTCTTTTGAAGAGGTTCATAAGTATATGAAGATTGAGTTTATACAAATACTTTTGTTGTAAGCAAGTGATGAATTAAATGAGCACAAAAGTGGGGAGTTTTGTTTGAAGCAAGTAGGATTAGTTATTCAAAATATATCAAAAATTGTTTGTTTTTTAGATACGTTTTCACTTCTGCTTGAAATATCTTGATATTACGTAATTTTTTTATTTTGTTTGGTAGTAGATTGTACATTTTTGGCCCATAATAGATAGCTGATTTTTAGGTTAGTGTTTTATGTAACAAATGGATTTGGAATTGCTGATTTGTTGTACTTCTAGTGGATCTGGGATTTTGTAGATTTGATTTATCTCGGTTTTTGTGAGTCCAATGATAGTGTATATGAATCTTACATTCATAATATTTGTTTCTTCATATAGACTGATCCAGTCTAGTCTTTTCTTTTTGAATATTATTTTTAAAATGACGTTCTGTGTGCTGTGTGCTTCAACGTAGTGTTAAGAGTCCCTCTCCATGCTAGGATACAATATATTTTTAAAGATTCTACTAGAGCATTGTAAAGTAATGTTTTTTCTAGTGAGTATGTCTCTTATGGCCGATTTCACCAACTGATTCCTAAAGTTAGGAAATACCTATATCGGATTTAGGATTACCCAAGTGCAATTTGCGTTTCACCACACGTTAAGTAATGCTTTAGAGTGATAGGAAATACCTACGTTAGGTATCACTTTTTAGCATCTATTGGAAATCTAGCCTATCTCTTTACAGTTTTAGGATATTATCATTTTTAAGTCATCGGTATATCACCCAATCGTTCTATTTGGTGGCCTTTACAATGTGTGGTGTGTATGAAGTCGAACACGTGCTGTTAAATCTAATTCTTAAATTTAGCTTACCTCGCTTCAGTGTTGAGATATTTTCAATTTTCCGTTATCGGTTTTACTCCCAATATGTTGTCCTCTTCAATATGTGTAGTGTTTGCAGCCGGACAGGGATTGTTCAAATTAGTTTCGAAATCTAGCCTCTCTTTCCAATTTCAGGATATTATCATTTTTAGGTCATCGGTCAGCCCCAACCGTTCTATTTCGTGGCCTTCACAACGTGTGGTGTGTATGAAGTCGAACACGTGCTGTTGAATTCAATTCTCAAATTCAGCCTACCTCGCTTCAGTGTAGATAGATGGTGAAACGCAAATTGCACTTGGGCATTCCTAAATTCGATTTAGGTATTTCCCAACTTTAGTAATAAGCTGGTGAAATCAGCCATTAATATGTAAAATCTATTCATAAGTGACCTTAGTCTCTTCTTTATATGGGTTATATGTTCACTCCATCGCAAGTGTTGATCAACTATTACACCAAGGTATTTTAGAGAAAATGTTTTTTCTATAATTGGTACAGTTTTTTGGCTATTACAGGTAGTGATATGCAATCTCATACTACTGATTTGAGGTTGATTAGATATTGTGGGAGAGAACGTAGTATACTTTGTTTTGCTTATGTTGAGACTCAGTAAATTATTGTTGTTCAACCATAACTGGATTTTTTGCATTGAATCTTCAGCTCTATAATGCGCAAGTTTTCTCTGTGAATGTTAATGCTGTATCATTGCTGTGTATCGAAACATTTCGCGAAGACAATAAATCTGTGGAAATTTAATCGTTTTTTACCTTGTCATATACTAGGCCACGTCAATCCAAATTTTTGTGATAAATGATGACGTTTGATGTTTACTCTAATTTTCAGTTTAAAGAGACCCACACGCATAACTGGACCTCCATCATCGAATCATCTCACAATAATTGTTAGAGGAAATGTGAGAAGCGAACACATTATAAAAACCAATATTCATTACAGCGTAATTGCTTCTGACTCATTGACTGTCATTGTGTTTATTTCTGTACAAGTAATTAAATGAGTGATCTAAATTAACAGACGGGTATTTTAATAGACAGTATACGGAGTAAGCAGCGAGAGGGCAAGAGGATTCACCCTTCACCCTCCTGAAGTAGACCCCTTCAGTCGAGTATGTGGGAAACTACAAACGATGCAAATTGGCTAGACTTGGTCCAAATGTTCATTGAACTTTTGGGTATTCAAGAGTTTGTTGAATTATTCAACAAACCCTTTTTACAAATTGTCTTCGCACAAAAAGAATATTCTTGATTGAGATTTATGAGCAATGGCAAGTCATTTTATTTTCAATTAGTCAGCTCGATTCATCTTTAATGTATTTGGAAAACTTAAAAAAATAACGGTAACTACTTAAGCAGAAATTGATCGAATCAGATTTCAAAACCCGAAGAATCAGATGTAGAAAGAAATACTAGAGATATTATACGAAAGTTAGAATTTTTTTTTTATTCTGCTCATCACACTGAACTACCTTTCATCCTGTAGTAGAGAAACCGGCAGGCAACATAATATCCGCAAAGCAATACTTACATTAGGGAAAAGTCAAATTCAGTTTCAAGAGATTGTTCAAAAGTTCTACAGGTTTTAGTAGGATTTCTGCGATGTTTGATTTGCTTGTACTTTTTAGGTACTCCATATCTTCGACTAAATCATGACATACACCTGATTTGTATACTCTTCAGAAAATCTTACATAGTCGTCTGTGATACTGCTCTCATTTATTTCATGATACTACCATAAAAATGAAAATTTTATGTCAGTTTCTCTGTAAACGTTAAAGTCAAAACATCAATTATTGTGAAGAATACCTCAATTTTGAAATATATTGAACCTCTGGTCTGCTGTTGATGTTTCATCCTGAAAAGTTATCCTTTCTCTTACACGAGAAGTGGGAAACTATAATGCCGTATGCACAAGCCACAAGTTTACTTTCAGACGACATTTTGCCCCAGTTATTTCTTAGTGCGCTAAGAAATAACTGGGGCAAAATGTCGTCAATGACACTTTCAATTTTAACAACTTCAACGTCCAAAGTATCGTTCATAGTTTGGAGCAGTTGACTTCTGTAATTGAAAGGTATTAAAACCTTTACCCAAATCGACATCTTAACTACACAATTAAACGTGTTTGGATGTTCATATACTTCGTCTATTGTTGATCTTGTTGTGTTGAGATTTCATAAAGATGAAGTGGCTTCTGTAATCTTGCTTACGAGTGCCGCCATTGGTTTGACAAATTCCACTCGAGCACTCCACCTCGTATCTGATAAATAATGAATGTAGTGAAGATCCTATACTATTTCTTTTAAAATCTGCTATCTTTTCATGCTACAGCTGAACAGATTGTGCAGATGCTGAACAATTCACAAGAAAGCCTGTGCTTCAGTGTCACACTCAGCAGCACATACTCCAGAAAGGTTCAAACTGTGGCATCCACAGACACAGGGTGAATAGATAGCCAGAAAGTTTGATTTTAAAAATAATATAGTCTGTACCCCCTTATACTTGCCACTCGTATTGCTAACATTGTCGAATTCCTGGCCTCTACAATCATCGAAAAAAATGTCGTAATTTTCAAGAACTATTTTGATTACATTTGCAATATGTTCACCTGTTATTTCATTACAGTAAAAAAACTCCAAAAATCGTTCATGTATTTCATATTCTTTTACGTCCTCTACAATAGTGTTATACAAGGTGATTCAAAAGTACTTTGACAAACTTCAGGAGGTGATTCCTCACAATATTCTAATATGAATTGCCCAAATAAATATATGTCCCGAAACGCTTCGTGTTGAAGTTTTATTTTTATTTTGTTTTTTTTTTTTCAAATAACTCTTGAAATACTGAACTTAATTAAACGAAACTTGGTAATAGGAGGTTTTTGAGGTGTCGAATTCGAACCTGATGTTATTATTTCTCTTACTCGTAGGAAGCGCCACCTACACGTCTTTTTCTTTTTTGAAGATTCAAAACTTTTTTGAGCGTACTTCTAGCACATTTTTCAGTAAAAAAATCGATTCCACTATCATATCTACGTAAAAAAGCTACCCTTGTTAAAAGTCGCTGTAAGCAACCGTTTTCTAAATATTTTGACTTGAAAATTTCAAGTCAATTATTTGATAATCGATGCATGTTGAAGTTATTACCAATATTTTGCATTTTTCACAAGAATGCTTTGGAAAAAAATTTGACGTTTAAGTAAGTAGTTTTGGTAATTACATATTTTGTGACAGTTAAACGTTTTGTTGAAGTTTCCGTAAGTAGAAGTAGAAAACACTAATTTTGAAAAAATGGATTATTTAAACAGTAATGCTCATTTAGCCGATATGCATTTCGTTTATGGCCTTGCGGATGACAATGCGCGCGAAGCAAGACGTATTTACCAGGAGCGATTTCCCAATCGAGTACTGCCTTCAGCTCCAATATTTGCTAGTCTCCACCGTCGTTTGGCAGAAACAGGTAGCTTTAAGAGGGCAGCTGGTATTATTGGAAGACCACGAGCTGTTTTGAACGCTCTCGAGGAGAATCCAGAAACAAGTACAAGAATAATTGCTGAAGCTGTCAATTCTACTCAGTCCACAGTTTGGAGGATTATCCACGATCAACAGTTTTATCCATACCATATTCAAAGGGTACAAGCTCTTTTGCCACGAGACTTTCCTCAACGCATTACTATATGTCAGTGGTTTTTGAGAAAATTGGCTGGAAATCCTCAATTTTAAAGATATGTACTCTTCACGGACGAGTCAAACTTCTCCCGAAATGCTATCACAAACTTTCATAACAACCATGTTTGGGCTCTCGAAAATCCACATGCAGTTAGTGAAAGGCATTATCAGTATCAATTTTCTGTAAATGTATGGGCGGCAATAATTGATAATTACTTGATAGATCCTTTCTTTCTTCCGCTCTGACTGAATGGCGCAACTTACAGAAACTTTTTAGAAAATGAATTGCCGGGACTACTTCAGAATGTACCATTAGAAATTCGTATCCGCATGTGGTTTATGCATGATGGGGCTCCGGTCCATTTTAGCGTTGTAGCCAGGGAATTCCTTAACACAGTCTATCCAAATCGATGGATCGGTAGGGGTGTAGAAGAACCTAACCAGCCGTGGGCACCAAGGTCCCCAGATCTAAACCCGATAGATTTTTATTTTTGGGGACATTTGATGTCACTAGTTTATAAAACTCCAGTAGCGTACGAGAAAGATCTTAGAAACCGAATAGTAGACGCATGTGAAACAATAAGGAACACACCAATAATTTTTGAGCGGGTACGATATTCAATGACTAGACGACTGACTGCCTGTATCTTCGCTGAAAGTGGACACTTTCAACAATTTATTTGAATACAATTTAGTTTCGTTTATTTTAGTTTATACTACATATTCAAAATTTCCTGAAATAAAATGTTGACATTTCTTGCAAATTTTATTACTATTAATTATTACTTTTGAATTATTAATATTAAATTACTATTTCGCTTAAGGATGTCATAAAGGAACGTACCCAACAGTAATGACCTCTTCAAGCGAGTAAAAAGTAATAGAATAGGTGGCGCCCCCTACAAAAAAAACAAAACTGCTTACTTAAACGTCAAATTAATGCGAATGCAAAATAAAGGTAATAATTATTACATGCATAGATTATCAAATAATCCACTTGAAATTCCTAATATCTAGAAAACGGTTGCTCACAGCGACTTGTAACAAGGGTAGCTTTTTTACGTAGATATGATAGAGGAATCGATTTTTTTACTGAAAAATGTGCTAGAAGAACACTCAAAAAAACTTATGAATCTTCAAAAAAGAAAAAGACGTGTTGGTGGCGCCCCCTACGAGTACGAGCAATAATAACATCAGGTTCGAATTCGACACCTCAAAAACCTCTTATTACCAAGTTTCGTTTAATTAAGTTCAGTATTTCAAAAGTTATTTGAAACAAACGAAAATAAAAATAATACTTCAACACCCTATATCTTGGAAACGAAGCGTTTCCGAACATATATTCATTTAGACAATTCATATTAGAATTTTGTGAGGAATCACCTCTTGAAGTTTGTCAAAGTACTTTTGAATCACCCTGTATAAAGCAGAAAATTTTTGTTTTAAGTTTGCAGAATAACCGTACAAGTAGGGCCCAGGGGATTTTGCACCCCTACAGCTCATTTTGCCTCCATAATCGACAAGAATAATTTTTGCAGGATACAAACTATTGACTAGTAATGATCTGTTGCACAATTTCCATGCTTTCGGCCGTTTCCGCTCGAATTCGTTGAAAACCGATGACACTACGCAACAAAACCCCAACGGCATTCACTATTCAGGCACAGACAATTTCAGAGGTTCACGAATGTTAGTAAGAGGTGGATATTCTGGGTTTTAGTGCATACTTATTTTATTATAATCAGTTTAGACGTGTGAACTCATAGGCATAAACAATCACAAAGTCATGGACGATCAAGGTGCATATAATGAATTTATTCTACATTCATGCAAAAAGCAAAACTTTATTGAACTATATTCAGTGGAAAAAGAAGTTCTTTATTGCACTAGTGCAATAAAGTTTTTATTGCACTCATCTGTCATTCTACTTCAACGTGCTGTCATCATGACAAACATAAACGTTTAAACCTACTACATATTTAGCAGATATTCTGTGAGATTGGCAATAGGTACTTCACTACGAAATATTCATATTGAAAATTGCACAAATTGACATTCACTTTCAACATTGAGGGTAAAAATAAAGTTTGAGTTAAATTGTTCGTAACGTATTAGTTCCTGTTTCAATGCAAATCGATATTAATAATAAATTCAAGTTGCGCTTTTCATTTTCCTACACCTAGTGCAGCACCTCAATAAATCATTTTTTGCTTTTTGCATGAACGTAGAAAAAATCTTGTATGCAACTCGTGCAAAAATTGTTTATTGCACTCGACGTGTTGGCCTTGTCGGACAATTTCACGTCGAGTGCAATAAACATTCACTTTTTGCACTTGTTGCATAAATAACTATTAATTTTGTTATAATCAGTTGTATAGTAAGTTTTTGATTTTGATCTGATATAATCTCAGGGTAGGTGAATTTTAGTGAATTTCTGTTTTCATTTGTTAAATATATTAGATAGAGTAATATAAGTAATGTCTCAGAAATTATTAGGTTTTCATTTTGAAAATGTTTTAATCTCATACGATCTTATAGTACTCGTAGGTGGATTTTAACCCTCCATCGGTCGGGTGAGGCCTGTCACTCCACGTGCATATCAAAGTATGTCACAAATTCTCTAATTTTCTTTGAATAACATTGATTCTCCATATACATTTTTTACTTATGAAAATATAATTTCTTTGAAAATTTCGAAAAGAAGAGGTTAGTGAATTTTGAAATATATCACTAATTGTCCTCACAGGCCTCACCCGACCAAAGATGTAACTTTTATGAATGAATTTTTACGCAATCTAGATACAAATAGGACACAACGACAGAGGATTGAATAATACTTCTGTAGTTCCCCGAAATATAGACACAGAATGTTTCCAGAGCAGAATATCATTTATCAAATACTTGGGTCTAAACTTGGTGCACGAGAACATTGTCAAAAGAGCTTCAATGAAGAATTTACCAAGAACTAGTCAACATAGAGCTGAAAAATATGCTGGAATTATTTTGGAAGAAGAGCCAACACCTGCTCCAACCAAGAGAGGTTATTGTAAATATTGCGAAGTTCTGTAAGTGTTGACTATGTATGGAACACAATCCAGTATGCTGCTGGGAATTTGTGCCGACCGGAACAGGTACGTAGTTTATGTTGATCCGACTTTGACGACGTATATTTTCTGTATCGACTGTTTTTGAGATACTTTATGCTGGTTTTCAGAACACTAATTTGAATTTTGATTGAAATAATTACTTTAGGTCCATGTTTTTTGTTTTTCGTGGAGATCCAAAAATAAAAATTATTGCAAAAATTGCATGAATTTTTCAATTATTGTTTTAAGTTGTAATACATGCTGAATAATGCGATAAATATAACGAAAGTTGACGCTTTCATTATAAGAGAAAACAGCGGATATATTTTTCAAAAAATCAGTTTGTTTTCCCTTCATTAATTTTTTTTCATTTTGGTCCTGCAGCGGGACTCTGTGTCATATTGAATTCCACTTATCGACTGAATTCTATATGACTGTTACTCTGTGTACACAAATTATCGCCTAAACTCGACTATCCCGGTAGCCAGAAAGCAAGACGTCGGGACATGTCGTTTTCTATGTTTAACCCAACTTTTTTCTTTCGATTCAATCCTGTCAGTGTTGTCAAATATATTTATTTCAATTTCGAAAGCAAATATTAAAAACTAATAAATAATGAGGGTGTGGAGGGAATAGAGGGCAAAGCACACAAGGTCACGCTCTGTGGCAAAATGTGAGCTACAAGCTTAACAGCTTAGGTTTTGAAGAAAAATCTGTCGAAGAATGGAGAAGGATAAGTATTCATAAAAGAACAGTAATAGTGCTGAGCCTCAATCGATTAGCCCTAGTGTTTATTTATAATAAATTCTTTATTTAAAATTTAGGTACTTATTATATTGGAAAACTTAGTCAAAAACTAAGACAAAAGCTGCAAAATTACAGAAAGATCAGCTAAAGACAGGAGGAGGAAAGCTATTTACAATAGCAATGGTCACCTCTTATATGGCCCTCGATACACATTGCTGAGCTATAAAAAGAGCATGGCTTCTACCTAGTACTCTTTGATAGTTCCTGTTGCACAAAAACTTAGGACACTAAAAAATTAAATTTTTGGGGGATAGCCATAGGGTTATTCAACTGATTCATCTGAGACAGGATACTGTTATAAATAAATTGAGCAATATCCTTATTTACTCTAAAGAGTTCTTTGAGAGGCCATGATGATATTTGGTTCGTCGTATCGATTTCAAACAAGGACAGGATTCTAAAGGACGTTCGATTCTAGATACGTGCTGTAATGGAAACTGAAATCTCCATTTACTTTGAAGCAATTTTTTGGGTAGATAAACAGATAATTTCAAAAAAATATTAACATAGATCAACGTTTTACCTTTCATTTGATACCAAAGTCATTTCGATTGGATGAAGATTGCTTCAAATTTCGATAAAAGAGTAATACCATTGCAGGTACCTCGATTATCTGTGAAGAGCATCGTTGCTTCCGCAGACGTAGGTGAATAGGATCGAAAGTCCTTTAGAAGCCTGTCCTTGTTTGAAATCGATACAACGAACCGTTTTTGAGTTATCGACTCTTTTACCAAAAGAAACGTCCCAAATATGATCGCGCTCATGGCCTCTTAAACCTCGTATCTTCTATTAAACATGGATGCTTCTCTCATGAGTCTTCTCACAATTTTTTTTCTTCCATCAGAGCTAATACATTCAATCCGTCCATAGGCAACAATAATATCACAATTTATTCAAAATGAATTTAAAAGAACATGAAACTACCAGCCGTTAAAAATAAAAATGCGTGACAATGACAGTAATTTTGGAAACAAGAATATCAAATGTCTCTAGAATATCACCAAATTTTGGCAAATGCTTTTAAATCGGATAGTACGTTGCCGAACAAACCCGATGTGCAGGCGACTGAAGCACAGAGTGCCAAATAATGTGACTGTGGCTTGCGATAGTAGTAATCTACTGTAGAAAACGAGGGGTAGAATTCTATATGACACAGAGTCCCACTGCTGACTGGCCTCACCCGTGCGTTTCTGAAATTTTATTTGGCCCGCCCGCTGGAGGGTTGAATGTTTGTTGAATAAAGGTTATTTTATGCACTAGCGGGCGGTAAAGCACACTTTACCGCCCGGTTCGCCGGGCGTAAAGTGGCACTTTACCGCCCGCGGGCGCATTATGGCCCGGCGGGCTGTAAAGTAGACAAAATTCTCAAATTGTCTATACTCACACATCATTTCATGCAATTCCTAACACGAATTAGAATCATTTCAGTTCAATAGAGCAATACTCTTTCTAACATTTGTTCATAATCGTTGGCAATTGTTTCGGTGATGATCTATTTATTTGAAATAGATTCTCCAATATAGCACTCAGCTACTATAGTTTCACATTCCTCATATTATGTTACCCTTAATTATTGTATGCATAACGTATGAAACGTGTAGACCATTGCAATTCAAGTCAGTATTTGTGATTCGCGCTATAAAACCGCTAGTGCATAAAATTTTGTATGTATCACGTGCGTAAAATGCGTTTAAGGCCTTCGGCCACACCGCAGGCCATAAACGCCTACTTTACGCCCTTGATACATAAATAACTATTATTTCATTGTTCATTTTAATTGGAGCCCTCTGCCTACTCTGTACGTTTGTTTTTTCTTTTATTTATTTCAGGTAATTTGAATTTAACATTGAGAAAATGTCTGACAAATTGATGTAGCTTGTTATTCATGTATATGACTTTTGTGTCAATTTTTTTTTTCGGCATATATTTTTCCTTTCATGTTCTCTTGCTTTCTCTTCTAGATATATTCATTCCTAGAGAATATAGCATCTATTGTTCTTATCCTTGTATTTTCAACACCCTATTTTCATTCAAGGTTCAGAATCCCATCCAACCGGCAGAAAACACATACGGGTCGACTTGAGAACCCCCTCTCCTTTTCTTCAAGTCGGTTACAAATTAGCTTCATTACAATTTTTCCCGCTATTCTAGAATTTATGGACTTCCTGCATTGTGGCAATATGGCCTCTTCATTCATCCAAATTCTCTGTCCAGAACCCTTCCAAGAATCCAAGCAGTAACGCCGTACACAAAACAATGTTTGTTTTTAAATTAAACAATGAGTATGGGATGTAAACAAAAATAAAAGCTCAAACAGCCACACCATTCACCGAAAGACTGTCTGGCGGTACCTGCATGAGAACCACAATTCTCGGAACCCTGTCCCTTATAAAAATATATTTATTTATGTTATGTTGTATACCTAAGTCGACTGCGCCACGTTTTCTAATAGACCAGTCAACAAGTAGGCCAAACTGTATATAAAAATAAGACGCTCTTTTCACGCAAAATAAAAGATGCAAACGGCCTATACTACTTTTTAAGAGATAGTTCGTAAATGCATACCCCGGTTTTCGCCCCAGCAAAATCGCTTTGTGGATTTTTTTAAACAAGAATTAGTGAAGAAGATATTTTTTTTTGTTTTTTGTGAATATCTCAAAACGTATTAGAGGAATTGTTTTAAAGTCAAGAAAACTTTTGCAGAGAATTAAAAAACCTACGAATTGTTTTTTTACGACCATATCGGTGCATTTTTCACTGAGAAAATCCGGGAAAACTTCGAAAAAGAGATCCCCTAAACATGTAATGTTACAAAATATTGCCACATTATTATTTATGGCTTGCCATCGTAAAATGAAAATATAATATTGCATAAAGCTCAATGCTATATTTAAGTTTTCAACATAACAGAATAAACTACAGACAAGTTGTTTGTAAGTTATAAAGCAAGCTATTGATTGAGTTTCAAATGCAATGTTACATGATCCATGAAAGTTCATTGTAAATGCAATAATACAGAAACTATCTACGAACAATGTTAGTGCAAGTTACATTTGGAACTATCGAACAAGTTCAAATCGCAATGTTGCACTGAGTTTGAAATTCCATGATATTTACAACCATACACTTTCAATTTTTGATTGCATCATCGCAGAAATATACAAAATGATACGCTAGGACAATTTAAAATGGTAAGTATAAAGAAACTTGAAATAATATATCATTTATCAGGAATCCAACCAATTTTGAATTTCCCGGTCTTGATGAGATGCCACCTAACGGGGCGGGCGACGCAGTAACCCAGATCCCAGACAAGCACGCGCCCCGCTTCATTTTGATATTGTTAATTATATTGTTGTTGTGTGTAGTGCCTTTGCGTTAGTTTCTTTTTGGATACTTTCATTCGTTCTAAACCTAGGTACCTAAGTAAAGTACATATGGTTCTGCAATTTTGTTTTTTGATTAAGAGTTCACTGAGTGTTGAATCAGCATAATGGTAAGGCGATAGAAAAAATATAATTTTAGGTTAGGATGGTCAAGTATGCTCATTCTGCGTTTATTAGGGGAATGTTTTTTTCTCCTTATATTGCGAATAAATCTGGTGGTAGTGTCAATTTGAAAGGTACTTTTACATTTGTAAATGATGTGGAATACTTTTACATCTCGATTTTTGTTGCAGGTTTTTCAATATATTGGTGTCTTGAATTAAAAGTTTTGTGTTGGAACAGGTCTCGAACGTTTTTTCACAAATCCTTGTGCCATGTTTTGCAATTGGATCAACAAAAAAGACAATTTCAGAATCAAAGAATTGAAATCTAAACAAACTTTAAAATTCGAGTCAGTTCAATTTGAATATAAAGCAAAAATGTAAGCACAATAGTGTCATAATCAAGGACAAGTTCAATTGTACATTCTATATTGAAATAAGACCATAATTGTTGAGTTAACTAATTATATATTTATTTATAATATTTTATATTTTTGTTCCACATGCAGTGAGAAATTCATCTCCATGCATCAGAGATGATGCATTTCAAATAAATGTGATGGCTTGGCTACAATTCGCAAAAACACGTTACTTGTTGGGTTATGTAGTAGATCGAGATGTCGATATTTAAGCTACACATTCAATGCAACGATTATTTTGTTTCAGGTACCTGATAAGGCCAAACAGATTTTTATTTTAAATATGACTTTTCAATATGAATACTTATTTGTTTTTTTGTGATATTTTAATTAAAGGTTTCAATATCAAATTTTTGTCTTTTTGATCTCCAAGATTTAAATGGACATTCAAATTAATAGGTATCATTTCAGAAGATTTTTTTGGGTTGTCACTGCTTGTTTCTAAAAACTAGAAAATGATGAATCTGATTTCCAAAGAAGACACATCAAAACTGAATGATCTGTCTCCCATGAAGATTGTATTCATTTTCTATCAATATTAGTAGCAAGTAGTAAAAATCCAAAAATTCTTCAGTAGCGGACAAACCTACTGGAACGTAATTTATGAAATCTTACTGTTATATGTTATGGAAACGAATAGACAAGATTGGTGGTAAGTTGCTGCTATATAAAAATATTGAATATGTTATTTTCCACTAATTTATATTCTATGTTGCAGTAACCTTGCTGCAATTACTAATTATGAGAGATTACATCCATCAATCCATTTCAGTAGTTGCTGCAACATTGTCATAAGACGTCATTTTCAATATCACAATTGCAATTTTCCTGTATATTATATGCAATGTTGCAGAAACCTTGCTGGAATGATTGATAATGGCATATACCATTTGTAATATTGTTGAACGTCCATTTCAGTAGATGCTGAACCTTTGCAGTAAGGTAGCAGGAAACTCTGTGTAACATTACACATTACCATGAAAGGTTACTGAAATATTGAATGAATGTTACTTTGCTTAGTGGGTTGAAGCATTCCAAAGATGCATGTGACTCTGTAATCTGTCACTGAACCAATTTCTACTTCAACTTTGCTTAGTGGGATCATTTTTCAAAAATTCATAATTTTTATAAATCTGAAACTGGACTAACAATATTGCGGAAACTCATAATATGTGGTTCATCTGTGCTCAAGATGGTTTCTGTCCGATGTGTAGTTTTTTGCGCAATCGCGTTACAAACAATTTAAGTGCAAAACTTTCTAAATGCGCCGATTTAAGGCAATTCATCTTATTCAAATTCTGTAAACGGCATTTGGAAGTAGAGATCATTATCTACAATTTTTTTATATCGGATTTTTACCTGAGAAGTGGGAAACGTGTTGAAAATGTCAAATGCTTCAAAGTGCACCCGAAGTCGCCCGAACTCAACTCGAATTAACTTCATTGCGACTTCGGGTGACTTTCGGACGCACTTTGAAGCGTTTTGATCAACGTTCAGTGACATTTTCAATACATTTCTTACCTCTCAGGTGAAAATTCAAGATATGCAAATTGTAGATATTGATCTCTATACTTCCAAATGCCGTTTACAGAATTTGAATAAGATGATTACCCTCAAACTACTAGGTCCACTCCTATTCAATATATATCCCAACAACCTTTTTTTAATTGAAAGCCTCTCAGAGAAAATCAGTTTTGCAGATGGCACCGTCCTGATTTGTGAAGACAATAACTGGTTCACTCTGAAAAAGAAGCTTGAACAAGACTTGGTTCACCTGAAATTATGGTTTGACTTCAGGCTCTTCTCTATCAACTTCAGCAAAACTTATCACCTCTACCTTTCAATGTTACAACATTTCTCTTCCAGAATTCGAAATCGCAATATCTGATACGGCCGTCATCAAACCTACAAAAAAATCAAATACCTTGATTCTTGATTCTCAGATGGGACCAACACATAAATTACCTTGTGAAAAACTACGCTGCATACTATGTAAATTCAAACAAATATCATGCATCTTGAATCATAAGCAGCAAACAGTACTGTATAAAAGTTTAGTTGAAGGGTAAGGGGAAAAAACGAACGATGTCACAAAATGTCGTTGTGGATAAATTCAGTTTTATAGCATTATTTCTTAGATAGCATCTTCAAAAATAAATTAAAACGCACTCCAATATTTTTAAATAGTTTATTTATTACCAAAAATTGTCAACGTGAACAAACTTATTATAATTCTACTAGAGGAACCATAATACTCTTTGGACTATAAGAAAACGTGAACAAAACAGACGATGACCAGCGATGGCACCAATTCAACATAAAAGGCATAGAATTGATGAACAACTGGATCGCAAAATCTTTTTAATAAGTATCTGCAAATCTTCGTATTCAGCCTGAAAAATTGACAAAGGTTTATTATAAACTGGATCAGGTAGTTTAACTCGCCTTGTTTCAGATCGCTTCTGGAAACAGTTGTTGACCTTTTCCTCGACCTCTTCTTAGGTTTAGCGGTGATTTGGGCGCTTAACCAATGACTACCTAAGTGGTCTGATAAAAAACTAGACCACGTTTGTCGCACTTTACTTGAAGTTCTCTTTCATTTTGCTGAGGAATTTTGGACAGCTAGGAACAAGTTTGTCTTGTAGGAAAGATGTCTACACCTTGAAAGGGCTCGGGCCTTTTTCTTGCCCTTTTCAATAGGTACACTAAATCCAATCCCCAGGTAACTCCATCAGTTTGTTCAAACCTATGTTTTTGGCACATTGGAGATAATAATAATAATAATAATAATAATAATGTTTTTATTCCTTGAAATGATCATTTTACAATGATATAGGAAACGTCAAGTAAAAGAAACATATATAGTACGGAGTTAATAAAAAATATAATATAATATATAATATAATATAAAACATTGAACACAGTTACTTGGAAGTATACACAAAATATTCATTGATAGAATAAAAGCATCCCTCTGAAAGGAATTCTTTAAGTTTCCTTTTGAAAGTAGATATTATTGAGATCTTCTTTATTTCTGAAGGCAGACAATTGAATAGCTTGGAAGCTGCTAGAGAGGGCGATTTTTGAAATAGTCTCGTACGATGTTGTTGCAGTTTCTTGTTGGGTAGTTGTGACACTTCGAATTCGTTTCGAACTCAGACTCCCGTGTTTTTACAAAAAGCAAACAATTATAAATGTATATCGATGGTAGTATTAAAATTTTTCTTTCCCTAAAAATTGGCCTACAGGAGTCTGTGTGTCGAAGACCATACATCATACGTACAATCATTTTTTGAGAGATGAAAGCTCGACTAACATCGATTCCTCCCCACAAAAGCACATTGTAAGAAAGTACTGAATAAACCACTGCATAGTAAATGTTCAACAAATGCTCTTCATTCATAACCTTTTTGAGTTGTACCAATGCGTAAAAACTGGTGTTTATTCTCTTGCAAACTTGATTTATGTGAACTTTCCAACTCAACCCAGAATCTATATGAAGTCCGACGGATAGATAGTCACATTATTGATATCAACCTGTATGGGTTGCTCCAAGTATCTTCGGTTGAAAAATTGAACTAATACCGTTTTATCGGCATTAACCATGAGTTTGTTTGTGTGACACCATTTCGAAAATTCGCGACTTATTGTGTTCAGCTTCAACTGGAGTTCCGCAGAACTATCAGCTTCTTCTGAAATTGCAGTATCGTCGGCAAAAAGTGACACTGACTTTGTACCTTCAGTCGATGTAACAGGATTGAAGTAAAAGCTACGCATGTTAACGTTTAAATCCGTTGTACCTAGGAAAGTTTCATTTTTGAATTGTTGTTGTAGATTATTTGGAACCATGGTTGCATAATATTCAGAAAAAGACTCAGCAATTATTTTTTTTTATTTTCTACCAATTTATTTTGATTATACATTTCTTGTGGGCATTCAATCAATTTTCGTTTTCCGGTCAATGTATTAACAGTTTTCCATATTTGCTTGCTTTTGTTTATTCTGAATACTGTACTGTAATTCTGTACTGCAACTATTTTGTTTTGATAATATAAACGTTTAAATTCTTTAACGTTTTTACCATGTTGTTTTTTCATCGCACGATACAAATTTAGCACATTATGATCGTGGCCATCTTTGGTAAAAAAAAAAAAAAAATTTCCTCAGTTGTCTGCCTTCAGCCTTGAGTTCTTCTGTTATCCATTCGTTTCTTGTGGATTGTTTATTAATTTTTATTTTAATCGAAGGACATGTGAGGTCTAAAGCGTAGAGTAATATGTTGGAAAAATTTGAGTATACTTCCAGCCGTATGCATGGTTAATTCCAGCGTCTCGCCAGAGTTTCGCCGCTCGCTACACAAGAACTATAATGCACAGTCGAGCTCCAAAAAAGTGGTACATCGCCAGCGTTTCGCCAAAATGTGACTGATCGCGTAGTTGTCACTTTTTTGGAGCTCGACTGTGCATTATAATCCTTGTGTGGCAAATGGAGAAACTCTGGCGAGTCGCTGGCGATTGACTATGCATACGGCTGTATGTTTATTTGCAAGCCACTTTCATAAACAGATTGGTAGTTTTCATTACTTAAAAATTCTCCTAATTTCAATAAGTTCTCCTGACACGTATTTCGTTTCGTATATTCTTTCAATACTCTTTTATTTTTTTGAAAATAATCCACCCTTAATTGAAATATCAAACCATAGTGGTCACTGAGATCTATTTTCTCAACTTTTTCATCGTATATTGTCTTATCAATATCGCCATTTTTATTCGTATAAACTCTAGTAGGTTTATCATTTTTAAAGTACAATTGATAGCTTTCAAGAACATCAAAAAATTGGTCTTTTTCTTTTTTCGCACAGTTTGACAAATTCAAGTTATCTATATTCATGTCGCCACATATGATAATAATGTCCTCTGATGGGGAATGTGACATGGATATGGATGCTGTCCAAGAGTTTTATGTCATGGACTATTGTGAAGGAACCGAACGATAGTGAAATTCTTGTTCTGTCCGCCTGCCGAGTTGCAAAAAGTACTTGGGCTTCTATGGAAAATGAAGGAGGTTGAAAATGATTCTACTTCGTCAGATCTTTTTCTTGCGATAAACTGGGAATATGTAAAAAATTAAGATTTTCCTGAAGACAGTACATGAATATTGAATGAAAACACATAATACACATCGTTGGTATGAATGTTTGGAAAAGAAATAGAAAGAAAAAAATGGCACACAATCGCTGAAGCTAATCAGAAATATCGGAAATCGTCGGTTTTTTTCCATATGGTGCGTGGACATCGTCTGTTTTTAACCAGTCCGCCTATTTTGAAATGCTTCATAATCCTGACATCGTCCGTTTTATTCTCCTCTGAATTCGCACGTGTTGAATTGACAACAAAATGCGGGTACTTGGGCATCGGAATTTGGATGTTTCGCCTCATCCGGCTAGCTCTTCACCACAAGTACAGCATCGTCGCAGTTGTCCAGCAACTCCGGAACTCTTCTTTGGATTATGGCAGTCAGGAACAGCATCGTAGGTGTTGTTACGTTGTTACGAATTCTTTTGTATAGTGTTGGTGTTCCCAACAAGGTTCCATACACTATACCAGGCTTGTAGATTCCTCAAGTCCAAGGCTAGAAATACTTTTACTAACTATAGGTAATTGTGTGAGCCACCCGGGCTACCACACTTGAGAAGTACTCTGAAAACAACAACTGAGCACTTCAGTGGCTCCCGGATGACTGGTTCTTCGTTATTCCAGCCAAAACGGGTTTCTTAAATACAAAATGTGTACATTTGCTCCGGCCGATGCGGAAGAAAAGACAATGGTGGGCGGAGCCTAACTGAGCTCCGCACTTGGATATACTCCAACTTTGAAATTTTTATTTTGTATTTCTAGCCGAAGTTAACAGAATACTCACTAAAACCAACCAAATAGCCATGCTTTAAAATTCTCCAAAAGTGGACATCGTTCGTTCTTTCCCCTTACCCTTCAGTTGAGTACCATTTTTTGATCTATGGCATAATCGGACGGGGTGGTTTGCCTAAAACCTACTTTCACTCACTTGAAGTGATCCAAAAGCGATTCCTCAGATGCATTCTCCAAAAGAAATACGACTACATCGAATCTGATATTTTTGATCCGAGACAGCCGTATTACACACTGAAATGAAATTATAATATGATGACTGGAATGCTCGTCAGGCTGCGCGACTGGATTTCTCATGGAGGCCGCCATGTTTGTTTTGTGGTTCCTGACATATAAAACTGATACAAAGACGCGCTGCACTGCACTGGCGTGTTTACAAACCATAAATTGGAAAACTAATAACACGTATGTGCAGATGAATGTCTCTCTCGCACCCATACAAGTAAGCAATAAAGTATTTCTCTGCTAGATTTTGAATTTGAAAATTGTGAAATAGTTTTCGAGATATTTTCAAAAAACCAAACCCCATTTCGTCATTTCAGTTAATTTGTTAAAAACTTTTGCAATTTTTGCAAGCGGATCTTGAATTTTTTCAAAAATCATCCACACGCTATTCCTTATCGAATGACACCTCTTTCATATTTTTCGGAAGCGGAGAAAAAAGTTTGACCCAAAAAGACCTTGTTGACTAGTCTATAATAATTATACAATCAACTTCGGAAGTCGGAATGAAAGGTTAGGTCCAATAAAATAGGATGGAACACCAATAAAAAGGATTTTAGATGTCGTTCATTCAACTTTTCAAATGGTGTGACATATACTATGGGATAGTTGTTTGGTTTGATTAAATCTAACTCTGTTTCATTCATGGAGGGCCTCAATTTGAATTGGAAATCATACTCCAAACTTCTTGGAACACGGCTTGACTATAATATGCCCTTAAATAACATAAATTAGTACTGCTGAAATTCTAATCAAGCCCTCCTTGCGTTTATTTGTGAACCGCCATTTGGATGGACAAGGATTGATGAACCTCAACTGATTTCCTAACACGAAATTATCATATGGTTTAGAGAGGATATTGTTAAAAGATCTAGATATTTATTGTTATATTATTGTGTTTTGAAATTGATAGTTATATTATAACCGTAGAAAAAATTATAGTATACAAAATCGAAATTTTCAAGTTTTGTTATAGAAATTTGCCTGGGTACATAACTAATACCTTTTTGTTTTGTTATTTACCTTTTATCTGTATTTTATAGCTCAATCTCAGTTGGTGCGCCTATGACCGTGATAGACTCTTACTTCTCAGTAGAATTCCTCTGGATTGTAAAAAATATAATAATTTTGTAATAAAATTTATAAAGGATTAGGCAGCAGCCTTATGGAAAAATTTTCACCAGTTAATTTTTCTGAATTTATGGTATGTTGTAGAATATGACCTGAACAAGAGTGTCCATGGGCCCAACTCAATCCTATTACTAGTTTTCGAGATACAGGGTGTCAAGTTGAAAAATGGCCATTTCTTTAAAGTAACATTGCTCGTAGGAAAACATCTTGAATGGAAGAGTATTGCGCGACAAATATTGCTCACCCATAAGGCAATAATTATAGACTGGTTTTTAATAAAATAATATCGTTAGATACGGGGTGAGTCAAGCTTTATTCAAAATGAAATTCTTATCCGACCCTATAAAATGAAGATGTGATCAAACCAAGTAACACACTGAAATGCCCATCGTTTGAATATGTCAAAATCGACAAATTCAAATTTCATACTGGGTGAGTCAAAAAGTCACAGTTTTTTTGGTGACATTTTATATATTTTCATTTTATATTTTGAGCTTTAGGGATACTTGACTACGAACTATTCAGCATACTGCTTGTCTAAAATTGATATACAGCATGACACAAACGCTAGGTGATGACAAAACTTGCGAAAAGGCATAATTCACCCTGTTATTAAAAATTTCGTCAGTGAAATTTTCTAATTTTTTGTAAGTAGGTCAGTAAGTTTGAGTAAACTATAATAATGTCAAACAGTATTGGCTTTGCTATGACCAGTTTTTGAGATACACAGGGTAATACATTAAGATGGGCTACCGGCTATACATCCGTTTTAACAAAAGTTGTCAAAAAAGTTTTATACAATGATTATGTCATACAGAGTAACGGTAAGAGACACGTTGGCTTTTACTCAATGTTATTTCCTCATAGTACAATGAAAGACATTGGATTTATTATTAAAAGAACAGTAAATAAAACCCTTCATTTATTAACATTAATATATTTTATTAGCGGCTCAATCCATAGTTGCTAATTTGTTTTGTATTTACACTCTACATACAGATTTATCTAATCCACCGTTTTCGTGACGACCCAGATGAATTGTAAAATGTAATATTTCAATGCATACGTTTTCTCAATGCTTTTGGGATATAATGCAGGGTGCGTTTCTTTTTCACATTGTTAACCCTCTAGACTCACTTCACGGTTCACAGGACATTAAAACGAACGACAATAAACAAAGTAATAATAGGCAGAAACAATAGTAGTTAGAGGTACCTACTAACAGTCAATAATATTACATCTGTCTATTATTTTTGGACCATAATCAATATTTTCCGGTAGGAGTCTTTTAGCATCATCGGTGATTTCATTTTTCATTGTGCATATCCCAGAAAACACAAAATATGCATACAAAAATATTAGACACACACTATCTGAAAATCATATACTCGGCACTTGTTGAATCTAGACTGCAATATGGAATTCTAGCATGGGGCAGAGCAGCTAACATTCATTTAATAAAACTGGAAAATTTACAAAAACGCCCTCTGAAAATCATTTTCGGTAAAGACCCCACTTATTCTAGTAAATCTCTTTATGCTGTATCTGAAGACCTGAGTATTCGTCAAATATTATTTTCCAATCTGATACTCCACCTCTACTCTCATAACTCTCTTTTGGAAAACGTGGAACATAGATACTCTACTAGACAAAAACTGGAAACTTCGTAAAAATATCATTATCAACAAAAAAAAATGGAAAGAGAAGTTTCACTTCCCTTTCTGTCAAAGCGTTTAACTTTCTACCCGAAAAACAGAAAAACGAAGTATATGAAATAAACTCGCGTAATCTGTACAAAAAGAAATTGAAAATTTTTGTACTTGGCACCAATTTCAAGATCATTCGCAATATGCTGTCATAGAATGCCTATCTCTGACATATAAACATCCACCTACTTTTATTCTATTCAAGTTGAGATTATACACAAAGAAGATTTAGTTTCAATAATTCATGTACATTTAGGCTGGGAAAATCCCACGCGCGGCTTCTGCTTTTGGGGGGTTTTCTTTCGTTAAATTCTATAGTGTTACAACAATTGAATAGGAAAATTTCATACATTCTATTTTTACTATTTTATACTACATGTTATCTTTTCTTATTGTTATTTTCATATGTGATTTCAAATCCTATTTTAGCTATAACTTATTATTTTTTAGTATTTTAGTTGTCATTATGTGATTCGACTTTTATTCAGTTTTAAGTATATACGCTATATTTTATTCACTATTTTAGATTTTTATGTATTAATTTTTACTGTCATTTTCTTACCTTTACACTGTCCTTGGTTAAGTGTTTGTATAAATGTATACAAGTCACTTTAAGGAATCTGAATTAACCGTGCCTACACACTGTCATGCCCTACGAACAGATTTTATGGCCAAAGACACCAAAAGTTTCGACAGCTATTGGATGGAAAAGATAATTGATAGGTATAGAAGACAGCCCCACTTGCCACAAATGTGAAGAAGACTAAGAAACTTCATCTCACTTCCTTGGCGAGTGTGAAGCGTAGGGAAGGCTAAGATTTGGAATCTTCCGAGTTGAGAAACTCCAACAAGAGAGGACTTGGAGTTGACAGACATACTGACCTTCATTAGGAGGTAACGAAGGATCGAAAAGGAAGATTAGAAGGAGGAATGTAGATGAGTGTAAAACAGGGGCTGGCAAAAATGGTCCATGAGGACTACTTGCCTGCCTGCGCCAGCAGCCTCCCCAAGAACAACTACCACTACCAAAGAGAACTGACCTTCAGCGAATTGATAACCTATCTGTTCCTTAAGGTCAGTTTTCCATAACTTTCATGTCCCATATTGGGCTTGACCATTTTTTGTTGGCCTTTTTTCGACCATTCGGATTTGTGATCCATACGTGATCACAGGTCATATGACAGTGACAGCCAATATACCTGTTTCGGTGTTCGCAAGGACATCGGCCAAAAGGAAGTTGTTGCGAGAAGAATTCAGTGTGGAAAAGGTAAACCGAAGAACCCAGACGAGTATTGTTTGGCAACAATCCAATCAGGAAGCCGATGACATCCAAAAAAATTGTCATTGAACCCGCAATGGACACCGACGAAATCTAACAATATCGAGTTATGTGACTGAGAATGACTGCATTATTCAAATCTATTACCCGGGGCAGTTCTCGGGCCCCATGCTTTTTTCCACCGGCCGATATCAAGCCGCGTAGGTGTATCCTCGTTCTCCGACAACACCATTAATCCAATTCTTGAGCTGAGTACCTCCAGGTAAAAAGTTCAAGGAATGCCGCCCGATATTATCTCGAACAGGAAATTTTAAATTAAATTCACGGGCGCATATCTTCGAGAATTCGTGAACTTTGCCGTGTGAGGTTTTACCTGGCGATGGCGCATTGGACGGTGTCGAAAACCGCTCGATGGACGTATTTTCGTCAACGTCCAGTTTTTATACGACCTCTTAGGAAGTTGTATTATCTACGGTTACCCCCTACGGACCCCAACTTTTTTATTTGACGTTTTAGACCCATAGTTACTTCTAGGAAAATGATCCACGTCGAAAAAAAAAAATTCGAAAATTCTGTCTGTCGGTCTGTTTGTCTGTCTGTCTGTCTGTATGTCTGTCTGTCTGTCTGTCGTCTGTCTGTATCTCTGTCGTAACATTTCAAAACGCTCGCATTTCCAAACCCTTGGAGATATCGCTTTCAAATTTGAACCACATCAATAACTTTTTTTTGCGATAGGAAAATCAGGAAAACTTTTACGGGGTTTTTCCGGTTTTTCCTACTTCCCTCGATAGCGGTTCAGGAATTGATTTTTTCCTCCCATATTTCCTGGTGGTATACGCCTAAATGTCCTACACAAGTGTATAGTTTTTGGGATGGATTGGAAAATGCTTAAGGCTTTTCCGGGCGATTTTCCGAAAAGTGATAAACTCAAAAATACGCCAAACCGATGATTGCAACTGAATTTTCAAAACTGCGATAGATAGAACTCAAATAGAGGAACAAAATATATATGGGCCATTTTTCACCGAAACGATCGAAAAACTGGGAAAACTCGAGAAAACTGAAAATAAAAATTTAAATTTTAGATAATACTAAATATCTCGAAAACGGTCGATATTTCCTCAATTCATCAGTTGATCTTTTTTGACCGCCTTCAAAAAATATACAAAAAATTTAAACAAAGTTTTTTCGTAAAATCAATAGTACGTGAAATATTCCAAAAAAAAATGGAAAATCGAGATATTGACCGTAACAATGCAACAAATGAAAATCTTAAAATTGCTTCTGATACGTATCCACAAGCCTCACTAATGCTCCGAACCGTTTTTCTCCAACTCTATTAGAAAGAGGAAAAAAGTTGATTTTTTTTTAAATTTTGAAACCTCATAAACTCGAAAACGAAAAAAGATATCGAGAAAGTGAATATGAAAATTTTTAATGCAGTTGAACCTTGAACAGATATACAAAAAATGTAAAGAAAGTTTTTCTATGTTTTGAAAAAATTAAATTTCTTTATTAAAACTCAAATATGGCGACGTATTTTCCAATTTCATACAACATCTTTTTTGATCATCTTATAAAAGTCTACAAAGAATGTAGATAAAATTTTTCTTTAATATCAATAGTCTGGGAAATATTTCACAAAAATGAAAAATTAGGGAAAAAATTTTCACATTTTTTTCTAAAAACCTCAAAAACTCGAAAACTTTACGAGATATCGAGAAAATTTTCATGAGCAGTTTTATTATACTCAAAGATGTCAATAGAAAATTCTCATGAAATTTTTCCATAACTTGGAAAATAAAAAAAATGTAGACTTTTTTTTATAAAAACACCAAAAACTCAAATATGGCGACGGATTTTCCAATTTCACAAAGTTTCTTTTTTGATCACCTCATAAAAGTCTACAAAAAATGTACGGTACTTTTTTCTGTTATAGCAATAGTCTGGGAAATATTTCAAAAACACGAAAAATTAGGGAAATTTCTCTTTTTTCCTAAAAACACCAAAAACTCGAAAACTACATGAGATATCGGAAAAATGTACATGAACAGTTTCATTTACCTCAAAGATGTCTACCAAAAGTTTATATGACATTTTGTCATATCTTGAAAAATAAACAGAATGTTGATTTTTTTATAAAAATACCAAAAACTCAAATATAGCGACAGTTTTTCAAGTTTCACAATCGACCTTTTTTGATCATCTCATGAAAGTCTACAAAAAATGTAACAAGATTTTTCCGTTAAATGAATAGTGTGGGAAATATTTCCTAAAAACGAAAAATTTGGGACTTGGGATTTTTGAATATCCACTCACCCCCCCTTCGAATTTTCTCGGGCGAGATGCGCCCGGATTTTTGAACATCCACTTCCCCCCCTTTTTCGAATTTTCTCGGGCGCGAAGTGTCCGGATTTTTGAATATCTACTCATCCCCCTCCCCCTTCGAATTTTCAAGACAGTCATATACTGAAAACGCGTTTTTTTTGTGGGAAATTAGTCAAGACAGTCATGTATTGAAAACACGTATTTTTGGGGGAAATTTGTCAAGACAGTCATGTATTGAAAACACGTATTTTTGTAGAAAATTATTCAAGACAGTCATGTATTGAAAACGTGTGTTTTTGTGGGAATTAGTCAAGACAGTCATGTATTGAAAACGCGTATTTTTGTGGGAAATTATTCAAGACAGTCATGTATTGGAAACACGTATTCTTGTGGGAAATTAGTTAAGACAGTCATGTATTGAAAACGCGTATTTTTGCTAGAAATTATTCAAGACAGTCATGTATTGAAAACACGTATTTTTGTCGGAAATTAGTCAACAGAGTCAGGCTTTGAAAACGCGAATTTTTGTGGGAAATCAAGAGAGTCATGTCTTGAAAAATATACTTTGATTTTTCCCAAGTCTCGCATTAGTCGTTGTAATCAATTTATTGGTGTCCAATTATAGTTTCAAATTACAGTAGTTGTATTCATATTATTGGTATCCAATTATATTTGTGAACGCATTAAAGTCGTTGTATTCATATTATTGGTGTCCAATTATAGTTTTTAAGTCATTATGGTCGTTGTATTCATATTATTGGTGTCCAATTATAGTTTTAAAGGCATTAGGGTAGTTGTATTCATATTATTGGTATCCAATTATAGTTAAAAACGCATTCACTATTCAACTTCTAGGTCAATCAACTTCCGACCTTTTCGCAGAGAGTCAATCAGGTCAACTTTCTAGCATCTCAACTTCCGAGCTCCTCAACTTCCAAGCTCCTTAACTTCCGAGCTCTTCATCTTCCGAGCTCTTCAACTTCCGAGCTCCTCAAATTCCGAGCTCCTCAACTTACGAGCACTTAGCTTGTGTTTTTCTACGACGGCTTTCGAAAATTGGGCATCACGAGCACGTCCAATAGTAATAAACTGGCTCTGTAGTGAGCATAAAAAAACGAGATTTTCTTCATGTTGATGTTCAGAGGTATTGAAAAAATTATACAGGGCGTCAATTTGAAAACTTCCCACCCCTAATAGATCAGTGCTGATGCATTTTTGAGATAAGTCGGGTGGAACGGGGTGAACTTTTAGGGTTGAGAGTAATATTTCATGGTTTTTGCGATTATCAAAAAAAGTTGAATGCCAAAGTTGTTGAAAATAAAAAGATCTACAACTTTTTTATGAAACATTTTTCCACATTACTTAAAATTTTCCGGGAAAATCGGAAAAACCAATTTTTCAGCATTTAATTTTTTTCTCTGGCGAACATCATTTTTTTTTCACGAAATTTGGTGGAAATATAACTTATTATGTTTCGAATTGGTTTGTAGCGGAATACAGATTTTTCCTTTTTTTTTTTTCGATGAATTCCGAATGAACGACCTCATGCTATCTTAATAGGTACAAAGAATGAACAAGGAAATAAATAAGGATTTGATTTTGATAGAAGGGCGAAAGGAGGTGAACTTTTGGAGGTAAAATTGATTTCTCACGATTTGAAGCGAAAATTAACCTCCTACAGAAAAAAGTTGAAGAAAAAAGTTGTTGACAATAAAAAGATCTACAACTTTTATTCATAAGATTTTTCCACATAACCTCAAATTTTTCAGTAAAATCGGAAAAGCAGTTTTAATTTGGTTTAATTTTTTTGTGTTGTTTGTGTGTTTCCATGACTTGACAGCTGACATGCATATACCAAATGTCTTTCCTTTTCGATTTTCGACAACTCCAGCTACATCCTTGATATTCAAATCAGTTTTTCCCAAAATATGAGGTTTTTTGACGAATGGTGGATGGGCAAAGAGCCCTAACAAAAATCATATGTCTCCGGATCATGTATTAGATGATAGTTTTCGTGTTTGATATTAAAATAAAAACTTTTTTCTTTCATTTAATTACTATACCATGCTTGGTAAGTTATCATTATCTTTGCTACCGTTATCATTATATCTCAATCTTAATTCTAGGGCATTGGACATAGTACCAGCATACTATTAGTTGAGTTTTCAACATTTAAATTTATAAAAAAGGATTTTTTCCTCTTCATGTTAGTAACTCTTGGTCCTCAGTATATGTGAATATATCAGGTAAAATTATGTATTATTTGTAGAACTTAAATTGTATAAGGCTGAAGATGGATTCCGGCTGAATCCGAAATATGTACTCTCCCATTTGAAAATTGTTATAATTAAAGTTGTGGAGATGATTTTGTGATACTTCTTCCCGATTCATCTATATCACATCACTTTGAGCTGAAATGGAGTTCTACCAGAGATTAGAGATACGTCTGCTCGTAATGGAGAAAATCATCTGCACGAAATAAGATCTAGAAATATGCTTGTTCCAGTCCAATATCATACAAAAAAGTATCAGAAAAGCCACCCGTCTCTTAGCTACAGAATCTACAATAAATTGGAATATTAAAAGAATATTAAAACTGCCTCTAAAATAAGAATATTCAAGAAATCATTAAAAACCTATTTGATAAATAAAAATATCCAATCTATGGACGAATATCTCTCATAACTCGTGTGTGAGATCTGGATTGTTACTGTTCACTTGATCAATGTCTCTACAGGTATTTTTTGTTATTAATTTTTGTTTGTTATTGTACAACGAATTGAATAATATTAATATTAAATGAAGAAAGCGTTAAGAGGCACATCGTTTTAAGGCTCGTTTAATTTTCTCTGTGATAATACCCCAATTTTCTATGATTTTCAAAAACCACATTCCAGACGTAATTAGAACTTGCCCACACGGATATTTATGGTTTGTAGGTTCTTATGTGAAAAACATTATTGTGATGACTGACTAATATCAGGGCCAAAATCACCTTCTGAAATTAATATAAAATTTAAAGAACTAAAAAACACGCTTTTATGAGGCACTAAAAATTATAATTGAATTGACTTGTTATTAGTTACGATATAACTACCTATTCATTTTAAACCTTGCCAGTATTATAATTTTATTGTAGAGAAAACACAAAAAATAGTGGGTGATAGATACCTTCTGTAATAATTAGTAAGTTTGTTTTTTGGTTGTGTGTACTTTTAATTAGTTTGAACAAAGTGTTCCACACTTTTTGAATTAACCATTGCATACAAAATAAGTGATGAGCTTACAAATAACTATACCGAAGGTCTCTATCGCCAACCTGTATTGTTTAAAAAATAGCTATTTATGATACAAGTTCGTAAAGTAGGACTTTTTTGTATGAGCGTGAAGTTTGCAAAAAAGCCCTTTCCCAAAGTGTTTCATACAAAGTTTTTTCTTCGACAGTTATTATATTGCCAAATTGTAGCAATTATATCATCAATTTGAATGTTTAATGATTTGAATTGTCATCCTATTATCATGTGTAATACAACAAGTGCCGATAAAATTGCCGATTATTCTTCGACTTCACTTGACGAGTTATCATAAAATTTGGAAATACAACGAGTGCGTAGCACGAGTTGTATTACCTAAAATGTTATGATAACGAGTAATTGTGAAGGAGGAGAATAATCAGGAAAATTTTATCGACACGAGTTGTATTTTATATGAGAATTTCACAAAATTTGCTTTTTTTAGTAATAATAATTGGAACTAGAATTATTTATTTCAACTCATTCAGATACATAGATAATTACAATTCATTACAATTGAAATTTTGAACATTGAAAGTACAATTCTGGAACACTATTTTTGAATTTGTTTGCTCATTTTTCGTCTCATTAGAGCTGCTACAAGAGTAGACGTTTTTGTTGGCATCGCTGAATGAAGAACTTGATGAACTCGCTCTCATTTTCGTGACGATTTCAGAGTGTCTTTTTGGCTGCATGTTCATATAGGATTGTAAAGAACTGGAACTGCTGTGTCCTGTGATCTTCATCATTTCTTGTTCAGACACTTCAGCTTGGGCAAGGTGAGTAACAGCGGTAGACCTATGGCTGTGATTGCTGAATTTTTTGTTCTGAATATCCAAACCCATTTTCTGACAAGTTTCTTTAGTCCATTTTGACATAGAGTTTATTCCAATAGGACAATTTTTGTACAAACCAATACTGTCAGGATCTTCCCATCTAGGATTCGGAGTTAGGAAAAAGCGGTCGGACGTGATATGTCCAGGGCGTTTTTCCATCACTTTGTGGAATATGCGAACAGGGCAAATATCGGGGTCCTCAGTATTTTTTATTAACCATTTGCTTGAAGTACATGATTTTGACTCACCTTGATTGGTTTTGTTAAATATGGGATTATATTCAATACGTCCAGTCGGCCGTCCAACATTATCCTTTTCCACTATAAAAAAACTAACTTTCAAGTAACATCCTTCATTGCTCCTCCAAGCAAGTTCTTTGGCTGCAATGAAAAAAAATTTCTTGATGAGTCCCTCCGGATTGTTTTCTTTCTAATATCTCAGTAATCTCATATTTTCCTCAATTGTAAAAGCATGTTGAACTCGTTTTCCTTTTTTCGACATCCCCTTGAAGTAATTTTCTCTTCGCATCTCTTGCATCACGGGCTGATCTAAATTCTAGGTCAGCAAATGGATTCATTTTCACATTATAATCATTATAAAACTTGTCTTGGAGCAGTTTTGCGACAACATTCCAATTGAATTTTATAACAGTTTCTTTATATTCACTGCCATCCAGCTTCTTCATATTGAAGGCATAATCTTTCAATATATTCGCAATTTCTACTGGGGTAGTTTCCTTTTCGACAACATAATTCCTATTTCGGCAAAAGTCCATAAATTGTTTCCAAGCATAATCTTTAGATTTCCTTGTATTTTTTGGCGTATTCTGTGCAATTGCCAAATTAATTTTGATATTTGTAGCAGTTCCCCATCTATTGGATTCCATTTCTTTTTCGAATTACCGAATAATATTCCGAAAGCGAAACGATATTCAAACGTCAGTTATGCGTCAGAATTTCCGTTACCATGGAAATCCAGATAGTGGTATAATCGTATATTAATTCGCTGCAGGAGAAAATAATCAACAAAGCTTCAACCTCATTGGATGTGTTTTGTCATTAGGAACAATTTCATTGGTTTTTTGACAGTTGCGTGAAATTCTCAAATAAAGACTTCCGAGTTATATTTGACGCAAAATACTGTTTTTTCAAAAATGCATAAATGTCCTCACCTCACCTCACCTCACCTCAAGGAATGGACAAACTTGATATCCAAATTGGCCAAGCAACATAAACATAATAAATTCTTATTGCAATGCAAACAGAAAAAAATACTACAAAAGCATATTTTAAACACTTCTAACTGCATTGGTTATTGTTAGAAAATTCGTCATTTGTAAATAATTGCCAAGCTATATAGTTACATTTCCAGAAACAAATCTAAATGTAGAAATAAATTTCTCTCATTGGAAAATGAAAATACTGGAATCTGACCTGATAATAACAAAGATAATAGAAATGATAAAATAATACCTTGCCCTAAACAATTACCCAACATCACTTATTAAAAAAATACTCAATGAAAAACATAACACCCAAAAAACGACAATCCCAATTACAATAAAATATAACAAAATACCGTATGTCGAAAACCTTTTGGAAAGACTTGCGTCAGTTTTAAGAGATGAACAATCCCAAATAGCATTTGAAAATAAAAACACTATTGGAAAATACTTCTTTACACGCCAAAAAACAAAAACCCCCATAGACATCAAATCAAATATAGTATACAAAATCAAGTGTGACAATTGCCCGAAATGTTATGTAGGACAAACCAAACGTTATTTAAAAACAAGAATATATGAACATGAAAGGGGCACAAAAAAATTAAATATCAAAAATCCTACGGCTTTAGTGGAACACATTAAAGAAAACGGTCACAGTTTTGATTTTACGATACCCATCGTCCTTGACACACAACCCTTTTATTCCAAAAGAATTCTTAGTGAGATGATCCATATAGTAAAAGAAAATAATGTCAACGCTAGAAGGGACATAGAAGGTTTAAGTACAGCATTTTTCAATTTGATAGGTCAGATTCCGAGTTGAGATATCCACTCACATTTCATGTGTTTTTCGTTTTCGTTTCGTTTTCTTTCGCTCCATATTAAAGGGAAAAAAACATTCGTATCGGTCGCTTCATGACGTTATCCAAAAGAATTTTAATTTAGTATTTCGTTCCTAGTTGATGAATACATGTGTTATTGTCCTTCGTGCGTTGTTATCTTCTATGTCTGTTCATTTTAAAAATATTTTAAGGATTTTAACTCAGAAAAACAAATAATTTGGGCAAGTCATTTAAGTAATTACAAATCTTGTTTCTCGAAAGTTTATAAAGAAGCGTGGCAAGTAATACTAACTTAAATTCTAATAATGTACTTTAGTATATAGTTATAATTCTCTGTGAAAACTCATTGTTACAGAGCCCTGATGATGAATTTAATGAAATTCGAAACGTTGTCAAAAAACAATAATTTTCTGCGATTCTACTGATCCCAACCCCAACAAAATTTCTAGAGAATGTATGAACAGTGTTTTAAAAATTACTTCACGCACAGATGATTTTTTTGCGCACTTGTGCGAAAAAGTATTACTTTACGCACAGCAGTGCGTAAAAGCTTAGATTACGCACTGTCGTAGAAAAATATATTTTTGCGTTTCCTCCACAATTAAGTTAAAATATTGGCAAGGTTAAGATGAATAGGAACTTATATCATAACTAATCCAATCCCAATTATTTTACAATTTTAAGTACGTGGTTAAAGTGTGTTTTTAGTTTTTAAACTTTGTATGTATGTTTATTTTCTACTGTTAAGTTTTATAATAACTTTAACATATTTATTACTGTTACAAAATACATTAAATGTTGGATTAGTTAGCATTTTTCCCCAAAGTGATAAATTGATTGAGTTTATTCATCTCCTGGCTCCAATCAACAGATCCTCGTTACCAAGCCCAATCTATTTGACTCGTCTCATTTTCTCATTATTATTATTATTGAATATCACAACATTAATATTATGCTGTAATATTGCATTGTCATCTAATTCTAGCACATATCATGCAATAATATTGCGTGGGTGCTTTTCCCTTACATTTTCATAATCACAGCATTTACTGAAAGCTATAACATCATCATCATTAAAATTCTCATCATTATTACTATCGTCACAAAAGATGAATATCTCATGCGAAAGAAAATTCAAAGGTGCGATAAATAATATCTCCAAGAAAATCCGTTTTATTCGCTGGATGAATTCACGCAGTCTATTAAATCAGTACGCTGACAGATTCTTGACTTTATTTATTTTTCATTTTAATTTTTCTGTTACTTTTTATATATACTTCTTTTTTTGTAATTTTTATTTACACTTCTTTGTAACTTTTATATATACGAGGATGTATCTAGTTAGCCTAGACCAGTTCCCTGCATAAACAAAATATTGCGTTACCATAGCAACGAACAATAACTTATTTGAAGTGTCAGTGTAAAGTTTGACGTCAAAAAAGTAAACCAGAGTTACGCAATAAATTAAAATAAAAAATATGTCCACCGAAATTGTGAAAATCTAAAAATTGGAGTATCGAGCCATCATCAAGTACCTGTATTTAAAAGGGTTAAGAGGTAAGCAGATTTACGAAGATATGCTTAATACTCTTGGTGATCAATGTCCTTCGTATGCGACCGTGAAAAATTGGACTGCAAGCTTCAAAAGAGGTAAATTTTCCATTGAAGATGATGACCTATCGGGAAGGCCAGTTTCTGTGTCAGTCCCCGAAAATATCGATGCAATTCATGACATGATTTTAACATACCATCAAATTGGGCTAAAACGGATATCTGAAGTACTGAATATTTTATACGAACGCGTTCATCATATAGTTCATCTCAATTTGGTCATGAGAAATATTGCTGCAAAATGGATCCCCAAATGTTTGAATGTTGACCAAAAGCGTGCAAGGGTAGTAGCATCGCGTTCGATATGTGCTCGATTTGAAAACGATGTAGACTTCTTAAACCGAATTGTTACTATGGATGAGACTTGGGTACATTTCTACGATCCAGAAACAAAGCAACAATCGATGGTTCTCCGGTTCTCCAAGACCTAAGAAGTTTCGTGTCCAAAAATCTGCTGGAAAAGTTCTTGCTTCAGTTTTTTGGGATTGCCATGGAGTAATCATGATTGATTTTTTGGATAAGGGAAAAAAGAGAAAAGACGCGGAAAGCTATCCAAAGGTGTTTTGTTTTTGCAGGACAACGCCCCTGCACACAAATCTCATGTTGCCATGCAAAAAATTCGTGATTTAGGGTTTGAATTACTAGAACACCCCCCTTATTCACCAGATTTGGCTCCGTCCGACTATCATCTCTTTCCTCAACTGAAAAAAAGTTTAAAAGGTCGTAAATTTTCTTGCAACGAGGAGGTAATAAAAGCTGTGGAGAAAAAACATTTTTTTTTGAAAGATCTAGAGACGTTGCAGGTTCGCTGTAATTAATGTGTCCAATTAAGAGGAGAATATGTTGAGTAGTAAAATATTTTGACATTGAAATTTTGTTTGGTTCTATAGTAGCAAGAATTTTTCAACATATTCTCGTACTTCTTTTCAATATTAAATGCCACAATTTTCAAGGGTTTTATGTCTTAGATATTGTATTATCCTGTGTATGTCCTGGTACCTAGTATCATTTATTGATATTGAAGGACTAACGAACATACCTACCTATCACCAACTATCAAAAAATTATTGAATCTTGCTGAAAGCCGTTGTCATAAGATTTTGCGTCCTTTTAAATTTTCTGAACGATTTCGGAAAATGTAAGTATTATCATTATTACCACTTGACGACTTGACTGTCGTAGGTTTGCTACGAGCCCCTGTATATGTGCATTTTCCAGGAGAAGGAAGAAACATTTTTTTTTATACGAATATGTTTATCGTTGTTAAAATCGGCTCCAGACAGAATCACTTCGGCCCTTCTTTGTCGAAATCTACGAAACTCTCGAGAGAAATCTTTAAAACCAGCTGACGAGCTGGAAACCGCCACATACCCATCGCGTGAAATTCCTCCGCGCCGTTGGCAACACCGCAAAGTCCTCGGAACAGGTTGTACTTGTTGAGGCAAAAGCTCGTTCATAAGCATTCGTAGTGGGGGGGATTCCACTACCAAATTCTAGCGCTGAGAACGTCTGACATTAGGCGCGCTGTTTCATTGTACGACCAGCACTCGTCGTAGGCACTACTCAATACGCAACTAACCTCCCAGCACGAGTTCGACAGACGAGTCACACCGGAAGTAACATCGTCTGATGAGTCCAAGTACATTACCGTCGTGATTTTTTCCGTTTGAGTACAGTGTGTTTAGTGTGTGCGGCAGACGCCTTGTTGCAGGAGGACCCCAGCAGGAAGACATGGACTTGTACTGTTGCGAAATCGCCGAGAACGAGCACAGCGCATACGATGATCCCACTCTGCTGCAAGACCGAGTTCTCAGGTTTCTGCTCAAGACCGAGGACAGGTACGTGCTGCCTTACTCGGCATCGCTTTCTGAGCAGAAGGAAGTCACCGTGGAAATGAGAAAAATCGTGGCAGAGTGGATGATGGAGGTAAGGTTACCGACAATTTAAAAGCCACGTTTGTACTATCGCAGCTGAATGGAAGACGTTATTAATAGATTTGTTGGGGTTAAAACACCCTAGACAGCCACATTTGAGGACGGATCATCCTCTGCGACAGCCAGATGTTTCTTTCTGTGCCACTTGTGACTTGTCCTCGCCGCAAATGGGTCTTAAACTCCCAAATTCGGGGCCAGAATAGATTTGCGAGGATTAGAAACCGCTCTACATTTTATGCGAACATTTAAAATTTAAATCCCCATTATGCATGATGTTTGTATAAGTAATTCTGCACATCCACGCCGGTTGGTGACACGTAGATACCCGGCTACGTTCAATAATAATGATGATTGCCAAAAAACGTTTAAATATCGCCGTGTGATCGAAAAGTTTCGAGCCGGGTATTTAAATATTTATAGAGGTCATTATCCTGTGGCACCAGCTGAGCGCAGTTTCGCCAGCCGAGTCACAGTAGTAGAAAGGAGGGTTTTGTGGATTTTGTTAACTTACCACTTAGCAACAAATCAACATTATAATATTGTTAGAGCGATGGCCTTTTAATGTCCTTGAATGGTGACGTCACGCTCCGTGCTGTTACCGGAAAGGGCCCCACGGTTTTTAAATGCTAATTTCGTCGAATTGTAGGTGTTTCGTACGAGTGGGCAAGCGATTTGATGTCTGGGTTTTAAACTTTTAAAGCGCCTTTATCGTATGCGATGCGACGCTTAGAATCTAGTTGGCGGGGCATACAAGGTTGTGCTCTGAACTCTTGGACATTTAAAAACAATGCTCGGTACTCTGTGCATATATCGTCAAAGGTCGTACCCCGTGGTGCCTCTCGCGGAGTATGCCAGATCAGCAAAAGTTATCGTGAGCATGTTTCTGTAACATTCCTCTTCTATTAGTCCATCTATTTCTTAAAAATAATACGAAAACTTGAATAAAAAATTAAAGGGGTTTAGTTGAAGTTCACTACTATTATCCACTTCCCTAGAGAATAATTTTTGTATAGCAAAGTGCCGGAGGATACCGGATAAATCATTTCAAGTTAGGTACCATTTTTTTTCTTTTATTTCCAATTTCTCAAGACAAGAAAATGTTTTGAACATACTGAGTATCTCCTGATACTACTGATAAGTTCAGTGCCTTCATTGCTGACAGATTGATCCTCTGAGGGGGTGCCCTCAGTTTAACTCCACTTAAAAATGATGACGAAGCTGTCAATCTAGGGATTGGTTCGGTGTAGTTCTCTGTCCTTGTCTATGTTGAGTAGATTGCCTTGAATTGTAATCTTGCGCATATACTGTTATATCGTAAGTAAATCTTCTATTGAAGTTTGGTTGCAATAAAAAATAATGTTCTATGAATTTTGTCTCGAATAGATTGAGCAGGTATTTCAAATAAAAATCAGCGATTTCCATCCACTACTGGTTCTAATCAATTGATATGTTCCACAGCTTTTGAGAGATTTCGGAATAAGTTGAACACTCAATAGTATGAGACCTTCCAGTTTCGTACCAGTTCAGTAAATTCTTTGAGTTACTGGCTCGTTGGTTTCCGGGGAAGCCCTAAATTTACCCCCAGACTAGATGTCATTTTTTAATCTGGTTTGGTATTGGTCTGTTTTAATTATCTTCGGTTTTCTCACTCTATTTGGGTTTAGTAACATCTCAGACTATTCTGTATCAACACGTTCTACCCAATAAGTGCCTCTAAACTTGAAAGTCGATTCTTCTATTACCCCCACTTATGATGACGGACCTGTCAGTGTCATAATTTGTATAGGTCTCTCTCTGCCTTTGTCTACTTTGAGTTAATTGCGCTAGCATGAGATCAACTTGACTTGCGCAGATAAATCACTATATCATGCCTTCTTTTTGAATGAATTTCCTTACTATATTCAAATTATTCGAAACTTGAAACAGAGCAGTATTCATCCACTACTGAAAGGCTCAAATCAATTCATATGTTCCAGGTTTGAAATAAGTTAGAATGAGAATTTCCAGTTAGTAGGCTTTTTTATGCAAGCCTGGTAACTTCATGTAAAGTTACTCACATGTTGGTCTTCTCAAGGGAACCCCCCAATTTACCCCAACTTGATTATGATAACGGACGCTTGTGTTGATTTTATAGAGTAAATCTCACTGTGTAAGGGTTTAGTGTGGATTCATGCAGCACCAAGTAACAATTATCAAGTAGCAATTATCAATTAACAATTATCAATTAACAAGTATTGAAAATATAGCATTCATGCACCCAAATTAACAATTACCAAGTTAACCTTACTTTTCCGTGGATACTGTTTAATAATTCAGATTCTATTTGTTCTTCGAAAATAAATGACCAGTTTTGTGTACTCATGATTGTCACTAAATAGGCGGGGGAAAGAATGTTTGACAATCTCACAATATCAGTGTGATTGCAACTTGCATGACCACATGCATGTGGCGTTTTTTTATACCCCGAATGACAACATCAAATGTATGGCCTGCAAGACCAAAAATTGCAATGTGAATACAAACTATCAACACTGAGAGGGTCCCTGTCCCTGCTATTGTTTCAAGCATTAAGCATTATCTCTGATATTTTTATCTTTGAAGATCGTAATTATGCCCTTATCATATATAATTTGGGAAATTGCCGTACAAAATCAGCCAAAATAGCATCATCAATTTCCATTTCGATATGAACGAAAACCGAAAACAGAACACAATAATACAAACTGCTCCACAAATATTTGAAAGAGATTCATTTTCGACATTATACTGACCAATCCGCGGTCACCTGCGTACTAGTTGCGCACTAGAAGAAAATATTGTTCAATTAGGGTAAAAAGTTAAAAGTTGGCCAACTTCCACTTGTTACTTGTTAATTGATAATTGTTAATTGTCTGCATGAATGCATTCATTGTAAAACAATAAGTTCAACTTATACTTGCTAATTGTTAATTGATAATTGTTACTTGATAATTGTTAATTGGTGCTGCATGAATCCACACTTTAGTAACATTACTTCCTCCTAAAATATTTTGTTCCGTCATGTTCTCACTCCATAATACATTTTAACTTGAAAGTCCACAGCTACCCCCGCTGTCAATGTCATGATTTGTGCAGTATAGGCATTGTTTATATAAAAGTAAGATAGTTAGCCAACCTTATGGGATTTATATTGGATTCAAATGGATGCGACATGTAGATGGCGACAGTGATCTCGCATCCAAGTTATGTCGTAACTTCAGTGATCTGGCCTCCAAGTCGTAACTTGATTAAAACGCTGGAAAAGCATTACAATTAGGGTTTTTTGAAGAAACCTGCATTAAAATTAGGTTTTTTTTGAAGAAACCTGCATTAAAATGACGTCAAATATTCATGTTTGTAACTAATCACGCTAGATGACACTTGCGTTTGTGTCCAATACCTTTTCTACAGGCATTGACTATCTATCTTCTATTTAAACAATGGTATAGGTCTCTTTCTTTGTTTGCTTTGTCTGCTTACCTCGACCTCATATCGTATGCTTTCTCTTTGAATACATTTCTTCGCAACATACAAATTACACTGAAATTTGGAATAAAAGACACTATTTTAAATTGCATAAATGGTTTTATTCAACCTTCAAATGTTTTCATCTTTTCAAAATGTTGATAAAAAATATACGAAAACAATAAAGTTATATTTTGTATGGTACAAACATATTATCAGTCCCTTTTTCTTTATTCAACTCTTCAATATATTTTTCACTTCACCACTTTTTTTTTCTACTTCATGAAAAGTATATTGTATATTTCTGGAAATTGCTGAAGTGTTGAAGAAATTGCATTTGTACCAGAACTTTTTAACAAAACCAGGAATTTTTTTTGATGAAGCAATTAAAAATACTATTTTTTTGAAAATTTTAGTTTTTCAATATCTTGCATAAGTAATTTTTGAAAAACAATTCAAAAACTGATTCCTTGCAACAACAAGAAAACTTCCTAAGCATTTGATATTAGGACAAAGTTATTGTTTGTATTTTATTACAAAACGGGAAAACAAAAATCTACTCAAAATTACCATAATTTTTTTCAATGCAAAGTTCGCACCTTCAAACCATAGATTATCCAGCTGCACTGCACTCTTTTGGTTTGATCTTGTTGCTGTTGGGCTCAGCATAAACTTTGGTTTTCATTGTACCCTATATAAAAATCCATATGGGTTAAGTCAGGAGAGCATGCAGGCCAAGGAACTTTGACACCCTGTATTTCAAATACGAAGCAACTTATGAAACATGATCACAGGACACAATAATCTTATTTTTGCCTAAAAAACCGATCCCAAACATTTGGCAGTTCAACCCTGAGTCACCCTGTATAAGTTCGGTGTAACTTCTTGAAAAGTTACTGACATCTTGGTCTCAAGGGAAGCCACCAATTTGCCGCAATTTGATAATGATAACAGTGTCTCGGGACTAGTTTGTATGTTTTTATTTTCTACAGTTTTCCTCACTCTTTTTGTGTTTAGTAATATGGTCTTCCCAGAATATTGTGTATCATGTTATTACCCCAGACTGCATCTAAACTTATTGAATGTCGATTCTCCTCATCATCACTTATGATGGCATTGTCAATATTTGTTCAGTATACGTCTCTGTCTTTGTCTTCTTTGAGTAAATTGAACCACCGTCTTGCGCATATCATGTCTATCGTGTCTTCTTTTTCAATGAATTTCTTCACTATATTGAAACTTGGAACTAAAGGCTCTATTTCAATTAGAATAAATGTTTTTTTTTCATCTAGAAGTCAGTTACTTTACATCCAAAGAAGCCCAGTTATAAAAATGTAGTCCATTTGATATTCATGTTGATATTAATATTGATTACATTCCTTTTCAATAATCCAATACAAATATTGCACAATTTGAAAATTCTGCATGACTTCGAAAATCAATGTGTCCTACTTACTTTATAGTAGTTTGTTTAAAAATAGCATGCTTGCGATATACCAATAAACAATTATATTTACGGGACAACACAAGCTATTTTGAGCACAACTGGTACAAAGTCATTTCACATAAATCTGTCAAAGAAAACTGCTCATTGGTTCTATATCTATTCCGGAGGTCAGGTTCAAGAAAGAGGAAATTTTACTCTGAAATAGAATTCTCTCTGTATGACATTGACTTTCTGAAATATTCTGTACAGAAAAATCACTTCCAATCTTTTCAACTTTTCAAAATGTTGTCAAATATGTAAGAATACAATAGAGTTATATTTTATATAGTGGCAAAACACTGTCATTAAAGGCCTTCTAAGGTATCCCATTTTCTTTATTAAACCCTTCAACATGTTTTTCACCTCAAATTTTTTCTTTCCATCTGATGACATCGGTCATATTCAGAACTTCTTCTACTTCTTTTTCTACTTCATGACTTGCATTTTGTTACCGTGTTCTACCAATAAAAATGTTACCTAAGATTTGTTTTCATTTTGAAAGGGTGAAAAATGCAATCCCTATTCCATTTTTTACCAAAACTTTTGAACAAAACAAAAATTCTCAATTCAAAAATTTGTTTTGAAAGGGACGATTCACAGCAGTATTTTTTTTTTGACTTTTGTGTTGTTTTAAAAAATCTAGAAAGTGGCTGTCTTCAGTCGTAGTATTTCCAAATTATTCTGCTTTTTTAACTTTTAATTTAGGCATGTATCAGTACCATGTTTAGTTTTAATATAATATCAAATCAAAAAGAGAAACAAAACTTTGTGGATTACAACAAACGAAAGGGCAACACAGGAATCAAGTCTTCATAGATTGGCGCAAATTTTGAGATATTCCGGTGTGTTTTGGATTGTCTCACAGCCTGCAATGATGCCATTTCTTAAATAATTTACACATAAATCAATGACCCCAGATGCAAAAGTCCAGTGGGTTTAAGTCTGGAGATCTGGGAGGCCGAGTTTGATGTCCTGGGGTGTGATTCTCAAATGTCTACTAGCCTATGTTGCATGCGACAAAATATCTCCATCTCTTTTCTATTCATATTCGAAAACGGCGATGGACTTATTTTGTCGCATGCGACATATGGTAGTCGACATTTGAGAATAGGGCCCCTGCTCGTCATATCCAACGATTTGTATTTGGATAATATTTTCTCCATAATTCTGACCCACACATTGAGTGGAAATTCATATTGGTACCGACCTTCTTGAATTGCAAGTTGGTTTTGTGATAAATCGTTCTTTTCAACACATATTTTCAAATTGTGAAATTTTGTTTTCTTAAAAAGTTCTGGAAAAAAATGTGATTTAAAAAATATTCGTAGGTAGTCTTTTTATTGTAGCACACGCCCATATTTTTAACTCTCCAGCAAAAAGAAAACGAAATAATGAAACGATTTTGTTTCATTTTGGGACGCGTGTAACTTTTCAAAGACAGGCCCAAGAGTTTGTTGACATGGAAGACCCCCTTCATACATCGACAAGGAATCACCCAGTAAAAACTTACAACACCTTGTATATCCACATACTCCAGACCATAAGCTATTGGTTTTGAAGGAACTGTCTTACTTTGGTTTAAATAATACTGAACAGGGAGGAAACAATTAACAAAAGCAGATAATGCCTCTTTCAATCCACTAAATTTAGAGTACCACAGGGAAGTGTTCCGAGACCTTGGCTGTTTCTGATATACATAAACGATTTGAGCACAATACTTAATTGTTATTTTGGCACATTTGAAAAGAATCATTCAACAGGAAAATTCAACGGATGGTTTAGTTGATTTCAATTTGTTTTGCAAAGCTTCATGCGCTTTGGGAGACTGACTAAAAATTAAATACTCAGTTGTATACTTATTGTCGTCTTAAACATTTAATGGTAACGCAAAATCACAAGGAACATTTTTTTCAATAACGTGTTTTTCCTCCACGAGCCCTTATAACTGCAACCATTCGTCTTACCATACTTCTGATGACGTTGTCGTCATTTCTTGAGGCTAATTCTTCCATATTTCCATCAGAGCAGTTCTTGCTTCTTCCAAGTTTCGAACAGCAGGAATTCGTGACCTAAGTATGTCCCAGACATGTTCAATTGGATTAATGTCTGGCTAACATGCATGCCAATGCATTGTCGGTATTTGAACCTGATTTAAATATGCAGTTACACAACGAGCTACGTGCGGGCGAGCATTGTCTTGCATCAAGAGAAAATCTGCCCCGATAAATAGGGCTGAAGGTATCACATGATATTGCAGAATATCTCTTATGTACCTATCTGCCGTTAAAGCGCCGCCATCAATAACCACCAACTCTGTGCGTGCCCCTAAACATATGCCACCCTATTCGCTTATGATACGTTATTATCTATTGCTGACAAGAATTTAAATGTTTCTATATCAAAACTAAATTCATGTTTACAAGTCCAAGAATACTTGGTTACAAATATATTGAGAATGAATTTTGCAAAAACAAAAGGAATAATGTTGACTATATGCCATAAATATAAATTATTGAACCTCAATTTTGTAACGGAAAGCATTGATATTGTGAAAGAGTTCAAATACCTTGGTTTTATGGTGGATAACAATATTAGTTTCGGGGCACATTTCAATTATATGATAAAATTACCATGTATATAGTACCATAATTCAACCATTTTGAGTAGTCTGTTATATGGTTGGGACCAAAATAAAATTATGGCATTACAAAAACTGCAAAACAGAGGCTTGGGAATGATTCTGAAATGTAATCTTTACACAAAAGTCTCTTTAAAACTGGACACAAGATTGTTTATCCATTCATGGCAGATTTTACAGATCATCTCTGGTATTTATTTTCAATATTATTAAAGAAATGTTGCCATTCCACTTTAAGGAATTTATAATATATAGAAATAGTACACATGATTATGAAACATGGCATAACAACAATTTTCACTTGCCTAGATGTATATTATCGAGCTCTATGAAAATATCATTTACAAGGGTTTAAATCAATACAGTAAATTATACCAGAGGAACTAAAAGATACCAATAATATTCATGAATTCAAATCAAAGCTATCTTCGCATATAAAATCGAATATTACAAAGTATATAATATTATAGACTATTGTTAAGTAAAATTCATAATTGCGGTGTTAGATCAGTTATAGTTATATGATTTTGTAACTACTGTATTACCTAATACTGTGAATATTAGGTTGTATACCCATTCATTTATTAACTGTTTTCTATATTACTATGTTCTTTGTTGAAGTAATCTATTTCTTCACTTTTTTCGGCTTCTTGTACACTAAGTTTACATGGATTATGAAATACATGTTGCCATAAGGATTTACGAAGTACCGGTCATTGATATTATTCGAAATTTGTGGCGAAATAAACAATTGTCCTTGCTCCTTCGAGAATACAAAGGACCAAACTGCCAACTCTACTTTCCAGCCTTGAATTCTCGTTATGCAAATTCTTCCGTTCAGCTGTGATAGACTTATAGCTGCTGGCAAAACCGTTGATGAGAGAGAAACCATTAATCCTTTTATTTAATTCGACGATGATTATTTCTTATGTTTCCTAATAACACGTTGTTTTTGTATTTCCAGGTATGTGAGGAACAAAAGTGTCAGGATGAAGTTTTTTCGTTAGCCATGAACTATATGGATAGATTTTTAATGTGTTGTTCGATTATGAAGAACCAATTACAATTGTTAGGTACAACGTGTATGTTCATAGCATCGAAGTTGAGAGAATCAAGACCTTTAGCCGGAGAGACTTTAGTGTACTATACGGACCACAGTGTTACAAAACAACAGCTTTCGGTAAGTTCATATAATATTCATTTTCATAAGTAGAACTTTAGCTGTCAGCGACGCATCGAAGTGATTTTTAGGCTACTAATTGTTACACTATTTTGGAAATACTGTGTCAAAATTCTGTTCTTGAGATCTTCAGAATTTGCAAGGTTTCTAGCTCAAACACATTCATTTAGACCAAGTTATAAATTTAAATTCGATAGTGGTCTCTTTTTCGAGGTTTTCCCGGATTTTCTCAGTGAAAAATGCACCGATTTGGTCGTATAAAAAACATTTTGTAGATTTTATAATTCTCCACAAAAGTTTAATAATAACAATAGTAATAAAAATAATAATACTATTATTTCCATATGACAATACTATTCAATCGAAAAAGTCTATAAATATAAATACATAATACATGTGTAGAACAGAAAGTAAGTCATTGAATTCGCTAATTAGTAGGTAGTGAAATAATCTTTTGCTGAATAAAAACATTTCGATATCAGAAACTGTTTGAGTTTTCTTTTGAAAGTAGTCAATGAAGAACAGTTTCTGAGTTCCTGTGGTAGTTTGTTGGAAGCCCGAAGGCCATTTTTCTCTGGAGAATTAAATTTAACATTATTTTTGCTACATAGAATTGTTCTCGATTACGAGTGTTCATTTGATGAACATCAGAATTTTTAATGATTGTTGATCTATTCCTAAATACATGAAGACATCGTTCAAATAAATATAAAGATGGAAGAGTTAATATTTTGTGACTAAATAGGTTTTTACAGCTGGTGGTACCAGACACATTAGCAATGTACCTCATTATTTTTTTCTTTGCTATAAATACATCATCAGTCATAATGGACCAGCCCCAGAAACAAACACCATATCGTAGACGACTTTCCACTTGTGCATAATACACCATCTGCAGTTGATTAAATGTGAGAACTGTTCGTAGATTTTTCAATAAGTAACATTGAGAATGAAGAATGGAAATTAGGTTTGTGCAATGGATTTTCCAGTTTAGATGTTCATCAATGTTCATTCCCAAAAATTTTGAGTGTGTAGCTCTGCTTGATATGGGTACATTATTAACGACAACATTAGGTTTATAGCAAACTCGTTGTCTATTATGAAATCGAAGAGACTGTGTCTTTTCAATTTTGAAGAAAAGAGAGTTTTCGAATGGCCAAGACGCCAAGGACTGGATCAATTCATTGCACTTTCTTTCCAGAATCTCATCAGATTTATCCACAATAAGGACAGAAATATCATCTGCATACATAGTGACGTGAATACCTTCACATAATTCATCGATACTATTCACTATAAAAAAATAAGACCGGCCCCAGAATGGAACCTTGTGGAACACCTATGTCAATATCCACAAGTGTGGATTTTGTAAAAGCAACTTCATCGTTTTGTTTGCTTCTGAGGCATACATACTGTTTACGATTTCTCAAAAAACCCATAGAACCCATAGAAGAGCGTTATCTTTAATACCATAACTGGTCATTCTGTTTATTCAAATGTCATGATTGACACAGTCGAACGCCCTGCTGAGATCAACAGATAAACAGGGCACTCGCCCGAGTCAATCAGAGATGTTATTTGACCATAAAAGCAGTGAACTGCTGATATCGTTGATTTTCCATGTCTGGAACCCATTTTGATTTTTGGAAATAATCCCGTTTGTATCCACGAAATTCATCAGGCGGTATAAAAATGAGTATTCAAATATTTTTGAAAAAGTAGTTTCAATTGTTTCATTGTCTGTAAACCGATTCCACCAATACTTTTTGAGATATTCGCAAAAATACAAAAAAGTTGTTATTTTTTTCACAATTTCTTGTTTAATAAAATCCACGAAGCGATTTTGCTGGGGGAAAACCGTGGTTTTCTTTTACGAACTATCTCATAAAAAGTAGTATAGGACGTTTGCGTCTTTCATTTTGTGTGAAAAAGCCTATTATTAATCCAGATGGGTGAGATCTGGCGACCCAGCTGGCCATTTAACCCCTGCACTACTCGATTATTATAATGAAAATGTATAACATTTTAGATGGTTGAACACGAAAATCATAATATTCGAAAAGAAGTATAACAACAATCACCTGGTATATAGAATAGCTATTATGTGTATACTTTTAGTTTAGATTGAAAGGTGGGTTTTCACAATTCTACCGTACCGAGCTAACTCCAACTTGTGGGCGCACCCTGTATATACAGATTTTCCCGCGGTTAGTATCTGGTAACACCGTTATCACTATTATCAGTATTGTTATAGAACTGTGTGGGTTTAGGGCTGCGATATCAAACCTCATTCTTCCGTAGAATACTTTAATTGAAATTGATTGTCTCAAAATGTATTATCAATGGCGATACGCTATCACCTCTACACTAGGGACCTGAAGACATTACGGGAAATTCAATTATAGTTTTACTGTCGTTGAAATTTCATTCAACTTTTAGCGCGTGATTTTATAGTCCAATCGTGTGCAAAAAAGTGAGATTGGATTTACTTTGTCGCAGAGCTGATGTGATACGGAAATAGTTTCAAAAAACAATCAGTTCATTGGAAAATACCTGCGAATGCTTTGTATTGTTGATATTGGAATAACTTGTCGTGAAATTGTTATTATTATCCGCCTCAACTTTACGAGCTATCATAAAATTTTGAAATACTAGTAACGAATAGCTTCGCAGTTATATTTATGTTATACGATAATTGTTCATTCGCCCTAAGAAATATTCAGATTTCAGTCTGTGTCCAAGATAAGAAATTGGTAATAAATGCAGTTTTGCTTGAATGGGCAAAAACAAAAGAAGAATTACAAAAAATAGGTTTTTTGAAACTGAACTTTTCGATTTCCATTTCAAATGTTATTGTAGGAGCTGGACCAAAATATAAATTACTTTTCTGATAATCAACATGACCCATTTTGTACTATAATTCAAATGTTTGAAAATTCAGATACATTTCTGCAATATTTTTTGGAGTTTTCTCTACCTTATCTGACATAGACTAATTTAAAACAAATCACCATTGAAATAGTTTGAAAGTAACCATGGAAACATCACACATGCCAAACATTGTTTATTCAGCGTTGTTTATTTTCTAACAAATAAATTTATGCCTTATGAAATGTACTTAGAAAAACAATAAATATTAATAATTCAAACTGGAAACATTATCAGTTGGAGCTGTTATTATTAATAGCTATAGTTATTTAATTGATTTTCAATTTTCTTACTCTAGTTGTTACATGTTTTTTTTTATTCCAATAACAACTGTTATGAAAATAAAAATGTTTCAGTACGTTTCTTTCTTAGGCTATTTTATGTTATATTAACTAATGCTTTCGTTTTCAAAGAAGAATAATGAAAAATACTGTACAAATCGTTCAAAAATCCATACTCCTAATGTTGATGTTAGGTGATGTCCATTATCAGACTGTAAAATCAAAATCTATGACTAGGTTTATAAACACTGTTTTTCCGAAAGCCATTTTTCCGCATCTTTTCCGGTCTAAGAGAGCTGACTAGTTTTGTATTATTCGAAAAGTAAATATTGTCATTTTGAAAAAAAGCATTGCGTGTAATGAAACATGTTTCCTATGGAGATGATTAACTGAATTTCTATCCGTATAAATAATAATAAGCATATTTATTTCAAGAAACCAGAAAATTACAACATTGAAATTCATTTAATTCATCCCTAACATATGTACGAGAAAGAGTTGACACACACTGTTTGTTGAAATAATTCCAGGCTTTCCGGCTTGTCAGGCTCTTGTTTTCCCCGAAATATGCATCATCTAATGACTGTATCCGTGTTTCATTCCGAAATAACTGGCGCTAGCTAGATTGCAATAGTAAACAATTATTATGCAATTACTGATGCATATGTTCAACCTGAATTCAGATGAGATTTTCAGGAAGCAGTGCTGCTGCTTTTGCTCATTATCAACAAACAGTCAATAATTAGTATATGATGAGGTTATTTTTTATTTTTTCCGTTTACTTAATTTTGATTTTGTCACAGTAGTTCACTACATTCACGAAATAATCCCGAAATTTAAAAAAATCTTCGTTTTCACAAAACAATGCTCATCCATCATATAGAGCACATTTCTTCAATTACTGTTCATTCTGACTGAATTTTTTTTCTTTTTTTGTCCATACAGTCCATACAGTTACCCAATTTTTGTATCGAGAGCAATTAATTCCAATGGAGTTTTTAACAACAGGTAATGGTCTATGAATAGGAAATTGTATGTCTCCAATTTGCACAGATTTAGTAATGCAAAATTTACAAGAAACTTGTCTACCCCAACTTTCTTTCAGAGTTCAGACATATAAGAGATATGTTAAAATTGTTAAAAAAAATGTTTAGCTACGTTGGTTATTAGGACACTGAATTTTATACCTACTAATAAATTGGTATCATGAACCAACCACCCCCGTAAAGCTAGCAGAACCACTTTGGAATTTTCAAATTTTTTTTAGGCCGTAATTTAAGGCTAATTTATTACCCTATTCCCAAATTTTTTGCTCTTCAATTGTGAGAGATATCGCGGGTTCTGCTAGCTTAACGTTAAGCTGGCAGAACCTAACTGCCAAACGAATGATTATGAAAAGTCTAAGCACACCATAATTTTAGGCTCACGTTTGAACCCATCGCCGATTTTTTTGGAATTCGTTTTTTAAAAAAAATCCTGGGTTCTGCTAGCTTTACCGTTAAGCCAGCAGAACCCAACCTTAAAAAAGCAACTCTGAACAAATCCAGTTGGACAATAATTTTAGGCTCTATTCAGGCTAATTTATTACCCAATTATAAATTTTTTTGCTCTTCAGTTGTTATGAGTTGCTTTTTTAAGGTCGGCTTCTGCTAGCTTAACGGTAAAGCTAGCAGAACCCAGGATTTTTTTTAAACGAATTCCGAATAAAACGGCGACGGGTTTAAACGTGAGCCTAAAATGAGCCTAAAATTATGGTGCGATCAGATTTTCCATAACGACTCGGTTAGCCATTTGGTACTGTCAGCTCAGTGTTGAGCTATCACAACCTATGATTTCTCCTCCAACTGAAGTGCAAAAAAATGTACAATTGGGTAATAAATTAGCCTGAATAGAGCCTAAAATTATTGTCCAACTTGATTTGTTCAGAGTTGCTTTTTTTAAGTTGGGTTCTGCTGGCTTAACGGTAAAGCTAGCAGAACTCAGGACTTTTTTTAAAAACGAATTCCAAAAAAAAACGGCGACGGGTTTAAACGTGAGCCTAAAATGAGCCTAAAATTATGGTGCGATCAGATTTTCAATAACGATTCGGTTAGCCATTTGGTACTGCCAGCTCAGTGTTGAGCTAACACAACCTATGATTTCTCCTCCAACTGAAGAGCAAAAAAATTTATAATTGGGTAATAAATTAGCCTGAATAGAGCCTAAAATTATTATCCAACTGGATTTGTTCAGAGTTGCCTTTTTAAGGTTGGGTTCTGCTGGCTTAACGGTGAAGCTAGCAGAACCCAGGATTTAAAAAAAAAACTAATTCCAAAAAAATCGGCGATGGGTTCAAACGTGAGCCTAAAATGAGCCTAAAATTATTGTGCGATCAGATTTTTCATAACGATTCGGTTAGCCATTTGGTACAGCCAGCTCAGTGTTGAGCTAACACAACCTATGATTTCTCCTCCAACTGAAGTGCAAAAAAATGTACAATTGGGTAATAAATTAGCCTGAATAGAGCCTAAAATTATTGTCCAACTTGATTTGTTCAGAGTTGCTTTTTTAAGGTTGGGTTCTGCTGGCTTAACGGTAAAGCTAGCAGAACTCAGGACTTTTTTTAAAAACGAATTCCAAAAAAAAACGGCGACGGGTTTAAACGTGAGCCTAAAATGAGCCTAAAATTATGGTGCGATCAGATTTTCAATAACGATTCGGTTAGCCATTTGGTACTGCCAGCTCAGTGTTGAGCTAACACAACCTATGATTTCTCCTCCAACTGAAGAGCAAAAAAATTTATAATTGGGTAATACATTAGCCTGAATAGAGCCTAAAATTATTATTCAACTGGATTTGTTCAGAGTTGCCTTTTTAAGGTTGGGTTCTGCTGGCTTAACGGTAAAGCTAGCAGAACCCAGGATTTTAAAAAAAAACTAATTCCAAAAAAATCGGCGATGGGTTCAAACGTGAGCCTAAAATGAGCCTAAAATTATTGTGCGATCAGATTTTTTATAACGATTCGGTTAGCCATTTGGTACTGCCAGCTCAGTGTTGAGCTAACACAACCTATGATTCCTCCTCCAACTGAAGAGCAAAAAAATTTATAATTGGGTAATAAATTAGCCTGAATAGAGCCTAAAATTATTGTCCAACTGGATTTGTTCAGAGTTGCTTTTTTAAGGTTGGGTTCTGCTAGCTTAACGGTAAAGCTAGCAGAACCCGGGATTTAAAAAAAAATGAATTCCAAAAAAATCGGCGATGGGTTCAAACGTGAGCCTAAAATTATGGTGTGCTTAGACTTTTCAGTAGTAATACCACAAGTGATTGAATTTTCGCGATAAGTCTGTCGATTCATTTCTGAACGAAACTGAATTACTTCGAGAAAACACCACGAGTCCGCAGGACGAGTGGTGTTTTCTCGATACAATTCAGTTGAGTTCAGAAATAAAAGACAGACTTATGAGATAAATTCAATCACGAGTGGAATTTTATTAGACTATTTCACGAAGCATTAAAAGTATTATTATAAACATGAACAATCAATTCATCATAGCCACTCCTTCGATTTCCTTGTATTTTTCGGTACATTTTCATCGATTTTTTCGTTGATTGATTTGATAGAATTCATCCCAAATCTACTCATTTTTGAATGCGTGCACAGCGTAATCACTTATATTTGACGTTTAACTGTCACATGCACTGTAAACAAATCTGAAAACACCGAACTTGATAGGCCAATCAGAGTCAAGAGTCAAGTTTGGTATTATCGGTAAGCCGAACTTGACTAGAGCTTCTGATTGGTTCATTTCGTAGGTGAGTGAAATAGTCATAATCATTCGTTTGGCGGTTTGGTTCTGCCAGCTTAACATTAAGCTAGCAGAACCCGCGATATCTCTCAAAATTGAATAGCAAAAAATTTGGGAATAGGGTAATAAATTAGCCTAAAATTATGGCCTAAACAAATTTTGAAAATTCCAAAGTGGTTCTGCTAGCTTTATGAGGGTGAACCACCCTTCTCAGAAACATACCTAAATTACAATTCCCATCATCCGATGAGAAAGAAATTGAATATTATACATAATTTGACACAGAAAATCAACCTTATTGTAAAGTATACATAACTCTTTCAACACCTCTAGAATGAACGCCAATAAAGAGTGAGGTTAAGTGTAATGTAATAATATAAGTAGGTTAATTTTTTCCGTCAATCGTTTGGTTTTGGTGCTTGCATGTAATTGTGAAATAAGAGTTGACTGAGGAATGAGAAAAGTTTCGAAAAAGAGGAGGCATTTTGTGCGATTTTCACCGAAAAAATCGTGTTTGAATATGGTCGATTTTCAATACTCAAAAGGTCATACCTCAAAAATTATAAGAGAACCCAACAAAATTCTTTGGGATTCGTGTTCAGGGGATAAAACTACGTAAAAAACACCCCTATTCTTTTTGTATAGAAAACAAAATCAGTCATCAAAACATTGGTCGTAAAACTTACATACTGTTCATTGTGTTTACCTTGCGGTCGATTTTTTGGCACTTCACCGGACTATATTACCTAATTTGTCTGTACCATTGAGTCGGTCGATTAGTTTGGGATTTCATTCAACAGTTGCGTGTGATATCCTATTCCGAACAAATTTTCCATAATATTTATAGTATATCGGTGTCCGTAATCTCTTAGATATTTGTAATAATCTTGACAAACTTCCTGTGATATGAATGGCTCTCTCTTCGCCGACGATCTTGTTTGGGTTCCGATTGATACCGGGGTGTAAAAATTTTGATATTTCCAGGATGTAACCTATTTTTTTATAAGATGAATAGTTCTTTTATTCGTAAGGATGAGTTTATCAGCTTCTTCCCATATGAATGGTGATGTGCCGCTAAACAGAGGTACACTTGCAAAGACATTGAAAAATCTTATTAAACTTTATTCAAAACAGTGACCAGACATCAGCAGACACATATCCACAGTTCTTCAATGCCTACAGGATCATATAAAATAATTATTTAAATAAAAAAATAATATACCACGTTTTCAAAATGGACTGAAATGAATTAATAAATTTTTCCTAGCAAAACATACAGATACTTAACACCAGGCACATTCTTAAACTCACACACAATATTTTATAATTTGTGCCTTTTTTCGTTGTTTACACACTGCATTTATTTAATTTAATCATTTATTTTATTTATATGTAAACTACAGAATACATATTCAATAAATTGATTACAATTTCAACTGATTGTGAAATTTGTGAATGACATTAGCTAATTTATAAGAGTATAATAACTATATTCTATTAGTAGTTACCAGGAGTCAACATTAATTAATGTAAAATAGTTTTTGTCAATATGTGATTTAAAAAATGAATTAAAAAACTTAACATATCTACCGGGTGATTCTCCAAGGTGGCTCACCCCTATAACTTTTTTATTATTGAAGATAGAAAAACGAAATTTGGGGGTTGTGTATTATAGTTCAATTTACATTTTTTGACATATTAACTTGCTTTATCGTACTTCCGGTTCGACCGGAAATGAGCATAACTTTCGATTTTTAAATGGGACATCCTATATATTTTTACTTATTTCGATCGAGAATGACATTCTAAATCCAACAACACCTCACTTGTCAATATTTGACAAATGAAGTAATTTTTATTTCAATTTTATTTTTCGATCTAGAATGCCATGGATCGTGTGAATCGCCTCATTCTTGATCAAGTAACATGGGAAAAGTACGACTTTGAGGCTTTTGAATTCACAGTCGCTGTAAGAATTATTCAAAAGTCTCAAATAGTGAAAATAAAGTGAAAGTGTGTGGTATCAAATTATTCGTAAGAAAATGATATTTCACAAAAAGCCGACGAGCCACCCCCTTTCCATTTGAAAAATTCACGTTAACTGAGACTTTTGAATAATTCTTTCAACGACTGTGAAGTCAAAAGCCTCAAAGTCGTATTTTTCCCATGTTACTTGATCAAGAATGAAGCGATTTACACGATCCATGGCATTCTAGATCAAAAAATGAAAATTGAAATAAAAATTACTTCATTTGTCAAATATTGACAAGTGAGGTGTTGTTGGATTTAGAATGTCATTCTCGATCGAAATAAGTAAAAATATATAGGATGTCCCATTTAAAAATCGAAAGTTATGCTCATTTCCGGTCGAACCGGAAGTACGATAAAGCAAGTTAATATGTCAAAAAATGTAAATTGAACTATAATACACAACCCCCAAATTTCGTTTTTCTATCTTCAATAATAAAAAAGTTATAGGGGTGAGCCACCTTGGAGAATCACCCTGTATAGGTGAGTCTTTTCCTATTATGTGAGAAAACTTTGTATTTGAATGAAGGATATTATTGAAAAATCTAAATTATTCCTAATCTGAAACAGTTTATAGAGAAGTGGGTTATTGTCTCCATTAGCTTGTTTGTTTTTCTTTCGTTTGATGTGATTGAAATGAGAGCTTCAATGTATTTGTGACATTTATTAAGTTACACATCTGTGTATTAAAGCTATAAAAGGCGATATAGGATATTTGTAGTTTTATTATATACAGTGACCGCCAAAAAGTATGTACCATATGGGAAACAATTTTATTATTGGAGTATTGGAAAAAAATTTCTGGGGAAAAGTTTGTGCATGTCCGATAACCTAAAAATCGATTTTGACACATGTCACGTGATCGCTAGAATGGCGGCAAAATGAAAAAAATTGTAATGCAAAGGCAAAAAAAGGGGTAAGATGGCAAGATATCAAAAAAAGTTATTTGAAAAAGTCACTTAGAATTCAATTTTATACACATGAACAAAGTTTCAAGAGATAATTCAAAAAAATTGAAAATAGCAATTTTTTAAAAATATATTCCCATATATTTAAAAATATTATTTTTTTTCTTATGAATAGCTTGACTATACTGAAACATTTGCATTTTAATGATAATGACAAAACTTTCTCATTTTCTCCACACCAGAGGGCACTAAATTGAAAAAATGGGAATTTGTCAGAACCCTTGCTGTTACATCGGTTCGTATCTAACAGTTATATCCGAATTCCACGACCATTGTGATGACATGACACTCCAAAAACATGGTAATTTCCAGATTATAATCAAGTTCCGATGATAATCGTGCATGAGCGTTTCACTTCGCACATAAACTTGAAAATAGTGCGTCAAATTAAAGATTCTTAAAGTTTATGTGCAAAGTAAAACGCTCATACAGCATTATTATTGAAACTTGATTAAAATCAGGAAACATGGTGTTTCTAGATTGCCATATCAACACAATAGTCTTGGAATTCTGATATAACTGTTAGATAAGAACCAATGTAACAGCGAGGGTTCTGGCAAAAACCAATTTTTTTAATTTAGTGTCCTCTGGTGTGGAGAAAATGAGAAAGTTTTGTCATTATCATTAAAATGCAAATGTTTCAGCATAGTCAAGCTATTCATAAGAAAAAAAAAAATTTTTAAATAGATGGAAAAATATTTTTAAAAAATTGCTATTTTTTGAATTATCTCTTCGTTTATGTGTATAAAATTGAATTCGAAGTGACTTTTTCAAATAACTTTTTTTGATATCTTGCCATCTTACCCCTTTTTTTGCCTTTGCATTGCAATTTTTTTCATTTTGCCGCCATCTAGCGATTACGTGACATGTGTCAAAATCGATTTTTATGTTATCGGACATGCACAAACTTTTTCCCAGAATATTTTTTCCAATACTTCAATAATAAATTTTTTTCCCATATGGTACATATTTTTTGGCGGTCACTGTATGTTGTACAGCATTTTATAAAACTCCTATAAAACAGATTCACAGTCACATAGTCACAGATTTGTGTTGAATTTCAACTTACGTAAAACTCTTGTACTTTTACAGTTCACATGCTGTGACTTTTATATGGGCTTTGTCTTGATACAGAAGGTACAAAATTTCTGTGCACGCTTTAGTTACGGCCTCCGATAATATGGTAATGTTTCTGAAAAACTAAATGATTTGAAGTGGTTTAATATAGAAAATGGCAGACAACTTCATCCATCTCCTTTCATTTACAAAACGCTGTGGAACGGTGGATTGATAATCGCAATAAGTTGCTGGCTAGATCTCAGACTCACTCGGTTAACATTAGACATAAAGGTTTTTTCATGATACCACATCTTTCGACAGCCTTATTTCAATGAGGCTTTTGCGTACAATTCAGAGAAACTTTACAATACAATTCCAAAACATTCAAAAATAATTTGTTAACATGCTTTCAAAAAATATATATTATAGATGCCTTACAGCCGCTCAGTAGCTCCATTTCTAATTCAATTTAGCATATTTATATCTAATGAATTGAAACAAACACAAAATTCTGATCTATGTTATTATTAATAGTAATATTATCCTGTCATGATGTCGTTTCACTGTGCCATTTCTCAATTTTAATTGTGTGTCACTAGGAGGTTAGATGTAAGAGCCCTAGGCTAAATCTTGCCTCCTTGTGGTCGAAGGAGATTTTTTTTTTCATATCATTATTCGAAGAGTCTTCGAACCAGTTACTTTCCAGTGGAATATAACAAGGCATGCTATTCGGAAATCAATTTCAACTAACTTGTTGAGCAATTATCAAATTATTGTTACGATTATAACGACCGGCAACTGTTATCGTTAGTTGCTTTAGAATCGACGACACTAACACTGTATCGCCCTAGCTTGTATACAGTACATAGGTTTCAATTTTTTAAATTGAGTAACGTTGTTTGAAGGTGGAAAAAAGGTATAAATCACTCAAAAAGGCCGTGTCTACTTCCTATTAGGCTTGAGTGATTTTTACTGATGTTTGAATAAAATAGAATAGAAATAGTCTCTTTTCAAACAAACTAAGCAACAGTTGAGGAAGTAAAAAATGCTAGTTTAAGTCACAGGTTGAGTTTCAATAACGTATGAATTCAGAAGAAATTGATATTGAAAGAAAAAAAACTTTTATAAAAGGTTTGCAATTGAAAAGTCCAGGCAGAAAACTATTGAAAATATGAAAATTTTACATTACAAAGTAGATAAGATCTTGTGTCCGAGTAAAAGTCGAGATAGTTCTTGATAATCATTTCGATTTTATTTCAAAATTCACCCTACTTAATTCTCCTAACTCAAAAAACACCCCATTAAATATATGAGAAACTGACTCTCGGTCGCACTGACTGAAATTTGAATATGTTACTTATTAAGAGAAAGAAATTATATTTATCGATGTCAGTGACTGGAACTACACCAAAATATTACTTGCTGGTTCTCGAATAGCTCTAGAGAAAGATACAGAAAAACAGAAAATGATTTTTCCGTCCTAAAAGTCATGCTTAGAAAATGTCACTTTTTCCCTCTAAGTAAGAGCTGTTTTTTTCATTTTCACTTCCCATCCTCCCACTCACGAGACTTCTGTGGCAACAACTATGAAGAAATCAATTTTACTGCTTCTGAAAAGGAGGTAAAATCCCTTCAGATGCGGAATTCATCACCAATAGAAAAAAAAGTGATGCGTCATTAGTAAACAAATCTTTCGTTGCCGTTATACAATTATTTCACTTGTATTGACGCTTGTAACGTATAGCTATTTCTTACGTCCTATAGGGAAATAGCTATTTTCCTTACCCAAATGCAGTTTTGAAAATACCACTTTTTCCCCTTGGAACTTTTTTCAACTTCTGTGTGGTTTAGAAAATTGGATGTGATAACTTCAATGCATTTTATGTAGGCCAGACAGGCCGCAGTTTCAGCCAGAGATTCGTGGAGCATTTGAGAAGTACTAGATAAATAGATATGCTTTATTGTCAGAAGGAATAACTTATTGACAAAGCTTTGTCTATAATATAAACATAAGTATAGGTGTCTTCACAACAATACATACATACACACACAGTAAAATATGCACATCAAAATCTATAAAAACACAAAAATAAAGTACATCACAGACATAAAATACATGGCAAAAAAACAACATCAAAATTTAATACCACTATAGAGATGTTAAAAATTAACCTCATAAAATTCTTCCAGGCTATAATTGGTTTTATCGATAAGAAAGTCTTGCAATATTTTTCTAAAATTTGGATAATCACACGATATTTTAATGTGACTAGGTAAGTGATTGTATATTTTGCAGCCATTGTATATAAAAGAGTCTTTGACAAGTGTAGAGGTAGGGATGTGCAATCCTAGTTCACTATACTGACAAATTGAATATACTGAGGAGAGTTTTATGAATTTATGTTTACATTTGTTGATCAGGCAAACAGTTTCCAGAATAAAGATCGAAATTAAAGTGAGTATTCTGTGTTCAGCAAATAGCGCCCTGCAAGATTGTAGACGATTTGCTTTACATAGTTGTCGAATTGCTCTCTTTTGCAGAGCAAAAACGGTCAGAAGTTGGGTTTTACTACATACTCCCCAAAATGGAATTCCATATCGTAAGATTGATTCTACTAATGTGTGGTTTTTGCAGTTCTTTCACTGTAACCGTCACTGCATAACAGCCAGACTAGGTGAGATAAACAGGATTTGAAATACGCCAACCATCTTGAAAATAATTATAACTTCACAAAAAAATAATCCTGAAATTTTGCATATTCAACCAAAGACATGAAATTAAACAATACCAATTTAGTTCTGAATGACCAGGTATATTTGTTTAATTCTCTAATAATCAATAGCTCATTACTAACACCCCAAATGGCCCTTGATGATTATAATCCACACAAATATAATTCAAACTATCATCAATAAGTTAGTTTTATGTCACTAGTAAATATTCCCTACCTGCTTTTGTAATCACCCAGTATTCACGGAGATAATATTTCGGATGTTATTCAGTTTATAACTTGCTCTGAGGATGACAATTTGTGTCAGTGCAATTGGAAGCATTATTGTGTAAATTGGTAGTTTTATTTCTTCTGTTTTTCACTTCTATTTTTATACCAAGACTTCCTTCCCTTTGACTTTCACAAAAATGAGACATCTTTTTGTGAAGCCTGAGGAAGAGTTCTGGAAAGACCAAAATAACATCACAAAATTAAAAACCCGAAGTGGGCATTTAAAACTTAAAAGTCTTACGGTATCTACTAATGATGGAAAATGTATGTAATCTGTCACACACCTTATTACTTAACAGATAACAGTTGATAATTTCTGGATTGGAGTGAAACCGCCAATATTTATACTGTGATAAAATCCTAGTGTCGAAAACAGGCCTCCAAAAAACACGTGGAAGTGCGAAATCAAAGACGTCTTTGTCTGGTTGAAATTTGCAAACCCCAACTTCAATATTCGATGTAAATTTCAAAACATCTGAACAGCGCGAATTGAGAGTTCATTGTACGATACCCAGAATAATTAACTAACGAATTAAACAAAACACTGATAAGTTCTGACAAAAGACTGCCTACGTATCAAACAGCTGACTTCCTAGGTGAGATGTAGGTACGTTTCTACATGTTGAATTAGCAGTTTATGTCATATACAGATTATTATTCTCATTATATTCGGAATTTCAGAGAGATAAAAATGATGCAAAGGTCAAAAATCAGCTGCTGTTGCTCTACATGTTTATTATCTCTCGCAGATCCATTCATACTTTTGATATCGAATGTTTATTCTCGATGGGATATAATTAGTCGGATTCTGCAAATATACAGATGACATTTCTGTTAAAATAAGTTAATCACTCTTTGGAGATAATGTGTGTGTGGCCTGGTAACTTTTGAACTGGGAAAGATGGTGTAAAAATATTTGTCAAAGGTTTCTTGAGTGGACGAACAGTACCTGCTTTCCAGCTAACTTTGAAGATGGCCACTTCTACAGGGTGTTTCACAATGTATCCGAATTTTTTCAACCATATATTCACTTCTAAATAATGAGTCGAAATCTTGAAACAAAAATGTATGAAAGTCCAACAGAAACGAGGTGAAAATTGTAGAAGTTTGTAACAAACTACGCTACAAACAAATCGAATTCTGCACCAGGTTTTTGTAAGTTTTTTCACTTCTATCATTTTCAATTATTGGAACCTACACAGTTTTCATCTAGATTTTTGTTAGACTTTTATTATATGTTTTTACAGCATCGACTTATTGTGTAGCAGAGCATGTGGTTAAAAAATTTCGTTTAAGTTGTGAAACACCCTGTACACAATTCTGCTGATCTTTATATATTCGCAAGAAACAATCAATTTGCATATTCTAATACTGGCAGAATTTCAAAATGAATTTGAAGTAGTAGCAGTACGAGGATGTATTGATATCTAGTTAGCCTAGACCAGTTTCCTGCATAAACAAAATATTGCGTTACCATAGCAACGAACAATAACTTATTAGAAGTGTCGGTGTAAAGTTTGACGCCAAAAAAGTAAACCAGAGTTAAGCAATAAATTAAAAGAAAAAATATGTCCACCGAAATTGTGAAAATCGAAAATTTGGAGTATCGAGCCATCATCAAGTACCTGTATGAAATATTTATGAAATATTTCATACGAACGCGTTCATCATATAGTTCACGTCAATTTGGACATGAGAAAAATTGCTGCAAAATGGATCCCCAATTGTTTGAATGTTGACCAAAGCGTGCAAGGGTAGTAGCATCGCGTTCGATCTGTGCTCAATTTGAAAACGATGTAGACTTCTTAAACCGAATTGTTACTATGGATGAGACTTGCGTACATTTCTACGATTCAGAAACAAAGCAACAATCGATGGAATGGCGACACTCCGGTTCTCCAAGACGACCTAAGAAGTTTCGTGTCCAAAACCTGCTGGAAAAGTTCTTGCTTCAGTTTTTTGGGATTGCCATGGAGTAATCATGATTGATTTTTTGGATAAGGGTAGAACAATAACTGGAGATTACTATTCGACATTACTGACCACTCTATGGGAAAAAATTAAAGAGAAAAGACGCGGAAAGATATCCAAAGGTGTTTTGTTTTTGCAGGACAACGCCCCTGCACACAAATCTCATGTTGTCATGCAAAAAATTCGTGATTTAGGGTTTGAATTACTAGAACACCCCCTTATTCACCAGATTTGGCTCCGTCCAACTATCATCTCTTTCCTCAACTGAAAAAAAGTTTAAAAGGTCGTAAATTTTTTTCCAACGAGGAGGTAATAAAAGCTGGGGAGGTCTGGTTTGCAGAGCAGGAAGAACCATTTTTTTAAAGGTCTAGAGACGTTGCAGGTTCGCTGTAATAAATGTATCCAATTAAGAGGAGAATATGTTGAGTAATTAAATATTTTGACATTGAAATTTTGTTTTGTTCTATATATCCTCGTATTTTTACAAATTTTTAGGTTAACACGGACAATATTTTCAAAATGAAATAAACCTTTCCTACTTAGAGAATGGAACAAGTTCAATGGAAGCTTTTTTGGTGGTATAGCTCACAATTTCACATGGAAGTATATTGCGATTTTGAATAAATTGAACGTTTTGTTCATAGATCTTGGCTGATCCATCAACAGGTTTCATCAATATAACAATATTTTGCTAGCTGTTTGCGAGATATGGTGAACTATTTTTGTCATCTTCAAGCACAAAAAACAATGAATAACACGCAGACTTCCTTATCTGTTATTTATTCATATTATCTACACAAGAGGATTGAAAACATGTTCTATCTGCTCCGAAATTTTGAATATTCAATAGATATGGCATCCCTCAATCAATAAAAATATTATCTAGGATGTACTATTTACATTATCATCTCCAATTGATTTTTTGTGGTGCTAAAATCGCCAAAATTTTTCTGTGACTTTCACATTATCCGGTAACATTAAACATTATAACATTAAAATCGTAGCAATTGAAATTTTTAAATATGATATTCATTCACAAACTTGGAAACACTCAACATTTATTCTACAGTTCACATTCCACTCTTTTAAAACTATTCCTCACAAAATTGGAATCAAATTACTGGTATGTTCATTAATTCGTATTGGGAACGTTCTACCTGCCTGGCCAATGTAGAGCTTACAACAGCACGGCGATGTAAGGTTAAGTCTTCATTTATTTTGAAGAAGTCAACGACTTTGTGAAATATAAGGCGAGCTTTTTAAAATCTTGTAGTGACAATCGTGAGCATTGAAGACTTTTCTTTGTTTTTTGTCAAAATGTTCTAATGAATTTACATCAAGTATACTCCGAGTCAATTATACTATTTCTGTAATTACCGGAAAACTGAAATTAGAGTTATTTCCTTCCTGTATGTACTGTTAGTGTGATATTGGTATCTATTTTATATACGATCCTGTGATGTGAAAAGTTGATGATCTAGTAGACACTTATCATCGACGCCTATAGTTTTCAAAATATGACATGGCGCAGTCAGTAGGATATTATTATACCAGTGAAGTAATCTACAAATAGGGAAGACTGATTTTAAATCTACCCTTGGAAATCAAAACGAATTAATTTTTTCTTCGTTCTGTTGCCACAACACTAACCATTCGTTCTGGCTATATTTTAGTACGTTAATCACCATTCTTTCTTCTCAATGTTGTAATATCGATGTTTTCTTTTTTGTTTGTTCGTTACAAATTTTGCAATTGATTTCAAACTAACTTCCCGATGAGCTAGGGACTTGTAACTTCCAACATTTCTCAGAAATGAACAACTATTCAATAATATGAAAAATATAAGGCAAAAATCTGACAGAAAACAACTACTTTCCTAATAATACCACGACGGACATTGAACTACACCTGACAGATATGTGTACAACGTTCTTCCAAGAAGACTAAATTGCAAATGCTAATTGTAAATAAACAAAAGATTATCAGGGGTAGGTCTGACAACTTAATTTCAGCCCAATTAATTATAGTTATCCAAATATGTCTGCAGATGGTCATCCGCAGCCGAATGAAGGATAATCATCTGTTTATTTTTACAATAAGCACTTGCAATTGAGTCTTCTTGGAAGAAGGTTGCACAAATATCGGTCAAATATTGTTCAATATCCGTCGTGGTATTAGCCAGGGAAGTAGTTGTTTTCTGTCAGATTTTTGCCTCACATTTTCCACTTGATTGAAATATATAGAGAGAAAGCGTACTTTGATAATTTGTCAAATTTATTCATGTCGTTTTGTCAGTTTGGTACAAATTTTGCAATCAATTTTGAACTTATTTTCTGATGTCCTAGAGACTTGAAACTTTGAACTGGATGACTATACAATATTATACCTACTACTACATACCTACTATGTTAGCAGAAATATGATAGATGATAATAATGCTAATAATAATCTCAAAAGTATTTTGATAGTTGTTGAAAATTCACCTATACAAATTTCCATGACACTTAGACATAACCAATTTGCAGCAAATATCCCATTATTCCATTCAATAGAAATGTATTATTATTATTATCGGTAGTAGCAGATAAACCACGTCTCATTCTGTAATCGCGGGGATATAATCCGAGCATCAATAGAAATTACCAAACAGCAACATTGTAAAGAAATAAAAAGAATTCACACCTATCATTCCTCGATCCTCAACACACCCTACCTGTCGAAAAGTACCTGTTACATTTCACAAATCCGCCCATCAACGGGTACCTTGAGGCTAGCCGCCTTCCGAGAAGTCGGAAATGGAAGCCTTTTGACTCTCGGGCCCCATTGTCGAAATTCTTCACGGGTCGCTTCGTTCTCCTAGGGCAGTATTTCTTATTTGTGACATTAATGTATCTGACAAAGCAGGCTTCGCAAATCCCCATTGTTTGTGTGGCGCCGAGCGTCACTTGTTCGTCTTCTAATAATAAAACGTTAATTTGTTTTCCTAACGGAGCCCCTTGAGTTTCGTCGGATAGACCGGCTAATCGACCGAAAACGAATCCTTATTATCACCATTCAAATGGATTTTGGCGATGATTTGGATGTTCGTTTTGGGGGAGGGACATCTCACGTTTGTTCTGGAAAATTGTCAATATTATTCTAATTAACAGTGTTGTTTGAAAAGATGCTGTTCACAATGTACTGTCACCATAATCTTATGTCATGTCACGAATTTTTTGCATGGCAACATGAGATTTGTTTGCAGAGGCGTTGTCCTGCAAAAACAAAACACATTTGGATAGCTTTCCGCGTCTTTTTTCCCTCAGAGTGGTCAGTAATGTCGAATAGTAATCTCCAGTTATTAGTCTACCCTTATCCAAAAAATCAATTATGATTACTCCTTGGCAATCCCAAAAAACTGAAGCAAGAACGCTTCCAGCAGATTTTTGGACACGAAACTTCTTAGGTCTTGGAGAACCAGAGTGTCGTCATTCCATCGATTGTTGCTTTGTTTCTGGATCGTAGAAATGTACCCAAGCCTCATCCATAGTAACAATTCGGTCTAAGAAGTCTATATCGTTTTCAAATCGAGCACAGATCGAACGCGATACTACTACCCTTGCACGCTTTTGGTCAATATTCAAACATTTGGGGATCCATTTTGCAGCAATTTTTCTCATGTCCAAATTAACGTGAACTATATGATGAACGCGTTCGTATGAAATATTCAGTGCTTCAGATATCCGTTTTAGCCCAATTCGACGGTCTATTAAAATCATGTCATGAACTGCATCGATATTTTCGGGGACTGACACAGAAACTGGCCTTCCCGATCGGTCATCACCTTCAATGGAAAATTTACCTCTTTTGAAGCTTGCAGTCCAATTTTTCACGGTCGCATACAAAGGACATTGATCACCAAGGGTATTATGCTTATCTTCGTAAATCTGCTTACCTCTTAACCCTTTTAAATACAGGTACTTGATGATGGCTCGATACTCCAATTTTTCGATTTTCACAATTTCGGTGGACATATTTTTTCTTTTAATTCATTGCGTAACTCTGGTTTACTTTTTTGACGTCAAACTTTACACTGACACTTCTAATAAGTTATTGTTCGTAGCTATGGTAACGCAATATTTTGTTTATGCAGGGAACTGGTCTAGGATAACTAGATATAAATACATCCTCGTTCATATAAAATATTAACCAACTCACAATTTGATTTTCAGACAGCAAAAGTAACAATTTATGCTATCATCTCCTTTCTTGCGCATGTTTACATACAACTCAACAATGGGAAGCCATAAATGCTAATTCTGCGACTTCTCCAAAGCTTTCGATTACGAAATTCATTCCCATAGATGTACTGCTATTGATTAGGTTTAGGTCTTGTATAAAGCGTATAAGTAAAATCAAACGGAAAACTACCACACACATCAAGGATATCTTATAGGGTGTTCCACAAGGATTAGTTCTGGGCCTGATTATTTTCCTCGTGTATTTAAATGATCTAGCCACTATCTGGATTCAAGGGAATTTTTGCGATCTTTGCTGATGACACCACTCCCTTCTGGCACAGACAATTACTTTATATATGAAAGAAACCATTAGTAGTAAATTGGAAATTCTGAAATAATGGTGCGATGCAAATTATTTTTGCTTCAATATCAAGAATATCAGTTGTGATATTGACTATTTGAACTTGAATGGGCATTTTATTGAAAATAAATAATAATCAGAAGTCCTAGGAATCTTCATCGATAAAAAATTGAAATTTGACAAGCGTATTTCAAGTTTTATATCTAATTAACAATGTTCAACAACAACAAAAATGGGGTGGCATTCTCTGACAGAGGCTAACTTGGGAGTGTGTGCATGACTCATGTAGACCATTATCTATAAGAGAAAAAATACTCGCTTTAATTTGTATTTTCATTCTGTCTAGAATCTCCAAAACAAACAAATTATACGTAACCAGACAAGTAACAGAATACAACAATGGTTCTCCATGTTCCAAAGTCAAGTATGACAAAGGATTCCCTAATCTTTTAAAGTAAAAAGTTATGTAACCATTATGTAACCATTAGAAGTTCTCCAACGACGATTTCTAAAAATTATTTTTAAAAAGGATTCTACTTATTCAACTGATAATTTGTATGCTGAATCCAAAGTTCTCGATATTCACCAGTTATTCTTTCTCAAAACCAATATCCACTACCACAATAAACAAGAATTCAAAATAAAAGTTCATGAGTACAATACACGACATAGGCACCTTCATACTACTCCACAACTCCATAAAACTAAAACACAACGCTCCTATACTTATTTTGCCCCAAAATTTTACAATATACTCCCTTATGAAACAAAAACCCTATCAAATCCACATCACTTCAAGAAGGCTTTAAAATCATTCATCAATATAGAGAGCCGCGATAATATTTCAAAAATTATTAGTAGAACCGAATGATAAAAACCTCAACTCCACATTAAATAATTTCCATTTCAATAATATCAACACATTGCAACCAAATAACTTTACCATCTACTAATATTTAATTTTTTTATTATTATTTTTAATTTTATATATTGTTTTACTTTCTTAACTTGTTAACACATTTTGTCTATTTGTCCTACTTAAGATATTTATTCAACTAAAATATATTAAATACATTGGAATCACGCACAAGCACTTAGATGAGCTTCTGTGATTTATTTGTTTATTTACTAATATTTATTTTTGTAAAATTTTGTATTTTGTAATTGAGAATGTTGTTGTAAATAAACTTTATTATTATTATTACTATTATTATTCATCCTATGAAATCAAAGAACAAAAAAGACATACAAAATTTAAAACACTTGTTAGAGACGCTCTTGTAAAAAGCGTACTACAATTTATCAATCAATAAGAAGGTGTTTTTTTAGTCAATAAGTTATGTTTCTTTCTCTCTCCTTCTCTATATGCCTTGCCAATAGATTAATTAAAAATGTTATAGGGGTAATGTACCCTTAATCTTGAAATTGTAAAGAAAACGTATAGATATTTTGTTAAAAATAAAAAAATTATTATTGCAAGTCTTAGTGTGCCGATGATTTCAACACGGTTGAAATATTGCATCCAACTTTTGTATTCCTCGATTATTTACAATAAATATATTGAATTGTCTTGTCTGAAATATCCGGCTCGAAGGACCAAACACTAATTCGATCAGTGGTTTCCATGTTATAAATCTTCCTAGACTGGGTATTTTGATTTGGGAAGCTGAATACACTTACGAAGAATAAATGAAGAGATTTTTTTTTGTATAAAGTGTACAATTTCTAAATATGCAAAGCGCTTTCGACTTTCGTCATCTTCAGTGCTTCCTGAAAGTAAATACTCTGGTTGTGAGGGATTCTTGAAATTTAATTTATTGATTTGTAGGTCATGAAATTTGGAAAAAGGTTTTAAAGTTAGATGAGTACTTACAAGTCAGGTAACAGGAATAATTACAATTTTTGAAGTCATCTTATATGTATTTTATAAAATTTCTGGCTTAATTCCAACGACAATCATGTTAGAATTTGAAGGCCATGTGGGTATGTCAAGTATTTTGAAAGACAAAATTACTTCATTTGTCAAAGTCAAAGACTAAAATATAATACCAACTTGTGTTTATTTGCCTTTCTTGAGTTGTAGACTGTTCTCTTCTCGACCATGAAATATTGTTTTTCCTGTCAGTGTTTACGTAAGGAATATTCAAATGGTCGTTATGATTTGTTTGAAGTCACTAATGGATAAACATTAATTTTTTACTAACAATTATGATTCCCGGAAATATTTATTCAGTGTCGTGGTAATCTAAAAAACTACGTTTTGGGAGTTGCTGAATAGCTCGGAGGACAAGTGGCCCTTAAACTGTGCCTCGTGTAACTCCGAAGCTCACCTCACACACAACCGATACAGGACAGACAAAATACTGGGAAAATATCCTTGGTTTGAAAAAAGTACGGCTTTACAAATGGCACTAAAACTCGTTAATCGTTTGCTAGTATCTATAATTGATGACAATTTTTTCCTTCGAGAATCGATATCCGCGTGGAGAAAAACTAATCTGCAGAAAAAAAAAATAACCGTAATCGATTCGACGTGTTTAGAAAACGTCTTCGTTGGCTATTAGATAATTGGTCTATTACTGTTGTTAATTCATTTGTTAGCGACTGTAGGCGAATCAAATGAGGTTGTTCTACCTAATAGGACTGCTGCCAGTAATTTTATAGTACCAGGAATCTGTTAATTTGAAATGCCCCCTGTGGTCAATGCTGCTCGACAACGGCCATGGCCGTCTGTCTGTTCTACGAGGGTGATTCCATATTTTTGCATCGGTATTGCTGATATCGCACAGGTACTTTTTGAAATTCGGATGCTTTCCCAAGAGGTTTTGATAATGATTTACTATAGGAATATAATAATAATAATAAATAATTTTTATTGTGCACGTTAAATTACACAATAGGAATCCGATATGGCTCAATGCATTTTTGCGTTATAAATACATCAAACATTTTTTAAATATGATTAATATAATTCTTTCTCTTGTCAGTGACTCATAACCGTCAACCTGTCATGAGGCTTGTGAAAGTACTACTTCGCCATTGTTTATATAGAAGTAAGATAGTTAGTCAACCTTTTGGGATTAATATTGGGTTCAAATGAATGCGACATGTAGATGGCGACAGTGATCTCGCATCCAAATCATGTCGTAACTTCAGTGATCTGGACCCAAGTCATGTCGTAACTGGATTGAAACAATGGGATAGCATTAAAATCAGGGTTTTGTGAAGAAACGACTTCAAATAGTCATGAGTGTAACTAATCATGCTAGATGACACTCTCGTTTGGGTCCAATACCTTTTCCACAGGCATTGACTAACTATCTTACTTCTATTTAAACAATGCCTTCACTAACTCCCTCACCAATTCCACATGTCCCTTTTATTAATTAATTTGTTCACCCTGAAATCGATAGGTACTTCATTTTCAGATTGGTCTTTTTGAAGAGGATATGTCTAACCTATAGAAATAAAAAAGAAGTGTTATTAAATTAAAAAAGAAAACTATAAATCAACATACTGAATTAGAGTAGAGCTTGATAGGAAAATAAACAATTGTGAATTATGGAACAATGAAGGAGTCCATCAGAAGATCCGGAGTACTTACGAGACGAAAAAGACATGACAGCGGGGGGCAGAAAGGTTCTACTCAGAACTACCTGCAATTCGGCCGATAGCGCCAGCCCCGCCGAGCAATAGTGATAATAATAATACATTACGAAGTTGCCCTCACCTAAAAGACGAAGCTCTCCACCACTGCGCCACCTCGTTCGAAAACCCTGTAATCATCGGTACTAACGAATATGTTGTGGGAACGCAAAAATTCCATTCACACCGATGAATAATCAGAATTCATTGACCGTTAATTGGAAAAATATCGAGCGGAGACAGGCGGGCAGTCATAGGGACACCACACCGGTTAGAGGAATTCTAGTTTTTCCGAATGGATTACGCCGAGCGACCGGTAGAAGAGCTAGAATACCTGGTAGGCAACCGGGAGGGTTGAAGGTCGCGGCAGCGACTCGCCTGGAATGTTCTTTAGAGGCGAAGACCCGTTCTGCCTGTTCGCGGGATTCATTACCAGGCCGATTGAACAAATCAAATTAGCGAAATGCAGGAGCGTTTTCGAATAATTCCGCGCGGGGCCATGGAGCGGTCGCGAACGTTTGATTTCATTGATTTTTCGAATCTAAACAGAATTTAATATGACAATTTAATTCATGCACTAACTTTTCCAGCGACAAAAGGGAACCTTACTTTTGAAAGCATGACAACCAGCATTGTAAACAAATTTTTGATGACGTTATATCAATTTTTCTCAAACTTGCGTTGTCAGAAAAGTATCTTATTTGTGGAAATGTCGCGATTTGGACAGTCTTCGAGTGGAGAAATTGAAGAAGCCATCAATAGTAATGTGCCTCGCAATACTGTGAATGCAACTACAATTTGGCGAGAATTTGCGATGTTTTGTTTGGAAAAAAAATATGAACTCATTGCAGAAACCTCCACTGAAGAGTTAGCTTCTATTTTATGAAACCCTTACTGGATGATAGAAAACAGTACCCTAAAAATGTTGATGTTTGAATGATTTTTATTGGTGGCGATTTGAATGGGGATAATTATTTACCAATGCTCCAAAATAACGTTGTGCCAACTTTGGCAAACTTATATCCTGATTCAGTAAACTAACAAGTTCTATCGAATATAATATCAAATCAATGATCAGCAGTACAAATCGGTCGATAGGGAAGCGAGGATGGATTGAATGGCCAGCACGATCACCTGATCTTAAACCATTGGACTTCTTATGTTTCTTTGTGAAGCGCAATGTATCACTTTGCGCTGTATGTACACAAATAGCTATTTTTTAAATTAAATACGTTCAACGGAGGCTCATACCAGAAAGCGCATCTTTCACTTATAAAAATGTACAAGCTTTTAGGAAGATATACTAAATATCAAATATTATTAAAACTTAGTTTTTCAAAAGTTCATATTTTTGTAAGTTTATTTATTCAACCCCCGTCACTGACTTTGAGATAAAGTTCAGCTACATCAAATCGGCGATATGCTTTTGTATTTCTTGAACTGACATATCTTCGAATAGTCTGTGGGTTTTATTGCTCTTCACAATCTGAAGGGTTTTTTCTACCTGTAACTGTTGTACACATTTTATTGACCTATTCAAGAAAAAACGAGATTGGGTTTTATTTGCTAGGTTATTGCCCTGTTTTACGATTAGCTCTAGATCTGTGTTAACTGCTGTTTTTACCTCCGATGTTTATTGTAAATTCTAATGAAAAGTTCATATGCACAAGATTATTGGTTATTACTGTGAAATAATTTGTGGGAATTTCAGTTGATATTCGACTGTTACTTTCTACGGTTTGAAGATCTTATGGGCCGTGGTGGCCGTGCTGGTAGAGCGTTCGCCTTTGGACCGAAGGGTCGAGGGTTCAAATCCCCTCTCGAAGACTTCCGAGGGTTGCGCGTAGGGGTGCAATCGGTTGACGGATATAACAATTTTAACAACAATTCATCGAATGAAACTAGACAACTAGCACGTGTACAACGTGGAGAAAATCACCTATTTCAATTCCTGATTGAGGTGGGGACAAGGTGTGTTTTTCATTTTTGTATTGCATTTTCCAGTAAGACCTTCATGAATGTGCATTGTCAGAGCTGAGAAAAATGAAAAACCTTTGCAATTTTCTTTTCGAATATACTTTCCCATGCAATTTAGCCACATAAAGAATAAATAAAATCAATTAATTATTGCCCAACATCTGTCATGATTTTTGACAAGCGAAATCCAATAATATTTTTCCCTCTGCTCTAGCTCTGACGTTTGACTAGAACTATCGATAATTTTTTATATCTATTTTCATATCTCTCTGAGAACTACTTCATATATTTTGCTTTACAACAGGATCGTGATGTCTAGCAAGTTACTGTTAGGCAGGTATATCTTGACGTAAACAAATTATTTGTTTGGTGGTATGAAATTATATTTGGAAAGGTTTCCACTTCTCGCCATTGTCTGTTAAACTCAGGAAAACTCGTGGGTACAACTGCGGCACCCCCAGCAACCGTAGGCCTGAGGTCACCCCTCTATTTTACATGGATGACCTCAAACTATATGCTCAGAGAAAATGACTCTCGGACCCAAAAGTCACTTACCCTACAGACGAGGGGAGTACTTATTGGGATAAACGACCTCCAGATGTGTTGGATCTCCAGAGACAGGGCCTGACTCGCTGACTTGGATATTCCTAACAAAAAATATAACAATAATAATAAATTGTCTTTATTCATCATTTAAAAATTAAAAATTTACATAAATGTTTAATATAAAACTAATGTGAATTGAATTTGATGTTATACTTTTACAGTAGAAATAATTGTGATCTTAGAGTTTGTGCGCTATGCATTTTAGAGATGACCTGGTAGTTCTGAATCGATTTTCTCAGTTTATCCAGATCCCACAGAGTCTTCAATGTTTGTTTATAATCTTTGTGGGAGCAAACTTCATATATTCTTTTTTCTCATGAAATAAACCAGTCGAATAATTTTTCAGATTTTTCGGTCTTTTTGAATATTAATTTTCACTGTAAATCATGCTTCAAGGCTGTTGTACACCCAAGGGAAGCCTAGTTGCAATCCACTTGACAGTTGCAAATTGCTGTTATTCAATTATTGTTTAGATTTACTAGCACTAGTGTAAATTCCACTTCGACATTCATTAATAACGTAGAAGAATTATTTGAATTCGACCAAGCCTTTATAAAACACACCATTTTATAGTTCCAGGAAAATTCATGATATAAGTGTCACGGAAATGACTAAGAAACTTATGACTACGATTGTATAACAGATTGAACAGTACTGGTGCGGAGAGATTTTCTGGAATCTTTTATATCATCTTCAAATGACATAACAGTCTCCAAAAATATGGTGCGACATTTTTCAACAACTGTCTGGGTACAAATACCCTTGTATTCATACTTTTTAGGTTACAGAGGTCCCTTCAGGTCATCATGCTGAACATTTTTTGCATTGTTTTGTAATAAAAATTGTTTTTTAACCTTCACTTGTTCAGCTAACTTTGTCAAGGCGAGAGCCTATTCTAGACACAGATATTTTTCTAGCTTCGTGAGCTTTTTCATCATATTGTCAGAGGCAATAAAACAGAAACTGAATCGACAAGAAACTATTATTGACTGCTATTTCTTGGATTATTGCTAATTTCTTCTACAGAAATTACACAAACCAGACTTTTGAGGAAGAATTTAACACCGTAATTGTGAACATGATTACAAAATAGAAAACGACGCGCGAAAAGATATCATACAGACAGAGGCGGATACAAGACAAATTTTAATGCACCCTTAGAGGCCTATATGGAGCAAATTTTGTTTGTTTTTATGTTGCAAGTTTTCGTTAGATCACATTTTTTTTATATATAATGATTTTGTTAAGTTTTTTATTTTTCAATTATCATAATAGTGATTCTTTTATAATCATAGGGTGACGACTCTTCTTCTTCTTGTTGCTGAATTCCATGCCGTTTTGTTGATATTACTGGAATTGGCGTTTCTATTTCGGTGGTATCTTTTCTTTGAACCTCTTAATAAAACTTCATGTTCTTTGGGAGTGAAGGTAAGAAGTTATTGAAGAAAAAACTGAAAAAGTGACTCACATCCATTTGTCAGACAACCCTTCATTTTCTGGTTCCGTTAACTTGCCTATTACTGGGTTGGATTGCCCAGAAAGTGGGGCACCCTCCGAAATATTCGATATCTTTAAATTGAAAAGAGGGGAAAGTCACGGGAAAAAAAGGGGACAAACATTATCATTTGACACGCCTTTTAGCTCTTGGAAAACTAAGTTATTCGGTTGGAAGAGTTTATGGTGAATTACAATCAGCCTGATTATTTTTCACAACGGATGTTTTTTGTGGAACATAATTCAAATATTTCTAGTGCAAATTTCCTGTTCACCTTTCATTCCACGCGCGTTGATATTTCTTCTCCAACCTCAGGCATGATTGTTGTTGTCGATTTGCGGTTTATAGAGGAACCGGACATTTTTTCCTAGTTTCCTTTCCCACTCATCATCCGACTATTGGCGTAGATCCTGTCGATTGTCAATCATTATTATTATCTTATCATATTTGCTGTCCGGCTTCCGGTCTGGTCGCGCTAATAATAGCCGGGTCTCTCTGATTCCCAAATGTTTATAAAACGATTGCATTCAACACGAATGCACAAGTGATAGCGGAAGAGACGGCGACAAACTGCAGATTGTTGAACTGATGATATGGAGAATCAATGTATCGATATTGTTGTTTCCAGTGAAGATTTTGCTTTGACTTCCCCTTTTGATCCTTCCGAATATCAATCAATCAAATCTATTTTTTTTATTGAACCACAGTTTTCTTTTACGATAATATTAGGTGAAGCCTAACAAAACTGGACTCCAACAAGTCAAAAAGACAAAAGACAAATCACACAAAATAAATACTAAAAGACAGTCACTCAATAGAGTGAAACATACTCGTACATAAGCATTAAAATGTTATTTGAAACAGTAGCATGTTTTCCTATATTTAAATAAATATATCATCATTTTATGAATCTTGTAGAAATTCATCAACTGAGTAGTATACTTTCTTCAACAGAAATAGTCTTAGTCTATTCTTAAATACACTGACATTTGAAGATGATATTAGCTTATCATTGAGCTTCTTATGTAGTTTTACACTACTCTACATGGGATGATTCTGTGACACTCTCAGCCTATTAAAGGGTTGGTGTAATTGTAAATTATTCCTGGTGTAATGGTCATGTATTTGTTCATGCTTTGGAAGACAAGAAATGTAAATCATGCGGCATAGTGAATACATTGAAATATATGAATAATGACCTGCAGTGTCCTCTGTATATAGCAACTGCCATAATGATTCTTATTGCCATTCTCTGAAATGCAAAGACTTATACTATATAAATATACTATATGTCAAAACAGACTGTATCATTAACGAGGTGTCTTCCAGATCCTGATCCATATCGTACTAATGCCTCAACAGTAGCAACAAGTCTAAAGAGCTCAGATTATTTTTATATATTTACAAAAACTGTTTTGAATTTATTCCCTTCTTCTCCGCATTACTTCATATTTATTATAACTGATTTTTGATCAAAATCCACAGTAGATAAAATTTCGAAAACAGCCTGAGATGTTGGAATGTTGGTGTCGATTTGAAAGTTGCTTTTAGTAAATCCAAAAATAACATACTGCAGTTTTAAAAAAATCTCCCATTGTATGGAGTAGCAGTTTTGTTGATGAGAATTGAAACAAAGTTCGAAACTTTTTGAATTAAAGGGTATGAATAAAATCTGCAATCTCTGAGTACCATTCTTTCAGCCACAATAGGCCATTGGCCGCAGTGAAGGGCCTGATATGGGTCCACTCTCGTTCAAACTTCAAAACCATTCTTTCCAAATATTTCCACCAAGTGGAAAATATGAGGCAAACACCTGACAGAAAACATCAACTGCAAATACCAAGACAGAGATTGAAGAACTACATCTGACAGCGTAGTCGTTGCTTTCTGTCAGATGTTTCCCTCATATTTATCACTTCTTAGAAAATATTTCCATCCGAAAGACACATTGTCTACGAATTCTTTTTATATAAATTTATTTTTATTACATTTTATGATACGGTAGCAAAACTCTGTTATCTATCTTTTGACTAATTTTGATTAATGAATGATTAGTTCATCACTTTCTTCGAGGGCTTGTCCTTTGTCAATCAAAACTTGTTATCAGATAAATTATTTTTTTGCCAGCTAACTGTGGATACGTACTTTTTGGAAGATTTTTTCTCAATTATTTCCACAATAAACACCTATAAACACCTATAATATGTTCGGTTCTCTTCTGTTTTCATATGATCAATTCTGTTCGTTTCTATTCTCATCTGTTGAATACAGTTCTGTTTCGTTCTGTTTTGTTGTTTTTTTCTCTTTTGTTCTGATTAATGTTTTGTCCTAAGCTAATCTGTTGAATTCTGTTCTTATATTCCACTGAATTCAGTTCTGTCCCGTTGTATTTAATTATGTTTTGCTGCGTTTTGTTCACTTTTGTTCCGTATTGCTGTTTTGTTCTGATTTGTTCTGTTTTGTTATATTTTGTTATGTTTTGTTGTGTTTTGCTCCATTTTATTCTGATTTATTCTGTATTGTTCGATTTTGTTCTACTTTTGCGATTTTGTTCTGTTTTGTCTTATTCCCATGTGTTGAATTATGTTCGTTTATATTCCACTGTATTCAGTTTTGTTCCGTATTGTTATATTTTGTTTGGTTTTGTTCTGTTTTGTTCTGATTTGTTCTGAATTCTTCTGATTCATTCTGTTTCGTTCTGTTTTATTTTTTGTTCTGTTTTTTTCCGTTATGTTTTATTCTAATCTGCTGAATTTTATTCAGTATTTTTCCCTATTGCTGTGTTTTGTTCTATTTTTTCTACTTTGTTCTATTTTGTTATGTTTTGTTCTGTTTCATTCTGATTCATTCTATTTTGTTCGGATTTGGTTTCATTTGGTTTTGTTTCGTTTTGTTCTGCTTTTTCTTCGGTCTTGTTCGGTTTTGTTTTGTTTTCTGTTGTCTTCTGTTTTGTTGTGTTTTGTTTTCTGTTTTATTTTGTTTCCTGTTATGTTATTTTCTGTTTTTTTCTGTTTTATTTTTTGTACTATTACTTACATTTTTCCTGTTTGTTATGTTTTGAAATGTTCTGGTCTATTTTGTTCTGTCTTCTTTTCTTCTGTTACGTTCCATTCTTTTATAATGCGTGCTACTTTTACAAAGCCTACTTCATTTTTACTTTTTGGAAGAATGAACTATTTAGTGAATGGTCTACATTCTAAACAAATCAGATGAAATTTGACTAACAGATCCCAATCGGTACTTGGGAATGATAGTTTTACCCAAAAAAATGCCAAAGATGGCGTATCTCAGAGATCGGAATTGAGGCCAATTTTTCCTTGATTCACATCAATGATTTCAGCCAATACCTATACCAGTACCAGTACTCTTTGCCAACTCTCAATATTGAAACAAATATTGAATGACTCCACTGAATGGTAGAATTATCCGGTTGTAACATGATTGATAACAGCCAACATTGTTATTCAATCATTTTCTTAATGATATAGTCACAATGACTGTTAATATTAAGTTGGATATCAATGATCACTCCAAAAACTTGAACATTTTCACTTCTTCAATGCTTTCTCCGTTTTATTTGAACATTGAATTTCATTTCCCTCGATCATTTTCGTGTTTTTCCATCCGCAAAGAGTTTCAGCTTACAATTTTGAACGTGATATATCATGTCATTTATAAATGAAATAAATAATAGTGGTCCCATTACCGACCCTTGAGATTCTCCATTTTTGACCTGTTATCTTTTTCAAGGATAACGAACGTCTTCTGCGACATGTAGAACTCTTGAAAAACTGAAGCTGACACCGTCTTTTATTTTGCAGAGTTGGGAGCTGTTAGTACTGAGCAAACTGAAATGGGACATAGCGGCAGTGACCCCACACGACTTCCTCAAACACCTCCTCAACAGGCTGCCGATGGAAGATAATTGGATGATCAGGCCCGAAATGGTCCTCAGCCACGCCAAAACGCTTATTACTCTTTGCGCCAGAGGTATGTACCGAGAAAAAAATTATTTTTTGCCATTCCTTTTCTTGGCCTTCGTACGAGACCTGAATATTACAAAGCTTCGCGGTTTAACACAAAGACGAATGGCTGGTAATATATAGCCAAGGTCCGACCGAGTCAATGGCGTATCGGCGGGAAAGCGGTGTGGCTCGATTGTCGAATCTCGTGTAGGCAAACAATTTTGGGAATTTCCTAGGAAATTGTGTAGTTGGATTTTCTTAAAATTTACCACAGGAACTCCTACAGGAAATACATTTTGTGGTATTAATCAGTGGGTATTATAATTCTTGTGGAGTATCTAGAGAAAAAAAGGAAATTGTTAGGTAATATCAATGTATTAACCATTTCAGGTACAAATACAAACGAATAGTTAGATACTTGACATGTACTAAGGTGATGGTAATGAAGTTCAGTATTTGATAATAATAATTATTTCCATGAATTTCCTATGAAACATGAGCAACGTCATGTACAGATACTCATAAAACAAATACATTTATTATAATATTCAAACAAATACTTAACAAATACAGGATACACGAATGTACTAATGAATAAAATGAATTAGCAGTAAAATATTCTTTTAAAGTTTTTTTGGAACTACTCATAATATTGATTGACAAGCTGCTGCTGAATGAATCGAAAACAGAACTGATGATATTTGGAAACAACTGTGACGATATCCAAGGACCCCAACTATTAAATAAAATTGAATGGAAAAAAGCTGAATATTTATCTTGATTCAATGCTGAAATTCGAAAAGCATGTTGCTCAACTTGTCAGACAGTTGTTCTACATTGAAACTCCTTTATATGAAGCGAAATTACCTCACAAATGATATAAAATGGACTCTATCTGACTCGTTGATTCTGTCGCTACTTGCTTATTGTTCTGAAATATATTATCATTATATCATTATTAGCAAAAGACAAGTACACTCTGCAAAAAATTCAAAACTCCTGCATTTGGTACTCATATGGGTAAAGGAAATATGACCATCTATCCCAAACTTATAAGGATATGAAAATACTGATATTGGAAGAAAGGTTTATTATCCGACTAGCTGGGTTGGTTTATCGAATCAATCAAGACGAAACCCCTTCATACCTCTTGAATAAACTGAAAAAACTTGATGTTTATCATCATTGTCCAACCAGATGAAGAAACTTGTACAGCGTTCCAAGGCATTTTTCAACTCACTATACACGTAGTTTTTCATATATTGCAGTAATTAAATATCTTAAAACTTTGCACAACTTCAAAAAATATATCAAATCCTGGATTCTGTCTGAAAGATAAACTATTTTACATGATTTTTAATACTGAGTTGAATTTTTACTTAATTACCTTCTTTATAATCTCTATTTATATTCTGTTATATATTCATCATTATGTACCTACAAAATTATCTTCAAAATTCTATACTTTTTTGTTGGTTACATGGTTTCGGCCGAATGTCGCCAACACAATTCGTCATCATTCAGCTTCCTGTGAAATGCCCGATGTAATTGCTCAACAGTGTGGCAAATTCTTCAACCAAGCCAGTATGATGAAGTTCTTTGTCATTTGACCAGATGCAAGATTGGTCATTTGGCGATAGAGTTGACTGGGTTTTCTATCACCTAGCTAACATTCTGAGAATAATTTTGTCATTTTCTCTTCTTCTGATATCTCATAAACACTGATGAGCTGGCTTTTCTAAATTTCGTATGAATTTGATTGATCTTGTACCGTGAAAAGCTTTGAATTATCCTTAGCAATGCTACAGTCTAGTATTGAGAATATTATTTGATTCAACTGCATTAAACCAGAGTTCTGGTTCACTCTTCCAAAATGCAGGAAGCGTGAATGATTTTGCACGGGAAAATTCGGAATTCATCTCTAGATCTCTTGGAAATTGCGAATAACATTTATTAAAAGCATCGCCGTAGCATTCACAGATTTCTTTTTTTTTTCTGATTTACCAATCGTTTTCTTCAACTCTTCTAATTTTTGATTGACTTCCTCAATGTATTCCATTAATTTGATGCAGAAACATTCCAGTTTATTAATTCTCAACCGCATACCTTCAATGGTTTTGGCGTCAACTTCTTTCACTTCATTTGCAGGGACTTCTAGTTCATTCAAATCGTTGGCATTGCTCATATCGGGAAACCTTCGTCCAATTTCATCTTCTAACTTGATTTTCATATCGGAAACCGTTCCATTGCAATCCATTTAGAAGTAGTGAAGAAACTTCATCACTTGTTCTTGATTTAAATTATGTAGCGACAGTTTAACCATTTTAAAATATATTTCTCAGTCGGGGTCACCAATTGTAATAGATGCATTACTATAAATGAAGATCAATTCGGAAATGACAATTATTTTATATTGATTCCTAAAATCTCCAAACTGTTGTAAAAAACCGTAAAAACGTCAATCCCATATTACAGAGTGATATAGCAATATATAACAAAATACATAACATAAAATGTCACCACAGGTTCAAGCGTCACTTCTTTAAGAGCAGTCGATTTCACTGCTTAAAGTTAAAGAAAACGTGAAATATGTACAATATAAATACTCGAAGAAAGAATGAAATTCATATCCTTGTTGCCAGGTATAAAATTACACAAAATTCTCCCAACTATATCGGTTCCAGGATTTATAACCATTTACCACATGATATAAAATCATGTTGTAATGTTAAGAAATTCAACTATAATTTAAAGTAATTTCTGTTAAAACATTGTTGTTAGGTTAGGTTTGATCGTGAGTGGCCCATATCAGGCCCTCCACAGCAGCCAATGGCCTATTGTGGCTCACCATATGATTATATTTCTCCCAGTATATCCAATCTCTTGATGAAATTGAGGAATGCATTGGGAGAACAATTTACCAGGTTTTCTGGCCTTACTGTCGTATCGCCAAATATTGAGAATCTGGTTCTGGCCGCTGCAGGGCATGTACACAGAATGTGTTTGGCCGTTTCATCATCCTCCATGCATAGCCGGCACTCTGCATCTTGTGCAAGTCCGATTTTATGCATGTGGTATTTGAGTTTGCAGTGGCCAGTAAGCAAACCTACTATAACTCTGAGATGCGCTCTGCTGAGTTCTAACAGTTTGGCAGTCCTGTTTTTTCCTTGTACAAGCAATAAATGCTTTGAAATGGGCTAGGCCCGGTAGACTACGCCAGTACTCGAGTCTTTTATTGTCTGCTCAAGCTGTTATGACATTTTATGACATTCTTGGCAGCGCTATATGCTAAACCGATTACCGGTTCTGGTCCAGTGAACGTTGTGTCGGCCCCCCTTTTGCTAGTGCGTCCGCTATTTCGTTTCCTTCTAGGCCTGTATGACCAGACTAGGGTAACGTTGTTGCGTTGCGCCAGTCGGTTTAAGGTGTCTCTGCAGTTCCATACTGCCCTAGATTTAAAGTAGTTGGATTCAAGCGCTTTAAGTGCTGCTTGACTATCTGAAAATATTTTTATTGTTTTTCGTGTGTGGTGTCGATTTTCCAGCTCCCTGGCACACATTTTAATGGCATATACCTCTGAACGAGCGTTTCACTACTGGGTTCATCCCATATATTCCGGCTCCGACGCCTTCCTGAGTTTTGGAACCATCGGTGAACCAACGTTCATTTGCCCTACATAGGTTGGTTTTATTCCGGACCCAGTCTTCTCTTTCGAGAAAGACCACAGTGTAGGACGTGTGAAGGTTGATAGTTTTAGGCATGATGTCTGAAGGCATTCCTAGAATATTATGCCCTCCAGCATGCTGCTGCTTCTCATGACACATGCCTGCGGAAGACTAATGGCCGCTTGTTAGAGTCTGCATGTTGCCCATCTTGCCTCTCTCTCCAGAACTGTGTGGAGAGGAAGTGTATCCAAGGAGGGCTTCCATTGCTGCCGTTGGCGTGGAGCAAATGCTTCCAGCTAAGTTTAGCAATGGCCATTTTTTATGACCATTGCTCCACCAGACTATAGAGCCATACTTTATCATTGGACGTATGACGGTCACGTAAAACCAATATACGTGTTTTGGTGACATGCCTCATATTTTGCCACATATTCTGCGGCATGTCCATAATGATAGGCTAGCCTTCCGGATAGTCTTTTCCAAGTGCGAGTTCCAATTAAGTTTTTTATCCAGGGTTATTCCAAGATATTTTGCTTCACTCGCAAAAGGAATTGTTACACCATTGATGGAAGGAGGTATTAAATGTTCCAGCTTCCTTTTCCTGGTGAATGGTACTATGACCATTTTGTGGGGGTTAATGGACATTTCCTCCCTCTCACACCAATTATATATGGTATCCAATATATCCTGAAGGACGTAGGAGATCGACTCTTCGGATTTATCGTTTCCAGGACCAGATCGTCAGCATATGCTTGCAGATCAACCTCCCAAAGCGAGAGAATGGCCAGCAGATCATCCACCAGCAGTGACCATAACAGTGGGGAGAGGACCCCCCCTGGGAACAGCCCCTGGCTGGCTTGAAGCTGACACTTTCCCACTGTAGAGAGGTCGTTATAGTTCTGTTGTGAAGCATAGTTTTTATCCAGTCACATAGTATTGGTTCAATCCCTCTTGAGACAAGTGACCTCATATTCTGCCGTGCTAAGCAAGAAGGCAGTAACTGACATTTTCATCAAAACTGAGTTATTGCCATTTGTCCTATCTGCCAGCACCCGCGCGACGCCTGATATATTATATATTGATATAACCTGATTTGGCAATATATAAACTCACCCTGAGAATGATCAATTTCCTATTAGAAATGTGGATGACATTGGAATGAATATTAAAATACGTTTATCCCAAAATTATGAAATTTTCAGATACTGCCTTTTTGCTTAGCACGGCAGTATAGGGAGTGAGGTAGTGCATTGTTAAATGCTCCTTCTATGTCCAAGAATGCAGCGACTGCTACCTCCTGGTGTTCCAGGGCGACGCTTATTCCTGAGACAAGGTTATTGATAAAAAATTGAAAGAAAAAGTTAAAGTTTGGTCTATGAACCAGCCATATGTTCGATTCTTGTTAGAATTATCAGTTTCAAAACCCATCATTACAGAACTCTTGCAAACTGTAATACTCTTTCATTTATTTCACATTTATCAACAAATTCCCCATCCGCCCCTCTGCAGCCTCCGCCCATGCTCTGTTGATCCGCGAATACCACACAACCTTAGTGTGGCCCCAGAGCCGAATGAAACTCTCGATTTCGTTGGTTTAGTTTCCCACACTGCTCTCTGCCTCGTCTGACACTTGTCTGGCAATTCGCGGCCGATGGCGTATTTTCAGATGGCGTCTTACAACATACCTAGAGCATAACAAATACACGAGGAGTATGGTCAAGGATGAAGGATGAACAAACCGACCGGCCCATGGCTTTGAACGGATTTGAATCGACTATCAGATTCACGATATGCTCTTGGGATGGTTCGAGGAAGAGCGCGTTTCTTCTTTTATATGGGGTTGTATCTGACTTCAAAATTGTTTTTAGGGGTGTTCCACAGGGAGGCCTTTTGGGCCCACTGTTATTTTCTGCGTGTACCGCAAATTTGATTTCATTTCTGAAAAACTGCCAATCTCGTCAGTACGCCGACGATACATAACTACAGCTTATCTAAGTAAGCTGTGACATAACTACAGTGTGACACACTTAAGATGAAGACACCCCTGTATTTTAGTCATTTTTGAAAGCAGAGATTTGATTTTCGGTACAGACGTAGACCTTCATGGGCCGCACTTTTCGCAATACTCAGCCCGAGTGATACAGCCTTAAACCCAGCCTACTGCGATCCTGCGAAAAGGGCAAATTCTCGATATTTTGCGTCGCGTTGGAGATACCGAAAAAAGTTATTCGAAAAAGTTGCTTAGAAATCGATTTTGTCCCTACATACAACGCAAAATTCGAATTTTGAATTTTTTTGTAATTGTCATATTAAAGTCTAGAAGACTTAAATTCGATTAACTTACATTTGATAAAATAATAATTTTCAATTTTATTTATTTCAATACGTTAATTTAATTGATTTTGACTATTTTATCATTTCTGTAGCTTCTTATTCAGAATCATTAATTGAAAATCGGACTTTAATATGAAAATTACAAAAAAATTCAAAATTCGAATTTTGCATTGAAATTCGGTATTTAGGGTCAAAATCGATTTCTGAGCAACTTTTTCGATTAACTTTTTTCGGTATTTCCAACCCGACGCAAAATATTGAGAATTTGCCCTTTTCGCGGGATCGCAGTAGGCTGGGTTTAAGGCTGTCACTCGAGCTGAGTATTGCGAAAAGTGTGGCCCATGAAGGTATACGTCTGTACCGAAAATCAAATCTCTGCTTTCAAAAATGACTAAAATACAGGGGTGTCTTCATCTTAAGTGTGTCACACTGTATATCTCTCATTCTCCACTTCAGAGGCCATGAGCGCGATCATATTTGGGGCGCTTTTCTGTTTATGACTTGTTTCAAGACAACATCTCTTGTGTTGATCTCAACTTGTTCAATACTTTTGTTGGGGTGAATTTCAAAGGTTTACTATCAATTTATTTGCTGAAAACCAAAAATATTATTCGTTGTGGTTTCAGATGTTTTTACTATACTAAATCACTGATATTGTCATTGGAATTGAGTAGACTGGTGTCATCAGCGAACAAAATAAATTAAATTGAAGGAATACAATGCACAAGATTATTTATATACAGGAGATTATATACAGGAGAAATGAAATCGGTCATAGAATTGATCCTTCGTTAGAACTCAATAAATTTTTCAGAGGTATTTCTATACCACGTAGTGTATAGTGCTCTAATTTTTTTAGTAGTGTCATGATCAACAAAATCGAAAGTTTTCGACAAATCGCTTGCTAGGCAGCGTCACCAGTGCTTTTTCCATTCTGAGACCGTATAGTTTTTCTTCAATTATATTATGGAGTTGTGTATATGCCATTAGTTGGTCTTTAATGACTGACTCAAGAATTTTAAACCCTGATAAATGGGAGATTGGTATGTAATTCGTTAGGTCATTTCTACTACTGTTTTATAATTGCCATCTTTAGACAATCTGGAAAAATACTACTATCCAAAGTTTATCAGATGGGTGAGAACTGATTTCAAAATTCCAGTGCAATGTTAGTAGTTATTTACGTGACAAGTGGGATATAGACATTATTAACGCACGCATGTGAGGATTGCACGACGAAGCCGTAGGCTGAGTCGTGTAATCACACGTTGCGTTGCGTACAAAATTTTATCTACAACTGCCAGCGTTTTCATAACTATCTTTAAATGTACCTCATTGATACACTGATAAAAAGGATTTTTTGCATCAACGCATAATTGAGTTGATTCAAACAGATTGTATTCTTGAATAGGTCCAACCAAATATTCGTTTGATTTTTAGACGGATTCCTCTTGGCCACTTACAAGAAAAATATTCTGAAACAAGTGAACACTTGCTTCATAAGTTGGTTGAGGCAAAAATATTTTATCTTCAATAATGGGCACTTTTTTTTGTTGAATCATGGGAGTAGGTTGAGACAAGAACATTGCAATTTCAATTATGAATACTATTCTTCTATCAACTTGGAGGTTGAGTTCAAATCTGCACTTTGCACTTGGTTATAAAATATAGAATGGAAGCCATTTTCATTTTGGCAACATTGAATAGGTTGAACAAAGCATAAATTCACAACTACGAACAATTTAGGTATAAATAATGGTTTTATATGAGAATAGTTTTAAGTTTAATAACTGTATTCTCAATAAAACCAGTTAGTAGTGACGCATATTGCAGTTTGATTGAATACATAAACAACGCCACTCGCTTTTAGACACAAACTGTAGAAGACCAAAATACATTTCACTCATTTTCACAACTGGCCCGTAATGAGCATAATTCAATTTTCAATATTGCATTTTTATTGTATAGGCACAAAACTAACATTCATATCGGTACTCATATCCTCATAACCTCCAACCCAAATGGTCAAACTGGATGAAATGGTCGAAATGGAAGTCGTATTCACAGGTCGCGGTGTCGCCAGCTGCTTTGATTGCTCATTGGTTGAATATGTCACGTGACACGGGTAGTGATATCTACAAGGTTTAGAGGATTATGTTTCACAATGAGTTAATGTGAATGTTTTCTAGGATGAAGAGTATAATGTTTTCACTGCAAGCAAATTCATTTCAAGAGAATTTACGTAAAGAAACAAACATCTCAATCAGCTTGAAATGGGAGTATATTCATTGATTAGAAATGATTATTCTATTCAAGAGTATGTATATTCTTGATTGAAGAAATTTTTTTTATCTGTGTATTCCACTTCGACGTACCTACTCATGACAGTTTTTTGATAATTGAGAACACTAGTGATAATTTTTGTAATCGTAGCAACGGTAGGTATAAACAAAGCCGTTTATAGATGTTAAATTAAATTGTCAGATCGATATCCAGAACCATCATTAAGTTTCTTGAGTGAAAATGTCTTCAAGTGAAGATGATCTACCATCCGATATTGAAAATGCGGCGACAAGTGTTATTTCAAATCTCGTGCCCGAGAAATCCCGAGAAAAATACCGTTTAGTATATTATAGGTATAAAAAATGGTGCAGAGAAAGGTTGTTAACTTGACGAATGAAAAGGGATTGCTAGTATACTTCAATGACCTAAGCAAATTACAGAAGCCTTGATCAAGTTTTCACGTAATTCTAGAGAGAAAAATAACGTTTTGTTGAATTTTCATCGTTTTCTATTTGAATTTTCTTTGTATTCTTTCAATAAATGATTTATTTTGATTGAAATTTTTTTTTTATCTCATTACCGCACTAGGGCGGTAATAGATTCAAAAAAGCACTAGTGCGGTAATAAACGTCATTATGACATTCAAAAAAGTTACAAATCATAATCATTACTTGACAGTTGTAGATAAACAATTTTTATCGGTCTATTATCATGTATTTTAGTCATTATTTGATAATTACACTAAAGCAGGACCCCTTGACTAAATGCAACGATTCAAAAATATGTTGGTTGATGTGAGCTGAATTGAATGTTATGGTTTCTATGAGATAATAAGTGCGTATCTTTTACAAAAACGTAATTGGAAATGTGTCAGGGTATTGAATTATTTTGAAAAAAAAGATTTTTGTTAAGTGCAAAATACCACAAGTTTCTCTCTCCCAAAGAAGTGATGGTGTTATCTGGATGTATTTTTCTGTAGGAATGAAAAATACAGGTGCATCAGTAGAAACAAAGTGTATTTGTTTATACTTTATACATGAATATAGTAATAATAATAATATTTTGAATAACAGCTTATCCGTGTAAGTCATGAGATTATTCCTTCCCTGGGATATTTGAAGTGAAAAAAATTGTGGAATCATGTGTATTATCATGCACTGATCCTCTCTGGAGAAAACGCAAGTGTCAACAAATCTCTAACATATGACTCATTACGTTTAACGATTTCGAAACTTGAGCACTATCGAATTGATCCCAATCCCTACTAACCTCTGGAAATAAAAATTATTTGCACTATTGTGTCAATTACATTACATATTATACCACTTGTATTGACCATTCTCATAATCCTCATAATAATCGTGTATACGAAGTAAGGCTTAACGATAACCTCAAAAAGTGTCCTCCACTCGTTTTTACAATGGTAAATATGCCTCATCGCAATTTTAGGACGTATTTGGTGCCCTAAATGGCGGATTTGTTTCAAATATGAAGCATTAACCATACCGAACATATTGAAAGTGTCCCAGTACTATTTTGTAGAGGATTTATCACTTCTCATTCTCTTAAAGCTGTTTTTCGATAGCCCTGTAACTTTTCGAGAAAACTCCCAAAAACATTTTTTTTTACTTTAAGTCAAAAACAATTTCGTTTCCACCCTGAATTTTCTGTTAAACAAATTTGTTTCAACCTATGCATGATGCCAAGAAGTTACATGTTGAGTTTTATATTGCCACAGTTTACACATCAGTTCTGGCATAAATTACACTGGCAACCGAAATATTTTTTAAATTATGGTGAAGTCGCCAGGAAAATAGTTGAAATATCCAACTTGCACTGGAATAGTGGTATAATTAATCAGACTGTACCATGAACAGTAATAAAATTTCCATAATCATAAAACAGTGTATTACAAGAGGTTTCATTGAACATAGTGATAGAAAAACACTTAAATAGTAAACAGATATAAGTGAGGCACTAAAAAATGCATTCAAGAGTAAAATCGTTTCATCTTTTTTAAAAATTTTTCATCTCTAACAACAAACTGGTCTAAATTATTTCCAATGAACGCAGCTGTCGAAATAATAGAACCAGAGGAGAAACAAAGTTCAACATATGAAAAATATTCCTTCTCCTCAGTATTACGTTAGTCGCAATTAAATCAATAGATACAAGTTAGTCATGTAAATATTCATATGTTGAGTATATTGAAAAAAAAATAAAAAAATCATTTTCAAGTGAATCTCACTGGAAATATATGATTTTTATTTCCTTGGTTAGTTTTGAAAGGAAGTATGCAGAGTTTGACCTTTACGGATGTTAGGCAACAACATTATTCATCAATCAATCATATACTAATTGAAAGACCTGCCTGTTCTATTGTTCCCCATAAAATATGGTTCATTTGTTTCAAGCGCAGAAGAAGAATAGTGCATATTTAATTCCCATAACCATACGAGAAGTAAAAAGAAATCAATGAGATTTCTATTCTGCTCGATGACAAAACGATTCAAATGTCACCCATTGTAAGCTTACACTAATAATAATGAACAAGAAAAGAAAGAACCCAACAACAAAACAATGTCTTCTAGTGGCAAAGTTCAAATATAAAGATGTCCGAACAAATAATACCATTACTGGTTGTCACAGTCCGAATTCTATATTACTCTTCAAGTATTGAAACCTCAATTCTTATATTTGTCATGATCAATAACAGATAAAGAAATTTTTGGAAGGAACTGCATATAATCCAGTATTTTTTTAAATTAAATCGACTCCATCTTCTATGTACACGTATTCTGATACAAGCAAAGTGCACATAGATAACTTGAAGCCCTTCAATCAAATCAGATTATGAATGAGGTACCTCAACTTCGATTTGAGAGATTTTGTGGTTTCCCTTTTACCCTTCGTTTCATCTGTTCCAATTCAGCAAATATTGAACAACTTATCTATTCAAGGTTATCAAAGATTCACGTGTTTCTATTTAAAACTTTCTTTGACAATTGAGTGATTTCAAGAGGGGAATTCAGTTCATGGAACTCAGCTGCTTGAGAAAACACCAATTTTGTAGGAATTGTACCATTTATGTACCATAGGTATGTCATTGAGATTTAATTGAATTCAACCAAGAGAAGAGTTTATTTTTGATAATGTTTGGTTCAGTGGAGGAAATCATTGCTTATTGTTCCCACAGGTAGTATATCCGCATTTCCTACTAAATGAAATCTTTAGATTTTTACTAGTGAATACAATAGTGTTTCGTTTTGAGATGGCATTTAATTATTAGCACAAGACCAGTTCATTCTTTAAAATCCTGTTTTTCACAAAAGGTCTCTTGAAAGCACCGATCATTTGGGCTGTCTTATTGGAATTGCTGTGAATATGAGGCCTTCGCTTCCTAGTGCTTATTTTGTAATTACTATGCTTTATAGACAGATAGTTTATTGTCAAAACCTTCTCTTTATTTACTAAAGTGAACCATAATTACTACTCGCCGTACAATGTTGTCCATTGTTAGTTTGGTTCTTGGTAAAACTATAAAATCAAGAATGCTTAGCGATAAAAGATGAATTTATGAAATTATCCTTTTATTGACGCTCACGGCAATATTCATACTCAAATACTTTAATTATTACCTATTACTCATAATTGAGTCCTCTGAAAGACATACTTTCAATCGAATTATGCGTTTGTTTGCTGTTTTTCACTATTCTGACGGATTTTTCTAATTTAATTTTTTTGATACAAGCAATATTTTTCAAAACCATCGAATTGTTTCATTCAAATAATAGTTTTTCTGACCTTCAGACAATTTGTGTCAAAATGAACTCCACACTGAAAAAAAACTTGGGTAAGGCCTTATCTCATGGCTTATGATTATATCATTCAAAACGTTCCGAGGGGCAAGGATGGCATTTTTGCAATGAAATTATGCCACTGCCCGATGTTTTTCACTATTTTAGAGACTTTTCTGAATTTGTGCAACTTTTTTTAAGAAACCTCCATGGTAATATATCATTCCTATGGCCTGTGTCAGTTCATAGAGGCACTGATATCCCAGTTTTAAAGTAACAAAGTCCAGACGATTTGATTTCGTATCACAAGAAATATTTTTCAAAACCAATGAAGTTTTTCATTCGAAAATTGTTTTACTGACCTTCAGAAAAATTGTGTTGAAATAAAAACCCCACCGTACCAAATTGGGTACGGCCTTGTCTCATGGCTTTTGATTATCTCATTCACAACGAACCAAAAAATGAAAGAAAGAGAAGATTATTAAGAGTTCTGATTACCTGATTGGACACGTGTATTTTGCTTTTGAGGGGGACATATTTTAGATATATGTTCCAACCTGTGCCTTCAACCTCCTAGCGAGAGGGTGTCACAACCCTAAAATTGTAATTGGAAAGTGGGGTCTGGTACACAATACATCATTTGAACAAGCACAAAATCATCTTTCTAATGATACCCTATTTGTTGAAATTTACTTAAAAACGACTTTAATAACATTAAGTCGATAATTTTAGTATTAAAGAAAAATAAAACAAAGTTTTGGTGATTAGGACTTAGAATAACTACAGTTATTTCTAAATTACTTCATTTTAACAACAGCGGGATTTCAATGTGCATTTTTTATCACAACTAAATTCCTCATTCATCGTTTGCGTTTTTTTGTTGAAAAACAACTGCAGATAAGCGAAGGAAAATACTTTAGGCAAACTTCTAATTTAGTACCTTCATTTATTCAGTTTGATTGCTCTTGAAGGTATTCTAATTTCAATGGTTTGTTCCATTCCAGAACGAGTAGAAATTGTTAAACTTTATTTTCAAAATAATAGTTGTACTTACTGGACTTACTTCTGGACAGTCATCACGATGGATGAAAATGTGAATGATTCTTATGTTGCCAAGTTAGTTAGAAAGATTGTTGTAACCGGATCTGTCTGTAATGTGATACACCAGCTTTGTATGACATTCATTTCGTGAGGTTCATACCCAGTACCCTCAAAAAATAAACGTCTGGTGTGGCATATTAGGAAGTAATAAATTCTTTAGATAACCGGTTCCCCAGACGGTGGCTTGGAAGGAGAGGCCTAATTGAATGACCTGCCAGGTGACCTGATTTATCGCCTTTGGACTTTTTTCTTTGGGAACACTTGGAAAATGAATGTTTTGCTATAAACCCCATGTCCATAGAAAATCTTCGCCAACGGATTATAGCAGAGTGCAGAGGCATAACATCTGATATGATACAAAATAGAAGAAATAAATTTGAACTAAATCTGTATGATTGTATGGAAGCAAATGGGTCACAGTTTCAACACTTGTTGAAGTAACATTTTAATAAATCAGTTCAACAGCTTGTTTACTTTTTTTACGAAGCACTATTAAAAGTAAGAAACATTGAAATGTACTACTAATTATAGTTGTCCTGATTCCTCATTACTAAAACTAATTTGTATTTTTCATTAACACCAAAATTATCTGGATAATGTTCTTAAAGCCGTTTGTAAATTTCAAAAATAGGGCATGGGTAAAATAATTTTGTGCCCTTTCAAATGATATATCACCCGACCCCACCTTCCATTCAAAATTTTAGGGTTGTGACACCCCCTTTCTAGGAGGTTAAAAAGCACAGGTTGAAAAATATTTCTAAAATGTGTCCTCCTCAAAAGCAAACTCCACATGCCCGAGCATTTTTGATTTGAATTCCAAAAAAGGAGAGATGCTTGGTGCATACTTTTCGTTGGACCACTCTATATGTATATCTGGGTTTGTATACATATTTACTTTGAAATCACTGGAAGGTTTTTATTTGGGAAGCTGTCAAGAAATGAATTTTCTACGTTTTTGAAAATGTTCATTTTCTTTATCAATACTTCTCTACAATAATAGATGTGTTTCCCGTTGAAATAATCACACTGGAAAATATATAATTACTGAAATGAAATTGCTAAAAAATTGTTACCAAAAGGAACATTCGGAGTGTTTTTTTTTGAAAGAAAAAGATAAAAATTACAATGTCAGTTGACCTTCAGAATGTAAATCAATATACAGGAGGAATAAAATAAACATTCAAGGATGACGTCTACTTGAATTCACACTATGTTTGTGAAGAATGTTAGTGTAGATTGAACTCAGATCGTCAGATTTTTTGTTGTTAATTTGAACCATTTCTAGAAGGATAGATTCAACATCTAAAATTCCCGTATTACAGTCAAAACGATGATCCTTATCAATGAAATGACTGGCTAAAGCACACGATCTTATATTCCTTCAACAATCACTTTTGTGACCTATTATTCGATCTTTCGACAGTAGTTTTCTTTGACCAATGTTCACTCTGCCATAATCGATATACAGGGTGTCCCACGAAGATTAGGACAGGAAATATCTCAGAACTCGAAAGTGGTGGAGAATTGTAGTTTTGGAGGTCTGAATTGAAGCAATTGGTGCAGCTTTTTTTATATTTCGGTCACGTGATATCAGATTCAAAATTATTAATGGGACATCCTGTATATTTTGACATTTTTATGTTCTTCCCGATAAAAAATTTCAACGAAGCATCACATTTGTGGTCTAAAACGATTACTTCAGGAAATACGGGTACTTCAATATCCTTTGTCCCAACGACGGCGACGTCTCTGAAACGAAAAATTGACAAGTTATTTATTAGTTATTTCACCCTGTATATTTTGGCAGTCCTATATTTTTTGTGATGATTAAAACAAGGCAAAATTATAATAGTCATCCATATTTCCTTAAAAAACGTCGTGGGACTACCTGTAGTTCTTGAACTAATTGTTTTAGACCACAAGTGTGATAGTTTGTTGTAATCGTTTTATAGGGAGGAACATAGAAATGACAGGTTGTCCTATTAATAATTTTGAATCTGTTGTCACGTGGCCGAAAACAAAAAGCTCATTGGGTAACATATCAAAAAAGCTACACCAATTGCTTCAATTTACAACCCCAAAATTAAAATTCTCTTCTACTCTAGGACACCCTGTATATTGGAGGGACGTTGCACAAGTATCTATCAGAAGTAATTCAACTTCCACTTGTAGATATTTGTCTTTTTATTTTTACGTCATCGAAAAATTTACTGTTTCACTTCGACTGTGATTCCACCAATCATGAACTCTGCCGATAAAGGAGATTTCCACCATTAACGCTCTCTTTATTACCATACATAAAGACTCGAAGCGGGCGGTGCCGGTGATGGCGAATCGGAAAAATCGAAACGCGAAGAATTTCTCAAACGTCTATTGTCGATTGTTGTCGTCTCTCGGTAAAACTATGAAATCGAGAATGCTGTGGGTGTTTGCGTTTCACCGTAACACATAACCGAGTTTATTAGTCTGTTGCGACTGGTGAGGTGCAGAATCCACGGCGCATATGCCGTTTTTCATCTCGGATGGCCAAGATGCGGGTGGGCTCGAAAGGCATTGAACTAAATTCCGAAGCGTAGCAGCCCCTGTTGCCGACATTGTTGTACGGGGTTTGTCTGACCGCTACATGATGTTTTGTGGTTATTTCGACAAAATCCTAACTACGGTTCCTAACTGCAGGGGCTGATTCGTAAGGTCATTTGGACAAGAAAAGTTCCGGAGTTGCTTTGTTTCTGAGATACAGGGCTTGGAAATTAAGAAAAAAACGGTAATTATAAAATATCATGAATATCCTAAAATGGTTTTGATTGAAATTTGGTACATTTATTTGTACTAATAAGGCGCTCACTTAGCACTAACTAGATTGGAATTATTGGTGCCAGTGGCGTCTCAATGGGCACCACAGCCGACATTATTGTAAAAAAACAGTACGCTACTGGCATTTTTTTAATAGATTTTTATTTTCTCAGCTTAAGCAACTCAAAATACAACTTTTTGGTCTCTTGTATTTTCTTCATATCTATCTTCGTTTTCGGGAAAAAAAACACTATATTGCATATCATGAACACCTCCATTGGAAAACATCTGACATTGATAGTAGGGTTTCTCCTACACATATTTCATTTCAAATAGAAGAAATTACATCTTTGTTTTGGATTATTGGTTGTTATTTGTTCACCATCCGTAATAATTTATCCATGATAGGCGTACCTGCATATGGTAATGAATAATGGCCATTAAATGCATATAAGGTCGCTTTGTCATTAGGCTACTATAAGAGTTAGCAAAACATAGTTCGGACATCATTCGGATATCTTTCATCCAGTCTTACTATTCAGTTAGCTGGTCGAGTTCTACAGTTCTACGCTCCAGCCCTACACTTCTACGATTCCGCTCTTCGTGACAACATTATCTTCATATCAGTTCCCTCACGAAAAGAAACGTTGATCCAGCCACTGGTTGTCTGCCATGCTTGGCTCTAGGGTAGTACAAGCCTCCCTGTTTGGGGACACAATGGAGGTAAAGGCTACGAGAGGCTGCCCTCAGGGGGAGTACTGTCCCCTCTACTGTGGAATCTCGTGGTGGGCGGCCTCCTTGTAGATCTGAATCGGAGAGGAGTATTTGCCCAGTGCTATGCGGACGATATCGTCATAATGGTCAACGGGAAGTACATGGGGGTCTGTGTGGAGCTGATGTAATCAGCCCTCACAGACGTACAGACGTGGTGCACGAGGGAGAACCTCAGGATCAACCCTCAAAAAATCACAACAGTTCTTTTCACCAGAAAAAGAAACCTAGAGACCAACAGAGCTCTCCGAATCTTTGGTGAAAGTGTACAGATGTCAGGAGAGACGAAATACTTGGGGCTAAACCTGGACTCAAAGCTCACCTGGAACAAACATCTGGAAAAAGTGCTGAAAGAGCAAGGACATCATTAATGATGGCCAGACGCTCCTTTGACAAAATATGGGGACTTGGACCCAAACAGTCTCTCTGTATATACACAGCAATTGTTAGGCCCTCGATATCGTACGGGGCCCTGCTGTGGTGGCCAAAGGTAGAACAAGTGACAATCAGGGAGAAGCTGGCTAGTTTACAAAGACTGGCCATGCTCGGAGTCACTGATGGTGATATGTCCACCACATCGACAATTAGCTTGGAAGTAATCCTAAACCTCTCTCCCTGCATGTTGCAGCAGGATATTAGCATCCAGGCTAAAATGTCTGGGCCAATGGAGGGGCAATGACCAAGGCCACTCCAGCATACTGGAGGTCATAAGAATCGACACGTATGAGATGCCGTCGGACAAAATGACTTCAACATACTCTGATGGAACATACACCACCATCGTAGAAGATGGGGAAGTTACATCAAGGGCTATACCAATGCTGTCAAGTGGGCAAATCTGGTATACGGATGGCTCAAAGACTAGCAAAGAAGTAGGGGCTGGAATATACGGGAAGAGACCGAGGCAAGACATCAGTCTAAGCCTCGGTACTCAAGCCCTATATTCCATGCCGAGGTAACGGCAATCTCCGTCTGCACGGAAATGAGAGCGCAGATGCCCTAGCAAGAGCGGTACATGCAAGATTATGTGAAATTGGGAATTTCAATAAAAATGCAGGTGGTGGAAAACCAGAAATAGTAACAACGCCTGAATTAGAAGGAGCTATACTTGATGCGATAGAGGAAAATCCTTCAAATAGTACCAGGGAGATTGCACTGCGGCTTGAAGTCAGCCCAAAAACAGTTTGGAAAGTTCTAAAAAGAAACCTCCTATACCCATGTCACATACAGCGTGTTCAAGCTCTACTCTCTCGGGATTTTCATCCAAGATTGATGTTTTGCAGGTAGTTGATTCATATAATGGCATACAATAATAATTTTTTACCAAATATATTATTTACGGGAGGGCAAATTTTTTGTAAAATTTCAACGCCCTGTATTTTAGAAACAAAGCAACTCCGGACATATGTTCATAGGAACTTTTTTTCTTCTTGAAATGATGTAACAAATCACCCCCTGCAGTCAGGAACCATAATTCGGAAACACCCTGTATCTCAAAGAAGTCTTGGAGTTCTTTTTACTTTGTTTCGATTTATAGAAGGCCTACAAAATTACAAACATTATAGTTTTATTCATAACTGTTGAAAATTGCAATGGATTCTATTGTGTACCTATTCTAATGTTTTTCAACAGCTACTCACAATATTCGTAGGTAATATTATCCCAAAACCATGACAAATAGCCAACTACCATTTTCTCCATAATTATATTGAGAGTACCTTGTATTTCGACAAATTGATGAGACCATAATACGAACATTAATAACCTAAACCCCGAGATCTTCAGCTCGAGGGAGTTAATCTATGATTATAAATGTTCACATGCTCGAATTAAATTGTTTCAAAATATAAGTTACTCGAGATGAATTAAAGAAAATAATAGTCTCTATTTGTCACGGTCGAGAGATATTCAGGAAGATTATTTCATAAAAAGTATTAAATCATTCGTATTACCTCGGTAGTATTCCGTGACCTAACCAAGGCTTTTGACCGCGTTGATTGGTTTGACCTCACCTCACAAGTAGTGAAGAATAACGAAATATCCCTAACCTCTGAGACAAATTCGGGAGTGCTGCAAGGGTCAGTTATGGGTCCAATTCTGTTTTTATTATAACAAAGATCTGCCGAATCTGGAAATTTTTGAACTTACGTTATTTGCAGACTATACTACAATCTTGTGGAGGAGTAAGACCGCTGAAGTCCTCTACGAAAAACTACCTCGAGATTCAAAACCTGTCAAAAATTGTTGTGATTCAAACCTCTTATCCTTTAATATCACAAAACGAGGCTGCTTTAAATGTATTCTTCACAATTTATGCTTTGAAAGTGATATCAGAGTATTCTGAGTAAATATTGTGTCAGAGTCCTGGGTTGGATTGTCGACCAAAAATTTAGGTTTGCTAGACAGATAAAAAAATTGGAAAAAAAAGTCGGCTGAGTGTTATGCAGCCATCAGGGTAATTGCTGGATAGCTTGTGGTACCTACTCCTAAAATTGCATATTACGTTAGTTTAGCGAGCATTTGTGGTATTCCCTGAAATGTATAGGAGCCACCAAAAATGGGCCAAAGATGGATTTTCCTGAACCCAAACATGACTATTGTGGGAATTGAATATCCCGTCTGTCAATGAATGAAGCAAGAGATGAACGCTGGCAAATTGAACAGTACCGATTCACAAAAGACGTCAAAATACGATCACTGTTGCGAATCAAACTGACGATGTTTTGACGGATGACATACATACTTGCACCAGTGCCAAGTCTTCTCAAATTTCTGTACTTAGGACTTCGTCGAGGGATGATTTTGGTTGTTTCCACAAACGCCGTGGGTACTCGTTTTGTAATAAGTATACTTCCAAGACAAATCACAGTGGTGAATCAATTGCAGTTGACGTACAAAAAATTGGTCAACTCATCACGGATAGCTCTCAAATTTTACAGGTGCTTTCGAACATGAGTACCCCATTCAATTTCGTGTAAATGGTGGTGAAACACTCTGTAAAAGGAATGATTCGAAAGATTCGACTCACTTTATCGTAGTCTGTGGGACCGTTCAGTATTTCTTTTTGTCATTTTCTGGGTTTCTGATCATTTGTAAAGTGATTTTTTAGCATTTATAATAGTGCTAGAGACCAGAGTTTTCTAATTTACTTATACGCGTTTTTACCGTAGGAAATAACTTGAAGGAGGGTTATGACCCTCTTACCCTCCTCTAGACCGGTCACTGTGATCAGATGGCATTCAAGACCGAGTACAGAGGACACCCGAACCATTTCCTGAATTTTTATCGCAAATTAAAAATTTCTCTCGTCGATTTCCGAACTCATTCGTGTCCAATGCTGGATTTATCTGCAGGAAAAAACTTCAACATGCCGAGAGACCTTGAAAGCGTACCGTCTTTGGATCGTGAGAATGTTGCAGCGCCAGAATGCATTCCATCGGCGACCGAACTCTGCGGCCAGACTGCTACAACTTTTTATGGGCCCATTTAAATAAGAAGGATATCACATTTGCCCTTATTCGTTGCTGCCGCAATTCACAATAGACGTAACTTATACTTTAATTTGTAATCGTTAGTACGTTTTGAAACGAGAGCTGCGTATCGCCCGCTGAGAAAGCGAGATAAGAGGAATCTTTCTACAACACTAATATAGTCGATCTAATCTCATTCGACAAGGCAGTTGGGAATTAAATCGCGCATTTTGAAATGAAATATGTCGAACATTAACGCGACCAGAGCAACGAATGACGATATTTTCTAGAAAAGTGCTTTCGATATCTGAGCAGATGTACAGGGTGTTCCGATAAAGCACAGTTCATCATAACTGCGTTTATTTTTGCTCTGAATACTCTTATTGAAAAAAGTTATTTCTGAGAAAGAAAATTTTTACTAATGGTTATTTTTCTTGTGCGAGCAAGGGAGATCCGGGACCTACAGTTTAAATAAAAGTGGAATCCGAACCACTTCAGCTCAGTGACACGCGACCGGGGATCGAACCCGGACCGCGTGGGTGGAAGCCAAACACTCTAACACCACGACCACTTCGCGTTATATTTCAGAAGTTATAGATTTCTTTGAAGAATAAAATTATTACTAAATTAGGAACTGTTTCAAGTACGCATCAGTTGGAATTGTCATCTAGGGCACCATTTCAAATTATGTAGACTGCTAGGGCGCTGCGCTCCCGTTCCTCTGGATGCCCCTGTGGCTTGGTATCCAGACAAGTTTAACCCTGTTCTATGCTCCTAGGTAGCTGAGGATTTTGTATGTCTCCCAAACTAATTTGGAAGAAAACCTGCTTGATTGCATGGCCTTTATTGCCGCCTGACTGTCCATACTCCGTATATGAATAAGGGTTAGTTTCTAGGACCATTCCTTAGAATCTCTCTCGTGCAAACTAATATGGCCATTACCTCGGCTTGTAATATAGGAGCTTGAATGCCTAGAATTAGACTAATGTCCTGTTTCAGTCTTTGCCCGTATATTCCAGCCCATAGTTATCGAAGATCTGGTTTATACAGCATTGGTAGGACACTTGGTATACTCCTACACCTACAAAAGAGTAGGTTAGAATCATGTTGTCTGTCGGCATTGTCTCTATTCAATTCTTCATTGAGAAATATATCCAACAAACTTTCAGGATGAATTGGAACCGATTCTTTAATTCTCGTTTTCTTGAATGTGACCAAATTGTAGTTTTATCTGAAAAATCAATTCTTTAAGGAGTTTTAAATGTGCCTAACTCAATCGAAAAAGTTACTTAGACCAGAGAATTAAAAGATTTATGTATATTTCACTATAACAATCGACATCGACATGTTATGGGGTAATTCTTGTGGCCAAAGGGCATCCTACTGAATTGAATATATTCATTTTTGCATTTCACAAAATAATGTATGTTTGAATTCACCATGGTTTGGTGAGAGACGAATTAACTATTCATAATAAGGTAGGTTTTGAAAGGATTGAGTCAGAGTCTTCCATTCATTATGAGCGAGTAAGAACTTCAGGATTATACTAAACGTTTTTGGTGTATATTTCCAGAAGGAAACATGTAAAATGTTCATAATAAATTAGAAAGCTGTATGAAAACTTTATGGACACAGGACACAAAGTCCAGTAGCTGCAAAACCCATATCGAGGGGATTATGAACTTCAGGATTTGAATGATAGTATAGATAGGTAGGTACTATTCACCAATCGATGACGAGAAATGAGAAAGCAGATTCCAAATTTCTTGACCAATTTATTTTGACAGTAATGATGGCTTAAACTTAAATGTCACACAGACCATAGAATTTAAAATTTTCTAGGAAATGGCCATCTATATCGAGAAGGCATCTGCAGTGGATAAATCGAGCAACCATTTGTAGAGTCAAAGTTTGGAATGGAGACTGGCGCAGATGGGCGAACATTTTCAGTAGGAATTCTCGACCGTGCTTGGGATCGCACGTTAAATTGTAAGGCCCTTGTCATTCCTAATTTGCACAAGTCTCCTGAACACTTATTAGGGTGGCTCATTAGGGTGCAGTCGGCTGACGGAAAAAACAAATTTTGAACAACAATGGGAATGAATTTTTTATGAATGTGGCAACAATGCAGGTGTTTTTCAGTACTGCTTCATTTACGCATAGGCTTGGTGTGGTGTGAACTATTGCAGGGTAATCATCTTTCAGATGTATGAAGATTTTACTATAAAAATCGACATCGAAATGTTATGGGGATTTATTGAGGCCGAAGGGCATCCTAGTGAATTGAATATTTTCATTTTTGCATTCCACAGAATAATGCATGCATAAAATCATCATGGTTTGTTGGGAGGCGAATGAGAAATTCATAATAAAGTAGGTTTTGAAAGGAATGAGTCAGAGTATTCCATTCATTAAGATCGGGTAAGAGCTTCAGGATTAGATAAAACATGGAATTACGTTTTTGGTGTAAATTTCCGAAAGGAAACATGTAAAATATTCATAATGAATTGAAAAGCTGTATGAAAACTTCATCATCGTGCAGATGAATATAGATTTTATTATAAAATCGACATCAACATGTTACAGTTATTCTTGAGTCCCAAGGGCACCCCAGTGAATTGAATATTTTCATTTTTGCATTTCACAGAGTTATGTATGTTTAAAATCATCATGATTTGTTAAAAAACGAATTAATAATTCATGATGAGATAAGTTTTGAAACAAATGAAACAGTCTTCCATTATTTAAGCGCGGGTAAAAACTTCAGGATTAGATAAGACATGTAATTACGTTTCTAGTGTAAATTTTCGAAATTGAATATGTAAAATGTTCATGATAAACTGAAAAGCTGTATAAAAGCTTTATCATCGTATATGTATATGAATTTTAGTACAAAAATCGACATTGACATTTTATGGGGTAATTCTTGAGTCCGAAGGGCATCCTAGTGAATTGAAAATATTAATTTTTGCATTTCATAGAATGATTTGTGTTTAAAATCATCATAGTTTGTTGAAAGACGAATGAACAATTCATAACGAGATGGATTTTGAGAGAAATGAGTCAGAGTCTTCCATTAATTAAGAGCGGGTATGATCTTCAGTATTAGATTGAACATGTTATTACGTTTTTGGTGTAAATTCCCGAAATGAAACATGTGAAATGTTCATAATGAATTGAAAAGCTGCATGAAAGCTTTATGGACAGCTGTAAAACACCTATCGAAGGGATTAAGAACCTCAGGATTTGAATTATAGTATATTACACTACACAGGAGGTAGATAGTATTTACCAGTCGATGACGAGAAATTGGAATACAGATTCAATATTTCTTGATCAATTTATTTTCACAATGACTGAGTTACTTTTTGACATTAATGGATATCATGTCACGTTGGTGATTCGCTAGTTCTGAACTAATGTTTCTCACGCTTACCTTCACTCGTCAATAGAAATCACAACTTTCTCAGTAAAAACAACTTACCCACTTGAAATTAATGCGACAATAATAATATTTTTTTTGATTTGGTGCTATGGTGGTATGTGGACAGAGGCACAGAAAACGAAGTGCATGGGCTGCAAAACCCACAACACGTCATGTTTTGTTATGCATATTTCTTGGGATAAAATACTGAATGAAGTTTCTTTATTCAACAAGTTGTTGAACTTGTTGATTAGTGAAATATTTTGCGTTTCTCTTATTGTTCATCTAGAACAAACCTCATGACATTCCAACGCTGTCAGTGAAACCGTTTCACTGCAAAGCTCCACTTCCAACCCAACCAGCAACCAACCAGGGCCTCTTTTCCGACTGGCCTATCACGCACAAACGAGTTCGACCCTGGAAATTCAGCGGCTAGAATGAAACGAGCAAATTCATTCACGCACAACACAACTTCGTTAAATTGTTGCCAATAAAAGGTCTGACAAAATATTCTTGGCATATTATTGGTACGCCAAGCATTCGACTGGCCTCGTGTTGAAGATACAAGGTTAACCGATGACGTCAGAGTTCGACGACCGAATTTTCGAGGGGTCTCTCCAACTAATTTTGGTCATTGCAGATTGCCGCGAATTAATCCGAAACAATCGCTTGTGCAGACAACATCCGCCGGCTTTGCGTTTTCCGCAGAATTGCCTTCGAGGACGATATTGTTTCCAGACATGACGATTATGCTATTGGTTATAAATATTATCACAGCTGTTTTTAACGAGACATATGATATGCGACATCCTCTCGTTTTTTCACACACGGCGAATTGTACCCCATACAGTGGTATTCCATTCAAGGAAATTCGCACATGTTTTTGTCGGATTGAAATTAAAGTATGTCGTACTGGAATCCCTCTCTGAATTTTTTTGTATTGATGAAGAACGCTACTCACTTCCTTTCAGCGAGTTTGAAACTTTTTGCAAGCAGCTTCATTCGTTTGTATCAGTACACAAACGGCACGTTAAATTTGTTCATTCATTCAATTCATTAATAAATTCAGTTAAAACTCAGATTTGTGTTTCTGTAGGATGTTTGGTCTTGGTGCAAAGTTTTTTGTAACTTTGGTGTACGATATAACTGAATTTTCAAAGTAGATTTGGAAATTTATGAAATACTTTCTATTGGCGGACGAAACAAGAATAGTGGCTTGAAGAAATTGGTGAGTTACTTTCTACTTTCAAAAAATGTCGAATCAATCGGAACTTCTACAACTGCAGTTCTTCTTTCTTTCAATTGAGGTGTCTTCAGAGTCTACCTTTTGGTTGTCATAACCACAAACAAGTTGTGAAAAGCAAATGCTATATTTTCTTTTCTTTTAGCTGACATTCTATATGTAGAGCCACCTAGTGGTTTCTTACCCAAGTTTGATCATAATTTGTTACAATATTGTTTTTTGATATTATTAAAAATCATTCAAATAATATCCCAATTTAGAGTAATATGGATTAAAATGATTTGATGGATATTTGCGAAGTAATATTCAACCAATGTGCTATGAAACTTGGATGCACAGTATTGTTTTTAGTCTCTAGAATATGAGAGAAATATTGGGATTGCAATAAATATTACAGATGTTGGAATCAATATGTATATCTATAATGAATCTAAATGAATGATTTTCACTACAAAGTAAAAATCTTTAATTTAGTTTCATTACAGATATTAACATGGATTTTCATCAAGCAAGTATCGGCTACATCAATTAAAAATAACAATATGTACTAACTGAATCCAATTTTCACCCATATTAGATCAATATTGTTTATACTTTTACAATATAGCCATATTGCCACAGTATGAAATCGAAATTCAGACAATATGAGGTGTCACCTGGGATTGGGACACTTTTTTAAATTCCAATTGATTTGTTAAAGTCTATTGGTCACCTATAAGAATACGCTTCTCTCCAAGAGCGTTGCTCATTTTTTCTTGGGAAGGGTGAATCAATAAGGTGTTTGGACTTTTCACTCATTAAATTTAATTCAAAAACACTATTTTATAATTATTCTTGGGGGGAGGTAGTTACCCCCATTACCCCCTCATGTGACGCTTTTGCTTCTCTCAAAGAACCCCTGTACGAAGACCCTGCGGTTCGAAAACCCATTCCAGTCGGCAGCGAACGCTTTCATCACATTAGCTTGTTTTTTTTCCTTCGGCGGCCACTTGTCCAATAATTTACAAGCAATTTCTGCGCCGTTCCTACATGCACAGTCCGGCCCACCAATTTACGGCGAGGTTAGCCCCGAAATTGACCGTAATTCCCTTTACTATCAATAAAAACCGTATTCACAGATATTTGAGCCGCATTTTTCTCTTTTTTTTCAGAGTTCGTTTTTTCGAGGTACCACCCAAGTATTATCGCATGTGCGAGTATCACGTCTGCGCTGTGCGGTGTCGGATGGGTTGGGAAGAGCGGACGCACTCTCCAAGACCTGTTGCAGAGGCTGACTGAAATAACAAATATAGAGAAGGTAAGATACCAGACACATTTCTTTCTGTTGGGGTCGATTATAAAAACGCCAGCTTGGCACATTTGACTGGAGGTCAAACGTTGTGGTCGATGTACCGCAAGGCCCAGTTTTGGGGCCGATGAAAAAAATCACTTGTATAAACAAATGAATATGAATATACAATCAGAATTGCTTTTTTTTCATTATATTGAATGGAACATTCTGCGAAAATATATCTCGAACTGTGCAATCTACACAATTACCTCGTAACACGTTCATTAGAACTTTTCGAAGTTCCCAGTGGAATAAAATTCTGAAAATTTTAAACATCACGTAAGTCAATATAAACAATCGATTCAAAATTCTGTCAGTGACGTAGCACGTGGGGTTAAAGCAGAAGTAGACACAAATTTCTCAATTTTGCATGGGATACTGAATTCTGAGATTACAGTTACATATCAAGACCAAGTATTGTATTCGAAAAAACTGTTTTTTCGATTTCAAAGTTAACTTTACAACAAATTATCGAATCTATTCACTTTCACAAACGGTTTGCTCAGCTGATCAGAACGACAGACTGTAAGCAATACACTTTTATGTATTCACATAGGATGATCATAGTACAGACAACCCCCAATCGAATTATTTTAAGATTATACGAGGACGTATTGATATCTAGTTAGCCTAGACCAGTTCCCTGCATAAACAAAATATTGCGTTACCATAGCAACGAACAATAACTTATTAGAAGTGTCAGTGTAAAGTTTGACGTCAAAAAAGTAAACCAGAGTTACGCAAAAAATTAAAAGAAAAAAATATGTCCACCGAAATTGTGAAAATCGAAAAATTGGAGTATCGAGCCATCATCAAGTACCTGTATTTAGAAGGGTTAAGAGGTAAGAAGATTTACGAAGATATGCTTAATACCCTTGGTGATAAATGTCCTTCGTATGCGATCGTGAAAAATTGGACTGCAAGCTTCAAAAGAGGTAAATTTTCCATGGAAGATGATGACCGATCGGGAAGGCCAGTTTCTGTGTCAGAAAATATCGATGCAGCTCATGACATGATTTTAACAGACCGTCGAATTGGGCTAAAACGGATATCTGAAGCACTGAATATTTCATACGAACGAGTTCATCATATAGTTCACGTCAATTTGGACATGAGAAAAATTGCTGCAAAATGGATCCCCGAATGTTTGAATGTTGACCAAAAGCGTGCAAGGGTAGTAGCATCGCGTTCGATCTGTGCTCGATTTGAAAACGATGTAGACTTATTACCGAATTGTTACTATGGATGAGACTTAGGTACATTTCTACAATCCAGAAACAAAGCAACAATCGATGGAATGGCGACACTCCGGTTCTCCAAGACCTAAGAAGTTTCTTGTCCAAAAATCTGCTGGAAAAGTTCTTGCTTCAGTTTTTTGGGATTGCCATGTAGTAATTGATTTTTTGGATAAGGGTAGAACAATAACTGGAGATTACTATTTGACATTACTGACCACTCCACGGGAAAAAATTAAAGAGAAAAGACGCGGAAAGTTATCCAAAGGTGTTTTGTTTTTGCAGGACAACGCCCCTGCACACAAATCTCATGTTGCCATGCAAAAAATTCGTGATTCAGGGTTTGAATTACTAGAACACCCCCCTTATTCACCAGATTTGGCTCCTTCCGACTATCGTCTCTTTCCTCAACTGAAAAAAAGTTTAAAAGGTCGTAAATTTTCTTTCAACGAGGAGGTAATAAAAGCTGTGGAGGTCTGGTTTGCAGAGCAACAAGAAACATTTTTTTTGAGAGGTCTAGAGACGTGCAGGTTCGCTATAATAAATGTATCCAATTAAAAGGAGAATATGTTGAGTAATAAAATATTTTGACATTGAAATTTTGTTGAACAAAATAATAATATAATCATCACGAATAATTGTCTATGACTGTTTCTAAGATATGAAAGGAAGGAAAACCAAAATGATCCCCGAAATAATTAAAAATCTTTTTGAAACCATTTATTTTCACTGCAATACAAACAGGCACAAGCCCTTTCACATGCTCACTATTAGAAATACACAGTATCAGTTAAAATTTAAAATGTCATATATTTTCACAATATGAAAAGTATCTATTGAGGATGCTGCTGGAATTATTAAGTTGGAGTGAAAAGTCTCTCTTTCTCATGGCAATGTTTGGAACGACGGATATTGTTGATTGAATATCAGTTGTTCATTCGAAATATTGACGATAAATGTCAAATTAGTTAGAAATGTCCGATGAGATAATGTCTCAATGTTGAATTGCGATCTTTGAGAATTGTAAGATATCAAAAGGCTGGTGAGATTTCTTTCTAAAAAACAAACACCTCAAAAATTTCTTTCGAGCTTTTTGTATCATTTGTGAGTGCAGGGATATATTCTGATTCCAAATGGCAGAGGCATATTCCAGCTTAGTTTATAGTATTTCTGAGTACAAAACTCTCTGTTTGTGTAGGCAGGCACCTTTAAAAAATATTCATTGTGCGTTTTATTCATTATCTTATTTTTCTAATCAACAAGAGATTCTAATAGATCTATATAGAATGTAAAAATCACTGTTTTGTATGGTTTCAAAGTTCATTTATGGATGCTCTTATAGTATTTATGAAATTTAAACTCAATTCCATCGATTACAATTTTTAATACCTATTCTAGAATATATATATATATATATACATATATATAATTATAATATAAATGTTACGTTTTTCATTTAACTCCAATACGCAGAGGTGTAACAATTTTTCATATCATGATCGCTATTTATTCTCATTTCTTCAACTAAAATCATACTTGAGAAATGGCGTATCATTAACTTACAATGGACTGTATTTAAAGAACGAAGAAAAATTAAAAATTGCTTTCAAGTGTTTCTATAATTTGGAGAATTGCTCTCTCCTGTCAACCTCCTTATTCGCCCCATATGCAGTCATCGCAAGTAGAATGATATTGATGATAAACCTCTTTTGTTGGTCCGCAATGTTCGAAATATAATTGATACCAGAGGAGAGCATTTTTACAATGAGGTAACACGAGAAGAGAGTTTCGATAAAAAATATTATGGCGGTGGCTGAAAATCAAAGTTTACCTTTCATATCCTAGAAACATTCATGGAAAATTTGTAATAGTTATTTAATTTGCCTTATGAGATACAGCAGTAGTAAGCGTTTACATTTTTTACCGGAATAGAGTGATGAGTTCATTTATAAGAAATAATCTTGAATAAGAGCACACAAATCAAATCAAGGCATAAATCCTAAGACAGCAAAAATCATATTCTTAACACCTGCGGCTTGAAAACTGTTCAGAGAATCGATCTGTAAATTGGCATTCATAAAAAGGATACCAGGATCTACAATATATCAAAATTTCAGAAAAATTAGTAGAAAAACATTTTACATAGAAAATGAAAGGGGTCCTTTCATTGAAGTTAATTGAAAATTGTATTGAATTAGAGGTCGAGTTGAGTGTCGGTTAAGTAAACATCGATTAGTTGATGAATTAGGTTGTGCCAAAAGTTGACACTAAGGAAAACAATTATCGAGTCAAAACCCGTGATTTGTCAGTCTATCAAGAACGGCCGTTTAATAAGTTTCACCTCAGCGACCTAAGAAGATAAAAAGAAACCAATTTATCATTTCAAACTCAACAGTCTTATGCAATGTAATTATAGTATTATTTTGAATATAATTGCATCGGACGCGTCGAGAGATTAGCCACGAGGGAGCATCAAATTATTCAAGTCAAAATTATTTTTTAATTTTTTTTATGCCTACCACAATCCTGTTTCTTTCAATGATCTAAATTAAATATGAACGAAAGATTAAAAATTAATCTTCATCAAAACTATATGATAAGATATGTGGATTGACAACTGTGTTAAAAGTAAATCACTTGGCAAATATTTCATTAAAGCTGAATGTTACTTTTATTCTCAGCAATGTGTGAAGTTGTTTAAAGGAAAAGTTCTCAAATATAGTTAATTTCACTCAGGATCAAGACATTCCCAGTCAGACTTTTTCTATGTCCCTCGTAAATATGAATCCAGCTGATACTGATGAGGTTTGAAGGGTTCCGGTAATTTCCCTATCAGCCGGATGTTGGGTTGATAGTATTGAGTAAAGAAACGTCGTGGTATATGTAAACTAGATTATTTCCAATATTTATGGGATATTTATAGAAAATGTACCCGAAATCGATTGAGTGAATGTCAAAGAACGAGATTGAAATTTTATGTGTCAACCTCCACATGAATTTCAGAAAATCTTCCTCCAGTATTTCTACGAAAAAATAAACACAATATGTTTCAAGCATGAAGGTATTAATTGCTATCCTGAATTGGTTTCTCTTGGAAAATACTCAAAAAATTCATCAAGTAGTCTTTGGAGATGGTAATTGCGTCCAAAGCATTTCAAATATGAAATATTCCCAGCACCTTACTGCCGTAGACTTGGATGTGGAAGACACAATTCTGTGACATCATAAAAAAATACCTCGGTCTCTGACATCAGCCCACATTACCTTAGAAAAACAAAGAACATAAGCCAGGGTCTTCTGTTCTTGAACAAGGGTAATTGGGGCTTGAGGGCCTGCTCTGAGGTACAATAGACCCAATTTGGTCGCCACCTATCTTCACCAATATACAGGGTCTTATAATTTGGTGGCAATTATAATTGAAATTAATCTTCTATGGCTTTGAAAGTAATGTACATGAATTAATCCTATTCATATATGGTGGGTTTATAAGGATCATTTTTGAAATATTCCATAATTACTACACGATCTGTTTTTATTCATTATTATTTTCCAATTTCATTTGCATTTTTTCAACTATCACGAAAGGAATATTCAGTTACAAAAATCATCTCCAAAAACCTCGCAACTTTTGGCTTTGATCAGGATTGGTTAACAAAACGAAGGTGGTTGACAAGAACCAGACACCTTCAGATTAAATTGATGTATTCTCACATATTCCTTATGTCAAGAATGAAGACAGTCATTTCGTTTTATAATCTAGAATAGACCACCACAATTAATATCCAATAAAACAATAAATTGTTATCACCTCATCACAAGATTTATAGAAATGTCCAAAGAAAAAAATCCTATAAGAAGCAACGTCAATACTTGAACATTTTCAAAACTGTTTGCTAGTGGAATGTGTTTGAAACAGCTTGATGATTGTATTTAGATTTCTGTTCGGATAGGATGACTAGGCAGTAACAGTCGATTTAAAAAGGAGAACGCATTTAAAAAGTTAAATGTGGTCGTGATGAAGAAGTAACATTGTTAATGACGCCCACTATTGATTGTAACAGAATTTTTTTCAACATTATATTTAGTTGGTATCGTACAAGGACTCAAAAAATATCTTATATTCATTATAAATATTTTTTTTATTGAACAGGCGCTTTGAAATGTATCAATTTAAGAGTCAAATTGCTCATCTTCTTGGAATAAAAAACACTATGGTTCGTTGTATTATCCAAAACAGTTCCCAAGAACCTGACAGAATCTTAGTTAAATGTTCATTACTATTATTAATGGTAATATCCAGTCTTTGCAGATACTCCTATTTACCAAGAAATCTCACAATAAGAGTTTAATGAAGGTTGAGAATTATTCTGTTATTAGATCACCAATTTACAATGCGGTTCATAATATATAAAATGTTTTCATTTATGATGTTACGGTTTTATCACTAACGTCAATGGAATTATTGTCTGCATATAGAACAAACGAATTAGTGTTATCAACTAATTTAACTAGATTATTAATGCATATCAAGAAAGATATGGGGCCCAACACGGATCTCTGTGGGACACCTAGAGAACTCTTTGATAGAACGTGACTGATTTTCTTGGGCACAGTAGTAGGGTATATTCAGGTAGACTGGAGCCCATAATTTTTGTGAAAAACATAGACGTTTTTCTCAAGTTTAAGCGGTTTAACCTTCAATAAATCCAAGAAAATATCAAGACAATTGTTTGTGGAAGATAACTATTTTTTTCGAAACTAGTCGTCTTCTGAATTGCGAAAAAATCAAGCTAATTCGACACCGAGAAAGACATATTTCAAAAAAATTTCATGTGAATCAAATCATTTATACGCGAGAAAAAATTTAATACTGAAAAATCGGATTTTTCCTATTTTAACAGTTAATTTGAGGTTATGTCAAAAAGTGATGAATACAAAAGTTCTCGATTTTTGTATCTATCACTTTTTTATTGAACATTTGTTGTAAGGAGGTCATGTTCAGCCACAAATCGCAAAAGACCGTTGTCAACTTCTATACTGCATCCCCATTCAACCATTTTGAGTGTTTTCGCGTATAAATATATTTTTTCCTTAAAGCTAGAACCTCAACATTTTACACCTGGTCCTTGCCTGTTATTCTTTTTCTTATTTTCAGCGTTTAAAATTGGTTTTGGCACCAGTCTATTGGTTGAATTGTCAGATTCAAGAATTTTTTCGATTTAAACATTAATTACCAATATTAATTGAGGTGTGAAATGTAATATTATTATGGTTCCTTCCGGTAGCATATTGAGAAACTATAACAATTTGACGTTATTTTCACAGTATCTCCATTATTGAATCGAATGCATCCATAGAAAGAAATTGGATGTGTCATAGTTAGAATTGAAAAATGTAATCGTCAGACGAAAAATACCAAAAGATAAGAACTGCATTTTGAAGTTTTAGGTATTTAGGACAAGTAGACATATTTTCAGTCTCGTAAGTCTGAATATTTGGTTCCAAAGTTTTTTTTTATAGCTTCTGTTACGTAATCTGTCAACTCTATCAACCGTCCTAAAAACATTACTTCTTTTTCAGGACTACATCGAGCAATGCTTCAATCAGATCGACAAAATGATCAAAGACTCCACTTGTGATCAGGAAGTCCAAACTAGTGAAGCCAATCCTTGCGACAACATCAGGCCTGGCGAGTTTACCCCCCCTCCCCGCAAAAATCAAGAGCACGATGCTACCCTCACCCCTACCGATGTGCACGATGTGCATTTTTGATCCGTACGAACGCCAGTGATAAACAGTGTGCTTCCAAAACATTTTATTTGAACGTTTACCTTAATAAAATTGGTGAATACGCGTTTAACCGGCTATATCAAATTTCAGGAAAATTTTGGGGGTAGTTCGACGAATCTGCACATTGTAACACAGCCTTCCACTTCGTTTCAAAATATAGGGCACCTAAGGGTCTATTTTCAATAAAAATGTATTCCACTTACAACAGAAAAGGACTTCCCAGTGTACAATACAAATAAGAGGGTACGTAGATCGTCTTTAGAAAGGAGGGAAGTTCTCACCTATTTGAGTGGATGTGTGGACCTTTACATTTACGAAAAATGAATTGCAAAACTCGTTTAAATCGATAGTTTCTAGTCTGAAACGTCCATTTGACAAAGAGTTCCAATAAATTTTTCTCAATTTCAAAAAATATCACATTTGAAAGTGTGCCGCTGACGTCACGTTCATCGAAAACACTCCCCACCATAATCCACGTTCCGAAATAGGCAATACCGTTCTCCTTAAACATATAGCAAGAATTTATACTTTGTCACTTGATCAACTCAGAGAAAAAATCCACATATTAGCTATTTTTATTGTATTTGTAGCTTTCAAATTTTCTGAACGGACCAACCATCCTTTCGATGAGAATGAGCATTGGCAACACCGCAAATCGTAATAACGTTTTATTCATCGTGTTAAATCAAATCTGATATGGCAATGTCTAGGATTTCATAGTGACTTTCATCTCTCTGAATTTGGTTTTTCAAGTATATTTTTCTGAATCTTTACTGGTTCCTACCTAACATTTTTTGAAGGTTCCAGGTATTTTTTGCAATGACTGAAATTTTTAATCGTTCTTTGAACTCTGCTTTGAATGCAATTATAACATAACGTAAAGTACTCACTTGGAAATGTTCTTCACAAAAACATATATTTCCGCTTTTTACAAAGGGTTTATTGAGTTTATTCACTGCTTCGAAACACATTTTACGACGCGCTTCATCTTTAGGTGCATAAAAAAATTGTTTATTAGAATTTTCAATGGTGTTTGGACAACCGGGTACAAAGAACCTTTTCGACATGTTCACAGTTATTGCAGGGATACAGATACAAGAATTGAAAAAATATTGTAGAACACAAATAACAAAAAAAATGGTGCACAGCTTTTACAACGTTGCCAAGTCTAGTTTTGATGAATGTGACGTCACGAAACCACTTTTATTCTGATTATAGAGAAACTATCAGTCAGAAAAAAAATCCCGAGTGATATTAGCGTGTATACTTTCTAGTTACAGTATTTTCTCACATCTCGGAAAAGATCCATTGTTGTGCGTTACGATTTGTAACTGTAAGTACACCCGAAAGTTATCTTGAAATATGGTTGAGCCCGTTAAACTCACATTAACCAGAACTTTAGAATATTGTAATTTATGTGTGCTTTACCAGAATGCATAATATAGGGGAGTGTAGTGGGGCCAGAGGGTGTCATTTCAAGAAGACGTGATCGTTTTTAGTTTTCTCAGTGTAACCGAACTCTCTAGATTTCATAGCCTACAGTGGGATTCCGTGTACGATAAAATTCCATATTCAACCACATTCTGACGTGAACAACATTCCGTGTATACATAATTAACGAATTTCTTCGAACGACAGTCGCCATTTGAGTGATTCTCTAGGATCTGTTGAATAGGCAAGGAAATTACCAACAGTGGTTTTACGACTGGATTCTATCAATTCATTTCAATTACCATGTGAAATCCAGTTATTATCATCAAATGAAATCGTGAGACCGTATAACGAAAGATTTGCTTTAGTATTGTGCTGAGAAAAAGTTGAGTGACTGCGAAAATTATTCTAGAAAAAATTTAAATTCGAGTGAATTAATTTCATGTAACAATTTGCTAAACAAACAGAAATCCAAATCTATTGCGTTGTAACTGAAAATAACAAAATTATCTACTGTACAATTTTCTACTTACAATTTACCACAAAATCATCAGTCATTGGTCGGTTTAATTTTTTTTATTATCGAAAGATTTTCTTTTATGATACCCAAAGGATACACGTCTGAGATATTATCAGCATCCATAAGTTCTGTAATATTTCCCAGTTTTGTTGTTTTTTCTCCTTGACAGGTTTTTTTCGTACGTTTCTGTACATTCTTCCTGGTAACACTACTTACACCATTAAAATCAATAATCATTGATTTATTCCATCTGCGACCTTGTCCACTGATTTTTTACTTTCGTTAACTCTGTTATACATTTTTTGATAACTAACTTGTGATCACTTCTGTTTAAACCCTTTCCCAATTTCACTTTAGCTTCCATTGCTCCAGCAACACCGGAAGACGCCATCTTTTCGGAGAAACCAGTATTTTTTATCGGAATTACATCATTGCGTTTTTACCTAAAACTTCATCAGCTTCATATCGTGTCTTTAGGTCACTACTTTGAGAGTAAACAATATCATGTTCTCGACATGCCTCATCTAACCCATTTTTCCCTTATTGCCACGAGCAAGTCCTTTTTGAAACTTTGTACCAGGGCCACAGAACTTATAACCAGGTATGTGCATTTCGAATGGTAATTTATTTATTGCTGCATTCAACATTTTGCTAATAATTATTTGATAGTTGAATAGCAATTTTTTTTTTAATACCTACATATTATATTTCTTTGGTATATGTTTACTTCCATTAGCGGTTTTGAAATATTCCCATATCATGTTTAGAAAAGTGTAGTCTGTTTCCATCTTTCACATCAATTACTTTCTATTTCAATAAAAAAAATAAAATAAAATGGCACTTTATCCACACCTGGGTTAAAGTGAATTTATTCCACTGTTACAAAAATGGATGAACAATTACTATAATTACGCCCGCGTTTTAAGCAAAACAAATGAACAATATTTAAGTAGCGCTCACGTTTGAACATTTTAGCGAAGATAAAACAACTTTTACAATGCATAACTATTATAGGGATATTCAAATTTGTTCTGATATCGAAAAAATTATCAAAAATTTCACTCTTTTTTGAGTCATACAAATTTCTCTCTATTTCTGAGGATAACTATGACATCTTCTGGAGAAAGCTGATTCCAAATATCCGGAAAAATATCCAGATCCAAATGCCAAAACTCAGAATTTGGCACATTGTGTTTATGTCAGTATTATATTTTATTTCGTTTCAACAGATAGTTTTTTCTTCAGAAATCATTACAGTTATGTTTTAACTGAAAATATTTTGGCATTTTTATCACAATTATACCACTGTAATTTCATATATTGAAAAAAAAGTGCAATGATGGATTGAAAATCTATCAACAAAAATTTCAACTTCAGGATGGATTTCCTCTATTTTTTCAAAAAATTTGTTCTGAACTTTGTTCTTTCCGCCAACCAGATGCACCCCTACTACAACCCTCAGAAGTCTTCGAAAGCGAGCGAGAGAGGGAATACGTAGCCCTTACCTTTTAATGTGTGATGCCATGCACAAGACCGATGACCATGCTGTGAATCAAACCCAAGCCCTTATGGTTGAGAAGCGAATGCTCCATACAGCAATTATAATAATAAATTAGCTCATTTTGTTGAGATGCCCTTTATGAAATAACAGTGAAAACATCCGATGTTCCTTGTACTATTTTTGAAATCTTATCTCTTTCAATTCCAGTTTGAAATGATGACCACAGCTTGATGTTTTTATTTTATTCCACATACACTAATAATTTATGCAATTAAATTAAACAAGCTACGACGCACAAAAAAGAAAAATGTCTCCTAATAAACATCATCAGTATGAATGTCTACCTAGCCATGTATAGGCAATTTCCCGAACAACAACTATCCATTGCAGGGAATTTTAAGGTTATTATAAAATACTTGTTACAAAAGGTCACGAATCCAACATGATTAATAATCACAACTTCTTGATAAGCTGAACACCAAATATAGCGAGAATATCAATAATCACAGAATCCCATAATCACAGGAAGCAAGTACACAGACTCCACTCGTAGGCTATACCTTCCATGGCAACGACCCATGAGAAGGAAACTGCAGTCAGACATTTTATCTGCTCACTTTTGTTACACTGAGAAAAATGTGTCTTGTTACACTGAGAAAAACATTTCTTGTTACACTGAGAAAAACATTTCATACCTAATCGACGTAATTGTCGAATTAGAAACCTATCCAATGGTCCTCCTGCGTGTCTATAATAACGAGATGGATCGGTAGAAGTAAATGCAACGCCATGGAAATCTTCGGGGGAAGGCAAAAAATTACGCTTTAAGTGAGAAACCATAGTGTTTAAGGGCTGATGCGCCGAAGGGTTGAACCTTGTTCAAACTCAACACGACTTGGGACGTTCATGCATATAATTTTTCGATAAATTCACGTCGTTGCTGATGTTGGACGAGGTCTAGCGAATACGCGCAAGCAGCTATAAAATATTGGTATTTGTTTATCAATGAGGACCTTTGTTGGGCTATCAATTATACCAGTCAACTAGAAGAGTTAATGAGTGAATGGTGGAAATAAAAGTGGGTGGGTTAATTTTAGGCCAAACTATACCAGAATGTTTATTGTATGTTAGGGTAGAAATTGGAAAAATTGTAATTGATTAATTGAAGCTGGCGTGTGCAATACAGACTCATTTAAATTTTATATAGACTTCATAGATATATTTTTGGCATTACTGAATCTTTGTTGAGCCATTTTCCCTGGTTGATTGGGGTATACTGCAAAAAATCAGCACTCATAGTCATTTGTATATACACATGTTTGTTGTTCCTGATTCGACTTTTTTTCAGTTGAAATAACTTTCGTCCTGTTGCACAGATTAAGTTTAATTACGCATTTTTTGAATCTCACTATTCAGCGAATTGTTCCCTGACGAGATTTGTGCTACAGATGATTCGTTTAAGACTGCATGCCCATAGTTATGAGCGATAACTTAATTTAATCCTAAACACACTCTGACTGTAGAAACACTGTATAGACTTTGTCGAATCCATAATATTCGCAGCGAGTTAGTGGAAGAGTTGTACTGTTCACACTCTGACAGACTTTTAGGTCAGAGTCGAATCTCTCTACAACTCGCTTTAAATTATCAATCAATGCAACTTCAGCGTTTACTAATCTACTTGACTTAATAATCGTAATGTGTGTCTTATTTATCCAACTACTTATACTGTTTTGTTGTATTTCTAAGTGACTTGGTATGTGAGTACTTGTATTCGCATTCTTTTGTGATTTTGCAATGTATATTATTCAATTGATAAGTGATCTAAAGTGATTTAAAATTAATAAAAAAATATATTTTATAAGGCAATACATGTACCTAAACATAGCGTAAAACATACACAGCATGTGCCCAATTTTTTTTCCAACTAATTGAGCACATGCTGTGTATTACAAAAAAAATAACTGCTTCAATGTTCATAGTGTAAATATCTTGTATATATCCAGATCATCAAACCACAATTCACTGCCGTTTTTTACATAAACTCTATCCATTCATTTTTGTTACAATAGTTCAATTTTTATATACCTCAACCTTAGTTCCATCAACATCCATAGATTTATATTATTGTTCAGTTAAAATATAATCATATTATATATGCTTTTATTATTTGTAAATAATTATATATCCTCTAAGAGAATTTTTACAATAAAGAAAATGTTTTCTAAAATGTGTATTATTTTTCGTGCATTTCGTACAAACTTATAAATAATATATTGCCAAAATATTTGTCCACAAATTTGCAGTTTCGCAATGAAATACACTCTTATAATACACGCCAAAGAAACCACATAAACGTACGTCAAACTAATCTGATGTGTACGAAAAAAAGTATTTTTGACGCTGGAATGGTAATTTATAATAACTTACCTGACTTCATTAGTCTCCTAACATCAATATATTCAACAGTAATATCCGTCAATATATTTTACATGATCAATTCCAGTAATGCAATTTATTCTCTTTGTTGTGTTCAGATTTATGTAGGTATAGTGACCTTTTTCAAAGCTGTGTTATGCTCCGCCACTGCTTTATTTTAATTAACAACTAAGATTTTATAAGACTTTATATATCTATAGATAATGTTCCTTTTTTGTCTTGTGACACGTTAACATACTTCATCTTTTATTTATGTGATAAAACGATATTGTGTGGCAACGCTAAATAAATAAATAAATAAATAATATGTGTGTACTGTGAAACAGGTTTTTGGATCACAAGGTTTGACCAATATTAGTTTTTAAAATTCTTCATATTGAAAGGAATTACCATGTACACGACGACAAAGTGATATTCATAGTACCTACTTATAAGTGCATTAGTATTCTTTGAAAAAAAATTATATAGATTACTAAAATTGTTTTTCCACACGTTACTATTTGTCAGAAGTTTCAACTAACAGACAAAGCTGCATTAACTAAAAGATGATGTATAAAAATTCATTGAGATATAATTATAATTCTATATAAGTAAATCTGATACACTAATAATATCTAACAAAGACGTATGTAACTAAATCGTAAAATTTTCTCAGGAATTGGATTCACTTTATCAAACAAATTCAAAACCAAATAATTAATAATATTACTTTGTAATAATTCTGTTTTTTTTTTAAATTTATAAGATATATAATATCACTCAAATCCAGTAATTGAAATAAGATATCGTTGATATAATTAGCCTACGTGTATCACTGGTTATTGATAAATGCATTGAAGAAAGTCTTTCCAAATTACTTCAAAAGAGCCATATTGAAATCAATATACAGTATTATGATAAAGTAATGCACAAAATTCATAAAACGTACAACGATCACTTTTGAAAAAAATGCAAAAACACGTCAAACTGTTTTTTTTATTCCGCATCTTTTGATATAAGTTACAAAGTTGGTTTAATGGACTGTTTAGGTAATTGAAAAGTTATTATGAAACTTACGTGTATTTCGTTTTTTATTCATTTTCTCGTTTTTTTTCTTATGTGAGCCCTACTACAACTATTTTTCCCTTGTGTAAAAACACAAGCTCTATCACATAATGTAATAAAAATCTTAGCTTCCCATTAAAAAAAATTGTTGATGACGTCATAACTTTGACAACTTTGACGTGTTATTTTTGTAACTTATGTCAAAAGATGCGGAATAAAAAAACAGTTTGACGTGTTTTTGCCTTTTTTTCAAAAGTGATCGTTGTACGTTTTATGAATTTTGTGCATTACTTTATCATAACCCTATATAAGAGGGGAGCATGTATTTCCAAAATGTTTTAGAAAGTATTGAAAGATCTGCTGATAAATTTCATTAATGATAATTCTTGTTTTGATAAATTCCAATACGCTTTATGCCAAATTGAAATACCCAATCTGATTTCATCAATGATATTTTTGAAACTTTAGATGAAAGTAAATATGGCGTAGCCATTTTTTAAGATCTATTGAATAATTTAGGAATAAGCGGTCACTATGAGCTTTTCCAGTCATTTTGAGAACAAAAATTATTTTAAAATATTGCATTCTTGCGTAACTCGTATCCAGATATCGATTTCTTCAATCTATCGATTAAAAAATTATTGAATACGCCAAAGTAAACAACCGAATTCAAACGATCAGACGCAGAAGAGGCGGGAAGCCGGGAGAAGTTAGTGCGGGAGTGATTGTGATTGGTCAATCGCAGCCATGTTCGCGCCATCTCAACTCCAACCCATCATACTACAAGAAAACACTGACGTTACAGCTGAGGAGCGTTTGAATTTATACATATGGAAATCACTTTTTCGTTTATCAAAATTTAGGATGGACAAATGGTTATGACAAATATGACTATTTTATAAACTGACCTCCATCACGTCATGTAAAAAGCAGTGCATATTTCATGATACTGGAAATGCCCAACTTTCCGAAAATTATTTTGAAAATCGTATTCGATATGTTGTTATTCATCAAAATAAAAGTATTGAAAAATAATTGAAGTTCCCCAATGTTCAGCGCTGGCTCCAATTTACTATTTGATATAATTATGCAGATGGTATAACCAAAATAAAATTGATAGATACATTTTTTTCTTTGGCAGATGACGATGTCCTTTATTTGGCCAAAAATGCACGATTTTCAAACAAAAAGAAATAGAACAAATAATATTAAAAGTAAAAATGAAGAATAAAATGTTAAATGAAGTTGGAGAACACGAATATTCAGGCCTGATGGTTGATAGGAATTTAAATTTTGAAAACCATGTAAATAAAATTGGGAAATCAAGTAGGTATTCCTTTGAATGGAGCAATAAGAATCGATTTTATAAATATTCATATTCAAAATCTCACATATATCATATTCCGCATATTAGATTTTAAAAACAATATGGTCCATCTTGTAGTGAAAACCAGAAATGATAATTTAACGTTCGATGACTCAAGCAATAAATGTGAGTTTTAAAAAACCGTGGGAAACATTTCAGAATTATACAAAAGACCAAAACTTGCATGCAAACTGACTAATTATTTACAAAAAAGTAATAGTTATGCAAATAACTTCAATTTAAATACTGTTCATTCAAATAAAGTCAAAAACAATCCTGTATCTAGTTCTATAGAAACTTAAATGATATAAAAAAATCAAAGTCAATAAATGTTTTCTTGAGGAAACTCAGACAAAATTTGCTATCATACTAATGTTTATTAATCACCAATGCAAAGTTAATAAACTTGTTATTGTTTCTTCATTTTGAAATTCTTGAACTTGTATTTATATTCAATCTTCCTTATGGCAGAACTTGTATTGTTTGGAATTTTGGTTTGGTTTAGTTTGGGTATTTTCAATAAATAAATCATTGTGTTTGGGGAAAGGGAAAGTGTTTTTTACTATCAGAAATACGTAATATCTTCTAGTTTAATATCAAATAGGACCGACCTACAAGAATTCTTGCCGATCTGCAAGATCTAAATTGAGGAGTTGCATGGTATACTGATTTTTGTTCTGTAAAACCTATATATATATATATATATATATATATATATATATCAGTATCTTCAGGATTCATCTCGAAATTGTCGAACTGCGAAAATTTCGATCAACATGTAGTTTTCCGAACTTGAAGAAAATTATGCCGTTTTCCAATATTTGGTACTTTTGAGAGGTATAAAATAACCTTTGTCAGAAATGTATCGAAATCTTCGAGGCTCTTCTCGAATAAGATCCATTGTGAAAGGGAGAAAAACCTTAACTTGTGCTAGCTCATGGCCGTGCATTTTTTTCGATTTTGTTTCTTGACTTTCTATATACCAAATGGAATTTAGAATGAGTAGAGCCATCTGTTGATGTTTTGCTATAACCATGAGTGGATGTATAGAATTCCTGAACAGAAAAACTGTAAACGGACAACCAAATCGAAGTTTCGAAAGTAGAGACAGAAAGATCCATTTTGGTTCCTTTGCAAATCAAAATCGGACAGAGAATTTCTATATCTGTTATTGATTATACAGTGGAGAATATCAAATATAGCGACCAAGTCTCAAATAATCATAGAATCTTATAATCCACTAGTAGAATATAACTTCCATAACTGTTTGAAGAGAAGTGAGCAATTATGTTCTCTTGGAGGAACTTTGCACAAATATCTGTCAGATGTAGTTGAATATCCGTCGTTGTATTTGCCAGGAATGTAGTTGTTTTCTGTCAGATGCCTGCTTCGATTTATGCGAAGCAGGATAATGGACCTTTACATTTACGAGAAATATATTGCAAAACTTGTTTAAATCTATAGTTTCTAGACTGAAACGTCCATTTAACAAAGAGTTCCACTATATTTTTTTCATTTTGAAAAAATATCACATTTGAAAGTGTGCCGCTGAAGTCACCTTCATCGGAAACACCTTCACCATATTCAACGTTCAGAAACAGGCAATACCGTTCTTAAAAATACAGCTTCTAGCTTGATATAAACCATAAACCATTGAGAAATAATTGAAACTTTGTCACTTATCAACTCAGAGAAAAAAATCCACATATTACTTATTTTTATTGTATTTATAGTGTAAACTTTACTACTGTTCTGTAGTTCGTTTTATCAATAAAATACTTTCTTTTTCAAAATTATGTCTGTATTTCTGTATGTCTGTTGTTTACAACTCTCCCATTCAACTTTTCTCCCCCCCAAAATGTCAAAAAAGCTTCAAATCAAAAATCCATATACAAGGTGAATAAAATCAAAAATCAATAAAAACTAAAATCTACCTTAACATAGCTTTCAAATTTTCTGAACGGACCTTCTTTTTGATAAAAAAACAAGCATTGTCAATACCGCAAATCGTAATAACGTGCTCATTATTCATCGGGTGAAATCAAATCAGATAAAGCACTGTCTAGGATTTCATTGTGACTCTCATCTCTTTGAGTTTGGTTTTTCAAGTATATTTTTTCTGAATCTTTACTCTGAGACTATACTCTCATGCAATTCAGTCAACTCTACTTCATATCGTCGTAGAAAATAATAAAGATCCAATCAGCGTAGTTCTTTTCAAATTATACCTGTTAGAAGATCTAGACAGATGTGTCGAGGCTCAATTTCCATGCTGGTTTGATAGACACCAGCCTGAATGTTACTGCTGGACTAAACTAATCCTGAGAGATGTGACATAACTGGGGATGGTGCCCCTTTTCTGTTTGATGTCCTGTTGACGTTCTACTATTCCATATCAGCTGTTTCCTCATCACTGTTTTTCAAGGTATGTAACCGTAGGATGACAGGCCAGTTATAACTTATTTTTTACTTTTATTTACTCTATATTCAATGGAACATTGAACAACAAATTTGCTATTTACAGAAACATATAACAATGTTCGAGCCTTATTTGAAAAGTAAAATCTAAACACTTTATTACAGGTAAACCAGACAAAAATTCACGAATTTTTGGGTTTTCTCATACTAGGTAAATTGGGTTAACATTTCCAATATCAAAAAATTTTTTGAAAGCCATTTCAAGTGGGTCTATTGGGTAATTCCATTAAATACATATTTTATGATAATATTCCAGACAGGTATATCCTACAGATATAATAATAATAGGTAACTGCATTCTATTACGTTCTAACTGCATTCTATTTCATTCTATTGTAAAATCCATTCATCAACTGATTAAATTTTTTTTAAAGGGTATCATTTTTTTCTTGTTTCACTACTGTAATCACTCTCCACCTTCCAGTTTTCTGGTTCATTTCCCATAGTGAACATCAGCTAAAAAAAATAAGTGGCGTCCAATCAATGGCAACATCACTATTGTAATATAAATCAATTTTTTTAAATAGCAATCACCCTAACCCTGATGCCACCGACGAAGAGCTGACGTTCGCACTGTTAACGTGGTTTTTACATATAGTGTAAAAAACTACGTTACACAAATTTTTTGATAGTTCAAGGTTTTCTTTGCAATGACTAAAATTTTAAATCTTTCTCTGAAATCTGCTTTGAATACAATAATAACATAACGTAACATAACTTGGAAAATGTTCTCCACGGTAACATATATTTCCTCTTTTTGCTGCTTCGAAACAAATTTTACGACGCGCTTCATCTTTAGGTGCATAAGAAATTTGTTTACTAGAATTTTCACTGGTGTTCAGACAACCGGGTACAAAGCACTTTTTCGACATGTTCACAGTTATTGCAGGGATACAGAAACAGGAGTTAATAAAAATTGCAAAATAAAAACAACAAAAACTTTGAAAACCGCGTTAACCTCAAATAAGAAATCACGTAAGGCCTGTTCGTGTGCAGCATAGATATTTGATGGAACTGCTTCACTTGTATTCAATTTTAATGCAGGCAAACGAGTTAAACAGAGACAAACGATTCTCATTAGTTTGCTCCGTGATACAGACGAACGAACCCATCTGGTATCAAATGACAACTGTCATTCGGCACATTATATTTGAAAGAGGATTTGAGATTCCATGGTGCACGACTTTTACAATGTTGCCAAGTCTAGTTCTGATGAACGTGACGTCACGAATCGCTTCTCTTCTGATTATAGAGAAACTAGCGGCCAGAAAAAAATAGAAATATTCCGAGTGATATTAGCGTATATACTTTCTCATTACAGTGTTTTCTCATATCTCGTGGAATGGTCCATTGTTTTAGAATTCATTCTCCTAAGTATTTTCAAAGATCTTTCCAATAGAACATCATACTTAGGGGTTGCTAATTAATGGCAAATTTTTTATTTCACAAACTGTGTAATTATAGATTGCACGAATAAATGAATAATGTACCTTCCGTACTCAACCTACCAATGTCTTCATGTACTGTGGCACCACTTTTCAATCCAAAATCATTCTGTCTCCATTTTGCTGCTACTCTACTACATTACTTTGACGAAAATCGAAAAAAAAAACTTTATTGAAATGGCTATTCTTTAATGGCTGATTTACAAAATATTCTCCTTAGAATACCGATATTACTTCAACTGCCTCCATTTTAGCCAACAGTTATTCTTATTTTCAGCGATCGTTCAGAAGGGCTTGACGTATTTATGTCTCGCACTGAAATTGAAAGAAAAGTTTGATTCGAGTCGCAAAAAGTTTGAATTCAATGAAATAAGCAAGCCATATCATGAATAAATCATCGGTCTGGAAAAAGTCAAGTGTTGGTAATTTTATTTTGAATACTCACTTCAAGAACAACTAAGGAATATCTATCGCACATATTTCCTGAATTTTTTCATCAACACTGTAACCTATGGACTGCACTGTATTAATTTGGACGCCATATTACCGATGTACAAACAAAATTATGATTGTTGGATTTTAAAAATGTAAAAAATAGGTAACTGAAGTGGTTTAGTCTATTTTGATTTCCACCAGTGACGTCAAGATTCAGCCACATATCGTATGGGATACCTATGGGATAAAATGAGTGGGACTATGGAAGTAATATTCATGAAAAACAGTTGTGTGATCTAGGTCCAAAATAATGTTTTGTTTTCGAAACCTATCATTTCGCGTCACCACAAATTTTGATTCCCAAAGTACCTATCTGAGGAAAAATCTTTGAAATTTTTTTAATTCACTACTTCATTGTGTTGATGGAAAAGCTCAGAGATGGATACGTCATTTTTAATATTCAGCTAATTAAAATAAGAGTATATGGCTTACTTATTTCAAATTTTTTTCTGAAAAAAATTGATATAGTTGGATGGAATAGCAATCCATACCAAGAGTCACCACGTGCATGAATTGAATCCTGCCTTTTGTCAAGATATAATATATGCATGTTACAATAAAATCTTTTATTATTTTCAGTTGCATGATACGTATTTCCTCCCGAACAATCTCTCACATAGCTTCTAATCGAGGAAATCCAGTGTACAACAGTTTTTCAACCTAAGTTTCGAAATAATATGTTACCGCATATTCAAATAAGTAATGTGACAAAGAGCTGTTCTATGAAAATTTTACATTTGACATTTGACAATGAAATGCAAAATACAGGATTCGAATGCTAACTCTGAGAGAGATATGTCGCATGGGTCTGTTTTAGGGCCAACTTACATTTATTTACATACATTTCAGAAGAATTGATGGTAAGTTACAATTTCAAATATACGTCTTTTCGGTTATATCAGGTCAACAAAATTTATGGGCACACCAAATGATAGGTACGATTATTTAAACAAAATTCACAATGCCATGCTATGACTGAATTTTCAAAAATTCCCAAAATGAGTAGTAAGTGGTAAGACTGAAAATTCACATAGAACAACTTTTTTTCACAAATTGGACATCTCGAAGAAAATTCAGGTGAATGGAGTTATATTTCTGAAAACAACTTTTACCGATGAAAATTCTCCAAAAGCAAATTACAGAAACAAGAAAAATGTGATAATTTGTTCCTCCGGAAGGACACCAGTTTTACCTGAGACTTAGGGCCGATTTTTCAAGTTCCAGTTAAACTCCAGATTAATTAGATTAGAATGTGATCTTCCCAACATCATTAACGGCCATTTGCACCAATTTGAATTATAATTCGTCTCAACTAATTAAGGATCAACTATTAACTAGTAATTAAATCAACATGATGATAATTGATCAAACCAATGTGGTGCAAAGATATTTTGATTTAATTGTGGATTTAATTTTAACTCGAATTCAACTAAAATTCGTGCAAACGGCCAAGACAAGAATGTAATTCACCATCTGAACTTTCTATCTATCTATCTGGAGGTTAACTCAAACATGAAAAACTGGCCCTCAATGGTCTAACAACTTATCGAGTATTGCTAAATTGTATCCATACCTGCTCAGGTATCATTACAGAACATACTCTAACTATAAAAAACACTTCACTTCGAAAAACTGTTGTGTACCTTCCCAAAGAGTAGCTTCCTCGTACCCCTGTTCCTTCCGGGTAGATGCTTGCACCTGAAATCTGTTTGTCGGTTGGACGCAAACCGTCCGTATAACATGTTAGGCTTCCCGTACAAAACTTCACTCATTTCTCTCACATTTTTTTCAGCTCGGAATAGAGCAGAAAAAGGAACATTCTGCTCCACCCACTTCACGATTTCCGTATGACCCATCATCGATTCTTCGTTCACCCAGACTTCCGAGTCACAGATCCTCAAGTAAGTAGTGTACCATTGTCTCCTCATGGATCCAGTCTGAATGCAATAGCAGCCTCAACATTACCTCCAACACTGCTGTTGGAGCTGTCCTCGTTGCACCAGTTTTACCAAACAGGCCAACCTCTGGATCTTACTAAGCTTGTCTCACGATTTCCGTGTACAGCCAGCGTATGATCTCTGGGTTACTTCTCCAATTTCTTCCTCCAATTCTCCTCAGTTGCCATAGCGACATTTGAACAATCTTGTCTACAAGCGGCATCTTTGAAAGTTTGGAGTCTAGGACCATCTCCAGGTATTGGACCTTCTGGACTAAATCCAGCTCTTGGCCAAACAGGATCATCTATTTTTTTGGATAGAGGACCTCATCACATAGATGTTGAGGAATGACGGAATGCCAGAGCAGGAATGCCGCAGGGATCAAGTCTATCCCCACTTTTGCATTCGCTGTGTACATACGACTTTCCAATGTTGACCAACATTAACACTGCTGTATATACTGACGACAAGGTTATATACGCTCATGCCTACCGTAGCAATACAGCAGTATCAGCAGTAGCACTGATGAAAAAGCACCTGCAATAGAAAGTAGTACCGTCTCTAGCGAAAAACAAAATAATGTTGAATCCTGATGAAACGGATCTCATAAATTTCACAAAGAAGAGAAAATGCTCTCGCGTGATCATCTCTGGGGTATAGGACTCTGGGTAATCGGATTGATGAGACTACAAGCGGCTAGGTCAACCCATGCACCTTTGTTGGAATATACTGAGCATGCGCCATACTCGAATTAAAATATTGTAATTCAACATGGCGGGGTGTTTAGGTGACAAAACAAGAAGGCAAACTGAATTGCGGATGGGATTTTTTAATTTAATATGACCGATTAAATTATTCAAATCTCGTGGCTGAACTGGGATGGGTCCTGCACGACTCACTGTTGCGTTCCAATTAACAGTGCTGCTCCTAAGGTGGCGTATGGAGTTAGTAACAAGGCCTATCCAGAACACACGGATAATGACCATAGCAGTCGATGCCAAAACACCGAAGAAAATAATAGTAATAATAATAATGACAATGACATAATAACAATACAAAATTGTTACAATATAACGACTATTTATCCAAAATTCGGAGAGATCAGCTGTGGAGCAGTCATATTTGTCCATAGAGATGTTGAACTAGCCGCTTCTGATGAGACTGACTCAGTGCGATACCTGGGCGTACAGCTGGACAGGGGGTTAAAACTAGGCAATTCAGCTTGCTGCTGAGGCTGTCAGACGGACATACCCATGATATCCAGGAATTCCAAGTTGTCCATGTCGTACAAAGTGTTAATTCACGAACAAAGTGTTAATTCACTTGCAAATCATTGAACCAACAATGACATATGTACGTCTAGTGTTCTGCAGCCTTTCGAAGACTCAGGTGTTGAAACTGGTGAGGATGCAGAACAAGATACTCCGTATCGTCACTAACAGTGACAGATAAATACGGCTGAACGCACTACGGGAGCTATCCGACATCCCCACCATCAAACACCAGTCTGATGAATTCTTCAGACACTGTATCCTTGGAAGTCCACTGACTAAGGGTATTACTGCAGCCCGAGGCTCCTATATAGGCCAACAAAGCATGTGGGCTCATTTACCAGGCACTGGATATTTGCCATGATAATTATCCCAGAATAAAAGTGACTGAACACCAGTCACAATCCATGTTTAAATCCGTTGTTCAATTTAGGTTTTTCCCGGGACCTCACCAAATAAATCAATGAGGAAAGTCTAAGATCTGATGCCTAACATGTTGAACAACGCACATCCCCTGCATAACTTGAAGGAGGCAGGAAGACCCACAGCTACACTACTCAGCAATCACAACACTCAAGCCTACACAGGACCGTAGGGTCTGTCTACGACAGACGTCAACTGGTGGGGTCCGCCCACTGAAAGTTTCTGAAGTCAGATCGACTCCGACTCCATCGTCCGCGTACGCTTGTGCCTCAAAACTTTCATCTGTGAGTTTATTCAATGGTTTATTTATGACTAAACACCATAGATAGAGAAAGAGGCAGCTTTCCTCAGGGTAGCTCCTTCTCGCCACCCCGGCATTCATTCTGAAGTCTCCCAGACCTACTTGACGTTAGTGATGATATAACCCAGTTGACTATCGAGTGAGGCCTTCCTCTGGCCATTAGTGCTGCCTTTAAGGTGGCTGTCTTCGCCTTGTCCAAAGCGTCTTCCACATCAAAGAACACACCTAGCAATCATCATTTCCATTCAATTACATATTGCTAAAGCTCTGAAGTCTTACACTTGTAAGTCTCAGCTGACTTGGACTGCAAAAAAACCCTGAGCCAACTGACAGAAAACAACCAGGTCACTTTGATGTGGGTGCCAGATCACATAACTGTTAGAGGAAACGAGGAAGCGGATTGCCTTGCCAAATAAGGAACAAATAGATAATTTCTTCGCCCAGAACCCTTCTGTGGACTCTCCAAAGCCCACTTTAAAGAAGAATTCTGAAGCTTGGTAACAAAGTGAATGAATTCTCATCGGAATAAAGGGCCAGGACCATGACAAGCGAAAGGACTAGTGAGCTTATCGCCAATGAAAGCTCAATTCTCGAGTTGCATAAGAAAGAGTTGAAATTGGTAACGGGGTTCCTCACTGGACACTACCTTTCAAGGTATCACCTCAAAGAAATAGGCGAATCAGAGACTGAAATTTGACGCTACTGTGAACTGAAACTGCAGAACGTTTGCTCTGCGAATGTCCAGCGCTTTTCTACAGTTCTAGGAATAGGCTTTCCTAACAGGCGACTACCAGGAAACTGACAAACTTTCGAACTCGCTGAATCCTAGGCCTGGAAAAAAATTATTATCATTCAGAAAAGATCGAATAGTCCAAAGTGTTTGAGACCGCTTGGCCATTACGACCCCTCTCCAATCTGATCTAATCTACCACTGAAGTTTGCATTCTGTTCCATAGCCTAGTCGTCCAAAGCATACTTGTAGAGTGTGTGCTTCGGTGTCTATGAATAAAACCTAAAAACTTTACTTTTCGAAGATGCCTTCAGCAAAACATCAGGTAAGCTATATTCTCAAAAGTTGCTAGTACCATCGTTCAAAGGTAGTCAAATGGGATAAGGACCACTCTCCACACTCGATAGAAAAATAACAGAGCTCTGTTGACGAACACCAATCAATTTTTGTCATCTTCTACCTGCTACAGGTTAAAGTGTCTCACAATACACTCTATTATTCCTATCAGGACCTCCAAAAACTATCGAAACAAATACAGATACACTAATATTTTAGTCGTCCTGAGACGTTCTACTGGACATTAACAATCGTATTTAACTCGACAACTCGTCGTAAGACTCGTACGCCTGCTGCAGCAGCAAATCGTACCTCTTCGCAGTCAGCTCGAACATGCATCTTCTCCAAGTTGTGGTCGGTGAATTTGTAACCGTTCAAACTGGTCGTCGAACAAATTCGAGAAGTGGTAGTGACAGCTTCGACGCTAACCGTCGGTACGACATTCACTCGCGTCTGGACTTCAGAAAGTCGACCTGCCTCAGCGACAGCCCTATGAGAGACCTAGAACTCATCTTATCGCGGATTTCCTCGGCGCCCTCCAAAGCTTTGTGGGAAGATTTAGCTCGCTGAGGCGCGTATCCGCGATTCAGAATGCTGATCTGACTCAAAAGTCCATTGGGGTAATATCTGGGCTTCTTGGTGGCCAAGAAATGAATCCACCCCGACGTCGTTAGCATTCTGTATCCAAACAGCCTCTCACCACAAGTATGGTCCGTATATAATTTTGGTTACTTTGGTTAGTAATATGGTGGTCCGTATACATAAAATTCCTGAAAAATCGGTGACTATTTCCTGAAACTTTGATCAATTATCTGTCACCAGAGCCACAGTACTATTTCCTCGGTAGTTTCGGGAACCGCTTGTCACTAGATAATTTAACTCATTTCATCAGTTGACAGTTTTGAAATTTTGAACCAGAAAGTTAAAATTAATTTTCAAAAAGGTTTTTGGATTTGGAAGCATTAGAGATAAGTGTTCTATGACGAATGAAAAATATTTCTAACATATTCATTGCAGACCGTCGTCGAGTGTAGTCATTGCAGTGATAATATGGAAAACTTATATGAAATTTCAGAAAATGATTTTGTCTCTAGTCATCCATGTTTGAAAAATTATGTAAGAGATAAATTTTGATTTAAAAAACATATGTAGATCTATTCTGCAGAAAAATACAGACCCTTCTCCAAAGCCCACCGCATCTACTTCTAGTCAAAATGGGTCTGTTTTTACAGATTTGAATACAAACAGATTTGATATTTTGTGCTACTACTTCGGGTACAAAAATTACCAGGACAGAAGATTGTGGCTTCTCTAGAGTCCACCGCATCTACTTCTAGTCAAAATGAGTCTGTTTTTACAGATTTGAATACAAACAGATTTGATATTTTGTGCTACTACTTCGGTTACAAAAATTACCAGGACAGAAGAAGCCACAAAATTACTAACTGTCTCAAAGAGAAATTTGAGGATCCTTCTGTCACCAAAAACAGTATATGGAAATCTCCTTACAAATACAACAACAAAAGAAGAAACCTGAAAAAAAATTCAATAAAATAAGTAGAGAAAATGCCAAAATAGGAATTAAGCTAGAACACTGAAAATTCTTCGACGAATATCAAGAAATTTACTTTCGTGATTCCCAGTTTGAACCTATTGCTACAGTGAAGAAGTACTGGTTTAAAAAAGAATAAAACTGGTAAAAAACAGCGGGGAGCAAAAACCTGTCTCCAGGGGAGGCACCTAGGAATAAGCGACCCTTGTCTTCATATGAAATTGAAAAGAGGTGTCAAAAAAGTCAAAATAGGCATGAGGACAGAATGAATTCAAAATGGGATTTGATTGTAAAAATAAGAATTTGCAAAGTTCATTTACTACATTTTTAAAGAATAATTTTTTGTTTCATTTATTTAAAGACTAAATTATTTACTTTTTTTACGGAATATAACTATCAGACATTGCCGTGTTGTGACGTGTTAAAATCACTCGAAATGTTGAATAATGGCAAGTGACAACTTGCTGGAGCTGGAGCCGGTTGTCTGAAAACTTATAAACCGCGAGATACCAATCTGAAAATCTTCGGCGATATACGGACCATACCCCACATGACTAAATTGCGGAGGATCCATCGTGCATGAACCATATTCGTCTTGACCTTTCCAGAGGTAAACGCTGGCATATTGAACAGTAGGTACCGATTTACGAAAGACATCAAAATACGGTTACTAATGCAACTGACGATGTGTTGACGGGTGACATACATATGTGCACCAGTGCCGAGTCCTGTCAAATTTCTTTACTTAGGACTATTAGGGTTCATAATTTACTTATCTGGAGGAACCGGGTTATGTCGAGGGATGATTTCGGTTGTTTTCACATACGCCGTGGATATTCGTTCTGTTATAAGTGTACAATCCTGACATATCGGGAACAAGTAGACAACAACCATCAGCGATTTTGCACTCGCAGATAGTAACATTGTAACACTGCAATGCCTCAGTCTCATCTTTCGCAGAAGCATAATTGTGTTCAGACTTCTCGAATTAATTTTTTGTCAACTTGTACCTGCTATTATACTTTTCAGATCCTTCAAAAATTATCGAAATAAACACGGATACGCTAATATTTTATTCGTCCTGAGACGTTCTATTGGACACTAACAATCGCACTAAGCTCGTCAACTCGTCGTACGACTCGTACGCCTGCTGCTGCAGCAAATCGTACCTCTTCGCAGTCAGCTCGACCATCCTCTCCAAGTTGCGGTGCGTGTATTTGTAACCGTTCAAACTGGTCGTCGAACAAACCCGAGAAGTGGTAGTGACAGCATCGACGCTAAAAGTTGGAACAACATTCACTCGCGACAGATAGTCGAGTCTGGACTTCAGAAAATCGACCTGCCTCAGCGACAGACCAATGAGAGACCTAGAACTCATCTTGTCGCGGATTTCCTCGGCGCCCTCCAAAGCTTTGTGAGAAGATTTAGCTCGCTGAGGTGCGTATCCGCGGTTCAGAATGCTGATCCGACTCTCCGAGCCGAGCAGCTCCTTCGAAATCGTAACTCTATCGACAATACGTCTATCTGAACACTTCATACCGATGTCATACCGTGTGTTGATGTCCGCCAGTTGATTCACGTGCGCCTTGGTCGATTGCAGCTCCTTTTCCATGCTGCCGATGGTTTCTTGGAGTTTGAAACGTTTCTCGTTGGTCATCACCAGGTTGGTTTCCAGTTCGCGAACTTCCTTTTCCAGTTTGTTTATTTGGCGCTCTCGCAAGTCGATTTTCTCCTGGAGTTCCCGTATCAGTCTGTCTTTCATTTTGCCCTCCTTCGTCACCTGTAGACAAAATCTTATTAGAGGTAGATCAACAAATTCGCTGGGGAGGAAAAATTGATTGTTTTCCAAAATAATATTTCCAGACCATCCCTAGACTGTTTTTACTTTTACACACAAATGAACCAGTTTCACATATTATATGGTTAATTTTGGAACAATGAAAACAAAAAAGGATAATTATTTATTCTAGTCTTTCTTAATTAGTATTTTCATTTGAGTACTTCTTTTTTATTTGAAATTTCTATTTGTATTTCTTATTAAAATTACCTTTACTGACATTTTCAGTTCATGACTGCCATCTATTTCAAATGGTTCAATCATAAATTACCATACCATACAAACATTCTTAGGACTCTTTATAGATGAGAATTTATCATGGGCAAGACATATAGAGAACTTAAGGAGGTAGATTTCACCATTAGTTGGAATTATTTTTAAAATTCGAAATTTGCTTCCACTCAAATATCCAAAATCTTTATATTTTTCATTGGCATACTCTAAATTTTAATATTTGATTTCAGTTTGGGGCACTGCTTCGACCTATTTGCTCAAACCTTTGAAATCATTACAAAATAAAATTATTAAATGTATTTTTAAACTTGATTACCAAGAACCAACTGTAAACTTGTACAAACCAAGAAAGCTTCTGGATATACATTCCCTATACAAATTGAAAATTTGCACGGTCATTCATCTTGTTAAGAATAACATGAAATATTCCACTTTGATTTTCCAAATTAATAATGATCAACACAATCACCTGACCCGACAAACTCAAAATTTATATGTTAACAAAATTAAAACAAATATTGGAAAGAAATCAATTTATTTTGATGGTGTGAAATTTTACAATGAACTTCCAAATTGTTTAAGAACGTATGGTAAATTACGATTTAAAAATAATCTAAAGTACTTACTCCATTGAATCCATTCTAATTCTGATTTCATGATTTTATTCATTAAATTATTCTTACTGTTGTATTTACTTTCATGTTATGTGATTTTTTTCCCTCTTATAAACTGTATGCTTCTTGGGAAAATTAATTGAATTGAATTGAATCTCAATATCAATTATGGAATCTTACTTTCAGATCTGCCTTTTTCTGCGCTAGTTTCGCTCACATAAACCTTTTAAACAGAATTTCTGGAATTTGCTGGATTGATATATTGATCTAAATCTACGTATTCCTAATTTCTACAAGTAAAAAACTACCAATAATACTAATAATACTAATTGTCTCTATAGAATAAAAAATTTGGAAAGTTAGTATCACTTTGGAGATTTGGGCAGGAAGTGCGTATCAGATCATTTTTCAAGAAAATTTCTCAATGTTCAGGCAATTTGTAACGGAAAAACGGTGAAATGATGCTGCGACAGTACCACTTCGCGGTCTCACAATGGAGGATGGTATAAATAAGTTTTCTTCTTTAATACCATTTTCCTCTTCGGTGTCTGGGGCGCCGTCCGGCTTCTGTATTTCTGAATTTCTCACTTCACAACACTTCACAAGTTTTTTACTTATTTGGTCATGTTTTCATGAGAAATTTATTTCTATACAATGGTAAGAGATACGAGGTCGGTTATATAACACCAAATGTGGAGTTTATCAAGGCCAACGATAATGTGAAAAAACATTTTGATAAAATCTATTCGTTTTTGTTTTATACGCAAATAACAGATTTTGATGATCATTTTCATGTCTCTTGCAAGTGAATTTTGACCTACTTTGGAGGTCCTAATAACTTGAAATTTGGCAGATGTTCATAATTCTGGTGACGAAGCACTATGGAATTTCTATTGAAATAAAAAATAAAAAATGGCGGCTCCTCCAATATGGCGGACGAGATTTTTGATGGTCCGATTCCATTCAAAATTGGTATGTGGGGGTTTTTGAGGTCGGAGATCATGATTTTTTTGTTAAAATTTATAAATTCAAGATGGCGACTTCAAAATGACGATAACTCTGTTGTTATCAACAAAAAACTTATACTGTGACATATCATCTGTAAGAGAAAAAAAAGTTATTCATAACTATGTCATACTATGACCTACATTTGAAAAATAAAAGTTGGTGCTGATATCTCAAATTCTAAAAGAGTTGGTATACATTTCATATTTTTTTTCGAAATCCCAATGAAAAACTGCCATGAGAATGTGAAATTCCTATTCAAATATTTTCATAAATAAAGAAGTTACGGAGGAGACATGAAAATGATCAAAATCTGATTTTTGCGTATAAAATGGATTTAATCAAAACATTTTTTCACATTATAGTTGGCCTTGATAATCTCCACATTTGGTGTCGTTTAACCAACCTTGTATCTGTCACCATTAAAAAGATACCCATGGTGAGCATGGTAAGTGGGACACACTGTATATTATATATTGATATTGTATCATTAAAAATAAATAAATAAAATAAGTTGTTAGGTTAGACCTTGGAAAACTTATTTTGTTTAAACTTATTTCACTTTCTACAATTTCTACAATTTCTACTTATTTTGGATTTTTTATTTTTAACAAATCTTTCTCTCCATGTTCTAGCGCTCTTTCATTTCAATAGGTTTCCTAGCAACACTAGTCTCCTTTATTTTGTTTATATATTGCAATTGTTTAAATACGTAACACATATTTTTGTATTACTTTGGTTGATTTTAATATTTTTGCATGAATCATTAAAAATTAGTTTTTTCTTTGAATTTTTGAAACTGTGAGCTTCCAAATTAGTTGCTGGGTGTTTTCTTGATAAGACATTTCAATGAATTCAATGTTTGTTGTTTGTTACTATTTTTGTGTTATAAAAAGTTTCGAAATTGACTTTATTTATCAAAATTTCATAAAAATCATTAGAATATAATATAAACTCATTATCAAAATTGACTCTTAATGGGGTACTATCTTTGTTTGCAGATGACACCATGATTATTTATTTTCTCAGAAATCTTAATGAAATAACAACATAAAAATTGATCTATATCATCTATTTATCGATGGAAAACTATTATGGAATATAATTGATAAAATAATACACAAAAATTCTGAAAATATCGTTCATTACTTGTCCATAAATGATTTTTCCGTGCTTACACGGAAAAAGCCTATTTTCTGAACTCGTAATGAAATCTCCTATTGTTGTGTTTATTGTTTTTTCCCTGTCATAAACTAGTATGTTTCTTGGGAAAAAATTTAATGAAATTGTTATTTAAAAAATTGTTATTTCCGCCAACCGATTGCACCCCTACGCGCAACCCTCAGAAGTCTTCGAGAGACTTGTGTGAGCTAGGGAAGACGCAGCCCTTACCTTTTAACGTGTGATGCCATGCACGAGACCGGTGAATCGGTGGATCGAACTCACGACCCCACGCATGCAAGGCGAACGCACTACCAGCCGACCACTACGGCCCATGACGAAGAAATGAAATAATAAATTACAATTCGATATCTAATGAATTAAAATTTACCATTCGTTGATGAAATTTAAAAATAAATTGGGAAAAGAAATTTTGAGGCACTTCATTTATAATAAATTTGACCACTTGAACTTTCAAATAGTTTCGATATAGGTTGGAAACTGATAATTATCTATATCATTAACCTTTCATTCACCACATTGTATTTTGACGTATTTGGTATTTTGTGAAAATGTTTTCAAATTTGATTGTCAGAATAATTTCTTTTAATATTTATTGATCACATTCTCTATATGTTTGATTATGTTGATTTCGATTTTTTTTCATTTCTTCTATAAATTTTAATGTTTTTTGGCGTAATGAGGTTGATTGACTGAAACGGAACGATTGGCTTTGAAAAATTAAAAAATTATAATAATAATTTATTCGTAATATCCCAAGAAACAGGTTTGTTTATGGTAGGGATACAAAATAATGATAATAATAACAATGCCTTACAAAGGTACAGAAAAAATAATATACAATTGATATAAATACAATTCATAAAAAAAACTTTAAAAAAGAAAAGTTATCCATGTCAATTCAAAATAGTTGGACGGAAAAATAAAATAAATTATGGAAAAAAACATTTTAGACTAATTGACGAAGAAAATGGGTTTTTATTCTATTTTTAAAAATCGCCTCTTTTGTAATTTTTTTAAATTTCATTTGGTAGTGAATTGATATACCATCATGGTATATCGATTTTTTTCCAAAATCACTTCTGAAATTGCTGAGGCTTAAACAGTTTGCTTGTCTTGTTTTGTGATCATGTATGTTATTGATTTCGATGAAATTTAAATTAGAAACTTTCTGTTTCAATCGAATAAAGTGAATAAATGAACAAATTTTTACTTTATAAAGGGAATTCAAATTTAGTAAACTCTTAGGTTTATATAAGTTTGCTGTTGGTTCTAAAAACGGTAAGTTGTAAATACATTTCAAAGATTTATTTTGTAATTTTTTTAGAGGTTTCAAAGCTGAAGTATTAGCGGTTCCCCAGATTGATATCGAATACTGTAGGTTAGAATAGATAAGACAAAAGTAAATATTTTTAAGGTACCTATTTGATCGGCACAAATTTTCTTATTTTGAACAGTGCACCAATGACTGGAATGATCTTTTTTCTCAATTTATCAACATGATTGTTCCATGATAGTTTTTCGGCAATAACAAGACCTAAAAATTTAGTAACTTTAGTATATTTTATAGAAAGATCCAAATAATAGCGGATGAATGAAGTTGATTGTGGCTTTTTTAGAAACAAACATAAATGTTGATTTATCAAAGTTCAGAGTGAGTTTAAAATGTTGTAACCATGTTGAAATTACATTTAGATCACTTTCCATATTTTCACGTATCTCGTTGAGGTCAGTGGCAAAATATATTATAGTAGTATCATCATCAAATAGTTTAATTTTTCCTTTCAATTTCAAATTTGTAATGGAGTTAATATAAATCAAAAATAAAAGAGGTCCTAAAGTTGATCCTTGCGGTACCCCACATTTGATATCCCTCAAAGAACTGCTAACACCATTAACTAACACGTACTGCTTCCTATTCATCAGATAATTTTGAAGCCATTCATGAATTTTTCCTCTTATACCTATTGAGTATAATTTTGCCAATAAAATTTCGTGGTCAACCGCATCAAATGCCTTACACAAGTCAAGAGAGAGAAGGCCACATTTCTTGTTGCTGTCTATCTGAATCTGGATATGCGAAACAACATCCAGAACTGCCGCCTCTGTGTCTCTCAACCTGCGAAAACCATATTGATTATGACTTAATAAATTGATTTTCTCAAGAAAATTAAAAAGTTTGACATTCAGTATTTTTTCCAAAATTTATTAAAATGCTGGTAAAACTGATATAGGTCGGTAATTATTTACGTTATCTTTCCGACCGCTTTTAAATATTGGTGAAACTTTGGCAACCTTCATTTTTTCTGGGACACATCCTGTTTTTAATGATATCAAGTAAAATGGGAGATAGCTCATTTTTTATAACTTTCACAATTCCAGCAGTAATTTCATCAAATCCAGAAGATTTATGGATGTCCAAATTATCAATGATTTCCTCAATTTCATTGATACATACTGGAGCTGAAAACATAGACGGAACACTTGATTTATCTCCAATAACATCATTTTGAGTTTTGATTGCTGAAGATAGTTTTGGTCCAATGGTTACAAAATGCTTATTGATTTCCTCACATATATCCTGAGGATCCCTAACCTTTACTTTATTGGTGATGTGTTTAATTTCTTTTTTGGTGCTATTTGAATTATATAGTAAGGAATTTATGCCCTTCCAAATTTTTTTTGGGTTAGCTTCGACGAATTTTTTCTCATAGAATTTTTTCTTTTTTCTCTAATTGATTTTTTTACTAATCTGATATGACGATCATACTCTTTTTTGTAGAAATCTGAATATGGATCCTTTTTTTTCTTATAAAATAACTTATCGCGAATTTTAATAAGGTTTGCAACACGTTCATTGAACCAAGGTTTAGTCATGTTTTTTTGTAAAAGTTTTCATAAACGAGTTGTTTTCAAAAATTTTGAGTAAATCCTCATATTCTTCATTTGGATTTTCATAACGAAAAAGGTTATTGCCAAATTCATGAAGTTCATTTTTTAATTTATCTATTTCATAAAACTTGATTTTATTCGCAACTTGTTGGATTTTGTTTTTTTAGGTCTATTATTGATACATGCTTAATGCAGTATTGATATTAATGCAGTATTGATTAAACACAAATCTATATTTTTTTTAGAATTTGTTATGAAATGATCAATTAATGTAGAGTTTAACAAGAACTTACCAAATTTGATTGTACAATCTATTTTTTATTTTTTTTATTTATTTCAACCACATAGGGTTATTAGCTGCGCTATATTATGCAGTAGGTAAATTTGACATTATTTGGAATTGATTTTAAATTGAGTTCAGTAAATTGGTGTCCTTGAGGAATGCAAATAGATTGTCTTGATTTGCTTCTTCACCAATTACCGATTTAAGATTTTCTGTTATGTTGTATTGTTGTCGTTCATTTGCGTATAACGGGCATTCGACGAGAAAATGTTTGACTGTTATTTGATCACATATGTAGCATATCGGTGGATCTTCTCTTTTAAGGAGGTGGCTGTGTGTTATACGAGTGTGTCCTATTCTTAGTCGTGAGAGGATTGACTGTTTTTTGCGCTGATCTGTGGTATGTCTCCAAGGCATCACTGAACTTTTCACCTACTTTAGTTTGGCAATTGAAGTTTCCCATTTGATTTGTCAATTGGATATTAATGCTCTTCTTATCAGTACTCTACGACGGCGTATTGACGCCATCCTAACAGTATAATTTTTATTGAAGTTTAAAAATTTTGAGATTTTTTCTCAAAATTTCGACTTTTTTACTCAAAATTTCGAAATTTTTTCTCAAAAATCTTACTTTTTTTCTCAGAATTTTGACTTTTTATCTAAATATTCTGACTTATCTCAAAATTCTGACTTTATTTTTCTGAAAATTTCGACTTTTTTCTCAAAATTCTGAATTTTTTTCTCAGAATTTCGATTTTTAATCTCAAAATTCTGACTTTTTTTCTTAGAATACTTTGAGAATAAATCTCAAAATTTTGAAAAAAAAAAGTCGAAATTTTGAGAAAAAAAGTCGGAATTTTGAGAAAAAAAGTAAAAATTTTGAGAAAAAAAGTCGAAATTTTTAGAAAAAATCTCAAAATTTTAAACTTCAATAAAAAACTATACTGGTAGGATGGCGCCAATACGCCGTCGTAGTACTCTCAGGTCAGAGTGAGCACTATTGTGGTTATCTGCTGTCTGTGTGAGATTTGTGGCTTCTCTTGCTAGTTTATCGGCTTTTTCATTACCCTCTATTCTGATGTGTGATGGTGCCCAGATGAATTGGATATAGGATGGATAAAGATTTTATTTATGATAAATAAAATTAATATTATTATTTCGAAAAGATGGAAGGTGATAAATAATAGCGAATTTCATTGGTAAAACTGGTGAGAGTTTTGTATTCCACTGGGAATGTGGTGCACATAGTTTTGAATTAAGTGTAATGGTTTTAGCACGAGCTCTTTGAGCTCGCGCGAAGTCAGTGCATTTGTGAAAATGACGGAAAGCTCAAAAATGTAAAAAGTCTAGTATCATTTTTGTTAACATTGTCGTCAAGCAGTGATATGAAGACATATAGGAAGTAATAAAGGAGATGAGACCACGTCCTGAAATTAACAATTTAGAAAGTGTCCGCAGTGATGGAGAGGTCAGAGAAAAATATATTTTATAATTGTGGTTTTTCGTGCTTCATGTTTTTGAGAGACACTGCTTATAAAATAACTAATGACTTCACAACATCAGTTTTATTCAACAAATACATGCCATGGGAACAAAAATCCTATACCAGCAGAGACTCAAAGTGGATTTGTGTGATATAAAGACAATAGAGAATTACTTAAATTGAATACTGAAATAAATGAAAAATATTGTCCTCAAGGTTGACCTCTTCATATTGTATTCGCTAGGCGTCAAACCAACCATATGATACATTATGATTGGTTCGCGGGAAATAAAACATTTATAAGAGATTTATCTCAAAGGTTTGGCATGTCTCAGTCATCCCTTTTTCTGATTATTGAACGGATGTGAATTATTCATTTCCAACGTAATTGATTAGTGATAATCTCTCTATTATGATGGTTGTGACAACGAAAACTGAGAATGATATTGAGAAAAGAAATAGAATCAAAAATGAATTCTCAATACAACATCGCCAAGAGATACTAAAAATTTCTTGAACTTTATTGATAAAAAACTTCAGAATTTCAGTATTAGTGGTAAAACATGTTTTTGCTTTCGTGATTTTAATATAAACACTCTAACAACCAGCTTATAGTCCAGTGCTTTTGTGGACATTTATAAATCGAATAACTTTTTTCTATGCAACACAGTAATACCAACAAGAGAACCATCCGGGAGTGCTTCGTTGATTGATCATGTTTTGAGTAACTTTAGCGGACAAATCGATGTATGAATTATAAACTCGTCACTGAGTGATCACAAATTTATAATAACAGATATGAAAATGAAAGTCGCAAATATTAAAAATCATATAAACTCTTGGAATATGAAAACTTATAACGTCAAGAATTTGAAGACAGAACTGAAATTACTAATGAACAAAATATGTAGTATACAAGATCCTCAAGAAATTTATAACAAAATCATCAATGTCTTTGAAAAAAATTCCAGAAACATAAATATCAAATTCAAAGCAAATTCAATACCATGGTTCAATAGCAAAATTGCCCAAATCATTAAACAAAGAGACAAATTTTATTACAAGAAGAAAACCAATGCTGGATTATTAAATTTCTTGCAATCATACGACTATTATAATAAATTGGTGAAACAAATTGTCCTTAAAGCAAAAAAGGAATATTTTCAAGAATTATTTAACGATACATCACCAAAAGCACTTTGGAAAACTATTAATATCCTTTTAAATAATGAAACAAGTGGCAAATCATCCCGAAATAATATTGAATACATCACCATAAATGACAGACGAATTGAAGACCAATTGGAAATATGTGAGCATTTCAATGACCATTTTGTAAATATTGGAGCCAAATTATCAAGAAATGTAGCAGATACCCAAGACAAATTTTCTACAAGTTCCTCTCCCTCTTCTATGATCCTGAATCCCACCGAGTATCAGGAAATTCATGAAATAATTGACGAGCTTGACAACAAGAAAGCAGCAGGAGATGATGAAATAAGTGTTAAAATTATCAAAGCAGTCAAAGAAGAAATAATACCATTATTAAACAAATTGATTGATACATCCTTTGACAAAGTTATATTCCCAGATGAATTAAAAACTGCTAAAGTCAAACCAATATTTAAATGTGGAAAAAAAAATACTAGAGAAATTACCTTCCAATTTCAATTCTGCCAATATTTTCAAAAATCATTGAAAAGATAATGTATAGAAGGTTAAGAGAATATCCGAAAAAATCAAAATTTTTGTATGTAGAACAATATGGTTTTCGAAAATCTAGTGATACTGAGTCTGCGGCAGTAGACATGATTTCAAGAATAAAACTGGAATTAGATTCGACAAAAAAATGCGCGTTATCACTAGATTTGCGGAAAGCCTTCGATTTGGTTAACCACAACATTCTTTTAAGAATATTATATGATATTGGAATAAGGGGAAAAATTTACATTTGGTTCAAAAGTTATTTGGCTGACAGAAAACAACTAGTATATTTCAAAGATACACTTAGTTCAATTAAAAATATTAACTGTGGAGTGCCACAGGGATCTATACTTGCTCCGATCCTTTTTTTAACATATATAAACTCGATATCAGAACTCAAATTGAAAGGTCAAATTAAACTTTTTGCTGATGATACAACTATTGTATATTTTGCAGAGAATGAATTCGAAATTCTGTCTTATATTGAACAGGATCTTCAAATTATATCTCATTGGCTAGTCGCTCACAAACTATTGTTGAATTTTTCGAAATCATCGATTATGTTCATTTCTAAACGAACTATTACAACTGATTCTCTAAGACCAATAAAATTGAAAAATTCACCAATTCAGTATACCAACAATACAAAATTTTTGGGTTTACATATCGACACAACACTCTCTTGGTCCAATCGTATCAACAATCTGAGAAAACAACTCTCACCTTTGATTGGAATACTATTTCGAATAAGACAGTATACCCCACTAAAATATTTAGTAATCATATATTTCAGTTTAATTTATTCAAAATTGCAATGCCTCATTTCTGTTTGGGGCTCAGCCAAAATTTCTATTATGAAACCACTACAAACTTTGCAGAACAAAGATATAAAATGCATATTCAAATTGCCCTTTTTAGAACCCTCATAAAAGTATTTAAACCTAATAACTGAATCTTCGTTCATTATATGAATTTAAAATTTCAATTTTCATCCACTATGTTGATGCAGGAAAAAAACATTCGGATCTTACTTTTGATCATATTTCGAATATCCATTACCATAAAACAAGAAATTTAAATAAAATAAACGCTTTACGTTTCAAATCAAACTTTGGAAAAACGTCTATTTTTTACGAGGTAATTGAGATATATAATAAAACACCACAGGCAATAATAGTACATTATATACCGCGGGACTGAAGTAGTACATTTAATCCTGAAGGTAAAGTTTATGGCCCGACCGCAGGGAGGGCCATAATTTACCTGAAGGATTAAATGTACTTCAGTCGCAAGGTATATACGATACTTTTCGTACTTCCGGTATGATTTTATTAATTATTTCAATAATTTCAATCAGTTTTTTCTCTCTTCAACTCATTTAATAAACTGTCTTTAAAATAAGTTACCATAGTAACATTGCGTTGTGACAGTTATAATTTAGAAACATTGTCATTACTAGTGTCATTGTAAAGAAACATTGTTATTGATAATTATTGGTATCATGAGTGAAGAAGGTGTATCTGATATTGATAAAAGAGCAGCCGAAGTAGGTGAAGAATTGTTACCACCGAAATCTAGAAAACTATACGAGCAGCAGTACGATGCTTTTAAAAAGTGGTGCCGCTTAAAAAATGTGAGACAACCTACTGAAAATGCGCTGTTAGTCTACTTCGATGATAAATCAAAAGCGGTTTGTGCCTCAACTCTCTGGGCACATTACTCAATGCTGAAATCGGTTATTAACATTAGAGAAGATATTGATATAAGTAAATTTCCAAAATTATTAGCTTTTTTGAAGAGAAGAAATGAGGGATTTAAGCCAAAGAAGTCAAGAATTCTCACGTCTGAGCAGGTAGATCAGTTCTTACGGGAGGCTCCGGATGATAAATATTTAATGCTTAAGGTAAATTTGGAAATTTGTTTATATTCAGAAATTTTAAGAAATCAATTTTTTTGTAGGTTGCACTTATTTTGGGCGTTGCGGGAGCTTGTCGTGGAAAAGAGTTGGTTGATTTAGAAATCGACGATGTGAGAGATTTGGGCGATTCCTTCCTAATTGCGATTAGAAACACCAAAAATAAAATTGACCGAAATTTTGTGATCAAAAATTCAGAAAACAGTGCCATCAGTTTTGTGGCGATATTTCGGAAATATGTGGCATTGCGAAAGACAGGGACAAATTCAAAATTTTTTGTTCAATACATCAACAAAGAATGTACTACGCGAGTAGTAGGAAAAAACATGTTTGGTACATTTCCACGGCAAATAGCAGCTTTCTTGAAATTAGAAAATGCGACGTCTTATACGGGACATTGTTTTAGACGCACATCTGCGTCTTTGTTAGCTGATTCGGGAGCAACAATAGACGTGCTGAAGAGACATGGAGGATGGAAATCCTCCAACGTGGCCGAGGGATATATTGAATCGTCTATTAAAAATAAACAAAAAATTTCAGATAAAATATTTGGTCAAGTCGCCGATTCGTCCACTATAGTTATGCCACAGTCCTCATTCTCGCTTCCTGTTTTCGCAGGATCTTCGAAACAAACACCAGTTCAATATGAAAAGGACCTATCTGTTACTCGTCAGTTACCTGCTGCATTAACCCAGGAAAGACTGGTCAATATGACGAACTGTCACAATATTAATTTGAATATTAACGTTAATTACCATTCTAATTAATTATATTTTTCAATAAAATATCCCTTAAATTCGTTTGTTTGTGATTTAATCGTTCCGGGAGTTTCGTCAATATTTAATCCCGGAGGGATTAAATGTGACACTTTAGTACCTGTCACAAGGGAGTGAAGTTGTCACTTTAGGCCCGGAAGTACGAAAAAGAAATTAGGACTAAAACTTAATTTAAAAATGAACTTAAAAAATGTATACTCAACAGATGATTTTCCATAATATAACAATATTTCACCTTTGACTGTTTTTGTCTTTGCTTTTGTTTCTTTCTGATTGATATTATTTACTCATATTTCACAGATCATCTGTATCATTCCTTTTTTTTTTAATTGTACCAATTGTCGTTATACAATTTGTGTTAAAACTTAATCCCTCTATAAACAGAAATGTTTGAATGAACTAGTGCACATTTTGGAAGTGTCGATACATAACTGGTGCAAAACAAGTGCAACACCAGTTTTACCAATAAAATTCGCTTTAAATTAGAATCACGAAGGCAGAGAATGATACAGATGAAGGATCCCTTGGTGAAGGCTCATCAACCAGCAACTCACCTCTGCTAGAACGGTCCTCATTTCCTGCGAATACCTCGTCAAACTTTCCTTTTCGATGACCAACTCGTCCCTGGAAGCCTTCAGCACGCCCGCCATGTTCTCCCTGTACCTCAGCAAGTTCTCCATCTCGTTCATCTGCTTGCTCTGCTTATCGATGACGTTTTCGCAGTGGATAATCTTCTGTTCGCTTTCCAGCGACTTCCTCATCAGCTCCGTCAGCTTCGCTCTGCCCTCCTCCACCATCTTCTGGAGGTTCTCCGTAGGACATTTCTGATTTAGTTCTTCCAGGTGTTCTTGGCGCACTTTTAGCTGCCTGATTTCGGCCGTGAGTTTTCCCACCTCTTGGGACCTTAAGAATAGGAATCTAAAGGTTACTTACAAAGGTCATGGGTAGTGGATCAGGTTGGAACTTTGGGAGGTTGCACTCAGTGTACCAATTCAAAATTTAAAACATTTAGAAACAGAATATTTTATCAACCTGACAGCGAAAAAACGATCACCGATAGCTTATGGAATATTGTCAGTTGTCCAAAAATACCCCGATGAATCATAGGCTGAAGCAACGAGTGAAATTAAATACAATTGTTTTTTTAGTAGGAGATTTGTGCCGGTCTGGGCCTTTCCACCACTTTTACGTCATCAATGACCTTCTAGTGACCTTGTTGGGTGTTTCTGGTGTATTGGTGCCATTACGTGTCTTTGAGATGTCTTTGGGGGTCATTGAAAATTTTGTTATTGTTCGGACTTGACGAAGGGTGAATTTTTGTATTCAGGGTTTCTGCTTGACGTTGAGATGACATTGGTAATAAACTACTTGCCAGATGAAGTGGGACAGCGAAAAAATTGCCTAATTTTGACTAGCTATAACTTGGACATTTCTTGACCGATGTTGGATTTTCAACCAAAGATGAAAAGCGTCGTCCTTGGTCTTTGCGTTGTTGGCGTCGGGTTCTTTTTTTTGCAATTCGTTCTCTTTGTACAGGGTGAGAATTTAGAGCTCGAAACAATTCAAATTTTTGACAAATAATTTGAGAAATGCGAGGGACTCTAGAATTTTTTTTTTAGATGTTGGGTGAATTGTTGGGCGATACCTCGAGATATCTTTCAATTATTTTCGATAAATTATGTTACCATGGAAATATCGTCATGGAAATATCGCCATTTTCTGAATTTCCGTTTTTATTTTAAAATGTAGCCTTTTTTAGTCAAACAATAACAACCACCATCTGAACTGAAACAAGGGATATTTTTACTGAAGATAATTAACACCAGTGGCGGGCAAAATGGGGTTTATGATATTTAGAATCGAAAATTCGTTTTTTGAAAAAATGCAACAGTTTTATTGATCGTTGCAGTTAAAAAGGTGCTATACCTTTAGCATGATGCTGACAAATTCAGAGGCATGTAAAGGGGGATTCTGTATTGTAGACAAATTGAAATTCCAGTTTCATTATTTTTTTTTTACTTTTTTACTTATTTGAAATGAGCATCCATGTCATTCATTGGCGTGTAGAAGAGTATCCATCATACAAGGTGATCCAAAGGTTTAATTCAAATGGAAACATTTTTAATAGTTTTATTAAGTGTTGTTCTTTGTTCGCCCAGTCTCTCTCATTGCATAATTTCTTTGCCGAAATCTTAAAATTTTCACCAAATCTACACTGATAAGTCGTGGCATTCAGACCATAACAATAATTGATATTTCCTTAGTGATATATTTATTTACATCAATATGCAGAAATAAAATTTTTATTTTTAAGTCAAAAGAAATGTCGCGACTTTCCAATGCAGAATTGATAAATATAGAAGTTGACAAAGGTCTTACTACTGCCTACTGACACTACTAGTAGGCCCGTACATTGTCAGGGATTGAAGGCTCGTCAAAAATGAACACGATCAAGAAATTTTTCATTGGGCGAACAAAGAACAACACTTAATAAAATTATTAAAAATGTTTCTATTTGAATCAAACTTTTGGATCGCCTTGTTTAATGGATACTCTATTATACGCAAATGAATTATATGGATGCTCATCTTAAGTAAGTAAAAACGTAAAAAAAACTGGAATTCTAATTTGTCTACATGACAGAATCGCCTTTTGCACGCCTCTGAATTTGTCAGCATCAAGCATCACATCACGCATCACAGCATCACGCACTTTTTTTTAACTGTAACGATTAATAAAACTGTTGAATTATTTCAATACAAAATTTCCTTTCTGAATATCATAAACCTCTTTTTACACGACACTGGTGTTAATTATCTCCAGTGGAAATATCCTTTGTTACAGTTTAGATTGTGGCTGCTATTGTTCAACTAGAAAAGGCCACATTTCAAAATAAAAACGGAATTTCATAAAATGGCGACATTTCCAAAGCAACGCAATTTATCAAAAATATTCCAAAGATGTCTCGTGGTAACGGCCCAACAATTCACCCAACATCTAGAAAAAAATTCTAGGGTCCCTCAAATTTCCCAAATTATTGGTCAAAAATTTGAAATGTTTCCGTCTCTAAATTCTCACCGTGTACAAAAAGAACGAATTGCAAAAAAAGAAACCCAACGCCAATGACGCTTTCCACTTTCGGCTGAAAATCCAACATCGGCCGAGAAATGTCCATGTTATAGCTAGTCAAAATTGGGCAATTTTTTAGCTGGCAAGTAGTTTAGTTGGGAGAAAATTCAAATACGGTAATGAAGATCTTGGTTGAACACTGCTTTTTTTGGTTCTCTTATTCATGAGTGATCTTCATGTGGTACTTTAATGTGTACTCTCGACAAATTCCCAATAAAGTTTGTGAAGAGTACAAGCAAAAATCATTGAAGACCAATGAATGTAAAATTCATGTGTTAGGCTTTGAGATATGTTTAAAAAGGAATAATTACTTCTCTGATAATTTCTGCTCACTTTCATACAGTAACTGTTTATATCGCAGAACAACGTCATGCTGTACCATCACGTTTTTTTCAGTTTCAGTGGGGATTTTTTTCATACTAGTCTCCTGCAAAAAAAAAGTAATATTGCAATTATCTCTGAAATAACAAACTAAATTTGAAGTTGCAAACAAGTATACTATAATGGGACCTCATTACGTGCCCCCTATAGAATTGCAGAATAACACACGACCGTTGTGGAGCGATTCTCAAAACGTAAATTCTATGCTATGTACACTTTTATCTTGATATACTATTATTCTTCAAATATTATCAAATGTTAATGGAATGAAGTTTATAACTTTCGTTTCTAGACAGGCAAAAGAGTGTTAGCTGTTACTCTCCTACCTAGACAGGCAAATAAGCAAGACGATCCATACGAATGCAATAAATTAAAAACAATTTGAATATTCAGTAAAATTGAGGGCTGAAACTAAAAATGAGGAAGTATGGAAGATCTATCTGCATTGAATGTAATTCGCTTGATATATCATGGAGAGCTGCAACTGCATAGACGTCGATTTTTCTAAAAACAATCATAAGGAGAAATAAAACATGATTCCGAACCAGAGGAGCGAAGATAAATTTACATTAATTTGTATTTCTTCTTCAAAATGTTACTTTATAGGCGAGCGTAAAAAGCGCGAAAAATTAGGTTGATAATTATGATATTGACTATTCATAATTGAAGCATTGTTTAAATAGAAGATAGTTAGTCAATGCCTGTGGAAAAGGCATTGGACCCAAACGCGAGTGACATCTAGCGTGATTAGTTACAAACATGAATATTTTCCGTTATTTTTATGCAGGTTTCTTCAAAAAACCCTGATTTTAATGCTGTTCCATTGTTTCAATCAAGTTACGACATGACTTGGAGGCCAGATTAGTGAAGTTACGACATGACTTCTACATCTACATGTCGCATCCATTTGAATCCAATATAAATCCCATAAGGTTGGCTAACTATCTTACTTCTATATAAACAATGATTGAAGTATGTTTTATGATTTCAGATCACTTTCAAAAAGTACATTTATTACATTGAAATTTTTTTATGAAAATTTTGTGTAAAATAGTTACCACCATAGCGAGAGTTTCCTTGTGTAGATTATTCTCTTCTTCCAGTCGCCTGATTTTGTCTTTGAATTCCTGAATGATTATATCCTTCATCATGCTTTCGGAGTATTCATTAGCTTTGGAAGTTGCACCAGAAATTTCTGAAAGCGAAAGTCATATCAGCTGAAAACTTTCAAATTATTCGAAATTTTGTTGTCTTTCGACAGATGTTGCACTGTGAAAAGCCCTTATTATTGAAAATAATCCCTGACAATTATGCGTGGGAGTAACTGGAAGTTCTGTATTGAGAAAGTTTGGAATTAAATTGACCTGGCTCCGAGGTTATTGGTAAAACTAATATAATAATAAAATATCCAAATAATGATGCCTTGAAAAATGTATTCCAAAAAAATTAAAACCCAGTCAATATTTTATGTAAAAATTAGAAAAAACAATAACCTAATAAAAAAGTTGGGATGTTATCAATAGTAATATTGGAAAAAAGAAAAAGAATCAATCTATAAATCAAATTAACACTCACAACCTCTAGTAAAGACATATGTAATGAATTTATCAACTTTTTCTCAGAAATTGGATTAACTTTATCAAAAAAATTCAAAACCAAACCAATAATGTCATCATATTGTAGTAAATCGATGTTTTTGAAACCATATTCAGAACATGAAATTCATGATATTATAATATCACTCATATCCAACATTGCTCCAGGTGATGATCTAATAACTTCAAAAAATTTGAAAGATATAGCTGATCTCTTTAGCCTACCCCTATCTCTCATTATAAATAAATGTATTGAAGAAGGTATCTTTCCAAATTACCTCAAAAGAACCATATTAATACCAATTTATAAGGGAGGAGAAAAGAATAATGTTTCTAACTATCGCCCAATAGCTCTTCTGAATGTTTTTTCAAAAATTTTTGAGAGAGTGTTGAAAGAACAATTGATAAATTTCATTAATAATAATTCTGGTTTTGATAAATTTCAATAAGCTTTCATGTCACATTCTAATACCCAATCAGCAGTAACTGATTTCATGAATGACATTTTTTGAAACTTTAGATGAAAGTTAATATGGCGTTGCTATTTTTTAGATATAAAAAAGGCATTGGATACAGTAAATCATACAATATTGTTAAAAATCTTGAATAATTTAGGAGTGAGAGGACACTTATAAACTTTTTGAAAATTATTTTGAAAATCGCATTCAATATGTTGTTATTAACGAAAATAAAAGTATTGAAAAACAATCCATTATTGAAGTTCCCGAAGGTTCAGTATTGGCTCCAATTTTCTATTTGATCTATGTGGATAGTATACCCAAATTAAAATTGATAGGTGAACATTTTTCTTTTGCAGATGATACTGTACTTTATTATTCGGCAAAAGATACACAAATTTTAGAAAGTAATATTGAAAAAGATATTCAATTGTTTGAAAAGTGGATAAATGAGATGAATCTAACTATCAATTTAGAAAAAAACTGTTTACATGATTTTCAAACAAAGAAATACAGAAAAAATTAAATTAGAAGTAAAAATAAAGAATAAAATATTAAATAAAGTTGAAGAATATTTTTTAGGCCTGATAAGAATTCAGATATTGAATGTCGCGTGAATAAAATTGGGAAATCAATTGTTCCTTTAATTGGAGCAATTAGAAGAATTGATTTTCTGAACATTAAAATACAAAATCTCATTTATAATGCCCATATTGTCTAGCATATTAGATATTTAATAACAATGAGGTCATCTTGTAGCAAAAGCCATAATAGTATAATTTATAGTTTGATGAATAAAGCACTAAAAGTGATATTTAAAAAACCTTGGGATACATCTTCTTCAGAATTATACAACGATATTAAAATTTTGCACTAGATAAACTAATAAAACTTGAAAGAGCAAAATTTGCAAATGAACTAACAAATAATATACAAAAAGTAATAGCCATTTCATAAAAAAATCAATTTACTTGAATATAATATCAGAAATGCAAATAACTTCCATTTAAATAACATTCATTCAAATAAAGGCAAGAACAATCCTATATCTAGTTCTATAGAAACTTACAACAAATTATCAGAAGATATAAAAAAATCAAAGTCCATAAATATTTTCTTGAAAAAACTCATACATCTTGAAATGTCCAAACCTCAAATACAAATTTGGAAATAGATATTAAAACAAATGAAATATGGTTGAATGAACTTAATTTCACAATTAATTCAAAAAAAACTGTGTATATTATTTTTAAACTAAAGAATACGGAAAATATCAAATTAAACATTATAATCAAAAACAGAACACAAGTATTTGGGTCTGATGATTGACAAAAATTTAAATTTTGAAAGTCATAATATGGAGAAAATCAAATATTCTATTATTCCTCTGATATCAGAAGAATAAAATTTCTGAGAAAAAATATTCAATTGTTAATATACAGTGTGCTCACTTTTCATGGAAGCTCCTTCCGTAATTATCAAGGTAGAATGATGAAACTCTCAGGTCAGAAGAAAATTATGAAAATGCACCAAATAGTTTAGAGATGATGACCTAAGTGATATACACTTACCGCCAGTCGCGATGGAACAACCCATTTTTACGGTAAATCATATTAGGGAGCAAAATAGAAGCGAAATTCAATCAGATTCATGATCAGGGCCCCCAACTCATTATATTTACTCCTTTTTCCTGAACAAAATTCAGTTCTGAAAAATCCGAATTTGTCTCACTTTTCAAAGAAACTTCCGTAATTATCAAGGTAGAATGATTAAACTCAGGACTGGGGAAAATCATAGAAATGCACCTACTGGTTCAATGATGATGGCCTAAGTGATATACACTGCCCACCAGTCGCCCGTAAAAATGGGTTGTTCCATCGCGACTGGCGGGCAGTGTATATCACTAAAGCCATCACCATGAAACGGTAGGTGCATATCCATGATTTTCTTCAGTTCTGAGAGTTTCATCATTCTACCTTGATAAGTACGGAAGTTACTGGGGTGCTTCCATGAAATGATGTTCATAAGAATACTACAAAACTTTATGAATTATTTGTATTATTTGATAATGTATTAGAATTAGAATACTTTATTTTATCATTGATGTACATTCAACCTTCCTTATACCAGAACTTGTTCTGACTGGAAGTTATTTATACAATAAATTAAAAAAAAAGTGAGACAAATTCGGATTTTTCAGGACTGAATTTTTTTCAGGCAAAAAGGTTATCTATAATGAGTTGGGGATCCTGATTACGAATCTGATAGAATTTCGCTTCTATTTTGTCCCCTAATATGATTTACCGTAAAAATGGGTTGTTCCATCGTGACTGGCGGACAGTTTATACCACTAAGGCCATCACCATTGAACTGGTTCGTGCATTTCCATAATTTTCTTCAGTCCTGGGAGTTTCAGCATTCTACCTTGATAATTACGGAAGTTACAGGGATGCTTCCGTGAAATGTGAGAGACACTGTATAACACACATATTATCTGTCGAATCAGATATATGAACACGGTGTAGTCATCATGCAGTCAAAAACAAAAATAAATCATTTATAGATTGATGAATAACGCAATAAAACTAATATTTGACAAACCTTGTACTACAGCTTCTTCAGATATGTTCAAAATCAACATTGATATGGCATTGAACCAACTTATTGAATTTGAATAAGCTAATATTCAAAAGAGTAATATACCAATTCAGAAAATTTTTAAATTTTGTAGTCATAATACTCGGACTTTGAACCACTTTCACTTGGACAATATTATTTCCAACAAAAGAAAAGCAAATCCAATTTTAAGGATCTCGCTTCTAAAGTATTGATAATAATCTTCATTGACCCCAAGAATCTTAAATCTTTATGATAGGGACCTAAATCTATAACTAATACAATAAACAACAAAATGTTTGCAACAGTTTTTTTTAAGTATCATTGTAATAAGTACTTCTTTAAATGGAATCTGAAACGTTTTTTTTTGTATGATATTTCTTGAATCTTTCGGTATATTATTGAATATCAAAATTCCATTATATAAAATTGATTTTTTCCCGATGTTTGTCTTTATTCTATGCGTGATGAGACTATTTGATTGACTAGTTTGGTGATTGTGTATGGTATCGGTTGAATTGAATTCCAGAGATAAATGTTTCTTATTATTGGTGACAGAATTTATGAATATACATATTTTCAATTTGTACAAAGGATTGATATTCAAAATATTGTTTGGAGCATATAAATGTGATAGAGATTCAAAGAATGGTAATCTAAATATACACTTAATACTTTTGTTTTGCAAAAATTGGAGTGGACGCAAGATAGTACAATTGGCAGTTCCCCATACTGATATTAAATACTGTAATTTTGAATAAATCAAACTGAAATATATAATTTTTAGATATTTCAAAGGAATGTAATATCGAATTTTGAACAAAATTCCAATTATAGGAGATATTTTTTTTCTAAGATTTTCAATATGGTTTTTCCAAGAAAGGTTTTCATCAATGTATAATCCCAAAGATGTTGTTGTTTCTGAATATGTTATATTTTTCCCGTTGAAAACTAATTAATTTGCATATGTCTGGATTTTCTTTTTGACAAAAACATGAAGGGAGATTAACCAAAGCGAAATTATTTTCAAATCCGATTGAATATTTTCGATAATTTCATTTTCATTTTTCCCAAAATAAATTAATGATATGTCATCCGCAAATAATTCGAGCTCACCCTGCAAACTATCTGTGCTAGCTATTCATGTAGGAAAGAAAGAACTCTAATGAATAAAAATCAATTATTTAGGGTAATCAAACATTCTCCCAATTCCAAAATTTAAAATTCGAATCTAGAAATGATGCGATGCCATTCTTACCTCAAACAAACAAAAATATAAAAATAAATACCTTGTCCCCAACTAATGCTGTTACTGACCATATTCATGGTTTCTCGATTCTCTAACCCCATCCTAGCCAGATGCTCTTCCATCTCATTACACCTCTCTGTCGCTTCGTTTCTTTCGGTCGTCACCTTGCTCAGAGCCGTCTTGGTTTCCTCCAGCTCTCTCTGCACCTCGTCCAGATTCGTCTGCAGCGTTTCTTCGACGGAGAACCTCTGCCCTTCGACCTCCTCCAGCCTAAAAGAAAAAAATATATCATATCAGTTCTGCGTCCAAACATCAATGACTGCGGACTGATCTCACCTGCGCAGTCAGTCTTCCAACAGATGTTTGGATCGTTTGATTGGTTTTGCCTTGTGTTTGGTTGGTCGGAAGGTTCTTCCATTTGGATGAACCAGTGCGTGGCTCGTTACTCGTGCAGGTAAATATTGCGGAGGATAAAGGAAGCTTGGTAAAAGTTGATTCGGAAATAATTCACTCGCTCTCTGTGTTTTATAATTCGAATAAAGATTTTTTGGAATTTACTCAAACTTTCAATTATCCAATCGTCATCTAATCATCATCCAATCACCACCAATTATCATCCAATGACCATCCAATCATCCAATCAAATTTTTGGAGCAAACAAAAATAATATTGTATAAACACATTAGAGGGATGAATAATCACTTTCAACTGTTGGTGAAAATATAAAAAAAAGAAATAGTTCCATACCTACTTTCACTTTATTTTTGTTAAGATTTTATTGTCGAACGAAGAAAATGACTTGCAGCTGCAGCAAAAAACGAGCTTGAACAAACTAGCAGTATTTATTGAACGAACAAAATATTTTACTCAAATATGCTTGAACTGCAATGTTTCTAAAAACTGTCGAAATTCTTTATCATGTTCTATTTGCGCAGGAAATCATCCCAGTGATAAATGCAATAATCGAGAGAATGTATGCTGTATAAATTGCAAAGTAGTCTTGATCATGATTCAAAAGGAAAATTACTTTGGTTATAATTAGAACAAATAATGAATAATACAAATTCGTACCCATTACCGAGAAGATAGACAAGGAGGAGGCGTAGCAGTTTAATTATGAAATGGATGAAAATTACAGAAAATTTATAAAAATCTGAATGTTGACTATAATACGATAGAAATTTCTCAATTTCGATCTAAATTTAAAAATTTTAGACCTCCTTATTCAAATTTAGAAGAATTTTTACGATACATTGAAAAAATCATGGAAATAAATAATAATGTAATAGGAGAGGTCAATATAAATTTACTTTCAGACAAGAATGATATCTTGAATTACGTGAGTTTAATTGAGTGTGGTGCCATCAATTTAATTTTTATCTCACGGTAGATTTCAGGATGGTTGTTAGATTTTGACATTTTAGATTTGAAGGATAGTTTTATCTTGATGTTTTTCAGTAACAGTTTTCACTTCAATTTTCAGAATATTTATTGTTGAAAAGTTAATAAAACATTTCATTCAATATATTTGATTGAATCATATAAACCTATAAACCAAAACCCATAATTGGTGGTGCCATCAATTTAATTTTTATCTCTCGGTAGATTTTAGGATGGTTGTTAGATTTTGACATTTTAGATTTGAAGGATAGTTTTTATCTTGATGTTTTTCGGTAACAGTTTTCACTTCAATTTTTAGAATATTAATTGTTGAAAAGTTGATAAAATATTTCATTCAATATATTTGATTGAATCATATACAGGGTGGGTCACGGTCGATGGTACCTTAGACGTTTACGAAAAACGGGACATAGGATCATTCTGAAAATTTGGTTTCTCAAGTAGTTGCTCTTGATTTATCGATCTAAAATATTTTCAGCAATGCAGCGTTGCCGCTTATACCAGAAAGTAGCAGCATCTTTGTTATTTCAAATGGGTCACCCTGTATATTACCGCATTTTTGAACTTATCATTCTTTTCTGATTATTTCTGCCTCATACTCTCCTATACCTATCTCTAACGGTTTTTGAGATATTAGTTATTTTCCATATTTTTTATCCAAAACATAGCTCGAATTGAATGTTTATTTAAAATCATGTACATTGATTCAGTATAGAGAAGTTTGTTCTGCGTTATACAGGGTCGTTCAAAATTCATGATCTTACTGCTAGATACAAAAAGGGTTGAAAATGCGTTTTTTTATATGGAACATCCTGTATATTATGAAATATCCTGAAAGATGACTAAATTCCCTTCAAATTGATATATCATATTCCTATACCTAAATTGCCAGAATTCCGAGATAATAGCAATTTTCACTTGTAATCTCCCAAGTGCTTGAATTATTGCCGGAAATTTTTCGAGTACATGAATTTTCAAATGAAAATTCATGTACGAGATAAATTTACGGCAAATAATTCAAGCACGAGGGGGATTCGGTAAGAAAATTTCACACCGAGAAATGAAAATCATCCAACAATTCATAAAAAATAACTAACGATGGTTTCACCTGAACTATTTATAACCACTGAAATATGGATATGTAAAATACTTAACAACATTTTCATCAAAAAATGTGTTTAAATTTGGAACAAAAAAAATAAAAAACTTATGTTCCTATCGTGGATTGAACCATCGACCTAGCGACTCATAGGCCGCATTAATCGTGGAGAAAATATTTTCAGACACATTCCAAATATCTAGTAAATGCATAATTATCTTCTTTCATATGAAAACTAGACCTCCATTTGTACATTAAAGCAAAATATCAACTTGTCATATGTCAAATGTCACATGTCACATGTCACATGTCAAACATTTATTGATGAAAATATTGTCAAGTATTTTACATATCAATATTTCAGTGGTTATAAATAGTTCAGGTGAAACCATCGTTAGTTATTTCTTATGAATTGTTGGATGATTTTCATTTCTCGGTGTGAAATTTTCTTACCGAATCCCCCTCGTGCTTGAATTAATTGCCGTAAATTTATCTCGTACATGAATTTTCTTTGAAAATTCATGTACTCGAAAAATTTCCGGCAATAATTCAAGCACTTGGGAGATTACAAGTGAAAATTGCTATTATCTCGGAATTCTGGCTATTTAGGTATAGGAATATGATATATCAATTCGAAGGGAATTTAGTCATCTTTAAGGATTTTTCATAATATACGGGATGTTCCATTTGAAAAAACGCACTTTCAACCCTTTTCGTATCTAGCAGTAAGATTATGAATTTTGAACGACCCTGTATAACGCAGAACAAACTTCTCTATATATAATCAATGTACATGATCCTGATGAACTAATAACAAAGATGCTGCTACTTTCTGGTATAAGCGGCAACGCGGCATTGCTGAAAATATTTTAGATCGATAGACCAAGAGCAACTACTTGAGAAACCAAATTTTCAGAATGATCCTATGTCCCGTTCTCCGTAAACGACTAAGGTACCATCGACCGTGACCCACCCTGTATACCTATAAACCAAAACCCATAGAGAGTAATAGTTTCCAAATTGTAAACACAATAGATCCAAATTGTTATACGAGAAATCAATACAACTCTTTCAGGGCTAGTTTCACAGGTCCCAGTTAACTCAAATAACTGAGTGAAAGTTCAGATGGTGAATGACATTCTTTAAATGGCGTTTGAAGATTCACATTCTAACCATCAGTTAATTAATCTCGACTCTAACTGGAACCTGTGAAACTGGCCCTCAGTATTCTTGATCATATTTTAACTAATTGCCATCATTTGGATTTCAATAAACGTGAAATATTCAAAACTGATTACTGCAAATTCAAACAAATTATCTCCAATGAATCAATTCGAACCCAATGTGAACATTTTCAGGATTTGAAAGATATCGTTTTGAAATCGAAAAACCAGTCATCAATGAAAGTATATATGAGAACACGTGAAAACAACGACTGGATCATTGATAGTATTATTCGGGAAATGAGCATTCGAAACACAAAATTCAAAAGACATAAACAAAACATGGATGATCAAGAACCCTTTAATGGCTAGAAGATACAGAGAAATAAAGTTAACGCTATGATCAAAAGATCAAAAGCTCCATATGTTAGTAAGAAATTTGAAGCTTCTGCAGGCAACCAGAAGAAAATGTGGGATACTGTCAATTATTATCTCAGGGGTACATCAGAATTGAAAAATAAGAAAGAGATTGAATCAATAAAAATTAATTGAAACATTTTTACTGATGACCTGGAAATAGCCAATATTATGAACAATAATTTTTTGAGTACTGGCGAGAATATAGCAAATGAAATAAAATCTTATTACAATAACCTTCCATATTCGAATTTCTATCCAACATATAATGACTCCACAATGATTTTATTTCCAACTGATGGAAGTGAAATTATTGAAATAATCTACACCTTACAAAAAACATGTACTGATTCTGAAACCAAAAACTTATTCGAATAAAAAAATATTCTGGCTCAATCCTTAACAAAATTAATCAACAAATATTTTACCTTGGGTATTTTCCCTCTTGAATTGAAACATGCTTCACTAAAAGGTATATACAAAAGTGGAGCTGAAGATCCATCAAATTATAGACCAACCAAGAGCCTTATTGAGTATGTTTTCTAAAATTTTTGAAAACATTCTGAAATTCCTCCATGGGGTAAGGAGCATGAAATTACACTGGAAATTTTTTGACGTTTATTGTTAAAATTACATTTAAAGAGTGGGTTCGAATCCCACTGCTGAAACTTTTTATTTTTCCCCCAAGCATTCAGTTATTAATATATAATCGTTATTCTACCTCATGTTGCTTTTGAATTAACACACAAAGACGATTTAAATTTCAAAACCATCAAAAACACCCAATTATCCTAGTATTTTTTCAATAATATTTTGGTGTGAAATTTTCTTACCGAATACCACTCAAGCTTCAATTGAAAACAGAATTTTTTTTCTCGAACACGAATATTTTTTAGAAAATTCTCTTTTGTTTCGACTCTTCGACTCAGTGAGCGAAGTGTCTGCCAAATATTTCTAGGAAGTGATAATGAATCGAATGGGCGCATTGAGAACCGTGTGCAAATGACTTAATAGAGCTTTTTTACATTTTCACAACTCCGTCCCGTGATAATGCAGAGCCCTGAATGTCTGCCTCTTCGATTTTCGTCGTTTCCAGGATGATTGTGACCTTGATCCCCAGAGGCAGACATGTGTGAATGATTTAATACCCCCCCCCCCTTTTAAGCAACCTCAACCCGCTGTAATGCGGAAACGCAGCGACATAGGATCAATTTACCTCGATGGGAAACTTGTGCTAATCATATACCGAAATGCTAGCCACCTCCCTAACTACAGCACAGATGTCGCTCTCTAGACATGATGGTACTTTCGCTGATCGCGTAAAAACAGTACCAAGTTATGTCATATTCGGCGGCTCCTCAAGTCGAAATAAAATATAATTTCATTTTAAGCGAGGGTATATGCCAGGAGTGAGCTCCATTAGGCTCCGCCCCCTCGCTATTTTCTACGTTCTGGAGTGTGATTGGTTCGCACTTTCCGATAAATATAGGCCAGTTTCGTAGCAAAGGGAGCGATTGAGGCAGTTCGCCTCCGAGCCTTGGAGTGAGCAGACGTTAGCTGTCTGCTCCGGCTCATTGTATATAGTAGTTAGGTTAAATTGTAAATAGTAATTTTAAGTAGTAATTAGTAACGGTCTCCGCCGAATAAGTCTTTGTATCATAAATCTACAGCCTGGCTTTGTTTAATAAACAAATGGAACTTCGTTGGGTAACACCAACAAATATAAAAAAGAATTCGTAAATAACGCTTATTGCTGCCTACGCATCAGAACCAAGGGGTTCTAGAAGAAAGAAGAAATCCAAATGTTACTGGAAATATAAATTTTGCGTCTTTAGGAGCGTTTAGGACACACTCCGTTGAGCTAGCCGGATGTCGAATGAATTCCCACTTTCAATAAAGTCCAAGCGTTCCGAAGAGATGACATGGCGCCCGTAGTGGGGCCCAGCGAAGCTGTAGTTTCTAAGCTGCCTCACGGATGGAGGCAGGGGCCCACGCTACATTCCAGTAACACAGTTTTGGAGGGATGACTGGCTTATCGGACAGCTTTTCAGGATGCCTTTTCGGGGCAATCCCAATGCAAGTCATACCGGTCAGATCATCGAGGACACCTGCTATCTTTGTGGGTTCGAGTATTTCCACAGCCAGTCTGTTGGTCCTGAGCCGGATGGCTAGGGTAAAAGGACGGGAGCGAAACCCCTCATCCAACAGTGCCTGTTGCTTCTTGACCACTATTGGGCAAGAGCGGAGATACGCAAGGTGGTACCTCTTTGTGGAACCGGATGGCAAGCAGGGGGAATGTGTTTCGAGTGGGAGTCTCTTGGATTGCCTACGATAAGTCAGAAGTCCGAAATTGAAGATGCGCTGCAAGCTTTGGGCTATAAGAAGACGTGGCAGTAATAATGTTTTTTTTCTTTTTAGGTACATGTAAATAAAGGCATTGGCCCACGTAAAAGAAAAAAGATAAGGTCCTTTTAAGGACAATACCCAGCGACGTTCCATATTTCCAAAGCCAAGCGATTTCTTGGGGGGGCCGTGTCATATTCGGCGGCTCCTCAAGTCGAAATCCACCATGCACCCCCTAAGGTTGAGGCCCGGAAAGATGAACTCCCCAGCACTCGTACGTACTCGAAAGCTCACCCCCCCCTATCCACCACCCCCGCTCGTTAAAGCGGTTCCTCATCCTGATGACTGGCGATCAGCAGAATAAAATCTGACCGTTTGATATGGAGTGCCCAGCCAATTCTCGGCTTGAAGCTCCCTTTCAAGTCGAAATAAAATATAATTTCATTTTAAGCGAGGGTATATGCCAGGAGTGAGCTCCATTAGGCTCCGCCCCCTCGCTATTTTCTACGTTCTGGAGTGTGATTGGTTCGCACTTTCCGATAAATATAGGCCAGTTTCGTAGCAAAGGGAGCGATTGAGGCAGTTCGCCTCCGAGCCTTGGAGTGAGCAGACGTTAGCTGTCTGCTCCGGCTCATTGTATATAGTAGTTAGGTTAAATTGTAAATAGTAATTTTAAGTAGTAATTAGTAACGGTCTCCGCCGAATAAGTCTTTGTATCATAAATCTACAGCCTGGCTTTGTTTAATAAACAAATGGAACTTCGTTGGGTAACACCAACAAATATAAAAAAGAATTCGTAAATAACGCTTATTGCTGCCTACGCATCAGAACCAAGGGGTTCTAGAAGAAAGAAGAAATCCAAATGTTACTGGAAATATAAATTTTGCGTCTTTAGGAGCGTTTAGGACACACTCCGTTGAGCTAGCCGGATGTCGAATGAATTCCCACTTTCAATAAAGTCCAAGCGTTCCGAAGAGATGACATGGCGCCCGTAGTGGGGCCCAGCGAAGCTGTAGTTTCTAAGCTGCCTCACGGATGGAGGCAGGGGCCCACGCTACATTCCAGTAACACAGTTTTGGAGGGATGACTGGCTTATCGGACAGCTTTTCAGGATGCCTTTTCGGGGCAATCCCAATGCAAGTCATACCGGTCAGATCATCGAGGACACCTGCTATCTTTGTGGGTTCGAGTATTTCCACAGCCAGCCTGTTGGTCCTGAGCCGGATGGCCAGGGTAAAAGGACGGGAGCGAAACCCCTCATCCAACAGTGCCTGTTGCTTCTTGACCACTATTGGGCAAGAGCGGAGATACGCAAGGTGGTACCTCTTTGTGGAACCGGATGGCAAGCAGGGGGAATGTGTTTCGAGTGGGAGTCTCTTGGATTGCCTACGATAAGTCAGAAGTCCGAAATTGAAGATGCGCTGCAAGCTTTGGGCTATAAGAAGACGTGGCAGTAATAATGTTTTTTTTTCTTTTTAGGTACATGTAAATAAAGGCATTGGCCCACGTAAAAGAAAAAAGATAAGGTCCTTTTAAGGACAATACCCAGCGACGTTCCATATTTCCAAAGCCAAGCGATTTCTTGGGGGGGCCGTGTCATATTCGGCGGCTCCTCAAGTCGAAATCCACCATGCACCCCCTAAGGTTGAGGCCCGGAAAGATGAACTCCCCAGCACTCGTACGTACTCGAAAGCTCACCCCCCCCTATCCACCACCCCCGCTCGTTAAAGCGGTTCCTCATCCTGATGACTGGCGATCAGCAGAATAAAATCTGACCGTTTGATATGGAGTGCCCAGCCAATTCTCGGCTTGAAGCTCCCTTTCAAGTCGAAATAAAATATAATTTCATTTTAAGCGAGGGTATATGCCAGGAGTGAGCTCCATTAGGCTCCGCCCCCTCGCTATTTTCTACGTTCTGGAGTGTGATTGGTTCGCACTTTCCGATAAATATAGGCCAGTTTCGTAGCAAAGGGAGCATGCAACGGCCATACCACGTTGAAAAAAAAAATGCCAGCAAAGGGAGCGATTGAGGCAATTCGCCTCCGAGCCTTGGAGTGAGCAGACGTTAGTTGTCTGCTCCGGCTCATTGTATATAGTAGTTAGGTTAAATTGTAAATAGTAATTTTAAGTAGTAATTAGAAGTTTTAGTAACGGTCTCCGCCGAATAAGTCTTTGTATCATAAATCTACAGCCTGGCTTTGTTTAATAAACAAATGGAACTTCGTTGGGTAACACCAACAAATATAAAAAAGAATTCGGAAATAACGCTTATTGCTGCCTACGCATCAGAACCAAGGGGTTCTAGAAGAAAGAAGAAATCCAAATGTTACTGGAAATATAAATTTTGCGTCTTTAGGAGCGTTTAGGACACACTCCGTTGAGCTAGCCGGATGTCGAATGAATTCCCACTTTCAATAAAGTCCAAGCGTTCCGAAGAGATGACAGTTAGTCCGAAAGTGTTTCCCGATAATGTGAAAAAGTGTAAAAATCGTGTCTTACGAAACGTTATTATGACCAGAATTAGTGAGTTATAATTTCCGTTAAGAAATCGTTACTATATACAGAAATAATTTACCATATGAATTTTACTATTCATAGTCAGTGTTATCAACAAATTGAAATTACAAGCAAAGTTGAAATTTTTTTTCGATTCTCAATTGAATCCCGAAAGATCCCCAATACAACTGTTAGCAAGCTTCCTTTTCCCACAAGTGACAAAGAAGAAAAACTGTGTCAATTCTAGACGGCGGATTGAATCATAAATCAGATTGCGATCACTAAGAGCTACATTTATATCTCTCTACACATATTATTACTTCACAAAGTTATATAATCGAGTACGGGATCAAAAGTTCGGAAAAAGCTCTCAGAGTAATTTGTATCAGGCACCTTGTTTCGAATGTGTTTTTATCGGCTGTCAATTTCTGCAGCATGTTCTCTTGATGTTTCAAGTTTTTGGACAGTTCTTCTCTTTCTTTGTTCCATTGTGCTTCCTTGTGCTTCGCTTGGTCTTGCAACAGTCTGGAATTGAAAGAAAAACGGTCATATATCTGAAAAGAGTCAATAAAAAACAAAATGTCGTAGATATTAATATTGTAATGAGTCTGGAGCCAGTCCTGTTACCGCCGCATTCCAATGCACCGAGGGTTTTGAATGGTTCGAAATTGCTCCATCTAGACGAGAATGCGGAACAATAAACCAAAAATCGCTAAACAATGAGAACAGTTTACTGTGGATATAAATAGAGAGCCCAGTTAGAGTTTAACACATACAGTCAAGTAGACAATTCATCCGTTGGCTTGGATGTAATGAGAGTTGCATAGTAGTGTGAATTGAATTATTTGGTTCGTTTTCTTCATGTAGTTACCAGCAATGTCGAAAAAATGTTCCAAGAGCTTCAATAGCTCGTGATGATCGATCAGAATCTGGATTTTTTCATTGATTAAAAAAAAAAATCGACATTGTCAATCGTACAATTCTATTAGACATCTTAAGTAATCTGGGTATGAGGGGAAATGCATTGAATATATTTCAAAATCATTCAATTCTGCCAATGTTTTAGAATATCATTGAGAAGATAATTGATGGAAGGTTAAGAAAATATCTAAAACAATCCAAATTTTTGTGAGCAGAATAATATAGATTTCAGAAATCTAGCGATGCTGAGTCTTTGGCAGTAGACATGATATCCAGAATAAAACTGGAATTAAATTCGACAAAAAAATGCGCGTTATTATCACTGGATTTGCGGAAACACTTTGATATGTTTAACAACAACATTATTTTAAGAAAATTGTATGATATTGGGATAATGGGAAAAATTTACGTTTGGTTCAAAAATTATTTGAGAGAACGAAAACAACTGGTCCAATTAGAAGTATAAAATGTGGGGTGAAAAAGGATATATATTTTTTTTATTGTATAAATAACTTCCAGTCAGAACAAGTTCTGGTATAAGGAACTTTGAATGTACATCAATGATAAAATAAAGTAATCTAATTCTAATACATTATCAAATATTACAAATAGTTCATAAAGTTTTGTAGTATTCTTATGAACATCATTTCAATAGTAACATTTCTTTCAAATTTTTGGAAAATTAAATTATCGTTTTTGAATTTTTTATTTGTTCTGGTAATTTATTAAATGTTTCTATATAGCTGAAAATTGGATTTGCTTTCCATTTATTGGAATGGATATTGTCCAATTGAAAGTGGTTCAAAATCCGAGTATTATGACTATGTAATTTGGAATTTTTCTGAATTGTATTACTCTTTTGGATATTTTTGGTTAATTTGAATGCAAATTTAGCTTTTTCAAATTTAATAAGATGGTTCAATGTCATATTATTGGTGTTTTTGTACAAATCTGAAAATGGTGTATCCCAAGGTTTACCAAATATTACTTTTATTGCTTTATTCATCAGTCTATAAATAATTTCTTTTTGTTTTTGACTGCATGATGACCACACTGTATTCATATATCTGATTCGAGAGATATGTGCGTTATATATTAACAATTGAATATTTTTTCTTAGAAATTGTATTCTTCTGATAGATCCTATCAGAGGAATAATAGAATATTTTATTTTCTCTAAATGACTCTAAAAATTAAAATTTTTGTCAATAATCAGACCCAAATACTTGTGTTTCTCAACTTCAGCAATAGTTCTGTTTTTAATTATAATGTTTAATTTGATGTTTTTCATATTCTTTTGTTTAAATATCATACAGACAGTTTTTTCTGAATTAATAGCTAAATTAAGTTCATTCAACCTTATTTTAATTGTTTTAATATCTTTTTCCAAATTTGTTTTTAAGGTTTGAACATTTTTAGATTTGTGAAAGAGTACAGTATCATCAGCAAAAGAAAAATGTGTACCAATTAGGTTGATATTCATAATGCTATTAACATAAATCAAATAAAGAATTGGTGCCAAAACAGAATCCTGCGGAACTCCAAATGTTGATACTTTTTTAATTGCTCCTATCCTTTTTCAATATATAGAAACTCGATATCAGAACTTAAATTGAAAGGTCAAATTAAACTTTTTGATGAAGGTACAACAATTGTATATATTTTAAAGAGAAACATTCTCAATTGAAAATTGAATCATTAATCAATTGAGAATGTTTCTCTTTAAAACATGAATCCCTTCCTAGAGAGGTTATCTTGTACCATTGCTTATAAACAATGCTTGTACGATGGAAAATAGCGATTAAATTCGAACTTTCAGTCGCAGATGATTCCACAACTGACTTTATGAACATCCTGTACATATTTTCAATAAAATCAACAATTGTATATATATATATATATATATATATATTATGTGGAAAATGAATTCGAAATTCTATCCAATATTGAACAGGATCTTCAAATCTTATCTTATTGGCTACTCATTCATAAACGAAGTATTGCAACTGATTTTCTGAAACCAATAAAATTCAAAACTACACCAATTCAGTGAACCAACAATACAAAATTTTTGGGTTCACATATCGACATAACACTCCCTTGGTTAAACAAATAACTCTTACCTTTGATTGGAATAGTATTACTATAGAATAAGACAATATGACCCAATAAAATATTTGAAAATCATATATTTCAGTTTGATTTATACAAAATCTCTATTTTGAAACCAGTACTAATCTTTCAAAACGAAGCTATAAAATGCATATACAAATTGCCCTTTTTAGAACCCCTTAAAAAAATTATATAAACCTAATAACTCACTAAATCTTCGTTCATTACATGAATTGAAAATTTCAATTTTGATCTACTATGTTGATACAGGAAAAAACATCCAGGTGTTATTTTGGATCATATTTCGAATATCCATCACCATAAAACAAAAAATTTAAATAAAATAAACGCATTACATTTCAAGACAAACTTTGGAATCTCTTCTATTTTTTACGATGGAATTGAGATACATAATAAAATACCACAGCCACTAAAAGAAATTAGGACTAAAACTAAATAATTCAAAAATCATTTTAAGAAATTAATACAGCTAACTTTTAAATTCCAATAATATCAAAATATTCAACCTCTCACTGTTTTTTATTTAAATTTGATATGACTTATTTACTCATAATTCACATATTATTCTTATCATACCTTTTCTATCAATTGTTTGATTTCTTCATTAATTTGTATGTCATGTGTATTCATGTTATTCAATTTATGTAAACAAATGCAATCTCTCTATAAACAGAAATGTTTCTTGGGATCAATAAATGAATAAAGAATTTGTTGTCAATCCTCCTACTTGATAATCATGAATTAAAACAAATGAGTAATATCAGTTTATAATTCACCCCATATAACGAGACAAACAGAAGGTGGTAGTTATACCAAATTCGAATATCCTCACTTACCTGAGTTTTCTACTTAGTTCAGTATTGAGAGTATCCGCTGATTTTTTTTCATTCTCCAACTCAGCTATTTTACTCCTCAGCAATTTTGAATTTTGTGCATTTGTATTGTTCCTATTTTTAAAATCGGATGCGGCTTTCTTTTCGTTTTCCAGTTCCTGTTCTAGTTTCTAAAAAAGGATATTCGAAAGAAAAGAAATACGACGAATATTCATCTCCATATGGAAGAAACTCTTGTTAGATGGATATTGACAGACTTTCATGTAAATGATTTTCAGTTTATAGCAGAGCAGAGCAGTGTGATTCAACATGAAGACTGTAAAGGCCAGGAAATCGCCAGAAATTACCTCAAATATAAGCCAACAAAAAATTTACTCGAATTATAAATAAACACCGCACTTTTTGATAATGTGGAAAGATTCGTAGGGGAATATTTTCACATCGCCTGATTTGTCGAAAGTCGCCATTTTTATAGGTGTCAACAATAAACTTATTCTGTGATGGAGGAATTCTAGTTTATGACTACCATAAGGTCATATCGAACCGTAAATCAGGACGGAATGGTCACTGTAAAATGAAATAATTTTTTCAACAATCGAAACGATACGGGAAAGTACTTTGCCGGCCTAGGCCGTCAAAATCGGTCTTTGGTTTATAGTTGTCACTTGACGTTTCTGGAAAGCACGTAATTTCGAATCCTCAATTTATGATAATGCTGATTGCGATTTCAGAAAAAATAGTATGTGTATTTCGTAGTAAAAGCACATTCCCGGACTTCAATGCTTGTCGTCCGGGAATGTATTGCTTTTACTACTAGATACACAATATACTATTAAGTATCATCAAATTAGAGGTTGCAATAACTCTGTATTGATTCATTATGCAGAATGAATATTTGCACGTTTATTCAACTAACAAAAATAAGAAAAAACATTCCAACGTCTCCTATGTTGTTACTTCTGATAGTCATAGCATCTAATCAGGCAAATTGTGCAAATGAACTCAATTTGGAAAAAAATTCCTTTTATATTATTATCGCTGTATTTTAACTTATAATAGCATTCCGAAACGAAGGTCTATTAATTACCTCACAAAATTCTCATTTCTACTGGAGCTGAAGTAACATAACGTCCCTGACCACTATCATCTGCTCAATACTGATTTAACTATTATGTTTATATTTAATTGTTACCTGTCAGCTATACCTAATATTGTTTATTATTTTTTGATAAGTGCATTTTTATTGATAAATGAAAATAAAAATTTGATTCATACGATATCAAAGGAAATGTATCTTACGTAAATCAAGCAATCATCACTCTTACCTGCATCTGATCTTTGAGCCCATGGATAACATTGTTGAGCTCCGCGACATACCTATCGTGTCCACTCCTCTTATCGTCCAACTTCTTCTGAAGCTCCTGGATCAGTTGATTCGATTCTTCGGTCAACTTCTCCTGCAGCTTCAGCTTCTCCTCCAAATCCCCGATCTTCGAGGTGGTGTTCAGATTCTTCTTATCGTTGATCAAAGACTGCCAGTTCCGCACCACCTCCTTGATTTTGCCATGGTGCTCGTTTATGACAACCTCCAGGTTGCTCTGCAGCTGAGCTCCCTCTATCTTCAACGTCTCTATCTGCTCCGACAAATCGTTAACGTTCACTTCCGACTTGATGATGCTCTCCAGCAAATCCACTATCACGTTCCTTCGTCCCAGTAGGTTCTTGCAGATCTCCATCAGGGTTCTCGGGATCTCCTCGATAGACGTCTGCATCCCCAGGATGATTTCGGGGGAGATGCTTTCCCCCGCTCCGTCTCTGAGCTCCGAATTCGGACGTTGCTCTGCGTAGGGCAACAACTTCACCTCTTCCAAGTAGACGACTTTCCCTAGCTCCTCCAGCCTCTTCTTGATCTGCATTAGGTTCTGGTAGAGGTCCAGCACGGGTTTCTGCTTCTCGGCCAGATCCTTCTGGAGGAGGGCCAGACGCTTCTTCTTGTTCAGGAACTGTATTTCGAGGGTGTGCTTGTTCGTGATTTGATTTCCGCCCAATAGGGATGAGCTCGGTCTGGCCAGTTTGCTGCTGAACATTCGCGGTAGGGTGTGACCGATGGCTTTCGAGGAGGGTGAGGATTTTGGCCCCTTCACTGGTAGGGGAATGCTTGAAGAGGGTTTGTAGATGGGGGCGCGTGTTACCGATGATTTCGCCGAGCCTTCCCTTTTGATGGGAGGCGTCCTTTTGCCGTGGAAGTTGATGACGTCGCTGGTCCCTTCGTTTTCTCTTGGGGATCCATGACTCATGGTACCAGACGACTGAAATTGGTGAAACAAATAGATTATTATCGGAGGAATTCGAACTCAGTCCTAACCTCAGTCATTTTTCCAAATTTGTTTGTATTTTTCAGTGTTTTCCTAATTTGTTTGAAAACTTTCATTATTTTCTCAATTGTTTTGTTTCAAATTGTGTGAACAATTTTTTAATTCTTTTTCAATTTATGGTTTTTTAATTCCAAGTTTTCATTCCTTTTTTCCAAGTTGGGTCAACACAAATTTTGTTTTTCAAAAAAAATTCAGCTGTATTCCAAATAAAGAGAATACTTTTTAATTTTTTTCAATCTTTTATTTAACTTCCTCTGTTTGTGTTTGTTAGATGGGTACAAATTTTGCAAGCTGAATCAGAACCACTTTCTCTTATCCTATAGAATTGAACTTTTCACATGTCAGTTCCGATGACAATACATTGATGTCGAAGAAATTGCCCCCCCCCCCTGCCCCCCGAAAGCTAGATAGAAGTTTTTTTAACGGATTTGGAAGTCAAAAATTACAGCGAAAAAAAAGTAGGTTGGGGGCTCACCCACCCCCCTTTTCTATAAAAAATCTGGAAAACTCGCGAAATTATAATTGGATAGATCCGTAAAATTTGTGAAAAATATCTGATCGTCGAATATTTCGGTTAAAAAAAATCGATCTGGGGGCTCATCCCCCTTTCCTGCCACGAAAAAAATTAGGAAAACGCGAAATAGAAATCGAAAAACTCTGTAAGAGATAAACTGAAAAAAAAACTTTTTAGAGAAAAATGCACTAACAAGAAGAAATTGTATTTTAAAGTGAATTAAACCCATAATTTTGTTACATTGTAAAATTTTGAAAGATATAAAAGCTTGTCACGAGAATAAGTCTTTAATTTAAAATGAGAAATACATAGGTACTTCTCGCGACAAGCTTTTATATCATTTAAAATTTTATAATGTAACAAAATGATTGGTTCAATTCACTTAAGATTTTTTTTTCTTTTTAGTGTATTTAAATGAAAGCTTTTCTCAAAAAAAGTTGTTTTTAATTTTATTGGTTCAATTCAAAATTATCACCGAATTTTGTTTCAGAACCCACCAGATCTCTATGCTTGAATCATTAAAATATACATGGTATCTTCTGTAGCCTGGCAACACACTTAAATGATTATAGAGTAAGACGTATTACCATTTCCAGATTATATAATTTCATCATTCAAGCAATGAGATCTGGAGGGTCAACAGAGTTTTGAACCAGAATCTGCTGTTGTCATGAAAATATAATACTTGATTTTTTTCCTTGGTATTTTGGCATCGACTGCTATGGTCATTAGCCATACTACTTGGCTATTATCTACAGAATTAGTCAAATTTTACTTGGTACATTGCGACTATAGAAAAAAAATTCAAAATCAACCAAACCTTGTAAAATTCAATAATGTTGGTAGTTACAGATGACACCCTGTATATTTCAATGAGTCTAGCACTGAGATCTGGGGATTTAAGGGTGATCTGTACCAGAATTTGGTGTTAGTTTTGAAATATGGAAATCTCTATGTTTTTCCAAATTTTTCACTTTTCAATTGGTCGTAGGTAGCAGTGGAAAATGGTTACACAAAAATTTCATCGTCCTGTAGGTAGATGTTTCTGATAACAGTATGAAGTGAAAACTTAAAAAAAAAATCATATTATCCTAAATCACACTGTACGTATTGCTAATAGCGGGTATATACTTTGTTCCTTTCATAATCTCAACCAATCCTTCATTTGCTATTCTCATAGTCATCTCCTCGCTTGTATTTGTTCACCAATGACCAATGAACATATTTTTCATCAACAAATTTCTATAATGTATCATTATGTTGAAACTAATTTAATACTTGCCATTTCTAAATGAGGAAGGCTTGATGAAAGTATATCTCCATCCAGAAGTATTTTTTCTATCTTGATTCCTGAAACAAATTGAAACAATTAAAATAACAGAAATGTCTCTATAGATAGCCTGCAGGCACTTTTACTAACTTCCGAGATACAAGGATGAAACTGTGTGTATTTTTTTTCGGGTTTCGACTTCTATGGTCATTAGCCCTTCTACTCTAACATAAAAATCGGTATCTATTGAAATTAAAACTTATCTGCCCTTATCAGCCCAGTAAAATTCATGAAACGTGTCAATTTCTCTATATTCTCACTCTCATTATTGAGAGCTTGTTTTATATTTTTTGGGATCTTGAGATCCCGAATGCAGTCCTCATATAGTTCGAAAATATGCTGCACAGAGAGTTGTTTTCCACATACAGCACATTTTGGTAGTCCCCCTCAGGAGTGATGCCTCCTTTTCTCTCCTTTTCAAATTTGATGGAAATTTCCAAGTCCCAATTTCGGGTATAATCGACCTGTTTTGCTTCTGTATTATCCCAAACTTCCTGCCATTTCGAATTTGTTTTCTGTTCATGTTTCATGTCTTCTGGGCGGATCGGGAGTCCACCCATGTTCTCAGGGTTCTCTGTTCTGTGTGTATTTAATTGGAAATCAGTTAGGTAAGAAAACGACAGTCGTCAGGATTTGCGAGGGTGCAACATAACCTCACAAATGTTTGTGTGGAAAGAATATTTTCATTATACCTATCTGAAAACACTATATTTACATTCTTATATAGCATACTGAAAAAGGGTTTATTGCGTGCTGCCTATTTACATTTACAAGTTGTTGACAGTTCTCTAGAAATCGCAAATTGTTGGAATATTTTCTTACCAACAGGGTAAATAACGCTTGTTTTGTCGCAATTTCTGGATATTTTTGTACCATAAATATTTCAATTAATATTACATGTTTTTGTTCCTTCATCACTGAAAATAAATGTTTCTCAACAATCTGTGGTTTTCAGGTAGATATAATGAAAAATATCGTTCATTACTCGTCCATGAATGCTGTTTCCGTGCTTGCACGACTTCCCGTGTTCGGCTTCGGCTCCCATGGGAACATGTCGCGCACGCACGGAAAAAGCCTATTTTCTGAACTCATAATAAAATATACTATTACTTCCACAAAGCTGGCATTTGAATATGTTTCAATTCAATAATTTTCACGTATAACAAAAAATTTCCAGACTGGTCTAAAGGTGTTAAAAGGGTAGTATTCCATAACATTATTTTACAAGTCTGAATTCTTGAGGAAACATTCTCTAAAATGCACGTAGAAGATACAGTGACAGACAGACGATTTATACGGTTCGAATACGCCTCTGATCAGTATACAGGGTGGGGCATCCCCATATGACACGGTTTTTTTCGGAAATCTGTCCGCGTCAATATATGTAGGTATATCGAATAGAGCTTCAAAAAAATTGTTTAAGATTATACCGTCTAAAATTAGTGACATCATAGTTGTTTTTTTAATGGATCACCGTGAATTTTGTTGTAAAAAATAGTATCTCTAATGAAATCAGAGGTAATGAATCTAAATCGATACAAATCATTTCTTCGTAATTTGACAAACTATTTGAAATAATTTGGAACTGTCATAATATTTTCCTATTGACCAAAACCGTCATATCAGTTTCACATTTTCGAATAATTGTGGATGACGTTCAAAAAACCAATCTGAAGACATAATCTAACCTTAAATTGTTGAATTTTTGATGGCGACTGCAGGTTTTCCCCTGGCAAAGTTTTGGTGAATTAAATAGTGGGCTCTTGAAGGGTGAGAAATTAAACGTCAATATGAATGGAAAGAGCGTTTTCGGTGATTATTTCATCCATGAAATAATCTTAACAAATACAATTCGTTTTATCAAAAATTCCTTCTTTTTGTCGATAACAGTATTTTCTTATCTTTTTGTTCTAAAGGAATTCAAATAGAAGCATTCGTATTTTTTTTATGCCAATCTTGAGGTAGGTAAGTTCAGCAGACTTATATTAGAAAAAAATGTGTTGATCCTTACGTTCTTTTACCTGCTAAATACAAATCCGAAGAAAATTCGAATTATAAAAATTGATTATTTTCAAACACAAATTTTTCTTTCAAAAATCGTGCAAAATGCGATGGAACTTTTGTAGAGATTTATGAACATTTTTATACTCGAGTTTCAATGTAAACGAATTCAATGTTGTATCTCTTTCTGACGCGCGGTGTTTGTATCGCTCTATGTTACTTCAAACGTTTGAAAATGATTTCGCATGAACTCGAGAATAGACCCCCGGATCGGTGCATTTTCCACTGAGAAAACCCGGGAAAACCTCGAAAAAGAGACTATTTTTTTTTAAATTTTTGTTTATTTTTATAAATCTGAAGCTGGACAAACAATATTGCGGAAACTGATAGATAATAATAATATGTGGTTCAACTGTACGCAAGATATTTTCTGTCCGATGTTTTTGCACAATCGCGTTATAGACAATTTAAGGGCACATCTTGCAAGGGAAATCGGTAAACGGCATCTGGAAGTAGAGATCAATATCTACAATTTGTATATTTGGATTTTCACCCGAGTGGTGGGAAATGTGTTGAAAATGTCACTGACAGTTGATCAAAACGCTTCAATATGCGTCCGAAGTCATCCGAAGTCACCCGAAGTCGAACTGAAGTTAATACGAACGGCTTCGGGTGCCTTTGAAGCAATTAGAGTAACTTCCAGTGACATTTTCAACACGTTTCCCACCTCTCAGGTAAAAATCCAAAATAAACAAATTGTAGATGCTTACTTATGCCGTATGATACTTCCATACCCAATAAACATTTTCATTTATACAGTGCGGCTTTTAATAGTCTCCCCCCAGTTAACTTTTGAACGGTTCGACGTAGAAACATGAATAAAAAACTGTTTGGAGGGTTTCACCGATACTACTTTTTGAAATAAAAAAAATTGTGATTGCACCATAGGGGGCGCAGGGGGGCCCATCAACTCAAAATTTTTAAATGGCATGTGGGGTCAAGTGTCACATCGTGGATCTTTACAACCATCTAAATATTTTTGAATTTCGGTAATATTTCTTTGTAATTCAAAATCGAAATATCAAATATAAATGCGGATCTGAATACTACTCATACCTCGATGTGGATGTGGAACAATGAAACCAAATTTTTTTTGAAGGGTATTACCGATACTACTTTTTGAGAGAAGAAACATTGCAATTACTCGACAGATGGTGCTGGGGGCACATTAATTTAAAAATCGAAATTGGGAAAAAAATCATTGAATTCTCTTTTCAACGATGTGACACTTGACCCCACATGCCATTCAAAAATTTTGACTTGGTTACTCTTATAAACTTTTCCGATAGAGTTGTTGGTAACCTTACCATTACTAAATTATTTCTCTGTCAAGCAGTCATCTGTCACATTTCCAATATGTTTTCTCTTTTTAGCATAAATTGGTTATTATATTTCTTTTTGTTAATTCCACAATTTTAAACATCAGACAGTATAGTAATTCATTTTTGTCTCCATGTTTATATATGGTATTAAGATGGATGATATTATGCGCACTTTAATACTTGTCACATCATGTCCACACATACGGTTAGACCAAAATGATATTGCCAATCATTTTTTACTGTAAATGCTAGCAAGGCACTTCTAAAAAATTCATTGGCCTTTCAAGTATGTATGATTAAGAAAATTATTATTGAATCTAAAAAATAATTATATTGATTTTTTAAAATTTGTTTATAAAACGGAATCAATCACATGTTCTTATAATATAGTGTAAAATAAGAGTCCAATATGAAGTCAGTTTTCCAAAATTATGTTGAATATTTAATTTTTTATTCCTGATTATATCTGCGTTTTAGGAAATTATCATGGCGGATAGAACAAACACCCTTATAAAAATTAGTTACCACAAAATTACTGTCGGTAACACTATAAAACTTAAAGTTACACTATATATCCAGAAGTGGTGATTCTATAAAACTTTATAACTACTATAAATCCTAGTTGAGTGTCACTTGTTACTAAAAGTTTCATTTCGTATTTATAAAAGAACTTTAGTATCTGAAGTTTTAAAAAGGCAAACAACGATGCTATTATAAAACTCAGAAACCATTAACCAGTAACGGCAAACCTTATATAAATTTGTTATATAAATTGAGGTAACTATTACTTCAAGTTTTATAACACAGTGATATAAATAGTTACAACACTTCATTATAAATCTAGAACTTACAATAATGGCATAAAACCCTAATCAAACTAATTTACTGTAAGTGTTGCAATAAAACTTCAAAGCATTTCCTTATATAATTGTGTAACCTTTATGAATACTTTATAAAAATATCAGTTACTATAAGTCACGAAAATTGTTTATTGGGTATGCCGTTTACAGAATTTGAATAAGATGATTTCCCTCAAATCGGAGCATTGAGAAAAATTTGCCCTTAAATTGTTTATAACGCGATTTTGCAACAACTACATATCCATCCATCCATCTTGCGCACAGTCGAACTACATATTATTATCTATCAGTTTCCGCGATATTGTTTGTCCACCTTCAGATTTATGAAAATTATGAATTTTTGAAAAACGGTCTCTTTTTAGAGGTTTTTCCGGATTTTCTCAGTGAAAAATGCACCGATCTGGGCATATAAAAAACCATTTTGTAGGTTCTATGAATTTTTACAAAAGTTCCACTTACTGTGAAACGATTAATTGAATAATCTTTGAGGTATTTCCAAAAAACCAAAGAAGTAGTAATTTTTTTCACTATTTATTTTCTTGTTTAAAAAATTCCACAAAGCTGGGACGAAAACCAGGGGTTTGATTTACGAACGATCTCATAAAAAGTAGCATAGGCCGTTTGCGTCTATTATTTTGTGTGAAAAGAGCCTCTTGTTTTCAGCTATAGCTTGGCCTAAAAATAATGTCATTTGTTTACGTCGCGGAGTTTTATTTTACAAACAACTAAAAATTAAACTCTATATAGCGATTTAATACATTTTCTGTTAGAACAAGGCCTGCTTTTGTGATCTCAAAAAGGGTAAATATTAGACTGAACACTATATTTTGATTATTTAAAGTGTATACATTTGACTGGATGTTTGAAAATCCTGTTTATATGAATTATGGATATCCCTACCTCTTTTTAGTGGATAATATTGTCATTTGAGAATCACCCCTTGTGAATTTATGCAAAGTCTTGCAGTGATCAAGGAACAGTGGTTAGAAGATGCAACGGATCAAGTGGTCAATACAGACTCCTTGAAAAGTCAAATACATAAATTTGCACCACGAATAGAGTAACGGATAAGCCCAAACTCCCTAGGTCCGAGTTTGGCGGAAAGGCCAGAGAGTCATGCTCGACATAATTGAGAATGGACAACTCCAAGAAAATAGAAAACGTTGTTGGACAGCTGAAATCTACATTGAAATGTCCATTTTGTGGTAACTGTTCAGTCAGTTTTGATACTTTTTGGGACCTTTCCCTTCCGATTTCACGAAAAACAGGCCAAATCATAGTCTCTCAGAATGTTTGGATTCATTCACTAGGGAAGAAACTTTGGAAGGTGATAGAAACTGACATGTTCGAAATGCAGGTAAAATTCCGTTAACCGGGCGCTACAAGCTATCAAAAAATTTTTTTTTGAGACTTACTTAGTTTGACCTCCTGAATAAAAAATCCAAATGAAATTTTTGGCGGTCTCAAGTAATTTCGGAGATACGGGCCTTTTTTTGAATGAAAACTGGCTTTTTCTAGCACACGTTTCTTCTTCGAAAAACACACTCAAATGCCTCCTGATTTTCACCAGCACAATATACACACCCTAATTCACCAGTTTTACACTTTTTTTTTTCATTGAAAACAGTTTTTTATCAACAAATTCTACTTTATTTTAGCAATAACAAAATCAACAAATTCATGATGTTTTGTTTAGTTATATCTCTCAGGTTGGTCACAATGGAATTGACGTAAGGGCGAAGCGACATTGCCAGTGTGATTCTAGAAATAATCAATTCACGTATAAAGTCTTGTTCATACCCTCGCGAATTTCGCAGTTTTTTGCGAATAAAATATCTGCCGACATGGTTCTGCATCGACGATTGGTCCGGCATGACTGGCAGTCATTTTATTCGCAGAAAAATTGCGAAATTCGCGAGGGTTTGAACAAGACCTAACATGAAATATTTTAGTGAATAAGTAAGAAAAATGAGTTGATAACCACAAAATTTTCCCATCAACACTTTAACTGCACCTATGAAACAATGGTACTTATACTGTTTCTAAATGACTAGCAAAATTCAAAGGACGAGACAGATCACGGAAATGTGCGCAAACATAACATGAATACACATGCGCACAAAAAATAATGAGCACTTTTCACATAAAATGAACCTACTTCAATGACTATAACTTATCCCGACAGACCCGATCTCATGCAAACCCAACCGAACTTACCCGACTATACAATACAGTTAGGTTTCGTCTTTTCTATCTGTTTGCGCATGCGCACTTACCAAAAATGAATGTTTGTGATCCGACACGTTTATTCAAGTAAATATTTGTTCGCAAAAAATGCCTCCTAGCTCTGTCTATTTGAAAATATCTTTTGTGCATTCAAAATATTAATACCAAGACTTTTTCCAAATCCTGTTCTCACAACGAAATGGATTGTTTCATACCGAGGTAGCCAGTATCAATGTCTTTCATTGAATCAACAACAGCGAGTCTTAAAAACTTTATAATACAATGCGACGTTGTCAGATTCCCTAAAATTCCTGAATACTGAATACTCATGAATATGAAGTGTTTGTAGTGGATGGTTTTCAGAAGTATTGGCGCCCTAGAGACTGGCAATTTTTTCACAAATAATAATAATGATAGTTCCTCAAAAACACTCGAAGAGTGAACCATTCTTAGTGAAGATATTCAGCAAGAAATACGTAAGCAAAGCGAGCACGCGCATTCCTATTACTACTTTGTAACTTATGTAACTTATCTCTTACTTCTTGGTGAAGATATCTGCGAGACAGACACGAGCGCGCGCATTCCCATCACTACTTTGTCGATTTCTGTCAACTTTGAGTAGAAATTTTCATACCTTATCTGTTAGTGAACAAGACCAGAAATACGCGACATTTCGCAAATCCGCGCGGATTTGCGAAATGTCGGGCGAGCACGCTCGCTTCGCTCGCGTATTTCTGGTCTTGTTCACTAACAGATAAGGTATGAAAATTTCTACTCAAAGTTGACAGAAATCGACAAAGTAGTGATGGGAATGCGCGCGCTCGCTTCGCTCGCGTATTTCTGGTCTTGTTCACTAACAGATAAGGTATGAAAATTTCTACTCAAAGTTGACAGAAATCGATAAAGTAGTAATGGAAATGCGCGCGCTCGTGTCTGTCTCGCAGATATCTTCACCAAGAAGTAAGAGATAAGTTACAAAAGTTACAAAGTAGTAATAGGAATGCGCGTGCTCGCTTTGCTTACGTATTTCTTGCTGAATATCTTCACTAAGAATGGTTCACTCTTTGAGTGTTTTTGAGGAACTATCATTATTATTATTATTTGTGAAAAAAGTGCCAGTCTCTAGGGCGCCAATACTTCTGAAAACCATCCACTACAAACATTTCATATTCATGAGTATTCAGTATTCAGGAATTTTAGGGAATCTGACAACGTCGCATTGTATTGTAAAGTTTTTAAGACTCGCTGTTGTTGATTCAATGAAAGACATTGATACTGGCTACCTCGGTATGAAAGAAGCCATTTCGTTGTGAGAACAGGATTTGGAAAAAGTCTTGGTATTAATATTTTGAATGCACAAAAGATATTTTCAAATAGACAGAGCTAGGAGGCATTTTTTGCGTACAAATAATTACTTGAATAAACGTGTCGGATCACAAACATTCATTTTTGGTAAGTGCGCATGCGCAAACAGATAGAAAAGACGAAACCTAACTGTATTGTATAGTCGGGTAAGTTCGGTTGGGTTTGCATGAGATCGGGTCTGTCGGGATAAGTTATAGTCATTGAAGTAGGTTCATTTTATGTGAAAAGTGCTCATTATTTTTTGTGCGCATGTGTATTCATGTTATGTTTGCGCACATTTCCGTGATCTGTCTCGTCCTTTGAATTTTGCTAGTCATTTAGAAACAGTATAAGTACCATTGTTTCATAGGTGCAGTTAAAGTGTTGATGGGAAAATTTTGTGGTTATCAACTCATTTTTCTTACTCATTCACTAAAATATTCTATGTTAAGTCTTGTTCAATCCCTCGCGAATTTCGCAATTTTTCTGCGGATAAAATGGCTGCCAGTCATGCCGGACCAATCGTCGATGCAGAACCATGTCGGCAAACATTTTATTCGCAAAGAAACTGCGAAATTCACGAGGGTATGAACAAGACTTTATACGTGAATTGATTATTTCTAGAATCACACTGGCAATGTCGCTTCGCCCTTACGTCAATTCCATTGTGACCAACCTGAGAGATATTAACTAAACAAAACAGCATGAATTTGTTGATTTTGTTATTGCTAAAATAAAGTAGAATTTGTTGATAAAAAACTGTTTTCAATGAAAAAAAAAAGTGTAAAACTGGTGAATTAGGGTGTGTATACTGTGCTGGTGAAAATCAGGAGGCATTTGAGTGTGTTTTTCGAAGAAGAAACGTGTGCTAGAAAAAGCCAGTTTTCATTCAAAAAAGGCCCGTATCTCCGAAATTACTTGAGACCGCCAAAAATTTCATTTGGATTTTTTATTCAGGAGGTCAAACTAAGTAAGTCTCAAAAAAAATTTTTTTGATAGCTTGTAGCGCCCGGTTAACGGAATTTTACCGAAATGCAAATAATGAAGGAAATGCACAAATTCTCTATCGATTCATAAATTCCAAAAAATGTTAGTAATCCACTTGAAAAAGTTTTCTCAATCAGAATGGTTTAGAAGTCGAATGAATGTCTCAATTGATTTTACTCTAGGATTAGATATGAGCAACTACTTTGCGTTATATGTAGCCCCTTGTTGCTATAACTTGTACGCACTGTTGAACCACAGCGGGACTGCCGTTTATAAATTAGGCTTCGAATATCTCCACTAAATTATCTCATTGACTTCAGCTAGTAACTGCTACCATTGGTTTCAAACGTCAAAATTTTGACGAATTGTCTTTCAGAGACCATTTTCAAGCAAATGGTCTTGGAATCATAATTTATTTTTGCAAAATACATCCACGACAAGCTATGAATCATCGAATTTGAAGATATCAGAACAATTTTATCTAACTTTCACCATTTTTTTGAAAACTACTATCTGCATTTTGAAACTACCCTAAATGAGTCTCTAAGTACAGTTCCTATCTGTAAAATCAATTCCGCAATCCAAACCTCAATAACGTTAGCCTGATTGATGGCGCCTCGAGACAAACGTCAAACAGCTGTCAAACTTAAAGTAATTGCATCGATATCACTTACCCGGATAATCTTCGACGCTCCTAGGTGTCGATGATGTCATACTAATTGCACACGATTTTTTGAATTATTTTACATTATCCGAACGGTATATCCTCACGAGTGAATTTAAGGCACAATGAAAATGAAGAAACTCCAAGTAAAAGTACAAACAAATGATTTTGTAAACACGTTAAATGTCACTTCAGTAACGTAAGCTATCTCTTTGTTGCATGCGGTGTCTCTTCATAGAGTGTGATCCATATTGATGTGGCCAGTGAAATAAAAATTGATTTGATTCTCTGAATGATTCCATTGAGTTGAATTATAAATGGGTTCGTCGAAAAACAGGATCAAGTAAGAAAATTGGAAAAGTTGGAGAAAAACTAGCATCTAAAATTCCTGTATCAATTCAAGACTTCCAAGAAAAAACGTCGGCATCATCGATTTTTTCAGCATCTTCAAGGGAAGAAGAAATTTTGAGAATAATTGAAGAACAGAACCCTAGGAAAGCTTGCAGATTTGACGAGATTGATGTTGAAATTGTACAAATTATCAAATCTGAAATTGCACCAATTTTAATATACATGTATTCAAAATGATTTGAGTTGGATATAGTACCAGAGCAAATGAAAATTGCACTAGTATCACCCATATTTAAGAATTGGCAAAAAACTGATTTAAGTAATTTTATATATCTATACTTCCGATCTTCTCCAATATTTTAGAAAAAGTCGTTAATTGTAAGCTGTATGAATATTTATAACAGAAAAATATTTTATATGATCATCAATATGGATTTCGTAGATCCAGAGATACAGAAAAAGAGGCACACGATGTATTATCATTTGTACAAAGTGATGATGGTGGTCAAAACTGTGCCATTGTCTCCTGACTTGTGTAAAGCTTTTGACACTGTTGACTGTGTGATTTCATTGAGAACATTGGAGAGGGCACGTTTATGATTGGTTCGAAAACTTTTCGACCCATAGAAAACAATATGTGGGTGTGTGCATTGGATAAAATAAGAGTCAGAAAAAAAATGTGAATTATGGTGTACCACAGGGATCTGTATTAGGACCTGTGCTACTCCTGTTTCATTTCAATTCTATTTCTTATTTAAAATTGAAAGGTGCTCTCAAATTATTTGCAGATAATACAACAATAATTTATTCTGGACCCGATTCAAAATTCATTGAAAGTGATATCAAGTATGATATTTCTAGAATACTCTCATAGTGACAACGTCATAAATTAACACTGTTTTTTTTCAAAATCCTCATACATATTCATATCAACAAAAGTAATGCGAAAAACCTTTCCACCTATTGAATTTGAAAATATTCATATAATATACGAAAATTGTATATTATCTTTATATTGATGAAATCCTCAGTTGGCAAAAACTTACAGAAATGATCCGAAAAAAAATATCACCCATTATTCTTCACAGAATTGGATGGTACTTAGAAACAACAATTTTGATGAACATTTATTTCAGTTTCATATATTCCAGATTGCAGTATTTAGTTTCTATATGGGGATCTTCTAAAGCCTCTGTATTGAAACCACTTTAAAAACTTCGGAACAAATCAATCGAATGTATATTATATAAATTCCCTCATCTGGAACCAAGCGAGATAAATACCGTTCGGAAAGAGGAGGAAAAACGGATTAAATATCGAGATCTTCTCTTTGAACTCCGCAGGTTGTATCCGGACCATTCTGTCAAAATGGTGGTTCTGATTATAGGAGTCCTTGGTGGAATGATGGACACACTGCTCTCAGATTTGAAGTTAATACCGGCCTGCCGTAATATGGCAGAAATCTTAGCCGCTCGCATGCAGAAGGCCGTCATCCTTGGTTCACTTCGTCTGCTCAGAACACATGACTCTCGGACCCAATAATCACTCACCCTACGGTCGTAGGGAGTGGTTATTGGGGTTAACGACACCAGCGCGCCCTCCGGATGGGTCGGAGCACCGGAGACAGGGCCTGACTGGTACACTCCTTGGGAATAATAATAATAATAATAATAATAATAATAATAATAATAATAATAATAATAATAATAATAATAATAATAATAATAATAATAATAATAATAATAATAATAATAATAATAATAATAATAATAATAATAATAATAATAATAATAATAATAATAATAATAATAATAATAATAATAATATGCTTATGCTCCGGGGGATATTGAGTCCGTGGTGGAGAATGAGAGATGCCGAATCTATTGGAACTACTCATTCCCCACCCTCAGGCAAATACAAGCCAATAAGCCTGATGTTGTCCTCCTCGACCACCAATGTAGAACGATATTCGTCATGGAGTTTTCTTCTCCAGGCGAAATGAATATCGTTCGAAAAGAGGAGGAAAAACGGACTAAATATCGAGATCTTCTCTTTGAACTCCGCAGGTTATATCCGGACCATTCTGTCAAAATGGTGGTTCTGATTATAGGAGTCCTTGGTGGAATGATGGACACACTGCTCTCAGATTTGAAGTTAATACCGGCCTGCCGTAATATGGCAGAAATCTTAGCCGCTCGCATGCAGAAGGCCGTCATCCTTGGTTCACTTCGTCTGCTCAGAACACATGACTCTCGGACCCAATAATCACTCACCCTACGGTCGTAGGGAGTGGTTATTGGGGTTAACGACACCAGCGCGCCCTCCGGATGGGTCGGAGCACCGGAGACAGGGCCTGACTGGTACACTCCTTGGGAAAATAATAATAATAATAATAATAATAATAATAATAATAATAATAATAATAATAATAATAATAATAATAATAATAATAATAATAATAATAATAATAATAATAATAATAATAATTTATTGATCCCTTCAGACATTATAAAAAAATGTATAGGACAGGTCGTGTAGTACAGAACATACAAGGAACGTGAATTACAACTTGAGTAATACAAATATAAATCGAGGTTACAAACACATAAAAGATATAAAAATATTAAACATACAATTTCATCATCCAACAAATTCATCGAAGTGGCAATCTGTCATGAACTCCTCGTGGCTATAATAACCCCTGGAAGTTAATAATGATTTCACTCTGCGTTTGAACACATTTGCATCCAGCCCTCTTATTGATTCAGGCAAGTGATTGTAGAATATGATACCCTGGTAGGTGGGGGATCGTTCAAATTTCGATTTCTTATGTTTTGGGATGTATAGAAGATTACCATTTCTAGTAATATCCTACAATGCATTTCAGGCGAACAATGGGTTGATTTTATTTTATTTTTTTTCAAAATCCTGCCGTTACAATTGGGTTTTTTCATGCACAATTCTTGACTACTGACAGCAAGAAAGATCTGGACGTATTCAGAATGGATGATCATTCCGAAAACAAGTTGATTTTCATTTAATTCTCCTCCCAACCGGATTTTGAGGGTGTTTCAGATTTGGGTCATCTTTGACGAAACCCTTTATCTTCAATCTTCATCTCGAGTCTATGCTGATCTTCATATCTCTTCATCTACAGTTTCAGCTTCAAAATGAAGCGGAGATTTAGAAAATCGGTTGACGAGGAAAAAAGTTATGACTGCAAATCCAAAAAGTAAATTTTTTGAGATCACCATGTAAACAAAAGAGATAATAAGACAACTCGAAAAATATCTAGAGGTAATGAGTTCATCTTCATGCTACTGATGTCAAATTTGAAAAAAAAATTTCTTCATTTGGGATCCTTTTGAAAATTCAGAAATTTTGCACAGTTTCAGATAATACCCTGTAGCGATTTTATGCGGAAAACCTTATGTTTTGAAGAAGAAGTACGAGATTATAGCTGAAGGACTGGGCTAGCGAACAGTGTTTACAGAATTCAAATTGTTCAATGCAGAAAAAAGTTATTCAGATTTTAATATGGTCAAAATTTTGGGGTGCGACGAAATTAGTGTTGAGTAGTTAATTTAATATTTTGATTTTCTATATTTAAATTATTTGTTTAGGTATCTAAATAACAGAATTAGTCAGACAGACACTCCTAGCGTTTCTGAGACAGGGCGAAGTTTAATTTGTTGAGAAGAAACATCACAAAAAAATTTGTTTCGTTTTCCGATGAAAAATTTATTCAATGATTCGGTTATACATCGACTTTTATGGTGGATTTATGCAGCAGTCATAAGTCATAAGTTTTAAGTCATAAAGAGGAATACTCGTCAGTGATTGGTTGGAATTAAAGGTTCAACCAATCAATGACGAATATTCTTCCTTATGACTTAAGACTTATGACTTATGACTGCTGCATAAATCCACAATTAGGAAATTTGTCATCACCCACGGTTGATTTCATAGTGGACCTGTCTGTCGGTCTGTCTCCCTTCCATAATTTTTGGACATACACGTCTATATGCCCTACAGGAGTGTGAAGTGTTTGGAAATGGTCGGAAAATGCTAACGGTTTTATCGGGTTATTTTCCAAAAAGAGAAAAACTCAAAAATACTCCAAACAAATGATTAAAGGTGAATTTAGAATGATGCATTGGGTAGAGTTTGAATAGACGAACAAATTATCCTGAATAATTTTTCATGAAAATGATCGGAAAACCGAGAAAACTCGAAAAATACAAAATATCTCGGAAACGGTTGATATTTTTTCAATTCCCCAAAATCTGTTTTTTTGACCACCTTCAGAAAATCTACAAAAAATAATTGAAATTTTTTTTGGTAAAATTAATAGTCCAGGAAATATTTCAAAAAAAGAAAAATTTAAATAATGACCGTACTGTAGATAAAATTTAAATTCTCTAAAAAGCTTCTAATACGTCTCTACACATTTCACTGAAACTCAGAACTATTTTCTACAACTAGATTAGAAATTGGAAAAATTATCAAAAAAATACAAAAGTTGCATTTTTTCTCTAAGATCACAAAAAACTCTAAAATGAAAAAAGGAATCACAAAAATGTATACGAGGATGTATTGATATCTAGTTAGCCTAGACCAGTTCCCTGCAAAACAAAATATTGCGTTACCATAGCAACGAACAATAACTTATTAGAAGTCCACCGAAATTGTGAAAATCGAAAAATTCCATTATCGGGCCATCATCAAGTACCTGTATTTAAAAGGGTTAAGAGGTAAGCAGATTTACGAAGATATGCTTAATACCCTTGGTGATCAATGTCCTTCGTATGCGACCGCGAAAAATTGGACTGCAAGCTTCAAAACAGGTAAATTTTCCATTGAAGATGATGACCGATCGGGAAGGCCAGTTTATTCTGTGTCAGTCCCAGAAAATATCGATGCAGTTCATGACATGATTTTAACAGACCGCCGAATTGGGCTAAAACGGATATCTGAAGCACTAAATATTTCATACGAACGCGTTCATCATATAGTTCACGTCAATTTGGACATAAGAAAAATTGCTGCAAAATGAATCCCCAAATGTTTGAATGTTGACCAAAAGCGTGCAAGGGTAGTAGCATCGCGTTGGATCTGTGCTCGATTTGAAAACGATGTAGACTTCTTAAACCGAATTGTTACTTTGGATGAGACTTGGGTACATTTCTACGATCCACAAACAAAGCAACAATCGATGGAATGGCGACACTCCGGTTCTCCAAGACCTAAGAATTTTGTGTCCAAAAATCTGCTGGAAAAGTTTTTGCTTCAGTTTTTTGGGATTGCTATGGAGTAATCATGATTGATTTTTTGGATAAGGGTAGAACAATAACTGTACTATTCGACATTCTGACCACTCTAAGAAAAAATTAAAGATAAAAGACGCTGAAAGCTATCCAAAGGTGTTTTGTTTTTGCAGGACAACGCCCCTGCACACAAATCTCATGTTGCCATGCAAAAAATTCGTGATTTAGGGTTTGAATTACTAGAACACCCCCCTTATTCACCAGATTTGGCTCCGTCCGACTATCATCTCTTTCCTCAACTGAAAAAAAGTTTGAAAGGTTGTAAATTTTCTTCCAACGAGGAGCTAATAAAAGCTGTGGAGGTCTGGTTTCTTGCTCTGCAGCAAGAAAAAACATTTTTTTTGAATGGTCTTGAGACGTTGCAGGTTCGCTGTAATGAATGTATCCAATTAAGAGGAGAATATGTTGAGTAATAAAATATTTTGAGATTGAAATTTTGTTTGGTTCTACAGTAGGCTAAGAATTTTTCGATATATCCTCGTAGTATTCATATTATTTGTGTCCAATTACAGTTTAAAACGCATTCAAGTCGTAAAGTCTAGTCTAGTCTAGATTTTCCACTTCATTAGTAACAATCTAAGAGACTAAAAAGTGAATAATGCAAATGAAGCCCTGATTTTTTTTATGTTTTAATTTGTTCGTATTTTAATTATTCAAAGTTACATAAAAATTATTTTAAAATTTTTATTAAATTCTGATTGTAATTATTATAAACAAATGCATTGTTTATAGGATATTTGAATTTTTATTTTTGGAATTTCAATCAGCAATAAATATTATGATCTTTAGGAACAAAATCATTAATGAAAAAAAAAAATGTACTGCTTATAAACGCATTTGTTGATTAACTATTTCTTTTGCTACCAACTTTTAATATTGAGGAACCATTTTTTCTCATTGTAATTTCTATTGCTCTTTGATATTCTAAAAAAAAAAAAATTCTCTATATTTTCTTTGTTTATTTAATAAACAATTTAACCTTTTACCAAAGCTCTACTCCTAGCCTGAAAAGATCTGAAGGTTCTCTGTCCTACCTCCATTTGTTTATGAGTTATTTTAATATCAATGATTGAGAGCCACGAGGAAACGCCAAAAGTAAAAACAGAAAAATATTTAAAATTATGTAGAAAATAGAACATTTTTTTTTACACAACAAGTGACACACGGTTGTTTTTGTTATTTTTTGCAGTATTTAAAAAAAATTGTATCGTAAAAATTCATTTTTGATAACAAAATGTTTATTAAATAAACAAAGAAAATACAAATAAATATTTTTTTAGTATTATAAGCATAGTAAATATAAATCAAAAAACTTCACTTCGTGTGCCTGGGCACACAAAATCATTCTTCAAACGATCATTTTCTCACAGTCTGTATCAACAACTTATACAAAGTTGATTCAACATTTTTTTAAACTAAACAAAACTAAATACAATCCATACTTTTCAACCATACAATAAAATTTCGTATCAGTTTTACTTATTTCTTTCTTTTTTTCTCTCTTTTGTTTTTCTGTTTTTTTCTTAATTCTTCCTCTGTTTGCATAACTATAATCACTTCATCTTTCTTCCTTGAATCATCTCAATTTTTTTATCAAATTTTTCACTCACCAACATTGTTTTTCATAGTTTATCGACATTGGTGGAAGAACAGTAGTGGATTCGTCTACGACTAAACCAATTATAGCCAATTATCCATTGTTAATCTTGCCATATGAAATACGTAGGTATGTGAATTAAGTAGATACTAAATGCATTATTAGTATTATGATATTTCCAAAAACCCAAAGAAGTTGTAATTTTTTTCTCTATTGCTTGTTTAACACATTCCTCAAAGCGATTTTGCTAGGGCGAAAACTGGGGTTTTCATCTCATAAAAATCAGTATGGGCAATTTGCGTCATTTATTTTATGGGGGAACAAACCTCTAGAGCTTCGTCTAAATAAAATTTCTTACTAATCATATGTGATATCCCGTAAAATAAAATTTTACTGGCCAACTAATAACACTGCAATTTCACTACATAGTGCGGGTAGATTAATATGCTGAATGAATATAAATAACTATCATCAGTATTGTAACCGTTTTGATTCACTCTTTGCCATTTCCGTCCCTTCAACCGGAATGATTTCATTCGAAGCCCTAAATCACGCTAAATTGTCGCCCATTGTGACGCATCTACTTTTCTTAATGGTGGTAGCGCCACTGATAGGCTGGTAATATTTCCAAGTTTACGAACGGATTGTTTGAATGAAAAGAGGAAATTCAATTTACCCAAAGACGCTTTTCATTGCCATTTCACTCGTGGACGTGCCAGCCCGGGTCCTAATGAGCTACAACCCTCTGTTTTGTCCAGGACCGTATTTGATTTTGACCGCCATGCTTGCTACTGAATATTCTGAAGCCCAAAGTTGGGAAAGCTGAAATTATTACAAGTATTTATGAATTTTTGCTTGCTACATCTTGCAAAGTTGTCGAAATATTTTGTGCTGTATAATTAGAATCCAAGCAACCGCTTGGATTGGTTTGGGACACAAATTTTTTCATCATGTTAATAATAATAAGCATTAATATTCATACCAACTATATTGACTGCTACGTGCCGAGTTTGGTTGAAGATATTGCTGTTCTGCCAGTCAAGTCTTCAGATAGTTGTACAAGTTACCTTGAAAATCATAGGAGTAAAGTTGGATTGAACAATTTGGAAAATACTTGCTATATGAATATTGTTTTACAAGCACTATTTATGGTGGAGTCTTTAAGGGAACAAATAATATTCAATAATAATGATATTTCCCAGTTATTCTTCAAACTGAAGGAAATGTTGACCAACTCCAATTTGCCGAAAGGGTCTCTTTCATTTTCCCGGTTGATTTTATAAAGTCTTTGGGGCCGACTAGTTTTTCATCAGGACAAGACAGTTTCGAATTTTTGGGATAGCTGATGAGTACACTTCTTGGGTAGGAGAATAGTTTGATCTATTCTCGAGAAATCCCTGATGTTGTTGGATCATTTACTATCGCTTCTTCAGTAAAAACATCTTTTGGAGGGAAATTTCTTACAGTTTTGAGTTGCAGCGGATGCGGAATGAAGAGCAGAAACTCTAGTAACTTCATCACTTGAGAACCGAACACCTACCAGATGATAGACAACTGTATTGCCAATTCTGTGCTAAAACAACCGATAGAGATAAAATAACAACTATTGTTGAAACACCTGCCAATTTGATCCTGACTTTGAAGCTTTTTAGTTATGATCTAGCATGTCGCAGGACGCAGATGTATTAAATTAGTTCAACGTGTCAAGCTAGAGAAACACCCTTACGTAGCCGACTGCCGTTATGAGCTTTGCGCAGTCATCGTCCACTGTGGTTCTGGAGTTGATTCTGGCCACTATTACACATTGGCCAAGGACAGAATGGACTGGTATAAATTTGATGATAGTTGCGTGAATAAAATGTTTGAATTGGACCTTTCGGACCCTTTGGAGACCCCATACATCCTGTTTTACCGGAGGGCAGATATTCAAAATTTGACAGACCTCTTTAAGAGTTATAATTTAAACAATTCCAACTCTTCAGATGATGTGGTGTTGCAGGTTTTCCGGGTTTCCCTGCAGCAGTAAAAGCGAATGCGTCACCGAATTGATTTTAGTCGCCCCAATTACTTTTTTTTATTATTTTTTTTGCTGTTAAAGTTTATTTTTTAACAAAACTGAAAAAAACCATAGTTTATTTTTCAAGATATGAATAAACTTCACCGGATTTTTTTGTAGACCTGTTAGAGAACAATAAAACTGCTTGAGTATTATTTTTTTTGGTATCTCGCATAGTTTTCGAGTTCATGGTGTTTTTGGAAAAAACGGAATAATATCCAAGTCCATATCTCAATTTTTTTTTAAGATATGAAAATATTTCATGGTTACTTTTAGTAGATCTGTTTGAGGACAATAAAACAGTTTCTATTTATTTTTTCGAAATCATGTTTTGTCTTTGAGTTTTTGGAGTTTGTAGAAAAATAAATTCAATCAAGATCATTATTAGCGCCCGGAAAATGGAGTGGCGGTGAAGGGGGGGGATAATAAAAAATCAGGGCGCGAAGCTCTCAGAAAAATTGGGGGGGGGGGAAGGAAGAGGGGAGTGAATGATTACAAATCGGAAAAATAGAGGAGGGCTGCGGAGGAAAAAATAATCAAAAATCCGCGCGCGGTGCGCACGGAAGAATTTGGGAGGAAAAATTTATCAAATATCCGGTAGCGAAGAGCACAAAAATTTTTAGAAGGTATGGATGGGGGAAATTATTATATATACGGAGGAAAATTTTCAAACTGAAGGTAGACAATTTCTTTGTTTAGAGATATGAAAAAAATGCATGAGAACTTTTGGAAGACCTGTTCGAATACAGTAACACTGTTGATGTAAATTTTTTTCATATTCGATTTAGTTTTCGCGTTTTTGGTGTTTTTCATTTACCTCAATTTTTTTTTCAAGACATGAAATTTTTTTATAGAAACCATTTTTAGATCTAATTGGGGACAAAAAAAACAGAAAACAAAAGTCCACATGTCTTTAATCAAGATATGAAAAAATTTCATGTGAAATCTTTGTAAATCTATTTGAGGACAATGAAACTGTTTATATACATTTTTTCGTTTCGTTTTCGAGATTTTGGTGTTTAAAAAAAAAGTCCACATTGCAAAACTCTTTTTTCAAGATATGGAAACATTTAATGGAAAATTTTTGTAGAACTGTTTGGGAATTATAAAACTGTTCAAATACATTTTTTCGATAGCTCGTTTCGTCTTCGAATTTTTGGTCGATATTTTTGTTCAAGGACAATAATATTGTTGATATACAACTTTTCGATATCTCGTTTGATTTTCGAGATTTTGGCGATTTAAAAAGAAAAAATCCACTTTCATTTACATTTTTAAAGATGTTTCCACTTTTTATAAAGACGTATTCGAAGCATTTTAATATTCTCATTTGTTTCATTACTAAGGTCAATATTTTGATTTTCCATTTTTTGAAAAAACGTGCCACAATTTTCTGTAGTTTCTCTGAAGGTGGCCAAAAAAGATATCTTGGTACGTTGTGAAAATATCTCTGAGATATCTCTGAGATATTTCGTATTTTTTAAAATGCAAATATTAATTTTTAGATTTTTCGAGTTTTTCCGGTTTTCAGATCATTTTCGTGTAAAATAGTTTAGGTAGGATTTGTTCATCTCATCGAGCTCTAGATTTCGAAAACTATGGAAGGAAAAAACAATTCCTGAACCTGCATCTAGGGAACTACGAAAAACAACAAAAAACCAAACAACAACAAAAAAAATGACAAATATTGACCTCGAATTATTGAAATGATTGAAATTTCAAAGGGACATCTCCAAGGGTTCGGTTTGAATTGTAACCATAAGTATAAAACGTCAAATAATATACTTGGAGTCCTCCTGGAGAACCGTTGGAATACAACTCCTAAGAGGTCGTTGTTCAGGGTGTTTATCAAGTCCTTGTTCAAACTTCAAAGGGTTAATTCGTGAACGTTTTTTTTTGAGGTACGATATCAAAATTTGGTATTAATTTTTGTGTAGCACTTAGAGGGCGCTGCGAACGCTCTCATTATTTATTTTTACTGTAACGTTGACTACGGTACATAGTTATTTTCCTCGTATAAACAGGCCTCTAGGTGAAATTTCCAAACACTTGTCATTCGTTCACCACATGAAATTAATTTCCTAGAGACATACCATCCTATTTCACATGAAATATAATTGTTTTAATTTTACAGCTCTTGGTTCCCACGGATATCTCTGGTGATTTAATTGAATCTATAATTGTGTGGTTGTCAAGAAGGAAAGTTTACAATAATATGGTTAATGTCACTTAGATGACAGCGCTTCTTCTTCCTATTTCGAATCGATAGTTCTTCTTCCTATTACGATTCGATTTGTTGAAGTGGGCTCACTGCATTGAATTTGTTTGCACAGTGTTCTACTTTCATGGAAAAGAGAGGGAGAGAAATATGTTCGTTATGGTTTTTATGTAGTTTCTAAAATCGCGGAATGCTAGTCTCTTTGTTATAGTTTAATGACATGCGTATGATAATTGGTAGTTGTGGCAACAATGAAAGGAATTTTTTTTATTAAAATTAATTTTGGAGAGGACGGAAGTGTTTGAAACACCATTAGTCCATGTCTGACCTGGTAACGCTGAAGCTCGCTGGAGGTTGATTTTGAATTTATTTAATTTTTGCAACCTACCTAATATTGCTGGACCACACAAATGAGAGGTGAATATTCTAGTTATGAATATATCTATTGAAGGTAACTCGCTTCACGAGAATTAAACATATAAATATTTTTTTTTAAAGCACGCTTTGAAATTGCCTTTTCTTTTTGCCATAGCTATGCCAGGAATTTACGAAAGACTTTAAGAGCTAGTTTGGGAAAATATAAGACAGACAGTACATGGACTAATCGGCCAATTAAAAATTAAAGGCCAATTCAACAAATTAATATAAGCTCACATGGTATTGTAAAGCCTATCATGGTATTGTAAAGCCTGTGATGGTATTGTAAAGCCTGTGATGGTATTGTAAAGCCTGTGATTTATGATAAAACCTGTAATGGTATTGTAAAGTCTGTCATGGTATTGTGAAGCCGAAGAGAATATTGGAGCAATCCCAACGCTAGAGATTTCCGTGGAAACATTAATTTATGGAGACCAAAAGGGAGCAACGAAACCAAAGTCGTGATTCCTCAGTAAATGTCTAATTGTGTAAGGTTTGAATGCATTCGGACTATGTAAGTCAAAAACTATTATAATTTCTTAAATTACGACTTGGAGAACCAATTCTTTTGGTTACATGTCAAGAATAAATGATTATATTATTATTATAATAAACAACCATTAAAATTATTAAATATTTATATTTGAATGTGTCTTTTGTTTGAAGTTGGGGTTGAATCTTTCTTTCAGCATAGTTAAGGTCTTTCTACAGAGATTGGCATGGGAATAATTTTTTTTTTGAAATTATTTAACACTGTAAATGGCGTCCAATAAACACCATAATTGATAAGCAACTTATTCTCTGTGCCACAAATTGGACCTTTCGAGGATCATCGAGTGACGTCGACTTACGCCCTTGCCTCCGAAAATCAAAAAGCTATCCAGGCCAAATATGTACCTAAGATCAGGTTAAACATAAAAAATGGCGCCCAACGTGGGAATGAGTTCTGTATTTGTTTAAGAATACAAACTTCTCTGAACATAGACCCAATAAAAGATATTCAATACGTAATACCAATTTAAATTTTCCGCTACACAGATTAGTAATATCAGAAAAGCATCCGTCATATGCATCGATAATATTTTTCAATAAATAACCAAACAGTATAAAATTTTTGAAGAGCATCAGTAAGTTCAAAAAAGAAGCAAAGAAGGCACTTACTTCCTTGATGACTATTATCTGCATACATCCACATAGCTCTAATCCCGCCCACATGATCTACTGTGATTTTGTTGCTGACGCTAATTTTCATTTTTTGTTTTGTATTCATCCATGTTATACATATGAAATATTCCATGAAATAAAGATTATTTATTATTATTATTATTATTATTACTTTTAGATTATGTAATGAAAGAGTAGCACTACTGTGGTCTATGTAACTTGGTGATTTATTGATAATCAAATTATTCATGTCCTTGTTTAGTTTATTCTTTGTACCTATTAAGGTAACATGAAATTCATATTCCCGAAAAGTTTCAACTGTTAATTTCAATATTTTTAATAAATAAATATGAGTTTAGAACAAAAATTTTAAAAATTGATTTTTGTAAATCTGTTTTGTCATGTTTTCGCGTTTTCTGGAAAGAAATTTCATAGTAGTTCTACTCTTTCATTACATAATGTAAATGTAGTCGCTTTAACTGAAAAAATGGCGGCTGGCGAGCTTGAAAAGACGAACTTTACCGGTGAGACTTTTCATCAGTTGAAAATAAAGTCGTTTTTCCGGAATTTGTCGAAAGAAAAAAGGAAAAATCTGTAATCTGTTGCAAAAAATTACAGGTCACTTTGAACATAATAAGTTAGTTATATTTCCACTAAATTTTGTGAGAAAAAATTAATTTTTGAGCGAGAAAATAATTAAAAACTGAAAAATTGGTTTTTCAGATTTTCCCGGAAAATTTGAGGTGATGTGGAAAACTGTTTGATACAAAAGTTGTAGATCTTTTTATTTTCAACAACTTTGCCATTCAATTTTTTACGATAGAAGGTCAACTTTCGTTGTCAATCGCGAAAAACCGTGAAATATCACTTTCAACCCCTAACAGTTCACCCTGCTCCACCAGTCTCCATTTTGTCGATTCCAAATTATTTTTCCCGTCATTCGAACAATAATTTGCGCCTCTTCCAGTAGGTCTCATGCTGTTAATTTTTTTATTATCTCAAAAATGCGTCAGCACTGGCCAATATTGTTCATCGACACTTCGATTTTGAAAGCCCTTTAACTAAGGCCGCCTTTTTTCCGGAACGATGAACCGCCCTCCGAATCGGCTCTGTCCCGTCGACAAATGTGCTTACTAAGGTTTCAGCGGTTTCAGTGTTTCAGTTCGAATTGGACGGGACGCGACTTCTCTGCTAGACGAGTTTCGTGAGTGCTTCGGCGTGATCCATAGGTGATTAGTTTTCCGGTAATAATTGATTCTCTTCCATAGCGGTAACGGAGATTTTTGGTTTTTTGAGAAGGTTATTTTTTTGTAATTTTTTTACCTGAAAAGTTTTTTTCTAATTTTGACATATAGACTGATGGTGTCTATAAGGCAAATGGAAAATAAAACTTTAAGGAATTAAATATTTTAACACGATAACACTCCAAATGGTGAAATGGGGATAGTGTTTAGGGGTTGAATACGGTTTTTTGCGATTTGTGGCAAAACGTGACCTTCTAGCGGAAAATGTTCAATAGAAAAATTGTAGATTCTTCCAATCAACATTTAATGTATTTTTTGTGTTTGAATTATGTTGAGTCTTTTGTGTTTTATCTTGTTCAATTATTAGTAAATTATCTCACCTCATAAATTTTTTCTCGAATTAGATATTATTTATTAGTCAAAATTAATATGATAAATATCTTTGGTTGTTATTCCGTACCGTTTTGCTCAATTGATATATAGACTGGCGCCGATAATTTTTGTGAAAAAGAAACGAAGTAACAGACAAGGACCAGGTGGAAAATGTTGATGTTCCAACTTTGAGGAAAAAAATATTTAAACATGAACACACTCAAAATGATGAAATGGGTATGCATTTTAGGGGTTGAAAACGGTCTTTTGTGATTAACGGCGAAACGAGACATAGTAAGGTAATCGAAAACTTTTGTTGTATAAACTAAAGACGATTTGATCTTCACACACTTTTATTTCACCACGACATGTTTCGCTATCACAGTAGCTTCTTCAAGTGATTATACAATAAGCTACGTACATCCATTTATATACCCTGAACATTAATTACAACTAAAAACACACTTAACCAGACAGTTGATAATTCTAATTAACAATGGTATACCTGCCCTACCTGCATTAATAAAATTGTATCCGAGATGTAAGTAAACATTCTAGTCTTAAAATAACAATCAAGTGAAGGAATTTCTATTCAAAAACATTAATTATAACATAACTTAGCAGATTGATTATAAGACTATATGCACATTAGTTCTCTCTAAGAAAACAAATTCAACAATGGTGAATTATTCAAATCAAGTTGGTCATTGAGTAGTAGGTTTGTATTTTCAAGTTTATTTATTTCTAATGATTCTAAATGATTTAGCTTTAATCCTTTATTTTCTATGTGTAAAATCTCGAATTCTTCATCAAAAGTGTGATTTTCTTCTAAAAGATGATTTGAATATGTTGAATTTGTTTTCTTATTCACATAACTCATATGATGTTCATGAGTGCGATTTCTAAATGTTCTACCAGTTTGACCAATATATACCTTAGGACAAGTACCACACTTCAATTTATATACCCCTGATTTCTCGAATTTGGGAGTTCTGTCCTTATTATTTATTTATATTTCTTGTATTGGTGTAGATATGTGGATGTGGATATGTAGATATGTGGATATGTAGATATGTGGATGACGGATGTGGATGACGTTTTAGTATGTTTCACAGGTACTAACAGGCAATTAAACATTTTTCACGAATATATTAATAATATTCATAGAAACATAAAATTCACAATTGAAGTTGAAAATACAAACTCAATTAATTTCTTAGATCTGACCATAAGTAAAATAAACAAAAAGCATGATTTTTCAATTTACCACAAACCTTCCCACACAGATATTACTATTCATTGCGATTCTACCCATCCTTTTCAACATAAAGTAGCAGCTTATAACAGCATGATTCATAGATTAGTAAATTTGCCCCTTTTAGCAGAAAATTTCAATAAAGAACTCAACATTATAAAACAAATTGCAGTGAACAATGGGTACAATAGTAAATTAATAGATACAATACTTTCTAAAAAACTCCACGCAAAAGCTATTCACAATGTTTTTCCGGTCACAAAAACAGATAATCAGAATTATAGAGCTTTAACATATTTTGGACAACCAACAAGAAAGGTAGCTTCATTTTTAAATAAACAAGATATAAGAGTCGCATATAGAACAAATAATACGTTGGGAAGGTTTATCAAAAATAATAAAGACAGAACTCCCAAATTCGAGAAATCAGGGGTATATAAATTGAAGTGTGGTACTTGTCCTAAGGTATATATTGGTCAAACTGGTAGAACATTTAGAAATCGCACTCATGAACATCATATGAGTTATGTGAATAAGAAAACAAATTCAACATATTCAAATCATCTTTTAGAAGAAAATCACACTTTTGATGAAGAATTCGAGATTTTACACATAGAAAATAAAGGATTAAAGCTAAATCATTTAGAATCATTAGAAATAAATAAACTTAAAAATACAAACCTACTACTCAATGACCAACTTGATTTGAATAATTCACCATTGTTGAATTTGTTTTCTTAGAGAGAACTAATGTGCATATAGTCTTATAATCAATCTGCTAAGTTATGTTATAATTAATGTTTTTGAATAGAAATTCCTTCACTTGTTTGTTATTTTAAGACTAGAATATTTACTTTTGTCATCTCGGATACAATTTTATTAATGCAGGTAGGGCAGGTATCCCATTGTTAATTAGAATTATCAACTGTCTGGTTAAGTGTGTTTTTAGTTGTAATTAATGTTCAGGGTATATAAATGGATGTACGTAGCTTATTGTATAATCACTTGAAGAAGCTACTGTGATAGCGAAACATGTCGTGGTGAAATAAAAGTGTGTGAAGATCAAATCGTCTTTAGTTTATACAATTACTATGGATCTTCATCAAGTAACGGCCGAATCAATCAGAAAAAAAAAAAAAAAAGAAAACTTTTGTGCATAACACTTTTTGGCGAAACAGTCAAAACGGCGAAAACTCGATTTTTTTGGTATTTATTTTTTTTCTCGCGCATAAATGATTTAATTTGAATGAACATTTGTTGAAATATGTCTTATTTGGTGTCGAATAAGCATGATTCTTCCGCAAATCAGAGGACGACTAGTTTTCGAGTTGTGTAAATTTTTCGAAAAAAATACCCTCATCTTCCACGAGAGTCTATAAGCGATCATTTTAATTGTCAAAATGTCTGCTTCAAACCGTTTAAAATTGAGAAAAAAAGTCTTCCTAATCATGATTTCTCAATATTTTATGAAAAAGAATTTTAAAAAAATTAATCATGTATTGTAATTATGTATTGAAATATTTTACTATAAATAATTTGATGTAAACTTTTTGTTATAAAAATAATGAAGAAAGTCGAAAATTATTCGAAATATTGGGAAAATCTTGATTCAAAGAGAATTTTTACATAGACCATTTTGAAGTAGACATTTCAGCAATTAAAATGATCACTTATAAAACCTTTGAAATACAAAAAAAACATGAAGACATTTGTTCGTGGAAGATAAGTTTTTCTTTCGGAAAATGTACCTAACCCGAAATATAGTCGTGCATTGCACAAAAATCATGCATATTCGACACCAAAAAAGAAATATTTTTACAAACTCTCATGTAAATAAAATCATATATACGAGAAAAAAAAATAAAAAAATTAAAAATCGGGTTTTTGCCAGTTTCACTGTTAATTTGAGGACAAATGGAAAAGTTTTTGATTTTTTTCCAACCCCTAAACTGCATCCCCATCCCACCATTTTGAGTGTTTTCGCGTTAAATATTATTTTTCCTTAAAGATGCAGCCTCAACAACATTTTCCATCTGGTACTTGCCTGTAGCTTTTTTCTTATTTTTAGCGTTCAAAATTAGTTTTCGCACCAGCCTAATATAAAGTGAAACTTTTCAAAACTGATATGAATGACATATCGTCCAACTTTTCATCCCCAGTTAGGAAATGTTTTACTTTTCCTAACTGGTTAGAAAAAGTTCTTCACATGATCAATTATTAGAAAAAAAATTATTATTAAAAATAAAGACAAGTGAGTTTTATTGAAAACACGACAAAGGTTAATACGAACATGTTGTATCGTAATGATAAACGTTGATAATGCAGTTTTTGCACTTTGTTGGGTTAACTACTGATGTACTCGTAGTTTCATTTGTTGAATTTGTATCTCTGAACCAGACATTTTTATCTGTATCAATAAATTATCTTCGTCTTCGGAATTTAATAAATAACGTTTGTCAATTTTGTCATTGAAGTTATGTGTTGGGATCATCAGTAACAGAGGTAACTATGGAAACACACCTACACAATTGCCACTTGATTTTCCAGAATTTTAAATTCATCAAATTCTTTTACGAAATAACGTTTCGTGCAACTTGCGTCATTTTCCGGAAACTCGATTCGATCCTCTCGTTACACAAAATGAAGCTTTTCACAACTCATTACATAAATAGCTATTTTATCAAATGGATGTACCCGATACTTGTTGAAAATTCATGTTAACGTTTATACACAATTTTTTTCTACCACCGTGCATAAAGTACGTATTTTACGCAGGCTACAGAAGTCGTGAAGTTTTACTTTTTTCACTAGTGCGTCAACTAAATGTCTTTACATACTAGTGCGTGAACAACATAATTTTTTTCGATTTCATTGAAAATATGAACAGGATGTTCATAAAGTCAGTTGTGGAATCATCTGCGACTGAAAGTTAGAATTTAGTCGCTGTTTTCCATTGTAAAAGATAACCTCTCTTGGAAGGGATTCATGTTTTAAAGAGAAACATTCTCAATTGAAAATTGAAGCAATAAATGACTCCTCTGGAAATGGAAAAACCCTAAGAAAAAATTGAAGTTACTTTTTTGTAATATCTAACAGAAAACAACTACTTCCCCGGCAAAAGCCACGCTGGACATTGAACTACATCTGATAGATATTGAGAAAGACCCTATATAACTTGAGAGAAAAAATCTGAAAGTGAAAATTTGCATTTTCATTCAGATAGTTGATTATTTATTGAATATCCAGTTTCCATTGGAGATTCTTATCTATGAATGAGATAAGGGAGAATGTTATTCAGAAGTATCACTCACAGAAAATCGCTCATTCCATTGATGCCTGAATTGCATCTCTTTCGCTAGGCCTCCAATACATTTTGGTCGACAAAAATCTATTTCACTCTTCTAAGATCATCAGGGAGGTCGGAAGAATTGGAAAACATACTCTTCAGAAGCAATTTCACACTGTAATGAGGAATTGTTGTACTATTTCTTGTGGGGTGAAACTTTGAAAATATTTTTCTGACATAAACCTGTCAAGGGTATGGCATATTGATTTCATTGAAAATACAGGGTGTCAATTTGAAAACCTCCCACCCTTAATATCTTCCTTCCAGTAAACAATATGAGTAATCGAAAAAACAGGTCAATTTTATTGTCAAGAGGGACACTTTCAAGGACTATTTGTAGCCCTCGTGGTTCAACCCCCTAGGAGGGGTAGATGTTACCCTTAGAATTTTAAATGGGAAGGGGGGTCAAGTGGCACATCATTTTGTTGGGCGTTCAATTCTTGTTCCAATGGTACCCTGACTTATTATTTTTTGATGAGCATTTTCCGAAAAATTGCGTTCTAAACTAACAGAAGTAATTATTAGAACGCCTATACTGAGATGCATGGTTTGGCCAGAACTGGTTAGAATATTAGGTGGTACCGTTCCAACCCTTTATTAGGGGTAACATTAGCCATTAGCTCCAAACACTTTACATAAAAAAGTAGTCTAATAGTAAAACGTAGATGGTAGTAAAGTTGTGTTTATTAAATGCCGAATTTTTAAGTGTCATCGCAGAAATTGTACAGATAGCCTTCCTTTTTTGCTACTTCTGCTGTAAAAAGTTTCTGTTTTCCGGCAACAAATTGGTTAGCACATTTGAACTATGTGGTAGTATTGTGAATACCGTTGTACCTGTTGGGCTGTTTAGGAATTACTTTAATAAGTGTATAAAAGTGTAAAAATGGTTTACATTCTTCAAGACAGAAATGAAATGATTGTAATTTATGGCGAAGTTGGAAAGTGCGCACGAAGGGCGCCATGTTCTTTTTACGAAAGACATCCAAATTGTAATGTAAGTCACCAGTATGTGCTTGATTTGGTGAATAAGTTTTACGATACTGGTTCAGTGACAAATAAAAAAAGAAATAACCCCAGAGTACTAAATGAAGCAGCTCAAATTGAAGTTTTGGGAACATTTGCTGCAGAGCCCACGAGCTCCTTACGATCAGTATCAGAACAGACGGGAATGTCACGCGAGACTATAAGAAAAGCATTGAAAATGCATAAATTTCATCCATATAAAATGCAGATTCTTCAAGAGCTCCACGAGGATGATTATGATAGAAGAATAGAGTTTTGTGAAATCATGTCTCATCGAGTCAATACCATCCCTAATCTTCTGTTAAACATCTGTTTCAGCGATGAGTGTTCATTTTTTCTGAATGGCAATGTTAATAGACAAAATTGTCGCTATTGGAGTGACGAAAACCCACATATTTTTCGGGAAGGGCATACACAACACCCACAAAAAGTTAATGTTTGGGCTGGTATTCTTGGAAATGCCATTCTTGGTCCATTATTTCTGGAAGAAAACTTGACTGGCAATCTGTACCATGATATGCTTGAATAGACTATCGATCCTCTTATAACTCACGAGCTAGAAACTCAAATTGATGCAGAAGGTAATGAACTTTTGCAGGAGGATCTGTTACATTTCCAGCAGGACGGTGCTCCACCTCATTATTTTCTTCCCGTCCGACAGTGGTTAAACGAGAGATTTCCGGGTAGATGGATTGGCAGAAGGGGAGCAGTTGAATGGCCTCCGAGATCACCGGATTTAACACCCTTAGATTTCTTTCTTTGGGGGCATCTTAAATCCGTTGTTTATAAAACACAATCTTCTGATATTGACGAACTTAAAATGCCGGTCAATTCCTAGTGAAGTTTTCCGTAATGTTAGAGGGGAGTTCGAAAACAGACTGTATTACTGTTTAGAGCAAAATGGACAACATTTCGAACAGCTAATAAGATAAGCGTAAGTAGATTTTATGTTGGAAATGTCTTTCTCGCAAATTAAATTTTATTGTGTAGAAGGAAAATAACCACCAAATAAAAAATCCCATGCGTAATAAATTTATTCCTGTCATTCAAGGGTTGGAGCGGTGCCACCTACTCTTCTAAACATTTTTATTAAAGGGAGTCAATACAATAATGCATCTCAGTATAGGCGTTCTAATAATTACTTCTGTTAGTTTAGAACGCAATTTTTCTGAAAATGCTCATCACAAAATAATAAGTCAGGGTACCATTGTAACAAGAATTGAACGCCCATCAAAATGATGTGCCACTTGACCCTCCTTGTCATTTAAAATTCTAAGGGTAACATCTACCCCTCCTAGGGGGTTGAACCACGAGGGCTACAAATAGTCCGTGAAAGTGTCCCCCTTGACAATAAAATTGACCTGTTTTTTCGATTACTCATATTGTTTACTGGAAGGAAGATATTAAGGGTGGGAAGTTTTCAAATTGACACCCTGTATGAACAGGATGTTCATAAAGTCAGTTGTGGAATTATCAGATGTAGTTCAATGTCCAGCGTGGCTTTTGCCGGGGAAGTAGTTGTTTTCTGTTAGATATTACAAAAAAGTAACTTCAATTTTATCGTAGGGTTTTTCCATTTCCAGAGGAGTCATGTATTGTTTCAATTTTCAATTGAGAATGTTTCTCTTTAAAAAATAATTTTTTCATTTTAAATATCCATTTATGCTATCTTTTTCTGAGGTAAATGAATTATTTTTGTTTATATTCAGTGTGCAACAAATTATCAACAGTTTTTTTATTTTTGTCATATTTTTTTTAAATATCATCGATTTAAGTAAAAGTAAACAGACAATGGATGTCGATTTTGGTAAAGTTGAGTAGGCCGTGTCTGTGCTGATTAAAAAAACTGCCAATTTCTAAAATTTTATTAGCAACACAGTACACATAGCAAAGGTATAATATGTGATTTCCAAAGTTTATTTAGAACGTTATAAAACAGAATTGAATTTTGGAAGGTGAAAAGTTCCTGGTTTTATTAATTATTAACTTGATATTTTAAATTAGGATTTTACTGCAGTATTTCTCATAACCGATATGGGTTCAAATTCATCTGGCGAATTTATAACTTTTCTATTTTTGAAGATAATGAAATGAAATTTAGAGGAGTATTTTGACAAGTAACTCAGCTCTATGTAACCTTGTGTTTCACCAGAAGTGACATAAACGGTTTTTAAATGAGACACCCGGTATATTTCAATTTCTTTTGTTTCCATATGTCATACTGAATCTAACTATGTTTCACTTTGTCACTTTTTGTGAAAAAACTTATTTTGTATTCTGAAATCAATTTGTATTCTAGAGGGCTATGCATGGGTACCATCAAATCACTAATTTCAGTCCTAAAATTTTGAGGAAACTACAACTTCAGTGTTTTCGGTCAAAATGTATCTGCTATGTAATTTTATAATGGAATAAATGAAAATCTTCAAATTGTTTCGTATAAGTCTTCACAAGCCACATTAGTATTTCCAAACTGATTTTCTCCAACTCGATTAAAAAGGGGAAAAATGTTGTAAAAAATGGAAAAAAACTCTAAAATTTGTACTTTTCCTCTAAAATCACTAAAACCTCGAAAACGAGACCAGATATCGAAACAATTTCCATAAACAGTTTTATAGTCCTTGGACAAGGTCTACAAAGAGTACACATGAAGTTTCTCAATTACTTCAAAAACAAATGAAGAAACAGTCGCTGAACCTGATGAAATCATCAATTTATGGTGCAAAAATGAAGAAAACTAAGATTTTTCACTATTTTCTTTCAGATTTTTTATTATTTACGCCCCATTTCCCCCCACCTCCCAATATTTTTCGGGAACTTTTCTACCGGATCTTTGATTACCTGACCCCCCCCCCCAACCCCAAATTTTAGGTTATTTTTCCCGCGCCCACAAAATTTTCAGGGCGTCTCGCTCCCGGATTTTTGATTATTTTTCATATTTTCAAAAATAAGCGAAATATTGAATTTTTTTCTATAAAACCACCAAAACTTCAAAAATGGAGACAAATTTTCAAATCAAATTTTCACACACCTTTTTTGATCACCTTTTTTGATTACAAAAAATGTAAATGAATTTTTTTCCGTAATCAATAATCCGGGAAATATTTCACAATTGTTTTTCTAACATCAAAATTTTGAAAACTCAACGAGATATCGATAAAATGTATTTGAACATTCCTATTATCCTCGAACATTTCTACAAAAAGTTCCTATGAAATTTTTTCATATCTTGAAAAAAAATTATTTTTGTAGGAATTGTAGGAATTGATTTTTTTTCAATTCATATTTCCGATAAATTCTTAAAAACGAATGCAGAAATTACAGGGGTGACCCGACACCCTGTGACACCCGGTATATTAAATTCTACTTTTTTAAATGAAATTTTGCTATGGTCCGATGTTTTACAATTTTTAAGGATTTTTTTTGCTTTAATTTTTGCTAGTTTTCGCAAATTATTTCGAGGAGGGTAGTTCGAGCCATCGAGGGACTTTTTTTTCATTTTCATTTTCCACGTCCGAAACAGTTGTAAAATTTCATAATTTCCAGGCGTTTTCTATCTATTTTTCGAAATAAAATTATTCGATGATCACTATATTTTCAATATAATTTTTGCGAGCTTTCGCAAATTTTTTTAAGAATGTCGGCAGTCCGAGATCCCCTTCGGACACTATTGTCTACTCTGTGGTCTACTCTGAATAGAATTTATTTATGATTTATTTATCCCAACTACGATTTTTCATTATCATGAATGCGAGAATTCGAACAAGTTCGAATGTTTTTGCCGGAGATTACAAATAAATGATAAGAATAAAATCGACAAAGTTCAAGTACCTTTCTCTCCAAATATTTCCACAAAGTGGAAAATATGAGGCAAAAATCTGACAGAAAACAATTATTTCCCTGGCTAATGCCACGACGAAACTATATCTGACAGATATTTGTGCAACGTTCTTCCAAGAAGTCTCAATTACAAGTGCTTATTGTAGACAAAAAAAGATTTATTCTTATCATTCTTATTATTCTTATCATCATCATAAATAATATGATTTCAATCATCTTTAAACACATTTTTTTTTCTTCAGGAAAATGGGAACGGATACAGCCTTTCTTCTAATCTTGTTACTCAAAACGGTAGCATGTAAAATCAGCCTCAGATGTGTTATGATACCCGAAGGAGTGACTGCTCCCCGATATAAGGAGGATCTTGGGAGATACAAAATTGAAATATCTGGAAATCCGGACTCCTACGTTCCAGGAGAACAATACACAAGTAAGATTTCAAAAACCCATTCAACATTTATCCCACGATTCATAAATAACGCTGCTCCAAATATGCCGTTCTCAGTGCAAGCATGAATGAGAATAATAATAATAATAATAATAATAGATATTTATTCAAATTCAAATCATATAAAAGACAGGTACATAAACAATGATGAATAGATATCAGACGTATCGATAAGTGTGTAACACACTTGTTTCGAAATATACATTAAAAATATCAAATTAAAAATATAAGACAATCACCTAATACTAATAATAATATATATGAACTAAAGAGTTAAAAATCACAGTAAAATCATATAAATAAAAACAGTTAATTCAAATCAAAGAGTATAGACATATGTATGCATAAATAGAACTAGACTAAACAAGACATTTCAGAATGTTACCAGAATTTAGGAATATAAAGTTTTAAAAATAAAAATCACATTATCAGGTCAGCAATTTTTTCCCTGGGTTGGTTGTGAATGAAGATCTTCAACTCTTTTTTATATAATCTCAAATTATCGATTTTTTGTATATGGAGAGGTATGGAGTTATACATTTTCGGGGCCATATAGTAGTATGACCGCTGGCCAATAGATTTTTGCATTTGTGGGATTTTGTTATGGTGTTTTTTCCGAGTTTGATAATTATGATTTGGTATGTTTGAACTGATATGTTTTTCTCGATGGTATTTTACATTGATATTATTATAAAAAAGTTGACGAATATCGAATACATGTGCTTCACGAAATAGTGCTTCAGATGGATATTTATAGTCTTTGGACATAATCAGTTTAAGGAACCTTTTTTGCAGTACTTCCAGAGGATGAATATGTGTTTTCAATGCCCCTCCCCATCCTACTATACAATATCGCAAGTGACTCTCAACTAATGCATGATATAACACTTTAAGCTGATGGAAAGGTAATATATCTTTCAGATATTTAAACTTGTAAAGAATCATGCGTAACTTATTACAGACATAATTAATATGAGAATCCCATTTGAGATTCGTGTCTATTATTACTCCCAGATATTTAACATTTTTTTCAGGTAGAATTACATACTGTTGTCCCATTGTAGTAAGTGTGAGTCTATCGAATGATGGTGTGTTGGATCGATTACAGCTAAAAGGTAGGTAGTAGGTTTTTTGTAGGTTGACAGTGAGTAGTTTGTTTTCTAACCATTTCTTTATTGAAGGAAGTGTTTTTCAATTCTTGCCAAGTGTCTGCTTTATAAAATACGGTGTCGTCAGCAAATCCTAGTATTTCTCCTCTGCTCCTGATAGAGAACATGCCATCTATGTAAATATTGTATATGTAATAATATAGATACAATAACAGACTCTTTCATCGACACTTTAAATTATCACATTACAAACTGCACGAATTTTGTGAAAATTTCATCAAAGGAGAGAATAAAAAAACCATGGATCACCAAGGCTTTATTGAAATCGATATCAACTAAAAATAACTCATACTTGAAATCATCTCACAATCCGGATAACATTGCACTGAAACTAGAATATAAAAACTACAAGAAGAAACTAAATTATCTTATACAAAAAAGTAAAAGAACATATGCACAAAAACAAATAGACGACAATAAAAGCTCACCAAACAAATTGTGGACATTTGTCAATGGTATATGTAACAGAAAGAAAACGGAAACAAAAATTTCAAACATAAAATCAGAAAATAATATACTTATTACAGATGAAAAAATGATGGCTGATGAATTTAATAAATTTTTCACTGATTTGGGCAAACACTATGCTAATAAAATTGAAGAACCGGCAGAGTTCCACGACAACACTCCTTTTATAAGCCATACCATGTTTTTATTTCCGCCATCTGAAAAAGAAATAATAAATATAATAAACAGCCTCAAACCTCGAAAATCTCCCGGAATAGATGGGCTTAGAGCCGAAACTATGAAAAAAATATCAGATCTCATTGCCGCTCCTTTGAACTATTTAATTGGAAAATGTTTCGACTTGGCCTATTTCCCCAAGTCACTGAAGAGAGGTCTAATCAAGCCACTATATAAAGGAGGAGATAAATCTAAAATTACAAACTACAGACCGATATCGTCAATCTCAACCCTATCTAAAATAATAGAAAAACTATTGAAAAGTAGGCTAACAAGTTTTCTAAATGTGCATAAGATTATTTCAGATCGTCAGTATGGCTTTAGAGAGAGTAAATCTACGGAGGATGCTATATACTCTTTGACAAAACGTATATATGAAGCAATAGATAAAAAACGCCAGCTTTAGCTATTTTCATAGACCTCTCTAAAGCATTTGACACGGTTAGCCACGAGATACTACTCGCAAAACTTTATTCATACGGTATCAGAGGAAAGACACATGATCTTCTGAAGAGCTACTTAACGGATCGGCAGCAACAGGTATACCTGAATGATAACATTAGTGAAACAAGAACTATTACGTTTGGAGTTCCACAGGGAACAGTTTTAGGCCCACTGCTGTTTACTCTATATATTAATAGTTTATTAGATATCACCCAAAGCGGAACAGTTCTCAGTTTCGCTGACGACACTGCCTTATTTTATAAAGCAGAGTCCTGGGAAGACCTAAAATATATGGCAGAGAATGATTTCAAGTTGATTAAAAAATGGTTCCAGGGTAATAAGCTTACTTTGAATATAGAAAAAACACATTATTTACCTTTCACCTCATACACCAATAATTTGCCAGAACTGGGAGACTTGATTGTCGATGTAAATACAGAAATACCTGAAGTTGAGTCTGTCAAGTATTTGGGTATTATTATCGATAGACATCTGCGTTGGGACATACACACTGATTTTATTGCAAGAAAGCTTAGAGGTTTAATTGGTAAGTTTAGATATTTATGCCAATTCTTGGACATACATCACCTAAAAGCAGTCTACTTTGCATTAATCCAATCTCAACTGACTTATGGAATTCTTGGATGGGGAGGAGTACTGGAGTGCCACCTAGAAAAAATAAATGTATTACAAAAATGGATACTAAGAATAATTTACAATAAAAACATTACCTTTTCCAGTGAGGATCTCTTTCTTCTGAGCAAAGTATTCGATATTAGACAGTTATATTGCCAAAAAGCTATAGTAAATATACAAACAGGCAAAATTAAGCTAAAACCCATTGAACATAATTATGCCACTCGAAACAAAATCAACACTGCTAAAGTCCCTAAATGTGATAAAAACATTGGACAGCGAAGTTTATTTTACTTAGGTCCAAAATTATATAATCACCTACCTCCTCTATTGAAGTCAATAAACAATAACTGTTCTTTCAAATGTCATCTCAAAATTTGGATGCAAAGCACAAGTAGATCATTCTTTAGTGACATAGTGAATAATAAATTGTTTAACTAAGTAGAGTAAACAATAGCTGTACTTCAGTTAATCTTGATTTGTTGAACATTTAACCGATTAAAACAAAAATACCCCGATTGCGTAAAAATATATCGATTGTGACAAAAATAGCTCGATTGTGATATCAATATAATGCCAGAAATGGCTTTGATCCTCAACTTCTATCCAATCTCAGTATTGGCCAACTACAATCAAATAGTTATATACTGTTATTTATAGTTATATTTATATTATCCATTATTATAAGTAGTGTAGTATTTATTATTATCTTATATATATGTGTATGTGTGTATATATGTGTATATGTGTATATATGTATATGTATATATGTGTATACATGTGTAAACTTCCCCTCACGCACAAGCAATCCCTTGCTTCTGTGAGTATGTATGTTTATTTACAAGTTATATATTTTTTTTCTCTTGTGTCTTGATACTTATGAAATAAACATTATTATTATTATTATTATTATTGAAAAGGATTGGCCCAAAACAGTCCCTTGGGGAACTCCATACTCAATTTGCAATCGATCGCTCTGTACATCATCCACTCTGACAGACTGAAATCTATTGGCGAGATAGCTTTCGAACAATTTTAAACAATTATTCCTGATGCCAATATCTTCCAATGTCTGTAAGAGGAGACTATGGCTCACATTGTCGAATGCTTTCGACAGATCGATAAATACACAGACTTGTTCCCGTCCAGAGCAGATGAAATCTTCGTAGTTAGTGCTAACAGCGCGTTTTGGGTGGAGACATTTTCTCTAAAACCATACTGCATACTCGACATTAGATTATATTTGGATATATAAGAGGATAACCATTTTTTTAAGATTTTCTCGAATATTTTTGATAAATGTGTTATTAGAGATATCGGCCTATAATTGGTAACCGCTGTCTCATCTCCTTTTTTGTAAACTGGTATTACTATTGATTCCTTGAGCGCTCTGGGCCAGATACCTTGTTCCATGCACAAGTTTATAATGTACGTAAGTGGTTCTAGAATATATGTAGAAATTATTTCAATAGTTTCTGCTCTGATATCGTCTACACCTGCAGATTTTTTCGTTTTCAGTTCATTGATGACGCTCTCAACTTCTTTATTATCGGTTGGTAATAAAACAAACGAGTTTATAGAAACTGTTTATAACTAGGGTCATTTTTCACGTTATTTGCCATTTTCTTACCTATTTGGGTGAAAAATGTATTGAATTCATTAGCTATTTGTTTTTTATCATCTTTCAATCCAACCGATTCATCTTTCATTGTTTTTATGTTCCGCTTACTTTTTTTGGTTTCACTTATTTCTTTAACTATTTTCCATAAGGTTGGTGCATCGGTTGAATTCGAGTTTATTTGTTTTTGGTAATAGTCGAATTTAGTTTTTTTATTAAATTTGTGAGTTTATTTTCATAATTTGTATATTGTGTTTTCAATTCCAAGTTATGAGGATTATTTCGGAGACACTTGAACAGTCTATTTTTCGTATCTATCGATTTAACAAGGGCATTTGTTATCCATGGCGCAATCTTTGTATCTCTTCTTTTGGCCCTCCGGACGGCTGTACAATCGTTTATCGCTCGAGTGAGAATATCAATGAATTCATTTGTTCCAGCATTTGAATTTCGTTCAGAAAATATGGGGTTCCAAGAGATGTTGCTCAGCGTATTCTGGAGTTTTTCATGATCAATATATTTTTTGAATTTATCTGTATTAGTTGCCACATGCTCATCCTGATGCTTAAGAATAATCTGAAGTACAATTGTGTAATGATCTGTGATATTGCTTTGGATTATTAAAGGAATGATTTGCTCTAATATATAACTTTCTGCTTTTATGAAAATATGATCAATGCAGGAACCACTGTTATTCTGCACTCTTGTTTTACTATTTATTACTGATATATATCTGACTTCGTTCAGTGTGTTAAGATACTCATTGCAATATTCATCGCTTTTTAAAATATCGATATTAATATCTCCGAGGAATATAGAGTATGTGGCGTTGTTTTTATCATGATTTTGTAAGTATTCTTGCAAGCTTTTATTGAATTCTTTTGGATCTGTAGAGGGTGATCTGTAAGCAGCAGTTATAACTATGTTTCTGTTGTTTTTGGAATTGATTTCAATTTTTATGGCTTTAGTATTGTTGATTTGAATTATTTGATAAGTATAGTTAAATGTAGATTTGATATATAACAAGACACCATCATTTTGATTAAATTTCCCTTCATTGTATATAATATATAAGAATATGCCATGAAATCACGATTTTATATCAAAGTGCAAGTTTTCTGTCGAAATATTGGTGAATTTGGATACCAATTATACATTTACGAAATTAAATAGTAAAAGTTTGTGATCGACTCATTCCGTCAGTTATATAAAATATTTTGTCACAAGGATGTTCATCAACAGTATTGTTTTTCTTAGTGTAATTCGGTTTAGTAAGAATTTTAATCACTACATGTGCTACTTTTCTCAGTGTATCAGGTAGTTTATCTTCCAGTGTTGTGACGTATTTCCTCTCAAAGCGTGTGTACTCAACATAGAAAGATATATTATATACTTACTCTAGAATGCTAATCCCCATGTCAAAAGTGTTGTAAAAAGTTCAGGCTAGTCCGCAATGCGCAAGCGCGTCATTAGTGATTTTTGTGACAGGCCCGGTTTTAGTAAAATATTATGGTACTTGTGAAGATTAACAAACGTTAATTCTGAATCTCGGAGAATAAGTTTGGAGACCTCATTGTACTTATACCTGTTATTATATTTTAACCGATTTGAATACATATTTTCACATATTTATGATCCCAAATATTCAGCAAAGGCCATCAGAAAGTAGAGTACGGTTATTATTATTATTTACCGTTCTGAAGCGACTGATTTTTGGTATCATATTCACTTTTCAGCTGTAGTTAACCAACAAAAACCTACGGAACCACCCCGAATCGTCGGTGCGAATTTCAAGGAAGCACTGGATTAGAAAATAAATGGAAAGTACAAAAAACTATGAAAATTTATTTCAGCTAATATCATGAATAATTTCAACTCAAATTGGATTTATAAAATTGGATGCTTGGAAGCTCGATGTTTTTTTTTTCTAGAACGACTCATGTCAAAATACGCAACTGCATTTAATTTAAATCATTTGAAGAGATTAACATGCTATTTCTACGAGTATTTTTGGTTGTATTACCTTTGTGCAATTTCCACAATGAGAGTGCATGAAAAAGTGAGGCCAGAAGCATTTTCCTTACCATCAAAGAAAAGCACTTCCATATTGACATTAATTTTCTGAGGCGATTCTGTGTATGTTTAGTATTTTTTGTAGGAATCTAGAACTCATAATATAAGCGGAGTGGCAGAAAGTTCTATCACTCGCCATGCATGCTTACGCAGACACAGTATTGGTACTGCACTAGGTTTCAAATTATTTTATTGTCGTTTTCACATGAATCTTCATGAGGAAAATGTCTGCCACAAATTACAATTTTCTCACTCAAATGTTCTGCTGGGGTCTCTTCTTAAAAACAATAACTAAAAATCATGCCTTTTTTGTCAAGCTAAAATAATAGTTAAGCCATTTTGAGCAAAGCATATAGGTACATAAAAAATTTTATTATCTACCAAAAATGATTTATTTCAGGTATTTTTCCTTTGCACAACACTAAACAGTTCATTGTTTATTTTTAGGATGAAACGGCTTTATTAGAAATTGTCTTTAAAGGAACAAGATTAATGCAAATTCACGAAAGATGAAAGAATAACCAATGACAACAAACAACACACAAAACGACAAGAGAAAATCTTAAATTTAAAAATCCGACTCTGTCTTTGACAAGAGTGACAGATCTTGGTGTACAAGTCTTCCTGTTGATGAAAAAGCACTGTTGCACGGCCAATATAATTACAGAAGCATAGGGTACATTATTGTTTTAAATAAATTTCTTTCGCGCCTAAAATTCGGAGTAATCTTTCTCTAAATGGTTCTTTTCGGTTTTTAAAAGTCCTAAATACGTTGTCAAATTCATCTCTTTCAAATGACATGTGTTTTATTGCCTCATAACAAAAAACTCTGAATTGGAACACCAAATTATTTTCAAACTTGGCAACGATCTACCCAAACCACACTGACGCGCATGCGTACATCGTAAACGGGTCGCATACGCGGCATGCTTTTCGCCGTGAAAATTGGCTGGATTAGCATTCTAGAGTATATTTATAATATATATTTCTATGGTACTCAACATCAAAGGTTCCGACAAAGCTTTTGCCTCTTGTAAGTTGGTGTACTCTGTGTTAAAAATACAAACGAAACAAAATTATGTGTATTACAACCAAGAAAGCGACAACAAGTTCAAACGGAACAGGGTTATTAAATAAATGGCCACTTCCAACCATTAGACAGGAATCAAGTCTTCGTCCCATAGATTGTCGCAAACGTTGAAATATTCCGGGTGTGTTTTGGATATTCTCTCAGCCTGCAATGATGCGATTCTATAAATAATTCACACTTTCAATGGGAGTCGCATAAACCAAGGATTCAAGGTGACCCAGATGCAAAATTTCAAGGGGTTTAAGTCTGGACATCTGAGAGATCACACCTCTATGGTTGTAGCAGATACAACAAATACAACAAAATTACACTTTTTCAATCGCTCTTCAGGGCAATGAGGGTTCGCAGGATCTTCTGAAGATTTGTCCTAGAGCGTCGGATGTCAACAACCTGGTTTCTCAGGTGGCTTTGTGGAGGGGCTTCGTGAAGGGGCTGTCCATGATGGAAAATGAGTTATCTTGGCTCCCTTTTCTATGAGTTCCAGATTCTGGGTTCACGTAGATGCAAAGCAAGGTTAAATTTTCCTGAAGGTGACATCGTATTCCCCACTCCCTTCAACAGTAGATTTTTCATTCAAATTGATTTTCAAGTTTCTCGAATTCGGAATTTCAATTTCAATTCATTCGAATTGTGAATGCGGAACACACGACATAAATTGCGTACAAGCGGTACAAAACAAACCATCAACAACTCTTGGATTCTGCCCTGTTTCATAAATCAAAGGACTTTCGAAGCCACTCAGACGCTGATAAATCTATTCCCATATTCGACTCAAGCTGTGCACGCAAAAGCTGAGGTTAGCGTCAAAATCCAATCCAATAGAAATTCACAATATATAGGCAACGCTGAATGACTAATGGATTTTCGACGAGCTATGCATATGTGGTTGCATATCTACTTGATTAAACAGCAATTATCGTCATGGTATTTGTACTGAATGTTTGGATTGGAATATTCCTAGCGATGAATTATTGTTGTTTTGTTTATTATTATTATTATTGAAATTATTGACAGACTTAGTTAAAAGGAATGTAGGAAACAGAGTGACTACAAAAAATATCAAAGGACCACGCACGTTTCTTATGGAAAATGGCTTTCCGTGAATTTGTCCGAATTTTTGGTATGGTGTAGATCTGGATGCACTGATCAAAAGTGTCCATTGCCAAAAACTCCAAAAATGGACAGTTTTCGAGATATGGCTCTATCAATGTAATTTTTTTTTGCATTTTTTGGATTTTGACACATAATCAGTTCACTCTCATACTTAGGAAAAACCGGGTTTCAATGATTTCACTGCAGGAATCGATTGAAAAATAGTTCTTTCTTCGTTTCAGATACTGCCATTTGAAGAAATTATTATACACTGCTCGTCACTGACGATGTAACTGGACTAATATTTTCAATTTCTATAGTCCAGTTTTTGGAGAAACAAAAACTTCTGAATTGCTGAAGGTATCACAGAGTCACATATATTCAATTGAATGAAGAAAAGTTGTATTTCGTGCAGAAATTTATTTATAAAATCATAGCAGAGCACTTTCGACTATAAAGTCATCCTCAGTGCGTACCTGTAAGTAAGTGACATCGAATTGAATTTAAGAAATTTTGATAAAAAGAATTTTGAAAATTGAAAAGTTACTTACTCGTCAGGTGTACATGAGCCAGACCATAAAAATATCATGGGTCCAGAGGACCATGTAAAATTTTAAAACATCATATTAATAACATTTAAAAAAAGTCCTTATCCCAGGATTCACCTGGATAAAAGTTTCAACAGGCAGAGTAACACATGTCTGTTGGAGCTTAGTCTACTGTTAAGCTGAATGAATGAAATTTACATTGTGTCAAAAGTTGACAATGACAATGACGTTTGGCTTAGAACATTAACTTCTAGAAACCCTGATCTGTGTTTTGAAAATTGAATAATGACCAAATAGTCAAATTGATCTGTAAATCTATTTATAGTTATGTTAATCTAAACCTAAGGAATTGTGACAAACCGGAAGAAAAGTCTAATGAGAATCTCAACCCGATGTGCACAGAACCAGATTCAAGAAACAGTCCCTCGGGAATTTGTGAAACCAATTCTTAGCTCAGGATCATGGGACAGGTCTAATGAGAACCTTCACCCAAAGCGTCAAAACTCTTTCTCAATGATGATATGGCTTGAACCTGTTTTGCAGTTTGCCTAGTTCGCTCCCTCTTGACTTTCCTTTCAATTCTCAGAACATAATCTATTGCTTTCAATTTGAAACTTATAATTTCAACTTCAGGTTCTATTTTTCTATAACTTGGGTTTTTGCATGTGCCGTTTCAAGTTCTCATTAGACTTTCTCTTGGCTCAGTAATTTCCTTGTTTTTGATTAATAGAATTACTGAATTGATTAAATATGAAATAATTTGAAAATTTCTTGAATCTTTTCTGTTTGTAGTACCTCTTGGTTTTGGGCAACCTTTTTTGGCGCCTTGGGATTGGGTAGGTTCTCATTAGACCTGTCCCATGTCCTTGGGCATAGAATTTGGTTTCCCAAATTCCCAAGAGACTGTGTCTTAAGCCTGGTTTTGTGAACATCGGGTCGTAGTTCTCATTAGACTTTTCTTCCGGTTTGTCATATTTCCTTGGGTTTGGATCAACAGAACTATAAATAGATTCACAGATCAATTTTTGGAAAATTTCTTAAAAATTTTCTGGTATGGGCTAATCATTTTGGTCATCCTCTTTGTTACTATTGAGATTGGGAAAGTTCTCATTAGACTTATCTCATGATCTTGTGTTCCAATCTGGTTTCCCAGGATGTTGAACTAATAATAATAATTTATCAATTTCAAAACACAAATCAATATTTTTATTATAGTTCAACTTTCGACACAATGTCATTTTTCATTTAGTTAGACAGTAGACCAAGCTTCTGCAGACATGTGTTACTCTGCCTGTTGAAACTTTCTTAAATCTTTTATGATTATGTTAATGGTGCCTCTTGCTTTTGGGCTACCTTTTTGACGCTTTGGGAAGTGTGAAGGTTCTCATTAGACCTGTCCCATGATCCTGAGCTAAGAATTGGTTTCACAAATTCCCGAGGGACTGTTTCTTGAACCTGGTTCTGTGCACATCGGGTTGAGGTTCTCATTAGACTTTTCTTCCGGTTTGTCACAATTCCTTAGGTTTAGATTAACATAACTATAAATAGATTTACAGATCAATTTGACTATTTGGTCATTATTCAATTTTCAAAACACAGATCAGGGTTTCTAGAAGTTAATGTTCTAAGCCAAACGTCATTGTCATTGTCAACTTTTGACACAATGTAAATTTCATTCATTCAGCTTAACAGTAGACTAAGCTCCAACAGACATGTGTTACTCTGCCTGTTGAAACTTTTATCCAGGTGAATCCTGGGATAAGGACTTTTTTTAAATGTTATTAATATGATGTTTTAAAATTTTACATGGTCCTCTGGACCCATGATATTTTTATGGTCTGGCTCATGTACACCTGACGAGTAAGTAACTTTTCAATTTTCAAAATTCTTTTTATCAAAATTTCTTAAATTCAATTCGATGTCACTTACTTACAGGTACGCACTGAGGATGACTTTATAGTCGAAAGCGCTCTGCTATGATTTTATAAATAAATTTCTGCACGAAATACAACTTTTCTTCATTCAATTACATTGGAACGTGCACACAGCTGAACAAATTTCACATATATTCAACACTATGTGTCAAAATCCAAAAAATGCAAAAAAAATTACATTGATAGAGTCATATCTCGAAAACTGTCCATTTTTGGAGTTTTTGGCAACGGACACTTTTGATCAGTGCACCCAGATCTACACCATACCAAAAATTCGGACAAATTCACGGAAAGCCATTTTCCATAAGAAACGTGCGTGGTCCTTTCATCAAGTTCTGGTCTGAAATCGTTTCTGAAGAAAGCTTTATGGAAACGACATTCTTCAGAAAACGCCTTTCAAAAAGACATTTCAAAGAATGCAGCTTGTTAATTTTCCAAAATGGAGCATTTGAAGAACATATCAAGGGTTGATTTCAATGGAAATATGAACAGGATGTTCATAAAGTCAGTTGTGGAATCATCTGCGACTGAAAGTTGGAATTTAGTCGCTGTTTTCCATCGTACAAGATAACCTCTCTTGGAAGGGATTCATGTTTAAAAGCATGTTTCTCTTTAAAATATCAAGGGTCTTCATCCCTGAAGAAAAGTAAGTTAGAAACGATTTTTTTTCTTATTGATGAAGTGATGTATGAGTGTGAAGGTAAAAAATAATTATTTCATTATTAAGTATCGAATGGATGAAAAAGATGTTTCCCCTGATTTCTGTGCATTTTTGATCACTTCCACCATCAAAACTGAAGAATATTTTTGTGTTATATCATTTCAGTATTGAAGTCTACTATTTACTCAGTTAAACAACTCTCTCATTATCTCTTCGAAGTTTCCGTTTTATTGTGTATAATTTTACAAAAACGTGTTGTATTCGCGAAAAGGATTTCCTTGCATTATTCTATTCAAAATTGGAAATATCCAGTTTTATCCAAGACAACTAATAATGATTTGATTCAACCGTCGTCTAGCGAAAATTTAATATTTGTTACAAATGGAAATTAATTCCTTTCAATAATCCGCCACTGAGATTGCTCCCCCCACATAGCTGATGAGGAAAGGAAAGAGCACTCCTAGTATTAATCACTTCCTATTCCTATTTCAATATCTATTTCTATTCCTATTCCTATCGAAAATACGGACACTCTTGCTCAAATCACAGGTATTTAAGAGACAGTTTCATCATTCACTTTAGAATTAGACATCGAAGTAAAGTTATTATTATATTATTATTATTGGTGGTTGTGAAACCAACACGAAAATTGTCTCGGAAGGAATTTTAATCCATCATAATTAATCTGGCAAAAAACATTCGAATGTTTTCCATCTTGAAAGTAATTACGAAGTTTCACAGTCGGAGTTTATTAATTCTTATCAGATGTCTTTTCAATAGGAAAATGCGACTGCAGATATTCGAGAAATTTGAATAGGAAGGCGAAAACAGTACTAATTACGAGTGGAAATCATAATGGCAATGATAGTCGAAAAATATTTCCCAATATGAATATTATACAACAATTAGAAATTACACTACAGCAAGTAAGAATGGGAGGAAAGCATATTTTCAATATAATTCCAAAAGTATATATTGATCCCGATATTGTTACCTTTCACAAAAATAATAGAAAACCAGACAATTGTGAGATGATATTTAAATGAATTTATATAACAGAGAAACGGAAAAGAAAACTAATTCACAATGAGCTTATGACTTTAGGCATAAGATGTCCGGAGGACTGCTCATTGCAAATATCCTATACAATAGGAGAAGTTGGGTCGAAAATCCATCAGAAAACAACTACTTTCCTGGCTAATGCCACGACGAACATTGAATTACATCTGATGAAATTTCCGTGCAGAGTTCCTACAAGGTTATCTCTGCAATTGCTTGGTTGCATGGGAATGTTCATCGAAACATTCGGACCACCTATATATCGATTTCGGAGTGTTGCTCCTCATCAGTATAGGGTAGGTCTAGCAGTCAATAACTAATGACTGCAACGAATGAATCGACAGCCAAACCCATTTACAGACCGAAACTGAGACCGCGCCCGCACAGTGGATTATTTCCAAACTGCCAAACTGCCAAACTGGATATTTGCAATGAGCAGTCCTCCGGACATCTTATGCCTAAAGTCATAAGCTCATTGTGAATTAGTTTTCTTTTCCGTTTCATATACGGTCTTGACGATCGTGTCATGGGTATTGCTTTGGTTGGGCTTCCGGCACTGAGATGGCGCTCGCAGTTTGGAAATAATCCACTGTGCGGGCGCGGTCTCAGTTTCGGTCTGTAAATGGGTTTGGCTGTCGATTCATTCGTTGCAGTCATTAGTTATTGACTGCTAGACCTACCCTATACTGATGAGGAGCAACACTCCGAAATCGATATATAGGTGGTCCGAATGTTTCGATGAACATTCCCATGCAACCAAGCAATTGCAGAGATAACCTTGTAGGAACTCTGCACGGAAATTTCATCAGATGTAATTCAATGTTCGTCGTGGCATTAGCCAGGAAAGTAGTTGTTTTCTGATGGATTTTCGACCCAACTTCTCCTATTGTATAGGATATTTGCAATGAGCAGTCCTCCGGACATCTTATGCCTAAAGTCATAAGCTCATTGTGAATTAGTTTTCTTTTCCGTTTCATATACGGTCTTGACGATCGTGTCATGGGTATTGCTTTGGTTGGGCTTCCGGCACTGAGATGGCGCTCGCAGTTTGGAAATAATCCACTGTGCGGGCGCGGTCTCAGTTTCGGTCTGTAAATGGGTTTGGCTGTCGATTCATTCGTTGCAGTCATTAGTTATTGACTGCTAGACCTACCCTATACTGATGAGGAGCAACACTCCGAAATCGATATATAGGTGGTCCGAATGTTTCGATGAACATTCCCATGCAACCAAGCAATTGCAGAGATAACCTTGTAGGAACTCTGCACGGAAATTTCATCAGATGTAATTCAATGTTCGTCGTGGCATTAGCCAGGAAAGTAGTTGTTTTCTGATGGATTTTCGACCCAACTTCTCCTATTGTATAGGATATTTGCAATGAGCAGTCCTCCGGACATCTTATGCCTAAAATTATATAACAGAGACCTATACAAAAATTTTTCAATGAAATAAAAACTAATGCGCAGGGCACTGACGGTATTGATATAAAGTTGTTGACTATGTGTTGCCCTTTCATCATACCATACCTCACATATATTGTGAATACTTGCCTAGAGACGAATAAATTTCCCAGTAGTTGGAAAGATGCTTTAGTCATACCACTTCCTAAAAAGAACACCCCTGAAACTTTCAAAGATCTTTTTGTATCCAAAACTTGTTCTTCAGCAATACCGTCTTCCACGTATACAACACTCGTCCTGAGGATGATTTACGTTTACAATTATTCGAAAGCAAAGTATGTTATAAAGCTCAATCTGCGCCAACTACGTATGCAACCGTTGGTAAAAAAATCGCTATCACAGAGAAGGTACTCCCATATCGGCACTAAAATACACAACTATATTCTTATCAACAAAAAACTTTCGAAACACAACTGAAAACTTTTTTACTCCAGACTCCTAGACAGTATTTTACTACCTTGATAGAGTCAAAATGACTGAATAAATAAATTACTAATCTCAACCATAATTAAAAATTATATTTTACCGCTTTTTCATTGGGTTTTGCATCTTAATGTATGTTCATATTGTATGTATTGTATTTTATGGTATTTATTATATTTTATTGTATTTTATTGTATTTTACTGCATTTCCATTGCGTTTTTTGCAACTTATTGTATTGTATTTTCATATTGTCTTCATTGTATTTTATAGTATTTTATTGCATTTCATGTACATACTATATTTGAATTATTTACCTAATTATAATCGAAACATGTGCATTGCACTTATCGATTATCAACTTTATTTATGCCTATTTTATATGTATTCTCAACAATTATTCTTATTTCATGAATAAAGTTTATTATTATTATTATATTATCTAGAATTGCTCAAAAAAATTTCAATAATCTACCCATCCCCACCAAAATGTTGAAACATGAGAATACATTCAGAAAACATTTTTGTACAAAAAACATTTCACGAAACAGCTGTCAAAGGTTGGAACTCTCGGAATCAAATCGAAAAATACTCTATTTTCACTTAGATTCTGCTTGCATTCCTCATAACGTACAAGAAACTTGATTGAACCCTGGGTTGGTAAGAACAACAAATTGTTGGCTGCCTGTCAATGAGTTGATAAACATCTAACTTTGGATTCCTTGGTTCGTGCCAAATTAAGTTTCAACTAGTGACTGTAGATGTCATAAGTAACTTTCTGTCATTTATTGTATATACGTGTTCAGGGCGCCATATAATATTTCGTGTGTTTTGTTAATTTTTTTATGTTTATATACTTATCTATGTTTATTCATTTCACGGGGAAGCATCATAGACATATATATTATATACTTACTCTAGAATGCTAATCCCCATGTCAAAAGTGTTGTAAAAAGTTCAGGCTAGTCCGCAATGCGCATGCGCGTCATTAGTGATTCTTGTAACAGGCCCGGTTTTAGTAAAATATTATGGTACTTGTGAAGATTAACAAACGTTAATTCTGAATCTCGGAGAATAAGGTTGGAAACCTCATTGTACTTATACCTGTTATTTGTATTTAGCCGATTTGAATACATATTTTCACATATTTATGATCCCAAATATTCAGCAAATGCTCAGAATGTAGAGTACGGTTATTATTATTATTTATCGCTCTGAAGCGACTGATTTTTGGTATCACATTCACTTTTCAGCTGTAGTTAACCAACAAAAACCTACGGAACCACCCCAAATCGTCGGTGCGAATTTCAAGGAAGCACTGGATTGGAAAATAAATTGAAAGTACCAAAAACTTTGAAAATTTATTTCAGCTAATATCATGAATAATTTCAACTCAAATTAGATTTATAAAATTGGATGCTTGGAAGCTCGAGGTTTTTTTTTCTTGAACGATTCATGTCAAAACATGCAACTGCATTTAATTTAATTAAATCATTTGAATGCTATTTCTACGAGTAGGTATTTCTGGTTGTATTACCTCAGTGCAATATCCAAGCATTTTTCTTACCATCAAAGAAAAGCACTTCCATATTGACATTAATTTTCTGAGGCGATTCTGTGTATGTTCAGTACCTTTTGTAGGAATCTAGAACTCATAATATAAGCGGTGTGACAGACAGTTGTATCACTCGCCATGCATGCTTACGCAGACACAGTATTGGTACTGCGCTAGGTTTCAAATTATTCTATTGTCTTTTTTACATGAATCTTCATGAGGAAAATGTCTGCCACAAATTACAATTTTCTCACTCAAATGTTCTGCTGGGGTCTCTTCTTAAGAACAATAACCACAAATCATGCCTTTTTTGTCAAGCTAAAATAATATTTAAGCTATTTTAAGCAAAGCAAATAGGTACATAAAAAATTTCATTATCTACCAAAAATTATTTATTTCAGGTATTTTTCCTTTACACAACACTAAACAGTTCATTGTTTATTTGTAGGAAAAAACGGCTTTATTAGAAATTGTCTATAAAGGAACAAGATTAATGCAAATTCACGAATGAAGAAAGAATTACCAACGACAACAAACACCACACAAAACGCCAAGAGAAAATCTGAAATTCTAAAAACCGTCTCTGATCTCTGACAAGAGTGACAGATCTTAGTTACAAGTCCTCCTGTGGATGAAAAAGCACTGTTGCACGGTCATTATAATTACAGTAGCATATGGTACATTATTGTTTTAAATAAGTTTTGACGCGCATGCGCACATCGTGAACGGGTCGCATACGCGGCATGCTTTTCGCCGTGAAAATTGGCGGGATTAGCATACTAGAGTAAGTATATATTATATATTTCTATGGGAAGCACCCACATCTGATTGACTCTTTCTTATACAATGTATGTTGTCTAAAAAGAAATAAAGTGATTTGATTTTATTTGGACACAACCAGCTGACCTATAGCTTTTTTCATGATAAGTAAATGTACAATTGGAAAATAATGACCAATAATTAATATTATTAATAATCCATTTTCATAGTTAGAAAGTTTTTTGCTTCTCCTTATTGTGCTATAGCAGCCCCTCAAGATCCAAATAGCCGATGAATATTTTTTTCTTCATTGATATGAAAAGCAACACTTCAGTGTATACAATGAATAGAATTTTCAATCTACGAAGTGTATGCAATTATTTATTATCACCTATCTTTGGATACAGCTGTAGCTAAAAATCATCGATAAAGTCTGTAACAGTAGTGGAAATTTATCCACTAGTTTCTATTGAGACAATTCCCATTTCCTTTGGCAAAATACAGGAATTTTTCAATCGGTTTCTCCCGTAGGTACTCATAAAACCCTGGAGTCGTTTATATGCTAATAAAGAAGAAATAAAGAAGAATGCGATTCTATGCAAACAATAAAACAATTAACTCCTTTCCAGAAAATGCTTTAAGTATAATGCAAATTGAAAGCCCTGCTCCAACGCGGTTCAGGGAACTTTTCAGATGTAATAAAGTCACTTTATGAGACCATTGTGGCATCTCATATCCCTGGGTATACTGTGTGGCACAACAAAAACGCAGCAAGTCAATTTCAAACCGTTTAACGTTTTTTTATATTTATTTTCATAACAGTTATACAAATAAAACAGACATTTAACAGTAGAGTAAGAATATTGTAAATTAACTAACCATCTAACGAAATAACAGATCGAAATAATAACGTTTTTAGTTTGAATTGTCATTTTTTGTTTCCTTAGTGTTTTTGGCATCGACTGCTATGGTCATTAGCCATGTGTTCTGGGTAGGCCTTGTTACTAACTCTATACGCCACCTCAGGAGCAACACTGTTAATTTTTAACGCAACAGAGAATCGTTGAGGATTATTCCCAGCCGACACAAGCCTGAATCATTCAGATTTTCACATCTGAAAATGGAAAAAGCCCGCCCCGGCTGGTAACCGAACCTGAAACCTCTCGGTCGTCATGCGGGCGCTTCACCACTGCGCTAATTTTTTCGTTCGTTCATCGAGGGAAATGACAAAAAAAATTATACAGAGAAAATTCATCATCTAGATAAGTTCAAGATAAATAACTTCTGTTCCCTGTTTTTTGTGAATGTGTTGTCAATTTTGGCAATTGAATAGAACTTTTCTTCTGATTCATTTTCGACATATCTTGCAACCAATAAAAACCATCAATTTAAAGCTATGATGTACTTTCAAACCAATCACAACATTATTATAGTGGGAATTTTCTACTTAGATTATTGCCTCGGGAATATTCGTGGTATTTTGATTTTATTGTGTGACAACAACTGATACTTTTGATTTGACGTCTGTCATCAGTTTGAATGCAAATTGAAAAATGAATTTAGATAACCGTAATGAATAAAAATGTTATAAAGAGAATGTGTCTATGATTAGGGCATCAAAAAATAATCTATCGAATACCACACGAGAGTTCGATAAAGTAGAAAATAATTCTCCACATTTTTTCTCAAACTTGTTGCCATTTGGCAATAGCCACTCGAGCCCTTCGGGCTCTCGTGTCTATTGCCTGGCAACAAGTTTTCGAAATATCTGTTGAATTATTTTCACTTTATTCTCACTCTCTTGTGGTATTACAACTGAAAATAGGGCCCTGGGACGAAAAAGCGATGGACGTAAAAGCGACGGACAAAACAGCGAGGCCAAAACAGCAACAGGACAAAATAGCGACATACAAAATAGCGACAGACAAAACGGCGACAAGACAAAATAGCGACAAAACAAAACGGCGATAAAATTGAGAAGAGTTCAGGAAGCAAAAATAAAAACTTCATACTGTGTATCAATTCGATACCATATTATCAGTTTGGGTATAGGTATTTCTATGGTTACGATTGATTTGTTGCATGACATTTATCATAAAACTTTTGTCAATAGTTTTTGGCGATAGTGGAGATTGTCAAATCACAGAAAGGAAAAAATTTTATACAATTCGAAGGCCACTTATACCGGAAAGACAAAGTCTTCTTGGCTTCAGAGTCATGGAGATGTGTGAAACCTTTTTGCAAAGGAAGATTGTGCGTGCCGAGATGAAGGTGAAGAGGGTTAGACAGTCTATGCGTGAGTTGGCTAGTAACACCCTCGAAAGGCCTAGAAATATAATTCAGGCTTCCACGTCTGGAATATGTTTCAGTTGATATTCCAATATCAACTGAAACGTCCACATTATTACCAAGCTATGAGGCTTCAAGGAAAATTATCAAGCGGCAGCGAAGTGGCACTAGTGAAAGTACTACTTTCAATACGGTGGGAGATATAATAATTGCAGAAAAAAACAAAAAAACTGAAAAGGGGGAAAATTTTCTGCTTTGGGATTCTGGAAAAGAAGATTTCGACAGGGTATTCATGTTTGGAACCCTCAGTAACCTGTCTTTGATGAACGAATTCAAACATTGGTGTGTCGATGGTACATTCAAGGTAGCACCCACTCTATTCTTCCAGATGTATACTATACATATTCTGATTGATGAAAAAGCTGTGCCTATAGTTTATTGTCTTTTGAGGAACAAAAATGAGCAATCATACAAACGAATTCTGTCTAAATTGAGAGAATTTGAACCCGGACTGAATCCTATAACAATTTTAACCGATTTTGAAATGGCGTCTATGAATGCATCAAAAAACATTTTTTCCAGTATTGGTGCGTTTTATTGTAGGCAGAAATGCTCTTCTCGTAGAAGTAGAATTTGACACATCTGTTTTTTTGACACCAAATATATCTACTTTCGCTACGATCAAATTTGAGGGTAGCAAAAGTAGATTGAAAGAAGGTTGAAAAAGGAAAATTCCTAAATCGTAGCAGAAATTGACACTATTGACATTGAAAGTAGTTTGAAACATATTATGTATTTTAATTTCTGTACATTTCAGTTTGGTTGTATTTTGAAGCTCAAAAATCTTCATTTACTCACATTAAAACGATTTTGGTAGTGAACAGCCTCTAGTTAAAATGAATATGAGTGTCATATGGACGTGAGTAAAGTTATAGATGGGCATGTTCAAATACGAATAGGTTGTGCAACGACTTTTATTTATATAATGAAGAAGGTGGGTTCACATTGATTCTCAATTCATTGAAAACCTCTGTTAAACCTTCATTTTAAAATCATATCCTAAACAAATATACAAATGGATACCAAAAAAGTAGATGATGACCCTTAAGTTCAAAAACATCAGTGGGATGATATAGAAACATTTATGTATGATGAATTGAGAAAATTATCCAGATAAATATCAAATAAATATTTTTTAGTTCCTATTTGTTCCCAACCTACAAATATGTTATATCATTTTTTAAAGATAATTCCGGCTTATTCGCTACTTCACTCAAAGCTGCCACGAAAGTGGAAGGTGTGAAGTTTAGGAATTACTTTTTCATAATGATTTTTACATTCTGAAGAAGCTTCCTGAGTGAAAATTATTCAAGGAATTCGCATATATGATAAGTTTATTGCACTTGAAATATTCCCGCCTAGATCTAATCCTCGAATAGATATAATACTACTCGCGCCTTCTTCCATTGTCTATTTCTATAGATCAGATGAAAATGTGAGAGTGGTGTTGAAGATGCTCCTGGCGTTGAGTTTTGTACCTCCTGGAGACGTTCAAAGGGGTTTTGAAATCATTTCTCAGAATTCATCAGCTGAGATTGCCCCAATAATACAATACTGGGAGAATAATTATGTAGGACGACGACTTTTGAAAATTAATCCACGATTCTCAATACAATCCTGGAATATGTTTGAACGCGTGAAGAAAAATCATCCAAGAAGCATGGCATAATGCATTTCAGAAATCTATTGACTGCCACCACCCGTCTATTCACAAGTTCGTAGAATTTCTAAAGAGAGAACAGAATAGGTCTGAAATATTTGTTTCTAGATATAAGAGCGGTTTCAGGCAATTCAAGAGTCAATGTTCAAAATATGTCTTGTAGAATAAGAGGTTAAGAACTCTTGTTGATAATTATAATGAGCGTAATGTTAAGGAATATTTGGAAAGTATTGCACTAAATTTGAGTTTTTGAAGTTTACAGAAATTGAGATCAAATAAATGTGTTATCATAATCACGAATATTATATTCTTTTGAAGTTTTTCTTCGCTGTTTTCTCAGTAAATAGTTTGTCTGGTCGCTGTTTTGTTTGTCGCTATGATTGCTGTTGCCGTTTTTTTGTCGCTATTTTGTCTTGTAGCTATTTTGTCTTGTCGCCGTTTTGTCTGTCGCTATTCTATTTTTTCCTGTCGCTGTTTTGGCCTCGCTGTTTTGTCCGTCGCTTTTATGTCCATCGCTTTTTCATCCCAGAGCCCTGAAAATAGTATACTCACTAAACATTTTACAAAAAATTTCTTTTCCAAGCATATTTTCAACTTGATATACCATGCTTTTTTTTTCTAGAACGATTCGTGTCAAAATATGTAACTACATTATTAATTTGAATCGTTTGAAGAGATTAACATGCTATTTCTATGAGTATTTCCGGTTGTGTTATCTTAGAGCAATTTCCACAATGGGGATGCATGAAAAGTGAGGCCAGAAGCATTTTCCTTATCATCAAAGAAAAGCACTTCCATATTGACATGAATTTTCTGAGGCGATTCTGTGTATGTTTAGTACTTTTTGTAGGAATCTAGAACTCATAATATAAGCGGTGTGGTAGAAAGTTGTATCACTCGACATGCATGCGTACGCAGACACAGTATTGGTGCTGCAATAGGTTTCAAATAATTCTATTGCCCTTTTCACATAAATCTTCATGAGGAAATTGTCTGCCACAAATTACAATTTTCTCACTCAAATGTTCTACTGGGGTCTCTTCCTGAGGCTAAACCAAGAATCATCCCTTTTTTGTCAAGCTAAACTAATATCTAAGCTATTTTCAGCAAAGCATAGGTACATAAAAAATTTCATTTTCTACCAAAAATAATTCATTTCAGGTATTTTTCCTTTACTTCCATACAACACTAAACAGTTCTTTGTTTATTTGTATGAAGAAACCGTTTTATTAGAAATTATCTTTAAAGTAACAAGATTAATGCAAATTCAAGTATGTAAGTATGTAATTTAAGTTGACCAGAGTTGAATAATTTATCAAAATAAAATAATCAACTGCTCGAATACATGTACATACTTCAACGAGTGAAACGAAGAGATTCTGCCCAATTTCATACTTTGGCCTTCTGTACCGTCTCTGCGAATTACTTTTGGGAGGCCTACAAGGATAAAAAAAATCTGGGTTTCTTGAAAGAAAATAAACATGTTAACACTTTACAAATAATAGAGAGAAATTGCTCTATTATGCTGAAATGTCCCATTTGGAAATATTCGTTAATCCTTAAACAATTAAAATTAATCAAATAAACTGGTTTATTTTAAAAGGATCTTTCGTAACAAACGTATTTCTCAGAATATTTTCAAAAATAACATTAAATACGTTCGCGACGACCGGTATATCCGGAAATCAGTCTCTGGGACAAATTTTTATTTTTTGTTTTTTATATTGTTTTTGTATTCCTATGGTGAGTAAAGGCTTTAGTAACTACCATTTTGAGTTTTATTTTATATTTTTAGCATTTTTTTTAAATGTACCACCGCCCCTGACGCGTATTTCTGCCTTGGGGGCGTCGTGTACTACCGGTGGACACGATTTTTTTATATTATTTTTGTATTATTATGATGAATAAAGATAACTATTACTAATTTCGAGTTTTTTTATATTTCGAGCCGTATTTTGAAAGTACCTCCGGTGGTACACGATGACCCTGATACCAAACTCTGCCTTGGGGGCGACGTGTACCAGCGGTGGCCACGATTTTAGATATTATTTTTGTATTTTCACGATAAATAAAGATTACCATCACCAATTTTGAGTTTTTTTTTCATGTTTTGAGCCTTTGTTTGGATATACCAAACGTGGTATGAGACACCCCATCGCAAAAGTTTCAGAGCATTTTTTTGAATGTTTGTTTTGTTCCTTCCTTATACCCATATGCGTGAACGGGTGAGCGAACGATGATACACTATTCTTCGTTTACTATTCCTACAGCCGCTACCCAGATATCTAACACCTATCTTATAAACGCTGAATTTCAGAACGCCTAGAAATTATTCAAACCAGTGTACCACCGGTGGTACATGGCGGCTGCAGGGAAGAATCGGAATGTACCACCGGTGGTACAAGTCGTCGTGAACGTGTTAAACTGGTAAGTCACTGGGTATCGGATATGAACAACCCTTTGGAGTTCTTTTTCAGTTTTTCTGCGGAGCGTGGAATTCTCCAATGGCAGCCAACACAAATTCACCCACTTCAAACTTCATTCCGCATTCTGCATTTTGGTGTGTTTCTGCCCAGGTATCCCCCACAAATGTAACTGCAGTATCGTCAGCATAAGAAATAATTTTTCCCACCATTAGTAATAGAGAACAGTTTATTAATATACATATATTAATCAAATTGGACCCAAAACTCAATATCAATACCCTGTGGTACGCCCGTGGTTTCTGGTAATTTTTGTAATTGGGTACACAAATAATGAGTTTTTGGGACGAACTCTTGTTTGTTGAACTGGAGTTACAGACTTATCGATTTTTTCTGTCAGTTTGGACCCAATACCAAAACAACCCTCTTGAATTTTTTTTCAGTTCTTCTCCGGAGTGTGGAATTCTCCAACGGCAGCCAACATAAATTCACCCACTTCATACTGTCTGTAATTAACGAGAAGTTCGAGAGGGACGTGGAATCGGATACATCCGTGATTGGATCGTTACAACTCTTCGGAGACACCCTTACCAAGTTCAGTGAAGACTGTCAGAATGCTGTCATCCAGACGGATTCGCAACCGAAAACGGAAATACAAGTGAGTTTCTTTTCCCCTGATTGGATGGGACTTCAATTGCATGTCAGTTGATGTCTATTTTTCTTGAAACAACGACACAAAAATTATGTAGAACATAAAGGGAGGAGAAACAGTAATATTTTCTGAAATGCCTGCTTGTTTTCGATCTTGAGCGCCGAACAGAACATTGTTAAAAAGCGGTGGTGGAGAGTTCGCCTCTCAACCGTTGGGTCGCGCGATTCACCGGTCTCGTGCATGGCATTATACGTTAAAAGGTAAGGGCTGTGTCTTCCTTAGCTCGCATAAGTCTTTCGAAGACTTCTGAGGGTTGCACATTTGGGGGCAACAGGTTGGCAGAAATTACAAAAAAAATCAAAATCATTATCTTGCAAACAACTTTTCTTTCCTTTGTCTGCTGTAGTTTTCTCTTTCGTTTCGACCAGTCTGATACCCTTAGTGATGTAGTAATGTTCTTGAGAGTTTCCTGTCTCCTAGCGATCGTGCCTGCAAACTCTATAAAAATTGAAAATTGTTTTGAATTGATTTTTCCGTTAACCAACTGTCATCCCCTTGTGCGAGCCAAGGATTAACGTGGTCTCACCTTTTTACGTGCGATTCCTAGCATTTTCTCGGGCCATCAGATAAATTTCTGCAGTCGCTACGGTTTGAGCCTTTGACTGGAAGCCAGAGTGCGATTGAAACAATGTCGCTTTAACCACTCGGCTACCTTGTCCTGTTAGAGTGATACAGTGATACCCTCTTGTTGTTTCCTATTTAAAAGATCACTACTTTGGTAGAGGCGTCTGCCTCCAACATTACATTTTATTTTCTGATTCAGCAAGCTATAGAACAGATAAGACTTTCATCTATATTCCCTCTTCCCAATTCATCAATGAACGGTATGAAGGACAATGAGTCATCTAAAGGCTTCTCTGTTTCCCTAAAAAAAAACTGCAAGTTTTCAGTCAGCTGCAAAAATTCTCCTGGCTTCCTGCTATAGTATATTGCCAGAGTGTTTTGGTGTATGCAAAACCCTTTGTTTTGGTGGTATTTACTCTGATTCAGATGCTTTATTATTCCTCAACCTGTTCATGTTGTGAAAACATATGGTCCTCCATTGTCGGTTTCCATGGAAATCCAGATAGTGTTTTTATCAGAGGTATAGAAAATTTAAACCTAATTTTTCATCTTTCTGTATTAGAAAACTCAATAGCATCTCTTAAGTTTTTCTATGCCTTCTTGTATTCCTCTAAGAGTTGAAGATTCATTTATGCGTTAAATACTTTCACACTTCTTTTATAAGCCCTTATTTTCCGTTTTGAAGATCTTTGGTCTATTATGTGGGACGGAAATAATAATCAGTGACGTTAGTCACTAGTTCAGAAACAACCCAATAAAAGCAGCTGGAATTTACTTCTCTCTTCCCTTGTCTCTCTTGGGCTGAGGATACGTCACTGACTATTACTACCGTCTCATAGTATAGCTGCTTTCTAACGATGATCTTTCAGCCACACTGTTGTCAGGTAACGGTTCCCCACAAACTTTTCTGTTGTTCTACCATTTCCTTGGCTTGCGTCCACTGATATTTTTAGTTTCTGTCTATCGAATTTTCTTGCTTTTGGGTTTTGGGAAGCTTTTTCATTTTCATTTTGAATACGATGTAGTTGTGATAGTTCAGTGTTGTTGACTTTTAACAATGTTGAGGTTTCTCATGATACTTTCAGCCACCATTGTTAGAACCAGTATTGATTAGTGGTCTTTTCTATGATCTGTTGGTTCTTCTTGGTTGATGATTGCTGAAACAATTGCAGCTATCCACTTCCTCACAGGATTCTACTTTTTATCAGAAGCAGAAGATTATCATTTTTCCGATTTGTAGATACTATGGAAGGCACCACAGAAAGGAAGTGGGTGTATCAAATTCAAGGCCACCGTGGTGGAATCTGTCGATATATGGTTCAGCGAAGAAGGAAAGTTATCAAAATTGCTATGCGAAGAATCTCCCGATACTGAAGACACACAGCCCAAAGTTCTGAAACACTGCTGTACATGCGACGAAGCCAAATATGAGGTATGTCTGCAAACATTACCACTTCAACTAGTGAAATATTTTGGTATTCATTTCAAATGGAAAGTGTAAATTGTAGCTAGAAAAGTAAATGAATGTAGCTTCATCGAAGTGACTTTCAGGACATTTACAATTGACATATTCCAAACATAAGCATATATTTTCATTCCAAATCGGTATTTTTGGATTTTCGATGACATGAACATGACAGAAATCAAAATTAAGCTGACGTGGTTATAAAATTGCGACATGGAAATGGAAATACATGAGATTAAACCTGGACTCAAAGCTCACCAGGATCAAACATCTGGAAAAATGGGCAAAGACATCACTACTGATGCCCTGGCATTCCTTTGGCATCACCTAAGTACTCGAAGGCTAAGGGTTGCTCGTAAGGGCGCAGCCGATTGAAAAAATTTTGGAATCCTTTTTTTTTGAAGAATACTCATTATTGTGAACGGTCAAGAATTACACCCCAGTTTGTAAACATTTATTCTGTCCTAATCTTTTATTTTCTTATAGGTTATATTTGAGGGTCTATGGTCGAGAAACACCCATCCGAAAGACTTCCCTGCTAACGGATGACTAACAAGATTCAGTGATATCATAGGAGCCTCCCACACTGTCAATTACACGTTCTGGAGCTATGGCGACGTAGCCAGTGAAGGGTTGAGGCAACTTGCAGAACACGGAAATACTAGAATGCTAGAGAGCGAGTTGAAGGCAAAGGTACGTATAATTTTCGAAGTGTCTCATGCAAAAATGCATCCAATTGGAGTTTCAAAAGGAATATAGAAATGCTATAATTTTCACCAGTCCATGTTATAGAAGTCTAGGATTTGGAAAAACATTGCATTCACTTGTAAACATTGAAGTTGTAACATGTTGTTTGGTTCCGTAAAAACTTTTTACAACGTTCTTTACTACATAGATGTGTAATGAATAGAGTAGGTGCACACCAAGGGTACAGTCGCCAGTGTCACCAGTGTGATTAATTTCTAGAGTGGATGCGACTCATATCCTTGATTCAATTCCAAGCTCACACTGAATATTTGATATCAGCTGATGGCAACCATCTTGCTGGAGATGTGAAGCGCTCTGATGCGTTCTTCCATGGGGTTATGTGCCCACGACATCCCACCCGCTGATGGCAGTCATCTTAGTTTGTAGAGTCGGTAATATAGATTCCATACTTGGCGGATGAAAAGGTGCTTACATATCGTATGTCAACGTCATGGATCAGCTGATGGTAGCCATCTTGCTATTTAAGAAATATGAAACCAACAGTTTCATCAAAAACTACGCATATTCTTCCCATAGATAATTGAAACATACGTTGAGGTGTCAAATCTTAAATAACTTCATAGTATTCCAAGCTGTTGCAAGAAGAAAACCCAGCTTGATGACATTTCTTCATTTCTGATGACAATGTGCTTTTCAGAGTTGATTCGGTGACAATATTCTTGCGACAAATTTACGAAATAATATATCTGATTTCTAGAGTGACCACATTCGAACCATAATCAAGGCGAGGGGTATAAGCTTCCCGAACATAACAGGTAAAACTTTCGCCGTATTCAGAGTGGACAGTCGGCATCATTTGATATCGATGGTATCCATGATCGATCCTTCTCCAGATTGGGTTGTTGGCGTTTCGAGTCTGGAGCTGTGTCTACGAAACTGCACCTGGATCGAGTCCAAAGTGCTGAATTTGTATCCATGGGATGTTGGCACCGATGATGGTATTACCTATTTGGTGAGTAGAATTACTGAAGAGGAAGTTGCGATGTGATGTGTAGAATTGCAGACTGATTTCCTACAACTTTTATAACATATAACATTAAGTTTGCATTCAGTTATTAGTGATGACCGCACTGTATCCACTGATTTTGAGAGAGCTCTCATTAACACCTCTCAAATGATCTCTCTAAAATTAGTGGTACTTAAAAAAACCCTGAGCTTCATATCTGTGAAGTTTTGCGATATCAGGAGCTATAAAGAAATTTGTATACTCTTCGAGATATGCATGCATAAGGCGACGTTTAGATTAAAAGTGTTTTTGCAAATATATAAATTTTTGTGTCAATATATTGAATTTATCAGTTGTAGCAATTTTTTTTCCTTTCCGATATATTTATTTTCGATCAAACACAATATATTTTCTTTTCCAGCATAGCAAATATATAAAAATGTTAACTCCCAAATATTTATAAATTCGATCTATTTTATGTCCACTTTATGTACTTTGCCTAGTTGCCATGTTGAGCTATCATGTACTAAACAGCATCGGTGGCGCCATCTCAAAATTTTATCAATTTGCAAAAACACTTTAAATTAACAAAATTGAGTTTATCTATACAACTGCTCTTTTCAGTGGAACCATATCTAGTTGAAATAAAACAATTTGTTTAATACGAATCCTTCAAATCTGCTTCATACGTAGTTACGTCCTGCGTGCCACAATGTTCTAATCTAGGGCCTCTTCTGTTCAGTTTTTATTAATGACTTGGTGACCTCTTTAAATATTCCTGGCTTACTATCTGCAGACGAATGTGACGAAATCTCACATAATACCATTCACAGAAAAATCGAGTACCTTGATATATGATTAAGCAATCGACAACAATATAATCAACCGTGTACAAGAGACCTTGGTATCACATATGATGGTAAATTTACATTCAACCCCCCTATCAAAAATACGGTTGCGGACACTTGGTTTCATTTACAGAAATAGTAAAAACTTCAAAAATATTGCCACATTAAAGTTAAAATATGGTTCTTTGATATGGAACCCAATCTATGATTACCAAAAAAAGTCAATTGAATGTGTACAGAGAGAGTTCTTGAAATATTTATGACTGAAAGTCGATGAACAATATCCAGTAGGAGGTATCGATAATAACAGTTTGATGTCGCGATTTTAAATGATATCTTTGGAAAAAAGAAGAATTATACTTGGTACAAAATTATTGCATAAATTAATTAACAACAATATTGATGGTGGTGTTCTTTCTGAGTACCTAGATTCGGAGGTCGACATATAGTTCAAAGTTTTATTGCGAAGCATCATGAACCAAATGCAGTAGCTTCAACAAATTTTGATCCTTTTTTACTATAATATACAATTTTTATTCACTTTCACTTCGAAATACTTCCTTAATTACTTTTTGTCACTTATAAGTATATATTTAGTATTTATTAGTATATTTAGTATTTCCTGTCATTGGGTACTCCTGTTGGAAATAAATTGCTCTTTTTTCATCTGTATTTATCACGTTTTTGTTTTACATTCATTTCAACTTCATTTTACCGATCTTCTAACTAGCATGGTTTGGAAGTTACCAATACATATATATATATATATATATATATATATATATATATATATATATATATATATATATATATATATATATGAGCGGGATGGAACAAACCAAATCTCAAATCATACACAACTTGTTATAATCGGTTCAAAAAGAATTGAATCTAATTTCGAAAATAGAGACTGTTATTTTAAAATTGTTCAAAACTGGCCATACTAGATAGTATTGCCACTTTAATGCACAACTTGGTCTCTGCATTTTCAGTCTCCGAATCAACCATCTTCTCCCAGACAGCCCATCCGAAGACTGAGAACCAACGCCCCTGACGACCCCCGATCCCCCTTCTACGATATCACTGGCAACTCTCTGAAACCTCTAGCACGCCTGACACTGTCGCGACAAAGACTATACGAAAAAACCTGCGACCCGGCTCCAAAGGAAGATCTAGACGACGATTCCAACTGCGAAACAGAAGAATGGTCTCTGTGGTCCCCCTGCTCGGTCTCGTGCGGAAGGGGGGTCAAATACAAGCAGAGGAGGTACAAACACGAGGAAAGTAAGTACATCTGTCACAAAAAACTCACCGAGAGAGCCTCATGCGAGGCTTTGAGGAAGTACTGCCCGTACCAGCGCACGAAGGTCGTCGAGGATCCTCTGTGTGAACTAGGACCGTGGTCTGAATGGTCGAGTTGCAGCGCCACCTGCGGCAAGGGCGTGCAAACCAGAGATAGGAAGTACAAGAACCGGTTTGCTGCCAAGACATGTGCTGCTGGAAAAGTGGACAGTCCTCTACTGCAACAGAATTTGGAGTGTTGGGGTGAAGCAAAGTGCGAAGATTACGAAGACAAGGTGAGAACTGAGATAAATTATTTATTATTATTATTTATTCATAGAATTTGCAATACAGGAATATTGAATTCATAAGTTAATATATGAACACATAGGTTTTGAAACCTGTGTGTAATCAAATATTTTTCAATATACATATATATAACCAAAATACTAACACAATATGACTTGAAAATTATGTAAACAAATATGTAATTATATAAACATAACCGAATCATCAGTCTGATATTCACTCAAATGGTACAATATTTTCAATGTTTTCAATTATCCATGTTTTTATACATTTTGTGAATGATTTTTACATAATATTTTTAATATCATCGGGATCAAATTAAATCCTCTACATTCCATATAGAAATAATGTATGACTTTGCATTTTTGTTAGATCTTGATCTTATAGTATGGTGATAGTTTATTGTTGGTAAAGATGAATTATTATTTTTGAGATAAGTACAATATTTTTCATGAACAAAGCTAGAACTGTAAAAAATTTGTATTTGTGAAATAACAATTTTGAGGGTAATTCAAAAGTAAAAGTTTTCTACCAATTATGTTCTTAAGTAACCGAAATTTGAAGGGTTCAGGAGAAAAACCAGATTAGTGCCACTTAGCAAATTTCATACCAGCATTTGAATCATGGACATATCAGGTTTTTTCCCTGATTTGACGGCACTTATACAAGGAAATAAGATTATTTCCTTGTATAAGTATTTTCATCTCTGAATATCTAGGGATCTATTAGGATATATCCCTGCATAATTCACTAAATTCGAATTAATCCACACAAAACAAATAGAAATGGATAAAATGTCACTTAACAGGTTCTTCCCCTAGAACGTTTATTTTCAATTTTTTTGCAAGTTTAGATATGTTTAATTTTTTGTTTATATTTATCTTATAGAATCAATTTTTTCTATCCCTTCTTCATATTTACAATCGAATTTTCCATAATGTTTAATTTCATTGAGTATATTTTTTGATTTACGAATTTTGATTGTTTTAATACTTTCAGGTTGATTGGACTCATGCAGGAGAATGTAATGAAATTTGATTTTTTCATATTTAGTGTCAAAAGATAAAAATCGAAGTTACTTTTCAAAACAGATTCGACACTGCTTCTTCCCATGAGTTTCCACTAACAATAATGACACTATCATCAGCATAAGAAATTATTCCACCAGAGATTTTCGTTTTCAAAATTTCATTAACACCTTCCAAAAAAATGAATCGTCCCAAAAGTGATCCTTGCGGAATTCCACCAGTCATCTGTCGACCAGTGAAATCACCAATTTCAACGACTTGTTGTCGGTTAGATAACTTCTGAAGTCATACTCCTCGGATGCCATAATTAGATAATTTTGCTAAAAGTATGTTATGTGAAACAGTGACAAATTCTTTTTTCAGATCTAAAATTATACCAATAGTATTTCAATTGTCATCTAATTTTTTTTAATTAGTTACTCACGTGAAAATGGCATTAGCAGTTCCCTTCACTTTTATAAATTGGAATAATATCAGATTTTTTCAAAATTTTCAGTTGTGATAATTAAATTGAATGAAAATGTTAGAATATGAGAAATTTGGTTGATGATAGATTTTAGTATTCTGTTTTTCTTTTCTGATATGGTCCTTTTGTACTTTTTATGAGTTCATTTAAAAAATTCCTAGATGTTTTTTTTGTACATATCCAATAAAGAAATATATTTTTTTACCGCTGGTTTACTGAGTTTATCTCTTTTTCTAATCGAAGTTATCAATCAATTTGTGACCCACGGTTTTATTTCTACAAACTTTTTGTTAGTTTTTTGAGTGTGTGATGACATGTTTATATATTTCAAAAGTTTTTCAGAAAATGTATTGAAAGCATTTCTCGATTCTCATTCGATAAAAAAATTATTAATATTTCGAACTCAACGGTTCTAAAATTTCCATGACGATAATACTACCTACAAGTTTTTTTTTTTCGAATAATTCCTAGAAAATTTGCCAGAAAAAAGGTTTTTCTCTGGATCATATCTCAGACCTCCCATCTAAAAAAATCGCCGCGTTTCTACAGTCGTCCCCACAGAAAATACTGCTGAGTAATACGAATGTAATACTATTATTGAGTCTGGAGTATTTCCGTTCAGTAGTTTTTAAGGTTGATCCTAGTCAATATTAGTGACAATTAGAGCATATCTGTTCTCATATTCGATACTCTCACAATGTAACAAACGATCTCAATGGTCCGCTTCGTGGGAAAAGATATGCTTTCATTTTCTTTTGAATTTCGTTCATGAAAAAGAAAAAAATAGCAAAATGAACTTAAATGTATGCCTAAATAACATTGGTCACAATTTGTATAAATAAAAACAGTAACAAACTAAGTAGGTACCAGTTAAAACATCAAAATTCGAAATTATTTTACATACAAATAATTCTCCAATTTTTCAGAATTCTCAATCAACCAGAATTTGATTTTATTTTTATATCCCCAAAAACTAGTTTTTTTTTTAAGAAACTGGCAAATTATTATAAATCTTCTTACCTATATACTAAATGGCATGTTGTTGCATCAAAGTTGTAGAGAACTTTTCAGTTGATATCCAACCATCCATTTTATTCTTTGTTTCATATTTATGCTGTATATGATTATCAATTTGTAAATTCTTTCTTATGTGAACTATCGATGCTTTATAAAATAATTATTTTGACAGATACAATTTAATATTGTTCAAAGATAATTTTAGAAAAATAATCAAAGGGTTTTTTGAAAATAATTTTCAAGGTATACTTTTGAATTGAAGTAAGTGGTTTTAAAACTTGTTTAAATATGCCTCCCCAACCTATTATATCATAGGCCAAGATAGACTGAAAGAGACTATAATGAAATCTTATAATTAATTTACGACTGATAATGTTTCTCAACAATCTAAATTTATAAAGTGTTTTCCTCAGTTTTTTTATCAATTCAGTAATTTGTTTATGCCACTTGAGGTTGCAATCTAAATGAACTCCTAGATACTTTATAACATCAACTTTGGAAATATGTTCGCTACAGTTACACAGTTCTTATTTTTTATGCATGAAATAGTATGAATCTTCAATTTTTCAATGTTTTTTGGTTGCATATTCTCATGCACCGTGAATGTCACAAAATGAGACTTTTTCAAATTCAAAGTTAGTAAATTGTTATTGAGATTATTTTTTAAAATTGATAAATCAAATTCTGCATTTGATACTGTTTCTTCCCAGGTATTCCCACTACCTATATAAACTGTATCACTAGCATAAGAAAACAACTTTCCTTTAATTTTCGTATTTAAAATATCATTGATATAAATCAAAAATAAAATAGGTCCTAGAACTGACCCTTGAGGAACACCACATTTCACTTTTCTAGAATCTCTTTTGATATGATCAATCTGAACAGTTTGTTCCCTTTCAAATGAATAGCTTTCAAATAGTTTCGGGCAGATTCCTCTTATGCCAAACTGTTCTAGTTTCGATAATAATTTTGTGTGTGAAAAATTGGATGAAATTTGGATTTGGGGATTTGTAACAACAACTGTGATTCGACAGATGAATGGAGACTGTCCGGAAAAACCATGGAGCGACTGGTCACCGTGTTCTGTAACTTGTGGAAAAGGTTTCAAAGAGAGATACCGGCTAACCTTAGAATTCACTCCGAGAAAGTCACTATATTGGCCACTACACACAAATTACAAAGGCGGATCATCCGAGGAAGAATTTGACGAAGACGATGCTTGCAGCAATTCCAAGGAAACTGTCGAATGCTTCGAGAAACATTGTCTGGATAAAAATCGCAATGGTAAGAACATTTCCATATTTAGATTTGCATATCCTTACTGACATACATTGGATAAGTGGCGTCATACCCCATTCAACACAGAATGGTCTCAGATATGGTACTGGGATTCACATTCATGTTTCAGATCACACCAGTGAATCGCAAAGGGACTTCCATTATTATCCCATATACGAATGCACATCGAGACCCTTCCGATGTAACAATGTGAAATTTAATGAACTGGTACTTCTTCAAAAATGCGCTTCACTTTCTGATTCTCCTGTATGTCAAGAAAAAAACCAAGTTCACCATTATGTTTCAACGTAAATAAAAATTATACCTCAATATTATTAAACAAAAAAAATCATCAAACTCTGTCTAAATCATAAAAAAAAACAATATACAGAAATGTACAAAAATCTATAATTCAACTCTAATCCTTTGGACAGCATTTTCTTCGCGGCGAAATCAGTACCTATCCTGAAAATGCCAAATTCTGTGAATCACTGAATTTACCTTTTTAAGTTTCTATTCACCGTTCCGGTTCTTGGAGGGATACGGTTCTTGGTAGAAATGATAAGTGGGCAATGTTAATGGACACATTTGATTTAACTATTGAAATGAAAAGAATCAAACAGAACACTACACACTATCAGACGTACCTATAGAATATTTAAAGAATGGCGTCAACCAAATACAAATTCTACTTACTCGACATACAACTCTGGCCAATTTGTGTCGTGATGGTGATGTAATGCTCAATTTTGTAACCGACCTAATTCCTACTATACTGACAAAATCGCAATGAAACCAAAATTCGTGTCAATGTGCTTTGTAATTTTCTTCACATTTTGTGCTTCAGAGCGACACTAACGAGAAGAAAATTGTGAACAATTCAAAACATTTGGCATCACAAGTGGTAACAGTGATGTCTAAATTCAACTCATTTTGTTACCATAATACGAGGATATATTGAAAAATTCTTAGCCTAGTATAGAACCAAACAAAATTTCAATGTCAAAATATTTTATTACTCAACATATTCTCCTCTTAATTGGATACATTTATTACAGCGAACCTGCAACGTCTCTAGACCTTTAAATAAAATGTTTCTTGTTGCTCTGCAAACCAGACCTCCACAGCTTTTATTACCTCCTCGTTGGAAGAAAATTTACGACCTTATAAACTTTTTTTCAGTTGAGGAAAGAGATGATTGTCGGACGGAGCCAAATCTGGTGAATAATGGGGGTGTTCTAGTAATTCAAACCCTAAATCACGAATTTTTGCATGGCAACATGAGATTTATGTGCAGAGGCGTTGTCCTGCAAAAACAAAACACCTTTGGATAGCTTTCCGCGTCTTTTCTCTTTAATTTTTTCCCGTAGAGTGGTCAGTAATGTCGAATAGTAATCTCCAGTTATTGTTCTACCCTTATCGAAATAATCATTCATGATTACTCCATGGCAATCCCATAAAACTGAAGCAAGAACTTTTCCAGCAGATTTTTGTACAAAAAACTTCTTAGGTCTTGGAGAACCGGAGTGTCGCCATTCCATCGATTGTTGCTTTGTTTCTGGATCGGAGAAATTTATCCAAGTCTCATCCATATAGTGTTGTAGATTTATAGTCTAATTCACTATAAAATAATTTATTTAACGAAATACAGTGTTTCACAATACTCTAATTTATATAACAATCACTCTACTATTTATATTCGACTTTCACTTTTCTGACTGTCCGCCCGACTGCTGCGTGGTTCTTTTTATATACACCATTCATTTTCCTATAATGCTCGTGATATTTCTCGAAAAGCCTTAGGAACGTTCTCCGATTACACCAGATTATTCGCGAAGCGAAGCGCCTCGGAAGTAGTTCACGGTCACGCTCTGACTAGGTGAGTGTTCAGGTCCGGCATCGCCCACAGCTTTGCCACAATAGTAACAATTCGGTTTGAGAAGTCTACATCGTTTTCAAATCGAGCACAGATCGAACGCGATGCTACTACCCTTGCACGCATTTGGTCAACATTCAAACATTTGGGAATCCATTTTGCAGCAATTTTTCTCATGTCCAAATTGACGTGAACTATATGATGAACGCGTTAGTATGAAATATTCAGTGCTTCAGATATCCGTTTTAGCCCAATTCGACGGTCTGTTAAAATCATGTCATGAACTGCATCGATATTTTCGGGGACTAACAAAAAACTGGCCTTCCCGATCGGTCATCTTCTTCAATCGAAAATGTATCTCTTTTGAAGCTTGTAGTCCAATTTTTCACGGTCGCATACGAAGGATATTGATCACCAAAGGTATTAAGCATATCTTCGTAAATCTACTTACCTCTTAACCCTTTTAAATACAGGTACTTGATGATGGCTCGATACTCCAATTTTTCGATTTTCACAATTTCGGTGGACATATTATTTCTTTTAATTTATTGCGTAACTCTGGTTTACTTTTTTGACGTCAAACTTTACACTGACACTTCTAATAAGTTATTGTTCGTTGCTATGGTAACGCAATATTTTGTTTATGCAGGGAACTGGTCTAGGCTGACTAGATATCAATACATCCTCGTATTATCTAATAAAGACTTCCGAGTTATATTTGACGCAAAATACTGTATTTTTAAAAAATGTATAAATGTATGAACAGTGTGGAAAAAATTACTTTACGAACAGCTGATGAATTTACGCAAAGGTGATTTTTTACGCATTTGTGCGAAAAAGTATTACTTTACGAACTGTCGTAGGAAATTAACTATTTCTATTTGTTGCCTACTTTTGTATATTTCATAAATTTCACTTTGATATATTTCGTACCTTACAGATATCTTAGAAAGGAATAATTACCAATTATGTGATCGTTTCAAAGCTTTTACCGTCCGTACTCTTCGTCCTTTACACTTTCCGTCAGTTTCAGAAGTGGTTTGTGGACTCCCGAAGGACGTGGGAGCATGTAAAAGCAATATAGACAGATGGTATTTCGATACCCTGAAAGGCGAATGCGAAATTTTCAGCTACAGCGGATGTGACGGGAATTTGAATAACTTCAATACGCTGGAGCAATGCCAAACCCTGTGTGCCAAGTATCAAAGTGAGTTTTTTATTTCCTTTGCTTGGGTAATAGACCGTTAATAGTCGATATGGAAATTTCCGTTCCATGTTGTTAAAGCAGGGTGTTTCATCAATATACTGGGTCTTTCACAACGAGCTTCCGTTAGGAATATATGGAGAACGATTCAAAATAAAAACTTGAAATTTTTTGGTAGTGGGTTTTACAAAATGGCCTTCTCAACTAAAATATTTTCAACTTCCATTCTCTTTTCGTTATACCGGAAGTTGAGGGCAACTTCCTTAATTCAAATGGAACACCCTATATTTTATTACATTTTTGATTACAGTACCACTCCGAAAAAATGATAACTCATAGACAGTAACAGTTGAAAATGTGAAATTTCACAGAATCACACCTTAGGCATCAAGTCATGAATAGGTCCATCGAATTTTCAAAAATAATTTACAGGGTGGTCAAAATTTCCACCTAAAACATAACATCGAGAAAACTGTTGAATCACGATTTTTTCAAATGGAAACCATACACTATTCTATTATTTTTGGATACTACGAAAAAACAATATCAAGTTCATGAAAAATGTCCTATACCTAAAATACACCCCGATTTTGGGAAATATTTGATATGTAAATCATTCGAAGCAATACCCAACCAACGGAAATAGACCGGAAGTTGAAAATATTTTAGTTGAGAAGGCCATTTTGTAAAACCCACTACCACAAAATATCAAGTTTTTATTTTGAATCGTTCTCCATATATTCCAAACGAACGCTTGTCGTGAAACACATTGGTGTAGGTGAAAATAATCCAGGGTTTATCTGCTATGGGGCCAGATGACAAAGATGTAATTTCTTATAATCAAATATACAGTGTGTCCATTTACTGAGAAATTATTCGATTCTTAGAAAGACATAGCAACTAGAGAAAAACTTTGACGAACAAACTTCGTCAGTTACTAAAGTTACCCATTTCAAAAATATTTTCAAAATCACTGGATATTTTGAAAACGCGGGGCGGTTGAGAGACGTGATTTTTTTTTTAGAACACCCTGTATTTTTTTGTTCAAAATGTATTCACTGAAAATTTATTTTTTACTTTTTCTTCGAGTTGAGTGAACACTTTTTTTCGTTAAATTTTTTTTTTGAGATTGTTAAACTGCTTTGTATCATTTTCAATTTTATTTTTTAGCTTGTTTTGAGTTTAGTGGATACTTTTATTTACCGAGTTGGGTGAAACTTCGATAATTTTTCAATTTTTTATAAAAATCATTTGTTTTTTTTCGAGTTGAGTGACCACTATTTTTCATCGAAACATTTTCAGTTTTATAACTTTGTATCATTTTCAAAATTTCTTTTTTTTTTGGGAATGAGGGGACACTTTATTTCATCGAAAATTCTACTGTATTTTCTCCAAGATTGGTGAACACTTTCTATTTTAAATTTTTTTCTCTTCGAATTGAGTGATCTCTTTTTTTCTTCAAAATATTTCCAGTTGTTTCCCAAGATTGGTAAACATTTTGATTTTTTTTCGTTTAGTTTTTCCTTCGAGTTGAGTGAAACTTTTTTTCATCGATAAATTTTCAGTTTCTTTTCCAAGATTGGTGGACACTTTGTTTTTATTTTCAGTTTTTTCTTCGTTTTTAATTTTACCCTTGCATTGCTGTAAAAAAATCAAAATCAGTTTTAATTGAAAAATCTATGATTACCCTTATTACCAACCCTCATTTATTCAAATTTTGATAATGTATTGGCATACAGTAGGAGCTTGGTTTTGCAAACACGAATCCATTGTTTAAGCGACATAATCCTTCACAGGGTGCTCAAACTATATTTTTTATCAGAAATTCATTCCGACATCTTTGGCTCTTCCATCGCTGGAAAAAAATTAAAATTGGTCATTTCCAAGTTATAAGTATTTTACTTATGTTTATCACTAACTCAGAGCTATTTATAAGGCATGGTTCCTTAACCCTTTCGCTCACAGTGTCCCCAAATAAGGACAACCTATTCAAACATTATTTATGTTGAGCTCTGTTTGTTTTCACTGCAATCTTCTATCGCACTCTGATCAGGATAGTATATCATTTCAAAAGAAGACATGTGCAGCCATCTGTAGAATATAGCAAGAAGGTGGAATTCAAATGAAAAAAACGTTTCTAGAAGTCTGCGTATATGAACGTGTTTGTTCTGTGATTCTTCTTGGTGACATTTGAATAGTGGCAACTGTCAAATAAAGTCTGTTGTGGAGAAAACTTGTTGAATTTCGGTTAATAATTAGTGTTTCATTAGTTTTTCGTATATTTTGAACTCTAAGATTTTTATAGTGTGGTGTACTGTTTTGTGGACATTGTGAGTCAACGGTAAAATCAACGTAACCTTTTTATATATCACTATAATATATTTCAGTGCATAAAAAATGGCCAGGAGACCTCTCACTGATGAGGAGCCATTTGCAAATAATTGAACAAGGTTTATCAGATATGAGTGCCCTAAATGCAAAACTCGGTATTTGCCAAATTGTCGAATATGGAGATATTGATACCAAATTAAAGGTATTTTGAATATTCACCATATAAACATCAGATCTAGCTGCAAAACAGTGTAGTTGCCATGCAAATCCCATTCAAAAATCCGTGTGAGATGCAAAACTCTCCATTTACAAGCGAGATTCACTTGCAAAAGTCGGTATATCTAACCTAGCCAATAAGAGTGCCGGAATACGGATCACGTGATTGAACACATGGTATTGAATCGCGTGTTTCTGTTTTCTTGTTTCACTAACTCATCATTCGCAATAAAAACTTCTTCAAACACTGATGTGATTTTTGTGAAGAATCACAATGGCAATGACTGAAAAAATCATCCAGATTTACAATATTAAGGTTCCGTCAAACCGACGCGGGAACGGAACTTTGGAACCGTGCAAATTGCTAGAAAAACAGCACACGTAGCAAACCATACATATTTCGTTGCTTGTATGCATTTCGGAATACGAATAATCACACCGGTATGTCCCACTATGGATTTTAGTATCGGATTCATCTCGTTCCCGCATCGGTTTGAGGAAACCTTTATACGAGAGTATTAACATCTGCTCCTGTTCAGTTTCAGACTGATTCAGATGAGGATGATCTGCAATATGAGTATAATCTCAGAGTATAAAATTTTTTTAGTTTATTTACCAAAGAATGTATTGCTTTTCGTTTATTTCAAAGAACTGACATTAAATTTGTTTTTTAATTCTACTCTTGATTTTTATGAACAAATTCCGTGTCTGTAGAACTACATTGAGATGCAAAACTAGGTAAGTTTCATTTGTTCAGATGCAAAACTGGTCCTTTGCATTATTTAATTGCAAAACTTTGTATTTACAATTTTCAAACGCTGTTTTTGGAGCCATAGCATTCCCAATATGCGTGGAACAGAAAACATAGGATCGTAGATTCTATCTCCATCTATCGTGACCAATTTCAGTAGCACAAGACGATATGTAAGTGAACTATGAGATTTTTGCAGATTACTCAAAATGACTTGAGATACAAATACAGAGTTTTGCATTTAAGGGACTCATTGAATGTATGAGTGATGAAGGTGATGATGTACGGAAAAAACAAAAATACCTTGTGGCAAGTGCAATGTATATTTATGTTCATCGAGGAAAACTGTTTCAATAATTGACTACGTTTATCTGGACGATCTCTATCCGCTTCAAATTCAATAGCATTGAGTCGAGTGAAACCACCCTTCAGTTTATATCGCAATATTTAAGTGGATCGAAGAATCGTATTCTTCAATCCGATTGAAAAAAGCTAACTTCACAGCAAAATTTCGAATTTTGTAACCTTAAATTTCATGTGTTCTTCGAATTAAATCACGAATCGTTGTTCTGTGGATCTGCTCTCTTCTTTGGACCATACGTTTCATTTCTTAATTATTATTTTGCTCTCCATTTTGAGAAAGACAATTGTCAATATAAACACTAATCTGAATTTGGCTACTTTTACCTGTCATTCGTCAATTTCAAACTCGTTTATCTCGTAATTTCACTTCTCTTCAAGGCGATCGGTAGGGTCCAATCCTATATTTTATGGAATTGACTTGAGTGATTCAATCCAATCCGAACACTGTATATATCGATTAGGTGTATCGGATCCAGTCAAGTCAAACCCATTTTGAGCGGATCCAAAGTTGTGAGATAAATGTAGTCATTATCATGTGAATGTAAACAATTGTTAATAAAATATCATTGTAATAATGTGATAAGCTCTTATTTCATATAATAAGGTTCATAGAATTTTTACGCCGTTGGCTCACACTGTCCCCATTGGGGGACATGCCCTAGGGCACGAAAGAACATTTTGAAAAAAATATATGTATATCAAAAAATTACAAAAAAATCATGGATACTGTAGAAAAATATTCAGATTTTTATCTTCAAAATTCATAATTCGTGAGCGAGAGGGTTTTTGATTCGATTATGTTAATACTGCCTGCAACAGAACAATCGAGGTTCTACATAGATTATTCAGTTATTTTTGCGATACAATGTCCAAATTTGATATAGGTAAATCATGATTTGTATTTTCTATTTTTCAAACTTCACTCTGACGTAACTCGACGGGCTGATTCCGATTATCAACTCAGAAATTGAATTCGACAAAGGGGTAACTGGAAAAAGGCAATTTTTTTGACGAAAAAATGCACATACCACAAAATAAACATTTTCTAAATGAATTAGTCCTCTGATTGAAAAAAACTAGTGAATTTTTAGATTCAGAAGGAAATTTTCTGATTCAGAAGGAAATTTTCTATAAGATTAGGTAATACTCTCGGGATTATTTTTTAATTATGGGTGGTATGATTAAAAAGAGTAATTGCTTGTACTTCAAGTAAGAGCTTTTACTTCCTAGTATTTTGAGGAGTATAATGTTTTACATAAAGTAAATTCTTCGATGGGAAGCGTTGACTTAGGTTAGAAGTATAAACTACTAGTAAATACTAGGCCGTGATTAACCTCAAATTGGTACGATTCTTGTTGTTCGGCCTGTGATACTTAATAATCATGAGTCAGAGTAATGTGTTAAACCAAGTGCCGAGGTTGCTGAAAACGTGGAAGTAGATCTTCAGATGGCATTCGTTATTTTATTAGAAGATTGTAAAATACTTTTTGGCAAACGGCAAACTCCAGCACACAGACGTCAAAATTCCTTTAGAACTGCATGTAGCCTGCACATTATTACTACAATATCCATTACGGTTGAAATATTCTTCCCCGTGAATTTTTGGTTTTATTATTCTAATGTGGGTGCAATCTATCGCTCCTATTGCTCCAAATATCGTTCACCCATCTTTGGCCAATTCAATTTGGCGGGCAGTTTGAGGAAAAGATATCCAAACATTTTTCTTCGACACAATTTTTTGACACGGATGTTCGATGTACCCCGACATCTAGACCCACTCCGTGTTGAAACCCCGGATCACTTAGAGCTCTTAAAAATACCTCAATTTTCGTTAAATTTGATAAAGCTGCTCACCTCGTCTCAATATGATTTCCTTAGAAGTCTCTAGCTATCCATTCAACATTGTTTTTATTGAAGCTGGAAGTACAGAGCAAAAATAATTGACATACCGAAATAATTTTCTATATTGTTCCTCCCCGTACGTTCTACGTTAACACACTATAATTCATAAAAAAATCCATAACTCCTTTTCAATTGAAGATAGGAAGTTAGCCTATGAATAGCTTCTTAAAAACTACACCAAACACTCCTAAATGGAGGAAATACTTGACAACATTAGTAATTATTGCAGTATTAACTTCTATACAGGCCTTTTCTTTTATCATGTGGTAACATTGCTATATTTTAAACCGTAACAGATACGAAGACGATTAAATGGGAGAAAAGGTAACTATTGTGGAGAACAGTACAATGGTCAAAGAAAATTTACAGGGAGTCTCGCCCTTCCCGAGTTATACAGGGAAAACTAAAAATGCTGTTATTTGTTTATTACGAATAGAATTGTTATTTCTGAAAATATAAAAAAATGGAAAAGGAAAGTTTTAATGTATTCTAAATGTGCTATAAAAATGTAACAATGAATCTTTGATTAAACGTTTCGTGTCAACGCCTCCACCATCAACATTTCTTTTCAAATACGGACCTGTCTGTTTTAGTACAAATATTGATAAAGCGATAAAATCACAATTCAGTGGTACATCACACTTGATATTTTTATAACGTTTCATTTAAAATAACTAACATCATCAGTGACAACAATTTTTAATTACGGTCCTGTCGTTAGGTCGTTTATGGATTCCACAAAACCTAACTCTCCGATATAAAAATTATCAGTGACGCTTTGAATAAATGTATCTATTAAAATTATGTTTACACTATAATAAAAGATATCTGTAGTTTCAGAGACGAACGATAGCAATTTACCTCGGAAATAAACTTACTTAAGAGTAGAAGAAATGAAACAAACAGAAAACAATTTATTTCATATTGAATTTTTGAGTGAAAATAAAACCAATACAGAAAATGAATTCTTCATGATAACCTACATTAAATGCTCGAATTGCCGACCTCTTTGTTGAATGCACATAAGTTGTCTGTCCATACAATTTCTGTGGCAATTTTCTAGCATGATGGGTGTAATGCTATTACATGCATCTCTTATTTTTTGTTTGAGATGGTCGATATCTGTACTAGTTGTTGACAAAACTTTATCCTTTATGTATCCCCAGAAAAAAAATCTAAAGGAGTCAGGTCTGGGGAGGCAATTGGTCCATTGTTTCCAATCCATTTTCTTGGGAAGATTGCATCTAAATGTTCCCTTACTATTGCTGCATTATAGGGAAGGGCACCGTCTTGTTGAAAATACTGTATTTCACGGCGGATGTTCAGTGGCAATTCATCTAAGTAGCCATCAAACTCATTGGATAAAAATGTAAATACATTCCACCATTCAAATGCTCGTCGTAAAAGAAAGGACCTAGTATGTTTGTTCTCAAAATTCACAACCAAACATTTATTCCGAACCATTCCTGGAAATTGGTTTCTCTATGTAAATGTTCATTTGTATTATTCCACCTATAATGGATGTTTCTGTTAAACCAACCATTGTTGGTGAATTTTGATTCGTCCATATTGTTTTATTACAAATATTTCCAACTTCCATATTTCTACGTCTCAACCACATCGCAAATCGTACTCTCCTTCCGTAATCCCTTCCATTGAGGTGATGAACTTTGCGTAGCATTTGTATTTGTTCTTTTTCAAAATATTTCTGGTAGATTTTACAGAAATCCCTAGTTCGTGGGCAATTTCTCGTAAAGTACAATCTTGATTAGAAATATTTTTGTAACTGACCAATCCTAAATTGAAAAAAAATATTTTCGTCACTTTGTTAATCTTTATGAAGTAATATTTGCTTACCTAAAACATTTATTTGGTTCCGCATACTTCCAGTAACAACACATTTTCTAGTTTTATTTCTATCAAATGCACCACAGTCTCTCAAATTTCTTTCTAATCGTCTAAACATTTGAATATTTGGAATAAGACGATTTGGGTATAGCTCACCATACATATTTTTTGCCAAAAGAGGATTTCTATTTTATTTTGCATAAGCAAATAGCATATCAGTCCTTTCGTCATTTGAATACATCTTTGATATGACTGAGTATATAAACGACTGACAGTTCTTAACACGTATCAACAACTCATTTATTTGTCCTGCCATAGAAACCAAGCAAAGCCTACCTACTTGTTTAAAAATGGTAAATGAAGTGAGATGGTATTTAATTGTACCATATCACACAATTGTCGTATTTTGACCAAAAACTAGTATTTTCGTTACTTCCAGGATTGAGAATTATAGAAATATTCAGTATGATAATTGATTCAGAAGAAATCAGCCTTGAAACAAGGATTTCTGTAATACAAAAATGCTCAAGAAGGAAAAATACGAATGTTCGTTGTGTTGGGGTATCTTCTTATCGAAATTATTGGGTGAAGTCTGAAGTATGCCAATAGTTGAATTGGTTTTGAAGAAATCAAAATAATTTACAAAAGAACTAACGACAGGACCGTAATTAAAAATTGTTGTCACTGAGGATGCTAGTTATTTTAAATGAAACGTTATAAAAATATCAAGTGTGATATACCACTGAATTGTGATTTTATCGCTTTATCAATATTTGTACTAAAATAGACAGGTCCGCATTTGAAAAGAAAATGTTGATGGTGGTCGTGTTGACACGAAACGTTTAATCAAAAATCCATTGTAACATTTTTATTGTACATTTTAAATACATTAAAACTTTCTTTATAAATTTTTTTATATTTTCAGAAATAACAATTCTATTCGTAAAAAACAAATAACAGCATTTTTGGTTTTCCCTGTATAGCTCGGGAAGGGCAAGACTCCCTGTAAATTTTCTTTGACCATTGTACTGTTCTCCACAATAGTTACCTTTTCTCCCATTTAATCGTCTTCGTATCTGTTACGGTTTAGAATATAGCAATGTTACCACATGATAAAAGAAACGGCCTGTATATCGAAGTAAATAAAGCAAAGTATAGAGTAATTGCTTCTAGTACGTACTTAAGTGTTACTTAAAGAATTATGTGGAGTAAATGCTTTGATTTTTTGAAGTGAAAACTACAACATGGAGAATTAACTTGAAGTAAAAGCAAATAATCTTTTTAATCATACCACCCATTACCTTGCGATTATAGTCGAAAAATGCAATAGTCTATATAGAAGGATATCGAATTTTGCGAAAATCTTTATTTTCCACTTTTTGAAAAATCGCAAACTTCCCTCAGACGTAACTTAACGAGCTGATTCAGAAGAGCACCTCGAAAATTTAATTCGACGAAGGGGCAACTAACTAACCTAACCACAAAATCTAGAGTTTTTAAATGAATTAGATTTCTGATTGAAAAACCAATTATATTTTCGAATTCAAAAGCAAATTTCATATAAGATGAAGTGATATTCGCGGGATACCGCATTTTTCGAAAGTCGAAAAATGCAATATTCTTTATAGAAGGGAATCGAATTAGGCAAAAAATTTTATTTTTTATTTTTCGAAAAATAGCAAACTTCCCTCGGACGTAACTCAAACGAATTGATTCGGAATATTACCTCAATAATTGAATTCAACAAAGGGGTAACTGGAAAAGTGCAATATTTTTGACAAAAAATTGTACCTATCCACAAAATTGACATTTTCTGAATGAGCTTGCCTTCTGATTTGAAAAACGAGTATATTTCCGGATTGGGAGAGAAATTTTTGGGCGAAAAAATACACCCATCCACAATATCAACACTTTCTAAATGTATCAGCATTCTAATTCGAAAAACGAGTACATTTTCGGATTCAGAATTTTCATATCTTTCACTGGTCTCAAAGGCATAAACGAGAAAATCGTCACCTGAAATCTGTCACCATCTCCCAGGCTATAACTCGACGAGCTGATCCCGAATATCAACTCAGAAATTGAATTCGACGAAGGGGTAAATGGTGGGCAAATTTTTGGACGATAAAATGCATCTATCAACAAAATCGATATTTTCTTAATCAATTAGCGTTCTGATTCCAAAAAACGAGTTTATTTTCGGATTCAGAAGGATATTTTCTATAAGATACAGTATATCTACTGGCCTATACAGTGCCCGTCTAGAGTCCGCCCCCCCGTACTAATTTTTGAACCACCTGGTTTACCGCAACTAAATTTGGAGGGCTTTAATAGAAGATAAAAACCAACTTTTTCATGAAAAAATCAGAGCTAAAAGTTTTTAAATGGCGGTTGAGCGCCATCTTCAATTTATTTTTTAAATAGAACATCCCGTATATTATTCCATTTTCGAAATTTGTTCATAATTCTCAACAGTTTTCTCTAATACACTTTACTCCTAGATTCAATTGTTTTCGAAATATCAACGTTTGAAAAGTGACATTCCAGTGTGAAATGGAGTATGGATTTTGGTCACTTACTGTGAAACATTTTGCTACTACTATACGTTGTTATTAATTTGTAGTTCGACTAAAAGAGGCGTAAAGAGAGTTTATTAAGGATAAACAGCACCGCTTACCGGAAAATCTCGAAGCCTACGAATGTGTTCTGTAAATTCACAATCAAAACAAATTAGTTGACTAAAAAATTATATTTTATTTTTGAATAACTCTTTTATTTAACCACAACAATTATTTTATCAAGTGTTCAATCAAAGTAGACACTTAAATCTTGACAATAAAGTACCCTATTATAAATAGCTTCTCTCACGTTGATGAAGTCTGTTCATCTATTTCTTCGCATGTATCTATTATTCTGCGTTCCAACTCTTCTATTGTTTGGCATTCATTGGCGTAGATTTTTGACTTTACATACCCCCAAAGGAAAAAATCTAGATGTGTAAGATCCGTAGATCTTGGTGGCCACTCTGTACTTCCCCTGCGACCTATCCATCGCCAAGGAAAGTTAGTATAGAGGAAGTCTCTAGCCATGCGAACGAAATGGGGAGGTGCCCCATCCTGCTGAAGTATGATTTCACGATTTTCAAACTCTTCCTGATTGTTCAATACAATTAGCCTTATTCGAGATTCAATTTCAGTTTCTAAAAGATTTTTGTAAAGAACTTCTGTAAGATTGCCTCTGATGAAAATCGGCCCAACAACGCGATTCCCTAAAATCCCCGCCCAAACATTCACCTTTTCAGGAAACTGGGTATGTCCCTCTCTGAAAATATGCGGATTAGTATCGCTCCAGTATCGTACATTATGTTTGTTGACTTTTCCACTAAAAAAAAACGTGCATTCGTCTGAGAAACATACACGTTTTAGGAAACCTCGTTCTCCTTCAATTGTTTTTGTTAACCACTCACAAAATTCAACCCTCCGGTCTGGATCATTCTCCGTGAGAGCATACAGGATTTTATTTTTGTAGGGATGAAACTTTTCTTTTTTTATGACTCCTTGGACACTTTTTTTGAACTTACTCCACAGAATTCAGCAACTGCAGACGTCGACTGAGTCGGATTGATTACCATTTCAGCAACAATTTCTACCTTTTTTCTTCTGAAAGAGGCGGTCTTCCTGATCTTGGAGCATCTTTCAGCGTACCAGTTGCTAGGAGCTTATTTAAAAATCCATCATCAAACATACGGACTGCTAGGTGATAATTTCTTCCAGCGGATTATTTGACAGTTACAGTTAATTTGACAGTAAACAAGACGTTACCGCGACAATTTTCTTCAATGCAAACTTGATTGAAAGCAACATTAGTGTTTTTGGTTGGGTTTGAAATGAACAAATTTTCACCTTTCAAGCGTTAATATTTCGAGAAGAATTGAATTTAGGAGTAAAGTATATTGGAGGAAACTGTTGAGAATTATGAGCACATTTCGAAAATGGAATAATATATGGGGTGTTCTATTCAAAAAAAATATTGAAGCTGGCGCTCAACCGCCATTTTTAAACTTTTGAATTTGATTTTTTCATGAAAAAGTAGGCTTTTATCTCCCATTGGAGCCCTCCAAATTTCGTTGCGATATACCAGGTGGTTCATAAATTAGAATGGGGAGAACGGACTTTAGACTGGCACTGTATAGTCGAATGAACTATCTATCTATCAAATTTTCTTTTCATTGCCAAAGTAAGAATGGAAAAATTGTAAGATCGTCGATATTTGATGCAGTTTCCGTGATAATGAAGTAAAATTCAATGACCATATTTTTTCAGAGGAGTTATTGGCGAAATCAGAATTGAAGAAAAAGGAGTTGGGAGTTGCAGTTTCCAGCGTCCTAACCTACAACATCCAGAACGACGCAAACGGTAATAGATGCGGTAAAAGAACTGTTTGCTTGAACGGTTTCTCTGTACAATAGTTACAAAACCTTGTTTCAGCTCTGCCTTTCATCACCGGTATGACTTCGAAACAACAGAAGCGCGACAAAATTGTTCGTGAACCGAGAAATAATTGTGAAGTTTCGAAATGGAGCAACTGGAGCGCTTGCAAAACAACCGCCAACTGCGGAATCGGATTCAGGGAGAAATATAGATTTATCGTGGTGAGATGAGCAAGTTTAATAGAATTGAAATAATAATGACTTCAGTAATTCCGAGATATATTCTAAATAGTTTATAGGTATATACAAACCGCAACAATGCTTCGACTATAACAAAAACAATTCATACACAAATTATTGTATAAGAAACAGTAACAGTAAGCAATAGTGCCCTCGAGGCTAATCATATTTCACATTAATCGATGAATTATATGAAGGAAACATAAAATGTCGGTGAAACATTTTACTTTTTCTTTGTAGTCAATGGGTGCTACAGAATTCACAATCACAAACTTTCACGTAGTCTGTATTTGTGTTTCTAAACTGATTGTAGGAATGTAATCTGAATGAATATTATTATTTTGACTGCATGTGAATATGCTTACAAAATTGAGCATCTTCCCAAAATGTTTGAAAATTATATTTATTATTTTATTTAATAATAATGATTGAATTAAAATAGTTGTAGAAAAACTAGAGTGTACAATGAGTGAGAAATGGCCCATATTAGGCTCATTTTACAATATACTATTTTCAAACCACACTCGTGAAAAAATATATTTTATATTGACTCTATATATACTCTTGTTCTATTTTCAGAGTCACCCTCAAAATGGAGGAAAGCCATGTCCTAAGAAATTGTTGAAAAGGAAACAGTGTCGAGTGCCCTGCGACAAGGACCCGTTGAAAAAATTTGACTATTATTTGAACTAGGAGTTGTTTAATATCTTCCTAAAAATGCACCTTATGTGTTAGTTAGTTAGTTATTATTGTGTGATGATTCAGCAAATAAATACAATAAAAAATAGCATTCGTTTTTGTCAAGTTTTTTATCAAAAGAAACATCATGATCTTTTCTTCATTTATTCATCATATAAGTCCTGAGTTACAACTGGTATCTTTTATATTTTTATAGGACTGTTTATATAAAAGCTAGGACCTTGTTGGGTACGCACAACACTTATTCCAATATTTCGACAAAGTTTATTGTCATCATCAGGGAAAAATATATTATCGAAAAGTTTCAGTAATCTTGGTTCTATTAGAGAAGTTTTTCAAATCTAATTGGTATGATAGAACAATATTATACAATATGTTCTGTCCTGTTCCTAATTTAAAAAATACTTCCATGTCGGTTATGATGTATTCATGTATAAGATATGATGTCTATTCTGTGCTTTCCGTACTCAATTTTACAAATTTCTCATTCCAATCATTCCATGGGTGTGTTCAATCTGTTTATTTTTACACTCTAGTACAGTTCCATGCAGAAACGTACCTAATTTCACTTGTCATTGTCAAATCAAATTTCTTCTTCCTCCATTTTGTTCGTTAGAGCAGCGGCATGTGTTCTCCGCTCTGAAATTATGAATTAAATAGTTATTTATGCAACAAGTGCAAAAAGTGAATGTTTATTGCACTCGACGTGAAATTGTCCGACGAGGCCGTTAGGCCGAGTTGGACAACACGTCGAGTGCAATAAACAATTTTTGCACGAGTTGCATACAACATTTTTTCTACGTTCATGCAAAAAGCAAAAAAAATATTTATTGAGGTGCGGCACTAGGTGTAGGAAAATGAAAAGCGCAACTTGAATACTTTATTATTAATATCGATTTGCATTGAAACAGGAACTAATACGTTACGAACAATTTAACTCAAACTTTATTTTTATCCTCAATGTTGAAAGTGAATGAACAATTGGTGCAATTTTCAATATGAATATTTCGTAGTGAAGTACCTATTGCCAATCTCACAGAATATCTGCTAAATATGTAGTAGGTTTAAACGTTTATGATTGTCATGATGACAGCACGTTGAAGTAGAATGACAGATGAGTGCAATAAAAACTTTATTGCACTAGTGCAATAAAGAACTTCTTTTTCCACTGAATATAGTTCAATAAAGTTTTGCTTTTTGCATGAATGTAGAAAAAATTGTTTAATAATATAGTTGGTGTTATCAACAAAATTTTATTTTATTGAATTAAGATGACTGTGTTCTGTTGACATTCCACAAAATTGTTCTTTTAATATGTTTGTAATTTTTACGTCTATTTTTATCATATAATGCACACAACCTCGTGGACACTGTAAGTAGTTTTGACTCCAACTATTGTTTCATTGTTCACTATAGTTCAATAACTTTGTAGCATTCCCTGATGATACAATAAACTTTGTCGAAATATTGGAATAAGTGTTATAAGAGTATACTTCCTGCATGCTGCGTACCCAACAAGGTCCTAGCTTTTAGCTTAACTAGTCCAGCAAAGACTACCTCTCTACTAATTCCGGACTGTTTATATATACATAAGTTATAAAAAATGCTACTTAAGCTGAGATCACTTCCATTCATTCTTGAAGAAGAGAATCAAATTTCCTCCAAAATCGGTCCACCAACGAGAGTTTTACCAAGCAACGTCTCATCTTCAATCATAGCATTGGACAACCTATCCGATATATAGGTAGGAATGGTACTGCGCCTGCTCATTCTTCTTCTTCCTCTAACTTCAACGCCACACATGACTTGTCTGAAGGCGTCTCGCATTCTGTTCGACATCACATTGTATACGATCGGATTCACTGTGGACGATATGTAGTAAAACACCCCGGTGACTATATACATCCAGTAGTTCAGTTCTTCGAAGTTATCCGAGTTGCTCTTGTACACTGAGAGTAGCCGTTGTACGTGGAAGGGGCACCAACAAACGAAAAATCCCAGAGCGATGAAAGCTGGAATGGAAACATCGAAGAGAAATTGGAAGTCAACATGGAAAGTACTAAAACTGACATAATAGCAACATTAATCAATGCGGAACTTATTAAGAACTATATTTTGGAGTGAATCCTACCGACTGCGTCATTTCGATTACTCGTTTTCTCCTATGAGTAGAGTAGATTCTATAAAAATTGAAAAACTTTATTTGGACTGACGAAAGTACTTTTCCGAACTGTGGTGTTTTTAATAGAAATAATGAACACATTTTGAGTGGAAATAATCCACGTTTGAAAGTTTGGGCTGGAATTTCTAACGACCTCATTTCTTCTTTGATACTTTGAATACAGAAACTTATGTTCTTTAGAAACAAATTCGAAGAGTATGTGGATATGTTTATTCTTGTTAATTGTTGCTTGTTCATTGGTTTCAGCATGACGGGGTCCTTCGTACAATGAAAGAGCATCTTGGGAGTATTTAGACCAAAGATTTCCTCCTAGGTGGTTAGGAAATTAAGGACCAGTGAGACCGCCGGCAAGGTCACCTGACCTTACAGTTTTGGATACTTTCTTGTGATACACAAAAAACAGAATCTATGACAAAGTGGAGGAACTCAAAAAAAAATAACTTCACGCAATGTAGATCTATTATAAAAAGGGATATTGTTAGGGATGTTCTTAATTTGCTCATCTATTCAAGGCAAAGGCCATTATTTAGAACACTTTATAATTATAATTTTTGTGCATATTTCATTATTTTATTTAGGATTCAAACAAAATTATTCTATGGAATCGTGACCATCTAAGATGATATTGATGAGTTATGACAAATTGTCCATCAATGAAATCAATTAATTTTTCTGTGTGAAAAAACATTGCAATGTAATACGATGATTACCAGAAGACCAAACGTTGGATATTGAATCTGAAGATGCCAATGAGAAGCTGAATGAAAGTATCAACGGAAACGTGATTTTGATTTTGGTCTATCCTGTCAACAACGATAGAAAAAAATTAAAACAAAAAACCTCCGCTTTTCAATTTTTCACGGATTTTCCAGTGAGAATGTAGTGAGAATATAACTCTCCTGATTTTAACTTTCTTGTCAAAATATGAAATTGATGGTTTGTTGCTTTCTATGTTTTTGAATCTATTAGACATCATTATTTTGAGAAACCTACACAGCATTTTGACAACATTGTTCCTCTGCGCTTGGTGTTTCTTATTCCTTCCATGTACCGAGCCGCTCAAGCCTCTTCCCAAACTGGACTTATTTTTTGCTGATCGACGGATTACAATGCCCATTTCGATATACTGGTACATTATCACCACCATGGGAATGGCAAAAAATGCAATCGAACTCGCTTCAGTCAGTGGAATATGTTCCGGTTGTGCCGTCATTGCACATAATGCTGATTCCTGAAAAATTGCTTTATAATGAATTATTGTTGCGAGAAATCCCTTTTCTTAGTGTAGGTGGCTACACTGGTAAAAATAAAAACTCACCGAAATTGTTTTATTAGGTTCTCCTGGATAATTGATATAGTCTACGCCGCTGTGTATGGCAAAAGGTAGTGCACAGCAAAACGATATTATCCACACAAAGAGGATGATGCACACAGACCTCTGGAGACTAGAAATGGCCCTTGTGTACAACGGATGACAAATGGCGACGTATCTCTCAGTTGAAAAAGTTACTACAGTCAATACTGATACATATGAAGCCCTATAACATAAATACTATCTGTGCAAGTAGGAGACAAGTGTAAAAATAAATTTTTCTACAACCGCTTACCAAAGTAAGCTCTCAGACAACAGGAAAAGAAAGTAATGAAGTAATGACGGAAATAGAAAACGATTTTACAAAGTTGAAATTTCCCAGTTTGATGTCGGAATTTCCGAGTTTAGAGTAGGAATTTCACAGTTTGAAATTGGAATAACTGAGTTTGTAGTCGAAAAGGAACAAATTCTACTTCAAAGTCGAAATTTCCGAGTTTGAAGTCGGAACTTCCAAGTTTGAAGTCGGAATTTCTGAGTTTGAAGTCAAAAGAACAAAGGTTTTACTTTAAGTCCAAATTTCTCAGTTTTATGTCGGAATTTCCGAGTTTGCAGCTGGAATTTCCGAGTTTAAAGTCGGAATTTCTGAGTTCAAAGTAGGAAGTCAAAAGAACAAAATTATCTTAAAAAACAAAACTCCGGCGTTAAAGTCAGAACTGCCGAGTCAAAGTTTATATGTTCGAGTTTGAAGCTAGAATTTAAGAGTTTTAGGCTGGAATGTACGAGTTTGACGTCGGAATTTCGGAGTCAAAAGAACCAAAGTTTAACTTTAAATCCGGAATTTCTGAGTTTTACTTCAAAGTCGGAATTTCCGAGTTTAAAGTCGGAATTTCACAGTTTGAAGTCGGAATGTCTGAGTTTGTAATCGAAAGAAAACAAAATCAATTTTAAAGTCGATATTTCTGAGTTATAGGTCGAAATTTCCTAGTTTGAAGTCGGAACTTCCAAGTTTGAAGTTGGAATTTCTGAGTTTGAAGTCAAAAGAAGAAAGGTTTGACTTAAAAGTCGGAATTCTGAGTTTTCAGTCGGAGTTTCCAAGTTTGCAGCTGTAATTTCCGAGTTCGAAGTCGGAATTTCTGTGTTTAAAGTCGGAATTTCTGAGTTTGAGTTCAAAATAACCAAAGTTTGACATCGAAGTGGAAATTTCCGAGATTGAAGTGGGAATTTCCGAGTTTGAAGTAGGAATTTGAGTTTCATGTAGGAATTTCTGAGTTGAGTCAGAATATCTGAGGTTGAAATCGAACGAACGTAATAATTTTCTAGTTGAAGTTTAAAAAAATAAATTCTGACTTTAAAGTCGGAGCTGCCAAGTTTAAAAACATGTCCGACTTTAAGTTTGACTCTAAAGTAGGACTTTCCGAGTTTGAAGTCTGAATTTCCAAGTTTGCAGTCGGAGTATCCGAATTTGAAGTTGAAATTTATGAGTTCGAATCAAATGAATAAAATATTTTCCGAGTTGAAGTCGAAATAAAACAAATTTGATCTAAAGTCGGAATTTCTGAGTTATACGTCGAAATTTCCTAGTTTGGAGTCGGAACTCCAAGGTTGAAGTCGGAATTTCTGAGTTTGGAGTCAAAAGAAAATAGGTTCTACTTTTAAGTCGGAATTTCTGAGTTTTCAGTTGAAATTTCCGAGTTTGCTGCTGGAATTTCCGAGTTTGAAGTCGGGATTTCTGAGTTTAAAGCGGAATTTTTTAGTTTGAAGTCAAAACAACCAAAGTTTTACATCAATGTAGGAATTTCCGAGATTTAATTCGGAATTTCTGAGTTTGAGGTCGGAATTTCTGAGTATGAAGTCAAAATAACAAAAAATTTACATCAAAGTAGAAATTTCCCAGATTGCAGTAGGAATTTCCGAGTTTGAAGTCGGAATTTCTGAGTTTGATGCAGGAATTTCTGAGTTTGAAGTCAGAATTTCTGAGGTTGAAGTGAAACGAACGAAATAATTTTCTAGTTGCAGTTTGAAAAAAATTTTATTCTGACTTTATAGTCGGAACGACAAAGTTTGAAAACACATATCCGTCTTTGTTTGACTTTAAAGTCGGAATTACCGAGTTTGCAGCGGAATTTCCGAGTTTGAAGTCAACATTTCTGAGTATGAATTCAAAAGAACAAAATAATTTTCGAATTGAAGTCGAAAGAAAACAAATTTAATCTCAAGTCGAAATTTCTGAGTTATACGTCGAAATTTCCTAGTTTGAAATCGGAACTTTCAAGTTCTAAGTCGGAATTTCTGAGTTTGAATTTACAAGGACAAAGGTTTGACTTTAAATTCGGAATTTCTGAGTTTTCAGTAGGAGTTTCCAAGTTTGCAGCTGTAATTTCCGAGTTTGAAGTCGGAATTTCTGAGTTTAAAGTCGGAATTTCTGAGTTTGAAGTCAAAACAACCAAAGTTTTACATCAATATCGGAATTTCCAAAATTGAATTCGAAATTTCTGAGTTTGAAGTCGGAATTTCTGAGTATGAAGTCAAAATAAACAAAGTTTGACATCGAAGTGGAAATTTCCGAGATTGAAGTCGAAATTTCCGAGTTTGAAGTCGGAATTTCTGAGTTTGATGCAGAAATTTCTGAGTTTGAAGTCAGAATTTCTGAGGTTGAAGTCAAACGAACGAAATAATTTTCTAATTGAAGTTTTAAAAAAATTAAATTCTGACTTCATAGTCGGAACTACCAAGTTTGAAAACACATGTCCGACTTTGTTTGACTTTAAAGTCGGAATTACCGTGTTTGCAGCGGTATTTCCGAGTTTGAAGTCAAAATTTCTGAGTATGAAGTCAAAAAAAACAAAATAATTTCCGAGTTGAAGTCGAAAGAAAACAAATTTGATCTCAAGTCGAAATTTCTGAGTTATACGTCGAAATTTCCTAGTTTGAAGTCGGAACTTTCAAGTTTTAAGTGGGAATATCTGAGTTTCAATTCATAAGAACAAAGGTTTGACTTTAAAGTCGGAATTTCTGAGTTTTCAATAGAAGTTTCCAAGTTTGCAGCTGTAATTTCCGAGTTTGAAGTCGGAATTTCTGAGTTTAAAGTCAGAATTCCTGAGTTTGAAGTCAAACAACCAAAATTTGACATCAAAGTGGAAATTTCCTAGATTGAGTCGAAATTTCTGAGTTTGATGCAGGAATTTCTGAGTTTGAAGTCAGAATAGCTGAGGTTGAAGTCAAACGAACGAAATAATTTTCTAGTTGAAGTTAAAAAGAATAAAATTCTGCCAACTGCCAAGTTTTAAAACACATGTTCGACTATAAGTTTGACTTTGAAGTCGGAATTTCCGAGTTTGAAGTTGGAATTTCCAAGTTTGAATTCGGAATTTCCGAGTTTGCAGCGGAATTCCTGAATTTCAAGTCGAAATTTCTGAGTTTGGAGTCAAAAGAACAAAATGATTTCCGACTTGAAGTCGAAAAAAAATTCCTTCTCAAAGGTCGGAACTGCCGAGTTTAAAAGTCGGAGTTTATGAGTTCAGAGTCGGAATTTCTGTTTTTGTAGTCGGAAAAATTAAATTCCTGCTTGAAAGTCGAAAATTCCAAGAATGAAGTCGGAAAAGTAAAAAAAAATCATGTGGCCCTTCAACGTTTCCGTTAAATTTAAAAGAAAAATCTATGTATGAAAATTGTGTTATTGTAATTTTTCTTCAAAAGTCTGCAAACATTATGTAAAAAATCACTGTAATTTTTTAAATCAAAACCAAAAACTACAAAAATATCAGTACAAATTTAAAACTTTTTTAAATAGAAAAAAATTAACCTGTGTCACTATTCGGACATTGTGGATTGTAGGCAAATCTGAAAGACTCAAATAATTATTCAGCTGCTTCGTTCGAAACAATAATATCGATATGGTAAGTAAAAAATAGAAATTTCGGAAAAATAAAACGGTTGATATTTGAAATGAGTTATACTCACATTTCAGAAATGAGGGCTCGAGCCTGACAAACATATTCCCCAAAAATCCATGGGTATTGGTGCCAATATAGCATCACATCATATGGAAGACCTAGAAAAGCAGTAGAATTTCTCAATTCTCAGTTTTTTTAGACAGGAAATCCTCATACAACAATGTAGGACAGTGTTTTCAATGTAATAGTTTGGTGGATGATTTGATACGGATTCTCAACAAAAGAGCTGTAATGGAAAATAATTTGAAGAAATATGGTAAGAAAGGTGGAAGGATTGTGAAAGAAAAAAGAGAAGTACTCAAGAAGTACTGGAGAAACTAATGTAGGGTAGGATATACAAAAAATTATATATATATATGATATGACACCGCAAGAAATAATTTTTATAAGAGCATAATTGTTGAAATTAAATTGAAATATTTTTCAAAAAGTTAACTAAAGGATCACAGAACAGCAAGGAAACTCAAAAACACAAAAAAAAATATACGAAAGAAAAATATGGAGAGACTACTGTGGTGTAGTTGAGGGAAATGAATGAAGATAAAAAGAAAAGAAAAAGGTTGCGGCTGTGAAAAAATAGAATTCATGAAATTTGGAGGACATGAAGTTCCCGAGGGAAGGAAGACGGAAAAATTGTTATTATTATAGACGGGAGGATAATTCCGATACCAAAAAAAACGTGGGATTCAAAATAATGCAGGAATAATTGAAGGAAATACAGATAGACAGGAAAGACAAAAACATGCATTGAACATGCCTTTTGTAAATACGAGTCGTGAGGAAATGAAAATAAGAATTTTTAAAACATACAAAATGGAAATATTAAAGACTTGAACAAAAATGTCTTCTCTTACAAATATACTCATGAAATCAAATAATCATACAAACAAAACAAAAATAATATAGGGACAATTGGAAAAACGGATGATTACACCCGGTATAGTACCCATCAATAATCAATTTGTATTTTAATTCCTTTATATGTCAGAGAGGAAGGGAAACATAATGATAGATAGATAGAAAATGTACTGTTTTTTCGTATAAAATACATGAACAAGAAAGTGACGAAGCTCATTTCCTAAAATAATAAGATAGGTAGAGATAATATAATGAAAAACTAAAGTATGAATTATAGTCTGCATATAGCAGTAAAGATTAGGGTTGCATGATACTGTCAGACAAGGGATATTACTCGTTTACATTGAGTCACCTAGTTTTTTAAATATTCTTCATTACATTATTTGTTTGTTATATCGGCTTTGTTTCAGCTTCATCAATTAGTATGGATTCGACATCAGTTAGAGATTGACATGTTTTTAAAAAGGAACTTCTGATTTCTGCAAACATAGGACATACAAAGAATAAAGGGAATGGGAGAATGAGAGAACTCACTTACCAAATATCAGAAGCGTGATATCAGACACAGCCAAATTTACCAAATAGTAGTCTGTTGGCGTATTCAACGATTGGTGTTTTATGATAACATAACAAACTGCAATGTTTCCAAGTACACCGGTAACGAAGATTATGCAATTGATAATCGTTATAGCTATAGCCACTTCCAGATCTTGTGCTTGAGGACCTCTGAAGCATTCTATGTATTCCCATGGATTAGTAGAGATGTTCGTTTTGTTCTGCACGATCCTTTTGCAGAAATCTAAGTATTGCTCTTGGACGAGGAAGTCATTTGACATACTCAAAAATCCTCCTGCAATAACAATTTTGAGTAAGGATATACAGTGCCGGAGACTACAATTAAAAGTATGAATAAAATCGACAAGGTCGAAGTACCCTCCTCTCCAAATGTTTCCACCAAGTGGAAAATATGAGGCAAAAATCTGACATATAACTACTTCCCTGGCTAATGCCACAACAAATATTGAACTACATCTGACAGATATTTGATAATAATAATAGTAATCTTTATTTGATAAAACAACCAAATACAAACATTAAACCTGTAAAAGGTAGTGGAAACAAACGAGCGTCAAAACACATCAACAACTTGATAGGCAAAAATAGGTATAAATTGACACAATGATATAAAAATATATAAATATAAGATAAATAACATAGTGGCGAATAATAAATATTATTCTAGATGTGCTTCTACATAATCCCTTATGAAGTAGGAAACAAACTATGCGGTATTGTTTTATTGACTGTTCGATACAATTCCGATGCCTGGAGACCATATGGATAATGTACCATATGTCCAGTCATATAAACCATGCGAAGCTTTGGCTCACCTGAGGATGCATATCGTCGGACCCTGGAGTGCAGAAGATGTCATCCCACAGGGAAACCTCGAAAAGAATCTCCAAGAGTTCATTAGAAGATCCGGTGAGCAGAAGGTTGTACTCAAAACTACCTGTACTTCGGCCGATCCAGCTCCACCGAGCAATGATAATAATAATAGCACCAGCGTTCGTCTTTGCAGGTTTTCTAGCCTACCTTGAGTTGTTACTTCTTCTTTCTACCTTTAGCCATTACAGCAAGGCTCTATCCATCATCGAATGTCTCATTATCACTGTGTATAACCCATGAGATTAGGTGGGTTGGTTCAAGTTCAATGTTTTGCCAATCGTGCACTTGGTGATCATTAGTGATATCCTCGCCTTCGTCAACACTTTTTCAGATGTTTCTTCCAGGTGAACTTTCAATCCAGGTTTGGACCCAGATATTCAGCTATTTCGACTCTCCTGATGCCTGTAGGTGTTCATCAAAGATCCAAAGAGGTATCTATGAATCTGTTTATGGTGAAATGAACTATCGTCGTATCGATTGGGGGGTTTAACCACAAGGTTCTCTCTCACTCAAATGGCCCATGTTCTTCAAAAGTGACACAAGTCAAAAAACTGAAATTTTGAGTTAATATAATGAAAATGTCCGATGAACACTCTTCCACCCATGCTTCATAGACTACGTTTATCTGGACGATCTCTATCCGCTTCAAATTCAATAGCATTGAGTCGAGTGAAACCACCCTTCAGTTTATATCGCAATATTTAAGTGGATCGAAGAATCGTATTCTTCAATCCGATTGAAAAAAGCTAACTTCACAGCAAAATTTCGAATTTTGTAACCTTAAATTTCATGTGTTCTTCGAATTAAATCACGAATCGTTGTTCTGTGGATCTGCTCTCTTCTTTGGACCATACGTTTCATTTCTTAATTATTATTTTGCTCTCCATTTTGAGAAAGACAATTGTCAATATAAACACTAATCTGAATTTGGCTACTTTTACCTGTCATTCGTCAATTTCAAACTCGTTTATCTCGTAATTTCACTTCTCTTCAAGGCGATCGGTAGGGTCCAATCCTATATTTTATGGAATTGACTTGAGTGATTCAATCCAATCCGAACACTGTATATATCGATTAGGTGTATCGGATCCAGTCAAGTCAAACCCATTTTGAGCGGATCCAAAGTTGTGAGATAAATGTAGTCATTGTGTATTAACTTACCTTTAAAGAGAACTTTTTATAATTTAAAGTTATCGTCAATACTCTATAATCTGTGAAATTATCATCATTAGAGACAACAGTTTTCTGTGGTTTCTGAATAATGAACTAATTCGAGTTGTGTCACTTTTGAAGTACATGTGCGAATTATTTGTACGTCTGTCAGGTCTGACGGCACCAAATCCATACCGATTTAAAATTGAACATACCGCTACATCATATACAGAAGGCAGTTCAAACAGAAACTCTAATTTATTATTGCCCATAATATGACATGGAAAGAACACATTGATGTACTTGGTCGAAAACTGAGCATTACTTGTTACATGTCATAATGCGGCAACTAAGACAAACAGTATCTTTGGATACACTGAAATTAGCGTATTATGGACTCGTTCAGTCTCTACTAGGATATTTTTTGATATTTGATCAACAAATTAATCAAAACGCAAAAGAGAATTATTGTTATTTCCGTCAACCGATTGCACCCCTACGCGCAACCCTCGGAAGTCTTCGATAGACTTGTGTGAGCTAGGGAAGACGCAGCGCTTACCTTTTAACGTGTGATGCCATGCACGAGACCGTTGAATCGGTGGATCGAACCCACGACCCCACGCTTGCGAGGCGTACGCTTTTACCAGCCGACCACCACGGCCCATTATTATTATTAATATTTTATTATCAAATGTATGACCGGAGTAGATCATAGGACCTCATGTCAGCCCCAGCTAAATCCTTACAATCGACTCCCTCTAAAGAATGCCCATCACAATGAATATTAAACAACAAGACGTTGCTATGTTGCCATATGATTATAACACCAGAGCCCGGGAATATCATCATCAATCTTACTCTCCCAGCTCCCCTACTGGTACAGGAAAACTCATCCACAAACTCCCCAGGAATTGAATGTTTCGGCTGGTATTCTGGGTGACCATATTGATGGTAACCTCAACGGACAAACGTATCCTGAACTTCTTGATACAACTGTGAACCCCAGAATCACTCAGTTACTTGAAGACGATGATAGGCTACTTGAAGGTCAGTTCACCTTTCAACAAAATGGAGCTCCTCCACATTTTGTTGCACATGTTCGTCAATTTTTAGATGACAATTTAACAGAGAGATAAATTGGAAGGCGAGGACCAATAGAATGGCCAGCTAGATCTCCTGATTATTACCATTAGACTTCTTTTTATGGGGTCGTTTTAATTCCAAAGTTCATATTACACAGCAAACTTCGCTTGATGATCTACGCAGGAGAATTGTTGTGGAGTGTCGTGCAGTGACTCCAGAAATGTTGAAGAATGTGCGAAGACATTTCGAAAATCGCTTATACTTCTGTATGCAACTGAATTGTTCACATTTCGAACCTTTCTTAAGAAGATTACATTTTAGGTGATGAAAGATAAAAAATATCTTGATAAAACTTAGTTTTCATTAAAACTTCAACAACACTTGATCGATCCTCAATTTCCCATTGCAAATTCTGAAGTAAAGGGTGCTGGGGCTGAGGGGGTTGACAACACAAAGATGATGTATTTGGTGAAAGTGTTCTCCCTTGAAATACAAATCGACGGGTCTGAGCGATGTTAAATTATTTTCACGAGTTCGGAGATTTGGGGGTGACAAGTTTTAGCTGGGCACACTGTATATATACTCTGCATGTTTCTCTTGTACGTATCTTTAAGAATGACTAAATTTGATCTGATGTGATTGATAATGACGTGAGAAAGGAGATATCTACTATGAGGTGTAGAATCATAGAAAAACTGTATCAGTATAGGTACCAAAGAATTTTGGAAATAATTATTTGATAACTCACTTACCTGAATAATCTCAGAATGAAGATTTGCGGAAATTTGCTCCGTTCACTGCATATTCCGATTACACTGACTGCGATTATTGTATGATCTTGCTTTTGGAGAGATAAATCACAAAGATAAAGAATAATTACCAAATAAATGGTTTACGTAGCTGCAATTCACTAAATTATTTTATAGTTCATAAAGCAATCAACTCAGCTCTTTTGTTTAATAAATAATATATGAAAATTTGCATAGATGAGCATTCGAAAATACCCGTAGACCACGTTTGATTCGTCTCTTAAAGAATTTAGAAATGGGTCGAAAACAAAATAAATAAATTAGTTACATGGTGGTTCTTCGGGTTGTAAGGCCCGGTATGTTAAGAGAAGATCTCGACGTTTGGCCAACACGAGTGGTTAGCATTTTCAAGAGAAAGTTTCTGGTTTCTTGAGTCGCTGTCAATGCTTGACATTTGTTATACGTTGTCTCAATAAACACCTGTGAATTGACGTTCTTACATCTAATTGGTCCATAGCGTTAGCTGACATCATAGAATCGTTCGTACCGTTATTTTGTGGGTAGGGAGCTAATTGAGAATTTTTGAGAGCTGGAAGCCAAACCTTGTTCAATTGTAGTCCTTCTTCGGTTCTGTTGAAGTTGTTGTGGTGTTTCTAAATTTCAATTGCTTCCCGGAAGAGTCTTGGGTAATAGGCAGATGTTGAAAAAAATTTCACTCTATGGTTATCGTTGTTGAGAGTATGTTCTGCGAGAGCGGATTTCTGTGTGTGCCCTAACTGACAGCAAGCCTTGTACTCTTTGATTCTTGTTTTAACGGAGCGATTCGTGGTTCCGATATAAACGCTGCCACAGTAACATGGAATGCGATAAATCCCAGAAGAGCATAGTACGTCTCGTTTGTCCTTCGCTGATCTAAAGTGGTCTTTCAGTTTTTTTGAAGGTTTATAAATGGTTTTAATCTCATATTTTCGTAGAATACGGCCAATACGATCTGTAACTCTGGGAACATATGGTAAGAATGCTTTTCTTTTTTCGGTATTGGTTTGACTACTACTTGGTTCACTGGATGGACAGTCATTTGTTCTACTATTGATTCTTCCGTCTCTGATTTCTCTTCTATTTTTCATACACCTCTCAATATCGCTTTCTTTGTACCCATTAGAAAGAAGAGCATTTTTTAGATGTTTCAGTTCAGCTTCCAGATATTCAGGTTCGCAATTTTTTCTAGCTCGATCAACTAATGTCTTGATTACACCTTGTTTTTGGCACGGATGATGGTTTGAGGTATTGTGGAGAAATCGATCAGTGTGTGTTGGTTTTCTATATACCGTATGCCCCAGACGTCTTTCTTTTCGAGAAATGAGAACGTCTAAGAATGCCAGTTTCTTCTCATTTTCAAGTTCCATGGTGAATTGAATATTTGGGTGTATGTCATTGATATGGTTAAGGAATTCATCGAGTTTTTCTGGTCCATGGCTCCAAATTCGTCTACATATCTTAACCATACCCTGGGTTTTAAATTTGCAGGTTCAATTGCCTTTTCATCTAGTTTTTCCATGAAGAGTGAAATTTGAAGAAACCCAAGTCATCTCTTCAACATCTGCCTATTACCCAAGACTCTTCCGGGAAGCAATTGAAATTCAGAAACACCACAACTTCAACAGAACCGAAGAAGGACTACAATTGAACAAGGTTTGGTTTCCAGTTCTCAAAAATTCTCAATTAGTTCCCTACCCACAAAATAACGGTACGAACGATTCTATGATGTCAGCTAACGCTATGGACCAATCAGATGTAAGAACGTCAAATCACAGGTATTTATTGAGACAACGTATAACAAATGTCAAGCATTTGACAGCGACTTACGAAACCAGAAACTTTGTAAATATCTCTTGAAAATGCTAACCACTCGTGTTGGCGAAACGTCGAGATCTTCTCTTAATATACGTCAGCCTTACAACCCGAAGAACCACCATGTAAGTGACAATGGCCGCGAAAGCCTTTCACAATTTATCAAATAAATGAGTGATGAGTTATGAACGTATTGGCTTGTAACAACAGAACAACTGTTCGATATGGCCTCCTCTTTGATCTATACGTAATCACATTCTTCCCAATACGACGTCTCTTGCATTTCTCAGCATGTATTCGTCGATGTTAGTTACAGCCGAACTACGACTTTTTCGGAATCACTCGGTTCCTGTTCATCCACACATTGTTACATACTTTCCAAAAAAATCAATAGGGTTCAAATCAGGCGATTCAGGGTGGCAGTCTCATACTATAGTCCAACCAATTTATTTTTCTGGGAACAAATTTTCATTTATCTACACGTTTCTGTATATCTTGATCCATTGTAATTGTAACTGTAATATAAATGCTATATACCCTCTTATTATCATTATTATTATATTTTTTTTACTTATCACTTATACTATTACATTTACTTATTACTTCACTTATTATCTTGTGTATCACTCTATAAAAGTATACATATATAGGTATGTCACGTACAAGCAGCAAAATTGACTGCTTCTGTGATTTTTTCTCTGCTTTATTAAAAAATTGTACATACAGTGACCGCCAAAAAGTATGTACCATATGGGAAAAATTTTTATTATTGGAGTATTGGAAAAAATATTCTGGGGAAAAGTTTGTGCATGTCCGATAACCTAAAAATCGATTTTGACACATGTCACGTGATCGCTAGAATGACGGCAAAATGAAAAAAATTGTAATGCAAAGGCAAAAAAAGGGGTAAGATGGCAAGATATCAAAAAAAAGTTATTTGAAAAAGTCACTTAGAATTCAATTTTATAGACATAAACAAAGTTTCAAGAGATAATTCAAAAAAATTGAAAATAGCAATTTTTTAAAAATATTTTCCCGTCTATTTAAAATTTTTTTTTTCTTATGAAAAGTTTGACTATACTGAAACATTTGCATTTTGATGATAATGACAAAACTTTCTCATTTTCTCCACACCAGAGGGCACTAAATTGAAAAAATGGGAATTTGTCAGAACCCTTGCTGTTACATCGGTTCGTATCTAACAGTTATATCCGAATTCCACGACCATTGTGATGACATGACACTCCAAAAACATGGTAATTTCCAGATTATAATCAAGTTCCGATGATAATCGTGCATGAGCGTTTCACTTCGCACATAAACTTGAAAATAGTGCGTCAAATTAAAGATTCTTAAAGTTTATGTGCAAAGTAAAACGCTCATACAGCATTATTATTGAAACTTGATTAAAATCAGGAAACATGGTGTTTCTAGATTGCCATATCAACACAATAGTCTTGGAATTCTGATATAACTGTTAGATAAGAACCAATGTAACAGCGAGGGTTCTGGCAAAAACCAATTTCTTTAATTTAGTGCCCTCTGGTGTGGAGAAAATGAGAAAGTATTGTCATTATCATTAAAATGCAAATGTTTCAGTATAGTCAAGCTATTCATGAGAAAAAAAAATAATATTTTTAAATAGATGGGAAAATACTTTTAAAAAATTGCTATTTTAAATTTTTTTGAATTATCTCTTGAAACTTCGTTTATGTGTATAAAATTGAATTCTAAGTGACTTTTTCAATTAACTTTTTTTGATATCTTGCCATCTTACCCCTTTTTTTGCCTTTGCATTGCAATTTTTTTCATTTTGCCGCCATATTTTTTCCAATACTCCAATAATAAAAATTTTTCCCATATGGTACATACTTTTTGGCAGTCACTGAATATTTTTTCTTGAAAATTTTCTTGAATAAACTTTATTATTATTTAAAAACTAAACATACGCTCTTGTAATACGTAAAGGAGAAGTATATTGTTGAAACAGTATGTTTATTTTATCGAGAAGAACCTCTTCGAAAAGATCTTCGTTATTGGGTATATTCCCGAGGCTGAAATTCTGTGTACTCTTGCCGACATGGATGAGATAGTTCTCATCTTGAAATACTCGAGAAAAGAAATCCAGTGTTACGACCGATCCACCAAGTACTTATTGATGAATCCTGATCAACTGAAGCAGAGTATCCTTCATTCCATCAAGGACTCCTATGAAGAGAACCACCATTTCAACCATTTCAATGGTTTGTGTAAATCCTGCGGAGTTCAAAGAGTAGACCTCGTTGTTTAGTCCGTGTTTTCCTACTCTCTTCAGAAGATATTTTTTTCGCCTGGAGCGGAAAACTCCATGACGAAAATTGTTCTACTTGACGACTACATCAGGCTATCAACTTGGATTTGCCTGAGGGTGGGGCATGAGTAGCTCTTATAAATTCGGTCCTTCTCATTCTCCACAACGGACTCGAGATCCCCCGGACCTTAAGGTCCATAAGGCAGCACATATATCTCGTCTATACCGTACGAGTGTCGTATATGGTGGTATAACACCATGTTTAATCAGCACCTGAAATAGCGTCTTCCTTGAGGAACATTTCACAAATAGATGTGAGATGTGATTCAATGTCCGTAAGAGGCAGTTGTTGTTTTTTGACTTTATTGTTCAAAAAACAATTGGAGTAAGTTGACATTATACTGAACGTGTCAAGTGTGTTGTGAAGAAAAATAGGGGTCTGTTCTCATATAGGGTTCAACAAATTTATCACAAGTTAGTTGACTTGAATAATGGGTAGAAAACGGAGGATGATTGTGAATAAAATACTTAAAAATTAATAAACTTTTAATAACTATATACACATGTTCATGAAAATATATCTGACTCTTTTCAGAACATTATGAATAAAATATATGCAAATAAATAAACTTTTGATTGAAACAACTTTAAATACTGTAGGTTCAATATGTTTTTTCAAATATACAGGTGTGTCACATGAGTTCAGACTCTTATATATTATAATGGTACGTCAGAATTCCTGACAAGGCACTCAACTCCTGCAGGTACATCCATTGACAAAAATAATGAGATAGAATACAAAACAACAAAAGAAAATTGATTCATTGCTATATTCTAGAGAGCACCAAATATTCCAAGAATATTCCATGACCACTTATTATAACAGACTAATGAATATTGAGTAAATATGCATCGTATATTATTTTAAAAAAATTGACAAACTGGAAAAAAGCACGAACAAATAAAACCGCAAGAATAATAAGGATAATTCTATTTCTAAGGCACCTCGTACTTTATAAAAAAAGTAATGTTCTCGTTTTAAAAATTACCGGAGGTGCCTGGAATGTTACAAAAATGTTACTTTACAACGTTTACTTTCATCATTTTGATGAAACAACTGAAAAAACTCAAGAAAACATTATAAAATCATCGAGACATACTTTCGAATTAAAAGAAAATTAGGAAAAAATTGAGTTGTTCAACAAAAACGAATCTCAAAGAGAAATTGGCAATTTTCCAAAACAATCAGGGTGTCTAAGTGAAATATTTTCGTCTGTCTAATTTATGAAATTCAACAATCCAGCCGAAGTCTAATCTGAGTGTCTCTTTGAAAGTTTCATACAATGATGTAAATCAATTAATTTTACTTCGGACTTCCATTGTATAAATTGTTAATTTGAACACGACGTTTCAATATAACTTCCTGAACGATATTTTAAATTATCCACGGAACGATATTCCACTGTGTTTATTGCTTGTAATTGTTTCTTCATGCTACTTGTTCATATGTTTAAATTTACGCGTGTTACGTATGTGCATTAATTTCGTATTCACGACAATATTTCTTAAACGTTGTTTAATATCATCGTTTTACAAATAAAGTGGAACGGGACACAAGTAACAATTCAGACAATGGAAGTCCAAAATAAATTTTCCTTTAATTTTGTACATTCTACTCATCCATCACATATTGTTGGCCAACTGAAGATTTTCAAGTGGATTATTTCTGTTTTCTTATATGTATCCATGTATTTACTGGATACTCACTTTCCCTTTAGCTTCTATCTCGGATGCCACTCCTAGAGCTCACGTAAAGATTTGTTTCAGTCCAACTACAATTGACCTGACAATGAAACCAATAGAAATGATTTTCGGTACACGGGCAGTTTTTGAAGAGTACTTCGAGAAAAAAATTGTTCCGCACGCGAGCACCTATGGAATGTGGGGAAATATTCCCGGGAAAACACGGAAAATCGGTATTCCATCAATAACTTGGAGGGGGCTGAAAATTCCGATATAATGTATGAGAGCAAACTTGTAAGGCTTAAAAACCTTCAAAGTTTCTAGTACGTTATGAGGAACGCAAGCAGAATCTAAGTGAAAATAGAAGTATATTTCGTTTGAACCTTGGGTTGGTCAGAACAACGAATTGTTGGCTGCCTGTCAATTTGTAGACAAACCTCTACATTTGGATTCCTTGGCTCGTGTCAAATTAAGTTTCAACTAGTGACTGTAGATGTCATAAATAACTTTCTGTTATATCTTTCTTGCCTTCACGGTACTAATTCTTGAGTGAATTCGTTTTGATTTCGAGAGCTCCATAAATCCTTTCTAATGAGTGCGTGAGCACGAAACAGCTGTCAAAGGTTGGAACTCTCGGAATTGAAACGAAATATACTCTATTTTCACTTATTATTATTATTATATTTTTTGAGAATAAAGTATAATTTTGATTGATTTGATTGGTTGATAAATTCTCTTTCCAAAAGAAGCCGATTTTATTTCTTAACAGTATTCCAAATATCTTGAGAAAATCTCTAATTAGCTAGCATCCACGCTTGGTATATTTATGATAACAATATTTATGATCCCATCATTACTTTCAAGAGCAACACTCAAGTCAAGTCGGCATACCTGTACATACTGTGGTTACTTCACCCTTCAATGTTTTTTGAAAAATGTTATAATTTACGGAATCACACAGATATGTTACACTTTGACACAACTTTTGTTCAAGTTTCTCACAAAAAAAAACACCAGGGGCGTGTTTTCAAAAAAAAATAAGTCACCTCGAGAAAGAGCATATTCTCAACTACAGATTTTTCACATTCATAGAGCTATAGTTTATAAAATATTTGATGGGTTTTGGGAAATTTCCGGAAAATATAGAAATTGATGAAAACTTTGTTGTCAGAGGTTTATGGATACATATTCTGAATGTACAGGGTTTTGGCAATGAAATGACAAGTATATGCTTTTTCAGCTATCGACATTTTTATGTCGATTGTAAAGACATCAGTCGTGAAAAATTAGCGAAATAAAAAACAACGGGTACAGAAAAACTTGTTTAGTGTAAATTGGAAATAAGTGTTATATCTGATTTGTTCAAATTTGACCTACTGAATTTTTGAGCAACTCAGCTTGTCGAGCTAATTCGATAGGAAATCGAAAAAATTAAAATTGGTTATTTATCAAAGATTATTATTTTACCTTGGAATATCATTATGCCACTCATCATTAAATTTGCACTTACCATCTACCAGTCCAATACAACCACTTCTGCCAACATCCGCCAGCTTTATATGATAATTGTTGAGGGATTTTCCTTTAAAATACCTGTTTAGTTCATGAATTTTCGGCCAAAAACAAGGGAGATACAGAGATTTTAGTCGAGCGTGAGAATATCAATTATACAGGGTATACTAAATGATGTCATTAATTTTAGGTGGTGATTCCTTGTCATATATTATGAAAAAAAAGTTTATATAAATGTATGTCCTAACTTGCTTTGTTTTCAATTGACGGAGTGTCAAAGTTTTAATAAAAAATCGGTTATGTATTAATTATTACTTGAAAGTCTTTTCGACGATTTTCATGAAACCTGGTGTGTATATTGGCAGTTACAAGGGGCTTCTTTCCAAGAGGTGAGATCTTTATTTATAAGCAGCGAAGAGTCACCTGATTGATAAATATGGTAAAAATCATTGTACGCTTCTGTTTTTCTCAAGTTTCATATTTTTTTATCAAATTAAACATTCAAAAATACAACTTTCTTGTAATGCCATGAATTTGAAATAGCAACACTTCATCAATCGATAGATTTTCTAATTTACTTCTACCTGAACTCTTTTATTGGTTTCGTCGTTGATGGACTGGTTTTTTGTTGTGTTCCTGGGACTATTATTGTAAACTGTTTCTATTAAAACTTAACAATACATTTGTGCATGAAATTAAAAAGAATTTCAAGGAAATATTGAGTAACTGACAAAACGATCATTCACATAACTTTCTGAATTTTGATGGTGCGTAATAACTATTTCTACGCCAATGGCCAATGACTTTGATTTGACAAAGTTCAGCTATTTCAAATTCACAGCCCAATAATAAAGTTGTAATTTTTATTATTTATTCTGAAGAAATATGAAACTTAGGGAAAAACGGTGGCGTACAATGATATTTCATAAAAAGAAGCTCCTTGACACTGCTAATAACCACACCAGGTTCCTTAAAAATCGTCAAAACTGCTTATGAGAAATTAATGCAATTCAGATTTTTAAATGAAACTTTGACACCCCGTTTTTAAGAAATGAATCAAGTTAGGACACAAAATTTTCTTCATGAAATATGACAAAGAATCACCACATGAAATGAATGACATCATTTAGTATTTACACCATATAGCTAACATAGGAAGCAATTTCCGAAAAAACATGTGGAGACCTTTATTGTGAAAATTTTTACGTTTGTTTTCATACAATATATCGACATTTTCAACCCCTTCCCAGTTATTTATGGAATACCGATTTTCCGAGTTTTCCCCACTTTCTCAAAGTCCTGCTAGTGTGCCAGAAATCATTTCTATTGGTTTCAGTGTCAGGTTGAAACCCTGGTTCTTGGACTATACCCACAATTTATAAATTACTTGTTGGGACTTCTGGTCCTTTAGTACAAGAGGTTTCACAAACCCCAAGTGTCACAGCACGAAACAACCTTTGGCACTCTTACACCGAGTGTTCACAGACCATTCGCTATCACATAAAAAAGTCTAGTACTAGTACTACCTACGATGCTGCCTATTGTACTTGATTTGCAAACTGAGAGCCACGAACGCCAACGTCCTCAGCAACAAGAGCAAACACAATAAAAATACAACTGACGAAGAATACGTCGATAATTCCATGTCCATTTCTTCTAGAAACTGCTTCGGGTACACGAACGGGCAGTACTCCGCTTCGCATGGGAATTTCTCCCTGTCGTAGCTCAGGACAGACAGTACCAACCCCTCGAAGCCGTACTTCAAGAAGGATATGTGGAAGATCCACCTGGCGTAGGGATGAGCGGCGTTGAGTTGGACGAAGAAGCCGGAGAATATTGTGAAGGGCAGGAAGCAGAAGGGTCCGAAGATCACTCCGTTCTGAAACAGAATTATTGATTTGTATTGCAGGTGTACCGCAGGGCTCGGTTTTTGGGCCCTTTCCTTTGGTTGTGTATATCGGATGACTGATTCGAAATGATTTATAAGTAAATTTATGAATGAACGTTAGCATTGTTAAAAATAAATTTAGTTTGAAGTACATGGGTCTATATCGTGATAGTTCATTAAGATTTGAGAAGCCCACTGAAATTCTATGTTAAAAATTCTCTTCTGGGTGTTATTCATTGAGAGTTGTATCGAATGAATTAGGATTTTCAGGTTCCAAACCTGTGTACTATTTTCTCATTGAATCACATCTGCGGCATGCAATAGTATTCTGAGGAGTTTGTTGTGGTTATCTATTTCAGAATGTTTCAATTCAGAAGCGTGCTCTGCGAATATATATGCAAATAAAAGTATCGGGATTCATGTCGACTTCTATTTTAAAACACAAAATTTCATTAGTTGTTGCAATTTTCAAACTTGAAACTGTGTTTTTGATATACAAGCATAAAACAAAGTGCACTATTGGTAGGTCTACTGATCATATTACAAGAAAAAATAATGAATTGAAATTGCCAATCCCTAAAAGTACTCTGATCAATGATTCAATTATTTTTTATGGATGTAAGGTGTTTAATAACCTTCCATCAAACATTAAAAGTATCAAATAACTTTTTTGGATTAGAAAAATGGCTTTAGAATCGATTTGTGAATTGAAATGTGTAAAAAGGATGCAAGGATATAAAATAAATCAAAATTAGCCGAAAGTCATTTCATACAAAAAATTTGTGAGGTTATTTGACCTTGCCCCGACCCTGATAATTTTATTACTAGAGATATTTTTGAATTGAAAGAATATTGGTAGGACCTTTCACTTAATTAATTATTAATTATTCCAGGAAAGCTGCTTTTCCAGACGAACTGAAACATGTATCAATAAGAACTATTAAGTGGGGAGCCCAAGAACCTGAAAATTACGGACCAATAGCCTAGGATAAGTGGTTAGATAAGATTTCTGCTCCTGAAGATGCTAGCTTTGTTGGCGAAACGCGCGTCGAGAGTGATTGTGACGTAGCTTTGGTGTTTGAGTAGTTTCTTTTTCTTGAATTTTATTCACACCAAAGGTTCCAAAATATTCATTTATTTGACCAATAGCCTTATTGAGTACTTTCTAAAAATTGTTCGAAATGATTTCGAAAAATAGAATTGTTGATTTCTTCAATTTTATCTATTTATCTGAATCAATTTGATTTTCAAGAAAAGAATGGATCGCAAGCAGCTGTTTTCGAAGTTATTGATTTAATTCAAGAAAATCTTGATCAAGCTAATTACATGGGCCTTAAAAAAGCCATTGATACAGTTGACTACTCAATACTTCTAAAAACCTTAGAATCGACTGGTATCAGAGGCATTCTGAATGATCTTTCAAAATCCTATTTCGAAAAAATGACTATAAGGACCTACACTAATAACGTGGAAACTTACAGATTGAATATTAACAAAGGCGTTGCTTAAATGTCGGTTTTAGGGTCCAATTTTAAACTTAAAAATACAAAATTTATACCAAATCAACTTATCATGTTATTACATAATATACGAGGGGTAAATAGTACTTTCATTTGCAAATGAAAACCTTTCAATTCTAGAAAAAACGAAAAACAAACTGAATGTATGATTTTTCAACAAAAAATGAACAAAATATTGAATTAAATGTAAAAATAAAAAATGAACAATTGAAACAAGCTTTTCTGATGAAGTATCTTGGCATTTGGATTGATGATAAGTTAAGGTGGGAGAAAATCTGCGATTAAAGAAAAATCTTCCATTATAGGAGCCCTGAAAAGATGTACCAAATTGAATCCCAAAGTAGCAAATATATTTTTATATTCACAAATATTCTCAGTAGAATCAAGTGTTTAATCAATATATGGGAAACTGGTTCTGAAAATAAAATAAATAGAAGCGTTGAAAGTACTGTATCGTCCACCATTTGACACTATTCAATGACGAATATATTTTCTTTGGAGTTGCAAAGTATCTTACCTTATTATCAATAATCAGGAATTCACAATTACCATACACGACAACATAACTTGTTCCATCTTGATTCTTCAAAATTCAAAGAAATACCCGAAGACATAAAAAATTGTAGAAATATCACATTATAAAAATATTTTCTCTAAAAAAATTATATTAAATAGATTCTTTCTGTGTTTTGGTATTTTTTGTTTCTTTGTTATTCTAAAAGCTTCATTTGAAAAAATATTTAAATACCAAAAGGTTCATGATCAGTATCATACCAGTTTGATACTGTTTGACTGTTCATGCTATTCTATCCTAGAAATCATACTAATAGACTAAAATTCCCTTTCAAAATATTATAGCTGTTTCTTAAAAAAACTTGTACACTTTGATAACAAAATTCATCAAGAAATGAGTATACAATTATTGTATACGTGTAGCATTGAATGAATAAACTTTTTTTTCTCTGGTGTTTTGGCATCGACTGCTATGGTCATCAGCCATAAAACATTACTTTTTCTGTTAATGTTAGTACTGATAATGATTAGATTGCAACATATTCATTCGAAAATATATGTGTGTAGAATCCAAGTTTCATTTTTTTTCATACTACTATACACTATATTTATTCTAACGATTTTGTTTGATCAAGCCATGTGCAGAAATTACATCAGTATCACCTCAACACCTATTTTTTCACAATAATCTGAGCCAAAAGTATCAATTAGTTGAAAGGAATTTTACGATGGATCGCGTTGAAAGGACCACCCAGTATTTCTCTTGGAAAATTCATGTTGACTACTCTTTGAAATACAACAATGAATTTCGAGTGTTTCGTTGATCAATTTTTTGTAACTTACCTTCACATCCATACTGGCGCCAATCATGAGTCCAAAACTTTGAGCAACAAGAGATATTAGAATACACATAATTAAAAATAAACATATTCTGTATCCTTCTATGGGTTGTTTGGTCATAAAGTAAGTAATCACTCCGTAAACTAGAGTAGCAGCCATCTGTAAAATGAAAGAGGCAAAGTATTAAAAAATATTTGATGTTTCTTCGATCAAATCAAATAGGACAAAACAAGTTGCAGATGAAAAGTGGTCAACTGTTCAAATTTGTACTTTCGAAATTTATTCCAATATTATTTCAATATTATTCGATATTAAATAAAAATTCCGTAAATCTTTCACTTTTCACACATGTTAATTTAATGTTTCATCTTATCTTTTTTGCTAGTACAAAAGACTACATCTCACTTCAGCCAAAAATTATTGAGTAATTTCATTTCCGACACCAGTTGTCACAAACTTCCTACCCCAAAAAAGCATTGGACACTGCCAAAATCTAATTACCCCACACCTGACACCAGTTGTAATGAACCCTCCATTGGTTATCTAAATAACAATTGTCGATGAAAAAACTTTTACTACCAGACAATTACTATGAATTGAATTTTCCAACTGATTATTTGCTTTCAGCTCCTCACTGCTTCATATACAAGAAACACTCGGGCCAAGGCTGATATCTACACTGGACGAGAATATTTGATCTGAGAAGCAGTCCTTGACTTGACTATAAGCGTCACGTTAAAGGATTCAGTGACAATATGCTTCAATAAAATTTAGATGGCTTTAATTTCAGGAGCTTCCAAAATCAATGAAGCAGTCAGATTTTCCAAGATAAAATCGTAACAAAATTTGAAGTTGTCAGCATAGAAAAAGGCCATAGTAGGCACTGAAAATCTGAATGTTTTCGTGACATATCATACAAAGGTGTAGATTTCTATACTTTACTCTACTTTTTTTAAAAGACGGTTCATCTGTTTATTTATTTCACAAGAGTGTTACCGTTTCAAACGAGTCACAAAGTATATATTAAATTAAATTAGCCCAAGTGTGGAACCTTGAGGTATATCACATTATTCACAGTTATTCATGATTCTTTACTGGGGTATATAGAACTCACCTGTACAGGAATGTCAGCTATCGTAATTGCTAAATAATACGATATTAAGGAATACCAATTGTTGAAATGCTCTCGTGTTATTATCGGCAACTCTGTTGGAACTGTAAAAAAGCATATCCCGATTATAGGATGAAAACATACCGACAGCTATTAGGATATGAAAAATGTGGTGTATTCCATTTAAAACGAGCGACCCTGAATAACTTTTCAGCTGATGATTTTCAGAAAAAATGATAATGTCATTACAATTTTTAATAGGTACTATCAGATTTTCTGTGATGAGCGGATTTCAAAAAAGGATAATACATAATATGGTCTCGAGGTTGTAGTTGGATAGCTAGAAATTATTTGAGATTTTATAAAAAAAGTTACTTTTCATTACAGTAAATAGCATATGTAAGACAAAACGCTCTGATTATTTATTCTGTCAAAAACATCGAACCTTGCGATGGCGCAGTTGGATCACACCTAGCGAAGCCAGTGTTGCCAATTCTCAATATATAAATAGCAATAACCCTCATGTAACGACTTCCTTCATATAATTTTTACAGAATCACTCATTTTATGTCTGTTTGATTGGTCTATAGTAAAAACGACCCATAAATAAATCAAAAGATGTATTCAGTTGGTACTTCAAGTGGGTACTTACATGTTGTTGTAACGCAGTTAAACGCTGTCAGCATAAGAAACATGACGGTGAAGAACATGAAATTGAAATTGTTTATCATGTTGGAGGCATCCACTCCAATTCCGTAGTACAATATTCCTATAAATAACGCTATGCCAGTATGAGTTAGAAACCTAGAAAGGGTCAAAGTTCTATCCCTACTGAGGATCAAGATAGTCCTTTTTAATAACACACTAAGTTGGTTGAAGAATGAAGTTGGGTAAGACCCGTGGCAACGCTGGTTGAAGGAATCTTCACTATTATCACAGTCAGTTATTTTGACGTTTTCTATTTTTGGCAAGAGTAAGGGCGGGCGGAAGTCAGGTGGTACTGAGGAGGGTCGAAACATGTTTCCTGAAAAAAATATATAAATCAGTAATCCAATCAAACGATTGATATGAATGACATATTATATGCCGTAAAGTGAAATTTTCAAAGCTTCATTTCAGGGGAGAAAATAGCCTTTCCCCTACACAACGTAGGAAAACAACAACTGTGCGAAAAGTTATGTGTCACCCACTGGTCACTAATTTACGCATTCTTCACAAAAGACAAAATTGTTATGATATACAAGGTGTCCTATTTAAAATCAAGGAGTTGATGTGCTGTGACAGACAATAAGAGGTAGCAATAAAGTCCTAACTAAAATTACTGAGAAAATATATTCGCGGGTGCTGAAAAGATCATTCATAAGGAGATGTCGAGCCTGTATCAGAGTGGGCCGTAGACAATTTGAACAGCTGCTATAATTCTGTAATAAATCAATAAATCAATAAATCAATAAATCAATAAATCAATAAACCAATCAATTTTTTATTTTATAACATACAAAGAATTAAGCTGGAACCCGCACAAATCATAATGAATAAATGCTTATTGAAACATTACTGCATTGAGGAAGACTAGAGTAGAAGGTCAGCTTATTTGTATTGGAATTGTTATTCCGTAAACATAGCTTCTTCCCTATTGCCATCAGAATATTATTTTTTGTGGAGAACCAAGTAGCATGTGTGATACCATTTTGAAATCTACATTCACTAGGGGTTTTTTAGGAAAGTTGGCCACTCATGTCGTCCTACTGTTTTCAATCCACAGAAGCTCAAAATTTGCCAAAAAACTCTGGCAAAACACGACTTAGAAATGAAATATTTTTTTTCTCATAGTACTACAGTGATTATTTTGAAATTTAAAAAAGGAGTCTGATTGTACAATTGATCAAGAATATCATTAAAAAATTACTGAGAATATTCATTTTTGGGGCAGTGGCGCGCAAAAAAGTAAAAAGTGTAGCAATATTTTTTTAAATACATAATAGTCCAATTAACTCGAAAATCGTATGACTCTCTATAACAATAAAATGTATTATCTGAACGGTCTTACTACTATTAGTAGTTGAAATGTTATTCATTATTTACGAGACACCCTGTATATAATATATCAATTACAAAAACTTCAGTACCATAAAATAGTCACTGATGGTCAAAAATTTGATGAAATTAATTTACCTCCGGAAGAAGGTAATCTTGCCCTCCATTGAAGGCTCAATCCATTTTCTGATTTCATTGATAAAACTTCCAAGTCGCCACCATGTTCGCCAGAAGCCACTTCGATAACTGAAACAAAAATGCCTGTATGTTCATATGGTATCACAAATATCACCATCATACTAAATTCAATGAGTAGCATCTTTGTCCACGACTATATTGTATGAAATGCGTTTTCTCAAGTATTATGATATCCATTAATCACTAGTGAATAATGATACCATAATTCACTGGGCGGTCAAACATCAATGTGACAACCATGATGGGAATTCTTCAGACTAGTACGTCTAGTTATGATCGTAAACAACTTTTTCTAATAATATTTCGCTGAATTTTCTGAATTGAGAGTACTTTACTCTTGTACAATTTTTATATTTTTTGATCTATCCTGTATGCTGTTTGACTTGCAACCATTCTAAGTGCAGCTAATAAAATTATCGAACATGCGCCAAGTTTCGGGAATATTTGAATTATGGTTGTGCAAAAAAAATTCAATATGTATAAGTTCAAACTCTATCAATCAATTTTGATAATTATGTAAATACAACTGCTACTATTAATATCAACTAAAAAATTATTTCAAATCACATGTGGAGATAAGAAATTGTGATTATTTAACAAAGAATTATGTAAAAGTCGTAGACAAAATATAGTATTCTACTTGCATATTATGGCTAGTATTCACTTTACTGCTTTACGACAAACGCCTGCGGCTGGTGCTGTAAACTTCATTCGGGAGAATAATAGCCACTATAATATTCTCGTTGGAAGAATATACAAGTGGTATGATTATTACCGATGATTTGTTGGAATATTAATGAATTGCAATCCCAAAGCTGAAAATTTCTTGCATTGGGATTGCCAATGAATTGATATTCCAAAAAATTATAGGTTATTAATCATACCACGAATTATATTTAGGACGACAATATATCGATTTGAAAATTGTTGAATTGCCTGGTAATTGATTCTTTATTTCTGGCCGTATTCAACGGAATACTCTTTTCCACTGCTTCATCTATGATAGCAATAGCCATTTGTCCCCAACGATCGCTCATATTGATTAAGAAATATAACTAGTCAAAACACAAAGATTTGACGTTTATAATTCAAATCATTATTTTCACTGGACAGCTAGTAAAACAAAAACTAAGCAAGTTTATCACCGTGAAAATACAGCAACAAGCTATATTTTTACTGTAATTCCGATTCTATTGGATGAATTTCAAAATTTAAAATAGACTGATATAAGCAAGGAGATATATTGTCCATTTAATATAATCTGATGGGGTAATTTAGGATTGTATTGACTCTAAATACGCAAGTCATTCATACATTATTTGACAGATGTCGTATTGTATTGTTTGAAGGGCATTACACGGTGCATGGCATCACACGTTAAAAGGCCCCATCGTCTTCCGTGGCTCGCACAAGTCTGTCGAAGGATTGCTCGTAAGGTTGAAGACGGAAGACGGAAAGAAAATTTTGAAAAAACTGACAAATCTGAAGGATGAATTTTTGTAAAAATCATCAATTTTTGAAGGGTATGGAAAAAAGGTATTTTCCCAAAGCAAATAAACTGGTTAGTACATTATATACAATGCTTGTTAGTAATGGTAATTAACACGAAAAATGAATGTTTATCTTATATTTGGACCTAAATCTAGAATTGAAACTTATATGAGTACATTGCAGCCATGAAACAAATACCAAATAATACGGGATGGGGATGATCATGAAATATGTACTTACGATAATCGGCAGGATTGTGGTAAGTAGGACAATTGAAGCTCAGTTCACCCAGATAAGGCAGTAAATTCCTCACTGCTCCCTGGTACAGACATTTTCCTTCTGCCAGCACATAGAGATGGTCGAACATTTCGAAAATGGACGCACTGGGCTGATGTATGCTACAGATGACAGTTCTGCCCATCAAGGCAAGTTGCTTCAATAACAAAATACATTGTCTTGATGAGAGACTATCCAAACCGCTGTAAATAGTATTAGTTTTTCAAGCTGGAGCAGCTACATACGCAAAAAATAGAGAAATCAGTCAGATTTGATCGAAACTATAGTAGTCATCCACATCTCGTAATACACACATATCTCTCCACTAACAGATGCCCCCGCCACCAACACATCTAGCCACTACCACATCTAGCCACTACCACATTTAGCCACTGCCACATCTAGCCACTACCACATTTAGCCACTACCATATTTTTCCACTGCCACATTTAGCCACTACCACATCTAGCTCCTACCACATACAGCAACTGCCACATTTTGTCACAATGAGGCACCTTCCAAACGTACATGTACACGCAACACTCCTATAATTTTTTTTGCATTATTCCAATGGCGTAGGGTGGGTGGGAAGTAAGGTTTAACAAATATGGGCTTGGTTTTAAGAGATAAGGGTTTTACAAGATGTGGATGGTTGTTACAAGATATGTACAATCATTATTCCTCTTGTATATAAGCAAGTTGATTCATATCAGTTATTTGGTAGAACATACAGTGCTAGTCAAAACAGTCCCTCATAACTTTTAAACCAATATACTAATAATAACAAAATGTATAGAGTAAAAATAAACGGATGTAGGCTTCTCACTAGTCAAAAGTCAATATTAGCGCAAAATTCCTTCTAAATTTCCTTCTATATAGAGATATTGCATGTTTTTCAATTAGAATGCTTAGAGTGCTTAGAATTCTTAGAAAATGTCGATTTTGTGAATGGGTGCATTTTTTCGCCGAAAAAATTGCTTTTTTCAGTTACCCCTTCGTAGAATTCAATTTTTGATGTGATTTTTGGTATCACCTTGTCGAGTTAAGTCTGAAGGAAGTTTGCAATTTTACGAAAATTTGAAAATGAAAATTTTCGCAAAATTCGAATTCATTCTGTATAGAATATTGTATTTTTCAACTTTGATTGCCTGGGAATATTTCAAAAATGCGATTATTTTATTATCTTATAGAAAGTTTTCTTCTGAATCAGATAATGTACCTGCTTTTAAAATCAGATGGATTCCATAAAGAAAAAGGTCGATTTTGTGAATTGGTGCATTTTTCAGTCGATAAAATTGCATATTTCGACTTTGATCGCCAGGGAATATTTAAAAAATGCGCCGGAATCCCGCGGATATTACTTCCTCTTATCCGAAAATATACTCGATTTTTGAATCAAAAAGCTAATTCATTCAGAAAATGTCAATGTTGTGGATGGGTGCATTTTTTCGTAGAAAAAATTGCCCGTTGCCAGTTACCCCTTTGTCGAATTCTATTTTTGAGGTGATATTCGGAATCAGCTCATCCTGTTACGTCTGAGGAAGGTTTGCGATTTTTCGAAAAATAAAAAATAAAATTTTTCGCAAAATTCGATTTCCTTCTATATAGAGATATTGCAATTTTCAACGTTGATCGCCTGGGAATATTCCAAAAATGCGGAATCTCGCGAGTATTATTTCATCTTATATAAAATTTCCTTCCAAATCCGAAAATGTACTTGTTTTTTTAATCAGAAGGCTATTTCTTTTAGAAAATGTCGATTTTGTGGATTGGTGAATTTCTGCTCGAGGGATTTTTTAGGAAGATGTTGAGCCAAAATTTAGCTGTTAGAATTTCAGGAGGAGTTATACAGGGTGTTTCACAACATATTCGAAATACTTCAACTTTTTAGGGACCTCTAAACAATAAGTCCATTTCTAAAAAAATATTTATTAAATTTCCAACAGGAAACGAGGTATTTATTCTAAAATTTTCTAGAAAACCACTCTACAGAAGCAGTTAAAAACTAACACTGACACGGTACTAAAATAATAAAAGAAATTTTGCACCTTGTTTTGTTTTTCACTTTTATTTTTTTCACTTATTGGAACCCAAAGAGTTTTATCTCGTTTTTTGTTAACCTTTATTACATTTTTTTCACAGCCTTCGATTTATTATGTACTGTGCATATTTGGTTGAAAAATTTTGGATAAGTTGTGAAACACCCTGTATGTGTTCGAAAATGAATTCATTGTACAGTTTCAAAAAATAGTACCAAAACTCAATCTTATACAACAAAGAATGAAATATCATTAACAATACATCTGGGAAATAGTTTTGATGTCTGATTTTATTAAAATGATTATTAATGGTTTTTACAAAGTGTATGTTGTTGTTAATATAGCCGGCAAACGTAAAAAGTGATGCAAGTTATTTTCGAATATTTCTGTTTTAAAATGGACAAGAGAGCTTTTTTTCTCTCCTTGTAGATTTTTGTAATAATTCCAGTCGGTAAACAATTTATGAGGTTCATTCTTACCTTGTGGGTTCATCGAAAAACATAACTTGTGGATCCTTCAAGAGTTCCATAGCTACGGAAAGCCTTCTTCTCTCTCCTCCAGAAAGCGCTTGAGATCTGGTGTTCCGATTTCCCAATAAATCCATGGCTCTCATAATATTGTTAACCTGATTAAAAACAAATAACAGTCAAAATTGAAATTTTTCGTGATTTAATTTCTTTCAGATTGTAACTAGTTGAACCCATTGGAAGAATTCCTATATACACGGTGTTCGAAGTAACAATTTATTTAATTTTTAGTCGGTATTCAGCCTTTAGGAAAAATCAAAGTGTGATAAAAATGCATCCAAGTAAAAATTTAATATGATACTAGTGATCAAAAAATATATTGAGATCCAGAAATTCAATAACTGCTTCAACCTGTACCACCGATTGTGTTGAGTAATATGTGGATTCAACTCGATGACACCAGTACATTTTGTAGCACCTATTTGTATCTGTTTCATTGTGATTTATCACGAGAGATGGAGTTCCAGTACTCTGGCCCGCAAGGTCGCCAGACTTGGCACTTTGCGATTTCTGATATGTAAATATGTCGAAGGCAAAATTGATTCTGATCCAGTCAAGTCAAAATGAAATTTGAAGGTAAAAATAAGTGAAACTTTTCCTCTACTACACTGATAAACATTTTTACACAATTTATCGTTGGAAATGTATTACCACAAAATATATCGTAAGTTTATCACATCATCGGTACTGTAATATTATAGTATCATATGTTTTATTACATTTTTTACATTATTAACCATGTAAAATTACTTAAACATACTATTTAATTTGTTTGAAAGTGGTTGACAATATATTAGTGTTAGTACAATTCTTTTGGACTTCCATTGTCTAGAAGCAAAGAAAATAAGTTCTTCGCATGTGTTTGAGTCACGACGTATCAACAGTTAACATCTACTGTCGTTATCATGTGTGTGAATGTGACAAGATATCTCGGATACTTATTATATAGCATGCAACTAATGTACCTGCTATAAAGGTAATTATGATCTTCGTGGGGTCTCTCTCAGGTCATCAATGTTAATTAATGTGATACAACGACCTTTTTTGGTGAGTGTTATTATTGATGACCGATCTTGACAGGTCTTGGCACAGAGTTTTTTTAATGAAATTTCAATCGATCTAACTGAGTGATAAGTGGCTTCCACACATTCCGAATCTCTATGTTCGGCTGACTGAACACGTCATTATTCTGAATAGAAGCCGACTCTATAAACTTTCTCTCATACCAATGTTATTCCTTGTGGATAACTTCAGCTTCCGACCATGCGATATTGTGCTGATTAGTCCATACGTGATCTGCTATTCCTGACTTCTCTGTTTCTCCTCGCTGAGTATTTCTCTTGTGTTCACTGATTCTCACATTCAGTGGCCTCTTAGTTTCTCCAACATAATCCATCCCACATAAACACGGAACACGGTAAATGAAGTTTTTGGAGTCACTATTCTCGTTGGGTGGTCTTGTTTTTGTTAGTTGGCTACGGATAATCCTCTCACATAGGGAAGACATAGGGTAGGCTGTGGAGGTTCATCTGATTTCTCGGAAGAACTCGAGGCCTTTCTGCAGCTTCTAAACAACATAAGACCGTCAATAAATTGCACAATGGAAAAGGAGACCCAGGAGGGGTTACCCTTTCTTGATATGAAAGTCCAAAGAACGAATGGCAAGTTTCAAACGTCAGTGTACAGAAAACAAACTCACACCGGAGAATACCTGAATTTTGAGTCAAACCATCATGGAGAAACGAAGAGCGGAATTATCCGCTCGTAGGTTCACCGGGACTACAGCCTCTGTAACACCGATGTGAGTCTGACCAACGAATTGAATAACATCAAGAAAGATCTGCGACGGAATGGGTTCTCCGACAAACATATAGCAGCAGAAGAGGCAACACCGAGAAATCGGATGAACCAACACAGCCTACCCTATGTCATCCCTATGTGAGAGGTTTATCGGATAAGATAAGGCGAATTGGATCGAGGTACAACATCCGAACATGCTTCAGATCAAGTAATACTATCCGTAGCCAACTAACAAAAACGAGACCACCCAACGAGAATAGTGACTCCAAAAACTGCATTTACCGTGTTCCGTGTCAATGTGGGATGGATTATGTTGGAGAAACTAAGAGGCCACTAAATGTGAGAATCGGTGAACACAAGAAAAGTACTCAGCGAGGAGAAACAGCGAAGTCGGGAATAGCAGATCACGTATGGACTAATCAGCACAACATCGCATGGTCGAAAGCCGAAGTTATCTACAAGGAACAACATTGGTCTAAGAGAGAGTTTTTAGAGTCGGCTTATATTCAGATTAATGACGTGTTCAGTCAGCCGAGCATAGAGATTCGGAATGTGTGGAAGCTAGATCGATTGAGATTTCAATAAAAACTCTGTGTCAAGACCTGTCAAGATCGGCTATCAATAATAACACTCACCAAAAAAGTTCGTTGTATCACATTAATTAACATTGATGACCTGAGAGAGACCCCACGAAGATCATTATTACCTTTACAGGTACATTAGTTGCATGCTATATAATAAGTATAAAAAATATCTTTTTGCACTCACACACTTGATAACGACACTAGATGTTAACTGTTGAAGCGTCGTGACTCAAACACATGCAAATAATTTATTTTCTTTGTTTCTAGACATTGGAAGTCCAGAAGGATTGTACTAACAGTATTAAATGTAATGTTCCAGTGATGATGATGTATTTTTTTCTGCTGAATAATAGAACAATAGTAGTAATTCAGAGTGTCAGGACACAATGATTGATTCTGTATGATTTTTGTTATTTTTTCATCTGAAATCATTATCTATATCCCAACTTTCTTTTGATGAACTTTTATCTTCCAATATCCTTTCCTTATAATGACTATTTTTCCGAATTTAATCAATTTTCTTTATTTTCTATGATATCGATTGAAGTATTCATGAAAAATTTCACTATTATTAAACTTTCCAAAGAACGTGATCATTCCTCGAGTTATACATTGCTTTCTATCTTTTATTTCAATCCTATGGATTGTAAAATCGCTATTAAACTCATCATTTAGACTACTGTGAAAATCAAGAATGGATTTTTAAACGAGACCACATGTTTCCAATTTTGCTTGTGTGCATCTGGAATAAAACTCTTGATACGACATAGCATATATTCGATCATAACGATACTTTTTCTTCACCTCTCTTGAACACATGCTTATTGTACTCCTATAGCCTCGTGGTCAGACAGTCCCGACGAGATGACTGAACAAGATATACAGGGTGGCCCACGAAGTTTAAGACAGGGAATATCTTGGAACTCGAAAGTAGTGGAGAATTGTAATTTTGGGGTTCTGAATAAAAGCAATTGGTGCAGCTTTTTTGATATAATGTTACCCAATGAGCTTTTTGTTTTCGGTTACGTGAAATCAGATTCAAAATTATTAATGGAACACCCTGTATATTTTGGCATTTTTATGTTCCTCCCGATGAAACCTACTTTTTCATGAAAAAATCAAATCCAAAAGTTTTAAAATGGCGGCTGAGCGCCATCTTCAATATTTTTTTTTAAATAGAACACCCCATATATTATTCCATTTTTGATATTTGCTCACAATTTTCAACAGTTTCCTCTAATACACTTTACTCCTATATTCAATTCTTTTCGAAATATTAACGTTTGTTCATTTCAAACCCAACCAAAAACACTAATTTTGCTTTCAATCAAGTTTGCATTGGAGAAAATCGTCGTGGTAACGTCTTCTTTACTGTCAAATTAACTGTAACTGTCAAATAGTCCGTTGACCGCCTCAATCATTTTATGAGAAATTATCATCTAGCAGTCCGTATGTTTAATGATAGATTTCCCGAGAATCCTATTTCGAGGATATATTTGCGCAAACGTTTAAATAAGCTCCAAGCAACTGGTATGCTGAAAGATGCTCCAAGATCAGGAAGACCGCCTCTTTCAGAAGAAAAAAAGGTAGAAATTGTTGCTGAAATGGTATTCAATCCGACTCAGTCGACGTCTGCAGTTGCTGAATCCTGTGGAGTAAATTCAAAAAGTGTCCAAAGAGTCCTAAAAAAAGAAAAGTTTCATCCCTATAAAATGAGTGGTTAACAAGAACAATTGAAGGAGAACGGGGCTTCCTAAAACGTGTATGTTTCTCAGACCAATGCACTTTTTTTCTCAATAGAAAAGTCAACAAACAGAATGTCCAATACTGGAGCGATACTAATCCGCATATTTTCAGAGAAGGACATACCCAGTTTCCTGAAAAGGTGAATGTTTGGGCGGGAATTTTAGGCAATCGCGTTGTTGGGCCGATTTTCATCAGAGGCAATCTTACAGGAGTTCTTTACAAAAATCTTTTAGAAACTGAAATTGAACCTCGAATAAGGCAAATTGTATGCAGGAAGAGTTTGAAAATCGTGAAATTAAATTTCAGCAGGATGGGGCACCTCCCCATTTCGATTGCATGGCTAGAGACTTCCTCGACGTATATTTCATACTTGCATTCTGTTCCATAAGATAATAACAACGAAAATTCCCAGCTACCTTCATGATAAGATTAGCTTCAGAACTGATATCCATAACCTGAATCTGAGATTCAAAAACCAACTCTCCACTCCACCCCATCATACCTCATTATATCGTGGCTCTTTCTCTTACAACGTCTCCAGGCTATATAATCTGCTCCCAAATCCATTGAAATCATTGGCTCCATCAAATTTTAAAATAAAACTGAAATCCGACTTGGTCAGAAACAAACTACCAAAACTTCTGAATTGATATTGATAAAGGCATATTCTACCTACTACTAACTTTTGTTACTATTATTATTTTCTTCTTTTTCTCCCTTGTTTGTTTAAGCATAGATATATACTAGATACCGTTTTCAACATGTAATAATTTTTACCCTCTGTTTAATCATAGATAGATACTAAGATACCGGATTTAAGATTTAAGATTTGACATGTAATAATTTTCGCTGGTTGAATGGAAGAGCAAGGTCCGACCGCGTCACTCACGTGACAAGATCGGAACTTGAATTCTGCCTTTTGATAGGTACTAAGGGTTCCATTCTGGAATGTTGTCAAAAACCACTTGCTTTTGTAAACATTTTTTTTCTGTTGTTCTGGACCTATCAATAAAATCTATTATTATTATTATTATTATTATTATTATTATTATTATTATTATTATTATTATGGATAGGTCGCAGGGGAAGTACAGAGTGGCCATCAAGATCTCCGGATCTTACACCTCTAGATTTTTTCCTTTGAGGGTATCTGAAGTCTAAAATCTACGCCAATAAATGCCAAACAATAGAAGAGTTGGAACGCAGAATGTGAAGAAATAGATGAACAGATAAATAAAAGAGTTATTCAAAAATAAAATATAATTTTATAGCCAACTAATTTGTTTTGTTGGTGAATTTACAGAGCACATTCGTAGGCTTCGAGATTTTCCGGTAAGCAGTGTTGTTTCTCCTTAATAAACTCTCTTTACTCCTCTTATTAGTCGAAATAATTAAGAGATTTAACTACAATTTAATAACAACGTGTAGTTAGCAAAATGTTTCACAGGAAGTGACCAAAATCCATACTTCATTTCATACCGGAATGTCACTTTTCAAACGTTAATATTTCGAAAACAATTGAATTGAGGAGTAAAGTGTACAAGAGGAAACTGTTGAGAATTATGAGAAAATTTCGAAAATGGAATAATATACGGGGTGTTTTATTTAAAAAAATATTGAAGATGGCGCTCAGTCGCCATTTTAAAAATTTTAGCTTTGATTTTTTCATGAAAAAGTTGGATTTATCTCCTATCAAAGTCCTCCAAATTTAGTTGCGATATACCAGGTGGTTCAGAAATTAGTAGGGGGGGAACGGACTTTAAACGGGCCCTGTATATACAGGAGCTTTCTTAGTATAAGTTTACAGTTGGTTCTTGATAATCAAGTTTAAAAATACATTTAATAATTTTATTAGGGCGGGGATTAGCGCAGTGGTTAAGCGCTCGCCTGGTAATCGAGAGATTGCAGGTTCGATTTCCAGACGGTGCGATCTTTTTTCATTTTCAGATGTGAAAGTCTGAATGACTGAGGCTCTTGTCGGATGGGAATAATCCTCCACGATTCACTGTTGCGTTAAAAATTAACAGTGCTGCTCCTAAAGTGGCATATGGAGTTAGTAACAAGGCCTATCCAGAACACATGGCTAATGACCATAGCTGTCGATGCCAAAACACAAAGGAAAAAAAAATAATTTTATTATGTAATGATTTCAAAGTTTTAAGTAAATAGGTCGAAGCAGTGCCCCAAACCGAAATCAAATATTGAAATTTATAGTACGCTACCGAAAAATCTATGGATTTTAGATATTTGAAATAAGTTCAAAGAGAAGCACTAACAGCAATGACTTCTAATTTTTTTTTCTCATTCTTCATCAACCTAACACCCTTGGTCCACACTAGGATAGGTGTCATTCTGTATAATTTAGTAATCGCAATGTTGTTCCCCCTTTTCAATAGGATGGTGCCTACTGATAGATTTCCAAATCCATTTTCATTATTGACTTTATGGCATATTTCATCACGAATCGCCAAATATACTACCGCAAATAATAAATGTTATTTCATCATATGTCAATAAAAGATTATGGTGGAATTACTCAATGATGATAAGATAAAACCTCCAGTTCAAACGGATTACCACTGTCGTCTCCTCACCTACATGATTTCCAAATTGTTCGTACCACTAGAAATTATTTACAATTATTATTGCGGTGTTTGCAATGACTGTCATCAATTTCACATTGGAGATCATTCCTAATCCATTAATGTAACAAGAATATCGATAACTGAGTGAATAATGTATTAGCGTATTTCAGAAATTTAGCACGATGATGAAATAAGAAAAACTCATCGAAAAGCTGAAAAAATTCTAACGAATTTAAAAAAATTTCGAATATTTTTTGAACTTCAGGAACCAAACTAGACATACCCCAAAGAAATATATATTATAAACTTACTCTATAATGTAATAGCGTATTTCAGAAATTTAACACGATGATGAAATAAGAAAAACTCATCGAAGAGCTGAAAAAATTCTAACGAATTTAAAAAAATTTCGAATATTTTTTGAACTTCAGGAACCAAACTAGACATACCCCAAATAAATATATATTATATACTTACTCTAGAATGCTAATCCCGCCAATTTTAACGGCGAAAAGCATGCCGCGTATGCGACCCGTTTACGATGTGCGCATGCACGTCATCAGTATAGTTTGGGTAGATCGTTGCCAAGTTTAAAAATAGTTTGATGTTCCAACACAGAGTTTTCTGTTATCAGACAATAAAACACATTTCATTTGAAAGATAGAATTTTGACAGCGCATTTAGGACGTTTTAAAACCGAAAAGAACCTTTTAGAGATAGATTGTTCCGAATTTTAGGCGCGAAAGAAACTCATTCAAAACAATAATGTACCCTATGCTACTGTAATTATAATGACCGTGCAACATTGTTTTTTCATCAACAGGAAGACTTGTCACTAAGATCGGTCACTCTTGGCAGAGATCAGAGACGGTTTTTAGAATTTCAGATTTTCTCTTGTCGTTTTGTGTGGTGTTTGTTGTCGTTGGTTATTCTTTCATCATTCATGAATTTGCATTAATCTTGTTCCTTTGAAGACAATTTCTAATAAAGCTGTTTCTTCCTACAAATAAACAATGAACTGTTTAGTGTTAAAATAGCTTAAATGTTATTTTAGCTTGACAAAAATGGAATGAATTATGGTTATTGTTCTTAAGAAGAGACCGCAGCAGAACATTTGAGTGAGAAAATTGTAATTTGTGGCAGACATTTTCCTCATGAAGAATCATGTGAAAACGACAATAGAATAATTTGAAACCTAGTGCAGTACCAATACTGTGTCTGCATAAGCATGCATGGCGAGTGATACAACTTTCTGCCACACCGCTTATATTATGAGATCTAGATTCCTACAAGAAGTACTAAACATACATAGAATCGCCTAAGAAAATTAATGTCAATATGGAAGTGCTTTTCTTTGATGGTAAGGAAAATGCTTCTGGCCTCACTTTTTCATACTCCCCCATTGTGGAAATTGCATTAAGGTATTACATCCAGAAATACTCGTAGAAATAGCATGTTAATCTCTTCAAATGATTTAAATTAAATGAAGTTGCATATTTTGACATGAATCGTTCTTGACAAGAAAACCTCGAGCTTCCAAGCATCCAATTTGAGTTGAAATTATTCATGATATTAGCTGAAATAAATTTTCATAGTTTCTCGTACCTTCAATTTATTTTCCAATCCAGTGCTTTTTGAGATTCGCACCGACGATTTGGGGTGGTTCCGTAGATTTTTGTTGGTTAACTACAGCGGAAAAGTGAATGTGATACCAAAAATCAGTCGCTTCAGAGCGATAAATAAATAATAATAATAACTGTACTCTACTTTCTCATGGCCTTTCCTAAATATTTGGGATCATAAATATGTGAAAATATGTATTCAAATCGGCAAAATACAAATAACTGGTATGAGTACAATGAGGTTTCCAACCTTATTCTCCGAGATTCAGAATTAACGTTTGTTAATCTTCACAAGTACCATAATATTTTACTAAAACCGGGCCTGTTACAAAAATGACTAATGACGCGCATGCGCATTTCGGACTAGCCTGAACTTTTTATAACACTTTTGACATGGGGATTAGCATTCTAGAGTAAGTATATAATATATATTTCTATGACATACCCTTGTGTAAGGCATTTGATACGGTTGACCACGAAATTTTATTGGCAAAATTATACTCAATAGGTATAAGAGGAAAAATTCATGAATGGCTTCAAAATTATCTGATGAATAGGAAGCAGTGGGTGTTAGTTAATAGTGTTAGCAGGTCTTTGATGGATATCAAATGTGGGGTACCGCAAGGATCAATTTTTGGACCTGATTTATACTTGATTTATATTAACTCCATTACAAATTTGAAATTTAAAGGAAAAATTAAAATATTTGCTGATGATACCACTGACCTCAACGAGATGAGTGAAAATATGGAAAGTGATCTAAATGTAATTTCAGCATGGTTACAACAATTTAAACTCGCTCTGAACTTTGATAAATCAACATTTATGTTTGTTTCTAAAAAAAACACAAACAATTTCATTCATCCGCTATTATTTGGATCTTTCTATAAAATATACTAAAGTTACTAAAACTTTAGGTCTTATTATTGACGAAAAACTATCATGGAACAATCATATTGATAAGCTGAGAAAGAAAAAGAAGAAAATTTGTGCCGATCAGAAACCTTAAAAATATTCACTTTTGTCTTATCTATTCTAATCTACAGTATTTGAAATCAATCTGTGGAACCGCTAATAATTCAGTTTTGAAACCTCCATAAAAATTACAAAATAAATCTTTGAAATGTATTTACAACTTACCGTTTTTAGAACCAACAGCAAACTTATATAAACCTAAGAGTTTAATAAATTTGAATTCCCTGTATAAAGTAAAAATTTGTTCATTCATACATTTTATTCGATTGAAACAGAAAGTTTTTAATATAAATTTCATTGAAATCAATAACATACATGATCAGAAAACAAGACAAGCAAACTGTTGAAGCCTCAGCAATTTCAGAAGTAATTTTGGAATACCATGATGGTATAGATATCTGCAATTCACTAACAAATTACACTTAAAAAATTTCAAAAGTACCTAACGATTTTTAAAAATTGAATAAAACCCAGTTTCTTCGTCAATTAGTCTAAAATAACATTTTTTTCCACAATTTATTTTATTTTTTCGTCCAACTTTTTTGAATTGACATGGATAACTTTTTCTTTTTTAAAGTTGATTATGAACTGTATTTATATCAATTGTATATTATGTTTTCTGTAGATTTGTAAGGCATTGTTACTATTATCATTATTTTGTATCCCTACCATAAACAAACCTGTTTCTTGGGATATTATGAATAAATCATTATTATTGAATCTCTGCAGATAGGATCTAACTGTACTTCATCCCTAGGGACCAATGTGGTTCATCCACCAAATCAGATTTGGTTATACAGTGCGGCTTTTTTTAGTCCCCCCTGTTAACTTTTGAACGATTCGACGTACAAATATGAACAAAAAACCGTTCGGAGGGTTTCACCGATACTACTTTTTGAAATAAAAAATATGGTGATTGCTCGACAGGGGGCGCGGGGGGGTACATCATCTCAAAATTTTTAAATGGCATGGGGGGTTAAGTGTCACATCGTTGAAAAGAGAATTCAATTCTCTTTACAACCATCTAAATAATTTTGAAATTTGTTGAAATTTTTTTTCCCAATTTCGATTTTTATGCCTTTCGTAATTTTCGAATTGATGTGCCCCCAGCGCCATCTGCCGAGTAATTGCAATGTTTCTTTCCTCAAAAAGTAGTATCAGTAATACCCTTCGGAATGTTTTTGGTTTCATTATTCCACAACAAACCGTTAACATTTATCGAGGTAGTTTTCAGATCCGCATTAATATATGATATTTCAAATTTTAATTGCAAAAAAATATTGACAAAATTTAAAAAAAATAGATTATTGTAAAGAGAATTGAATTCTCTTTTCAACGATGTGACACTTGACCCCCCATGCCATTTAAAATTTTTGAGTTGATGTACCTCCTGCGCCCCCTGTCGAGCATTCACCATATTTTTTTGTATCACAAAGTAGTATCGGTGAAACTCTCTAGAAGGTTTTTTTTTCAAATCTGTTAGTGGAACCGTTCAAAAGTTAACAGGGGGGGGACTAAAAAAGCCGCACTGTATACAATTTGAATAATGTTAACGATATGCTTTCTTTTTTTTAACTGCAACTTGAGGACATTTTTGAAAAACAAGATCCTCTCAAAACAAAAGGAGTAACTAGACCCCTGCTACATGGCTTACTTTCAATATAAACTTAATGATCAAACTCAGAGATCTCCGATTCTATAAAGATTCAAGAAATCACACACACAAACAATTTGTTCTCTCAATTCAGGAAATATGTCATTGAAAATACTTTCTCATTTGAAAAACGTGTGCTTACGTTTATTCAAACTTATTTCACTTTTCACAATTTTTACTTCAATTTTCGATTTTTTTTTTTTTTAATTCCGATTTACCGGTTTCTCTCCATGTTTTAGCTCTCTTTTAATTAAACAAGTTTCCTAGCAACTAGTCTCCTTTATTTTGTTACCGTATTGAAATTGTTTGAATAAGTAAGTAACAGATATTTTTCCAATCTACTGGGTGATTTTATTATTTTTGCAGAAGGCATTGTGGTATTAGCATTCCATTCAATTTTTTGTAACCGTGAGCTTTCAAATGAATTACTTGGTGTTTTCACAATAAGACTTTTCAATGATTTCAAAGTTTGTTCTTTGCTAAGGTGTTTATTTCTATTTTTGTCTTAAGGAAAGTTTTAAAATAAATTTTATTTATCAAAATTTTATAAAATCATTATAGTGCATGAAGCTTTGATTTGCCGAAAGCCAGAATATATCTCAATAGACTGGTAACATTTTCCAACATTACCAGATTCCCAAAGGTTGAACTTCAATCTCCACTAGAAGATTCTAGTTTATCCCACCAAAATTTATTGCAATTCATTACCCAGTGAATTAAGGTATATTGCTTAACTTCAAGAAGAAATTAAAACTACTTCTAATAAAAATTGACAGGATTAAGATGTGCCCTAGCTACCTTATAAACTCAGCATAACACGAGATCTGATCTGATTATGTACTTTTTTGCCACCATTATCATATTTCATAATTATAAACTATCAATTCATTACTAATCTTGATTTATATTATTAGTAATATAATAATATTTTCCAGCTGCCGACACTGTAAATAGTCCATACATGCTTAGCAACAAAACAGGTAAATGGCCTATATCATTCGTTTACTAATTCATCTTGACAACGGAACTTAATAGTGTCAATTACATGCCTAGGGTAATAATGACTTTGACTTTGACAAGTAATACCTTCAGCTTCATTCATATCAATTTTTAGGTTATGAGACTTTTTGAATATTATTGTTGTCTGTTTATTCGGTAACTTAGTAACGTGCACAAGCAACTTGGAATGAAATAGCGGAACGAATAATCATGAAGGAAGGGTAAGAAAACAAACTTCAATTCAGGCAAATTTTGAGAAATGTCAACAAGCAGCGGGAAAAACGTAATAAGTAACACGGAATGTATCGACTGTTATCATCCTCGGCAAGCGACAAGCCTCGGCTTTGCCTCGGCTCGTACTCGCTCACCTCGAATGTTAACACGTCTTTACATTCCTTGTTACTTAAATAACTATTAAATGATGATTGTTTTCACCAAATTCCATTTTTATGTTTCTTTCATGAATTTATTATTATTATTATTATCATGATATTAATCATTTGTCTGTCTACACCTGTATAGAGTTTCCTTGAATTTCTATTTATTTCTTTTTCAGAGTGTGGAAGTTTAAAACACCCACAAATCAACCACGTATCTTTTGGGCACCCTGACTTCAACAAAAATCCAGGAAGCCCTTTTGTTACAGAACCTCCAGAGTCGCAATAGAGGCGGTCCATGGGAAAAATTAGGAGAGGAGCAAAATAGTAATGTTGATATCACATTTTGCTTATGACTTATTCATTAACAAAATTGATAGCTATATACAGGCATGTACGCAAACGATTGAAATAAAAAATTGCAACAGAAAAATCAAGCCATGGATAACAAATGGATTAATGAACTCAATTTAGTATCGAGATAACTTGAAGAGAAAAATTAATATACATCCTTCAGTAGAATTGAAAGCATGATATACACAATACAGAAATATGTTAAATGGCCTACTGAAACGAACAAAAAATGAATACTATAAAACGCAAATTCAAGCCGGAAACAACTAAAAAAAAAATTGGGAAACAATAAATTGCACTTCAAATTCCAAACCAGGAAAGAGAGAAGCAAAACAAATATAAAAAGCTAAGAAGAAATTGAATTAACGGACAATAAAGAAAAAGCTGAAGCTTTCAATGATTATTTTGTGAATCAAGGAAAAGGCATCAAAAATAAAAACAGTTACAGCTTGGCAAACATAGCTGAGACTGTGAAATTTCCACTTCTTGTGCGAACAATCACGTGAATATCACTGGATAGTCCGCTGCACGACTAATGCGCATCGTGGGCGTGCTTATTTTCACAATTGCAGCTATGTTTGTCAAGCTGTAATGATAATTCCGCACTAAACAGAATATTGCCCAAACGGAATGTACCATCTTCCCCGTCACAAACAACGAATTGATTACAGAAATACGAACTTTGAAAAACAAAACTGCACCAGGTCAAGTTGGTATATCTGTCAAATTAATAAAGTTCATTTACGTTGATATCATCGAACCCCTTACATTATTAACCTAACATTCGAAAACGGTGTAATCCCAAGCCAATGGAAATAATCTATAATTACCCCCATCCCATCCATAAAACAGGGGATTATAAAAACACTTGCAATTATATCTTTAATTAGTAATTTAGCTAATTTTTTTGAAAAATGTCTCAAAAACAGACTGGTGTATTTTTTGGGAACTCATGATATACCGACAGATTTGGATTTAAAAAAAATTCTAGCACAGAAAACGCAGTTACAGATCTTATTCAGGAGACAGTGGTGGATTTCGACAGGTCAAGAAAATGCATGGTTGTATTTCTTGATTTGGCCAAAGCTTTTGATGCTGTCTCTCACAATGTATTATTGGATAGGCTTGATAGGGTTGGTATAAGAGGTGCGGCGTTAAAACTATTAAAAGCCTACTTAACAGAAAGAATACAGAGAGTCAAAATTGAAAATACGTTGAGTGATCCTCTCACAATAAATTGCGGTGTATCACAGGGAACAGTACTAGGTCCTCTAGTGTTTCTGGTGTATATGGATGAAATTGCAAACCTGAGAGAAGTCGAAGGCCACTTGGTATCTTATGTAGATGATACAGCTATCGTTTTCAGTGAGGATACTTGAGACGAGCTGTATAGAAAAGCTGAGAAAAGTCTGACTTCTATTCATCTATGGCTAAGTCACAGTTTGCTCAGCCTTAACTTTCAAAAGAGAAGATTCATAACTTTCAACGTAAATAGGTCATCCTAGGAAGAATCATCTAAACATACATGAACTTACTTGTCAAAGTCTGAATTGTGGCTGCCCAGTAATAGTGAAAACAGACAAAATTAAATATTTAAGTATATTAGTCGACCAATTTCTGAGATGAGATGAACATGCTACCTACATTGCAAAAAAACTTAGGCAATTAATGATTGAATTTTACAAGACATTCTGAACCGTAAAAATATGCTATCAATATATAATTCATTAGCAGAATCTCTTTTGAAATACTGTATTACAATTTGGGGGGACAATACTGCCAAAAAAAATTACAAGTTACACAGAATAGTCTCATCAAAATATGTATGAAGAAAAACAGACTCTTTTCAACCACTTTACTTTATGAACAAGCCGATATATTCAATATAAAAAAAACTATTTATTTATAATTCCCTACTATACTTGCACTCAAAAATAAAACCAAATATTAATACTAACAAAACACACCAAACTCGATCTATCACAAACCTATCCATAGTGTGGCGAAGCTGTGGGCGATGCCGGGCCTGAACACTCACGCAGGCTGCATATGACCTTCGATACGCTATGCACCGAGAAGAATCTAGACGATTCGATGGATCCGGACGATTCGATGGAAAATTCTAGAGCATTCGGAGAAGTCAACAATGAATATAAAAAGAACGACGCAGCAGACAGAGGGACAGTCAGAGCGAAGTGAAAGTCGAAATAAATAGTTCCGTGATTATAAATTAGGGTATTGAGTTATTGAATCATTGTATTTCGTTAAATAAATTATTTTAGAGTGAATTAGAGTTTAAATATACTACAATAGATATACCACTGTGTTCGAAAACGTAAGTTTATTTTTAAGAGAGAAATAAAAAAACTCATCAAAGCAAACAACATCGTTTTGGAAATAATTGTATAATGTAACCTTTTGATCCAGTAAATTGAGCTTACACATTAATTTAATTCAGTTTAATTTAATCATTAAAAAAGTACTGTCCTTTGATTGATGCTGGAAAACATAACACAAGCACATCAGTGCTTAGATGATTTTCTGCCATTGCGAGGATACAGTACCTATTACTATTATATAAGTTTAATTTTCATTATTGTTATTATTTATATTTTTCTTCTTATGGGATAATATTGAAATTTATATGTGAACAATGGAGCATCTGAATAAATTTTATTTGATTTGATCACATCGACTCTTTTCCAGTTACCTTTGTTTGTTTCTCCTGTTGTGTGTGTTTGGTAACCATATTCAGATTGGCCGCTACTGTCATGGATTCTTCGACTGTCAAAAGTGGTTGAAGGTTGTCATTCTGCATGATGTAGCAAGATCGTCTCCTGAATAATTTTTCGTTCCTGATTTCTTCATTCACCAACTTGTCACCGGTTGTTCCAGTCATCCTGTAATGAACAAAACGATAATGTTTTAGGATATTCGTAGAAATTACAGACACAATTTTTCTCTTCCAACAGATTTATAGGCATGATTTCCAAGATGCCTCTTCCAATATTTGCATTTGGCTGTGGATTTATTTACTCTACACTTTCGACTACATCAGGCCCGGATTGGAGCTACCGAGCAAAGCAAAATGGGCTGGTATATTGTGTAGGTGTAATAAAAAAATTGAAAAAAACAAATATTCCATCCAGAAAAAAAATCACAAATATTTTTTCGTATTTGTGGAATTCTCAACTTGATGTGAATAAAATCAAACGTAAAGGTGGTGAAAAAAAATTAAGAAATAAAAAAAGGAAAAATTGTCCATGTCAAGATTTATAGGATATCAGCAGCTTTTAAGTGATATCGCCTGAATGATAATATGCACATTCATTAATCTTGTTAAGAATAACATGAAACATTCCACTTTGAATTTCAAAATGAACAATGACAAACACACTTGATCCGACACCAATAATTTATATTTTAACGAAATTAAAACAAATATTGGAAAGAAATCAATTTATTTTGATGCTGTGAAAATTTACAATGAACTTCTAAATTATTTAAAAATGTAAGGTAAATTATGATTAAAAAATAATCTAAAGAATTACTTCCTCCTTTGAATCCATTCCATTTCTGATTTCATGATTTTCTTTATCAATTTCAAATGTTGCGTTTACATGTTATTTGCATTATGTGAATTTTTCTCTCTCATAAATTGCATTGATGTAACGAAGGAAAACCAGAAAAACCGGAAAATTTTACGATTTTTTTAAAAATTCGTAACTTCGCCATATCTCGAGAAATAGGTTTGGTCCTTCTCATGAATGCATTGAATCATGCCTACTTTATGTGTGCACAAAGCAGGCTCTGACGAATCATCAGTTTTGGCACAATTGCAATTTGAATTTTTTGCAGCGTGCCTAGATGCTCTAGTGATAGTCCGATTTCAATTTCTAAAACAGATTTTGAAAGTAGAAGTACAGTACCACAAAAAGAATTTTTCATTTTGTGTTAAAATGCTGCGAAATGGGTGAAAAATGTTTGCAAACATAACTGAAAACGGCTGAGCTGGTGAAAGCGTTCGAGGGGTAGGAGAGAGCGGGAGATGAGGGGAAGCGTATTATCGCGTAACCCGTTCGTTAGAAGAATTCCCCTCATCTCCCGGACTCTCCTACCACTCGGCAGCTAACGCGGACTCGGCCATTTTCAGTCATGTTTGCATGCATTTTTCACCCATTTCGCACCATTGTAGCGCAAAATAATAATAGACGTTTTGTAATACTGTACTTCTACTTATATAATCTGTTAGAAAACTTGAAATCGGGCTATCACTAGAGCATCCAGGCACGCTGCAAAATAGTGCAAATAAAATTCAACTTGCAATTATGCCAAAACTAATGATCCGTTAGAGCATGTTTTGTGCACACATAAAGTTCACATGATTCAATGCATTCATAAAAAGGACCAACACTATTTGCGGCTTTTTTAGTCCTCCCTTCTGTTAACTTTTGAACATCAACTCAAAATTGTCACATTGTTGAAAAGAGAATTCAACCATCTAAATATTTTTGAATTTTGGCAGGAAATTTTTTTTTATGAATTCAAGTAGTTCTAATCTTACCGAATTCAGATAATTATCTTACCTGGTATTTTTTTCTATATTTCTGTCCATAAATTCCATTAAATCCTCCCCTCCGGAATACAGCCCTGATTTTATTCTTATTAGTACTCCACTAAAAATAACCTTCATTTATAAATACCATGTGGCCAGAAGACTTATATCAAGGACCTGTTTCGAAGGATTCATCATTCATCATCAGCAAAATAGGGGTTGGTTAACTTGTAACCAACCTCTATTTTGCTAAAGATGAAGGATTAATCCTTCGAAAGATGTCCTTGATGTAAGTCATCTGACTACATAGTATTTCAAATAAGAATAAAAATTAAATCAGGACCGTATTCGGGAATGGAGTATTTTCATTGTTCGGGCCATGATGATCCAATTTATGGGGAGAAATATAGAAACAAATACCAGGTAAGATACATATCTGAACTCAGTAGGATAATGACTACTTGAATTCATAATAAAATACAGATTAGATAAAATAGAGTTGAGGCCGGCCCCCGAAGGACTAAACGTCATATTGAAAATCGAAGTAATGCAAATGGAAACTTGGATGGTATGTCACTCTGCACCTTTCTATATATATATATATATATATATATATATATATATATATATATATATATATATATATATATATATATATATATTTATATATATATACATATATATATATATATATATTTGGAAGTGACGTCATCGGCATTTTTTTTAAATAGAACCATGTGTCAAGTTCAGTTTCGCTAAAAAAGAATTTTTTTCTTTTTAGTAGTACTAATATTATTTCAACTATCTCGATATGTTTCCTATTTTTGTTTTCACCTCTGTGATTCTCTTAACTAATGTTCAAATTTTTTCTCAATCGGGGACTGTAGCCAGGTGGGTATTTTAAGCGATATGGCAATTTGATTCAGACATTGGCGTACGTGAGTTTTCATAAAATAGTTATTTTTGTATCTATTGCGCGAAATGCTACTTTGGTGACCGAGAACTGATTTTTTTAACGAGGCGCAGCCGAGTTAAAAAAATAGTCGAGATTACCAAAGTATTTCGCGCATGAGATGCAAACAAAATTTTTTCTACAAACGTCAAAAATATTGTTCTAAAATAAGTAATAACTATGAAAAATAGTATTGAACTGGCTTAAACAATTTTTCCAAATCAAGTAATTACTGTAACTATGGAAATAAAATGGCATTTGTTGACAATTATTTCAAAGTGACAGTTCTTGATAATTATTTTGGAGTGACTTTTTATTCGCGTCAATTTCGTGCGTGATATTTATTATTGTAAAAGAATGGAAATTTCGAGCGACGATGAACTAAGCAGTACCCCACCTAACTTGATAGATGCGGCCAATTCCGTAATTTCCAACCTTTTACCGGAGAAATCGAGGCGGCAGTATGAAAATGCATATCAGCAATTTAAAGAGTGGTGTGAAGCAAATAAAGCCAGAAAAATATCTCTCACAATTTGAAAGCCTTAATTATTGTTCTACATTAGTAAATAAACGATTTCTTGTTTTTTGCTTGATTGAGGAGTTGAGGACCATATAGGTTAGAATATGAAAATCCCATATAGTTTACATGCAGTGTGCGAAATATATTTCGCACATTACTTCGCGCACGGTGTCATGGTAACGAATGAAAATGAAAAAAAGTGCCACTTCGCATACTGTTGTCAATGCGCGAACCTTGTCATTTTTTGACGTTTGTAGAAAAAAATATTTTGTATGTGCTATATTGACAGTTGATTCGTTAAAAAATTTCACCTACCTTCTTATTAGAAAAAATTCAGGATAAAGGCACTGGAACAAAATTTTACATAAATTAATAAATAAATACAGAATAAAGCAACTGGGAAACTTATACAAACGTACGCCACTGTCAAATTGCCATATCGCTCAAAATATGCAAAAAGATATATTCCCAGATTGTGAAAAATTTTGGACAAATTAAGAAATAGGTGGATTATAGAGTGGATTATAGAGGTGAACAAAAATACCAAACACGCTTTACCTATCGAGAGAGTTGAAATAATATTAACAATATAATGAGAAGAAAAATAAAGGTTACTAGCGATACTAAACATAACGTATGGTTTCATTTAAAAAAAAATATTTTAATTTATACAAGGGTAAAGAGTGAAATAGCCTTCAACTTTTATCTGACCTTTCTTTCAATATCCCTCATATTGACTGAGAAAAATGGGCGGATCCATACATTTGACTAACTATGAATAGTAAAGAGTATATAAGACGATTAAGTGATTGAAATACCTACATAGAACATTAAAAAGAAAATGAACAATTTGTTTTATTATTGTATTATACGTACAAATCAATTAATAGCAGCAGTCATTAAGCAATAACATTAATTTAATTTGATATATAAACAAACTAATAATGAAAGGAAGTTTCACACATAAATCATAATATTCAATCAAATCGATCAGAGTTCGAAAAATGTGTCTTTGGAGAATATGAATTTAATTGACTGTATTCTCCTGTCCCGATGCTGATGTTCTGGCTGTAGTTTGTCTCCACGATTTCTGTGCTTTTGCGGGTGTAACAAAGGTCGATCTATCGAAACATACCCACTTTGTGAACTCTCTTTCCAAATATTTGCTTATGATAATGATATTCAACGAAGCGGAAACTACTTAATATCATTTAGTTATTCATATGTGGGAGATTAGATAATAAAGTATACGCGTGGAACAGGGGGTCAAGTTTTTCACTGTCACCGGATTACAAATCTTTCATTTCATTGGGGTAATACCTCGAGTACTCGCAATACTATCGATAGTAATTCTGTCAGAAATCAACGAAATCAAATTGCTTCCAAAAGGACACGTGGTGTTACCTCAAAGCAATTTGATCGAGTTTAAAATTTCTGACAATGATCGATAGTCTTGTGAGCACGAGTAGTATTTATTGAGATAATTTCACGAACCAACAAAGTAAAAGAAAGTTCCATTATCGTGAATTTTTCAATGGTTATAGATAATGCCTGATAGACATAAAGTCTGTCAGACTGACATTCATATTAGTAGCAAGATGATATTATATTCTCCGTTGGTTTTCGGATATGTGGTTGCCATGACAAACTGGTATTACCGGTTTGTTTGAATGTTTTAGACGATGTAGTAACTTAATTACTTATATTTCGGATGTCCATCATCTTAATGGTTGAAAGATTTCTATCTCTTTCAAATTTTTTCACAACGTTTCAATTGCTTCGATCCGCAATCGTCTTCTGGTGAATAGTGATGAAATCAGATGCTACGCGACCTTTTATAGGTCTATAATTAAAGTGTAATTACGCGCGGTCTTGTGGCGCGCGTGGTTCGCGCTTTTTCTCCCTCCAAAACGGTCCATGAGCGGTTTCCATACGTTTTTAATTTCCACGCTTGGTTGACTGAAGGCACCATTGGCTTCTATGTAGGTAGTTTCCATAAATTTCCGTTTGAACCAAAGTTCCTCTCTATGAAGAACACTAGCTTCGTCCCAGAGAATTCGGTGGTGTTTTGTCCTCCGAGCAATAAAAGATATAGAGGGGGCTTTTCTGTCTCTTTCTTGGATGCAACATACCCGACGTTGTTCACAAACATCTCAGCCCGAATCATGTTAAAAAGGGCATTGTTGGATATATCCGTTTGCATTCGGTGATCAGGTCGGAATTCGGTATTAGGTTCACTCTTAACTTGGCGATCATGTTTGTTTACGTCAGTTTACGACTTATTTGTCGTCTTGTCAAATCAAACCATGGGCGTCGCAGCATGGTAATCATGACATAAACCATATTTGACATTTTATTGGTATTAAATAAGTTGATTTTTATTGAATTTGCTCATTTTCATCACGATTTTGAGACACAAATACACTATTTGTTGAAATAGCTGTAAAACAACTATGTTACTATGTAAATCGACTAAACGATTACCTATCAATAATTATGAAAAAACTTGTTGCAATGTAGGTATACTAAAAAGTAAGTGAGTAAGTAGGTAAGCAAACTCAACTCTTCATTAACCAAATTTAAATCATAAGCCACTAGCTATATCTAATGAGTATTGGAATGTTTTGTTGACATACAGGGATTATCACGTAGGTAATCCGTTCATCAGAAGTTGTCGATGTTCCCATTTGAATAAAATTTTATACACATGGAATATCACATATATCAATATGAATAATCGATCTGGAATGTAGTCAGTGACGTATCACTTCCGGTTAAACCCGACGTGAATATAAACTTCTTTACTGTGAATGGAACACTGTGAATCATCGCAGGTTTAAAATTAATGGATTCAGTAGTATTTTTAATCTCTTGAGGGAGCCTATACTCCTTCCTAACTTCGGAAGATACCTCATTGAATTTCTTCAATCCTTTTGGGAGATGCAAGAAGTTAAATAATAACTACATAAGAAATTATCGATTTTCTACAGACAGACTTGTAATATCGATCGCTCCCTAGGCCTAACTCCACACAAGTTAAGAAATAACTTTTTGACCACTCTAAAAAATTTACAATCATCTGCCTCAGGATATCAATAACCTGATTTCAGAAAAAAATACCAGAAAAAGAGTTAAAGAGCTACTAGCTTAATACACTTTGGATGCGTATTTCAATGATACACTTTCATCATAAATTTGAATGTAATCTCTTATGTGTATTATAGATTATGGGTAAATACTCATGTGTATCATAATTGATGTATATGGTATAAATGTATAGTATAGTTTACTAATGTGATTCAAAGATTTGAATATTTTCACTTTTTTACTTCAGCACTTTCATTTATTTTTTCAGTTTTGATGACCTTATTCTATGCTTTATCAGCAATAGCCTAATTCTTCGCACAATACAGTATTTTTGATTGGCTGAAACATCAAAAGGAAGTGTTCCTTGCTTTGAAGTAATTTAGTTTCTATTGCCACACAGCAATAATCACTACTACCTTTCTGCATTCACAATTGACGAATAAAAGTCAATCTTTAGAAGATCGTTGAAAAAATAGTGTATGCCATGGTAGTACACGTGGCGTTTTAAAAATTCTCATGTCAGTTACATTTGTCACTTATTTTTGTATCTATTCAACGTAATAAAATATTTTACTCTCTACTGACAACACTCGTAGAGTGTACTCAAAGGCATAACCTGTGAGGGTTCATGGCGGCTATTATTTGTCGTGGCTCTCCGGGGTGACTTAGAAATTATTGGTAGCGCATTCACTTTTTAACTTAGGAAAACCTACAGCACTTCCGCCAAGCATTAGACGTCATGATTGACATCTTGACACCACAAGTGCTTTCTAACCAGGCATATGGTCGCCTATCGATTCCAATACATGTGCGAAGAAATTTATCTGCACCGACCGTGTTTAATTATACATATTTTCAATTAAAAATGAAACATGAGAAAATGTATTAGCACGCCACTGGTTCTACGCTTACGTCCGAATATCATAACAATAACAAATCTCCCCCTCCGAACTCGGAGTTTTACCCCTCACCCACAATCCGTAACAAAGGATAGTTTTATGGAGCTTTCATAACAAATGTGTGTTATTATTATAGAAATGGCATCTCTATGTCTTTTATTGCTCGGAGGTTTTGTCCAGGCGTGGTCAGCAATTCCCGATTTTGATGTTTCCCCTCGTTGAGTCCAATTTTTGTGTTCGGCTATTCTTTCTGATAATGGCCTCTTGGTCTCTCCGATATAGGAATCTACACATTCACATGAGACTTTGTAAATACAGTTTTTACTGGATTCTGTTGTGTTCTCTGGTTTCGTCTTGGTGAGGAAGCTTCGTAAGGTACTGCCGGATTGAAAGCAACTCTTGATGTTGTATTTATTTCCGATCCTTCTGATCTTCTCGGAGATACCCCTGATATAGGGAAGAATGAGAACGGGGTTTTGTGGTCTTTCTTCGGTTGTCTTGGTCTTTTCGAGTTGGTTCCGAACTTCTCCTATGAGGTTCTCGGAGTATCTGTTTCGGCGTAGGTCCTTTTTGATGTAGTTGATTTCCGCCTCCAATGACTCCTGGTTGTTGCAAATAGACATTGCTCTCTCCACCAACGTTCTTACGATTCCCCTCTTTGTGGAGTTTGGGTGATTAGAGCCGTAGTTGAGGTACTGTCCTGTGTGTCTTCTTCCTGTAAACAGAGGTGAGGATTCCAGTGTCTGTTCTTTCAGCTTTCACATCGAGAAACGATAGGGTACTGTTAGTTTCCTTTTCCATTGTGTACCTCAACTACGGCTCTAATCACCCAAACTCCACAAAGAGGGGAATCGTAAGAACGTTGGTGGAGAGAGCAATGTCTATTTGCAACAACCAGGAGTCATTGGAGGCGGAAATTAACCACATCAAAAAGGACCTACGCCGAAACGGATACTCCGAGAAGCTCATAGGAAAAGTTCGGAAACAACTCGAAAAGACCAAGACAACCGAAGAAAGACCACAAAACCCCGTTCTCATTCTTCCCTATATAAGGGGTATCTCCGAGAAGATCACAAGGATCGGAAATAAATACAACATCAAGAGTTGCTTTCAATCCGGCAGTACCTTACGAAGCTTCCTCACCAAGACGAAACCAGAGAACACAACAGAATCCAGTAAAAACTGTATTTACAAAGTCCCATGTGAATGTGGAGATTCCTATATCGGAGAGACCAAGAGGCCATTATCAGTAAGAATAGCCGAACACAAAAAGTGGACTCAACGAGGGGAAACATCAAAATCGGGAATTGCTGACCACGCCTGGACAAAACACCACCGAATTCTCTGGGACGAAGCTAGTGTTCTTCATAGAGAGGAACATTGGTTCAAACGGAAATTTATGGAAACCACCGATATAGAAGCCAATAGTGCTTTCAGTCAACCAAGCGTGGAAATTAAAAACGTATGGAAACCGCTCATGGACCGTTTTGGAGGGAGAAAAAGCGCGAAACCACGCGCGCCACAAGACCGCGCGTGTTTACACTTTAATTATAGACCTATAAAAGGTCGCGTAGCATCTGATTTTGTCTCTATTCACCAGAAGACGATTGCGGATCCAAGCAATTGAAACGTTGTGAAAAAATTTGAAAGAGATAGAAATCTTTCAACCATTAAGATGATGGACGTCCGAAATATAAGTAACCACGGTATTACCGGCTCAAAAGGAAGCATCCGTCTTAGGCCAATTAACAGGGCTATCAACCTCAACTTAAATTGCTCCACCGATAATCTTTTTTTAAATTGTAGAACACAGTGTGCATATTACTACTGAGAAAAATTATCACCTCCAGGGCGGTGGAACCCCCCCAAAAAACGCGTTGAAATTAATTTTTGAGGTAATTTCGAAATATCTCATTTTGAAGATAAAGATCGCAGCTTTGTATCCTGATATTATTTATATTTATACGCTCAGTTGCCAGCTGCAAAATTGCAAATGAAAATCTTATAATATTAAAGTCCCTGACTTCGTGAAATAATGCTCGTGATTACTGAAAAAATGTCTTATCACTTGTTGCAAGTAAAATGAACAGTTGAGGAATATTTCATTGTCAAATTGCATAACGTTTAACCGGTCCAAATAATGTGGGTTTTAAATACGAATGTTTTCAATTCTTCGCATATTTTAGGTTACAAAATCTTGAGTGAGTTTATAAATTCAAATGCTAATAACTCAGAGATAAAAGCAGGTATCAACATGAATAAGAAGCCAGTTTGCAGAAAAAAAACCTGTTCTTATTCAAAATATTCATAAAAATTTGGTTACTTGTACAAATTTTAAATGGAATTCAGTCAATCTTTTAAGTACTTAAAATAGAGGTTACTCGGCATTTGATCGCAATATTGTTCTATGGAAAGAAAAATAAAATCAGTCCTTGATGGAATATGGGGATTTGACACCGAGGAAGACAGTGCACCAAAGGAAACTGTCCCGAAGTGTACCTGCTTTAAACTCATTGAGATTCTAAAACCTGAAAAATATCGGCTTGGGACCATGTCAATGCGGCAGCTGGCGCGCCGCTGTATAGTATACAGCGGCGCGGTTCTGTCGGTGCGCAGTGGGCACCAGTCAACGTTTCTCTATGTAAACGTCAGATAATATAAAAGTTCCTGTACAGAAAACACTGGATACTGGGATAACATCGATAGTCAGAGACGAGGAAACATCTCTTAGTGCTTTGTCACTGTTATTAATTGAAAGTGGTGAGTTTATTTTTGAAATATTTGTTTCGTGTTCAACTGAGCTCAGTTTCAAAATATCGCAATGTCAGATATGACTTACATTTCCAAAATTCCAAAGGTCCACCTAGGAATTCAGGAGAATATGCCAGTTTGTTATTAACATTTTATTGAATGGAACTTGCTTAAAATGCATAAATGCTAAGGATTTTATACGCTCCTTCAAAAATTTACTTGCAGAATATAAATGTTTGCCTAGTTGACCAAGTTTTTTCTATTCAGCGGAAAGTGTCAAGTGTTAGTGTTCTTTCAGAACTTGGCCATGATGTTACTCAAAATTTTCAAATTTTTAAAGGTCCAAGTAGGAATTTAGGGGAAACTACCAATTTGATATCGACAGATATCTGTAAAAATTTGGCAGTGATTGCTCCGGATTGTGAAGATGAAGACGAGGAGACTGAAGATGAAGTAGATGATGAGTTGTATGAGTGAATGAATATCTTTTCCTATACATTTCTTGATGGTGATTACTTGTGGATTCATTTCTCCATACCCTTTCTCGATATCATTGAAAAACACTCTCATATTCCGTTACCTCCGGTCCGCGTTTGATTTATACAATAAGTTGATCTTCTCTCGAATTTGCGAATAATTTTCATAACAATACCTCTAAATCTCAATAAAGACAGTTCTAAACGATTATTTACCCACATTTATATCTAATAGTAGTAGTTTGAGAGTTTTTTCAAATATTCTTCCCCTTCCCTCTCACTCCAATGTTTCCGCGATGCGGGGGATATGCCCCGAATGCGGGGGCGGGAAAATCGCTTCTAATAATTTATACCTATTATTTTTACAAATTTTCGCTGTTTCATTACTCAAGACTGACAATTTTACATATTCATAGAAAATACCCCAAAAAACACGATTTCTGGAAGGGGTTGATGCCCCGGGAGGGGGTTTGATTGTTGAAAATAATTCTCCCCCATTATTAATACCGATTTTCATTCATATGTATTGCTCATAGCTGAAATGTCAAGAAAATACCTTCCAGAAAAAAGTTTTTACGATTTTGGGGGGGTTACATCCCCCTAGGGGGGTTACATCCCCCTAGGGGGTGATAACTTTATTGCTAATTATTCAACCCTCCGTGACGACCGAAATGCAAAAAAGAAATCGGCGGTGCAATTTAAGTTGAACTTTATGAGAAAAATTGATCTGTTTATTGGCCTATCTCTTGTTGGTCTTAATATTGCAGGAAAGGAGAGTTTCATACGGCGAGTGAAATTATCTGGCACATTTCTGAACTATTGTCGATTCAAAACCCTCTATTTATTGGGTTTAAACTTTTACCTTCAAGATGAAGTGATGGTGTTTCCAATGGAGTTTGTCCCTTTCAGTCTGAAACCCGCTGTTAGTAAACAAACACCTTCATACTTATCAATTCTAAACGGAAAGTCATTAAATAAGTAATTAGTGTTGTATAACAGATAGCGACAATCCGGTCTGATTCGGTCTGTTTTAAAATTACTTCGAATCCCACTTTCTTATATTTGGTTCTAACCATGCATGTTCCAAAATTACGAAAGATTTTACTTTTCGCGTGAATCCAGAGATGATAAGTTCCTTTTTCTACAAACGCTTAACAAAGTAGCCTTTGACGCTTTCAGATTTCGACGCAAAGTTGACGATTTCCGTGAAATGTCATTTTTTCTACAACCACACTCCAAAACATGCTTTTCTGCATAGTTTTACGTTCGCAAACATGATTATTTCTCACAATAATTGAAATTTGACATTAGTGTTCCGCAAAGTGACATTTCTGTGCCACAAAGTGACATTTCTGTGCCAAAATTTTTCAGTACCTAATTTCTAAGCAATACAGTTTTCGTGACAGCAAGGTGAAAGTATATTTTGAAAATTCTGCATTTCGAAGGGATATTCGATCAGGCAACTTCAAGAATGAATAGATAAAGTCTATTGGTTTATATAATATGAGGGAAATTGTCGTACAAATTCATATTATTCTGAACAAAAATCATAGACATCACTACTGTTGTCTCAAATACCCACATACACACTATCCATTGCTAGGCAACGGAGCAACATCTATCGAATCATTTGAATGTCAACAAACGTCAAGCATAAAATATTCGTAAAATATTCTTGTCCTGTCATTTTTTAATGAGATTGAACTAAAATGGATAGCGACAGTTCTGAAATTGAAAATACTCCGCCAGACCTAAGAGAACAATTTAATTCATTGTCATTGAATTTACTACCTTCAACTTCAAGAGGAAAATATGAAAATGCATACAAATAGTTTATGGATTGGAAGGAAAAATACAAAACTAAAAGTGTTTCTGAAAATATAATTTTGGCATATTTTGAAGAACTATCCAAATCAAGAAAAGCCTCTACTTTCTGGTGAATATATTCAATGCTAAAATCGACTATTAATATTAGAAATATCAGAAAAACAAGAATGAGAGCGGCTTAAAATCATCTCCCTCTTCCCTTGCTTCTCTTGGACATCATAAAGCTAAGAATGAGTCACTGACATTTCATTCCGTCTTATAGTATAGCATTAATTTTAGCAAAAAGGGTGTTGTAGAAAAAGTATAGTTTGAATTGTAGCACTCGCTTGCGCTCGTGCCGCAACTTTTTCAAATTCGTGAGAAATTAGCACTTTTCTGCACTTGTTGCTCTAGAGCGGAAATATTTCGAAAACGCTCGCTTCTCCAACGTATTTCTGCATGATGATTGATAACATCAAACACTCCTTCTGATATAGCAGAAAGTGCAAAGATTGTTACTTTGAATCTCCTACCAGATAAATCAAGGAAGAAATATGAATTACAATACGATAAATTCATGACGTGGTGCAAGTCGAACATGGCGAATAAGTATTCAGAAAACGTATTACTGGCTTATTTTGGAGAAAAATCATTTACTTGTAAGTCATCAACACTTTGGTCTACATATTCGATGATTCGGACATGCTTGAATGTTAAAAATAACATCGAAATCAATAAGTATCCTAAACTGATCGCATTTCTTAAGAAACAGTCTGTTGGATATAAAGCGAAAAAATCCAAAACATTCACCACTGAAGATATTCACAAATATTTACAAGAAGCGCCCGATGGAGAATAACTACTAAAAAGGGTAAATTTTAATATTTCATGCTTTTAGTAGTTTGAGAAGCGATTAGTATTTTTTGAATTTAGTGCAATTTGGTTAGCATATACATTATGAAAGTTTGTTATAATGTGATGTACTTTTGTTGAATAAAGCATCTGGTGTTTCTGTTTCTGAAAACTGTGTTTGTAGAAAAAATCTTGTGTGTATTTCGAGCACAAAGTGTCATTGTCGCTCTCCTAAGATTAACTCTCTTTGTCAAGCCACAATACAGGGTGTTTCTTAAGTACGTGTAGAAATTTTAGGAGCGTATTGCTTACAACAAAATAAGAAGAAAAGTTCCTATAAACATACAGGGTGTCAATTTGAAAACTTCCCACCCTTAATATCTTCCTTCCAGTAAACAATATGAGTAATCGAAAAAACAGGTCAATTTTATTGTCAAGGGGGACACTTTCACGGACTATTTGTAGCCTTCGTGGTTCAACCCCCTAGGAGGGGTAGATGTTACCCTTAGAATTTTAAATGGGAAGGGGGGTCAAGTGGCACATCATTTTGATGGGCGTTCAATTCTTGTTCCAATGGTACCCTGACTTATTATTTTGTGATGAGCATTTTCCGAAAAATTGCGTTCTAAACTAACAGAAGTAATTATTAGAACGCCTATACTGAGATGCATTATTGTATTGACTCCCTTTAATAAAGATGGTTAGAAGAGTAGGTGGCACCGCTCCAACCCTTGAATGACAGGAATAAATTTATTACGCATGGGATTTTTTATTTGGTGGTTATTTTCCTTCTACACAATAAAATTTAATTTGCGAGAAAGACATTTCCAACATAAAATCTACTTCACTTATCTTATTAGCTGTTCGAAACGTTGTCCATTTTGCTCTAAACAGTAATACAGTCTGTTTTCGAACTCCCCTCTAACATTACGGAAAACTTCACTAGGAATTGACCGGCATGCTGCTGTAATTCGTCTTTTAAGTTCGTCAATATCAGAAGGTTGTGTTTTATAAACAACGGATTTAAGATGCCCCCAAAGAAAGAAATCTAAGGGTGTTAAATCCGGTGATCTCGGAGGCCATTCAACTGCTCCCCTTCTGCCAATCCATCTACCCGGAAATCTCTCGTTTAACCACTGTCGGACGGGAAGAAAATAATGAGGTGGAGCACCGTCCTGCTGGAAATGTAACAGATCCTCCTGCAAAAGTTCATTACCTTCTGCATCAATTTGAGTTTCTAGCTCGTGAGTTATAAGAGGATCGATAGTCTCTTCAAGCATATCAAGGTACAGATTGCCAGTCAAGTTTTCTTCCAGAAATAATGGACCAAGAATGGCATTTCCAAGAATACCAGCCCAAACATTAACTTTTTGTGGGTGTTGTGTATGCCCTTCCCGAAAAATATGTGGGTTTTCGTCACTCCAATAGCGACAATTTTGTCTATTAACATTGCCATTCAAAAAAAATGAACACTCATCGCTGAAACAGATGTTTAACAGAAGATTAGGGATGGTATTGACTCGATGAGACATGATTTCACAAAACTCTATTCTTCTATCATAATCATCCTCGTGGAGCTCTTAAAGAATCTGCATTTTATATGGATGAAATTTATGCATTTTCAATGCTTTTCTTATAGTCTCGCGTGACATTCCCGTCTGTTCTGATACTGATCGTAAGGAGCTCGTGGGCTCTGCAGCAAATGTTCTCAAAACTTCAATTTGAGCTGCTTCATTTAGTACTCTGGGGTTATTTCTTTTTTTATTTGTCACTGAACCAGTTTCGTAAAACTTATTCACCAAATCAAGCACATACCGGTGACTTACATTACAATTTGGATGTCTTTCGTTAAAAAGACATGCCGCCCTTCGTGCGCACTTTCCAACTTCTCCATAAATTACAATCATTTCAATTCTGTCTTGAGGAATGTAAACCATTTTTACACTTTTATACACTTATTAAAGTAATTCCTAAACAGCCCAACAGGTACAACGGTATTCACAATACTACCACATAGTTCAAATTTGCTAACCAATTTTTTGCCGGAAAACAGAAACTTTTTACAGCAGAAGTAGCAAAAAAGGAAGGCTATCTGTACAATTTCTGCGATGACACTTGAAAATTCAGCATTTAATAAACACAACTTTACTACCATCTACGTTTTACTATTAGACTACTTTTTATGTAAAGTGTTTGGAGCTAATGGCTAATGTTACCCCTAATACAGGGTTGGAACGGTACCACCTAATATTCTAACCAGTTCTGGCCAAACCATGCATCTCAGTATAGGCGTTCTAATAATTACTTCTGTTAGTTTAGAACGCAATTTTTCGGAAAATGCTCATCACAAAATAATAAGTCAGGGTACCATTGGAACAAGAATTGAACGCCCATCAAAATGATGTGCCACTAGACCCCCCTTCCCATTTAAAATTCCAAGGGTAACATCTACCCCTCCTACAAATAGTCCTTGAAAGTGTCCCCCTTGACAATAAAATTGACCTGTTTTTTCGATTACTCATATTGTTTACTGGAAGGAAGATATTAAGGGTGGGAAGTTTTCAAATTGACACCCTGTATGTCCACAAGTTATTCGTTTCTGAGATATAGAGTGTCAAAGTTGAATTTTTATTTTTATTTCTTGTGAATAATTTCAAAATAATTTTGATATTTGGGTAAAGTTTGGTGTCTGGGAATATTCATTATTTAGTTTGTTTAAAAAATATATTCCTGATAGAGGTCACTGCGAACAACTGTTTTCGAGTTATTAAGATTTGAAATAATCGATGCAAGTGATTTTGAATGACAAGATTTTTTAATTCAAAAGGAATTCAATTACAAATTATTTTTTTTACAATTGAAATTGAAAATTTGATTTTGTCATTGAAAAATCATCCCAGATACCAAACATTACTCGAATATCACAAATATTTTGGCATTTATTCACAAAAAACAAATATAATAATTAAACTTTGACACTCTGTATCTTAGAAACGAATAACTTGCGGACATGTGTTTATGGGAACTTTTTTTCATATTTCGACGTCAGCAACATGCTCTTAAAGTTTCTACACGTACTTAAGAAACACCCTGTATATCACTTTTCGCTCTTACACAAATAGCTATTGAAAGCTTTTCGGAATCGTTGTTACTTTCTTGCAAAATCGATCAAAGTACGTTTTTCTTATCCTTCTGAAAAATTACAGTGAGAAACTCGGTGAATGAATATAAATCGATTTTTGTGTCAAGTGTGAAAAATCCATGAAAAAAATTATTGAGTGAAATTTATTGAAGTATGTTCCATACAAACTTGTTTTCCATCTCGATAGATAAGAATACTCGACTAATCGACCACTTTCACGAATCAGAAACTTTTCAATGGAAAGTGTGACGAACAAAATCGCGATTATGAGAATATATTGAGAACTTAAACAGCAATACTGTCGTTTCTTTTCGTTATGGTATATTAATATTGTATGCACAAATAAATGGGCGGTTGATTAACTAGTTTTTACAAGTTTCAAATTTACATACCAACCCAGGTAATTATTGTTAAACTAAAAACCTCTAATTTGTTCCACTTCTTAGAGCTATTGTTTAAAAAAAGATCCCTATTGAAAAAATTAAAAAATGTTGATTTTCCACTTTGTTATTAACAATCTAAGACTAAAAAATGAAAAATGCAAATAAAGCTTTGAAATTTTTTTTTTCAATACACCAATTTGTTCGTATTTTAATCGTTTAAAGTTACATAAAAACTATTTTTTTTTATTTCTTACTCTGTTTAAATAATTGTAATTGAGATATTAGAATTTTTGTTTTTGGAATTATAATCAGCAATAAATATTATGTTCTTCAAGAACAAAATCATTTCTTAAAAAAAATTGCTTAAAAATACGTATTTGTTGATCAACAATTTTTTTTTGCTACCAAATATTAATATTAACCATTTTTCATAATTCCCATTGCCCTTCGATATTCTTAAAAAAATATTTATTTATATTTTCATTGTTTATTTAATAAACAATTTGTTATAAAAAATTGATTTTCACGATACAATTTTTTTTAAATCCTACTAAAAATAACAAAAACAACCATGTGTCATTTATTGTGTAAAAAAATTGTTCTATTTTCTACATTACTTCATAACAAATTGTTTATGAAATAAACAAAGAAAATATAAATAAATATTTTTTTCAGAATATCAGAGAGCAATGGAAATTATGATTGAAAAAAAAATGGTTCCTTAATATTCCATGAGAAGTGAGACACACTGTATATTAACTTGGATTTTGCCGGTAACATATTAGATACTATTGCATTTGCTTTTTCAAATATATCTGAAGGGGTATCACTACCACTATCATAATCAACATCCATCTTCTTGAAAATAACTTGAAATAGAAGCAACCACGAGCAAACACAGTCAAACACGCGGCGTGCCAACAAACCGTTTCTATAGTAACGACACAGAAAGACCACTGGATGCTGTGAAATTGTATTGGAAGTATTGATAACATTAAGATAACATGTATGGAAAAGAGAAGTATTATTTAGTTATTTAGGACTTTTTTTTCAGACAGGAAACATTTTTGAATACGAAAACATTGAATAATATTTTCAAGACAACAGTCGTTTAAAAGCGATAACTTAACTACGTCAAGATGTATTAGAAGTATTTATCTTTAATATATTTCAAACGATGTAAATTCACATTCACAGTTGTACAAAAATTGTTGTTTGTATTTCGTGTATAAAATTCGTGCTTTCATAGCGCATTCGAGTGAAATTAACACTCTCATGAGCCATTGCAGAAACACTCATTTTACCCACTTAATACAAAAATAACTATTTGAAAATTCTGTATTTTGTCGGAATATTACTACTGATAATAGATCAGGAGACTGTCCCATAGAAATATATATTATATATTTACTCTAGAATGCTAATCCCGCCAGTTTCCACGGCGAAAAACATGCCGCGTATGCGACCCGTTTACGATGTGCGCATGCGCGTCATCAGTGTAGTTTGGGTAGATCGTTGCCAAGTTTGCAAATAATTTGGTGTTTCAATTCAGAGTTTTTTGTTATGAGGCAATAAAACACATGTCATTTGAAAGAGAGAAATTTGACAGTGCATTTAGGACTTTTTAAAACCGAAAAGAACCTTTTAGAGATAGATTACTCCGAATTTTAGGCGCAAAAGAAATTTATTTACAACAATAATGTACCCTATGCAACTGTAATTATAATGACCGTGCAACAGTGCTTTTTCATCAACGGGAAGACTTGTCACTAAGATCTGTCACTCTTGTCAGAGACAGACTCGGTTTTTAGAATTTCAGATTTTCTCTTGTCGTTTTGTGTAGTGTTTGTTGTCATTGGTTATTCTTTCATCTTTCGTGAATTTGCATTAATCTTGTTCCTTTAAAGACAATTCCTAATAAAGCCTTTTCTTCCTAAGAATAAACAATGTTGTGTAAAGGAAAAATACCTCAAATAAATAATTTTTGGTAGAAAATGAAATTTTTCTACAACCACACTCCAAAACATGCTTTTCTGCATAGTTTTACGTTCGCAAACATGATTATTTCTCACAATAATTGAAATTTGACATTAGTATGCCGCAAAGTGACATTTCTGTGCCACAAAGTGACATTTCTGTGCCAAAATTTTTCAGTACCTAATTTCTAAGCAATACAGTTTTCGTGACAACAAGGTGAAAGTATATTTTGAAAGTTCTGCATTCGGAAGGGATATTCGATCAGGCAACTTCAAGAATAAATAGACAAAGTCTATTGGTTTATATAATATGAGGGAAATTGTAGTACAAATTCATAATATTCTGAACAAAAATCATAGACATCGCTACTGCTGTCTCAAATACCCACATACACACTACCCATTGCTAGGCAACGGAGCAACATCTATCGAATCATTTGAATGTCAACAAATGTCAAGCATAAAATATTCGTAAAATATTCTTGTCCCGTCATTTTTTAATGAGATTGAACTAAAATGGATAGTGACAGTTCTGAAATTGAAAATACTCCGCCAGAACTAAGAGAACAAGTTAATTCATTGTCATTGAATTTACTACCTTCAACTTCAAGAGGAAAATATAAGAATGAGTCACTGACATTTCATTCCGTCTTATAGTATAGTATTATTTTTAGCAAAAAGGGTGTTGTAGAAAAGTACACTGCGCTCGTGCCGCAACTTTTTCAAACTCGTGAGAAATTAGCACTTTTCTCATGAAGATTCATGTGAAAACGACAATAGAATAATTTGAAACCTAGTGCAGTACCAATACTGTGTCTGCATAAGCATGCATGGCGAGTGATACAACTTTCTACCACACCGCTTATATTCTAGATTCCTACAAAAAGTACTAAACATACACAGAATCGCCTCATAAAATTAATGTCGATATGGAAGTGATTTTCTTTGATGGCAAGGAAAATGCTTCTGGCCTCACTTTTTCATGCACCCTCATTGTGGAAATTACACTACGGTAATACAACCAGAAATACTCGTAGAAACAGCATGTTAATATCTCTTCAAATGATTTGAATTAAATGCAGTTGCGTATTTTAACATGAATCGGTCTAGAAAAGAAAACCTCGAGCTTCCAAGCATCCAATTTTATAAATCCAATTTGAGTTGAAATTATTCATGATAATAGCTGAAATAAATTTTCATAGTTTTTTGTAATTTCAATTTATTTTCCAATCCAGTGCTTCCTTGAAATTCGCACCGACGATTTGGGGTGGTTCTGTAGGTTTTTGTTTGTTAACTACAGCTGAAAAGTGAATGTGACATCAAAAATCAGACGTTTCAGAGCGGTAAATAATAATAATAACCGTACTCTACTTTCTGATGGCCTTTGCTGAATATTCGGGATCATAAATATGTGAAAACATGTATTCAAATCGGCTAAATACAAATAATAGTTATAAGCACAATGAGGTTTCCAACCTTATTCTCCGAGATTCAGAACTAATGTTTGTTAATCTTCACAAGTACCATAATATTTTACTAAAACCGGGCCTGTTGCAAAAATCACTAATGACGCGCTTGCGCATTGCGGACTAGCCTGAACTTTTTACAACACTTTTGACATGAGAATTAGCATTCTAGAGTAAGTATATAATATATATTTTTATGCACTAGCGGGCGGTAAAGTAGACTTTACCGCCCGGTTCGCCGGGCGTAAAGTGGCACTTTACAGCCCGTGGGCGCATTATGGCCCGGCGGGCCGTAAAGTAGACAAAATTCTCTCTCAAATTGTCTATACTCACACATCATTTCATGCAATTCCTAACACGAATTAGAATCATTTCAGTTCAATAGAGCAATACTCTTTCTAACATTTGTTCATAATCGTTGGCAGTTTTTTCGGTGATGATCTATTTATTTGAAATAGATTCTCCAATATAGCACTCAGCTACTATAGTTTCACATTCCTCATATTATGTTACCCTTAATTATTGTATGCATAACGTATGAAACGTGTAGACCATTGCAATTCAAGTCAGTATTTGTGATTCGCGCTATAAAACCGCTAGTGCATAAAATTTTGTATGTATCACGTGCGTAAAATGCGTTTAAGGCTTTCGGTGGTGATGGACCTCGGCTAACGCCATCGGGCCATCATCCACGCCGCCCTTGATACATAAATAACTACTATGGACTGTCTGCTCAGGAACCGACAGAACAAAGGACCCCGCACAAATCAAATTGGAAATGGATCCCTGTCGAATTGGCTGAAATTTAGATATGTTGTAGTTTATACTCTTCTGATCAAAAGTCTCCATTGGCCCGATACCTAAAAATGGACAGTTATTTAGGTATCGAAAGTCAAAAGTTGCAACTTGTGCAAATCGACCATGTATAATGGCGATGACTGTCCAGTTTTGACAGGAATAATAACAATTTCTGAATTGTCAATAAATGTCAAGTTTCTACAAAAGGTAATGTTTTGAATAATATGGCTTTTAGAAGAAAATTCCGACAAATATGAAATCGCCATACGCCGACGAGAGCAAACGAATAGATGCAAATTCTTATTCGATCGCGTGAGAGATTTGCACTAGTCGCAACTTTTGACCTTCGATAACTAAAAAACTGTCCATTTTTAGGTCTCGGGCTCATGAAGACTTTTGATCAGAAGGGTATAAACTACAACATATCCAAATTTCAGAAGGAAAAACGTGGTAGAGTCTGTGCATTTTATTTGCACATGAAACTATAATGAGGTCAATAGTAACTAAAAGAAACTGTCCTGCTTTATACCTAAATTATGGGTTAACAAATGATCTCTCAACAATAGGGTTTGCAAGTGGTAATTTATCTCAATTGGAGATTATAAATTAGAGTTTTATATTATTATATTATATTTCCGAATTAACTGTACTAATAAATTCTCAAACAGTGAGGTAGCGGTAGCCTTTCAATGGAAGGATGACAAAATAGTAACTTCATCTTTCAACTTTGAAAATTGTGAAATGAAAACCACTTCGAGGTATTATACAAAGTGACCCAGGATTCAACCACCAAACTTTTAGGATCTGTTTTTTATGTAAAAAGGAAACTTTTTCTCCCATAGAAATGTGTTTTAAATTGCTCGAATTTCGAAATACAGAGTGTTCATGTTTTTTGAAAAGGTCAGTTTTTATCAATTATTAAAAAACACTTTAGCTGATTTTAATAAAACCTGGCATGCTTAGATAGATAGAATAAGGTATGTGGGCGGACGGAGCCATAAGCCTCATTCGGGCCCGTTATGCACCCACCACTGCTGGGAAATGGTTCAGTTTTGAAGGTAGCCTATCTCGCGAGCGAAAGAGGCCAGCATTTTAACCGATTCCTCCCTCACACTCTCCGGGTTCAGTACGATGCTCCGGAGGTGTGCTTCCCGTAATGCTGCCACTGCCGGGCATTCCGTGAGGATGTGTGTGGCAGACTCCTCATCCTCCAAGCACCACCTGCATTCGGTATCATCCGAGATACCTAAAACGTTGAGGTGATTGTTGAGATGACAGTGTCCCGTCTGGAGCCCTGTCACTAATCTGATTTTTTTCTGCTCAGTGTGAGCAGAGTCTTGGTCCTCCAAGTAGAAGAGCCTCCGATTTGGAGATTCGATTGCCTCATGCCCGGTGCCTCTTTCCATGTATCCTGGAATTTTATTTCCAGGATTTCCTTCATGGCTGAGACGCACTATGATCTAGAAACTACTAGGATAGGTTCTGGACCAATCGTTGGGCTTTTCGCACCTTGCCTGTTCGTTTCCAGGTACTCCGGTTTGACCAGGGACCCAAAGTAGCTTTACTTTATTAGCGGTAGATAGCCTTTGCAGCTCATCGATGCATTCAGACACCAGCAACGAAGTGACTCCATATGATGTGAGAGCCTTGATCGCCGCTTGGCTGTCGGTGCATATCGTGATTTGCTGGCCGCGGTAGCCTCTGTTGAGTTTTTGTCTTACACAGGCGAGTATGGCAAACAAACATTTCTGCCTGAAATACAGTAGCAAAAGTTCCTGAGCGTAACAGAGTTCCGCTTTCGGAGATTGTATACCCCGGCGCCGGCTGACTTACTCATTCTGGAGCCATTTGTGTACCAGATGATCCCCTTAGTAGGAATCAGGCGGTGCCCGATCCGCTCCCAGTCTTTCTCTCCTTTGGGAATGACTGACTGCGGCCTTTTACTGAATCGTAACGAAGGTAACGAACTGTCACCCGGCATTTCAAAAATGGGACAATCCCTTAGCGTCTGATTCCAAAATCGAGAACAATTGGTTAGAACTTCTTAGGCGAGCTACGGCTTTGCGTGGCTCATGTTCGATAAGGAGGTACAAGAGGGTCAGTCCTATGAGCGTCTCCAATGCACTTGTTATCGCAAGACAGGCAAGTCTTTGTACCCTATCTAATTGGGTTTTCGACTTGCCGGATGCTGCACCTTGCCACCACACGATGCCACCGTACATAATCATTGGGCGTATGAGAGTTGTGTACATCCAATATAGAATCTTGCGGCTGAGCCCCCACGTACTGCCAAATGCCCTCCTGCATGCCCAGAAAGCAGCTGTGGCTTTCTGAACTTTATGATCAATATGCTCGTTCCAGTTCAGCTTGGAGTCGAAGATGACCCCAAGGTACTTGACTGAGCTTTCGTATTGCAGGGACCTTCCAGTGAGTTGAACATCTGGGAGGTCGCCTGGTTTGCGTTTTCTGGTAGAGAGAACCAGTTCCTCCTTTTCAGGGTTTACGCTGAGTCCCATCGAACGGCAGCATTCTTCCACCCCGTTGAGAGCCCTTTGTATCATGCCCCTCACGAGGACGGACCCCTGGTCATCGACTAGAATGACAATGTCGTCAGCGTAGGCCTGAGTGTAGTAACACAGATCTTTCATTTTTACTAGGAGGCCGTACACCACGAGGCACCAAAGCAAAGGGGACAAGACTCCTCCCTGCGGACAGCCCCTCATGGGTATGGCCTCGCTGGAGCTACTTCTAAGAGTTGCTCTGGCTAGTCTTTGGGACAGCATGGCCTGCTTATTTGCGGTAAAGTACTTATGATGAAAATGTCAATAACAGTGGCCAAAGGGTAATGTGATTTATATTAGGAAAAATTGTTGTGCTCCAAAGTGTTTTTGCATGTTTAATTTTTTCAGGATTGAGCAATTAGAGATACAAGTTTTTTGTCTGTTTAATTTCTTCGTTTATCTCTCTTAATTTTTGAGAAACAATTTAAAAATCATTTCCGTTTCCTTGCGAAAACTGCTCAAAATGTCCACCATTTTTTTCAATGCAAAGTGCGCACCTGCGAACGACAGATTCTGCAGCTGCACGGTGTGATCTCTGATGCTGCTTGAACAATTCTCTCCCGGACAGTATCTTCGTCGTTGATGGGCTCAGCATAAACTTTGGCTTTCATTGTACCCTATACAAAAATCCATGGGGGTTAAGTCAGGAGAGCTCGCAGGCGAAAGAACTTTGAAGCCCTTTATCTTGAAAACGAAGCAACAACGATCCTAAATGTTTGCCGGTTCAACCCTGGGTCACCCTGTGTATCGAGAAAGCAGATCAAAAATTACACTCTAATCATGGGAGGCGTCAATAAAATAGACAGGCTATTTTCCTATTCATTTGATGTCAGTTGTAAACGCTTGGTTACTCTACGAAATGTCAAGTGGTTTGCTGAAATTTAAACAATATTTGATTTATAACGTTATGGGTAAAAATGCAATAAAGGAAAAAATAAGCCAGCACCGGTTTACGATATCAGATATGATAAAGTCAACCACCTGTCAGACTTCACGGAAAATAAGAAATGATAGGTGATAACGGCGTGAGAAAAATGCCAGGTTTATATGATCAAACATCATACATTTTGATCGAGCATTTTCGTTACTTCACGCATAACGTTGCTATATGTATTTCCAATATGTACAAATTCATTTTTTTTTTTCAATAAAATCGAATCACACTGTCATCCCCAAAATATGAACCATATGGGAAATTCCATTATTATGGGGTTTTCGAGAAAGAGTTATTCTAAATGAAGGTTTGTGTATTCCATGAATCTAAATATGCACCAACAAAATATAGCAAAAAACAAGTAATATACGAGGCACAATGGAGAACCTGATTGAGCCAGTTCCTACTCTTATTTTGGAAAATGTAAAAAAAATCAGAGTTGTTCACCATTTGAAGTCATGGACATCTAAGTGAAGTTTAATTTTTCCACCCATTATTTTTAAATGGAGTTTTCAAATGAAAATTGCTAGCGGTGAATACACGACATCCTGTTCACATCTGTTTATTGAAAAAGCCCAATGAGATGTCGATAGCTGTTTAAACACACTTCCTCTTTTATTTCTGTAGACCCTTTTTTTATTTTAGTGAAATATGGTATTCAGGATAGCAAAATATTACTTACGTATATCCTGCTAGTACATTCAACAAAATGCTCTTTCCAGCTCCTGAGGGGCCCATGATCGCAGTTAATTCTCCCCCGAAGAAGTCGCCGCTTATTCCCTTCAGAAGTTTTCGAGACCCTGCAACGATAATCAAAGATTGAAGTTTCCAAAATATAAAATTTTCTAAATTGGATATAGTACATAATACCACTAATGCGGAAAATAGGATGTTTCATACGAGGTAATAAATAACAACGAGCCATAATTTAAATTTTGCAGGACCATCATACCTACCAACATATAATTTTTACAGTAAAACCTAGTCTTATGATTAAGTGTGCTTTATTCAATGTTTCATTTCCCCCTGGTGCAAAATAAAATATTTCGCACTAGTGTTTAGGATCAATTTTATGCAAAATACGTAATTTTCTGTGCTAGTTTTCGGTGCGTATTTCGAGTATGTCGTCAGGAAAAACTGTTTTCTCAACGATTTTTGATTATAGTAACACGTCATAAGAGTAACACGAGCTCCTCCACAATTTATAGCACCTGAAAGTGAAATATTAGAGGACAATTTTCCAGGGATATGGATTGGAAGGCGAGGACCAATAGAATGGCCTGCTGGATCTCCTGATCTATCACCGTTAGACTAACAGCCCAATTCTCTTGATGATCTACGCAGAATAATTTTAGATGAGTATCGTTCAGTGACTCCATAACTGTAAGAATTGTTTGAAACTTTATTTATTGTGGATATAATAAGAAGAAAGAAGACCCAACGCTGGTCTAAGCCAGGAATACTTCAACACCATTGATCCGTCTGATATTGCTATTTGAAAAACGAATATTATCCAGTCAACGAAGGACACTACAAATCATTTGAAACGTACGAATTGTTTATTGTCAGACCATCGGATCGCTCTAGTAAAGATAATGTGACATTGATGATGTATTTGGACGAATTATGTGGTAATTATATTTGATAATTCCTGTCTGTGTTCAAATGTAATAATAATTAGATTTTCCTACGATAATTATATTTTCAGTTAGCCCACCACATTACAGCATCCGATTGGGAGATAAGCAATCGTGACCTTCAATAATAATAATAGTAACTTACTTCACTCGCTTCACCTTGAGATTTGGTCAAGTTAGAATGCAAACATAGTAGGTAATATTTAGAAGATGCGGTTTTCATGAAAAATAAAGTGGAAGGTATCCAAGTTGTTCAAAACTAATGACAATGTATGAATAGTTTATGATAGGCTTTGTTGCCCCTGTCTATCCACCATTCCTTTGGTGGTGGCTTCGGCTTTACTTCTTTGTGATTTGGCTTCCTTATTCTTGGCTGGTTTCACCAAATGTCCTTTCTCATTGCAGTGGTTACAAGTATAACTTTTGTTGCTGAGTTTCTTCTTGAAGCTTTGCACTTTTCCTTTTGCAATGAGCGTTTCTCGAACAAACTTCTCGCCTCTGTACATACATGTAATAACTGAGTTGTCAGCTCATCGAATGTCTTTTCATTTTCCTTCTTAACATCATCCAGCTAGATCTAAACGTGTCGAAAGTCTTTGGTAAAAAATAAAGTATTGTACATTCTTTCATAAAATCTGGTAGTGATGATAGAATTTCAGTATTGGGGCCGCTATTGAGTTCATTCCACAAGCTCCTTAATTTTTCAGAATGCGTTAGTGCCTAAACGAAAGCAAAAATTTCTGTGCAAAATTGGAATAACTGATTTTGAGATATAGCTTCGAACTGCTGTTTTAGTGATTCCCGCAAGCCTCGTGAGCAGTCTCTTCATCCATAATTTTATGGTAGACTGAATCACTTACTGAAGATGTAATCATGGATTTTGCGAAACAATTTGCTTTACGGCATGGATTAGATTTTTTGTGCTCTCTGATCAGGATATCTGTAGCACTCCGAGACAGTGGCAAAATTTTCTCTAGCTTCCCAGCGAGTGCATCTAATCCTCCTTCATGGTAATCGAGAAGATCCCTGATTTTCCTTTTCTTAAATGCTTCATTAAATCCATCCTGAAGATGGCCCTTTAACAGGCTACTTTTAGAAAACCACACTGTACGAGTCTGGGCACATAACCCATAACTTTAGTAGAAATTTGGTTAACTGGAAATATGTTATGAAAAAAAATGAACACCGCGAATTCGTACCAACAGGCATTCTTATGATATTATTCTTTTCAATCAATGCCAATGTAAATTATGAAACAAAACGGATTTATAAGGCTGATAACAAAAACAAAACTTCTAAATATTCAGGACTTTCATTGTCGTCAAGCCAGCAGAATGATTATATAAGTTCACTGATAATATTCCATTATCCTCAAGCCAACTGAATGTAGCATTATCATCGGCATCCAGTTCCAAGACACATTATATATATATGATAATTCTCTCTCAAAGCCGAATGCCGGAGCACTCGCTCGCGAATTTCCGCCAGTGCGAATTCAAGCAAATTTACATCCCAAGCGCAAATTAAAATTGCTCTAACTCGTTGAAAACTACTCCGTTTTCAAAGAATCAAAATGCATAATGATGGGTAAGTTATCTATTTTGTACTCCGGTAAGGTAGCATAATTTTTGACTTAGGAAATTTTCGAAAATCTTGCGAGATGAAGAGGTATATTGGCCACACAAGCACTTGAAGTTTCAATGAATATATTCCATCACTCGCAATATAAACAAGCAAATCCAACGAAAGATTTGTCGTTCGTATTATTATCAATATTTTCATGTATATAACATACATGAGTTACTTCTTGGTTTCAAATGAACTAACTTTCAAAAAACGCGATCATGAACACGATCTTCGTTCTCGATTGATTATTATTTCGATATTCACAGACTTTTTAATAGTTTCTCTTATCCAAAGATGAGGGTATTCATTTTGAAGCGTAGAATCTCAGCTTCAAGTTCATATAAAAACATTCTTAGTATAATGTATCCTCATTATGAAGATTTTGAAAATGCATAGAAAGGTCAAAATGTCCCATTTTTCCGTTAATATTTCCTTAATTATCCAAGAGTAAGTTTCTTCGAAAAATTCATGTTGTATTTGTGAAAACACGTTACAAAGAATCGATTGCGGGTCGTTACATTGTATTCAATTACTTGGTTTAAGAATACGAAAGCTTTCTTTTCGTCTATTTCCCGCGAAGAATTCGGCAACCACAGCCATTATCACCGATAACCACGCACGTGTGCAGACCACAGAACTCATAATTATATCATAAGATATAATTATGAGTTCTGTGGTGCAGACGACGTGTTTTGTGTAGTAAACATTTGTCAAGTGCGTACTGCTTTCTGTAGTCTTCACGGTGTTTTTCACATAAAAAATTGGATTGTTCACTGGGGCCAGTGTAAAAATTGTGTATCATAAATCTAATTGAATCAAAATATTTTCCTAGGTTAGGACAAAAGAGAAACCTCTCTTGTACTGAATTTTGAGTTATCCGCAATTCAAAGTGTTTTTGAGTACATGAACCCATTCTACGATATATATATATATATATATATATATATATATATATATATATATATATATATATATATATATATATACAGGGTGTCAATTTGAAAACTTCCCACCCTTAATATCTTCCTTCCAGTAAACAATATGAGTAATCGAAAAAACAGGTCAATTTTATTGTCAAAGGGGACACTTTCAAGGACTATTTGTAGCCCTCGTGGTTCAACCCCCTAGGAGGGGTAGATGTTACCCTTAGAATTTTAAATGGGAAGGGGGGTCAAGTGGCACATCATTTTGATGGGCGTTCAATTCTTGTTCCAATGGTACCCTGACTTATTATTTTTTGATGAGCATTTTCCGAAAAATTGCGTTCTAAACTAACAGAAGTAATTATTAGAACGCCTATACTGAGATGCATGGTTTGGCCAGAACTGGTTAGAATATTAGGTGGTACCGTTCCAACCCTATATTAGGGGTAACATTAGCCATTAGCTCCAAACACTTTACATAAAAAAGTAGTCTAATAGTAAAACGTAGATGGTAGTAAAGTTGTGTTTATTAAATGCTGAATTTTTAAGTGTCAACACAGAAATTGTATAGATAGCCTTCCTTTTTTGCTACTTCTGCTGTAAAAAGTTTCTGTTTTCCGGCAAAAAATTGGTTAGCAAATTTGAACTATGTGGTAGTATTGTGAATACCGTTGTACCTGTTGGGCTGTTTAGGAATTACTTTAATAAGTGTATAAAAGTGTAAAAATGGTTTACATTCTTCAAGACAGAATTGAAATGATTGTAATTTATGGCGAAGTTGGAAAGTGCGCACGAAGGGCGGCATGTCTTTTTAACGAAAGACATCCAAATTGTAATGTAAGTCACCGGTATGTGCTTGATTTGGTGAATAAGTTTTACGAAACTGGTTCAGTGACAAATAAAAAAAGAAATAACCCCAGAGTACTAAATGAAGCAGCTCAAATTGAAGTTTTGGGAACATTTGCTGCAGAGCCCACGAGCTCCTTACGATCAGTATCAGAACAGACGGGAATGTCACGCGAGACTATAAGAAAAGCATTGAAAATGCATAAATTTCATCCATATAAAATGCAGATTCTTCAAGAGCTCCACGAGGATGATTATGATAGAAGAATAGAGTTTTGTGAAATCATGTCTCATCGAGTCAATACCATCCCTAATCTTCTGTTAAACATCTGTTTCAGCGATGAGTGTTCATTTTTTCTGAATGGCAATGTTAATAGACAAAATTGTCGCTATTGGAGTGACGAAAACCCACATATTTTTTGGGAAGGGCATACACAACACCCACAAAAAGTTAATGTTTGGGCTGGTATTCTTGGAAATGCCATTCTTGGTCCATTATTTCTGGAAGAAAACTTGACTGGCAATCTGTACCTTGATATGTTCGAAGAGACTATCGATCCTCTTATAACTCACGAGCTAGAAACTCAAATTGATGCAGAAGGTAATGAACTTTTGCAGGAGGATCTGTTACATTTCCAGCAGGACGGTGCTCCACCTCATTATTTTCTTCCCGTCCGACAGTGGTTAAACGAGAGATTTCCGGGTAGATGGATTGGCAGAAGGGGAGCAGTTGAATGGCCTCCGAGATCACCGGATTTAACACCCTTAGATTTCTTTCTTTGGGGCATCTTAAATCCGCTGTTTATAAAACACAACCTTCTGATATTGACGAACTTAAAAGACGAATTACAGCAGCATGCCGGTCAATTCCTAGTGAAGTTTTCCGTAATGTTAGAGGGGAGTTCGAAAACAGACTGTATTACTGTTTAGAGCAAAATAGACAACATTTCGAACAGCTAATAAGATAAGCGTAAGTAGTTTTTATGTTGGAAATGTCTTTCTCGCAAATTAAATTTTATTGTGTAGAAGGAAAATAACCACCAAATAAAAAATCCCATGCGTAATAAATTTATTCCTGTCATTCAAGGGTTGGAGCGGTGCCACCTACTCTTCTAACCATTTTTATTAAAGGGAGTCAATACAATAATGCATCTCAGTATAGGCGTTCTAATAATTACTTCTGTTAGTTTAGAACGCAATTTTTCAGAAAATGCTCATCTCAAAATAATAAGTCAGGGTACCATTGGAACAAGAATTGAACGCCCATCAAAATGATGTGCCACTTGACCCCCCTTCCCATTTAAAATTCTAAGGGTAACATCTACACCTCCTAGGGGGTTGAACCACGAGGGCTACAAATAGTCCGTGAAAGTGTCCCCCTTGACAATAAAATTGACCTGTTTTTTCGATTACTCATATTGTTTACTGGAAGGAAGATATTAAGGGTGGGAAGTTTTCAAATTGACACCCTGTATATATATATATATATAGATCAAGCTAGGGAACTTGTTGGGTGAGCAGCATGCAGGAAGTATACTCTTATAACACTTTATTCCAATATTTCGACAAGTATTATTGTCATCATCAGGGAAAGCTACAATAATGTTTTAACTATAGTGAAAACATTATTGTAGCTTTCCCTGATGATGACAATAATACTTGTCGAAATATTGGAATAAAGTGTTATAAGAGTATACTTCCTGCATGCTGCTCACCCAACAAGTTCCCTAGCTTGATCTTAACTAGTCAGCAAAGACTACCTCTCTCCTAACTTATATATATATATATATATATATATATTCCAGTGACTGTAAAACAGTCGAAAACAATCCTTTAGGAACTCACTATACCTTTGTATACCTCGAGGTATTAGCCAGAGAAGTAGTTGTTTTCTGTCGGACATGTGCCATACAATCTATACAAAGGTATAGTGAGTACCTAAAGGATTGTTTTCGACTGTTTTTGTTTTACAGTCACTGGAACATTTATTGATCCTTGAAACAAGTAATCAGCATATATATATATATATATATATATATAGAAAGAAAAGTTATTGGGTATAACCCTCAAAATATTCTGCAACCGTGGACACGTGTTTCGAGCTTAAGCTCTCATCAGTACGGTAAAATCAAGTGCGAAGATGTACAACACTTGGATGTAAAAATAGAAACAAAGGAAGTCAACAACAGGAAGCAAACCACACATTTGTGGCTTCGGTTAGAAGACCTTGTGCTTACAAGGCAACAACTGACGTCGCCACGGAGGCAGCTATAGCTACAAGCGTGACAATCCTACCCAGGAATATACAACCGGTGGCAGAACATTTTGAGGGTTATACCCAATAACTTTTCTTCTTATATTTTCATATATTGCCCCTCGCTATATCCATCCTTATTTATATATATATATATATATATATATATATATATATATATATATATATATATATATCCAAGTGTTGTACATCTTCGCACTGGATTTTACCGTACTGATGAGAGCTTAAGCTCGAAACACGTGTCTACGGTTGCAGAACATTTTGAGGGTTATACCCAATAACTTTTCTACTTATATTTATATATATATATATATATATATATATAAGAGATGTGCATATACGTTCATAAAACTAAAAAAAATTATGGCAAATCAACAAGACCATTCATATCCAACTAGAGCTAGAGGTTTACTAATACTGAATTCTCACTGAATCTCTATCTCGGACCGAAACTATATATAACAAGTTATAAATAGGGATGGATTTAACTAGGGGCAATATATGAAAATATAAGTAGAAAAATTATTGGGTATAACCCTCAAAATGCTGTGCAACCATAGACATGTGTTTCGAGCTTGGATGTAAATTAGAAACAAAGGAAGTCAACAACAGGAAGCCAACCACACATTTGTGGCTTCGGTTCGAAGACCTTGTGCTTACAAGGCAACAACTAACGTCTCCACGGAGGCAGCTATAGCTACCAGCGTGACAATCCTACCCAGGAAAATACAAATAAGGGCGGATTTAACGAGGGGCAATATATGAAAATATAAGTAGAAAAATTATTGGGTATAACCCTCAAAATGTTGTGCAACCGTAGACACGTGTTAGGAGCTCAAGCTCTCGTCAGTACGGTAAAATCAAGTGCGAAGATGCACAACACTTGGATGTAAATTAGAAACAAAGGAAGTCAACAACAGGAAGCCAACCACACATTTGTGGCTTCGGTTAGAAGACCTTGTGCTTACAAGGCTTGTGAATAAGGTAAGGCATGAAGTGAATATGGTGGGGTATTAATCCCTGGAAAGAGAAGCGATGTTTTAAGTAAGTCACAGGAAATATTCTTGAATTGAAGAATAATTTAAAATAAATGTATCGAGTTTCTCAATTTGAACCAAAATATTTTCTCTTCTGTATTTTCTTTTGAAAACATAAAAATGTGGGAAAAAAGAGTTGATTTTCGAAATGAATTTCCATCTTTTACCTTGATTTTCGATCAAAAGTCGGAGTGGATAAATTGTTTTTCCTTCTCTTTAATTTTTCGATCAAACGTGAGGTTTTTCGGAAAAATTGTTAAGAGTTTTTTTGTTCCCAATTAATTCACTAGCTTCATTTTTGGTCTACAGATATGTTTTCAATTTTCAAGTTTTTTCCGAGTTACGGCTGGAAAATCGTCGGAAAATTCTTTGAAGCGGATTTTCTTAAGATTTTCACAAAGTAGGGCCCGGACCTAATTGGATACCTATTCGTCTATTATTAAACTAACCCCATACCGAATTTCATGAACTTCCAATTTAATTTGAAGTTTTAGTGATTTTTTTGCTCTGGGAACTGTACTATAATTTCTCGGAAGGCTGGTTGCATTTGATTTCATCAAGCAGGTTTCATTGGAACATTTATCCTGTTCTGCCTGTTATCTTTCTGACCTATTTCGAAGAATAGTTTTACTAGTTTTTCGGAGTGTTCACCAATAAAACAAATAAATAGGTCATCAGATTTGACAACAAAACGAGTTGACCTTTTGGCCTCGCTTAAGTGAAAAATTACTCTGTCGTCTGCCTTTTAGTGATTACTTAGATATGACTTGGGTTATTTACGTCCCTATTAGTAATCATTGTACATTCCAGTGCATTCTCATTGGTACACGGCAATGCTACTCTTGAATAAAAAATTTTAAGATCTACTTTTGTAAGATCCGCAAAAGCAACAGAAGTAATAACATCCACTATCGCCTCTAAGAAATTCGTCTTCAGTAGAATGGAATGATTATAGTCTGCAGAATGATTTGGTAGAAGATTCTGATACTTTGCAAGGGAGTCCAAGATGGGGATGTCCACCTCAGGGATATCTGAAACGGTAATAGATACATTTTTGGTTGAATAATGAATGAATAATAGTATGAATTAACATCAACAGTGAGATACTTGCAGTGACCACAGGTGTTCCTCAAGGAACAGTTTTGGGTCCAGCCTTATTTTTGTTTTTTAAAAATACCGTCATAGATATTGCATAGTTATTGCATGGGTTACAATGTGCTGGGAATGACTCATCTTGCAAATGTTCACAAATTGACAAAGTACATTCCATAAAATTCTTTGGTTTGATTCTAGATGAGCACCTCATATTTACGAAAAATATAACTCACCGGAATATTTTATAGGGTTGCGTATTTCAATCATATACTAAAAAAAAAAATTGTACCTCATAAATGATAAACACGTAATTACGAAGTAACAGCTTTATTGGTTTTCTCAAACAGGTCATGTGTATTTCACCAATACTGAAAATAACATGTTCGAAAAATTATTAGTTCATTTTGCATCATTAATTTGTATGTTTTTAGGTTACGTGCTTATTGATCATTAAACGGAAAGTCTTCCAAACATTTTTAACTATAATTGTTATTACTATTTCCCGAGGAGTTGATAGTATATCACAAAGTCACGTATTACATATTTACCGAACATTTCTCTTACCTTTCATCTATAGCCTCAGCAAGAATAGTTATTTATGTTACAAGTTCGTGAAGTAGGACTTTCTTGTAGGAGCGTGAAGTACAAAAGAGTACAAAAGAGCTCTTTATGAAAATCAATCAAACAAAATGTTTTGTAAGACAATTATTATATTGATAAATTGTTAAATGTTGAATCTTATAAAGTTTTCAATTTTCGTACAATCCAACGCAAAATACTGTCTTTTTGAAAAATGTATGAACATTGCGTGAAACATTACTTTACGCACAGTTGATTTTCTTTACACAATTGGACTAAAAAGTGTCACTTTACGCACTGTTGTAGAAAAATTACTTTACATGCCGCCTCTGCCCTTCTCATATTTTTTCTACAATAGCAACAATTTTAATGGAAACAAAAAGTATTTTCCTTCCTACCCCTATAGAAAATACACACTTTCCTCCCTCAAACCAGGGAGGAAACTCATACTTTTCCTCCCTAGGGAGGAAAGTACTTTTCCTTCCCCACATTTCAAGTAAGTTGTAAACGATGAAACTTGTGAATCTATTATGATCAAATTGTTTCCGTTTTTTTTAGAACATCTTCTATATCCTGTATTCTGGTAAAAATCAAACATGAATGTTACTTCTACTCTAGTTCTTTAATAGCTATTTGTGTATTTAGAGCGCATAGTGATTTATTGTTGCTCGACAAAGAGATTAATCTTTGGAGAACGGCAATGACACTTTGTGCTCGAAATACACACACATTATTTTTTGTACAAGCGCAGCTCTTAGAAAAAAAAATGATCGACATTTCATTCAAATAGACACATAACATTACTCAATAGCAATCCGAAATGTATAAGCTATCTAAATGTCCAATAATTCAAATCACTAACAAGAAAAATAACGTTCTTGAAAAAAAAAAAAGTTGTAATTCCCAGGAGATGGACCCGGGACCTTCGGATTACAAGCCCAAGACGCTAGTCATTGCACCACCGCAGATTCTCAGATACACATGACTGTATTGTCTATACTTTCCATCAAGTAAAAATAGGTCTATTTGCAAACAAAGTCACAAAATGACATTTCACGGGAAACGTTACCTTTGCGTTGAGATCTGAAAGCGTCAAAAGCTACTTTGGTAAGTGGTTGTAGATAAAGGATATTTTGGTAATATAAGCGGTTGTATCAAAATAAAAGGTTTTATTGAGTGGGTAGGAGGAAAAATCATATGTATTACATGGGAGTAAAGTGCCTTTTCCTCCCTTGGATGTTTACTGCCCTCCGCTTCGCGTCGGGCAGTAAACTACATCCTGCGGGAGGAAAAGTGGCACTTTCCTACCTAGTAATACAAATAGCTATTACCCCTTCATCACACAAGTAATTAAATTACTTGTGTGGTGAAGGGGTAAAATACTTTTTGTTCTCACTGAGTCCACACCACACCACAGGCGTCCAATATCCCATTTTCGATTTTTTCAACAATTTTAATATTGGTCATGGTCATAGTTTCTACATAAAATTATTTAAATTGAATAACTAAAATAAGCTAAACAGCAAGGTCGGGCTTCAGATGGGTGACCAACGGACCTCCTTTAGAGATTATCTTCGGATCGTGCTAGGAATCGCACGTAAAAAGGTAAGACCTCGTTTATCCTTGGCTCGCACAAGTTTAGACTTTTGAGGGCGGCCGTTCGAAAGGGGAAGACAGTTGGTTAACGGAAAAAACAATTTTGAATACAATACAATATGTTTATTCATTGAAATTCAGAAATATAATGTGGTTTAGAATAAACTTGAAAAAAACCACAGAAGCTGAATTGCAAATACAGCTTGTATGTGGCTTGAAATTGAACTACAATTTGTTAGATACTCATGATAAGGTATATTATGTCAAAATCTGGAAATTATCTCAAGTTTAGGATTTTCAACACATGTATTAAATTATCGTAGGTAATACCACAAGTGTATCGGTGATTATCGAAATAGCAATTCCTTTGAATTTGAGAATCAAATTATTTTGCTTGGCAACCACACGAGCGCTTGCGCGAGTGTGGTTGCCTAAAGCAACATAATTTGATTCGAAACCGAGAAGGAATTAACGATAATCGCCGATAACACGAGTTGTATTTGTTAAGATTATTTCATGAATAAAATCGAAACCGTTTTTTTTTATTTACTGTTCAATTCAACTAGGAACATTAATCCCGCATTTAGTTCTGAAATTATGCAACTAACAAAACATGTACTTGATATTTCAAAGATCCCTCTATTTAAGTTACCAATGACAGAGCGCGTCATTCGTAGTTTCGTCATTGCGTGTCTAGTCTACTGCTTCTCACTCGAGGTTAGGTTTTGATAACATTTTGATTTAGTGATTTGATTAATCAACGAGTATGCAAAATTTGTCGAAAATTGTGAAGTTGATATGAATTAATAGTGAGTGCTTATTTAGTTTTGGTCAAAGTTTGGTGTTGTGTCATTATAGCAGCTTGCTAGTGGTAAGTTTGTGTTTTGATGATAACCAATCAGGAATAGAACTACAAAATCGAAAACACATCATATACCAATCAAGAGCCGAACTGCAAAATCGAAAACGTGATGTTTTCATTTATCAACACAAAAATTTCAACCAATCATAACACGCTATTTTAGCATAACTGAAATAATCGAATAAATCAAAATGATCACTGTATTGTGAGGCCATCTATTTTGAAATAGTGAAAGGTGATCTGCATCCAGCCGGCATGGCTGAACCCTACTGTCAGGTTGGGACTTAGCAATTATTTTATTTTATTCGCGATGGAAGCTCTGTTGGTCCCCAATTGAATTATATGTCGGATACGCCGTCCTTAGACAAAACTTGCCACTCCACTAGGATAGGCATACTTTACTGGGTCAAAAAAAAAGAAGTCGTAGGTACTAGGTTGGTTCAGGTTAAGTGGAAGAATAGCATAAGCTAAACTTGGCCTCATTTGGTCACCTTGGAAATATGCATAATACTCACTGTTATCCTTTTTTTGTATGTTCCATTTCTTGGTGAATGAAGACGATTATTATTATTATTTTTCTTTTCTTTAGTGTTTTGGCATCGACTGCTATGGACACTAGCCATAGCAGCCGATGTTCGGGGTAGGCCTTGTTACTAATTCCATACGCCACCTTAGCAGCAGCACTGTTAATTTTTAACGCAACATTGAATCGTGGAGGATTATTCCCAGCCGACACGAGCCTCAATCATTCAGATTTTCACATCTGAAAATGAAAAAAGCCCGCCCCGGCTGGGGACCGAACCTGGAACATCTCGGTTACCAGGCAGGCACTTAACTACTACGCTAGTTCCCGCCCTGATTTTTTTATTATTATTATTATATTACTAGGGATTGAGGAGGTTTGTGTTGGCCTATTCTGCTAAACTGACAGCAGATCTCCAAGAGTATTACTAGATATACTTGTTTCAAAAAGGAGGGATGTGACCACGACATTTACTTTTGTGGAAGATGAAAGGAGGTGTGAATCATAAAATACGACAAACCTCTTTCTCCCACTAGTGCCAACGCCAACAATGTATATTTTTAGAAGAAGAATGAGGTATGAAACAAACTATCACATAACTCTTTCTTTCACAAGTGTCATGAATTTATTTCATACATCTAACAGCTGCAAAAATCGAATGATTGTTTTGAAGAACACGTGCAAGGCCGTAGCGTTTCTCAGTTTTCCTATGAAAGTAACAAATTTTCAGGTATAGATTGAATTAAACTAATTAAAATTCCAAAACAAAGAGATTTTATGGGATAATTATTATACCTAAACAGTTGCTACATATTATCTCAATTACTTTTCTTACTATATACAGTGCGCATCATAAGTGTTACCCCCCTATCTAACTCGTTACGGGACTCTTGTTAGGAAAATCGCCGAGACACGTCGATTTTTGATTTCTACAGTGTACATTCTCGTATAAATAGTGCACCCCTAATTTCATCCCTGACTGGAGGGGAGCAACCCTATCAAAAAATTTAAATAGCATGGGGTGGTGAGTGACAGCTCATTTGAAAGGGGGTTTTATTCTCTATTCAACCGTGCAAAGGAATTGAAATATGTAACATTATTTCAAGAGTTATGAATATTTAAGAATAACGACAATTAACGTAGCGCACTCACCCTTCGAATTACAAAGTCGGCCCTGTATGTTATCGGTGTTGGGTCAGACGTCAAGTGAGACGTATTTGTCGTGTGCGTAGATATTAACTGCACGTTTTTGTAGGTGTTTTTGGGTGTTTGCGGATAAATGGTCAATACAAGAAAATGATATCACGGATAGTGCGAGTCAGTGTAGTCTAGCTGTTAGTTGTGCTTGCTATTCATCTTCAAATAATGGTTGCACCACGTGCGTTGAATGAGAAATGCGAAGCAATTGTAATTTTTGGTGAGGCTCATCGAAATTATCATGAGGCGGTACGAATGTTCAATGAACGTTTTCCGGATCACCCTATTGATAGACATTATTTCAAACAATTAGTGGCAAAATTTTATGAGAACGGCAGTGTGCAAAATAAACCACGTTCTGGGCGATCAAGTACAGGAGAAGATAAACAAGTGGACATTATGAGCGAGTTTGTGAATAACCCGTCCTCATCGAGTAGAACTGTAGCCTTGAATTGTAAGGTTTCGCAGATGACGGTATTGAGAATTCTGAAAAAAAATAAATTTCATCCGTACAAAATAAAAATGGTGCATGAACTGACGGACGATGATCCAGACCGCCGTCTAGAATATTGTGAAATAGTATATATACAATACAATATTTTACAAAATCCCAGCTATTTAAAACATATTTGTTTCAGTGATGAGGCTACTTTTTTTTTAAACGGTCAAGTGAATAGACAAAATGTGAGGTACTGGTCCGATGAAAATCCTCGACTTTTTCGCGAAACTCATACCCAGTTTCCCCAAAAAGTTAATGTGTGGGCAGGGATACTGGGTGACCATATTATCGGTCCGCTATTCATTGAGGAAATTTTGACGGGTGCCCTCTATTTGGAAATGCTGGAAACAGTGATAGATCCACTCATAGTGACAACTGTCGAAAATAATCCAGACGAATTTGACATGGACATTATACTGCAACAAGATGGAGCTCCTCCTCATTTTGCAGTTGCTGTCAGGACATATTTGAATACTGTTTATGCAGGACGATGGATCGGGCGTCGAGGATCTGTGGAATGGCCTCCAAGATCACCAGATCTAACTCCTTTAGATTTTTTCCTATGGGGTTACCTAAAATCTAAAGTCTACGAGACTCAGTGTCACTCTATTCAGGAGTTGCGTGCGCGGATTACGGAAGTGTGTGCAACAATTACTCGCGATACCTTGCAAAGCGTCAGGACTGAAACACAAAATAGACTCTATTTTTGCCAGGAGGTCAACGGGGAACATTTTGAACATTTACTGTAATAACAGAAAAAGTTAGTGTTAGTTCAGTTGCTTTCCTGTTTGTGGTGTAATTCTTTGCACGGTTGAATAGAGAATAAAAGCCCCTTTCAAATGAGCTATCACTCACCACCCCATGCTATTTAAATTTTTTGATAGGATTGCTCCCCTCCAGTCAGGGATGAAATTAGGGGTGCACTATTCATACGAAAATGTACACTGTAGAAATCAAAAATCGACGTGTTTCGGCGATTTTCCTAACAAGAGTCCAGTAACGAGTTAGATAGGGGGGGTAACACTTATGATGCGCACTGTATAGTAAGAATTCATTGTAATTCCTAAGAAATCAGAAAAAAAATTTAATGTTGTACATAGCTTTGAACACAGATAGATCAACTGCGAACATACCGAAAACTATAAAGCAGATTTTGTCATGAGATTTTGATATGGGTGAAATGTTTTTGCAAATATATACAATTTTGTGTCAATATGTTTGTGTATAATATGTGTGTAGAAATATTTTTATTTTGGTTTCCAGTAAATTCATTTTTGATCAAACGTAATATATTTACGTTTCAAGCATTACAAATATATAAAAACGTGGATTCCGTATATTTATAAATTCGACATATTTAAGGTCGTCACGAGATGGCGCAACCGACGCGATTTAGTACACGCTCGCTCAACATGGCAACTAGGCAAACTCATTAGTATATAAAGTAGGCAGTGGCATAGTTAGTTGTTATTGTAATTGTTTCGGTTGTCTTCCTGACTTTAATTTATCAGTTCTTAGGTATATGCCTTCGAATAATCCAGATTACTCAAAAAAACTGATGAAATGTTCTGATAATGCATACTGGCGACTGCAATGTTATTGGGCCACCATCTACTAGCAAAATCATGTACTAATGAATTCGCCTTGTTACCATATCCTAGTCTAGTAATTCGCGTCGGTTGCCCATCACATGACGACATAAAATAGATCAAAATTATAAATATATGGAAATTAACGGTTTTATACAGGGTGTATCTAAATAACACCGAAAAAATCAAAGGGGTGATTCTGTGATGAAAATTAATGTGAGTGTTTGATATAAAATTTTTTGAAAAAACCCTCCCCGGAAAAGTTACACCCCTTCGAAAATAAAAAAAAAAATGGTTTTTCTTTTTTATTTTCCCTGTATATCAAGCTAAAGACACGAAACTTGGTAAACATTATCTGTCAATAAGAGTACACTTTTTGAATTTTTTTCAACCCTGAGATATTCTTAGAAGGGGTTGATTATTTCAACCCCTAAGATATTTTTTCTTACAACTTTTTTTTAGATGAAAATTTTTTCTTTAAAAAAGTATGACTGAAAAGCCCAATTCATTGACTAACTTTTTTAACTCTACAAGTTTTTTCTAAAACTTGAGCATTTACGAGAAAAAAAATCTAATGCAATGCATTTTCAAAAAGATGAGCTAACGCGAGTGTATTTTGCGTCAAGTCTAGTGGCCTGTGCTTTGCATAAAAACATTAATACTGACACTAGGATTGTGTAGTGTCATTTTCTGTCACCCATCTTATTGTTTCACAAGTTTTATGATTGTGTATTGTAGGAAATATTAGTTGATTGAAAATATGAATGCATATTCGAATACGACATACGGTCGTGCTAACGGTAAGTCATTGGAAGCTGGAAGCGCAAAGACTTTATGCTGAACAGTACCTACAGCGTAGACTACCCCATCATACTACGTTCACAACTATTCACCGACGTTTGCGGGAACGTGGTAATTTTGAAAAAAGAAGTTATGATTCTGGTCGTACTAGAAAAGTTAGAACTGCAGCTGTAGAAGAAGCCGTACGCAATTCTATGAGGAAAAGGGTAGATGCTTGTATTGAAGCTGAAGGCGGTCATTTTCAACATTTATTATAATTGTGTTGTCGATATTCGACACGTTTTTGTTCATTGTTTGTTCACTTTTGTTTTTAGTTGTAGAAGTCTCATAATCATATTCATAATTTGGTTGGCTGTTGTTTAATAAAATGCTATTTTACATGAGCTTATTTATTTTTTTCTCATAAATGCTTAAGTTTTCGAAAAAAACTTGTAGAGTTAAAAAAGTTAGTCAATGAATTGGGCTTTTCAGTCATACTTTTTTAAAGAAAAAAATTTCATCTAAAAAAAAGTTGTAAGAAAAAATATCTTAGGGGTTGAAATAACCAACACCTTCTAAGCATACTTCAGGGTTGAAAAAATTTCAAAAAGTCTACTCTTATTGACAGATAATGTTTACCAAGTTTCGTGTCTTTAGCTTGATATACAGGGAAAATAAAAAAGAAAAACCATTTTTTTTTAATTTTCGAAGGGGTGTAACTTTTCCGGGGATGGTTTTTTCAAAAAATTTTTTACCAAACACTCACATTAATTTTCATCACAGAATCACCCCTTCAATTTTTTCGGTGTTATTTAGATACACCCTGTATATTTGTAATGCTGGAAATGTAAATATACTGTGTTCGATCAAAAATATATCAGAAAAATACAAGAAAATTGTGATTTTAGAGAGGTCAGGTTTGGTTCGATTTTCAATTGAGAATCTTTCCCTCTTCAATAAAAAAATTACACATGAACGATATCAAAATGATGCATATTTCGCTTTGCAAATGAGAAAACCGATGGTTTTTTGTACCTAGGGGTTAATGTCCATGGTGTAATTATCGGGGAGTTTTCTCAAGGGGTTAATTTTCCTAGAAACCCATCCAAAAATCGATCTGTAAATTGGACATATCATAAGGATGCCAGGAGCTACGGCATACCTAACAAAAAATCAGAAAAATTAGCCGAAATCCATTTTACCTAAAAATGTGCGGGTTCCTTTGGATACTGGACTACTCACTGGACTATTTCCTGACACATATTTTACAGTAGTTTTTAATTCCCACGAGCTCTCTCGCGCACTTCCTGTGCGAATAGTTGATGAAGAATCCAGAATTGGTTTCAACCAAATTTCGTAATAGATAGAGAAAACAAAAAAAAAACAAATTTTTTTCTGCAAAAGGAAAATGAATTTTCTATTGCCTAGCACACGTCCGGTCGCTAATTTTTCATTTTTTGGGGTCAACACTGACGTAATTTCCAGTGGTTAAATCCCAGAAAAGAGAAAATGAGTCAGTAAAATCTGTCGTTATCTGACGGTCTGTTAGTAAATATTCCTGAAATTATATTATGATATTAGAAATTAGAATCATGTAGCGCAAGCGTTGCAAAGGTTGAAGTATATTTCAATTTATTCATTTATTGTGTGTCGGTTGTCATCTTCGAACTGTCAACTTTGACGCGTTCATTTTAATTAAATTTTGTTAAATTTATACGTTGGGAGATACGTATTTTTTGTCTCTACTCATTGCAATTATATTATTATTACTATTGCGTCTATATTTATAACAAATTATGATTGTTTCCTTTCCGATTAAATAAACTGACATTTTGAAAATAGAAATATAAGGATATTTTCTAACTTCACCGCAGTAGTGCGATAAAGTACCACTTTACCAAACTAGTGCGGTAAAGTAGCTCATTACAAAACTCAAATCAGTATCGTAATGTTTTACATTACATATTGGTAGCAGTTGAAAATAGCTTGATACTTATTTTTTCTTATGCTGATGTACGTCTTTCAACTAAGCTAGTAGTTCCAGTATCAAACTTTCACTGTCACAAATTCCAAAAATCAAGGCTACCTATGAAAGAAAGTATTTATTCAAATCGTTATTTTAACGAATATCTTGATCATTGAATATTTGGAGTTAGATGTTTTCTTCAAAAGTGTTTATAACCAGAGACAATTTTTTTCAACTTCTTGTGCTTCATTTTAAACGTTCTCGTAACTTGATTGTGTCAGAAGCTGTTTTCTTGTATATCATCTGTTGAACACGCCAAGCCATAAAAACTATCTATGGTAAATAGCGTTCATCCCAATGAATTCATTGTTAGTGTAACATCCTCAAACTAATTAAATATTTAAATTCTACTCAGCTAGTCGTCAAAAGTTAATTTAACAATTCTACATTCGAGTTACATTGATATTAAGGTCGTTTTTATGTTTATATGCGGATAGTATGACGAAGTGTTCAACAATTTGATACAGGATGGTCCAACTAAAGCTTGTGACTCTGAATATTATCAATGGTACTATTATTTACTGTTAAATCAATGAATTTACGCGTATAGAAGAGAAAACCAAGACATGATTTGATCATATATTCATAAAAAAATTATTTCGTTAAAGATAACGAGGTGAAGTCCATGCCATTTGAGTCAAAAATATCGGATCATCATCCTGTAATCATTAATTTCAATGCATCACAAGAAAAAATGCCGGAACAATCTCATCACTTAAGTAAGAATGTTGATTATAAGAACCTGGAATCTCTGACAGGAAGGAAATAATGGGTTAGTAACTTGAGCCAAAATAACAGTGTTAGTAGTTTGTCTGAAATTTTAACAACACAAATAAATGATAAGAATAAAATCGATAAAGTCGAAAAACACTTCTTTCCAAATATTTCCACAAGGCGGAAAAAATGAGGCAAAAATCTGACACAAAACAACTACTTCCCTGGCTAATGCCACGACGGATATTGAACTACATCTGACATATGTTGTGCAACGTTCTTCCAGAAAGACTCAATCGCAATACTTTTTGAGATATTAGCAAAAAAAAACAAAAAATATGTCTATGTCAGTTTAGTTCATTTGTTTGTTCAATAGAGAAAACAATATATCTTCCGTGTCGCCAATACATTGTTGTTCCATTGTCTCTTCTAATAACGAGAGTTCTAGATGCCTAATCCCATGATAAGTATTCGCAGATTAATTAGTAGATAGCAGTACTTCATCAACAACATTGTAGTCTCGTTATTAGGTAAAAATCACTAATTTTAAACGGAATGAGGATTAAACAAAATCAATATATTTTTTTATCTGCAATCTTTGTATTGATCAATATACCTTGGAACTTGAACCCTTTGAATCAGATGGCGAAATATTTCATGAATATTGAATTTATTTCGATAAGAATTATTGGAGGTTTTAATGAAACCAAATATCACCTTCACGTATTTGTCAGATCATTTCACGAAGCTGGTTACATTTGAGAATAATGACTCTACTATGCTGGGATAACATGACAAATTATTTCTTGAAAATTGACTTTATTTCGATAAGAATTATTAGAGGTTTCAATAAAACCGAATATCACCTTCATGGATTTGTCTAATCATTTCATGCAGCTGGTGACATTTGAGAATAGTGATACTACTATAAATAATACTAGGATCACATGACGAATTAATTCTTGAAAATGGAATTTTATCGATAAGAATTGTAATTGCAAACTCGAGTTGAGTTCAGGCGACTTCGGGTGCACTTTGAAGCATGCACCCGAAGTCGCCTGAACTCAACTCGAGTTTGTAACAATCTCAGGGTATTTTCATTCAAGTCACTCCAATAAAACAAATTCACTTCACCAACAATACTATAATACAATGAACACTCTGTATGTAGTAAGGCAATTACAACTGTCAATGCGCTATCGAAATGACATCTGTCAAAACAAAATAGAAATTTGTCATAGTTATTTTCAAACAGAAATTCTGGCCAGAACCCTTTACAAATTGAATTGATTTTTGTCTAATGATAATAACTAGTGAATGATTCTGGCTGCGGAAGTTGTCCGGAACGTACCAACTCAAGTTTCCGTGTTTGGAACGGCCCTTCTCATATGTCGAAAATTGAAATATGTTTTCTCCTACCTGCTCTCAGTTGTAATATTTTTAGAAATGAACCATCTCCTTTGTAGATGAGTTATTCATCTCAATATTCCTTTTACTTGGATGTAAGGAATCATCTATGTCCTATTTTGACGAATGGCTGTTATCAAATATTTATCGATCACAATTGATGAAGTGACCCTTTTCTATAAGATATTGATAACTATCTTATAGGTATTTCGGCAACCAATATTCTGAATGGATTTCAGCTATAATATACAAATTTGATATTCTTTAGAACCAGATTACTTTTGCCTCCATTCAGTTCTCCTCTCTTATTTTTTCCATCTATTTATTCTTTGTTTCCCTAGTAACCCCTTAGAGATACCTTTCTAATACAGAGTCTTCTTTTAATAATCACTATTCAGACTAACGAACCATTGCATAGTCCCACCAAGTAATTTTGGTGAGTAAATATTATTTATTCAAAATTACTTAACATTGCATAGTCCCACCAAACAATGACAGGCATTAAAACTGTAACATATTCAATCTCACATAAATTAAATTAAAATTTCTTCAACATATGCTTTCAAATTTATAACATTGAAAATTCCCCTAACATTATTATCATCATCAACAAGTTCGTAAGCATTATTCGCAACCACTTGTTTTATTTTATAAGGACCTTCATATAGCAAAAATAATTTTTTTATTTCTTTCAGATGAAATATTATTTGCCTTCAACCACACCTTATCATTTATTGAAAATGTTGTTTTTTTACTATGATTATGACGATGTTTTCTTTTTCTGCCTTCATCAGTAACTTTTTATGTACTAATTGTAGTCTCACTTTGGTAGATGTCATCTTTCTTTCAGGGAATTTGGTTATATTTCTCAGATATTCCTCAGTATCAATTTCTTTTTTTTAAATAATTGGTGCATAACCAGTACTATCGTGAACGGCAGCATTTATCCAGAGTTCTACTTTGTGTATCATAGATGCCCATCTAGTATGCTTATCGAAACAATATGTTCTTAACAAACGACCTATCTCTCTCATTACTCTCTCAGATGGATTACCTTGTGGAAATCTGACCGAACAATGGAGCATATCAATATTTTCTTTTACTAAAAATCTTTCCAGACTTTTCCAGTGAATTGTGTCCCATTATCTGCTAGTAATCTGGAGGGTTTTCTAACAGTTACAAAATAATCTTTTTTTAATTTATTGATAATATTTTTAGCAGTAGCATTTTTCAAAGTGTACAATTTCACATACTTGCTGAACACATTAAGTACAACGAAAACGTATTTTACGCCCCCACTCGATTTTGGCAATAGTCCAAATTAATCACAAGCCAATAAATCATTTTCATCTTTTTGAACAATATAATTATATTCCCCAGTAACAAGTTGATTACTAACTTTAGCTTTTTGACAAATTTGACAGCCTTTAGAACCAGATTACTTTTGCCTCCATTCAGTTCTCCTCTCTTATTTTTTCCATCTATTTATTCTTTGTTTCCCTAGTAACCCCTTAGAGATACCTTTCTAATACAGAGTCTTTTTTCAATAATCACTATTCAGACTAACGAACCATTGCAAGTTAATTTCAGTACGACTTCGGGTGACTTCGGACATACTTTGAAGCGTTTTGATCAACTTTCAGTGACATTTTCAACACATTTCTCACCTCTCCGGTGAAAATCCCAAATATACAAATTGTAGATATTGATCTCTACTTCCAGATGCCGTTTACAGAATTTGAATACGACGATTTCCCTTCAATCGGCGCATCTTGAAAGATGTGCCCTTGAATTGTGCAAAAACTATACGTACAATTGAACCACATATCATTTTTCAGTTTCCGCAATATTGTTTGTCCATCAGCTCCAGATTCATAAAAATTTTAAAAAATTGAAAAATTGTCTCTTTTTCGAGGTTTTCCCGGATTTTCTCAGTGGAAAATGCATCGATCCGGTCGTATTACAATTCATTTTGTAGGTTTTATAAATCTCTCCAAAAGTTGCATCGATTGTAAAACTATTCCGTTAATAATTTTTGAGATATTTCCAAAAAAACAAAAAGGTTTTAATTTTTTGTTAAGGAAAAAAACCTGTATAACTTGGTCTAGTATAGTATAGGTAAAATCATTAACCACCTTCAATCGAAAAACAAATATTCTGCGAAATTGAAAAATATTCCACAGAAAACTTCTTTCAACAGCCTATCTGAATTTTTCAATCATTCTATATCTTAATCTTTTATTACTTAATTTTATTTTTGTATTGTTACATCGCTGACTTATTTCACGAATCTTCTATATTTTTATATAATCATTAAAACTGACAATTTCCTTAAAAATGTATATTTCTCAAGGAAGTAAAATACATAAATAAAAACTTGAAAATGCAATTGATGTGTCTTTCTGATTTTTAAAATCCGTTACTGGGATAAATCCGTTACTGGGAGATAGATATTAAGGGCGGAAAGTTCTCAGATTGACTCCCTGTATATTGAATTCAATGGAGGAAAGTATTGACATGTTATTATTTTATGAGGTTTTTCAATGTATTGAGGTTGAACACCTTCAAAACAGTACGATAAACTTTGTAGTATTTCTGTTAGGTAGTGTAGTGATAAATATTTTGAATCATGGTTTTATAATAAACAAAAAAGTAATCCAGGAAAGTAGTTGGTCACAGTCCAAACAATTCATGAATAAATAGTGGTCACGAAATACTGATACGTGCTTTTTTGTTCAATCGTAGTTCCTTTGTTTTCATTGTTCATCGATTCAGTGTACTACACCAGTCATCTGTAATATATAACATCATAGATAATGCATCTGATTTTGACACAATTCTAAAACAGAATAAATATTATTTTCACCTTTACCACAAAAGTATTTTCACTCCTAAATGCTAATTTCGAAAACCAAATTATTTTTATCAGTAGGAATACTAAACTGATGTTATTGTATTTATATTTCCAGCTTACTGGAACTTTTCAATGATTCTGTGAAAAACGTCCTTGACACATACATCAAGACAATGCATGTCTACAAACTTGTGTCATTGCAATGTCAAAACTACTTAAGTCACGAATTGTTTCTGCGTCCATCACATTCGCCAGATTCAGCCCCCAGCGATTATATTTTTCATTTTCAAATTTAAAAAAAGGCTCGACGAATTTGGAAGTGGTAGAAGATCAATCTTAATGACACAAAGCTTTGTGATTTTAAAATCAGTGCCTGAGTGGAATCCTAGGAGTGCATATAGAAAAACAAAACAACTAAACTGGCATGAACATTGTGACAAACTGATTACCAAATTAAACTTTGTTAAATTCAGGGATATAAAAACAGTATTAGGAAAGAATGAACTTCGCGAAATTTAAGTTGGACCCATACTTTGCCATGGCATATGCTTGTGGGGCAACTACACAAATGCCTGTAACTGTACCGAAATATGTTTTGCGCCGCATTTTCAACATGTGCAAGAAAACATCCTGTAGCACAATATTCACTGGTCATAAAATTTTAATCCTCACTAGTTTATACATTTCCGAAATCACTGTATATATTTTCTGTAACAGAAATGATTTTAAATAGAATAATATAGCCATAACATAGAGACCCGCAGAAAAAATTAAATCCATAGAACAAAAGCAAGGTATAAAATCACACAAAACTCTCCCAATAATGTAGGTCCTACAATTTTCAATAATTTGACAAATGATCTCAAATCTACACGTGATTCAAACATATTCAAAACTTGATTGAAACATTTCTGTTAAATAACTGATTTTATACCACCAATGAGTTTTATCATTTTAGGATCAGGAAACGAAAGTGGTCAGAACCTTTTATAATAGTACCAGCTGAAATACTCTGGGTCAGAATATATCGCATTTTCAATGGGGTGAGGTCCAGACTCCATTCAAAAATTATTGTAGTTATAATTTTCAGCATTATATATTTTTGAATATCGAAATTTCTTGTGTTTTGTCATCCTGCTATATTCTCATTCATTCTCATAGATTCTAGATTATAAAAGATATTTTTAGACCATTCTCAGACATTTAAGATCATCATCGAACAACCTGGAGCATTCTAGAAATTTTTCAAGAATATTTCAAATTTTTCTAGAACAATCTTGATCGTTTTAGATTATTTTACATAATTTTCGAACATTACGGAGTGTTTTGTCACATTCTCAAAAATTCTTTATGATTCTAGATCATTTTAAAACATTTCAAATTATTCTATAATCTTCTAGAGCATTCTAGATCGGTTTAAAATTCAGTCTAGAGTATTTTAGCACATTCTCGAATATTCTATATTATTGCAAATTATTTTCTTCTGGAACATTATAAATCATTCTAGATCGTTTTAGAGCACTTTACATAATTCTAGCCATTCTAGATCGTTTCGAACTTTCTGAAAAAAATCATCAAAATCGTGTTTTTTCAGAAGGGATCCGAAAAATATAAAAAATTTGAACATCTTGAAAAATAAAATGAATTTCACACATTTTTTTTCTTGACAAGGCCTGGCACTTCCAATACAACCCTTAAGTTATCGATGGCTCTCTATTCCTTGAGAGTATGATTTCAGACTTTACAGGTGTTACTACTTGACCTTCAGTGTCCAGATAAAAATGATTTATTCGAAGGACTTGTTGAAATATATCCGATAGTCAATTCGTCAACGAGTGCTTATAGTCGGTACATACTTGATATGTCATTATTCAGGGTACTCTAGATAAAGTCATACACGTGAATGATCTTAGTACATGCGTATTAGTCTAAAAAGTAGCGAATAGTACACAATTTATATAAATATTTTTTTTAGGTTTAATGGTAGATGAAAAATCTCCACCAGTGCCAGTGGTGGGGTCAAATCCCCTTTTTACACAAAAATCAAGTGATCTCTTGTGTTTCTCTCGGTTTTTGAAAATTTTCAAAAATATCTAATTTGTCTAATTGCCACCCTTACCTCACGAATGGAAGTTGAATTTAGTGGTAGTGTTCACTACGAAAGACATTCGATTCTGCAGAGATTTTCAAGGGAAATTCAAATAAAGAAAGAAAGAGAAAATAACTCATATAAAAAAAAAAACTTAAGTTGACGCAATATTTTCAAGTTTATGTACCTGGTTTAGAGAAAATGAGAAAGTTTTGTAATCATTATTGAAATACAAATGTTCCATTACTGTCAACCTAGACAGAAAAAAAAAACTGTATCGAAAATAACTTTTAAAAAATGCCATTTTCGCTTATTTTGAATGTTCACTTGGAACTCTGTATATATGCCGCTTTACCAGTGATCACGTGACATGTCAAAATTGATTTTCAGGTTGTAGAACATGTACATTCGATCACACACTAGTCTAATGATAAACTTTTTTCCCTTATACTACATACTTTATATCGGGCACAGTATGTCATTTTGTGAGCATGTATGCAGTTGTGGGTGTTATTGTTAAATATCAGTGTAGACGACAAATATGAAGGACCTAGAGAGATTTTCATTTTACCGTATCAGGTATAAAGTTGGCAGCATATGGAAAACTTGTTTATTATTGATTTCTCAAAAATAAAAATTTTCGATCAAAAATCTCTGCTTTTTACCAAACCTGAATTGCGAACAACAAAATTGAATTTTATACCCCACCATCTCCTAGCAGCGCACCCAGTGAAAAGTCACTCCCCCCATCTGGCGAACCTAACAAACACCCTGTGTATAATAAATTGATCTCCACAAGTGAAATCACGAAGCCTCCCGAAGACCAGGCAAGGAGCATAAGAATTTCCTATACCTCAACAACTACATCTTCTGAAGGGTCCCGCCAGAGAAGAGACACAATAAAGATGAGGACTTATCAGCACAAGTCCCAATAATTCTCATAACACAAGTACAAGTGAGGTTAGGGTTGTGGATGAAGATTCTGCAACGCCACCTTCTGCGTTTAAAGAATATGGAAAAATGGAATGTGTGGGGAAGCTGAACAAAACCAGAGCAGAAGGCACTTCTGGGCTCGAAAAGATCCGGTAAAATTCCAAACATGGGCAATTATTCAATGAACATACCACCCGAAACACAGGAGAAGGACCAAAATTCGCTTAGCCCGATCATGAAGAATGACCAAATAGGAAACGACCCCGAAAAATCCAGAACAGACAGGGAGAATGCACGTGTGGAAAACCTTGAACGCTTCAGAAAGTGTGGCAAACAAAATGGAAGGTGTGGAGAAAATCTTGGAAAGTGTGGTGAAAGATGCACCAAAATCCAAGAAAACCCAGAATCGTAGAAAAGGAATATCCCGACACCACTGGAAGGTTTTCAAGAGGCCCTGAAAAAGATTAAATCGAGGCAGAAAATTATTCACAACACTGTCGAAAAATAGAAGGTGTGGGGAACAGAGAACGGAATGGAAACAGCTGTGAAGAAAATGGAAGGTGTGGAGAACTTTCCAAATATGGAAAGTATAGTGAAGAAAATGGAAGGTGTGGAGAACTTTCCAAATATGGAAAGTATAGTGAACAAAATGGGAACTGTGGTAAACGATTCAGAAAGTGTAGAGGCAAATGGAAGGTGTGAGGAAAATCTTGGAAAGTGTGGTGAAAGATCCAAGAAAACCCAGAATCGAAGAAAATGAATGTCCTGACACCTTCAGGATTGGAAAGTTTCCAGGATACCCTGAAAGAGATGAAATCGAGGCAGAAAATTATTCACCACACTGTCGAAAAATAGAACGTGTGGTCAACAGAATAGAAAGTACAGAGAACGGAATGGAAACAGCTGTGAACAAAATGGAAGGTGTGGAGAGCTTTCCAAATATGGAAAGTATAGTGAACAAAATGGGAACTGTGGTGAACGATTCAGAAAGTGTAGCGAGCGAAATGGAAGGTGTGGGGAAATTTTTGGAAAGTGTGATGAAAGATCCAAGAAAACCCAGAATCGAAGAAAACGAATATCCTGACACCATCAGGATTGAAAAGTTTCCAGGATGCTCTGAAAAAGATTAAATCGAGGCAGAAAATTATTCACCACACTGTCGAAAAATATTACGTGTGGTGAACAGTATAGAAAGTACAGTGAACGGAATGGAAACATCTGTGAAGAAAATGGAAGGTGTGGAGAACTTTCCAAATATGGAAAGCTTAGTGAACAAAATGGGAACTGTGGTGAACGATTCAGAAAGTGTAGAGGGAAATGGAAGGTGTGAGTAATATCTTGGAAAGTGTGGTGAAAGATCCAAGAAAACCCAGAATCGAAGAAAACGAATATCCGGACACCATCAGGATTAGAAAGATTCCAGGATGCTCTGAAAAATTTGAACACTGTCGAAAAATAGAAGATGTGGTGAACAGAGTGGTAAGTACAGAGAACGGAATGGAATCAGTTGTGGATAAAATGGAAGGTGTGGAGAACTTCCTAAATATGAACAGAATGGGTACTGTGGTGAATGGTTCAGAAAGTGTAGCGAACGAAATGGAAGGTGTGGGGAAATTATTAGAAAGTGTGGTGAAAGATCCAAGAAAACCCAAAATCGAAAAAAACGATTGTCTCGACACCATCGGGAATGGAAGGTCTCCAAGTGGTACTGAAAACGATAAAATCGAGGTAGAAGGCCATAGAGGGGAAACTTATTAAGCAGAAACGCAGACTATATGGAAGGAAAGAACACGAGAAGAGGAAAGTAGCCTTAGGCAAGCAAATATCGTTGCAAAGGAATCATCAATGTTCAGATAACATCATGAGAGCCGAGTGATTTCAGAACTGGCAAGTTTTTTTTGTTTTGAACGTGAGTGGGCCCATATCAGGCAGTCCACTGCGGCAAGTTTTGTACTGGACGTGGAGAAAAGTGATTCCGACAACAAGTGGATTTTATTTTTATTATACAGTGTTTTCAACTTTGATCAGCGTATTTTCTTGAAAAAAAAATTATTTAAATTTTTTTTCATAGCATTTAGTAAACGGAAATATCTACCTACAGGTTAATGAAATAATCGTGTATCCATCTTGCACGACTAGGTACGACCAACTGAAAAGTGGAAAATTTAGAAGAAAAGAAGATAATATGGATTTTTTATCTCATAATTACCACAAGATTCTGGTTCAGTACTCCCCAAAACCCCCAGATTTCAGTTCTCGAGTCATTGAAATGTACAGGGTGACAATTGTAACTAGCAACAGTAATAATTTCAATTTATACGTAATTTTTGGTTCATTTCGAATTTTTCACAAAGTACCTGAATACTTTCTGTCTCATCTTATAACTACATACCATAATTGATTTATTCGAAGTGAATCAATATTTTCCACAGGATAGTTTGACTAAAAATCAAGAAATATTCACTCGCAGGCAGTATTTTTATTATTGGGGATAGACATTCAACCCGTTTTTGTAGATTTGCTAGTAGGGCCAGAAACAATGTCTAATGAAGAAAGTTGCTTCTTTTGACCTCTAGAATAATATATCCAAAAATCATAAAAATCTGACGATCCCCAGTAATATATGAATCGAGGGTTAGGTCCTTTGATCAATTGCGTATCGACGGCTATTTCCGAAATTCAAGTAGCACTCTCAAATTAGATACTACGAGTAGATCTAGCACTACGGTAAAAAAATCTAACAGCCGTATGCATAGTCAATCGCCAGCGACTCGCCAGAGTTTCGCCGTTCGCTACACAAGGATTATAATGCACAGTCGAGCTTCAAAAAAGTAACAACTACGCGATAAGTCATATTTTTGCGAAACGCTGGCGATGGACCACTTTTTTGGAGCTCGACTGTACATTATAGTTCTTGTGTAGCGAGCGGCGAAACTCTGGCTAGTCGCTGAAATTGACTATGCATACGGCTGTAAGCCTCTCATTTGGAACCAAGGCCCAATAAATTCCGCCAAGCCGGCCCTGGCCAACGCAGAGATTCATTGACCTTACCTGTTCAGTGCAAGCCCAAACAGAAAACAGCTGATAGTTGTATCCCGCTCGCTTTGTTTGTTTACCTCGCGCTCTTCTCAAACTGGTAAGATGACAGACAAAGATCTTTGTTCCAATCGTGAGATTTTATCTGGGATTTTTCCTTGATGATTGGGTGGGAGATTTAACATGTTTTCTACTTCAAACGAGTATGTGTAACTACCTAGACGGGGAAAAATAAACAAATAAGATCAGCCAACAACTTTTACTTTCGTTGTTATTGCTAATGATCTCGTTCAAAAAACAGGCTAGACTTTAGCGAAACAAAGCGACTCACTTTTCTTGAATATTCCTTCTTTCACACTGTACGAAATGTTCCTAAATCCAATGTGCATGGCACTGTTACCCCGTTCGACTTTATTTTCGGGGATCGTCAACAGGTCCAGCTTTTGGGAGTCGGGCCTCTTCTTCATTTTTAGTTTGGGGAACGGGTGCCCACTTGTTGATTGCATTGTTTACACCGAGTCTGCCCACCACTGTCACGGTCTAGGTAGTGTGAACAAACGAACGCACCAACTTACGCGACAACACGACAGTGCACACTGAAACATTTCGGTCCCAGCCTACTTTTATCTGTGCTTTAATGAACCTGTTATCAGAGCGAGTTTCTCGCTCGCCTTGCTGAAGTGTACTGAAGATAATGGACAAGGCAGATGAGCGCCAAGACTGGTAAGAAGAGGTGGACATGCCCCCAGTCCAACAATTCAGATTTTTTTTTCGAACAATACTGAAATAAACGTTAAAAAACGGTTTTTCAATAAAGTAGTGAACTAAAATTGAACGAAACGTAAAAAATCTTTTCAAAAACAAGGTTTTATTTATAAACTATTGAACAAAAAAGTAAAAACAATATTTAGTTCATGGAAAACAAAGTACTCTCAAATATTTATATTCATTTCTAGTGTAATGACGTTTCAAGCCTCAAGCTTTTGAGAAAGTATTTAAACTTTCAAACTAGACCGGGATCCCACGCCCATTTTCAAAAATGATTAATAACAGGCTGAATCTTCCTGAGTTGCTTCATTTTGCCGAGACGCCCAACTTTTTCCTCTACGAAAATTCTCGATAGTGGTAGCTAATAAAATGCGCAAGCGTCAATCATGTCGATTTGGTAAGTGCAAAAAAGTCATTAATAACAGTTAGTTTTTCAGTCGAACCTCGAGATAATTCGATAAAGTACTCGAAAAAACTTTTGTCCTACAAAATGGATGGTAGGACTGAAGAGTCCCCCTCTCCCAACATGTTCCAATGACGTGGACATAAAAAATGATTAATAACCAGCGGATTTTTTTACCGTTGCTTTGTTAATATTTGTATAATTGAATCGTCATATTGTCCTACAAATTGCAAGGTAGGTGTTCCCAGTCCTACGCTCCGAAATTGTCAATTCCATGGTAAAAAAAAAAATTATTAATATCAGGCTGAATCTTCGTGAGTAGCTTCTTTCTATTGAGACGCCCAACTTTTCCCTCGACGAAAATTTTCGAAAGTGGTAGCTAATAAAATGCACAGGCGTCAATCATGTTGATGTGAGTGCAAAAAAGTCATTAATAACAGATAGTTTTTCAGTTGACCCTCGAGATAATTCGATGAAGTACTCGCCAGCGGATTTTTCACCGTTGCTTGGTTAATATTTGTATAATTGAATGGTCATATTGTCCTACAAATTGAATGGTAGGTGTTCCTAGTCCTACGCTCCGAAATTGTCAATACCTTGGTAAAAAAAATTATTAATAACTAACTGTTATTAATGACTATTTTGCACTCACCAAATCGACATGATTGACGCCAGCGCGGTTTATTAGCCACCGCTATCGAGAATTTTCGCGGAGGAAAAAGTTGTGCATCTCGGCAAAATTAAGCTACTCAGAAAGATTCAGCCTGTAATTAATCATTTTTGAAAATAGGCGTGGGATCACGGTCTAAACGTTTTTCATAATTATCTGTCATTATGTAGTCCCTCCTGTTAGTTTTTGAACGGTTCGACCTACAAACATGAAACAAAAATCATTTTGAATGGTATCACTGGTACCACTTTTTGAAATAAAATACATTAAGGTAGCCCGATAAAGGTAGTGGGGGGGGGTGCAAATCAATTTAAAAATTTCAAATAGCATGGGGGTCAAATTACACATCGATGAAAAGTCCATTTTGAACAATCTACGTTTGTTGAATTTTCGTTGATAGGTTTTTCACAATTTCGATCACTTTCCCACTAAGCACGGTGAGTTACACTAGTTTGCGATAAGGTTACAAAATGCATCATTTGAGAACTTGTTTGTGCGGACATTCCAAATATTTGCTGACAAGAATCATTTGAAAGTATTCCAGTTAACACTTACTGTTACCTTACAATTGCAATACTGCCCGTGAAACTTTTTCGTTTATCTCCAATTGTAAATTTGTATAACTGTACAATTGTAACATTGCCGGAATTTGACACATGCAAACTTAAACCAGGAAGATTGTCATTCATCTGCAAAGGACCCCGCAAACACCTTATGGAATTTGGGTCCCGGTGGATTCTCTTGAATTTTTGGTATGATGTAGTCCATGTAATTCTCAACTAATGTTACCATTGCGCCAACCCAAAAAAATGAACAGTTTTGCTGCTAGGGGGCGTTGAAATCACCCCTTGCGTAGATTAGACTATTCAATTTTGAACCCGGTAACAATATTTTCACTTGTTTCATTGTTGCTAATGTTGCACAATATTGTGCTGTTTTATAAAAAAAATTCTTGCCCCCTCCCTTTTATCCCCCAACTCCTATTACGAAACGCAAACGCAAGGCATGATTTCAACGCCCCCTAGCAGCAAAACTGTTCATTTTTTTAGTTTGGCGCAATGGTAACATTGGTTGAGAATTACATGGACTACATCATATCAAAAATTCAAAAAAATCCACCGGGACCCAAATTCCATAAGGTGTTTGCGGGGTCCTTTTTACTTTCGAGGAATTTACAAGAAATAGTTCGCTACAAACTTTTGAAACAACGTTACCCAATCAGATTTGCTGCAAAGTTTTAAATATTATTAATCATGAATATTACATTCACAAGCTTGCGGTCGAGTACGTATCTACGGCGGAAATGGGATTTAGAATTTCATGATGTCACTCCTGTACCTATTTATAAGAATATGTGTTATAGGTATTAAAAAGAAAAAAGTAAAAAACAAATTTTACATTGCAAACGAAATTTAAAACATTTTTGAGAATATTAGGTATTTGAATACCCACCGGCCTGTTGGTGGGATAAAAGCAATGGATATAAATATCCATTTTCTAGAACTCCAGATAATTTTGAAATCTCCTAATAAACATTCCGGTTCATCCTAACATAACAACTTTGAAACCACGTTATCAAACTCTTTATGTCTGTCACAAATATTTAACACTGAATTTTAAATTTGGCGCTCACTATGTTGCATCAATCAGACACTGCCCATATAGCTTTTGTTCGTGACCGATCGCGTCAGGTCGTTTCACAGCACAGCGTTATGGCATCGAGAGACGGAGTGACAGAGTTTGGTTAGTTAAGTGTCAGTTTTGTGTTATTTCGAGTGTTTGGAATGTTGAGATAAACAAAAGCAATAATAATATTTCGTGAGTAGGTATATTCAATTGATAAAATGGTGAGTTTACTAGTTTCTCTTACAGTATTTGAGTTCAAGATGGCGTCAACCTCATCGCCTGCTACATATCGTCAAATCCATGAAGTTTAATTTGCAGTTGACGTCAAAACAAAAGTTGAATTTTTAGGTAATCCCTCGGACAAATCAAGAAAGATCAAATATGTGTACATTACCAAAAAACCTAATATTAAAATAGTCAAAACAATCAATCTATCGTTTAACTTGAATCCTTGGATATTAGTTTCAGCCACCTGTTTTCACTTTGCACAAGTCCTATTGAAGGAGAAAATAGTTGTGTGAAGAACATCTCAAAACTTATAATTCAAACTAGGTTAAAATAAGAAATGCTCTTCAGCTTGCATTTCACTTCTTATCATATGTTTTGAAACTGAAAATGATATCTGTAATGCAAATCTACGACAGAAATGAGTGAACTTTGGTCAAGTATCTGAAGATTAATTTACTAGCAGTTAGCTTTTGTAACTATATTGTGAACCTACAACGAAATTAAGTAAATTGTAGGTAAGTGTGCAAAATTGTATGTGCTGGAAGTTTGCATCTGAAGGTTAGCGCAAACTCGTGACAAAATTGAGAAGTTTCAGATAAGTTATCAAATATTTATTTGCTGGAACTCAGCATTTGTAATTGTACTGAAAGTCAGTATCTAACTCACTGAAGTTTCTGACAAGTTTGCAAATGATACCTTTACAATTGTAATGCCATGAGCGGGAAGATCTGCTGTTTGCAGGGGACTTGCTGCAAAGGACGTAACAACTTTACAGTTGCTCTTGATAGGTTTTTGAAAACTTTATGCATCCTCACCTTGCTTAGTGGGTTGCCTTTCGAAATTTTCAAGTTAATGTGCTCCCAGCGTCATCTGTCATGTAATTGCAATGTATCTCCTCTCAAAAAGTAGTATCGGTACAGTTTGGCAAACATAGCTGAGATTGTGAAATTCCCACTTCTTGCGCGAACAATCACGTGAATTTCACAGGATAGTCCGTCGTACGACTAATGCGCATCTGGGCGTGAATATTTTCACAATCCTGGCTATGTTAGCCAAGCTGTAATTCTTACCATTCAATATATTTTTTGTTTCATTGTTCCACATCAAATCGTTGAAATTCATCGAGATAAGAGTACCATTCAGACCCGCAATAATACTTGATATTTCGAGTGCATACGATGGAATAGTTATTTTCCTAACACGTGCGGAAAGTGATACTTTCCCGCACGCGACTGCCGTTGACCCGAACGACGCGGAGCGGAGTTCGGGCAAGCAGTCAAGGGCGGGAAAGACACTTCACGCATGAATTAGGAACATTATTTTTTCTACGACCGCATAAAGATTCAAAAAGCACATTGAAAATATATATTTTATTTCAACATACAAAACATTCCATGAAAATCCACTGATTATTATTGATATTAATGTTGAAAACACAATTTGTTGCATTCTGCAAATGCGTCAGAATAGCCGGTCCAGAGTAGTTAGTTGGTGGTAACACCAAAAAAACCTCTTCTCTGAAGCTATTCACCCCTTTTTCCTTACACCAGTTTAAAAATTGGTTGTATTGCTGTTCGTATCTTTCTCGTGATTTACTTGGTAACAGGTCTGAATTTACCTCATCTGCGGCCTTTAATATTGCTTCTGGGAGCTCTTCGTCTGACGAATCCATTAAAATATTGCGTTCATTGAAAATAATTTGAAAAATGCCAGAATCGGACACTTCGACAACGCTTCGACTTGAAACTTTGACGTCTTGATGACAACCTGGTTGTCATAACAAATCTTTGGTTACCACACCAAACCACTTAGTTTAATTGTTATGTCGATTGATTTTGAGAAATGTATAGAGTAGATATATAAAAGTATCGCAATTTCATTCCAATGAAAGAAAAATAGTCTGGGTCAGATTGAATATTAAAACCTATATTAGTTTGAATAGTAATATACAGGTAAAATCAATGAAATGTACATTTAATAACGATAAATTGATATATTTTACTTTCCCGCACTATATATGAAATGACTATGCTACGTTCTTAACATTAAAGAATGTTTGAAATATATATATATATATATGACATGATCTCCCCTATCCGATTAAAAAAAGTAGTGGTTGACGCACCCCTATTTTCGAACCACCCTGTATATAAAAAAAATATCAGTAAACTTCGATCGAGATTGAGAAAGTTCATTCAGGCTCAATTGGATCTTCAATTCTCATGAACGAACTCACACTGGTTGGTTTAAAATTAATCGAATTGGATTTTTCTTTGTTCACCCTGTCGTAGAGCACTAAACGTAAGAATATAATGGATACGAGATCCAGATGATATTGTACGATCGTTCAGGCAAGTTACCACGAATAAATGGGCGTTTTGTCAATTCTCGGGAGTTGTTAAAAATTCTGAGCAGAAATAAGCTTCACTTTTCATTTTTGACACCCTGTATCACGAAAACTAGTCTGCCGATTTTTTGTGACTGTGGACACTTTTGCCGAGGAAGTCGAAATCTACAACATACCAAAAATTCAGGGAATTTAAGCGAAAGCAATTTTCCATAAAGAAAGTGCGGGGTAATTTATTTCATAGAAAGATGAAAGAAATAAAAATATAGTATTAAGCGTTTGCTACATTTTATTCACCCCACCCAAAGTGTCTGATATATCATTATCGAACACTTCTGCTTCTCTCATTCCTTAATGACTAACACTTTCCGATCTCATACGAGTTCCCATGCTCAAAAGTATCCTCTTTGACTTCTCTCGACCTTAACGTGGGCGATTTCATGATTTAATAAAGCATTTGAACAAAGCAGTTGAACTCTTATCGAAGGATAAATAGTGTAAATAACCGAGTAGGCATAGTCGACAGATATATTTAGTATCAACAAGGCTGGCTGGACATTGCTCATTTCAGTTTACGTATACAAGGCTGTGCGAAAGCTACTCTTTCCAAACCGAAATCGATCAATGATGTGGAAGTGTCACCTGTCTACATTCCAACCCAACCAGCAAAGTTGTTTTATAATTTGAATGTTCGGACACTATTTGATTCCATAAGCCTTTTGACTAAGCTATAGAGGTTTTTCCCCCACAAATTTGAAGACGCACTGGCCTATAATAATGATTATAAGATAGTTCGTTAGTGAAAACCCCAGTTTACGCCCCAGCAAAATCGCTTTGAGGACTTTTTTAAACAAGCAATAATAGTGAAAAAATTCACAACTTTTTTGGTTTTATGGAAATATCTCAAAGATTATTTTACAATCAATATAACTTTTGTAGAGATTTATAAAACTAACAAAATGGATTGTCATACGACCGAATCGGTGCATTTTCCACTGAGAAAATCCAGGAAAACCTCGAAGAAGAGACAATTTTTAAAAAATTTATAATTTTTATAAATCAGGAGCTGGACAAACAATATTGCGGAAACTGATAGACACTAATATGTTATAAACAATTCAAGGACTCATCTTGCAAGATGCGCCGATTTAAGGAAAATCGGCATCTGGAAGTAGAGATCAATATGTACAGGGTGTCCCAAATTCGAGCCTCATCATTGGGATCTCGGAAACCAGAAGAGATACGAGGTCGGTTAAATGGAGGCAAAGTTGCGCAATTTGGTGCTCATTGAAACGCCGCTTTCATATTTGAAAAATTCCGAATACTTCTGAAGATTTTTGGAAAAAACCGATTATTCGCGATTTAATTTTTACTTTTTTGTGACTCTATTTGAATTGATATAACAAAACAAATTTCACATTCTCATTGTTACTTTTTCTGTTCTACAAGATGGTGTTATCAGATTTTCAAACAGACGTTTCGTATTTGAGCTGCCATCATCAACTTTGTTTTTTTAAATATGGCCCTGGATTTTTTATTATGGATTTTAAAATCTTCTAATGTCCCAAAACAAATGATGTCCAAGGTCCCGTACGTTGGCCAGCTAGAAGCCCCGACCTAAACCCTCTAGACTACTTTCTTTGGGGATTTCTCAAAAACCGTCTTTATCGAAACACGCCACAAAATCTTGAAGTATTACGACAAGACCTAATAAGGGAGATCAGGGCTATCCCTGCAAGGACCATTCAGCTTGCCATCCATAAACTTCACAGACTGACACGAAAATGCATTCAAGCAGGTGGATTACAATTTGAATATTTGCTTTAACTTTCATTGGGTATTCAATTTTATAGTTTTTGTTTGACTTTTTTTGGAATAATTAAAACATCATGCCTATTGTTGAACATCACACATTGTTTTATATCAATTTTTAGGAGCTTCTGAGGTCCTTAAAACAATGATGTATCGTTCTTTTTCGAAAAAATTATTTTAACGATGTCCTGCTAAGATCTTACCAAAAATCTATTCTCTGTCTCTCTCTAACACATGAGTTCTTATGGAAAATGTTATTAATATAAACTTTCAGAATAAGTGCATACATCATTTGTTTTGGGACATTAGAAACTTTTAAAATCTTTAATAAAAAATCCAGGGCCGTATTTAAGAAAACAAAGTTGATGATGGCAGCTCAAATACGAAACGTCTGTTTAAAAATCTGATAACACTATCTTGTAGAACAGAAAAAGTAGCAATGAGAATGTGAAATTTGTTTTGTTATATCTATTCAAATAGAGTCACAAAAAAATAAAAATGAAATCGCGAATAATTAGTACTCGAAATTTTTCAAATATGAAAGCGGCGTTACAATGAGCATCAAATTGCGCAACTTTGCCTCCATTTAACCTACCTCGTATCTCTTCTGGTTTCCGAGATCCCAATAATGAGGCTCGAATTTGGGACACCCTGTACAATTTGTTTATTTTGGATTTTCACCTGAGAGGTGGGAAATGTGTTGAAAATGTCACTGAAAACGCTTTAAAGTGCGTTCGAAGTCACCCGAAGTTGCACTCGAGTTGAGTTTGGGCGACTTCGGGTGCACTTTGAAGAATTCAGAGTAACTTCCAGTGACATTTTCAACACTTCTTTTTAGTGCATTTGAATAAAAGCTTCTCTCTAAAAAGATTGTTTTAAGTTTACTCATTTATTTCTGTTTTAGTTTTCTCTGGACATGTTTCTTAGTCTGTTCATTTCAATGAATATGATTCATAGCTGCACGGTCGCTTGCCTGTTGATTTACCGTTGGAAATTTTTTCCGAATTTCTACGTGTTCTCTATACAGCTTTCGAGGGGGGAAGAGGAGTACATTTTTTTGGAACCGTATTATTCAATGGCCATATAATTTTTACTATTTTTACGGATTTTCTCTATGCCTATTTCGCGAATGTTCCTAATTTTTTGACAGGAAAGGGTGGCGAACCCTCCAATCGATTTTTTATTCATAATTATTTTCCATATCCGAAACTGTTGAAATATTTTCCGAATTCCTTTGCGTTCTCTATCTAGCTTTTGAAGGAGACAAGGTGGTGAATGGAGATATTTTTCACTATTTTTACGGATTTTTCCGTTTTCAATTTCGCGAATTTTCCAATTTTTTTCGAGAAAAGGGGGTACGAGCCCCACTACCAATTTTTTATTCGCTGTCATTTTTGTTGTCCAAATCTTCCAAGAAAACTTCCGAAACCCTTCGCGTACTCTATCTAGCTTTCAGGGGGCAGGGGGGGACAATTTCTTCGACATTAATGTATTTTCATCGGAACTTTACCAACAAGTGAAATTTCAATTCCATAGGATAAGAGGAAGTGGTTCTAATTCAGCTTGCAAGATTTGTACCCATCTAACACACACACAGATCAAGTTAAGGTTCATATAAACCCATGCAAAAATTATCGGCAAAGTTAAAAATTCTGAAAAAAATTCGAGTCATTCTGGCATTCAAATTGAATGATTAGAGAGATGTAGAAGAAAATCTGATGAATAGTTATCGAGGAAAAAAAACCTAATTTTTAGAGGTTTCTTCGAGTTTTTCCAAAAACCATTCATCAGATTCAAATATCATGACATATCAATGTCAAAGTAAAAGATAATCACGATTTTTTTCAGAATTTTTACTTGAACGTTCCCTCACAATTTAAAAATATTCTGAAAATCTTATTATCAAATCAAAGACATTTGAGAAGAATCGCTTTTGCAAGTGATATTCATATGAAATTCAGAAGACTGAACATTGAGGAACTATTCATACTATTTTTCAGACATAAAATCAAACGATTTATATTTTTAACAATGATCTTCAAAACCTCATACAAAAAACGGTAAATCGCTCCAGTAAGTGATTCCTCTGTAGTACATGAACGAAAAGACAAATATAGTTCTGTTACTGTCCACAAGGTATTGGCATTTCATGCTAAGCGATACGCACTCTGGTGGCTTTAATGTAAACTAGTTTCTACGACATTGTTTTCTAACCACACTTTCATATCGTTTGTTTACCATTGATTTATATGAATATAGAGCCTTTCTCTGAACCGTTTTTATTTCATCTGAATTTAGTGTTGAGAAATTGCCTTTTTACAGGTAAAGCGACCCTTCCGGTCTTATAATGGCCTCTTACAATGGTTATTGCTCTGTGCCACATTGCAATTCCTACGCCAAAAGAAATTAACTTTTCAAAGATATCCTGAGGAAAATGACCCAAAGGTTTATTTTGAAACGGAGATGGGACGAGAATTAATCTCAAGAAGAAAAGCCTGGATATTAAAGGTTCGGATTGGCAAACCAATAAGCAAATTTATGAAAGTGTGTTCGCTCTATTTTAAGCAAGATTATTATATTAACAAAGGTAGGTAGGTAGGCATCTTGTTTTTATTTACTTATTTACATTTGCATAATTTTAATATAACCGTCTATAATTCTGAGTTCTACAGCGCTTGTCTGGAGACAGAGGGCACACACACTTTTGTCACTGAAGAGTTCCATTTATTTTTTCCATATAATATTATATGGTCTGCATTGAGGGCTTCTTCACCTTCTACTACACATCGAGAACTTTCGGCCCCTTCAACATACCTCAGAAATTCCAATAAACTTAATTTTAATTGGGCCATTTGTCTTTGTTTGTAAGAAGACGATTGAAGTATTTTATCACTAGCTTTTTTCTAACAAGATAACCATTAACACCTTAACACTAATCCTTATACCAATAATCATTTATTTACATGAACATTAATAAAAGGTAAAAGTCATCGAAATCACAGTTTTAACAATGTTTAAAGGGCCTAAACCACGCTTCAAATACTCAATACACGAAATGGTCATAGTAAACAATGAAATCTATATGGAAGAAAAAGTAAGGTTATAAATCAATGTTGTAGAAAGTACTTCATCGTCCGCCGCCGGTGGCGCTACAATCTTAATTTGAAATCCCAATTGCACAAAATTATTGTCACTGTCATATTTACTGTTCAGCGTCGCCAATAGTTCTAGACAGCGGTAACCGATGTAATTTGTTTACATTTTCGAAAATGAAAGTTATGACGATAGGGGTTTGTCAGTTCATCACTTGGATGTTGGATTGGTCCGCCTAGAGCCTTGGAGTCCTTGGACACAATTGAAGAAGTATGTAAGTAATAAGTTTTATGTTTTGCGATTTGCCAACAAAAGAGTAAAGATACCCTAATAGCACACCATGTCCCAGGGACGTCCCTATTTGGTACAAATCATATCCGAATGTCCGGGACTTAAAATCATTGTCCTTGGGACGTCCGATTCAGTGCATTTTCATGAATTTCCCCAAAGGACTTCCTATGGATGTCCCAATCGGTACATCGTATAAAACGTCTCTGCGAGGACGTCTTTGGGATGTCCTGGGTCGGATATATTTTGTAATGTCTCCTAGGACATCCATCGGACGTCCTTGTTAGTAAGTATTCTGGCATGTCTTTGAAAGGACGTCCCATGGTTGTCCTGGTACGGGACATTTAGGTACATCCCGCATGAATGAATATTGGACGTCCCAATTGATTAATCTTAGAATACCTCCCTGCGAGGACTTCCTTGGGATGTCCTGGTTCGGATATATTTTGTAGAATTTTCTAGGATATCCATTGGATGTTCTGGTTGGCATGTATTTGGCATGTCATCGAAAGGACTTCCTATGGTGGTCTTGGTACGGGGACATTCTGGAACGTCCTTGATGGATGTACATCGGACGTCATCCCAATCAGTGAATTTCAGAAAATGTCCCTGCGAGGACTTCCTTGGGATGTCCTGGATTGAACATTTTTCGGAATGTTTCCTAGGTGCATCCATCCAAAGATGAAGGATGGATGATCATAAAAATTAAACAAAATTCGAAAACAGTTACAATAATTAGTCCTCCATGTACCCGTGTATACATCCCAGCTAGTGATTTTACAGAAGAAGTATATTTACAATAGGGCTAAACATTATAGCGAAAACAGCCCATCTGAAATTAAACCCTTTTCACTATCATTGAGGTCATTAGGGGCCATATTCTCAAGTTTGTGCGTATGCCAATACGATTCACAACAATGAAAATAAAAAAAAAATTATGTTTGTCTCTCTTGTTCGTATAAGGATTGAAACCAAACAATTCCTCCTCTATGTATGGATTCCGTGCATAAAGTTGTTTTCTGTGTTTTGTGTTCTGTGTTCAAGTGAAGTGTTGACGAATTGACAGACAGTTGTTGAGTATTTACGAGCTATGGTCGCTTTTCTATCGTCTTTTGTGATTAATTAGTTTAGTGACTGCTCTGTAAGTTATTTTGTGATCATTCAGTGTAGTTATATCTATAAATGAAAATAAAAGTTTTGTTATACTATTCAATAGTTATTACTAACCTATTCAACACTGTTTTGAAAAAGGTGTTTCCGTAGAGTTGTGTGTATCCTTTAAACATGTACAAAACCGAAATTAATGACTCTGAGAGAGTGCTGAGCTTACATAGTAAGTAAATCTGGTTCCATCCAAATTGGTATCTCCAGTAATCCACAACAATATCATAATCTTATTCCTAAAACACATCTGATAATTCTGCACATGCTAAGGACGTCCCAGATATACTTTCGATTGATGTAATTCGGGGACGTCCAATAAACATCCCAGGTGGATGTCGATTGAATATCCTTATAGAACGTCCAATTTTGGTGAGAAGTCGAGACATTGGTGCTAAGGACGTACCAATATTGCACGTCCTGAGGACGTCCAAGATGTACTTTCGATTGATGTAATTCGGGGACGTCCGATTAACATCCCAGGTGGATGTCCTTTGGATATCCTTATAGAACGTCCAATTTTGGTGAGAAGTCGAGACATTGGTGCTTCCCACGGATGTCCAATGGACGTCCGCGGTACCAATTTTGCACATCCTAAGGACGTCCTGAATGTCCTGAGAGGATGTCCTATGGATTACCATCGGACTTCATGGTGCTATTAGGGTACTACAAATTCAACCAAATTCGTAGACAGGACTAAGCAGAGGCCCACAGTATTCAGAAATCGAGGTCTCCACCCAACAAAATTATGAAGGCACTGTGAATTCTACCAAATTCACAGACAGGACTCAACTGATTTCGAAGAATTATTTCCCCCAGGTTTCCAAAAAACTATAGGTCCTGTTAGTTTCACTAAATTCACTGACAAGGCTCTGTTGAGGTCGCTAATCAACAGTAATGAGGCCCGCAAAGTATACATTCACAAAAAAAAACGGAGATACTACAAACCTGAAATATTTTGTAGACCACTGAACAATAACACATACATCCATTGGATGTCCATTTTGTATCCATCAGATAGCTGGATGTCCTTGGACGTCCATTGGATATCCATCTTGTAGATGTACAATGGACATCAAAATTTGTACAAACATTGGACATCCATTTCGAAGTAATACAATGGACATCTAAATTTGTACATCCAATGGACATCCATTACTTATCCATTGGAATTCCTTTTGACGAATAAGTTTTATTAGGGGCAACTCAGTTATAAACCTTTTGTACTTCATTTTACGGAAAGCAATTTTCTATTTTTTCTAAAGTAACGCCGCGCGGCCTTTGAACAAACTAAATGAATGAGCTCAACATGTACACAAATAAAAAAAACAATAAAGTTTACGTTTCTCTATGGCTCAACCTCAACCACATAACAAAACAAACACCGCGTCAAAATTGACCTTGCTTTAGGTTTCATTATGGCGGTCTTTTCAAAATAACCCATGACATTTATGAATACTTCATAAATAAAAGAAGGGCTATTATTATAAATCAACCTATTCCCATCTACGCATCAGATCCATTATTGTCGAGTTATGAAAGTTGTGAAATTAGACATTTTTTATTTACATAATTACTAGATGTGCCAAGACGAGGGCGCCGCGTACTTGCAGCACGACCACACGTGACATGACGTAAAATGACAAGTGACATGTGACGTCAGTGCATAAATTAAAAGTTTGAAGGGAAGAGAAGAGGGAACGCCATTCGGCCATTGGCCAAAATCGCCAATTGCGACGCCATTTCAGTTATAGCATTTAATGTGTAAAACCCTTTCACGAGAAAAATTTACTGTGTCAGCATCAAAAAGCACAGCATAAAAATCAGTATTTTCATCCTATTATCAAGGTGGATATCACTATTACAGTCAAATCATCCACATAGCATCCATCGATGGTGTTCGTAAACAAACCTACAATAATACAGTGTGTGATTATCTGAGGTCTGAACACATTCTGAAGTGCTCATTTCTTCGCCTGATTTGGGTAAGTGTTTTCATTTGTTTTCATTTTGTTTCCATTTTGTTTCCATTTTGATTTATTTCGTCAAATGTGTACTGGTACTCATGCATTATTTCTGTAATTTCTAACCTCTCTTGAAAGTACATTTCAAGTCTGAATAAAATATTTTCTAATGTTTTCTAGAAGCAGCGGAAAAAAATATCAACTTACACAGATAGGAAATCAGTGGAGGATGCCATCAAGGAATATGTGAGGAGAGCAAAATAAAAATGCTTATGAATTACGAGTAGAGCCTGCCAAGTAATTTTTATTTATTTTTATTTTGTTTGATATACTGTAAATCTTTCGGTTGTTTCTCTATGAAATTTAGTTTAGCTTTCTTTTATGTTACACTATGTAAGGTATAATTATAACTATCATTAATAATTTAATAATAAACACTTCATAAATATTATTTTTTATTCATTCTGAGCTAGGTACTTAGATATAAATTGGATGTCTGGTAGATATCCAGTGGATGTCCAGTGGATATCCATTGTATGTCTGATTGGCAACCAATAGACTTTCAATTGGAATGGACATGAATTAATCTATGATGGAAACCCATTGGATGTCTAATGGGTATATAATGAACTTTCAATTGGAATGGTATGAAATGGATCTTCACTGGAAATCCATTGTATGTCTGATGGGTATCCAATAGACTTCCAACTGGAATGGACATGAACTGGATCACCTATGGAAATCCATCGGATGTCCTGATGGGTATCCAATGGACTTCCAATGTATGTCCAATGTTTCGGACATGTATCGTCCAATGGATGTCCATTGGACATATATTGGAGAATGCTGTACATCCAATGGATGACCAGGGTATCCATAACTGGATGTCCATTGGTTGTCCAATGGATTTACTTGTGTTGTCTGGGAAGCTTATCCGAAGAGCTGGAAAAGAGAAGAAAAGAAAAGAAAGAAAGAACCTTGAAAACGTGGCCCAAAAATATAACAATAAACTCATAATTCCGAAAAACAATTAAATAAACCACCAAGTTACAAACAGTAGAGAAGGTATGGACATAATCGTTACTAGTCCCCTTCAAAATGGAAGGAATAATAGAAGAGAGAAGATGGCGGCTCACCTTTTCTCTCACAACCCCCTTGACAATATAGCTACATAATGCATTGAACCACATTACCACAATTAATACCAGATCATAATTAATCATCCTGTGAGCTATTTCGCAGTACTCAGAATAATGTTGAGATTTGGCAACAATGCATTAGCAGTCGGGTTGGTTGGAAATTTTGCTGGAAATATTATAAAAGATCACTGTCACTATGGTATGAAAAACATATCTTGTCAGTGCCATCTTACAGTTCAGAAACGCGAAATTTTTGACTTTATGTGAACCTTAAATAAAAGCCTTTGAAAAATGTTCATATTAAATAATAATTTACGTAACAAGTCCAGAAAAAACTGTTTTTTGGACGAGTAGACCAAATTCTAGGACGAGCGGTAGCGAGTCCAGGAAGTCGCGAGTCCAAAAAAACTGTTTTCAGACGTGTTGCGTACTCTTTTTTTTCGGCAATCATGTATAATAACAAATCAATGAGACTCATTTAGTCTAGAGACGAAAAGAGGTCGACCTTCACCCATCTGTTAACCGGATGAAACATATTTTTTATGAAGTTACATAAATAGACGAAAACGCCCATCAAAAGGTGGTCATGACTGTATACAGTGAGTTTAAAAAATTTGCACCATATAGAAACTTTTTTATTATCGATTTGTCAGAAAATTTTATTCTACATAAAAATTGGTGCATTACGGAATACTTGTTATCAAAATTTTAAATTTCCAAACGGTGTACAGGGGGAAACAAAAAATAGAATTTTGATCAAGAGTACACTACCCTGGCTGTGATTCCAAATTTGAATATTTCGAACATTTTAGTTCTTATTTGTATTATACATTGAAATTCGAACAGAAGATAGGTACCAACAGAAAATTCTTATTTATATTAATATTTACATTGAAATTCGAGCACTTCCCGACCTAGTCCGGGAAGTACCCGACACCCGTACTAGCAAAATGTCAATAATTGTTCTTTCATTATAAATATTACGAACAAATAATTTATTTTTTCTACAAACGTCAAAAAATGACAAGGTTCGCGCATTGACAACAGTATGCGAAGTGGCACTTTTTTTCATTTTCATTCGTTACCATGACACCGTGCGCGAAGTAATGTGCGAAATATATTTACACTGCATGTAAACTATATGGGATTTTCATATTCTAACCTATATGGTCCTCAACTCCTCAATCAAGCAAAAAACAAGAAATCGTTTATTTATTAATGTAGAACAATAATTAAGGCTTTCAAATTGTGAGAAAATTTTACACTACCTAATTTTATTTATTATTTACAATGTTAACATTAATGGTGCAGCCAGTGCACGAACCAATATTTATTCCTAAACCAGATAAAATTGCTGATATGCATTTTCATACTGCCGCCTCGATTTCTCCGGTAAAAGGTTGGAAATTACGGAATCTATCAAGTTAGGTGGGGTACTGCTTAGTTCATCGTCGCTCGAAATTTCCATTCTTTTACAATAATAAATATGACGCACGAAATTGACGCGAATAAAAAGTCACTCCAAAATAATTATCAAGAACTGTCACTTTGAAATAATTGTCAACAAATGCCATTTTATTTCCATAGTTACAGTAATTACTTGATTTGGAAAAATTATTTAAGCCAGTTCAATACTATTTTTCATAGTTATTACTTATTTTAGAACAATATTTTTGACGTTTGTAGAGAAAATTTTGTTTGCATCTCATGCGCGAAATACTTTGGTAATCTCGAGTATTTTTTTTAACTCGGCTGCGCCTCGTTAAAAAAAATCAGTTCTCGATTACCAAAGTAGCATTTCGCGCACTAGATACAAAAATAAATATTTTTATTGTTATGTAATTTTTTGTTGTATGGTTCTTTCTCTCATGTTTAAATAAAAATTATTCAATAAGTTATGATTTTTTTATATTCGATGCTATCTGATATGAAGATCGTAGGAGAAATTTTGATCTTAACACGTGCGCAAAGTGCTTTTTCCGCACGCAAAAACTTATACGAACTCCGCTTCGCGTCGTTCGCCTAACTGTATTTGCGTGCGGAAAAGTAACACTTTGCGCACTTGTTAGGAAAATAACTATTCTCCATCGGGCTTCTTTTGTTTGTACGATGATACATAGAGAGTTCATGCATTGCCTAAAGTACTTCTTTAGACAATGGTTCATGTGTGCATAGTTTTAGTGTAGAATACTTCAATTTTTTCACCATTACTGAGGTGGCATGAAATATACACATTTTTTGATTATTTGAATTGAAATTCTCTGACTGGAAACATCAGTAGGTTGACTGAATTTTAAAATATGCATACTTTTCTATTCTCATTCTGGGAAAATATGCGTCATCTATCAGCAGTACAGTTAAACAAAGTCTGAGTAACTTCTGTTATCAGAATATAGATGGTGCTGCTCGAATTACGGAAATACCTATGTCTTGCATTATAGTATACTGTTTTCAGTGAATCCTTTACTCTGGGTTATTGATTTTAGAAGCATTGAATTTTGGTCGGTTAGGAAACTAAAACAGAGATGGCCACTTTATTTTCCCTTCAAGAATAATTGAATTGATAATTTTGATGGAAAATACAATACTAATGGTTTAGAACTGCATGATGTCGAAAAAGAACTGGAATAGTTTCACCATTTATACGTTTTTATATATTATATCTCAATTCATTACTTAAAATTAACATTGCTTGATACAATACATTCAATAAATGACCTAGACGCTGTTTTCTGAAAATTGCTATCCATCACGTATTTCGAATCACCATACTGTTTTAAGTGTGATGTAGATGTAGAAAAACAATGAATTGGTAAAATGGTTATAAATAATCTAAACCAGTTTGTAAAAAGAAACATTCTCAATTGAAAATTGAACCAGAGCATGACTCCTTTGGAAATGGAAAAAACCTAAAGAAAAGAAGTAACTTTTTTGTAATATCAAATAGAAAAGAACTTCTTCCCCGGCCAAATCCACGCTGGACATTGACCTACATCTCAGTCCATTACATAATGTTCTACACACATGCCTCGAATAAAAAGATTATTCTCTCAACGTTCTGAATCTTGCCTCGTGTTGACCGGTGTTCTTTTGACTCTGCTTGATAGTACCCTACAAATATAAGTCTAGGGATATGAGATCAGGGTATCTAGGAGGCCGGTTCCATGGACCCAAACAGCTAATGCATCGATCATCAAATATGTAATTACCACTTTCTGGTACAAACGGCAAAACTAAATTGATGAACATTCTTTAGGTGGATGGAGCATTTTTGGTTATCCACGTCCACAAATTTTCGATTTTTTTCAAATTTTCAAATTCCTGCAGGTCGATCTTGATATTTGACATTTTAGTACACGGAAATATTTCTCAAAGACTTGGTAATGTTATCATACTGACGTGTGTCGTTTATAGTTACTTTGACGTTTTGATATTTTCCTGTCGCATAGTTTCGTGCATAATACGAGTTCTTCAATAATTTGTAAATTATTATTTAAATGAAACTACGATTATGAGAAGACAGATGAAACTCTTTATTCTTGACCATGACAACATCCATGTTTCTCAGTACCTACAATATAGAGTGTGATCTAACATCTCTAACGTATTTGTATATACAACAGTATCCCACGATGTTGTTCTGATATTTTTAGTTTGGCTTTTTCTTATTGTAATTCTTCTGATGTCAGTGTTACCTGATCTGAAATGCAGTCAAGTCAACTGAAAATCAGTCATTCCTGTACTCAGCCAATTCCATAATAAGAGATAAGAGATTTGAAAGGGCTTCCATCACTATAATCGGGGTCGATATCATGGCCCCCATTATTGCCAAGTAGGTCAGCCCTACTTTTTCCTGCAAGCAATGAATGGAAAACTTCTCCAGCAATCTCCTCTCATCGAATAACAATTTTTTATTCTGGAGATCATTTTAGTGCTAGTGCAATTTTTCGATTATTTGGTATAATACAAACTGCACTCATTCACCCCTTCATCGAATACTATTTACTGACAAAGCGTTTAAGGAATATCCTTGAGGATTAAATGGAATTTCCATTACCATTTGATGAATCCTAGAATCATCTCAAGCGGCAATTTCGGCTTCAGGTACTGTTTCCACCGATAAGTATCCATCCGCAAAAACCCCGCTGAGAGGGGTAAACATTCACCGTCAACTTGTTGTCATGACAACCACAGTGACGTCATTGCCCAGTCACCCCCGTTATGTAGGTCAGCTATTTCCGGATACAACCTGCATTTTATGAATTCTCAATGAATTGGGAAACGCGAATGAATATATTTATACCTACCAAGGATGCAGATTTTAAATTTTCGATTCAGCTGCAACTCGATAATTCTGTTTCTAGTCAGAATACGTTCGGTTAGTCAATATCCACATATTACAAATGCTGCCCATGGGTCACAACTGCCAATTTCATTTGAGGGAGTATCCTTTGATTATGATGTTCCACAATAGCATATTGTGCAACAAGTGCAGAAAAGTGCTAATTTCTCACGAGTTTGAAAAAGTTGCGGCACGAGCGCAAGCGAGTGCTGCAATTCAAACTAGTGAGAAATTGCATTTCTGCTCGTGTTACACACTATACTTTTTCTACAACACCTTTTTTGCTAAAAATAATACTATACTATAAGACGGAATGAAATGTCAGTGACTCATTCTTATATTTTCCTCTTGAAGTAAATTCAATGACAATGAATTAACTTGTTCTCTTAGTTCTGGCGGAGTATTTTCAATTTCAGAACTGTCGCTATCCATTTTAGTTCAATCTCATTAAAAAACGACGGGACAAGAATATTTTACGAATATTTTATGCTTGACGTTTGTTGACATTCAAATGATTCGATAGATGTTGCTCCGTTGCCTAGCAATGGATAATGTGTATGTGGGTATTTGAGACAGCAGTAGTGATGTCTATGATTTTTGTTCAGAATATTATGAATTTGTACGACAATTTCCCTCATATTATACAAACCAATAGACTTTGTCTATTCATTCTTGAAGTTGCCTGATCGAATATCCCTTCGAAATGCAGAATTTTCAAAATATACTTTCACCTTGCTGTCACGAAAACTGTATTGCTTAGAAATTAGGCACTGAAAAATTTTGGCACAGAAATGTCACTTTGTGGCACAGAAATGTCACTTTGCGGCACACTAATGTCAAATTTCAATTATTGTGAGAAATAATCATGCTTGCGAACGTAAAACTATGCAGAAAAGCATGTTTTGGAGTGTGGTTGTAGAAAAAGAATTTTTTCTACTACAGTGCGTAAACTAAGCTTTCACGCACTGCAGACAATGCGTAAAGTAATACTTTTTGGCACGAGTGCGTAAGAAAATAACCTGTGCGTAAAATCAACTGTGCGTGATGTTATTTTTTAAACACATTTATGCATTTTGAGTATTGAGTATTTTGTGTCAAATATAACTAAGAAGTCTTTATTTGATAATACTCCCCCTTCCAGGAGATCTGGGGAGTGTGGAATTTTTTTGGCATATTCAACTGTAAACCTCGTTCTGGAGCTTCTTTGGGGTTATTTGAGCTGTTGAAACATTTTCATTTTCATTCCCTTTGAAAACATTTTTAACTGTTTTCCAAGAAAATTATTTGTATCACGCAATAACAGTGATTAAAATCCCAAAATGTATGAAAAGCAAATATTGACTAAAAAACATGTTGAAAAATAAAACACACTCACACTGTTTAATAAACAGCACTGTATACAGCGTGATTTACGTAGGCCGTGCTTTAGAAGTTTTTCAACTTGTAGTTGGACTAGAAACTTGAAATTTAGTATGCTATCATAATTGATCATGTGCGTTCTACCTCAAATGTTTTTATTCCTACAACTATACAGGGTATGCCAAAAGTCGGTACCAACTTTCTTATTTTGAATGGAAACCTAAATTTTTTTGTCAGGGTTGAGTGGACTTCCCATCGCTACGCCATCTACTTGCTCATAGAAGTTTTCATTCCATTGGAAGTAACTTCACGTGAGACATGCCTTAAAGAGTCCGACGATGTAATTCGGAAACATGCAAGTTAGCTTCCTCAAAGAGTCTTCAAGTGGGACGTTGGTGAACAAGGACACCACATCGAAGCTGACCAGGATATCGCTCGGCTCCAACGTTATGCCTTTAATTTTCCCAACGAAGTCTGTTGAATCCTTGACGTAGGTCTTCGTTTTTCCCACATGAGGCTGAAGAAGCGAGGTTAATGTTTCGCCAGGTGATACGTTGGCGTTGGAGAACTGACTATTGGTCTCAGTGGAATGTTTGCTTATGTACCTTAGGAAGCCCATAGAGCCTTGGCGGAACAGCTTCAGAATCTCCAGTCATCTGAGATCATTCATGATGTAGAAGCCTCTGAAGAAGCTAGCCACTCGTGCTAGCGAAACGTTATGAAGAAATTCCAAAAAACGACGGTCTTCACCCGAGTGAAAATTGTGACACTGAAAGCTCCGGCCGCGAAAGCCTTAACTATTTCGTCTTATTCAAATTCGTATATTTTACATATTCATATGAGAGGTGAGAAATGGGATGAAAATGTCACTGGAAGTTACTCTAAATGCTTCAAAGTGCACCCGAAGTCGTCCGAACTCAACTCGAGATAACTTGTGAGACTTCGGGTGACTTCGGACGCCCTTTAAGCGTTTTGAACAACTTTCAGTGACATTTTCAACACATTTCTTATTTTTCGCGATCTATATATAGAAAACTGAAAGCAGGGCGATTCTGAAAATTGGTAGTATGGGTGAAGAGCTAATGAAGAGTTTAACTAAAATATTGTCGTTGATGTGACTTTTCCGGTTTCACCGGAAGTGACGTCATCTTTGTTATTTTCAATGGCACATTCTGTATTTCACCTCATTTTTGAATTCTTCTCATGATTTCGATTCTATCTCATGTATCATACCCTTTATCGAAAATGAACCGTTTTCGAGTTATTCGAGTTTTTCAGAAGAAGTGACAAATGCAGCCTCTCGAACTTACGTCATTGTTATGTAAATAAACATTTAAAAAAAAATTGCAGTCAATGAATCGTGATTATTGAAGGATGACAGGATCACGCACTATTTTCACATCCACTGAATAATACACAGGGTGCGCAAAAATGTGAGTCCAATAAGTGAATGAGAAAAATAATAAATCTCAACATTATCAAATGAGAACCCCCTTTTTTTCCTTCAAGGTTCAATTCTGCTATGAAAATAAGCCCTAGTTACAATACACTTCCCTATACCCAAAACTTATGATATTGGAGATATTCCGCAATAGAAGTTATTTTCACGCGAGTATTTACGTTTTCACCCCCCAATTTTGTTTGATGAAATTTTATTATTGCCTGATTTTCATTGAATGTGCCATGAAAAAAATAATCTCATATTCAAGACAAAAATCATGATTAGAATAAGCAACAATTTCAAATTCAGTTTCAATGCTGTACAAGAACGTGAGACACTTCTGTTTCTCTTTTTTTATTGCAATAAATGTTCAAATACATTGCCTTCAACTTCTAAGCAGTTCTCACTTCTCCGTATGACGTCTCCTACAGCTCGTCTTATCATGTCCGGTGGAATACAGTTGAAAGCAGTACGAACTCTCTGCTGAAAATCTTCTTTTGTGGTCGGCGTATGAGAATACACCTCGTTTTTATATAACCCCAAATGAAAAAATCCAATGGGGTTAAATCTGGCGAACGCGGTGGCCATAATTGAGGACCGTCGGTTCCAAACCATTGGTCATAAAAAGTTTCATTCAAATACATCTTCACCATCTGTTGATTATGTGGAGGTTCTCCATCATGTTGATATCAAATTTTTCTATCGTCAGCGAGCGTCAGTCGTTCCAAATGATCCGTATCGAGATTTTTCAAAATATCTAGGTAAGGTTCACCTGAAAATAAAATTACCATTTGAATTTTCATCATGAAAGTGAACCATCACTATGGCGTTGTCTTTTACAGAGCAGTAAACATTGAAATTCCAACGGTCTTGCAATTGACGTTCCCGAACTTGATTCTTCATAATGATGAACTCCGCAAAGTTCACTCTTCTCTCATAATCGGATAGCTTCAGGCCATGTAATAAAGTATGAGAATACGGATGCCATTTGTGTTTTGCTAATATTCTCTGCATGGACATTTTATTCAATCCCAAATCTCGTGCCGCATCTTTCAAAGATGCTTCTGGAAAAGCTGTGAAGTACGCAAGCTCTGTAATTGCATTATCTATATTGTCCACCACAGTGTTAGTTCTAAGTATTTTCCATTTGAATGATCCAAAGTTCGTAAGATTGGAGAATAATCTTCTAATAATATCTGGAGATGGTTTCGGTTTTTCTGGATACCTTGTAGCATAAGTATCACATGTTCTTGTCTTGTCTTGTCTTGTCGCCATAAATCACCAATAAATTAACAAAATCATGATTATTATGACCAACACGAGCCATATTGTACCTTTTGAGAGCACGAATATGACTTAATTTCATTTGTCACCAAAGATTGTGTTGAAAGCCTACTAGAAATGTCAACATTTCAGGCAAGTATGCAGAAGTTTTGGGTATAGGGAAGTGTATTGCTTATTTTCATAATAGAATTGAACCTTGAAGGAAGAAAAGGGGGTTCCCGTTTGAAAAAGTTGAGATTTTTTATTTTTCTCATTCACTTATTGGACCCACATTTTTGCGCACCCTGTGGATTATTCAGTAGATGTGAAAATGGTGCGTGATCAATTCAACTTTCAGTATTCACGATTCACTCACTGCATATTTTTTAAATGTTAAATTACATAAAAATGACGTATGTTCGAGAGGCTGCTTCTGTCACTTTTTCAAAAAAAAAAACTCGAATAACTCAAAAACGGCTCAGTTTGGGAATGGGGTATGATACATGAGTTAGAATCGAAATCATGAGGAAAATTCAAAGCTTTTGCCTTTAACTGATTTTGTTCAAAGAATTACATAAAAATTATGTAATTATTAATAACCCTGTATACGGAGTCTTAGAACTTTTCATCATAACTCGTGTAGAGAATATCAAGATGGCAATTATTATCCTTAAATGTAACAAAATAATCGCCACATTATTGATATTTTTAAGGCAAGTAACAACGCTGCCTCTTCATGTTTGACACCCTGTATCTCAAAAACTGTCCATTCGATCTCGTTATGCCTATGGAGACATTTGATCAGGACATCATAAACTATATCCCAGATAACACACGATATCCTATGGTTATCCATTTTATGTCCAATTCTGGTCGGGATATCCTTGGATCTGAAATGGATATTCATGGGATATCCATCGAAGGATTTGAAATGGATATCCTTCAGAAAATTTCCTATGGATATCCATAAAATATCCACAGTTATTATGGATGTGATTGAATTGCAAGACTGATTTTGATATTATCAATTTCTGAGTTTCTTCCATGCTCGTACACGAATAGAAGCATTTCAAGAATACTCTTATCTTTCGTTTTCCGACTGGATCTGAAATGGATATCCATAAGATATCCGTAGAGATTATCCATAAGATATATTATATGGATATCCTATGGATATAGTTCAGGAATATCTTATAGATATCCTTGAAGGATATCTTATGGATGTACAGGTTGGTACCCCCCGAACATCCATTGGACGTCCATAGTATATCCTTTGGATATTTACTGACGTCCATTTTACATCCAGCATATCCATAACAGATCCATAACAGATCTGGGAAATGTCGAGCTGAATTTTGGATATCGATGTTTTTTTCTCTTTTTAACGTACACAAATTGTATCTTTATGAAAATAATCTTTTTCCGTTGGAAGATATTCTACAGATGGCCATAAAATATCCGAAGCAAAAATAAAATAATGAATGTTTTGCATTCTTATAAGTTCTGTACTAAAATGCACTATATGAGAGCCCCGACCAACGCTGCTTTTATTAACTATTTTGGAAGAATATTCGATAAATCGCTAACATTATCTACGTTAGGTTAGGTTAGGTTGACTTTACTCATTTTTAACTCAGTTTGCCTTCTTCTTGTCTTGTGATTTAAACTTACCGCCATGACAGTGACCAAATCACAGAGCGCGTATGTCGTGCAGTTTATTTGTCGTCAGTTCTGTGATTTCTGGCTGTGCGATTTGTGCGAAAGAAAAACTTAACCTTACTTGCTTACTTTTGTGGTTTTACTGGTTTTCCATTACATAGTTAAGTTATGTCTCTGATTCCCGACTTAATTCACGTGGATTTTGGTTTCGGGCAATTGGTTTTTTTCATTCCTTCAAATACATTTTGATGGTAAGTGGTAGAAATATAATATTTAAACTATTTTCAATCAATACAATTATGCCAATTAGGTGAGAGAAAATGGACAACATCAAGGAATATCAAACAAAAAGGCTGATGTACTTATAAAAAATAAAAATTGGAATCCGAACGAGTATTAGTTAAAGAGTCTACAAACTTCACACTGCAATCCTGATAATGAAATAATGTCTACTGAAAATAATAATTCTGATTATTCATCAACTCTTGTTACAGAATTTGATAGTTCCGCAGACGAGGTTTCCTCTTTGGTTAATTGATTCGTATTCAATTCAGTTACAGAAAATACTTTTCATGAAACTAATAGACTTGCTAACAGATATGAAACATGCGAACAGATAAGATGAATAATACAGGCTGATTCACGGTGGATGGCACATTAGACGTTTCTGGTGAACCAGACAACGGATCACTTTGAAAATTTAATGGAGGGCATATTCGGACATTCTCTAGCCAACTAAAATATTTTCGACAATGCGGTGTTGCCGCTTCTATTAGAAAGCAGTAGCAACTTTGATTTTTCAAATGGAACACTCTGTATATAATATTATTTTTGAAATCTCCAACAATTGCCCGACAACTTTTCTTGATATTTCCCTATACCCATCTGTTACCGTTTTCGAAATAAAAATTAATTTCAATTTTTTTCTTCGAAAATCATGACTTCTAAAAATGCCGATATCTTTTAGTTAAGAAGTACTATGTTATCGAAATTTGGTTTGGAGTTAGATGATACTTAGACACTTCCCACACGTCAGCCTAATCTCCGTTAATTCAATACAGGGTGGTAAAAAAATACAGTTTTTTCGTTTGCTTGAAAAAGTTGCTGAAATTTGATTATTTTAAATGGAACACCCTAAATATTATTGGAAATTCGGAAAGCTGCTGAAGTTTGCTTTCTTCCTATGTATATCATACCTATACCTAACTAGTCAAGTTTCGGACTTATGAGCATTTATTTGTGAAAATGTCCCTTCAGAATGGTATTTCCATTCGGTATTTGGTAAGCAGGCCATGATTACTATTTGACAGTAGCGTTGTGACATTTTCCTAATAATATCGACATTTTCGTCACTTCAGAAGTTGCAAATACCTTCAAAACGATGGAACAAAACTATTCAAACGAAGTTCTTATGAATTTGTTTATTATTTTTGGACAGTGTGACAATATTATCAGCAGAACATGTAGAAACTTCAATGAAATGTATCCGAATCTACCGCCAATGAACCTCAAGAAATTTATACGAATTCAGAACAATTTCAATATGTTTGGATAAACTTTAAAAAAGCACCAATAAACTTGAAATTGGAAATATTGATATGAATAATTATAAAAAAGTAAAACAATCATGTGGAATATTTCAAAATATGTTCGAATCGCTGGCCGTTCACTTCCAAGCACTTTAAAATGCGGGTGTTGACTGCTTTCGTGGTGGCAGATCTGATTTCATTGGGATCCAAATCTTCAAATGTTTGGGCAATCCTTTCTAACAATTCATCTCTCGAACGCAAGGGTATTTTGTAAACTTTTTCTTTAAACATTCCCTACAAAAAGTCAAAATCGTCAAAAAGTCTTTCCAGTTCTGCGCTCACTTCTCTTGTGCAATGTGCAGGAGCTCCGTCTAGTTGGTACCAACAGTTTCGATATTCTTCGAGTGGCTGATTATCCCCGAAACTCTCTACAGTATTCTCCAAAATATTCAGGTAGCTTCTGGATGTTAATGACTCCTCGTATATCACGTACCTCAATTTGTTGTCCATCAACATGCAGAAGGCATTAAAACTAAATTTTTCTTGAAATCCGGCTTCTTTTGTGATGTGAGGATTTTCACTGGACCAATAATGACGATTTTTTCTATTGAAAATCCCTTCTCTCGAAAATTTCGATTCATCAGTCCAAATAATTTTATTTAAAAAAAGTGGATCTTCTTGAATGCGTGTCAACAACATTTCACAAAATTCTACTCTCTGTTGAGGGTCTTGAGGCTTCATTGCTTGAATTTTGGTGAATTTATAATCATGCATTTTATGTCTTCGCAAGATTCTTTGAACCGATGAATATTTTATACCCAAATCTTCTTCAGCACTTCTTATCGATGACTCGGGAAATGCGTGAAAATATGCTAAGACATTAATCTGGTTGTCTTCAGAAGTTACGGGTCAAGGCAAGTTTCTTGGTGCTTTTAAAGTTGATCCAAATGCATTGAAATTGTTCTGAATTCGTATAAATTTCTTGAGGTTCAGTGGCGGTAGATTCGGATACATTTCATTGAACTTTCTACATGTTCTGCTGATAATTTTATCACACTGTCCAAAAATAATAAACAAATTCATAAGATCTTCGATTAAATAGTTTTGTTCCATCGTTTTGAAGGTATTTGCAACTTCTGAAGTGACGAAAATGTCGATATTATTAGGAGAATGTCACAACGCTACTGTCAAATAGTAATCATTGCCTGCTTACCAAATACCGAATGGAAATACCATTCTGAAGAAAGCAAATTTTAGCAGCTTTCCGAATTTTTAATAATATACAGGGTATTCCATCTAAAATAATCAAATTTCAGCAACTTTTTCAAGCAAACGAAAAAACTGTATTTTTTTACCACCCTGTATTGAAGTAACGGAGATTAGGCTGACGTGTGGGAAGTGTCCAAGTATCACCTAACTCCAAACCAAATTTCGATATCATAGTACTTCTTAACTAAAAGATATCGGCATTTTTAGAAGTCATGATTTTCGAAGAAAAAAATTGAAATTAATTTTTATTTCGAAAACGGTAACAGATAGGTATAGGGAAATATCAAGAAAAGTTGTCGGGCAATTTTTGGAGATTTCAAAAATAATATTATATACATTCCATTTGAAAAATCAAAGTTGCTACTGCTTTCTAATAGAAGCGGCAACACCGCATTGTCGAAAATATTTTAGCTGGCTAGAGAATGTCCGAATATGCCCTCCATTAAATTTTCAAAGTGATCCGTTGTCTGGTTCACCAGAAACGTCTAATGTGCCATCCACCGTGAATCAGCCTGTATAACACCGCACCATGTAGGGATGTTTTATCGATATTTGTAGAATTTGATCATAGCCACATTGATTCCTTGAGAAAATCAAACAATTGGTGGAGTATTTGGTCAACAGGGAGAAATTCAGAGCTGTTGTAAGTGAATAATGTTTTCCCTATCTTTTTATCAAAAATATCTTTTTCAGTTCGATGAAGTTTCAAAAATTGGAGGTTCATCATTATATGAGTTTATAAAACGTTGTCTTTCATCCAATATAACAAATGATTTTTCATCAGAATATAGCTGGTATGGGGCAAAAAAAAGAGTTTTTATTGAACTCAAACTGGCTGAACTTTTACTAGGTAATGAGAAAATTTTTCATATAAAGTTCTGCTTATAATGAAGAATACACATAGTAAAGGCGGGCCAAAGATCTCCTCGGCAATTTCAACCGAGCAAGATCGAAAACACTGATTAACCTCAGCAAAATTAGTCTAAAGACAATCACAGGATTTCTAACGGGGCATTGCAGACTCAAAGAACACCTAAGGAAGCTAGGCTTGGAGGAGGACAACACCTGCAGATTCTGTGGGGAACATCCAGAAACACCTCACTACATATTGATGGAGTGTTATGATGTACACCACAAAAGATTAAATATACTGGGATCACACCAGCTGATTCTGGAAGAAATACCACAAATGGACCCCCTCAAAATCCTAAAATTCCTGAACGAATTGAGGCTTGAGGGGCTGCTGTAAACGAGAAAACCTTGAGATAGCAGAAGAAGATGGGGCACAATAGATCTAACTAGGTCGCAGCGCATCAGTCACCATCCATACCTACCAATACCAATAGTAAATTCTTCAATAGAATTTGATTTTATTCCCAATCTTTAGAAAATTAATTCCTTATTCCGGCTTGAATTTTCTTCACTTATGTGGTATTATTATTAGTGTTTACTCAATTAATTTCAGGCGCAGCTAATTCCAATGGTCTGGCAGCAAATATAGGAAAATGTCAGAAGAGGCAATAAAAAGTGGCCTGTTATTCATTTATTTTTGTTATTTCATCAATAAGAGTATAAATACATTTTTTTATCCTCTCGTTTTTATTTAATGGAAATTATTATTGTTTTGTCATACCAAAGTAATTTTTATTTACTTAAAAAAATCCCTAAAAGATATCGTTTGGATATCTGTGAACAATATCTTATGGATATCCTTGTGGATATCTTGTAGATGTCCCTGAACAACATATTGAGAATATCTGTGAAAAATATTTCATGGATAATCCTGAACGATATCTTATGGATATCCCAGAAGGATATCTCATGGAAGTCCAGCTTGTTCCACTCGGAACATCCACCGGACGTCCATAAAATGTCCACCGGATATCAACTGGATGTCCTCTGGATATCCCCAATGTCCAAAATTAATGTCCAGTGGATATCCATCGAATGTCCGTCTGTTGACTGGGATTATACTTAATTTTCAGCCAATTCGTCTGGGACCCATTTTCCCTAAGAACCGTGCGGGGTCCTTTATCTGCGGTTATTGGACTACTAGTAAAACAAAATTGAGGTGGCCTGAGCAGCACACAGTTCAAGCCCCTTACCCAACCTTTTCCAACGGAAACATGGAGACCCGATCCAGAACTCGCCCAGGTAGAGTTTGATACCTTCCGCGTCTATAAATAGGCGATGGCGATTCATAAAACGGCGTCAGGGAACTGGAGTGTGAAGCGAACGGGAGGGAGGAAGGGATGAGGGAGAATTGAACGCACACAGCCAGCCCTGCCCAGGCCGACCCAGCTCCGGCCCAAAGCAAGAATGAATCCTATGCAACGGCCTCGAACCCTCGGAGCAGGCCATCGCTCCTGTGACCCACTTCCACCGTTTTCATCAATGACATCACGCTGACGTCATCGGGATGTGGGACAATTTCATTCTGGAATATCAAGATGAAAAGCTCGCTTTTGATTCGGCGGAGGTTCGCGTTGCGGACCTGCAGAATTGGAAGAGTCAATAACGGGAGATGAACTAGCGCATCGGGAAAACAAATACGAGCGTTTGAGAAATGTCGGGAATTATGGAATCACGTCGCACGTATGGTAGAGGGTTGCCTAAGGAGAAGGGTGGTTCAGGACTGTTTGGAAAACCACCGACAGCCACGAAAAACGGTGAGTGTTTTACGGATTTTCAGCTAATACACAACATCAGGGCACAATTGCCAATGGGTGCCAAAATAATAGACCGTCAGATAACGACAGATTTTGCTGACTCATTTACTCGTTTCTGGGATTTTAAACACTGAAAATAATGTCAGTGTTGAGCTCAAAAAATTAAAATTCAGCGATCAGACGTATGCTAGGCATATAGAAAATTCATTTTCCTTTTGCAGAAAAAAAATGTTTTTTATTTTATTAATAATAATAATAATACTTTATTTTCCACTGGACAATTACAAATTGTAAGGGATTCGTCAATACATGTAGAGGAGGAAAATAGGAGATACAACTAGAATAACACATTAAAACTTGCAGCTAAACAGAAACATTTGAGTTTATTCAATCACTTTCACATTGACAATAATCTTCTATTGAATAGAAGCATTTTTTTACTAAGAAGTCCTTCAACTCTCGCTTGAAACTGTAGATTGTTTTACAATGCTTTATTTTGTCAGATAATAAATTAAATAGTCTAGGAGCCATAGCTTCACAGGAATTGAAATGAATTTTCATGGAACTGAATGGAATATATAAGTCATCTTTTTGGCGTGTATCGTATCTGTCTCTGGAATTGTTCATTGTGAAATCTGTATAGTTTTTTTTAAATACATACAAACAGAACTCGAAAATTATAATTGAGGGCAAGGTTAAAATATTTAGATTTTTAAAGTGTTCTTTGCAAGAACAGCGTTTGGTTATTCCAACCAGGCTGCGTAAAATACGCTTCTGGGCAACCAAAATACTTGATGATGAAGTGGGCAGACCCCAAAATCGTACTCCATACCTCAGTCTGGAATATATCTGGGCGTAGTAAAATTTCATCAGTTGGTCAGCATTGAGAACAAGTTTGAGATTTCTGAACTGATAGCAATGAGAATTCAATTTAGATACTAGCATTTGACAATGATTACTCCAAGTAAGACATTCGTCTACATGAAGGCCTAGGAATTTGACAAGCTGAACAATTTTTACATCACCACCGTTCTCAGTTGATATAGTCACGTTCGAACATTTTTTTTGACGATTGTGAAATCGTATTGAATTGGTTTTGTCCATATTCAGGAAATTTGCTCTCAACCAATCCTGCATACTCGAAAAAGTTTCAGTACAATTATCCAATAGTAACTCGTCCGATTTATCTGATATAATTAGTGACGTATCATCTGCATACATAGTAAAAGAAGTCTGGACTGGCAAATTATCCAAATCATTCATATACAGTATGAAGAGAATAGGTCCCAAAACTGAGCCCTGAGGTACTCCAATTGTAACTTGTTTCGAAGATATAACATCATTGATAGCAACATACTGACTTCATGAATTGAGAAAGCTACACAACCACTGGTGAGGAATACCTCTTATTCCATTTCTAACAAAATACCATGATCGTCACAGTCGAATGCCCTGCTGAGATCACAGAAGATCCCAACAGGACACTCACCCGTATCTATCAAATTTATAATTTTCTCGTAATATGAGTGTGCAACTGTTGTAGTGGATTTGTTACCTAAAAATCCGTGTTGATTTTTGGAGAAAATATGCCTTTTACAGAAAGGTAATAGTCTAGTTATGAAAGCATACATTTTGGAAAAACTAGAGGGTACTGTGATAGGTCGATAGTTTTTCAAGAGCCGTGGATCACCACTTTTATGAATTGGTACTATTTTTCCAATCTTCAAAAGATCTGGAAATGACCCCGTCGATAAAGATAAATTAACAATTTGAGTGAGAGGTGAACCGAGGAATGGCAATACCTTTTTTAAAATAAACATAGGGATTTCGTCATGTCCAGATGAAGTCTTATTCTTCAGTTTATTGAGTAAAGTGTTAAGTAATTCAGTTTCCGAGTATTGATCAAGAAAGAGTGATTTCATAATTGATTTGGAATTTTTAAGGTATTCATTGAAATTTGATTCACTAGGTGGTATTCACGGACGATTTCGTGTGGTATAGATTGGAAGTATGTATTGAACATTTCTACAACGCATTTTGAATCTTCAGTCAACTTACTTTTTTCATCGAATACAGTTATATTTCCTTGCTTTGATCTAGTCTTTCTATTGCTCAAGGTATTCACAATTTGCCAGGCTGTTTTTGTTGGATTATCTGAATTGGTAATTTTATTTTGATAAAATAGTTTTTTTGTGGAAAGTGCGAGTCTGTTATGTTCTTGTTTTGATGATTTATAGAGTTCCTGAAGTGTTGGATTACTTAATTTTAGTCTGTATAAGTCTTTGAGGTTTTGGCTGGACCTCCTCAATTCATCAGACACCCATTCGTTTTTTTTATTGCCAAAGTTCATGTGCTTCTTCGGAAAATAAATATCGAAATGATGCGAAAATATTATCCAGAACTGGGCAAACGTAGAATTAACGTCTTGAAAATTTGAAATACTCCAATTCTCCAGTCCTCATTTTTTATGTCTTGACAAAATTTTTCCGTAGCAGCTCTGCTGAACAACCGTTTCAGATGACGTTGATCGTGATTTGTAATTTTTTGTGAACCAAAATCAAGAAATATTGATTGATGATCTGAGATATATTATCCACGATACATGGAGTACATTTTTCGGGTATATTAGTGAATATTTGATCAATAGTTGTCAGTGTAGTAGTTGTTATCCTGGTGGGCCATTTAATCGAGTAGTTCAAACCATAACAAGAAAAAAATATCACAAAGTTGTATGAAATCTTTGTTTACATCACTGTAGCAATCTATATTGAAATCGCCGCATACAAAAATGTCGGCATTTGGCTTAAAAATTAAATCCATAACTTCACACAACTTTTCAAAAAATATCTGTACTTTTCCTTTCGGTGACCTATAGCAACAAAGAACAATAGTGAGTTTTGATTCTATCTTGCATGTTATACCACATATTTCAAAAAAATTTTCATTGCAAAAAGCGTGCATTTCCAAATCTTTGACATTCAAGTTGTTATTTGTATATATAGCCACTCCTCCGCATGTGGTGTTAGATCTGCAGAAGCAAGTGCTGAGAGAGAAGTTTTCAATGTGAAATGATTCTACTGAATCTTTTTTTAACCATGTTTCAGTTAAGCAAATAAAACTTAGATTAAAATCAGCAATGTCTAAAAGTAAATTATCAATTTTTTGAGAGGTCACACCTTGTATATTCAAGAGTAGTCCCGGATTAAAAGTCAGTTTTGTGTTGGAGCCGTCTTAGGTTCTGTATTATTTCTAATATATATCAACAATATAGACCGTCAGATGACGACAGATTTTGCTGACTCATTTTCTCTTTTATGGAATTTTAACCACTGGAAATTATGCCAGTGATGAGCCCAAAAAATGAAAGACGTGTGCTGGGCATATAGAAAATTCATTTTCCTTTTGCACAAAAATTTTGTTTTTTATTTTATTTTCTCGTTTATGGCATTTTAACACATGTATAGGTATAAATATCTAATAGTGAAAAACCAAAGCCATAAGGTTTGCACGTGCTTAAAGAGTTGAAATAGGGGCGCGATCTTGTAAAAAAATAGTTGGATGCTGATGCATTTTCTCGCTTATGGCAATCGACATAATGAAATTTAATATCGTTAGGAACCCGAAAAAAAATTCACATAAGCTGTTGAGGTATATTTTCCGAACGGAAAATTTTATGATTTTTTTTTTTTTGTTTTCCGGCAAACTTTCTCGTTTATGGCATTTGAACCATTTGATTTTAATGATGGATAAACATCATAATAAAATTCCCATAAGCTTTGCATGTACCTCAAGGAAAGCCATAAGTTGTAAAGTTGTAGGAAAATTTGTAATTTTTTTTTTCATTTTCTCGTTGTTGGGAATTGGCATGTAAGAAGAAAATAGTATTTCAAGACCAGAAAAAAAGAGCCATAAGTCGGAAACATGATATTGATGTTTTATACAGTGTTGCCCATTTGAAATGGAAGCACCCTTATAAAACATACTTTTTTCAACCGATTCATATGATTTTTTCTCATTAGGTAGATAATGAAGAAGTCCACTAGAACACCTAATTTCATGAATAAATCTTCATTTTCATGGCCAAATATTTTTTTTTCAAGGTAAAAACCTGAAAAATTTGTTAGCGATTTTTTGAGGAAAATCTGACTAAACCACTGGATTCGTGACATTTTCGAATGATTCATTTCGAAATTTTGTTGAAATTCATTAATCAATACAAAAGTTATGGGAGAATTAAATTTGAAAAATATGCCGTTAAATCAACCCACTATTTCAATTTCTACCCTTATCCAAAATTCGGAATACACCACTGGATTCAGGGAGTCTCAAAATATCACTGATCAGAATTTCATCGAAATCTATTAATAAATAATAATTTTAAAAAATCAATGAAAAAAATTATATTTTCATCAACATAATTTTTCAAATTTTGTTATCCTGTAATTTTCTTATTTATAAATAGATATTGATGAAATTCTGAACAGTGATGTTTCGAGACTTCTTGGTGTATTCCAAATTTTGATAAGAGTTCTTAAATTGAATTGGTGGGTTGATTAAACGGCATATTCTTTAAATTTCTTTTTCCTATAACTTCCTCATTGATGGACAAGTTTCAACAAACTTTTGACAAGAACTATTTGAAAATGTCGCAAATCCAGTGGATTGGTCAGATTTTTTCTAAAAAAAATATTTTAGATTTTTTACCTTGAAAAATGAGAATAGTTGGCTCTGAAAATGAAGAATTAATTAATCATTAACTTTGGTGTCCTGATGGACTTTTTGAATTACTACCTGTTGAAAGAAAATATTTCAATCAGTTGAAATATTAAAGTTTGAAACGAGTGCTTCCATTTTAAATGGGTCACACTGTATAAATAACTACAATTATTTGAAAATGCTGCTGCGAGAAATTAATAAATATAAAATTGCTTATTATTTCTTCTTCTATGGTATTTGGCATAGGCATTGCAGACTTCATTCTTGTGCCATATAAAAAAAGCCTAAGTCGGAAGTATGATAGTAATATTAAAATCGCATAATTTATTTATTTGAATAATTTTTTATAGAGTGAAAAAAACTGAAACGCCCATAATTTATACTGTGTGATCCATAATTATAGAAACTATTCACAATTGAGTTTAAGTGGACACCCAGTATTTTTGAGTTGAGTCAAGATGTTTGTTTAATTTTTCCAGAATATATAATCATGAACTCCAAGGAATACAGGGTGATTCAGTCATAAAAAAACAACTTTTTTGAATTTTTTTTGTATTTGAACTCCGTTGAGGTAGGAGCTTTCTTTCACCACTGACTTGATATGCAATCACCAATACGACTGAGAGTTTTTATCTACTTTCGTTTACCAGATATTTTTTTATGTAATCCAAATCTACTAGTAAAAAACACAACAAGAATCCTTACTTGTGGTCCGAAGTCGCCAATGGAAACTGTTTGCGTTTACTTGTTTAATAAACACTGTGGCCAAGATAGGATTGACCAGCAGTGAAGGTATTTTGGAATGGTATTTCGAAGATAATTTCTTGGAGATGAGAAAAGAGCTGAAATATTCGTAATTTATTGATAATCTTCGGAATAACATCAGAAATTAACGGAACTAAATATATCTCATTCATATATTATATGAAACAAAATTCGCATTTCAAATGAAGAAATTGTTTGTCAAAGATTGAAACATTTTCTGCGATAATAAAAAATTATTCAAAAATAAAATCCAGAAATTTTGTGTCAGAATACATAATGCTGAAATCATTATATTGATGAGGTTTAACATTGTCACCAGCAGTAAGCAATATCTAGATACACTTTAACTTTCTACAATTTGGGGTATTTTCTGCTCCTAGGGTTCGAAAGTAAAACTTTGATGTCGGATTCTAGTTAAAAAAATAATCACATTGGAGAAAATAATAAACACCAGTTTTTTTCCACACCACCTTAGAGGCAGAGTTTCCGGCGCGTTTTTGTCTTAGTGGCATCCCCTTCAGGCCTAGTTCAGCCTTAAGAAGTGTGGGTTCCACAATAATAAATTGCTTCTATGTCAAAATGAAAAACCAAACTCATTTCCAGATTCGAATCATTTCAATGGGGCGATTTTTTATGTCACAGTGTCTTTTCGAAAACATAACTCAATGTGACTCAGGGTTTTTGTTAAAAAATGATAACTTATAAAATCAGTGTATCCATTACTTTAGGACATCACTGTATAAAACTGTGATTTCCTGCAAGTTTTCCAGTTTCCTATAGCATGATAAGCACGAACTAGACTTATGACTTTTACATTGACAAACGTTTATTGCACATTATTTCGTTCACGAGAAAGTATGCAGGAAAACGAAAAAAAATTCATTCTGTTGATTGCCATAAGCGAGAAAATGCATCAGCAACCAACTATTTTTTTATAAGATCGCACCCCTTTTTCAACCCTTTAAGTACGTGCAAACCTTATGGCTTTGGTTTTTCACTATTAGATTGTTATACCTATTCATGTGTTAAAATGCCATAAACGAGAAAATAAAATAAAAAACAAAATTTTTGTGCAAAAGGAAAATGAATTTTCTATATGCCTAGCACACGTCCGATCGCTAAATTTTCATTTTTGGGCTCATCACTGACATAATTTCGAGTGTTTAAAATCCCATAAAAGAGAGAATGAGTCAGCAAAATCTGTCGTCATCTGACGGTCTATATTGTTGATATACAGGGTGTTTCATAATAAATGCGCAGGACTTCAGGATATAATAGCTCGTCCAAAAATATGAAAAAAAAGTTTCTATTAACCCTCTAAAATGCACCATTTTCGAGATACAGGGTGTTGAAATTTTAAAAATATAATCGTTTTTTGCGAATATCTCTGGAACCGATTATCGCACAGAAAACAGATTTCGTAGGCATTTTCTACTCATAATAAGCTATGTTTTGTGCAGATTTCTTATTTTTTCAAATTCATAATTGGTGAAAATTTTGAAGGGGTAGTGTGTGTTTTTTTCTCCAACTTCTACGCCACTGGAAAAAGTACAGTTTTGAGCCTCCTATATGAACCGCCAATGTTTTCTACACAAAAGAGGTATTCTTGGTCATAAGCTCTAAAGTTGACCGTTTTCAAGAAAAATCAACTTTCATGTTGTTTAAATAATATTTTTTCCTCGAAAAAACGCTGCGTGCATTGAAGCTAACGGCGGACATTTCCAACAATTCAACTAAGTATGATTGTTATGTTTTTTTTTTATTTTGCAATTAGGAAGTCAACGTTTGGTTTTGTTACTTGTTTTAACGTTTAAATAAATTTTGTATAATTAAGAAAAAAATAATTTTAAAAAATTTACCATGTTTTTCAACATGAAAGTTGATTTTTCTTGAAAACTGTTAACTTAAGAGCTTATGACGAAGAGTATCTTTTTTGTGTAGAAAACATTGGCGGTTCAAGCAAGCGGCTCAAAACTATACTTTTTTCAGTGGCGTAGAAGTTGGAGAAAAAAACACCCACTACCCCTTCAAAATCATCACCAATTATGAATTTTAAAAAATAAAAAATGTGCACAAAACATAGCTTATTATGAGTAGAAAATGCATTCAAAATCTGTTTTTTGTGCGATAAACGGTTCCAGAGATATTCGCAAAAAACTATAATTTTTTTTTTAATTTCAACACCCAGTATCTCGAAAATGTTGAATTTTAGAGGGTAAGTTAATAGAAACTTTTTTTCATATTTTTGAACGAGCTGTCACATCCGGAAGTCCTGCGCATTTATTATGAAACACCCTGTATATTAGAAATAATACAGAACCTAGGACGGTTCCCTGAAGGACTCCTACTGAAATTGGTGACGAATCATTGATGGTACCATTAATTTTCACTCTTTGCATTCGTTCAGATAAATAATATTGAATAACATTGAGTGAAGATCATCTTATGCCAATTTCATTCAAACGGTCGAATAACATTATTGCAGTGTCTAGTACCTTGGTTAAATCTATGAGTAATAATAATAATAATAATAATAATAATAATATAATATATTTATTCACATAAAGATGAAAATGGTGAGATTACAATTTGATATCTCTCTCGAATAAATATATAAAAGGTGAGAATGCATAGTAAATAATAATATATTACAATATAAATAATCATGCAGGAAAATAGATGAAAACAGATGAAAACAGATTCGCAAAGCATTAAGCTTGTCTGCAATTCTAGTTGTTGGATGACTTTTTTCCTTTCAACTACAGTTTCTTATATTCAAATTATTTGTCTATCATTACATTGTTGTGTGGTTCCGTTTTCAAATCATATCCAGGGTTTGAAAAAATTAATATATATATATATATATCAACAGTTGGTACTAGATTACAGTTGGTACAAGATTACAGTTGGTACAAGATTACAGTTGGTAACATTGACTTGAAAATTACAGATTTCTTTTCTATTGACAACTGATTTGTGTCCCTTGGATACAATCAACAAGTCTTTTGTTTTTCGACTGAAATTTCAAAATTTTCTGTTATTTATATTCGTAAAGTCTTTTTTCCTTATTATTTACAATTTTAAGCTGTAATGTCACTATCCAAAGAACTAAGAACATGTCAACTAACCTCACTATAGTTGTAAGTAAAATTTTAATAACATCAAAATGTATAATTGACATAATAATTCTTTGTAGTTCCCTGAAGATGTAAATAAAATTTACGAAAGCTTGGAATAAACTCTATAAAAGAGTACACTTTTGACTTTGCTGCAATCCCCAATATTAACTGGTTTTATTCTTAACTAGTCAGCAACGACTACCCTTTCTATATATATATATGTATATATATATATATATATATATATATATATATATATATATATATATATATATAAACAAAATTATTCATTTATAATATCATAAGAGCGTTCGTCACTAACCAATGGGATATTTTTTTTTTTGAAATTTATAAATCTAATTTTGCTCTTTAAGTCCTGAGGTATGCTATTAAAGACTTTTTGGCCGACATACAGAAAACTTCTTTGACCTATGTTTTTTTTTTTTTGTTTTGGGTAGTACAATATTTTCATATTTCCTGAAACGTGTTTCATAATTATGGGAAATATTATCTGTAAATAAATTATTTTTAATAATTTGTACGAGCGCTGCTTAGAAACTCTTGGAAACTTTTGGCTGCTTTCAAATTGTTCAAAATATTATTGACGAGCTGGAATATTGCCTTATCGGTACATTTTATTTTCTATGTAACCAAATTGTTTTTTTGATAGTATACAGTGTGTCCCACTTACCATGCTCACTATGGGTATCTTTTTAATGGTAAGAGATACGAGGTCGGTTAAATGACACCAAATGTGGAGTTAATCAAGGCCAACTATAATGTGAGAAAATTTTTTGATAAAATCTATTCGTTTTTGTTTTATAACAGATTTTGATCATTTTCATGTCTCTTGCACGTGAATTTTGACCCACTTCTGGCGGTCCTCATAACTTGAAATTTGGCAGATGTTCATAATTCCGGTGACAATGCACTATGTAATTTTCATTGAAATAAAAAATAAAAAATGGCGGCTCCTAGAATATGGCTGACGAGATTTGTGATTATGGTCCAATTCCATTCAAAATTGGTATGTGGGGGTTTTTGAGGTCGGAGATCATGATTTTTTTGTTAAAATTTATAAATTCAAGATGGCGACTTCAAAATAGTTCTTGTTTTTGTATAAATGACGATAACTCCGTTGTAATCAACAAAAAGCTATTACTGTGACATATCATCTGTAAGAGAAAAAAAATTAATTCATAACAAAGTCATAGTGAGCTATGACCTACATTCGAAAATAAAAAGTTGGTGCTGATATCTTAAATTCTAGAAGAGTTGGTATGAATTTCATATTTTTTTCGAAATCTCATTAAAAAACTGCCATAAAAATATGAAATTCCTATTCAAATATTTCCATAAATACGAAAAACGAGACAAGAAAATGATCAAAATCTGTTTTTTGCTTATAAAGCAAAAACGAATAGATTTTATCAAAATATTTTTTCACATTATAGTTGGCCTTGATAAACTCCACATTTGGTGTCATTTAACAGACCTCGTATCTCTCACCATTAAAAAGATACCCATGGTTAGCATGGTAAGTGGGACACACTGTATTATGTTTTCCTAGATATTGCATGATTCTTATCTTAAGCGATTTTTCAATTATTTTAGAGAAGATATTGATTACTGGAGTTGTTATTGATTTTTTCCATTGATTTGGGACAGAGCTACAACAAAAACGTAAATTTAGAATATGACAAAGTGGATCGATCTACCTATATAATAATTTGAAATCTTTTTGAAAAAGCAAATGGAGATGCCGTACGGTCCTGGTTCTGAGTTATTTCGGTATTAGAAAAAGCGAATCTTTGAGATGATTTTGATTTGCAGATGATAAAGTAGTATTATCAGGACATGTCATTTTATCTGCCATATTTTTGCCAATTTTCAAAAAAAAGGTATTGAACTAGTTAGCTCTTTATTGGAATTGGGTGTATTTCTAGCATCGTCAACAATATGAGAAGACTCTTATAAATTTTTTGTTGATTGTAATTTGTAATATTATTAACTTCTTTCCATATTTTTCTGTGATTGTTATTATCTGCATATATCTCACCTTTGTCAGTTATTTTTACAATTTGCCATGCTGTTTTTGAGGTGTTACCTGAGTCGTTGATTTTGCTTTGATGAAAAGTTTTCGAGCGTCTTTCACCAATTGTTCAAGAGATCTCAAAGAGGTATGTCGTTACTTACTCTCTTTACCACTTGGGTCCAATTTTCTATTCCTCGAAGACGATTCGTCTGAACAGGGTTTTGCAAAGGTTGTAACAAATTTCGCGATTGCGGTTTTAGCCCGTTACCGAATTAGCTGAGCATTGAGGCGAATTATTTATGAATCAGTACATTAATGAATTCGCCGCTATTGAGAATTGAGCTGCGGGTCGTAGACCTATAACATTCCGCTCCTCGATTGACCCATTTCCCCACTTTGACATACTTTGCAACAAGTATTGACGCACTACCCCTTCTATGTTGGGGTACTATGACGTCATTGCATGTTCCAACCCTCCGAACAGGGTGAAGCACCTCGTCTAAATTATGTTGGAAAAGGTTGGAAAAAGTTGTATCGCGGATATTACTTGTGCATCAGGAAAAATGTTGAATATGCGTTCAAATCGGAGGAAATGCTGTTGAGTCAGGACTCCTCCGGATAATATTTTAGCTTTAATAATAAACATAACTACTGTATTATTTATTATATCATAATTTCGATTAACCGAATTACATTTTATATCAATTTTAATAGGCAATTCTCAGATTTTTTTCAATGTTCTACTCTATTAAAAAGCTCGCGTAAAGCGACGTTGCCAACTTGAATTTAAAATTTGAAAATATTCTATGTAAAATGTATATAAAATCTTAAAGCAGATGCTTATCCCCCTCTTCGTATTTTACTGCACCGAATCAGTAAATTCAAATGTCTGCCATCACATTACTGCACTTGCTAAATTTTCAACGCAAACTAAACACTTGCCGTCCGTAACGAAAATGTTTGAAACAATTTTCTGAACAAAGCAAAAATTATCCCTTCACTATTATTTACACCTCATGCACCTTAACAAATAAAACAATGATCTAACATGAATCAGTTCCAATCAACCAGTGCAACATGTAACAGATATACGCGATTGATAAGTAGAAGTATTCAACTGGACCACAGATGTAGAATCTTTTCATAGTGATTCGCTTTGACTTCTTGCGTTTCGACTGCTGCAGCTATAATATAAATTAAAATAATTAATATTCGTGAATAATGTGGATGAGGTTGCAAAGTTTTATATCCACTGAGACCAATACTCTCTTCATTTGCAACCACCATAAAAACTTTTGTAATTATCTCAACGCTTGGGTATATTGAAAATGGTAGCGTCGAAGAAAATAATTCGATAAATAGGTAGATGATGCGTTTCTCAGACATGGTTGCAAATGTACATGAATATTTAAAAAAAAAATCATTCACTTATTCAATTTGCAGAACAAACAAATTACAATGGAAAACTAAAAATTATGAGAAAACAATTTTCAGTGCAAAAATACAGCAATAAAACGTTTTTTGCCATTTGAAAAATGTTCTGCAAAATTTTATAGTTTGATTAGTGCACTAATATGCCACTGAAGTTTGAAAACTTTTGGAATTAATGTGAATTGATTGTCTATCTCTAGTGGCCAAGCATTCTGCATATACTGTGCTAGTGAAAAGTCCCCTCCACTACTCTTATCCTTTGAACGGTTTTCTTATAATAATGAAATTTGAAGGGTGGAAATAAACGAATTTAGGCTCCTCAATTGGTAGTAAATGGTAACGTAATAGTCATAGATTACGTTTCAGAGCCACTGATCTTATGACAAGTGACATCTCGTTTGAAAGTTATTGAAAATATCTATTCAGTCATACTGAATTTGTGTTGATTCAGGCTCATTTTGATGGATGAATTAAATAAATACTAAAATTTGAGTTTCGCAAGTAATTAATAAAGATTTGACTTATATTAAGTATTCAAAATGTACTCCATTTACAGCAATATTATGTATCACTGTCAGATATACTTCCTGACAGTAATACATCCTATTGCTAATCTCCTGTCGAACTTGTTCAAATGTGTCTGCGGAAATTACATAATTTCAGAAACGGTAGGAAACCCTATTGCTTCTACATCCCAAGAAGTGTCTATCTGTGAAGTCAGTCAAAGAACAGTACATATAGTGCTGGCTAAAAACAAGTTTCACACATATGAATTAAAAATGGTGTATCGAGTTTTAGATGATGACCCCCACCGAAGACTAGAATTCTGTGAAATTATGTCCAATCATATTGTCGTGAATTGGGGTTGATTCACGACTAACTAGGTAGATACTGATCATTCATAGATTTAAAACACTTTAGAAAAATATAAAAACATTTATTTTACTATGTACAAATAGGAGGTTACTACGATTGAAATTAATGAAGGAAATAATCAATAAAGAATTAATGAATTAAATAATTGAAGAATCTAAGAATTAATGAATTAAAGAATTGAAGAATCTCTCCTGAACTAGTTATTGATTGAATACATTATTTTAAAAAGATCTTTACTTACAATACATATCGGCTTAAACAGTTTATGAACATTTTCCATTTATTTAATATCGAATCTTCCAAACTCCCCCCATTGCCCTCACTAGCTGTGGGCACGGCAGAACTCTAAACTCGACTACCAGATCGAACTATCAGTGGCCTTTCTGAAAACTCTTGTTTATGTTATGTTGAGGACAAGTTGTGTTTCAAAATAAAATATCTTCGCTCACGTACTGAATTGTAAAAAGGTTACCCACGTATTGAAATATAAAATATTTTAATGTACAGGATGTTCCATATATTTTTGACCAACAATCAAACTACAGAAATATAATTTGTTTCAGTGCCGACAGTGCAGTTAAGTACTTATAAAATAGGTCGATAATTTTCTAATTTTATTTTTCTGCAATTTTTATGCAAAGCTTTAAAAGAGTATTTCTTATAAAACTGAGAGGTTCAACTATCTCAGCTCTGATTTTTTTCAGTATCTCTGCGTAGATAGTATCTCAACCAGGTGACTTTTTTGGTTTTTGATTTCGGATAACTAGAGAACTAAATTTTTATGATCTCTGTAAACCATTCGAGTCTATTCTATTTAAGCAATTTTTCCATATAAATTCAAAATATCACTGAAATCTCGTATTTTTTTATTGAGACGAGAATACCTCACTAAATCAATAGAACAAACGTAAGTATTAATTAAAATATACTAGAAAATATACGAATATAGGTATTCACAGCATGAATACAACTCACTTGATTTATAGTCTAGAACTTACCCTTTACGCAGACAGAGTTTATTATTTTATTCCAATAAACAGTAAATTTTTCTAAAAATCATCTATTCATTCTCATAAAATGAAATTGTCTATTAATTATGTTTTACTTAGCAAATGTTATCAATTTATTATACTATTTTAATAATTACATCATATCACAAACAAGCATTATTATTACATTGGTGACTGAATCGGAACATGATTACAAATTTCGTCTGCCATCTTGGAGCAACCATCTTATTTTTTTGCATTGACAAACAACCCCAACCCTGAAAACCACCACCATCAATTTTGAATCAAATCGGACCATAATTGCAAATCTTGTCCGCCATTTTGGAGCCGCCATTTTGTTTTTTCATTTAGAAAAATTCCATAATGCATTGTTACCGATCTTATGTGAAATTACCTTGCAAATGAGGTATTATATTTTGGAATACGGAACAGTTGTTTTACCCGCAAGAGGGCGCCAAAATGAGAAGAAAGGTAGCAAGAATTGACATGGCTGAATTCCTTATGAAATTATCTTTTTAATGATGTGTCACACTTACTACTTTCCCTATTCAAATTGTTTGGGTGATAGTGACCAAGTGGTGGAGGGAGAAGTGACAGTTGAGTTTATGCTAGAAATATGTCCCTCTTGGATTAAAGATCGACGTGTTTTTGCATTTTTTCCACAACTCATGCATTTTCAAGATATTCGATCTGTTTCGTTTTCGGTGCCCCACCCTGTAAATTTATTCGGATGTAATTATGTTTTAATTTGATTTACTTTCTTTTTATTTGATGTACCCACGCACAAGGTTTTCTTTTTTGAGTTTTTTCTTGTTTATGTAGAAAAATTTTCGTGTAATTTTATATTTCATAGCTATTATACATTTTATACCATGATTGATTTCCTGAATAAACATTATTATTATTCTATTTGCGAAATACTGATGAAGTCACCGTAATAGTAATTAATTTTTTTGAGATCTCAATTTTATCAGTAAGAAATATTTCCACAGAATCCAAGCTAGTTTTTGCTGTTTCTTTTGATTATAAAAATTATAACGTTTTGCCTTTTAACTGAAGAAAATTCATCGTTGTTGTTGCCCTAATTGTGTACTCTTGTTTGGACAACATTGCATTCAATTCTTATTTCTCAATAATTTCTAGACAAAAATACAGTTTGGACTAGATATTGACAGCCTGTACATTTCAATTCACATTTAGCAAGAAGGAGAAAAATTCAGCGCGGTAAGACAAAAGAGGGGAACCGATCCCCAAAATCCTGCAAGTATTATCAAAGCCCGCTCTGGCACGTGCTATTTGACAATCAATGTAATGACGTCAGAGCGAAATCCACCAATGGCATCGGCAGTCCATTCACATCCCTCTGCCGTTCCAGTTAGAGATTCATCTCAGGCTCCCGCTCTACTTCGTAACTTCAGTGTTTTCCTGATATCCACGAGAGCTACACTAGTGCACTTCCAGTTGTTCCACAGCTTTCCATGTGGCGAATAATTCTCCCTCTTCTTGGCAGCATCGATAAGGGTTGTGATTGAAAAGTGATTTCGACAAATTTCGAGAAAATTATGGTAAGTTTTCAGAAATGATATGCATGTTTTTCACTGGAATCAGTTGTTCTGAAATACAATTCAAGCGAACACTCGGAAAACGTTCTTCAAAAGTTTTACCGGGTACAGTCAAAAAGTAGACCAGCTTGGAAAAATTGAAGAGTCCTAATTATATAGATCTAGTTGTACCACCATTTCATGAGAGAGAACAACTAATAAGTATTGGTGGAATAACAGGTAAGTCTAGGAATGTTTTCTATGGAGTCCCACAGGGAACAGTACTGGGGCCATCATTAATTTCAATTTACATCAACGGGCTTCTCGAAGTGAAAACTTTTGAGTTTTGCTGACGTCACAGCCATTCTCGATGAACCTGATGATGTCGGGAACTGAAAAGATTGATGGAAATTGATTAGAAATTTAAAAAAAATAGTTCAGTTACAATAAGATGGATTTCAATAAAACGAAGAACTTGCGGTTCTGCTTTGACACCAATGGCTTACTGATTATGGGTCCGTTGAAAATATGAGATGGGATCTACGTACAAAAAATGTGTAAGGAGAGATATGAGGATTGATATATAAATTCAAATATTCGAGAATTTTTTACAATAAAAGTTGGTTTAATAATCTCTTAAAATAGGCTTAGTTGTTTGAAATTCAAAAAATAAATTGGTTCTATATTGATTTTAATGCAACTTTCAGATTTTGTCTTTTTTAATCTACGATATTTCTGGAATATTGAAAAATTCGGTATTTCGGCCGAACTGTTTTATACCAAAATGTAATTCTCGACATTTGATGAATTGTAAAATAGCACATGAATTGGTTATTAAGTAATTAATTATTTGAATTGTTTGAATAAAGTTTCTAAAGTTTGTAATATGCTACTAACTCATTATTTCTAATTAGCTACAAAAATTCGATTTTCTTGAAAAAAATTAAATTTACTAATGGAAAATTTTGTTGTTTGACGTATCGTAAAGCATTTGGGATAGACATTCATATTGATCGATTTTTGTCAATAATAAAATGAATCCAAAGTCATTAATAAAAAAATCATCGAAGTAACCCACGTATCTAATGAAATTTTATGCCCTTTTAACAGCTCAAAATTATCGTTTGAAATTTGTCATGTAAAAAGTCCAAAAATTTGGTTAGATACGTGGAATTCTTCGTTGATTTTTTATTGAGTATGATATCATTTTAGTACTGACAAAAATCCATTTTAATGAATCTCTGTGATAAACGTTTGACAATACGTCAACTTTGCATCATACATAACAGAAATTTCATCATTATTTGTCAGTAAAAATGTCTGTTGAAAATAGTATCGTATCAGAGCTACTGGTATAGAAGAGTTTTGTCGAATTAACGAATTTTCTAATACTCCAGAAATTTCGTTATCAAAATATAGCAGGAACTAGAAGTTGCATTACCAAGTTCACATATGAGACATTGGTGTAAAATCGAAACAGAAACTAATTTGTTTCCTTAATTTTTTTTAATGAATTAGCCTATTAAAATGATTATTTAAAAAAAAATAACTTTTGACGGGTATCGAAACTCACCCTATTGAAATACGCCATTTTTCATCTCATTTCAGCACAACGTAATTCCCATGTCGAATTTCAAAATAAATTATTTAGTCAAGTTTTTCCGATTTTTTGCCAACTTTTTGAAGTACATTGTGTAGGTCAGCGTAACGAATATCACCTCGGATCTCTTCCTTGTAACATCTCAACAATACCTTCAAAAAAAATTTAAATATGAGTTTTTGAAAAATTAAATAAACGTAAAAACTCTTTTTAAAAACAAGCTTTCATTTATAAACTTTCGAACTTAAAACTGAAAAATAATATTTAGTTAATGAAAACCCAAATATAACTATTTCAATTAACTCATGATGTTTTATGATGACGTTTTGCCTGAAGTATTTGCGAAATTATTTTAATTTTTTAAATTTATTTTTTATCATTCACTGAATATTGTGTTTCACTTTTCAGTTCAATAGTTCATAAATGAAAAGCTTATATTGATTTTCTTTCATTTCCACGTCCGAAATAAATGATTTTTTTTAATTTTCACGCATTCAGAGGGTCAGGAGGAAGGGAAACTATTCAGAATTCAATTAATCGACGGTCTAATGGTTTTTACAGTTTTTCCGGAATTTTTGTAATTTAGTTTCTAGAATTTTCGCAGATGTTTTAGACAATGAGGGGGGACCGAGCCCTCCCCCCCATCGATGTTCACTACTTCCAATTATGTGCATCAAGCAACTCAGAAAAAATAGGTCAAAGTTCAATTCGGTCAGACATTTGCTCTTTTCACCTCCAATTTTGTTATAGTATCTAGGATGTTCTGACATAAAATTGTGAAATTTGCAGAAGCGGTCATTTCCAGTGACAAACACTGCACGCCAACAGTGATGGAACCACCGACATTTCCAAGTTATAATAGGGGGCAAAATAAACAGAACAACCATGTTTATTTGTAGTTATACATCACTTTGAGAACTTTTTGTATAATGGGAATTTATGCAATAAACATTATTATTATTATTATCATTAAAATTTTCTTGTCAGAACCCTTACTCCGAAGCTCCGATGAATTCAGAGGGAGCGCTGGTATTATCATTACTCCAAAAACCACATCCCATACTATGGGGAAGCAGCTATTGGGTCCGGGAATAGTTAGCTCTGAGCAGATATACAATGATTCGTCTGGCTATCTTCATTCATTCTTCGAATTGCTGGTCCACATTTATGCAAGCGTAACTTTCCCAGACTTCCTAAATTCCAGTAGATTTTGTATCAACTACGGATGAGAATAAAAATGTTAAATGGGAAGAATTTAAGAAACAAAGAAATGAAGTTGTAAATATATTGAAAAAGAAAAAAAGAGCACTATTACTTCGAAAAAATAGATAGGTATAAAAACAACTCTCAACTTATGTGGAAAACATTAAAAAAACTAATAAATTCAAATTGCCAATATTTTCCAAGCTCTATAGAATTTAATTCAACTAACCAAATAAATATAGTGAGGAATAAAACTGAAATAGTGAACGAATTTAACTATTACTTTATAAATAGTATTCACCAGATCGTTGATAGTATTGATTATGTTCAAGAACGGAAATTGTATAATTATAATTTATATCACAATTTTTCCGAATTTCAACCATTAACCATGAATGAACTAAGTCTACTGATTAAATCCTTAGATAACAAAAACAGTGTTCACGAAATTTTAAATGCAAAAATGCTCAAATAAATCTTTGAGACTTGTGGTCATATAATTTTGAACCTTATAAATACTTCTCTTCAAACTTCAAAACTGCCAATTTCTTCAAAAGTTAGTACTGTAATTCCTATACCAAAGGTAAGCAATACAATCAAGGCAAGCGAATTTCGACCGATAAATACATTACCACCAATAGAAAAGATCATTGAATTAGCTGTTTACAAGCAGATTTTAGAACACGTTGAAAAAAATGAAATTCTAATAAATAATCAATCTGGTTTTCGAAAGAAATATTCATGCGAATCTGCATTACAACTAGCCCTGTCTGAGTTCAAAAGAGAAATTGATAACAATAATTATGTGGTAGTGGTTTTTCTTGATCTAAAAAGGGCTTTTGAAACGATTGATCGTAATATGCTTTTGATGAAATTAAGAGGATATGGCATAGATGGTAATGTTTATCAATGGTTAGTGTTGGGACTGTTGTCCGCGTTTGCTGGTTCTGATGGTTGTTGTCGGTTGTAGAATAAGTTTGTGGACTGTAAAGGTTTTTTATTGTGGTTTTTCATACAAAATCTAAGCAAAGATTCTTGGCTTGATGAATGCTTGTTTATTAGCGTTGTTATCTCGTTGCTAAGCAACCGCAATTACAAAATGATAACATTTTCCTACCTATAGGGTGTTACAGATTATACATCCCGCCCGCCTTGAAATGCATATATAGCTTTCAACAATATTAAATTAACAAAATGCAATAAAATTAAATGTAGCATTCAAGTGTCAATTGGTAAAATACTCAATTTTCGAACACTTCTTTTCACAACACCATTTTTAGTTTTTACAGCAACAACTCGAATAATATCGTCTTCTGCTGGAAAAATGTCCGCTACTCTGCCAACTTTCCAATGAAGAGGGGGTAAGTTGTCTTCTCTCAGGATGACCAGGTCTCCAACTTTAATTTCGTTTGGTGATCTGTAGCTCCACTTTTGACGGGCTTGTAATGTTGTAACATACTCAGACGACCATCGTTGCCAGAAATGTTGGAGAATTTGTTGTAAATGGTGATAATGGTCCAGACGATTTGAAGGGAAATTAGAGACGTTTCTTTGAGGTACAGCCAGTAATGAGTCACTCAGTAGGAAATGAGCAGGAGTTAGGAAGGTTAAATCGGAGGGATCACTTGATAGAGGTGTAAGAGGGCGAGAATTAAGCACAGCCTCAATCTGACACAACACAGTATAGAGACCTTCAAAAGTTAGATGCGCATTGCCAACTACTCGGATCAAATGTCTCTTTGCTGATTTGACAGCAGCTTCCCACAATCCTCCTTGATGTGGTGCCAATGGAGCATTAAAATGCCATGAGATTTTATTATTCAATAGAAAATTACGAAATTCTCCCGAATGAGTAGAATTATCAATATCCTGTAAAATCGATTTGAGTTCATTATTAGCACCAATGAAGTTACTACCGTTATCCGAATATATTTTGGAACAAAGACCTCTTCTTGATACAAATCTTTTGAGACAGTCTAAAAATGTAGGGGTTGATAAATCACCAGCCAACTCGATATGAACGGCTTTCGTGGTGAAACAAATAAATATACAAATGTATGATTTCAAGAGTTTTCTGCTTCTCAAACGACCATCTTTCACAAGGACTGGTCCGGCATAATCTACTCCTATCACAGAAAATGGTCGAATAGGAGTCAATCGTGCTTTGGGTAAATCTCCCATTAAGGGAACTATACTTGCCGGGTTCAACTTATAACAAAGAATACACTTCCTAATTATACCTCTTACCACATTTCTACCATTTATTATCCAATATTTCTTTCTCAGGCTGGCCAAAACAGCTTGTGGACCAGCATGAAGCTTAGTTTTATGTTCGTATTCTATCATCATAATTGTAAATTTATGGGAAGGAGGTAACAATATAGGGTGTTTGACATCATAGAATAAAGGAGCATTTTTTAGTCGACCTCCAACTCTCAACAACTGATTCGAATCCAGAAATGGATTGAGAGTAAGGAGTTTACTTGTTCTCGAAATAGTCTTGTTGTTTCTCAAACAATGAATTTCATTAAAAAAATTAACTGATTGAACCATTTTGACAAGAATAATGAGAGAACTTTCCAATTCACGGGGGCTGATATCATCCTTTATTCTGTTAGTCTTGTTTTTCGTGTTTAAATTATGAATAAATCTCAAGATAAAAGTAAATACTCTGTGAGTTTTCGTAAAAGATGAGTATCTTTCAAAAATGGATTGGTCGGTGTAACAAACAAAAAGTAGTTCAGGTTTACTACGTCTTTCAGGGATGTTTTCTGACTGATTATCAATATTTACGGGCCATGAAGTTTCATTTGTAATCAAAAACTCCGGACCTGCCACCAAAGGTCCTTTTGTAATAATTCTTCAGGACTACATCCTCTCGATATGATATCCGCAGGATTATGATGTGAGGGTACATGTCGCCAATAATGCGTCCCAGTCAATTCATGAATTTCAGTTACGCGATTTGAAACAAAAGTTTTCCAAGTGCAAGGATCTGCTGCAATCCATGAAATGACAATAGAAGAATCGCTCCAATAGAATGTTTGAATATTAGTCAGATTTAATAATTGTTTAACCTTTTTCATCAATCTTGCAAGTAATAAGGCCCCGCAAAGTTCTAAACAAGGAAGTGTAATACATTTTTTGGAGGGGGCAATTCTTGATTTAGCGCACATTAATGTAGAATGACGAAAACCGTTATGATCAGTAGACAAAAGATATATACATGCTCCATACGCTTTTTGGCTGGAATCCGAGAACCCATGAATTTGTTGAATGAAGGAATGAGGAATTGTAACCTGCCTTGGAATTTTTATAAGATTGAGTTTCATTAGTTCTCTTCTATATTTTAACCAAGCTTTATACAAATCATTGGGAACTCTTTCGTCCCAACCGATTTGTTCTTGGCAAAGTTTTTGTAATATAAATTTTGCTTGTACTACTACTGGTCCAATAAGACCTAGAGGATCGAATATTTTTGCTATATTGCTGAGTACTATCCGTTTTGTAACTAAATTTGATTCCTCGAGATTAGATTTGAAAATGAAATAATCATCGTTTGGGTTCCAAACCAAGCCCAAGGTTTTGATAGTTTCATTTCCGGGAGTAATATATTCGAGTAGATTTTCAAAGTTATTTGCATTGATGTTTTCTAGTAGTTCACGTCTATTGGAAGCCCATTCGCGTAAGTGGAACTTGCCAGTTTCAAGAATTTCGTTTATTTGATTTTTCAGAATCGTTGCTTCCTCAATTGTGTCTGCGCCGCTGATCAGATCATCAACATAAAAACAATTTTTGATAATGTTACTTGCCTTAGGATATTTTTCCTCGAAATCAATAGCAGTTTGATTTAATGCCCGACAAGCTAAAAATACAGAACTTGCTTCCCCATAGACAACTGTGCATAGATGAAAATGCTTCAAGGGTTCTGAAGGATTTTCGCGCCAAAGTATCCTCTGCAAGTCTCTATATAATGGGTCTATTCTCACTTGCCTGAACATTTTCTCAACTTCTGCTGTGAATACAACATTATGCATACGAAAATTCAACACTATTGAGAATAAGTCTTGTTGAATTGTTGGCCCCACTTTCAAAACATCATTTAATGACCAACCCCGACGTTGTTTTGCACGAAGCATCAAATACTACACGCAATTTTGTGGTGTAACTGTCCTGTTTGAGGACTCCGTGATGTGGTATGTAGTATTACAATGAGTTGGGTTCATCATCATCTAAATTGATTTGATTCATGTGCCCAAGCCTTTCATATTCTGACATGAACTGTACATATTCAGATTTGAGTTCAGGATATTTAGAGAATCTTTTTTCGAGTAATTGAAACCGTTTCGCAGCGATTTCAATAGACGATCCAAGTTTTTCAAATTCTGATTTGAGAGGCAGACTTACTATAAACCTACCATCTGCGTCACGTTTAAAAGTGTTTAGAAAATGTTCTTCGCACTCTTTCTCTTCGCTAGAATATATTTGTAACCTACCAGCTACCTCTTCTATATTCCAGAAGTTTTCAAGTTGATTATTCAGCTCCGTGTTGGTAATAGACATATTACAAATTGCGTTAGCGTTATGAGCTGTATTGAGAGGCCCTGATAACACCCAACCCAGCTTAGTTTGCTGTAGAATCGGATGATTTCTTCCAGTTGTAATTTTGTTTGCACAAAGTATATCGAAAAATACACTTGCACCCAATAAAACATCAATCTTGCTAGAATAGTTACAAAAATCATCTGCTAATATGATATTACTAGGAATACTCAAATTTGATATGTCGAAAGAAACTTGAGGCAAATTTTCAGTGATTCTTTCAATTATTAAAAATGTTTCACAGGAAGTGTAATTTCCATCAGTTGAAATAATTGTAGCATTGGCTTTGTGTGATATACTGTTCAAACAATTATTGAGACCCGCCACTGGAACGTTAATACTTACGGTTTTCAAATCAAGTTTTTTAGCTAGGTCCTTAGTTAAGAAATTTGATTGGGACCCGCTATCCAACATTGCACGACATCGTATTTTTTTATTGTTTCCCGAGCATAAGTATATCAAGGCAGTAGCTAAGACCACTTGACTTGAATTAGTTTTTATCGAAGCAGATAGCTGTGGAGGAATATTCGGAAATGTCTGAGTTAACGCCAGGGGAGAATCGCTGTAGCTAGTAGATTGGGACTGTGAATGTGAAGAATCACGTATTTGGCTATTTACTGATGTATCATTTGAGTTTTGAATCTGTTCCTTTGCATCTTCAGAATTATGAAGCATTGTAAAATGTTTTTTGTGACATAATTTGCAACCTCTAGACCTACAATCCCTCTGAAAATGATTTGGCCGCAAACAGTTGCTGCATAATTTGTGTTTTTTCACTTCTGCAATGAGATTTTCAACTGACATTTGCTTCAATTTCTCACAAAATTGATTATAATGGTCTCCATTGCAAAAAGAACAGATTAGTTTATTTGTTGACAAATGAGAAAATGTTTTGTCTTCGCGTGAATAGCTCGATTTGTGTAATGGTTTTGCTTTGCTTTCAACTGTTTCTAGCCATTGGCATCTTTTCGAAAGGAATGTAGTCAATTCGACAATAGTTGGATTATCATTATCTTTCATTTGTTGTTCCCACTCTCGTTTGGAAGGGGAATCGATTTTTGATGTTAAGATGTATATCAGAAGTGTATCCCAAGTATCAGTTTGTTGACCCAATGCCGACAATGCTCTAAGATTTTTATTAAAATTATCCAAAAGTTTTCTAAGAGAAGTGAATGATTCAGTTTTCAAAACAGGAAGATCAAATATCGATTTCACATGAGTGTGAATAATTAGTTTTTTGTTTTCATATCTTTCTTGGAGCATTGTCCATGCGACATTATAATTGTTATTGGAAATATCCAAGGATTGTATTACTTGAGCAGCTTCACCCTTCAAACACGACTGAAGATAATAAAACTTTTGAATGTTAGAAAGATTACGATTTTCATGTATAAGACTTGTGAAAGTATCATTGAAAGTCATCCACTGGTGATAATGACCGTAAAAATCGGGTAAGCTGATGTTCGGTAATTTTACCTGCCCCTGTATACCAATTTCCTGAGTATCTGTGATGTTTGGTAATTTTACCTGCCCCTGTATACCAATTGCCTGTGTATCTGTGTCACTTTTGTTCGAAATAGTTTTAGCGTTACCATGGTTACCTGTGTTATGTGAACTTGTCACTGAAGAGCCATGATGATGTTCCATGCTAAGGATTTTTTGTTTAGCGAGACCCGTTGCTGTGAAAAACGAATCTTCGAATACCTGTCTTTCTACATCATCAACCGTTTCATTCGGAAAAGACTCTATTTCCGACTGTATCTCTTCAAATTGATTTAAAGCATCACTGATTTTGTCTAAACGTACTTGTAGTTCATGAATATTTGAGGTTTGTGAATCAAATGAGTTTACTGCGTTAGAAAATCGAGTAAGTTGGCCCTTGATTGTGGCGCGTTTTGCTTTAAGCTTTTGAAGGTCTGCCATAGCGTATCGTATAAAACAGAGTACTTACTTCTCAAGGAAATTAGGAAAGGTTTAAAGGATATGATTCTATGGAAGGAATGAAGTGACTCACAGTTTTTTGCGTTCTTCCTTCCCAACTGCGTGTTCGGATTGTGTTTGACGTTTAATTTGACGTTTCTTGGCAAATCTTCTTTTCGACTAAAATCCGCTCGAATTGACCAAAATGTTGGGACTGTTGTCCGCGTTTGCTGGTTCTGATGGTTGTTGTCGGTTGTAGAATAAGTTTGTGGACTGTAAAGGTTTTTTATTGTGGTTTTTCATACAAAATCTAAGCAAAGATTCTTGGCTTGATGAATGCTTGTTTATTAGCGTTGTTATCTCGTTGCTAAGCAACCGCAATTACAAAATGATAACATTTTCCTACCTATAGGGTGTTACAGATTATACAGTTAGCTGACTATTTGTCTCATAGAAAGCAAAAAGTTAGAGTCCGTGATGACATCTCACAAGAATCTGGTATAAATAAGGGCGTTCCACAGGGTAGCGTTTTAGGACCACTGCTTTTCATTTTATACTTAAATGACATAAACCTGTTTGTTAATGTAGACTTCGTAAATTTATTTGCAGATGATACACTTTTGGCATGCTATGATTCTAACTTAGATAAAGCTATTAAAAAAATGAATTCTGCACTAAAGGAGGTCAATGATTATCTTATCACTAATAAATTGAAACTAAACACAACCAAAACAAAAAGTATGATAATAACAACCAAATATAAGTTTAACTCTCTTGATTTGAACGAAATAAATTTGCAAATAAATAATGAAAAAATTGAAATTGTAACATCTATTAAATACCTTGGATTTCAGTTAGATAATGTATTACACTTTGGAAATCATTTCGATTATATATGTAAAAAAATATCCAAAAAACTTTATTTTTTTGCTAGAATTTCCAAAAATCTATCCACTCAGACCAGAATTACTGTATATAATGCAATTATTCAGCCGCATTTTGACTATTGTGCATCTATTATTTATCTTTTCAACTTGAATCAAACATCAAAACTACAAAAACTTCAAAATCGCGGAATGCGTATAGTACTGAAAACGAATAGATACACAGAGATACGAGTAATGTTACAATCATTGCAGTGGCTATCAGTTTCTATGCGGTTGTATTACATGACAATGATTTTTATTTATAAAATACTCAATAACCTTGCACCTCCATACTTCTGTGAATTTATCAATTTGAATTTAGATATTCATAATTATGCCACAAGAAATAATTCTAATTTGCATGTATGTAGAACGAATAAGAGAAGTTCTATGAATTCTTTGTATTCGATGCATACAATAAATTACCACCCATAGTTAAATCTAGTCCATCAGTGAGAATTTTTAAAAAACATTTAATGAAACCATAAGATAGCATGTAGGTTTTCATAACATTTTTTAAAAATTATTTTAACATATGTTTGTATTTTATAGTTATTTATTTATACGTTAATGTACTTACTATTATTGTTACTATTATATTAGGGTTACCTATTTCAATAAAGATTATCTTATTATTATTAAATATAGTGATCCCTCTTTATAAAGGACCCCACCGATCCATCCAATTTTCGAGCCAATAGGGCTGTCGTGTCTATTGCCTGGGAACAACTTCTCGAAAATATGTTAAATTCTTTTGAATTTGTTTAACACTCTTATGATAGAACAACTGATAATGTACCAACGTCATTAGATATTCACTTTTACTTTATAAGAGTCATCTCCCAACACATTTTATATGGGACCCACGGCACACTGATTCGAAATATTGAAGTCCATTGATAAGTTTTTTAATCGAGTTACCCCTAATTCATCTATCATCCAATCAATAGCAATAATAAATGTACCCAGCATGAACAAAACTTATGTAAGAAGAATTAAAATTATTTTTGTGTAGATCCGGCGACTTCGCCAAAACTTGGACATATATATTTTTTATTGAAATAACTAACCGTCTGTTTCTATTTTGGGTACTATTAATTGAATGTCATACAAAAATGCCTGTCGGTCATTACTGTAGAGCTTCCTGAGATATTTTGAAGCACCCCCTCATCAGTGGGAAATTGGCTATAGGAGAATTTGCGCGATATATTATACAGTGCGTTCATAAAGTGTGGAAACGCTCTATTATCTTACGAGTTGATTATTTTCGGAGGAAAAGCTCGGACAGGTCGATTTTGTATTTTAGTTTTCCACCTTTTTTAAGAAAAAAAAAATTTTTTCCCCTACCACCTTTCAAGATATGACGTCATCGATATTTTTTTTCAATTGAAACGGTATATTTTCATGTCAAAAAATTGAATGTCCATAGTTCAACCATACCACATACGTCATGTCTTACAGTTCGAACAGTAACTAAGAGCTTATTGTCTGGTTGCTAAGGGCTTTCATATGTTTGCTTAGCCTACTATTCAAGTGTAGCAATATACTCGTACTAACTACTGAGTAGTTCTTAGGTTTACGTTGCAAAATGAATAATGAAATAAATGTTGAGAAATATGAACGCTGGTTTCCTTTATACTCAGAATACTTTAATTCGAAGTGTAAGATATGACGTATGTGGTACGGTTGAACTCAGAAAAATATGGGCATTCAATTTTTGACATAAAAATATACCCATCATCATGATATCATAGTTTGTTTTAAAGGTACCAACAGACAGTTAGACACCTTTCATAAATATATTAACACTATTCACCCAAACATTAAATTCACAATAGAAATAGAAGTAGAAAAATCATTGAATTTTTTAGATTTGACAATAGGCAAAACCAACAACAAACACCATTTTTCTATTTTTCATAAACCTTTCCGTACTGACATCACCATTTATAATAATACCATAGTATGATACATAGATTAGTGAATATTCCTCTTTCTGAAGAGAATTTCTGCGAAGAATTAAATATCCTGAAACAGATAGCAGTTAACAATGGATATCAAGTCATTTGATAGAGAATATTCTAGCTAAAAAATTAACATAGATAGGCTATCCAAGAAGTGTACCCCACTGTGAGGAACCTTGACAATAATTACAGAACTTTAACTTATTCAGGGCCCGTTTCAGAAATTTTTTTGTCATTGTAGAGATTAATATCTACAATTTGTATATTTTGGATTTTCACCTGATAGGTGGGAAATGTGTTGAAAATAAAGTTGATGAAAACGCTTCAAAGTGCGTCCGAAGTCACCCAAATTTTCACTGAAATTAACTCGAGTTAAGTTCGAGCGACTTCGGGTGCACTTTGAAGCATTTAGAATAACTTCCAGTGACATTTTCAACACATTTCTCACCTCTCAGATGAAAATCCAAAATATACAAATTGTGGATAATGATCTCCACTTCCAATTGCCGTTGACAGAATTTGAAAAAGATGATTTCCCTTGAATCGGCACATTCAGAAAGAATTGCCATTAAATTGTTTATAACCCGATTGTGCAAAAACTACACATTGGACAGAAATCATCTCGGGCGCAGTTAAACCATATATTATTTTCTATCAGTTTTTGCAATACTGTTTGTCCAATTTCAGATTTATAAAAATTATGGAATTTTTTAAAAATGGTCTTTTTTCGAGGTTTTCCCAGATTTTCTCACTGATAAATGCACCGATCTGGTCGTATAAAAAACTATTTCGTAGATTTTATAATTCCCTGCATTTATTAACTAAAACGATTCCACCGATACTTTTTGAAATATTCGCAAAAAACAAAAAACTTGCTATTTTTTTTTCAATACTTCTTGTTTAAAAAATTCCACAAAGCGATTTTCATTACGAACTAGCTTACAAAAAGTAGTATAGGCCGTTTGCGTCTCTCCAGTCTACAGGAAAAAATTAAAGTATTTTCAATTTTGAATAATTATATTAATGATAAATAAAGAGGAAATAAAATCTTCCAATTTACACAAAAAATATATACTTGTAACGTGCTTACAATTGTTTCGACACACGGTGTCATCATCTGAGCGAGTTATCGTGTGTCGAAACAATTGTAAGCACGTTACAAGTATATATTTTTTGTGTAAATTGGAAGATTTTATTTCCTCTTTATTTATCATTCATGATGAAATTACACATATTAAATGCCACCACTGTAGAACAATTATATTAATAATTCACGTCTTTATCATTCATAAAGATAACCAATCTCTCATCAGTATGAAAATACAATTGAAATATGAGTATGAATCATCAATAAACTGTTCTTCTATTCAACCTTGAATGATTGAATTGGGTGGCGGTCGGTCTGTCGGATTTTGGGCCATTAGTAGTCACCCCTTTGTATCTAAAGGTGCATTTAGTCAACATTATTTCAAAATTGTGCTTAAATATATGTCAAAAGCGAAAGTTGAATCTGTTATATCAAATGGCGCCATTTATACAACAATGTTAAGTTTATGCTAAAAACCTTTGATGTTACCGCTATGTTTATGATAATGCTTATGCTAAAGTTGACTAAATCCACCCTATATTTGCTTTCTTAATTTTTTCTATGCACAATCTCTACAATTGAACTATTAGGAGGATTTTCCACTAACCGTATATTGAGTGCGATACTTTGGATCGGACAACAATTCGTGAATGAAATCACTGGCCCAAGTGAGATAGACATATTGTTGAGTATTCTTTGGTTCCTGACCTACACAATGAAATGAGTGGGACGAACATAATAGTACACTCTAATGGCTGCGCTTGAGCTTACCAAAAGCGTAGGTGGTGCTTTGGATATACATATACTCGGGGGCTTGGACCATTTTTATCAAATCGACTAAACTGAAATACATTTATTTTGTTGTACTTACTACATGATACGACCACTAACTAGATATCAGTATACAGCGCAGTTGATGTGGGTTGTTTGCAAGCCAAGCTTTCGTTATTTACTTCATTTCATTCAATAACATCGGAAACAACATAAATAGAACATTTCCAATAACAGATTCGCCCAAAACGCTACTTGATCATGTAAACATAATAATAATCTTTTCCGCCTACGTCGTATTAACATATATGTTTAATGTTCCTAATGCAAATAAAATCGTTCATTAATAGTGGTCATTGATGAACGATTTATTATTAATGCATGATTTCGAGATATCGTCCATTAATGACCCCCCTATTAATGAACCATTTATCATTAATTTTCGATTTCTCTATCAACACCTTGACTGCCGAGAAATTCATACTGACTTTCCCATGATGCCACAGAGAACGGGTACTGTGTAGTAATGATATATGAGATGAGCCAACCATTCAGTTATCGCTTCACATAGAGATTTCAAATTTGAAGTAGATGTATACTATACTTCAGACTTCACCCAATAATTTCGATAAGAAGATACCCCAACACAACGAACATTCGTATTTTTCCTTCTTGGGCATTTTTGTATTACAGAAATCCTTGTTTCAAGGCTGATTTCTTCTGAATCAATTATCATACTGAGTATTTCTATAATTCTCAATCCTGGAAGTAACGAAAATATTAGTTTTTGATCAAAATACGACTATTGTGTGATATGGTACAATTAAATAGCAACTCACTTCATTTACCATTTTTAAACAAGTAGGCTTTGCTTGGTTTCTATGGCAGGACAAATAAATGTGTTGTTGATACGTGTTAAGAAGTGTCAGTCGTTTATACACTCAGTAATATCAAAGATGTATTCAAATGACGAAAGGACTGATATGCTATTTGCTTATGCAAAATCAAATAGAAATCCTCTTTTGGCAAAAAATATGTATGGTGAGCTATACCCAAATCGTCGTATTCCAAACATTCAAATGTTTAGACGATTAGAAAGAAATTTGAGAGACTGTGGTGCATTTGATAGAAATAAAACTAGAAAATGTTTTGTTACTGGAAGTATGCGGAACCAAATAAATGTTTTAGGTAAGCAAATATTACTTCATAAAGATTAACAAAGTGACGAAAATATTTTTTTTCAATTTCAAGTAATTACTGTAACTATGGAAATAAAATTGCATTTTTCTACAAACGTCAAAAAATTACAAGGTTCGCGCATTGACAACAGTATGCGAAGTGGCACTTTTTTTCATTTTCATTCGTTACCATGACACCGTGCGCGAAGTAATGTGCGAAATATATTTCGCACACTGCATGTAAACTATATGGGATTTTCATATTCTAACCTATATGGTCCTCAACTCCTCAATCAAGCAAAAAACAAGAAATCGTTTATTTATTAATGTAGAACAATAATTAAGGCTTTCAAATTGTGAGAGATATTTTTCTGGCTTTATTTGCTTCACACCACTCTTTAAATTGCTGATATGCATTTTCATACTGCCGCCTCGATTTCTCCGGTAAAAGGTTGGAAATTACGGAATTGACCGCATCTATCAAGTTAGGTGGTGTACTGCTTAGTTCATCGTCGCTCGAAATTTCCACTCTTTTACAATAATAAATATCAAGCACGAAATTGACGCGAATAAAAAGTCACTCCAAAATAATTATCAAGAACTGTCACTTTGAAATAATTGTCAACAAATGCCATTTTATTTCCATAGTTACAGTAATTACTTGATTTGGAAAAATTATTTAAGCCAGTTCAATACTATTTTTCATAGTTATTACTTATTTTAGAACAATATTTTTGACGTTTGTAGAAAAAATTTTGTTTGCATCTCATGCGCGAAATACTTTGGTAATCTCGACTATTTTAAAAAAATCAGTTCTCGATCACCAAAGTAGCATTTCGCGCACTAGATACAAAAATAACTATTGTTGACAATTATTTCAAAGTGACAGTTCTTGAAAATTATTTTAGATTGACTTTTTGTTTGCGTCAGTTTCGTGCCTGATATTTATAACTGTAAAATAATGCAAATTTCGAGCGACGATGAACTAAGCAGTACCCCACCTAACTTTCTTGGATTTTTGCTTGATTATGGAATATAAAGGTTAAAATATAAAAATCCCATATACCTAGTTTACATGCAGTGTGCGAAGTAACTATTTCGCACACTACTTCGCGCACGGTGTCATGGTAACGAAGGAAAATGAAAAAAATGGTCACTTCTCATATTGCTGTCAATGTGCGAACCTTGTCATTTTTTGACGTTTGTAGGAAAAAGTGTTATCAATGGATCTAGTTTTACGGTACTTTATTCCCTGGAAATGGATCAAAAGAGGCCTAAAAACCCTGGTGTGTCGAGTGATTCGATTTTGTTTAGATTTTTCAGAAGTAGAAGAAGCTTCTTTAGTCGGTTCCAGAGATGGCGCCTTCAAAGAATTCTAGTTAGGGTCACTGAATCTAGAAGGCCGTGCCGTCCTTACGGGTATGGCCAATGGGCGTGGTCCAATACTTGAAATAGTTCCAGTATTCAAATAACCCACAAAATCACCAATTAGAGATCAAATTTTGTGGGTTATTTGAACACTGGATCTATTTCAGGTACTAGACCACGCCCATTGGCCATGCCCGTAAGGACGGCACGACCTTCTAGATTCAGTGACCCTAATTCTAGTCCTGTCAATCTTCCAGGGATATGGTGACTGATGAATGTTGTCAATTTTATGGAATTTGAACAAACTTTAAATTATATTCAAAGATGAATAGTTCTGTGAAGGAATCTAAATTTCATAGTGCAATTTGCTTGTTTTGATGACTATTATTAATGTGTTTCTCCATTTTGCTGCATATTTTCTTAGAAATTCATCATTGATTCAATAATTATTCAATTTGCCTGATTGACTCGGCCGTTACTTGGAGGATCCATAGTAGTTGTATAAAATACACAGAAAACGATTCGATCTCCACAAACTTTATTCAATCAGACAGTGGGGAAGCTACTGTGCTGGCGAAACATGTCTGATTGAATAAAATTTGTGAATATCTAATTGTTTTCTGTGAAGTCTGTACAATAATAATTTGATCATGTTCCGTTTTTGTATCATTTGTGGTCAATCCAGAGAGACGAACAAATTAATTCATCTATATCCAGTACCGAATGTGAGTACCACCATATTATGAAGATTATCACATAGTATCTTATATTATTAGAAAACATTTTAATGAAAATAATGACACGAATACCTATATCTCACTCGTAATACCGTAGTTTCAATACTTCTGAATGAAATGCGTGGTTATTATTGTAGTTAATTGCATTTCAGTAAAAAACTATATATATATATATATATAGAAAGGGTAGTCGTTGCTGACTAGTTAAGAATAAAACCAGTTAATATTGGGGATTGCAGCAAAGTCAAAAGTGTACTCTTTTATAGAGTTTATTCCAAGCTTTCGTAAATTTTATTTACATCTTCAGGGAACTACAAAGAATTATTATGTCAATTATACATTTTGATGTTATTAAAATTTTACTTACAACTATAGTGAGGTTAGTTGACATGTTCTTAGTTCTTTGGATAGTGACATTACAGCTTAAAATTGTAAATAATAAGGAAAAAAGACTTTACGAATATAAATAACAGAAAATTTTGAAATTTCAGTCGAAAAACAAAAGACTTGTTGATTGTATCCAAGGGACACAAATCAGTTGTCAATAGAAAAGAAATCTGTAATTTTCAAGTCAATGTTACCAACTGTAATCTTGTACCAACTGTAATCTTGTACCAACTGTAATCTAGTACCAACTGTTGAATATACGACTGTTGTTTTGTAAGTTAGGAAAAAATTACATTTCCAATTGAGTAGTTATGGAGATATTATTATTCATATGGAGAGTGTGGTCTAACGACAATAAGAAGGAATAAATCTCACTCAAATGATTTATATCAGTTCTTTTATTCATACATTTTTTGTCTTTATATATATATAAGTCGAAAATGTAACAAATAAAACTGACTGGTGATAGTGATTCAGTAAATTCCAATAATTAGGTTTCTTTATTCAGTTCATTCGTCCGCAATACTTGAAAACTTATGTGCTTGTAAATTTACCCTAACAGGAAAACCGACCGTGGCGGTACACGCAAATGCACACAGTTTTGCAGGTATGAGTCAACACACCAGGGTTTTTAGACATCTTATAGTCCACCTTCTCGAAAAAAACATTCAGGTAACGTATCCTCTAATCAAAAGATTCAGAAAGCAGCCACCAAAAACCCAAAATATACCGAGCTAATTTATTGAAAAGCATCCCTTCCACGGGCAATCGAATACAACTTCGGCAGTGCGACACTTTGGCAACGCAAAGTTATTCAGAAGAGAATCTGGAGCAGCAATGACGTCATTGACGAGCGCGCATGCGCCGCACCCCCTAGTGACCCACATTCCAAAAATAGAACGTCCATGAGCTAATAATAGAAGCAGGACGAGACTGAGATGGAGTCAGGCCGTTTACCCCTTTCTTCTTCGAGTCTATCGTTCCTTCTTTTCTGTGATAGGACGAGCTTAGCTGTCACTCGTCAAAGTTTGATTACGAGGGGTCGATAATTGATGGATATCGAAGCGAAAAACTCGGCGCTCGGGGTTATTCAAGGGAGTTTTCCTGCAGAGTTAGCAGGAACTCAGAGAAAGGAGGCAGGTTTCCAGATTCATTCAGAAGTTTACAAATGTCGAGTCAACATACAATGAATGGAGTTCAAAAACCTCTATTTTTTAACAGAACGCCATAAATATAATTTACCCAGGTCCGTTGCAGAAATTAAGTAGGGAATTATACTATAACAAAAAATTGCGTTTTATTTGTAAGAAATGATCTTATCTGTATATATGATGCATGTAAAATCATTTCACGAACATACCGATTCATTTATTTCGTACCGACTACAATCCACGTCAAAACTGTTCCAAATTAAAAGCGATTCAAACGCCACATTTTCGCGGGCTGACGTCACTTGTATTATTCTAAACGTCCTTGAGAATGCTTTCTAAGTTCGAATCCCAGGATACACCGGATTAATCTTCTTTCGATACTTTTCAGTCGAATAATATTTCGCGCGAATATTAGCTAGTACTTAAATTCTACTCCGTATTTTTGGCTGGATCAAACCAATCAAAATAAAAAAATTGAAAGTCCATTTTAACCCAGTTTGATCGAAATCAGTTGATAAATTACAGTCAGTGATATTTCGAGACTCACTGAATCCGGTGATGTTGTCAAGTTCTGATAAAAGTTTTTATGCACTAGCGGGCGGTAAAGTGCACTTTACCGCCAGGTTCGCCGGGCGTAAAGTGGCACTTTACCGCCCGTGGGCGCATTATAGCCCGGCGGGCCGTAAAGTAGACAAAATTCTCAAATTGTCTATACTCACACATCATTTCATGCAATTCCTAACACGAATTAGAATCATTTCAGTTCAATAGAGCAATACTCTTTCTAACATTTGTTCATAATCGTTGGCAATTTTTTCGGTGATGATCTATTTATTTGAAATAGATTCTCCAATATAGCACTCAGCTACTATAGTTTCACATTCCTCATATTATGTTACCCTTAATTATTGTATGCATAAAGTATGAAACGTGTAGACCATTGCAATTCAAGTCAGTATTTGTGATTCGCGCTATAAAACCGCTAGTGCATAAAATTTTGTATGTTTCACGTGCGTAAAATGCGTTTAAGGCCTTCGGCGTGTGATGGCCCTCGGCTAACGCCATCGGGCCATCATCCACGCCGCAGTCCATAAACGCCTACTTTACGCCCTTGATACATAAATAACTATTAAATTGAATTGGTGGGTTGATTAAACGGCGTATTTTTCAAATTTCATTGCCTTATAACTTTTCTATTGATTTGCGAATTTCAACGTAATTTACATATGAACCATTTGAAAATGTCACCAATACAGTGGTGTAGTTATATTATTTTTCTAAAAAAAAGCTAGTAATTTTTCTAGATTTTTGACCTTGAAAAATCAGATTAGTTGCCCTGGAGATGGAAATTTATTATGGAATTTGGAGCCCTACTAGACTTTTTTAATGTCTACCCAATGAAAAAAATCAATCCAATCGGTTGGAATGTAGATTTTATAAGGGTACTCCTGTCTTAAGTGGGTCACACTATATAAACTTTAATAAACTTACCTCAACTTCTCAACTATTAATTGATGATAACAGTAATATATTTCAACCCCTATACGGTTATTCGCCCTTGCCGGCTGAAATAGTCTATTTGAGCGAGGAAGAGCAAATAAATGAACTTAGGAAGATGAATTAATGCCACCAAATGCAATTTACACGGGCGTAGCCAGGAGGAGGGTTTTGGGGGTTCAAACCCCCCCCCCCCCCGAAAAGTTAAGATATTAGCAATAATAAATGAATGAACCTTCTGTTTTTTTTTCATCTTTAATTTTTATTTCATACTTATCTTGAACCCCCCCGATACTAAAACCTGGATACGCCCGTAAATGCATTCTTTGGCGTTAGGCAGCAAATAATAATAATAGTCGTTCTCTACCCACACAGGTTATGCCTTTGGGTACACTCTAGGAGTGTTTATGAGAGAGTATTATTATTATTACTTCTTACCAAAAAATAAATCAAGTTATGAACAATTTTTACCAACAAATTATCAAAAATGATTTTGGTGTCAAAAATAATTTCGTTTAGGTTACAAATTACTGATTCATTAAAACTGAAATGTCTCCAGTGAAAAAAAAATTGTTGATGACAACAAAAGAAAAATGTAATATATATTAATGTAAATCAAAAAATACATATGAAAGACAAAAGTTATAATTCTTTTAACGTTATCCATCATCTTCCTTCTCTGTCTGATAATACTAGTTGTTTTCAGACGAGAAGTTCGGCTCTAGAAACATTTGTTCCCGAAAATCTTTATCTTTCTCTGCAAAAAAAATAAAATGTACCTACTCTAATTACTTTTTTCACAGAAGATACTCTTTTAATAATCAATCAGTAATTTGTAAGCAAAAAAGTGTTGTAATTGATCAAATGTGAGAGAAAACCGAAATGATTTTTGATCATTTGTAATGGTTACCACTTTTTTAAAACTCTGAACAATGCCTGGACAGTTTGGGTATATTTAATAATGTTTGTCGTCGAATATTCAAGTCAAGTACATCAATTAGTGTTATGTGAGGTAAAAAACGCAATTTGGTATCCATTGTAAGAGTTTTTACATTGGGTTTTAAATGTAATTAATGTTTCGCCGATTTTAAGAGATTTGTTATCAGATAGGTCTCGTTTTTGATTTTCTTTGCAAAATATCAAGACAGAGCATTTTGTAGGATTGAGTTTGAGAGCGTGCTTGATTGAAAGTTGATGAAGTGATAAGAGGTCATTATTGACAAATGTTTCAGCTTGCTTAATTTCAGAAATATCGAAAGTGTAGTATAATTGTGAGTCACCAGTATAAAAGTGATAATTACATTTTTGTAAGCAATTTATAAATTTCGAGGTATATACAGTGCGTTCATAAAGTGTGGAAACGGTCTATTATCTTACGAGTTGATTATTTTCGGAGGGAAAGCTCGGACAGGTCGATTTTTTATTTAAATTTTCCACCTTTTTTAAAAAAATAATTTTTTCCCCTACCACCTTTCAAGATATGACGTTATCGATTTTTTTTCAATTGAAAGGGTATATTTTTATGTCAAAAATTGAATGCCCATATTTTTCTGAGTTCAACCATACCACATACGTCATATCTTACACTTCGAATTACAGAATTCTGAGTATAAAGGAAACCAGTGTTCATATTTCTCAACATTCATTTCATTATTCATTTTGCAATGTAAACCTAAGAACTACTCAGTAATTAGTACTAGTATATTGCTACACTTGAATAATGTGCTAAGCAAACATATGAAAGCCCTTAGCAACCAGACAATAAGTTCTTAGTTACCATTGCATATGTCACACTGGTTTTCTTTATACTCAGTATACTGTGATTCGAACTGTAAGATATGACGTATGTGGTATGGTTGAACTCAGAAAAATACAGGCTTTCAATTTTTGACATAAAAATATACCCTTTCAATTTAAAAAAAATATCGATAAATATCGAAAGGTGGTAGGGAAAAAAATTATTTTTTTCTAAAAGGTGGAAAACTAAAATACAAAATAGACCTGTCCGAGCTTTTCCTCCGAAAATAATCAACTCGTAAGATAATAGAGCGTTTCCACACTTTATGAACGCACTGTATAAGGTGAATAATAAAGGTCCTGAGATGCTTCCTTGAGGTACTCCAAAATGTACCACTACAGTCGATGATTTTTATCTTCAATTTTTACAAACTGTACCCTATCTTCTAGGCCTTCACACTGAACCCATAAACTGTTAACAGAGAAAAAAGATTTTATGATTTATTAAATCAAAGGCTTTGGAATTATCTAGCAGAATCAATACAAGTACTTTATCTAGATCATGTATGATGTCATCGGTGACGTCATCAGCAAGAACGCTATTGCAGTTATAGCCACGTCGAAATCCGGATTGTTTTATGGGCAAAATATATCACTATCAAAAATATCAAAATAGAATAGGTAGGTAAAACACTGATAGATCGTTTGTAAGTTTTTGGGACCATCCCTGAAAGATTTGTGTTTGACAATTGTTGTTAGTTGTTGTTGTTAGTTCGACATTTAGCTATAAAACTACATAATTGTTCAATTCCAAATTTCTATGATTCATTTTGATACAAATTTTCTATATCACATTGGAATCTTCCTTATAGCAAGAGAGTTTATCCTGTTCATTGGCGTACTAAAACTGAAACTGAAGGTGAAAGACAAGAATCTAAAGATCAAAGCCGTAAGTATTGTAGCTAGGGCATTTCTATAAAACAAAATTACCAAAAAATACAAAATTATTCTATTTTATATACAACAATTTTACTACAACCATATACAGGGTGTTTCTTCAGTACGTGTAGAAACTTTAGGAGCATGTTGCTGACGTCGAAATAAGAAAAAAAGTTCCCATAAACACATGTCCGCAAGTTATTCGTTTCTAAGATACAGAGTGTCAAAATTTAATTCTTATATTTGGTTTTTGTGAATAAATTCCAAAATATTAGTGATATTCGAGTAAAGTTTGGTATCTGGGATGATCAACTAGTTTCTAATTGAATTAATTTTAAATTTAAAAATCTTGTCATTCAAAATCTCTTGCATCGATTATTTCAAATCTCAATAACTCGAAAACATTTTCTTGCAGAAGAATATATTTTTTACACAAACTAACTAATAAATATTCCCAGATACCAAACTTTACCCAAATATCAAAATTGTTTTGAAATTATTCACAAAAAATAAAAATATGAATTCAACTTTGACACTCTGTATCTCAGAAACGAATGATTTGCGGACATATGTTTATAAGAACTTTTCTTCTTATTTTGATCTCAGCAACACGCTCCTGAATTTTCTACACGTACTTAAGAAACACCCTGTATACAAATTTTTTTAACAAATTATTAAAATTGGCACCTAAAGTATAGTGCCACAGTAAAATGATAAATTACAATAATATTAACATTCACACAATTCATAATAATACCTACCTATATATTTATTCTAATTTGAAACTTTTGGAAGGTCCACAGCATCACTGCTACAATCACCAAATTTTAGTAAACAACACAACGGCTACTTTCTTTCTATGTCTCCAAATTTTTTTTGGATATCAAACGAAAAAAGAACGAAATAATAATATAGTTCGTTTTTCCACAAGCTGTGACGTCAAGAGTCAGTAATCTGTGAATCAACTCTTGCAGCAGTCTTGTAGAGGTAGCTTGCAATAGGTATTTCCTTACAATGTTTTTCATTCGAAAAGTTGACTTCTTTGTTTTTTGAGATCCTGGTGGGTGTTTAATAATAATTCATTGTTTTTAATATGTTCCACCAGTTGTGCATAGATGGGTAATTCTAAAATTGTTTCTATTGGAGGCATGTCTAAATTCGGCTGCTTCAATGCTTTTTGATATTTTTTGGATTGGAATGAGGGATGATGATAATTACCTACCTACTAATCTTCAGTATAATTCCATTGCTGAATGAAGTGTTGACCAAAGTCAACGTAATATGCATACTAAGTTGTTTCAAATATTTCTTTCAACATTCAGTATTTCATTCACCAACAGTTTAGAATCTAGAGTATTGACAACTGCTCGAAGCTAACATTCAAACAGATCCATTTTGTGATTGGCAAAAGAAAATAAGATCGCAGCGCCACCTATAGCAAGACTTTGAACTACGAATCACGGACAAAGGTTTTTGACTTTACACGTGTTTATATGGCGTTTTGACGATCTGTACTCCTATTTTCAAACAATTTGTGAAAATTTGTGATTTCTCTAACTAAAAAGTGATTGTATTTCTATTGAAAGACTCTAAAGAACGTTTCAGTCAGGTGATTCAAAGGAATTTCATCTCCGATTAGTTTTGAATGCTTCTGCAATTCAAGGTTGCATGGCGTTTTGATGATCTGTTCTCCTATTTTCAAACAATTTGTGAAAATTTGTGATTTCTTTAACTGAAAAGTTATTGTGTTTCTATTAAAAGACTTGAACGATAGTTTCAGTGTAGTTTACAAATATTTTACGTGTTTTTTGAAGTCATGATTTGTGAGTTATTGATCTGATTCATTCTGTTGATTAAGGATATTTCCATGCTCGTTTTCTGTTTCTGTTCGTATTTTTTTGGTTTATACTGTTGATAGACTGCCAAATATGGGAAAATACAATCCTAGTTCTTCAGTCCCAGGATGCAGGACATATGGCAAGAAGGAAAATGTGGGATATCACAAATTTCCCCCAAAAATAAAAGCAAGGTTAAAAAATCACCAATTGGTTCGACCAGATTGAAGAAATTGACCAAAGGAAAGCATGGATTTTGAAACTGAAAATTGGCAAGCTAAATAATATCGAAGTATATGCTTGTTTGACAAACAGACTGATGAATGAATCAGATCAATAATTGATCGCAAATCATGACCTCCAAAAACAAGTAAAATATTTGTAAACTACACTGAAACTATCGTTCAAGTCTTTTAATAGAAACACAATAACTTTTTAGTTAGAGAAATCACAAATTTTCACAAATTGTTTGAAAATAGTAGAACAGATCATCAAAACGCCATACAACCTTGAATTGCAGAAGCATTCAAAACTAATCGGAGATGAAATACCTTTGAATCACCTTACTGAAACATTCTTTAGAGTCTTTCAATAGAAACACAATCACTTTTTAGTTATAGAAATCACAAATTTTCACAAATTGTTTGAAAATAGGAGAACAGATCGTCAAAACGCCATATAAACACGTGTAAAGTCAAAAACCTTTGTCCGTGATTCGTAGTTCAAAGTCGTGCTATAGGTGGCGCTGCGATCTTATTTTCTTTCGCCAATAGAAAATGCAATTCATTTTCCTCACTTCCGAAAGTAGTCGATATTATTCATTGATTACACCTATACTTTCATGAAATATGAATTAAACTTTATACCGTTAGGACAACCAGACATTCTAATTATGAATAAACTGGCTAGTTTCTTTCATAAACTCAAATTCCCAATTAAATTGATTATGTGGCAACTAGCGACATCTTTCCCTGAAAAGCTGAAACTGTTGCGATGGGATCTTGTTGGTTACAGAAATCTATAGAATTTCACGTTTAGAGAAACCTGTAACAACTGAATAATTCATATACAGGGATTTTCAAGTTTTGGCACTGCAATAATCTTAATCTAATCGACGATGCGTAAAATTTTTGAATGGAAAACATTATTGATTTTCACATTTCTCCATAAGATGGCTCCTTGAATAGAACTGAGAAACATTTTGCAATGACTGTTATTCTAACGGTACCTCAATTAGAATCCAGTTTATGAATGGAAAATGTATACCTATACAACCATATACCTGGTCATGTATTCAACTTGAAACATCCTTTTTCCTTTCCTGTCCCTTATAGTATTTTTTCGGCAACCATCCGGGAAGTGTTCACTTCCCAGACACTTTTTCTTTGGGAAAGTACGTACTTCCCGGACTAGTCTCGAATTTTAATATACATATTAATATAAATAAGAATTAGAATGTTTCTGTTGGTACCTATCTTCTGTTCGAATTTCAATATATAATACAAATAAGAACTAAAATGTTCGAAATATTCAAATTTGGAATCACAGCCAGGGTAGTTAACTCTTGATCAAAATTCTATTTTTTGTTCCTCCCTGTACACCGTTTGGAAATTTAGAATTTTGATAACTCGAATACAAGTTTTCCGTAATGCAGTAATTTTTATGAAGAATAAAATTTTCTGACAAATCGATAATAAAAAAGTTTCAATATGGTGCAAAATTTTGAAACTTACTGTATATAGTCATGACCACCTTTTGATAGGCAACCCATTTTAGGCGTATTCGTCTATTTATGTAACTTCATAAAAAGTATGTTTCATCCGGTTAACAGTTGGGTGAAGGTCGACCTCTCTTCATCTCTTAGACTATATAAATACGTCTCATTAATTTGTTATTCTACATGGTTGCCGAAAAATTACTGTACGCAACACGCCCGAAAACAGTTTTTTTGGTCTCGCAGACTTCCAGGACTCGCTAACGCTCGTCGTAGAATTTGTTCTACTCGTCCAAAAAAACAGTATTTTCTTGAATTGTTACGTAAATTACTATTTTTTCGACCATGATAAAATGAATAGGTATATCCTCCCAATGATTTATTCGTATAGCCAAATATTTTTACATCAAACCTGTGGTACTTATCAAGTATCAACATCATCAAATTTATTATTTCAAGTATATGTAGAAGTGGCATCTTTCAAGGAGATAATTCACATGTAAGAAGAAAACCATTTAATGGTGACGTCTGAGATATTCTGACAGCGATAAAAAACCTATCCTGAAAATATCACCTGCAACTGAATCTGGAGAATACATAGAGGAAAATAGGTATTGCCTAATATTGGTTAAATTTTTTTTATAAACATTTTTTTATGAAAAAACAAATTTCATTAATTCTCTTGTAGAAAATCCTTGATAGTAATTTGTGTTTCAAACTTTTGCTTATTCTACGACTATTTTAGTGTATCCATGCCAACTTATACGTTTCTAACTCAACTACGAGGATGTATTGATATCTAGTTAGCCTAGACCAGTTCCCTGCATAAACAAAATATTGCGTTACCATAGCAACGAACAATAACTTATTAGAAGTTTCAGTGTAAAGTTTGACGTCAAAAAAGTAAACCAGAGTTACGCAATGAATTAAACGAAAAAATATGTCCACCGAAATTGTGAAAATCGAAAAATTGCAGTATCGAGCCATCATCAAGTACCTGTATTTAAAAGGGTTAAGAGGTAAGCAGATTTACGAAGATATGCTTAATACCCTTGGTGATCAATGTCTTTCGTATGCGACCGTGAAAAATTGGACTGCAAGCTTCAAGAGAGGTAAAGTTTCCATTGAAGATGATGACCGATCGGGAAGGCCAGTAGACCGTCGAATTGGGCTAAAACGGATATCTGAAGCACTGAATATTTCATACAAACGCGTTCATCATATAGTTCACGTCAATTTGGACATGAGAAAAATTGCTGCAAATTGGATCCCCAAATGTTTGAATGTTGACCAAAAGCATGCAAGGATAGTAGCATCGCGTTCGATCTGTTCTCGATTTGAAAACGATGAAGACTTCTTAAACCGAATTGTTACTATGGATGAGACTTGGGTAGATTTCTACGATCCAGAAACAAAGCAACAATCAATGGAATGGCGACACTCCGGTTCTCCAAGACCTAAGAAGTTTCGTGTCCAAAAATCTGCTGGAAAAGTTCTTCAGTTTTTTGGGATTGCCATGGAGTAATCATGATTGATTTTTTGGATAAGGGTGGAACAATAACAGGAGATTACTCTTCGACATTACTGACCACTCTACGGGAAAAAATTAAAGAGAAAAGACGTGGAAAGCTATCCAAAGGTTTGTTTCTGTAGGACAACGCCCCTGCACACAAATCTCATGTTGCCATGCAAAAAATTCGTGATGCAGGGTTTGAATTACTAGAACACCCCCCTTATTCACCAGATTTGGCTCCGTCGGACTATCATCTCTTTTTTCAACTGAAAAAAAGTTTAAAAGGTCGTAAATTTTCTTCCAACGAGGAGGTAATAAAAGCTGTGGAGGTCTGGTTTGCAGAGTAAGAAGAAAAATTTTTTTTTGGAAGGTTTAGAGACGTTGCAGGTTCGCTGTAATAAATGTATCCAATTAAGAGGAGAATATGTTGAGTAATAAAATATTTTGATATTGAAATTTTGTTTGGTTCTACAGTAGGCTAAGAATATTTCAATATATCCTTGTGCATGCCGTTTTATAGCAGTTTTCAAGTTGCGAAATAAAAACTCGTGCACCTTTAAAAAAAAAACATTGAACTAAACGGTGCCTTCTAGTAGGTAGTAAATAACCGAATGATATGCGTCACATAAGATCCATTCATGTTAGAGACCTTCCATTTTGTGAGTTCATTATAAGAAAATTGTTTATAAGTTTTGATACTACGAAGTAACCAAAATTAGACAACCATCTAATAGTAACTGACTCTCCTCTACCAATTGACAACCTATGCTTTATGAAAAAAATCTTTTAATTTTTTGTCAGATAACCGAATTCTGAGATAGGCACAAAATATTATGTCAAAATCAATAGAGTTCAGACATGCATTTTCTTGTCAAACTGTCCTTCAAAAAAATTATTATTTATTTCCCCATAATCAATCGATCTGGAGGAAAATCTGTTGAAGTCTTTCTAGACTTCTATCTTTCATTTGAGTTAGTTTATTGACTATAATCTTAACAAAACTTAGGATTCATTTTGGTATTCGTGAAAACACCTTACGATGGTTTGAATTCTCTCACCCGTAGACATCAAAAAATATAATTCGACTCTTAGAAATCATAAACAGTTCAAAATGAAAAGGGTACAACACAGGGTAGTTTGTTAGATCCCATGCCTTTCATCAATTTTATGAAAGATTTATTGTATAAACGCAAAATACATCTGTCCGCATATCATTTCTGGTGATGACATCAACACATTGAAATCAAAAATGAATATAACTCTTGCCGAGATTCTTTCGAAAAAGAAACGAAAATTTGATCCGTTTGAGGACTTGGAGAGTGGATGATTTCCACTCCTTAATTTCTACTACCTCACACAACTTTGAGAAATATTTTTTACTGAATCCGAGGTGATCCAATCATAATCCTGTATTCGCGACGACACCATATTTTCAAATAACTTAATCAGCTTTATGAAAAACGATACATTCCGCCATACTGACAATCGGCTATCGAGGTCACACGCGAAAACTAAATTCAATTAAAGATAATCTCCATTCTCCATTGGCGACTCGTATGCGTATCGTTACCAGGTGCAACTCAATCTCAGGCGAAAACTGTATTTTGGATAGTTTCTGCCTTTGATGGGTTCGTTTCTGGTAGCCAGGATCTACAAGACGTCTGGAGGATAACTCTGTTGGAGTGCCAAAGCAAGATTTGACGGTAGGAAAGACTTGGTAAGGTTGAAACGGGTTGAAGCAAGTTCAATAACTCGCGAATCAGCAGTAGGGGATAATAAGAACCACAACCACAACCACTCGATTTGGAAATTATCTACTTCCAGGCACTTATTTCACTACATCTACATAACACTGAATAATGAATCTTTAATTCAATCAAATATATTTAAGGTATCATTCATTAAAAGCTGGCATGAAACGCTCACTTGGGTATAGGCCTCAAACAAAGCCACTGAACATATTATGTTATGACTATTATACCAATTATCACATATAATCGGTCCATATGGCTTGGTGGACGAAAGCTTCAAAGCGAACGGCCCAGGCAAAGCTCTCTAGCATACAGACACAAGCATGTCTGACGATCACTAGAGAAAACATCACTACACCGTCAGCAGCTATGGAAATCCTTCTGAGTTACCTCTTCTCCATATTCTTCTCGAAAGCAAGGATGGAATGAATTGTGCCCATTGCTAATTGCACACAACATGCTCAGACGGAGCGTAGAAAGTCACAGCATTCTGGGAATAACCTTGTGAATAATGAGTCCAACAGTCAACCATGACCTGCATTATACCTTCCTAATTCCAGATAGATATGATTGGGTTCCTTCGAAAGGAGGAACTACTGAGCGAAGACAACTGTTGGTTCAAAGATGTTCGAAAACATCTTCAGACGCTGGGGCAGGTGTATGCAGTCGTGGACCAATGACAGAGGATGAGATTAGAGGAAAACCACCTAACCAACAAATAAATCAAATTTTCAGACAGTGAAGCGGCTTTAAAAGAACTTGGATCGTGCCGATCTAAGTCCAAGTTAGTATGGAACTGTCAAAAATATTAGGAAGATTGAAAAAACCTGTCTCTGGTCTGGATTCCTGGCCACTCTGGCATGGAGGGCAATGTACCTGTAGACTTTCTCCAGTGAGGGAGGGAACAGCAAAATGTTTTATCGGACCAGAACCCGCACTTGGCATTTCTTCAAGTGTTGCCAAACATACACTGAAAACATGGACTGCAAGAAGAGTATTATACATTTGGCATAACCAGGACTGGTCCATTCCAAGGCATTTATAAATTCTTCAAATAATGTCACCAAACAACAGTAGGTATGACTTACGTTGCCAAAGAGGCCTACTGTCGCCCACTGTCGTCTGATACACCACATGTCAACACTGGAATACTTGCTATCTTTGTCTTGCAGATGATGAAACAGCAGAGCATATACCTTTTGCCCCGCCCCGAACAGAATCAGGTTTTCGATGTTTGGCAGAGTCTAACTATTGCCATCGGGCCTGAAAGTTATTTACCATGTAAACTTCCCAAAGAAACTGAATTTATTTGGAGAAATTTTAATTGGTGTAAGCCACAATAGATCCTCACGAGTCGCGATAGAGGTCCACAATAGACCCACTCACTTAAAATCTAACCTAACCTAACGTACCCCGCTGCTTCAATAATTTTCCTCTAAATAGCGAGAACAGGGCTAATAGAAGAGACGAAAATTGAACACCGTAGATGAACACACCAAAATACAATTCCGTCAAGTCCTCGAATAAAAACTTCCACTTGAATACCCAGATGATATTGAATAACACTAGTCGACGTTCATTTCAGCAGTTCTTTTAGCCTGCGTAGAGTCAGTAGGTTATACCAATAAAAAAAGGTTTGATGAGAACAACCTATATAGGAATTCATAAAAAATCAAATATCGCTCGCTTTGCCATGCAAATCGTTTACAAATCAGCATTCAACACAACAGTACCAAGAAACTACAGCAAAAGTCCAAAGAAGAAGTAGAATTTTGAAAAACCAATGGTAGAGAACAAAGTCACTCGAAATGAAGCAACTAGCCGAAACTACCAACATTCGAGCTCTTTCCAGTGCTACAAAAACTATCTACGGGCTGTCCATCTAAGGCATAAGCCCGTTACGTTCTAAGGATGGCACTAGACTTCCCAAAACACAACGAAATCTTGCAGGAGTGGGGAACTAGGGCCCACCCACAGACAGGCAGGAAGGATTTTATAAAACAAATTGAAGTGCAGACTTTCATTGATGGCTTGAGAGATACTGACAAACAGAAAGCCCTTCGACTAGGAGTTAGAGGAGGCGAAAAATTCATCAAGGAATACGAGGCCCAAGTTACGCTAAGTAAAATTTAGCGAAGATGTTTCTACTAGCGATACGCTATTGAATAAAATATTGAACTCCATATCAGCATTAGACAAACAGAAAAAACAGAAGAAAACAGAAGGAGACGCTGCTGAAACTGCGGGAAAATCGGCCACCTACAGAGGAGCTGGTGGGAGAGATCCAGGAGTCCAGTGAGAGAAAGGTAATCATCCACAATCAACGAAACGATCTAGATCTCCGAGCCCAAGAAGAGAACAACATGGTCGTTCCACCAGAAGAGGCTTCAGAAGGTCGCCCACGTCAGAAGGCCTCGGACGCCTGAGAGAAGACTTGCACTCAACCAGGAAAACGAGATTCAGTCGGCACTGGGGAGCGCGTGTCGACTTTCAGTGTTCAAAGCCTCAAGACTCCGTTCTTGATATTGAAGAGAAATGGACACTGTCTGCTAGTCCAAGGCCTATTAGAAGATCGAAGAAACACCTCGACTATACAGATACAAGAGCCTCATGATCAGTTGTGCGCCCAGACCTCTTACAAAAATCTGTAATTGCCAGACATTGAGTACCTCTAGAATTATATTCTGATCAAGGACGAAACGTTGATTCTGAATTAAGGCTATAAATGATGTCATGAGCATTTTAGGAATGAAGAAAACTTGTATGATCGCTATGAATTGCTGTTACTATTTCTCCTATCCTGTCGAAGTGACCAGCATTAGTCCACCGGATATACTTCATCAGTTTTAATCACTGGGCAAGGAATGAAACTGCCATGCGATCTGTTGTCTGGAATGACACCCAGAAATGCAGACGACAAAGTTCTTCCAGACTTCGTCTTCAAATCTCCAGTGAAAAAATGAAAAAGAGAACAGGAACACCTCAGGGACTATTTTCGAGCAAGGTGATGCCGTTTGGCTCTACCAATCGCAGAGAAAGAAAGGATTAAGTCCCAAACTACAGAGAAATTGGACAGGACACTACGTCATAAAGATCAACGAATTGGTATACTGCATCCAGCTCACCCCTAGGAGCAAACCCAAGGTTGTTACGTGAAGAAGTTAGCAGAATATCCCCAAATTGGTTCAAGAGGGACAACCAAAATGGTGATGGTTTTATCAGAGACAGAATAAACTAGAGGAGGATACTGTGTTACGAACTTAGTTGAACACTCTCAAGTTATTTTATATTATATTATATACACAAAAACCAAATTGAAGCAGAACAAAATAATTTCCTTACGATTTGTGCATACAAGTTAGGTCTAAGAAGCTGAGAATATTCATCCAAAATTTTATCCGGCAGCATCAATTGTGAGGAGATTTTATCTTTAATTAATTTGAATGTCATTAGACAGACCAGAGTCAGTAGCGAAACATTCAAAATACAATTTCACAGCACAAATTATGGTTTTTTTTCTCTCAACCGAATGCTCAGAAATGGAAATACGTATAAACAGGTACCATTAAAATTGAACTGAGTTTCATTATTTTCTGAAATACTTCCTTTCATTGTTCTGTATTATTTCGTTATTATATTGTTTTTTATTTTTATATTGTATTGTACTACTATATTGTATTGTGTTTTATATTATTAGTATTGTATTTAATTATTTTTAGTTTTAAGATTTTACAAGTTTTTTTTATAACAAATTGTAATTGGGACTACCAGTTGAATGAATAGTTAAAAAAAATTAAATAAATATCGTGAAGCGTTCTAGAATCGGCATGGAACATTTAGAAACCTAGTCAAAGATGATGTCCGTGAGCTGAACAATAACAAAGCAGTTGGTAGATATGGAATCCCTTCCCTGCATCATAAACCATCATCGTGTCCCTTATTACTTGGATAACTATTGTATAGTGCCCTTATATGCATTCAAAAACCAACCTCGGTTTTGTAAATATCATACGATGTAAATTCATATTCGATGTTTTTTGTTATGAAATATTCATACCGTATTCCTCCACCCCAACCCTGTATACAATCCTGTAACGAATATGTGGAGAACTGTCACTGTATCCCTTCGTAAGGCTTCCTAGTAATCCAGTAAAAAGTAAAATTAGACAGCATTTCGAAGGTTTCAAGTGACGGAAGGAAAACAATACGTCGAATTTATAGGTATATTCCCCTCTTTCCGGTTGTAACAATGAAGGGTGTTTGTTTTACCAATTCAAGGGATGATTGAGTATGAAGAAGAAAAACTAATGTCATTCTTCACTCAGTGAACTTTTCATAAAAGAGCACTAAATAATTGTTTATTATTATACATGACCATAGGATAGGAAAAAAATATTAATGTTTTATTCGGCCTTTTTTTTCAGGACAAAGGGTGCCGAATGGTAGTGTTGCTAAAATTTCTACATTGGAAAAAAAATTAACGAAAATTAACGAAAATAAACGAAAATAATGATAAGAATGAAATTATAGTGATAGAAAAACAAATAATTTTTACAGTAAAAACTATAGTCGTCGTTACCGGCAAGAGTTTAACCGTTTATTTTATTTTTTTTATCCAACAGTGTAGTTTGATTGCAAAAAGGCGATTGGGTGGGGTGGATGGTTTTTTGATATATGCCATTATGTCGAATATCTGTCGAAAAACAATTAAAATCCCGGGAAATATCAGAAAAATACTTGATTCACCAATATTACAATTGTTTCAGTTTTTTTGACAATTTTATGACTTATGGTAATCTACGTATACAGTGAGCACCATATATAACAAATGAATTCATTTTCTATGGTATTAGCCATTTTCTGAAAAATGCTGAAGCACGTCGATTTACGTATTCGAAAAGACATTCTGTGACATAAAAAAAACCCTCTCCTTCACCCTCCTCAACGTGACAGCCCCCCATCCACCCAATTTTTTTAAATGCATTAGGGTATCAAGTGATACCTCATTTTGAAGGGTATTCAATTTTCTATACAGCCATATCTTTGTTATTTTATTTCGTTCATGCGTCATAAAAAACAATTGAATAAATTGTGTTATTCAAATCATTTATCATAACGGTATCAATCAATGTACTAGTAACAAAATTTTTCAGATCACATGATTAAACTGACAGCCATTTGTTTCTTGACAATAATAAAGGTATTGCTGAAAGTTATCGATAACATCTTGAATGGTTTCGGAAGTGATACGTTCTATTTCTTCTCTAATTCTGATTTGCAAACTTTCAATATTGTTTGGTCTATCGGCGTATACTTTGGATTTCCAGGTAACCCCACAAAAGTAGTCAAGCGTTGTCATGTCGGGAGAACGGGTTGGCCACTCTATGGTACCTCGTCTACCAATCAATTTGTTGGGAAAAACTTCATTCAGATATGAACGAACTTCAGTTGCAAAATTTGGTAGAGAGGAGTATCATTTCGCTGATACCAAATATTCCTATCTATTTGATTCGGATTATCATTATCTGGAAAAAGTCTTTCCAGTCTTGGAATTAAAAAGTTAGTCAAAAACTCCAAGTAACGTTCACCGTTTGATAATTCGTTGAAAAAATATCTTACAGGATTAGGTGGGCTGAATTATTCTTATTTGAACTATCTTAGTACAACATACATTTTTAAAAGTTATATCAGGTATAGAAAGCACTTACCCTAATGAGAAATTATTTATGGAAAGTGACGTGATGGACGTCAGACAATTATATTGTACGAAAATGTTGATTGGAAAAAAAAACAGAACATAAAATGGTTACTTTTTGAGCAACTATATCATACGAGAGGAAAATATTATTGTACACAAGTGCAAAGAAGACTAAAATCAGAGACATAGCAGCTATCTGGGTCCAAAAAATATTGAAATTTACAAACGCGAAACGAGCATATGGATTACAAATGTTTACAGAAATGAGCTTCAAAATATATTCAAATAATACCAAAATAGTGACAAATAAAAAAAAGATGAAAAAATATTGACATACTGATATTATCTCAAACTCACCATTTCTTTTTACCGGATGCTACAAATATTTCCTTATCATGAACATGAAATAAAATTAAATAGAGAATTGAAAATCTATATATTATATTTAAAAAAAAATTTAAATTGCATAACTCACCGTTGATCCACATTCAGCGATGACGGCCTTTTGCAATCCTGCATTAAACATTTCTGTCATACTACGGCAAGCCGGTATGATTTTTAAATTCTAGAGCGGTGTGTCCATCATTCCTCCAATGACTTCTATGATCAGAACCACCATTCAATACAATGGTTTGGGTATATCCACCACGCGACTACGGTAGACAAGGGTGTTGAAATCACCAACCAGGGTGGCCATTAAGAGTCCCTCGGCATCCGACATCACCTCACTTGACCTGAGAAATGCAAAGGTCAAATTTTTTGAAAAGCCAAGGTCTTCTAGGTTCTTCAAGAATATCCTATGCATTGGTTTATCCTTATATAGCTGTAGGAAAATCTCAGTCACCGCAGCTTTTTGCTGAACCGGTTTCAATTCGGTGACAGAGTTTGGGTTAGCCCGTTCAGTGTCAAATACGAGACCAAGTTCATCGGATGCACGGGTTGCCTTGAAAAGAAATGCTCCAATCCCTGCTTTTTCATAGTCACGGACTATGCAGAGAAAGGGATCTGAACTCCTGATGACTTTACAGGCTCCATCCAACACCATTATGTTAGGTACACACTCCAAACTCAAAAGTCCACTGCCTTCCTATTGTCTGGAGAAGGATAACCGTGGAACGGTAGATTTAGGATGCAAGCTCCTATGAAATGCTTCATTTTGCGAGTTTAACGTAGAGTTGTCGCAGCCATTTGATAACTCCAAAGGAGTAAAGTAGTAGGATCGGAACTGCAAGCATATTACTTAGTTGTAGCAACTTTGTTCTTCCCGGGCAGTTCTGATGACCAGTTCTGTAGGAGTTTATTCTGATACTTGCCGCGGAGAGAGTTCTCAACTGCAGATGCTTTCAATTAATTCGTCTATCAGGATCGCCCAAAGCAGAATCGTACCACTCCTCCCTGTGGACATCCCCTATTTCCCTACCTGTTTGTCAAGTTGCCGTTTGTCCACTGGCACTTGGGCGTTTGTCACAGACTCGGTGGATGCATTGTTGAAGGCACCCTCGACATTTTCTTCAACCGACCGACAGCTCACAAAATGACAACTGACTGATGACTGACGTCTATACGTCAACCAATACTTCAATTCAATGACAGCTACTCTACAACTCAAACTTGGATCTACATATTTTCTTTAACTCACTGACAGCTAACAAAATGACAACTGACTGACTGATGTCAGTCAATCCAATGATAATTGAGCAATCACCTCATGCAATACCCTGAATCTCCAGAAGTTTTCTTATATCAAAGTGCTACAACTTTTCGAAAAGTCTAGTTTACTGTATAACGATCCGGTCCATGAACATAACCAACAGAAAAGGGGTTTTGAAGTTTCATACAGGTCCAGAGGGTTCAACAGTATCCTTTTTGAATTTCAAATTCGCAACAATATTTTGTTCAATCTTTAGTTATAGATAGAATCATATCAAAACATGAGTTCGCCCACAATTTATTAACAACGTGATCAAACTCATTGAACTATACAACACAACTTTTCTAACCTTTTCATTATATTATATAACAGTAAAACGCCACACTATTACGTATTTGGGATCTAAAATCCTTTTCAAATAATACAGTCAATACGAAAACTCTACTTGATGCATTTTAAATCAAACACTGCTTGCTGACACATTATTGTACAATTTGAGCTAACCCTCAAATCTCACCTACGATGAAATCGTAAATTTGACAGACACAGGTGAGTGTATTTCACTAAAAAACTTCAGAGGTATGTTGGAATTAGGAGTATTACCCTCCAATGGCTTTGTAGATGTCTTTATTCAATAATTTCGTATGCTGCTATCGGAGATAAAATCTGGTCAATATTGGAGTCCCTCAAGGTTTAGTTTTGGGACCCGTTCTTTTTATACTCTAATGATCTGGAGGCCTTTCCAGTCTTCAGACTGGTTACTATTATATGAGTGAAGTAAAATGTTACTGAGTGGCGACGAATGTATAAAAACTGTTATTTTCCTATTTACTTCGGAACTTGTATTCAAAAGATGAACGTTTACACCCATAATATACCATGTCACGGTGAAAACTGTTCGAAATGACCACCTGCTTACATGAATTTGATCAAGAATTGTTTTTACTAAATTGGCATGAGCCTTTTTCTGAATTTTTCACTATAATAACCAACATAGTTTCAGAGTTGGGTCGTTTTTTGTGATGGACAATGTGTCAATTTGAAAGCGTACCTTCCGGAATATTTCAGCTCCTAAACAGAGCCGTAATAGGTGTGGCAAACAAACAAAAGTAAAACCTCAGATGGTTAATCTTACTCAGAGCAGAAGGCACTTTCGCATAGATATAATAATACTCATGTTATTTGAAATAATTAAGTATCTATTCTTTTTTTCAAAACATGATCAGAAAAATTCAGGAAGTAACGGCCGTTTGCACCAATTTGAGTTATAATTCGGATTAACTAATTAAGGATTAACGATTAACTAATAATTGGTGTTGGTTAGTTAATTCTGAATTAGTATAGGTTAGTTATCACGATGTTTAGAAACTTTTCAGCTACTTCAATTTCTGTTGGCTATAATATTGTCGAATAAACAAAAGTTATTTGAATAAAATTTATGACATTTGTGTTGTCATGGACCAAAAAAGAAAGAGATTCACACATTTTTCACAAGAAGAGGAAATTTTGTGTCTAAACTTGGTAAAGAAGTGTTAAGAAGTAATTGAAGGAAAGGAACAGGAGGAAAATACTTGGAAGGCTATTGAAAGATAATTCAATTCATATCCACAAATTTATAGATTTCAGAATTATGATTTGAGGATCATTCAGTTTTTCTTCCGATACAACATGTCAATAATTATCTTCTATATTTTTAAAAACATGTTAATACAATTTGGGAATAATTAAAAAAATTCAATTGTTATTTTTTATATATAAAAGAAGTTCGAGAGTTTTTCTACTCAACAAAATAATACATAAGACCAGATTTTGAATGTAATGTGTAAGTAATGCTCGTCTTGTTAGAACCTGCATATTATTATCGATAGCTTCATTATTGATATCTGGGTACCTATTTGGCCATTTAATAATGGCCAATCTGAAGATGAAAATAAAAGGCTCTTTTCACACAAAATAAAAGACGCAAACGGCTTATACTACTTTTTATAAGATAGTTCATAAATAAAAACTCCGGTTTTCGCTTTGTGGAATTTTTTAAACAAGAAATAGTGATAAAAATTACAACTTTATTGTTTTTGGCGAATATCTCGAAAACTATTGTAGGAATCGTTTTAAAATCAATAGAACTCTTGTAGGGAATTATAAAACCTACAAAATCTGTTCAGCTTGTGAAGTGGGATTCACTAAAGTGGTCATCAGATAGAATAGAATAGAATAGAATTTATTGGTGTTTTTTGATATTAAAATCATTACACAAGTCACAAAATAGCATAGTACATTTTTCTTAGTATATAGGATAAAAAAAAATAACAGACAATAACAGTATTCAAGAATAAACACGTTAAAATTAAATCAGTAAGGTGGTTGCATAATAAATACAGGATTGTGTCAGCTACGCTACATTCACCTCAGTTAAATTACTTGACAAAAATTCGTCAACTGAATAAATACTGTGTCTCAGTAGAAGCTGCTTGATTGCCAATTTGAATCTGAAGGAACTGAGTTTCTTATAACTTTCCGGAATTTTATTGTAAATATTTAGATTTATGGAATTTTTAATAGAAGTATTAAGACGAAGTTTGGGATTGACGAGTAGATTTTTATTTCTAGTGGAATAGTTGTGTGAGTCTTTAGGTTTGTTATACTCGTGTAAGTGATTATGAATTTCTATCAAACAATAGTATAAATAAAGTGCGGGAAGTGTTAATATTCTTAGTTGCCTGAAAAGCGGCCTGCAAGAGTCTCTGAATCCTGCCTTGGCAATGACCCTGACAGCCTTCTTCTGCAGAGTAAAAACACGATGTTCTTGACTAGAGTTACCCCATAAAATTATGCCATAACTCATATGGGAATGAAAAAGTGAGAAATAAGCCATTTTCAGTACATCCTTTTCGATGGTGATTCTCAAGCGTCTTAAAATAAAAATTTGATTTGATAGTTTTTTCGAGAGTATATCTACATGTTCGGTCCATTTGAGTTTATTATCTAGAGTGATACCCAGAAGCTTGATTGGAGCTTCCGTGATGAAGGTCGGATTTGTAGAGAAAGTCATTTTTTGTGTTTTGGCATTGTTCTGAATTAAATTATTAGGAGTTAGCCACTCTCTGATTTTTTTCGAAGCAACAATATCCTTCTCAGTCAGTTCTTCTAGATTTGTATCAGAATTATAGTAGGTAATGTCATCTGCAAACAGGACACACTGAGATGGCTTAACATAATAAAATATATCGTTTATAAAGATTAGAAACAGCAGTGGTCCAAGGACCGATCCTTGGGGTACACCTGATGTTATCGGTTTAGATACTGATGTATTTTTATTATAAGTAACATATTGAGTTCTTCCACACAGATATGATCTATAACACCTGTAACAATACAATTTTTTACCATCCCAATTTATGTGTAATAGGGGAGAGAACATACATACTGAAAAAAACATCTGACCTGACCTATTGAAAACCTCAAGAAACGTTTCACCAGTTTGAGTAAATCATCTTTCTCAAAAAGAACTAGTAACAGGAATACAAAGAAATATTCGTATAGCTGTATTAATATTCGAATATATTTTTCCCAATTCATCATCAAGGATAATTTGTAAAAAAAATCACAAGAGCCTATGCTTGGGATCTAAGTCATCCTCATACTTCAAAACTAAATTTGCAGCATGTCGCTTCATGGCTTTTGTTGTGACTAGCGATATGAATTGGCCTTTCGGAAACTCAAAATCATCACTTATTTCTTTTAGACTAAAAAATAGAGATTTGTAAACTGTCATCATGTTATAAAATATGCCACAACACATTATCTTGAATTTTGAGTTTGAGTGATATGGGTATCACCAAGGCAGTTAAAACAAAGTGTTCCAGTCTCTTCACTCGTCTTCTTCTTTTCTCAGGAAAAGTTGGATCAAGATTTTCAACTCTTCCGTTGAACTTTCTATCAATTTCGCTGGTATGATCAAATCAAGTTGTAGCTTGGAATAACACATTGACTTTATTTATTTCCGTCAATATTGTATCCCACAAAATTAAAATAACGCATGTTCGATTTTTTGACTCCCCCTGTAGGCTGACAGTGATACATTGTAGTTTCAGCTTGCTTGCTGTAGAAGTAAGAAGGTTTGTTCAAAATTACCCCTAAATTTGCACCATCTCTTGAAAATTAAGAACTATTGAAAAATTGAAATAATTTTTCTTTAAAATTGATCTCAGATTGATCTGATATCCGTCACAACGCGAAACCTATTGTTGTCATATTAAAAAGTCAGAATGTCGGTTTCCGTTCCAAAAAAGCCAAAACTTTTACACTAGAAAACGTTACAAAATTTATGAATGAATGCATCTTCCCCAGCTCGCACAAGTCTCCAGAAGACTTCTGAGGGTTGCACATAGGGGTGCAACAGATTGACGGAAATAGCAATTTTAACAATTTTAAATTTTTTAACAATTTTACCAATTTTAACAATTTTAAATTTTTTAACAATTTTAAAATTTTTAACAATTTCAACAATTTCAACAATTTCAACAATTTCAACAATTTTAAACATTTTTAACAGTTTTAACAATTTTACAAATAGCACCCTCATGATTAAGTTGATAGCAATTTTTTGAGTAGCTGATACCTGCAGACAAAAAGAGCGTCGAAACTCACCATTGACAACAAAACAAAACCTGATAATTGTCAATATCAAAGATCCCAAAAATCATCCCTCTAGATCGTTCGTGATATCTGAAGAAGCAAATAATGGTTAATTTTTTAACGTATACAGAAAATATGCATATTCAGTTCCAAAACAGATTCCTCACCGTTGATTTTTTTGAATTACAAAAATGGAAAATGTACTGTGCAATGTTTGGGAATCAATATCATAGGAAAGATACCCTTCGAAATCGCAGTATATCTGCACCTTCAAAATCGCGAGGTTTACACTGGTCACAGCTTTAGGCGTTCCCCGGCAACCTTACTTGCTACTTGTGGTGTATGTAAGTATAACAAATATAACAAGTCTAGGAGGATGGAAATCGACTTCAGTTGCTGAGGGATACTAAGAAGACTCCACAAATCGGAAAAAAGAAATGTCTAACAGAATTCTCGATTTGAACCCTTCATCGTCTTCCGATTGCATTTTAGAACCATCCTCCTCTTGCCTGGATGTAACATCTGCACCCTCGGGCATAGGGGAATTGCAATGAAAAAGCAGACCAACATGCAAAGGAAACATCTGAATCGCCATTCACAGGTCCAGAACCAGCGTTTGGAATTAGCAAAACCGGATGTGGAAGACAAAAAACATATTGAGACCAAATCGAAGGGCATCGACACAGCACAGCAATGGTGAGGCACCTGAGTGAAACACTGACGACTGACACACTCAACCTTGACAGATCTAAGATACGCACGATCACCGGCTTACTAATCGGACACTGCGGTCTTAGGAAATACCTACATACCATGGGAATAAATAGAGAAACCTTGGACTGTAGACTCTGTGGTGACGAGGAGGAAACAGCCTCTCACGTCATTTTCGAATGCCACGCGCTGCTCAACAAGCGTAACAGAATATTCGGACAGATCAACCTAAAAACAGGCATGAATCCAAAACACCTCGTAATAGACTACTAAACCTGGTGAAAAACACAGGCCTATTCAACTAGGAACCACTGACGACAGAGCAATACAATAGACCCCAGCTGGTCTCAGTGTTAAGGGAATCCTCAAAGGTAAACCCGGTATCTCGCTCGTCAGCCTTTAACCAACCATCCAACCAACATCTGTACCTATCAGAGACGATTTGTCTACTTCATCAAATGTGTTGCCAGTGTTTGAGCAGCCTTCTTCAAAGAATCAGCTAACTTCAACAAATATGCTGGCTTCGGCAATAAATGTACACAACGCGTCGAACTGTTCTTTTACAATAAACATTACCAACAACAAGCAGATAGAAAATATATTAGGTAGGTACTCTTGTTTCTATTTGCATAAATAATTTTTTTTCCATATGCTTGTAAAAAAAATGTTGATCGTAAACTCATGCAGTTGGGTATGGGAAAACCCAACTGCTTGTCGCATGCGGGAAAGGTACTCTATTTCAGTACTTATCGAGAAGAATCCGGCGAAAGCTATAACAAAATAATATGAAGCATGTTCACTTAAGAATTATTTAGGAATAAAATTTGTAGATGTAACTAGATTAAAATATTCCACATGGAAAATCGCATAGAAATCTTGACTGATTTCGTCGAAAATGCTTTATTTATCAAATATGCGGCTGGTAATTTGATTTTGAAAGAAGATCTTAATCACCTCCAATAAAATGGAGCTACATACACAAACACTCTATTTTAGTTGGATGGTGGCTAGGTGGCTAAATGATATATTTCCTGGTAGATAGATTGGTCTAAGAGGGGCAATTGTATGGCCATCAGGATAACCCGATTTTCATCATCATCATTCAATGATAAAATTTGTAGTTTAAAATATTTCGCATAAGAAACCTCAGGTAGAAATCTTGAGTGTTTTGTATAAATTTTCTTTATAAATCTTAATTCTTTATTCATTAAATAGGTGGCTGGTAATATGATTTTGCAAGGAGATCTTAATCACTTCCAATAAATTGGAGCTACACACACACACTCTATTTCAGTTTGATGGTGGCTAAAAGATAGATTTCCTGGTAGAGGAGCAGTTGAGTGGCCACAACGATTTCCCGATTTCACACCTTTAGATTTTTCCTCTGTTGTGTCTTAAATCGATTGTTTCTAAAACACAGCCTCGACGTTTGAAATATTTGAAGAGAAGAATAACAGCAGAGTGTAGAGAAATCCAAGTAGATGTTTTTCAGAACGTTAGAGAACAGTTTTGGAACACAAATTTCTAAAAAACTATGGACAGCAGTTCGAAAATGTAAAAAAATAGTATCACATATTAATTTTTTATGTTTGATTCCAAAATAGTTGATAACTAAACTTTTTCATAGTTTCCACTTGATTGAGTGACAGGTAAGTGACAGTATTTTGAAAATACTGCATTTTGAAGGAATATTCGATCAGACAATTTCAAGAATGAATAGACGAAGTCAAACTTTATCAGTTTTGCCAAAACGGTTCATTTTGCGTATTTAGCGTCTTTCAGAAGTCAAAATGACGTTTCTATATTTACCGTGAATGTTATTACTTTGGAAATGTAAAACTCAGGAATCGTCGGACCACCGATTTGAAAATATCACGAGCTATGAGCAGTGTGTTCAGAAAGTATTGCTGTCAATGGTTTAGATTGAAAATATGATGACATGTATTGGTTTATATAATATGAGGGAAATTGTCAATAATAATATCACTACAAAATGCATAATTTTTGAAAAAGAATTTCACTTTGCTGTCACGATAACTGTGTTGCTCAGAAACACCACGAAATATTGTTCGAGTGGTGTTTTGTACAGTAGCATAGTTTTCGTGGCAGCAAGGTGAAAGTTTTTTCGAAAATTCAACATTTTGTCGGGATATTATTACTGGAAACTTTAGGGAAACTATAGGGTCTAAAATATTCATGATGGTACTGTTTCAAATTGACACACTGTGTGATCCAAATCCCAATGTAATCTCACCACATTTTGGGAACTTGAAAATATTTTCGACTTTTTTCATTTTCGAAAAATAACGTATTTTCCTAGTCAGTTTTTCTAAAGAAATGGGCCTTAGTTGTCGTGATGGTAGGGCGTTCGCTTATCAACCATAGGGGCGTGGGTTCGATTCCCAGCGTGGACATCAGCAGTCTCGAGCATGGCATCTCACGTTAAAAGGTAAGGGAGACATCTTCCCTAGCTCGCACAAGTCTCTCGAAGACTTCCGAAGGTTGTAAAGATGCAGCCGGTTGACGGAAAGAACAAAAAAATGAGAAATCCTTGCTATCGGCCCCAACAACTTTTTGTGGTGCAGCAAAATGAGTTCACACTGTACATCAGGATATCAGTTGCTGACTTTTTCAGAATTTTGTACTATGATATTGTCACGTGTACCCATTGTGCCCAAGTACTTTCCTATGCACCGGAACACCCTGTGACTAGTTTCGGTTGGCTACGAGAGATTAAATAAAGCTATCACCCTACCCTGTTTTGTGGAATAAAAAGATTTATTTAGGTTTAGGGTAAAAATACTTTACTAAGATAAAAATGAGAGCCGTATCGAAAGTACCCAAAAACAAGATTACACTAAGTGACACAAAGTTTAGAAAAAATAAAGTGGCACGATAACAACAACAATAAAAATATCCCTAAGGAGAGTTACATAATTTCCCAGGAAGTAATTTTTAAAAAATTGTAGGATTTTCTTTCCATTCTCAATGTATATGAATTGCATATTTCTCTTGAATTCCATAACCGAGCTTTGATCAAAATAATAAGGATTCATAACAGTCGAACGGTTTTCGCTCTCACTCGGTATATGAGGAACGTCTCATATTATATAGATCCAAATCAATGAAAATAAGGTAATAATGTTACTCCTTTTATAAGGAAGTGGTGGTGGGGGTGAAACAATATATAGGGGATGAAGCCTATTAGGAGCTTTACATAAGTATCAGTGCAACTGAGTGGTGATGTGATGTTTTAGTTCGACAATGCAGGGTGAGTTTATAATTTTGACGTTAATTACGGATAGTCATGTTGAATATCCAATTGAAAATTAGTAACTATATTTCAATCTGTCTTCACTCAAATGCACGAGAACAAATGTCAACTTTCAGAATGCCAGTTCGGTGTTTTTTCGTGCTCATTTCAGATTATACCGTTAGCAGATATTGTGAAACTTTTTGAATATCTGAGAGGCAGTTGCAGAGTGGCAATTGGGAAGCATGTAAATATTATAGAGATGATAAAATCAAGTACTAATAGAACTAAATCATTCAAAATATCCAAACAATAAGAGTATGTGAAAGAACCATGTAAACAACACTAACACTTTTCAAAAAGCAAGACGATATAGATTGTTCCTGACTTAGCTGTAGTTTTGGATTATGACAGGTACAGAAATATAATTATTTCACTTGTTTTTTAGAATGATTGTTCACCTTTACAATAATTAAATTCAATAAGAAAGAAGGAAAACAATACCTGGTTTCCGCGGAAGGTGCCTCGCCTCTATAACGTTTTTGTTTTTGAAGATGATGGAATGAAATTTGGAGGATCTGAATAAGACGTAAAACTGCGATTTTTGACGGATAACTCAAGTTCATACATCTTTCGATTTCACCGTGAGTGACTTGAACTTTCGATTTTTGAATGGGACTCCCATATTTTCACCTCTTTCGTCTCCACATGATATTCTGAATACAACCATGTATCATTTGTCCCTTTTTGTAACCATTTTTTTTTCTTTCAATTTTACCCTTCAATCTAGAATGCTATGGATAAGTTCAAATTACCGATTGCAGCCCTAAAATTTTGGGAAAAATACAACTCCACTGTTTTCTGTGAAAATATATGTGCTATGTAAAATTTAATTTTAAAATTGAAATTATTATTTTTTTCAAATTGCAACATGGTGGCTCGTCGGTCAGGAAAAAAGACCATTTCATTACGAATAATTTGAAAACTTTAAAAACTATGTTACATGTTTCAAAATTGAAGCATATTTTCTTATTAAAACAAGATTTAAATGCAGTGAGATCGACTCTCTTATTCTTCCTCACTTCTGGAAAAGTATAGTAGGTATTTATTGTTTAATTATTTGAAGAACATGTTAACGATAACATTTATGCAAGAAGATATTTCATTAGCTTCTGGATTATTGATCTTATTTCATCAGTTGTTTACAGGTTGCTCGATAAATTTGAATTTTATTTCCTAAGATCCTTCATTTTAAGAAATCTTTTAAAGTTTTTCAACGGAAGTATGTTTGAAACCTAATTATGTGCAGTATCAAATTAATCGAAATCAAATGTTCTTTTTTCCTAACCGAACGAGCCACCATCTTGCCAAATGAAAAAAAAATAGCAATAGAAATTTTAAAATGAAATTCTGCATAGCAGATACATTTTGATCAAAAACAGTAAAGTTGTATTATTCTCAAAATTTTAGGACTGCAAATATTGATTTGAAGAAGAAGATATCCATACCCCTCCCATGAAATTTGGTTACAAAACGTGACAAATAATACATGGTTGTATTCAGTATGTCATTTGGAGACAAGCGAAGTGAAAATACACCGGGTGTCTCATTTGCAAATCGAAAGTTTAGGTCACTTCTGGTGAAACCGGAAGTTGCATGAGGTTGAGTTACTTGTCAAAAGATGCAGTTTTATGCCTTATAAAGATCTTTCAAATTTAATTCCATTATCTTCAAAAACAAAAAAGTTACAGGGGCTAGCCACTTTCCGCGGACACCCGGTATATTTTCCGCAGTACAACGTGGAAACTTGAGATTTTTACTCAAGGTACTTCATTTTTATTATTTCCTCAAAAAATATTCTCTTTTTTATTATTTCCTAAACAAATATCCCATTTTTATTTCCGCAAAATATTTTTTTTTAATAAAGTAAAAAACGAAACGATATTGTTGAGGGCTAGAATCCTACACTAATTACCAAACCGAAATCAAAATCATTCTTAATTAACTTTATTTAAATTGTAATCATTAAACAAACTTATCGGGAGTAATTACACAAGTGCATCAAAATTACCGATAATTTTCCATGAAAGCATGTTGTCTAAAAACTGCATGAGTTTATTTTCATATTTTGTCGAAAGAGCACGACTTCGAAGGAGGAGGGATCTTTTAGCAAAATATGAAAATAACCGAATGCAGTTTTTTTACTGACAACATGCTTGAATGGAAAATTATCGCTGTAATTGATCGAAAATGTCCCGCTTCATATGGGATTTTTAACATACGATGGAAATATTCAATTAAATTCTACATGCCCTTTGGGCTCCATGCAGAACATTGTCCTGGACGACATTTCTGTATGGTGTTAAAAATAAATTTAAATCAGCCTCGAAATAAACAATATTCCTCTGATGATTTCCAAATGTCAAAATAAAATTTGTCTTGGTTTGTGTCAAACAGTAAATAGTGAAAAGTTTGCGATAATTCCATTTTCAAGAAGTAAACAGTGATACAATTTTTTTTTCAAATGCGACTTACACTTACGAAAGAAGATAAAATATAATTGATTTGATATACGGGGACCACTACAAAAGTAGTAGAAAAGATGCAGAAAGTTTCAATCAGAGGCATCCGAACAAGAACTTTAATAATTCTACTGTGTCAAGAGTTTTACCTTAGTTCAGAGAAACTGGTCCTGTCGATAATTTATACAAAGTTCCTTGTGAAATTACCTTTGCTATTGAAGAAAATGCTTCAAATGTATTATCAACAGTTGCCGAAATCCGCAAAACTCAACAAGGCAACTTGCTGTTGAAACAAGCATTGTTAGAACATCTATTAGAATTTTGGAAAAGGAGAAATTCTACCCTTATGACCCGGATTTGTGCAAGTTTTGAAAGTGCCTGGCTTCAGAGTTTAATTGAAGATGATCGAAATTTTCTCAGAAATGTTTTATTTACGGATGAACCAAATTTACTTCCAATGGACACATTAGCTCCCGAAATTGACGTTGGTGGGCAACTAAAAATCCCCATTTCATTGTGAAATGCAAAAATCAATATTATTTCAAAGTTAATGTTTTGTGCGGGATATTTCAATCGGAAATCATCAGGCCATTTCTTTAGACAAAACCTTAATTCCCAAAGTTATTTAGATTTTTAAAAAAGGATTGTCGAAGTTCTCGAATAACCTCCACTATCTCAGCGAATGGAACTGTATTTCCAACAGAACGGCCCATCAATCCTCTCAACCATAGAAGTCAGGGAATGGTTGGATAGGGAATTTTGTGAAAAATGGATTCAGTCAAACCTTGGCCTGCTAGATCGCCTGACCTAACCCCTCTAGATATTTTTTGAGATATTTAAAAAATAGTGTTCACAAATTCAGGCCCTTTCAGAGATAGAAACCAATTGAAACACAGTACGAGTATATCCTCGCATAGCGTTAATTACACCCTATATGTTGCGAAATAATTGTTGTCTAGGACAATGTTGTATATGGAGCGCGAAGGTGGGCATGTAGAATTTAACTGATATTTTTGTTCAGTGATTACAATTGAAATTAAGGTAATTAAGAATGATGTTGAATATGATTTGCTGTGTTGGATTCTAGCCCGCAGTGGTCTGGTAGTACAAAAAATATTTACCTTAAAATGATGATTAATTCATCATATTGATGTAATTTAAGAATTATGTTGCTTAAAATATGTACTTATTTAATTTTTCAACTTTTCAACCCTCATGAATCAACCCCTGTTGTAGCTAAATTTAAAAAAGATTTACCCGCAAAGAATTTCATTATTTATCACAATGTTTTAATTTAAAAATGTTGTTTCTCAAAATATGTACTAATTTCATTCTATAACTTGTTAACCCTTATAAATCAACCCCTATTTTAGCTCAAAAAAAAGTGTTACCCTAAAAAAGTATACTGCCTGATAGAGTTTTTTAATTAAAAATTTAACTGCGCTAAATATTACCAATTTCATTATTTTGTAAATTTTCAACCCTTAAAAACCACCCCCTATAACATTGCAACGCTTAAAAACTACTATTATAGGTATAAATAGGAAAAAAATTAAATTGCATACAAAAGTTCATTCTCAGGCACTTAAAATAAAAAATATAATTACGAATATTTTTCATGCACTACCGATTTATTTTTTTAACTGTATAAACGAAATTGAATAATTCTAAAAAGTTGTCAGCGCACGTGCTATTTTTTGCACTTCAGAATACACTGGCAAGGAATCAATGAGATATATACTCACACACGTAGACACATGAGCAGATGTTTCTTCACCTGTATTTGGAATAAATGTGAGTGGTGTTTAAACATAGCTCCTTCATTTTTTAGAAAGTTTACCCAAAAAGCATTTTGTAGGGTTTTTCAAGAGCTACAAGGCTATGTGAATTGAATCCCTTTGAATTCCTTAGTTTTAAAATGGGGTGAGTTTAAAGGGCTCGAACAATATGGTGCTCGCTCGTAAACGGCCATATCTCCTTAAAAATGTATTGTACCTACAGAAAATTCACTGAACGAAAAATCTTTGCAATAAAAAAGCTACAATTAAATACTCCTGCATTTTTTCGTATCTCCAGTTTTTTGGAGTCATTTTGAAGAAAAGTGCATTTTTTACGAAATAGCAGAAAATCGTTTTTCACTTTAAGTTCTAATTTTTCTAAAATTAAGCACACATAAACGAAGAGAATCGCAGAAGGGCGATGATAAGTTTTTATTAGGGTGGTAATTAGGGTTGATTTCACTGATTTTTTCGTAAAAACATGTAGGGACAGACTTTATTTTCATCGTAACTCGATTAATTTTGATGTCATTAACTTTTTTTTTAAGTAAACTTTTTTTATGTACTTTAAAAAAACTTATTAGTTTTCCTCGTAAAATACACAGTTTTATTTGACGAAATTATATAAAATATTACATAAAAAATATAGGATACAATCCCTATAATTTTTTTCTAAAAACGCATATTTTTCGAGTTATTCGCGAAAAACCGATTAAAAAAGTTGACTAGTTCAACTCATAAGTATTCCTACAAAAAAATAATAATAATAAACAGGTTTATTGATTTTCACAATACTCTCTTTTGAAAGTATCACTCATACCATCAAACATTGTCAAAATTCCTCTTGATCCGGTGTGTTTGCTGTCAATTTTCTTATTTCAATAATGAACTATGAGTAAAACTGATTTTAATGCCAAATCCTCTTTTCTATCGAACCTTCAGAGTGATGAGTTGGGCTCGACTTTTGTGACGAAGCTATCATCTCCTGATTATTAATGCATCAGTCTTTATATAATCAATAAAATGAAGTGAGTTCAATATCAAAACGTCGGTTTCTATAAAATAATTATATGCTCAGGACGCTAGGCAATGGCAGATATTAATAAATAATGGACAGTAACGGAACTGTCTCCCTTTTGGTCAGTTACCACTCTTGTTTTTCAACACGCACCTAACTTTATCTCAGTAAATAAATGGGTAGATAGACTTTTCCCACAAGATACCATACAACTTCTCGGTTTATTTGTGTGTGAGAGCTTGTGGTTTTGTTTAATATGTGAGATGTCTTGAGAAGGACAATCATAGTATCATGTACAACGATCGATACTCAGTTAGAAAATAAAACAACAAGTTATTACAGAACAATACAGGGTGTTCCAAATTGAGTCAGCTCTATTGCTAACTCCGTTATTATTGATGCTATGAATTTGGTTAAAGGGGCAAACTAGTAGCATTTTTAAGGGCCTTCTTGATGCCGAAAACAAAAATGAATTGACAGTCGCGTTTTCAGAATAATTCATAAAATGATATTTTTTTCAATGGAACACCCTATATTTTTTCATGCATTTCGATTCGTAATAACATTTTCAACAACAAAGCTCATATCACCTTTCTTCCTAAAGTGGAAAATGAACAACTTGACTATGTGGAAATATTTATTTCTTTCACGTACAAAAAATTTCTTTGTTTTGGCGAATAACACCTCATGATTGTCCAAACACCCAATTTTGGTACTTATACGAATGACAATGTTTTAAAGAGAAACATACTCAACTGAAAATTGAATCAGTACATGACTCCTCTGGATAAAATTGAAGTAACTTTTTTGTAATATTTATTTATTTATCAGAAACATACAGGTTACCCTAATTACATGTTCCTGCTTCTAACAACATGAATACAAAATATTACAACATAACATAATAATTCATTAATATTAACTATATTAGGTATTTAAGTTAAATCAGGGGGTAGGGGGTAGTCCGTAAAAAAGACAACATCATTAAAATCATTATAATTTTTTTATTGCTGAGACGGCTTTTCTGAAAGATCCAAGACTTGAGCTAAATATATTCAGGCTGAATTCTGAATGGTATTCATTGAATAATTGGCATATTTTTTGTAAGCTGTCTGTTGCATTGCCTAAAAAAGTAAGTCTTCTAAGACGTGTACGATAGTCAGGTACGTATAAGTTTATTTGTTGAAGTAATTCCGGTGAGTTGACATAATAATTTATAAATTTATAAAGAAAAATCAGACATCGTTGATTTCTCCGATGTTCCAATTTTGTGATATCAAATTCAATTCTCAATGGTTGGTAAGATACAAAGCCAGGGGAAACGTTGAATTTCTTGTAAAAAATATATTTAATAAATTTATTTTGGAGGGCCTCTATCTGTTTTATATTACCTTTGGTTAGAAAATTAGTCCAAATCAAGCATCCAAATTCCAATTTGCTTCTAACCATAGTGTTATAAAGATATATTATAGAGTTGATAGAACTGAAGTGAAAAGTAGATCGTTTTATAAAACCTAATAATTTATATGCTTGAGAAAGGACATTATGAATGTGTGTCTGAAAACTGAGATTAGAAGAGAATGTGATGCCCAGGCCAACTACTTCATTTACTCTATTCAATGCTGAATTTCCCATATCTATGAATGAGATAAGAATCTCCAATGGAAACTGGACATTTAATAAATAATCAACTATCTGAATGAAAATGCAAATTTTCATTTTCAGATTTTTTCTTCAAGTTATATAGGGTCTTTCTCAATATCTATCAGATGTAGTTCAATGTCCAGCGTGGCTTTAGCCGGGGAAGTAGCTGTTTTCTGTTAGATATTACAAAAAAGTAACTTCAATTTTATCGTAGGTTTTATTCCATATCCAGAGGAGTCATGTATTGATTCAATTTTCAATTGAGAATGTTTCTCTTTAAAACATGAATCCCTTCCAAGAGAGGTTATCTTGTACGATGGAAAACAGCGACTAAATTCCAACTTTCAGTCGCAGATGATTCCACAACTGACTTTATGAACATCCTGTTCATATTTTCAATGAATTCAACGAATGACAATATTTTGTTAATGATAGCAAAATAAGACAGCAAAAAGAAAAAATTGCGCTGGGATGTGAACTCGTGAAACCCGTGATCATCATAGCTGTTTTTTGTCGTATCACTTTTTTAAAATTATTTGGACCGTTTTAAAAACTTTTCATTTTAGCGTTGAAACAGTGACGTCATAGACAGAATGTTTTCAAACGAAACGCACCATTTTGACGCAATAGTCAATTTTATGACGTAAAATTGAAAAAGTTTTTAAAACATTATTGAATACGGTTCAACGACAAAAAACAGCTCATGTCGCACCACTCAATTGACACCACTGAGCTATTTGGTATTAATGTACAAATCGATAATTTCCGTCTTAAAGCCATTCCGCTAGCCGCATTTATGAATCGAAGTATGTGAAGCCGTTTCTGTACAGAACAGAAAATACTGGAGGGTCATATGAATGTGGTTGAAAAAAAATGTGTTTGATTCGATAAAACATAATTATTATGAGCAATCAAGTTGCCTTGAAACTTTGTTGAAATACTATTTGTCAAATATACAATGTCATAAATTATTGTAACTGTCAACTACTGTTCGAATATTTTTTGAAATGCCGTTTTCCAATCAAGAAAAATGTGATATATTAGAATCCTACTTGGTTTGTCAGAAAAATAGTGTAAGAGCTCTCCAACACTTAGTAATTCGTTCCCCGATCGTGAATTACCTAGGTTTAGGTTTAGGTTTGAACGTGAGTGGGCCCGTATCAGGCCCTCCACTGCGGCCAATGGCATATTGTGGCTCACCCTATGGTTATATTTCTCCCAGTATATCCAATCTCTTGACGAAATTGAGGAATACATTGGGAGAACAATTTACCAGGTTTTCTGGCCTTACTGTCGTATCGGCAAATATTGAGAATCTGGTTCTGGCCGATGCATAGCCGGCACTCTGCATCTTGTGCAAGTCCGATTTTATGCATGTGATGTTTGAGTTTGCAGTGGCCAGTAAGCAAACCTACTATAACTCTGAGATGCGCTCTGCTGAGTTCTAGCAGTTTGTCAGAGTCCTGTTTTTTCCTTGTACAAGCAATAAATGCTTTGGAATGGGCTAGGCCCGGTAGACTACGCCAGTACTCGAGTCTTTTATTGTCTGCCCAAGCTGTTATGACATTCTTGGCAGTGCTATATGCTAAACCGATTACCGGTTCAGGTCCAGTGAACGTTGTTTCGACCCCCCCTTTTGCTAGGGCGTCCGCTATTTCGTTTCCTTCTAGGCCTGTGTGACCTGGTATCCAGGCTAGGGTAACGTTGTTGCGTTGCGCCAGTCGGTTTAAGGTGTCTCTGCAGTTCCATACTGCCCTAGATTTAAAGCAGTTGGATTCAAGCGCTTTAAGTGCTGCTTGACAATCTGAAAATATTTTAATTGTTTTTCGTGTGTGGTGTCGATTTTCCAGCTCCCTGGCACACATTTCAATGTCATATACCTCTGCCTGAAATATCGTAGCTAGTTTGCCCATACTGAACGAGCGTTTCACTACTGGATTCATCCCATATACTCCGGCTCCGACGCCTTCCTGAGTTTTGGAACCATCGGTGAACCAACGTTCATTTGCCCTACATAGGTTGGTTTCATTCCGGACCCAGTCCTCTCTTTCGGGAAAGACCACAGTGTAGGAGGTGTGAAGGTTGATAGTTTTAGGCATGATGTCTGAGGGCATTCCTAGAATGTTGTGAGCCGCATGCCGCTGCCACTCATGACACATGCCTGCGGTAGACTAATGGCCACTTGATAAAGTCTGTATGTTGCCCATCTTGCCTCTCTCTCCAGAACTATGTGGAGAGGAAGTAATCCAATCCAATCCATTGCTGCCGTTGGCGTGGAGCGAATGCTTCCAGTAATCGCCAGGCACGCTTGAATTACCTAATCGGCGTTTTTTTTCTGTGCTTCATCGTCGATTCAGAAACAATGAAAAAGTTTTTGAGAAGAGGAGAACTAAAAAACTTTTTTTTAATATCTGAAGATACAGAAATTGACGTTTTATACTACTTTGAGGTACATCAAAATAACTCCATCACAGATTTATCTAGATGAGAAATAGCTGTTCCACTGTCTGGTATTCAACGAATTCTGAAGAAACATAAGATTTCTTATAAGTCAAGACCAGTGCAAACACTAGAACCTGGTGATCCTGAGAGACGATTGGGGTTTTGTCGGTGGTTTATGAATAAATGAAGACAAGGTCGAAACTTCTATAGAAATATTATATGGAGCGATGAGGCTATTTTTTCAAATCGTGGGATGTTTAATAGAAAATTTTTTCATATTAATGGAGTAGACGTTATCCATTTCTATTCTATCCCCACAATCCGCAAAGACGATTTAATGTTTGCTGTGGTTTATTTAGAGGCAGAATTATCGGTCCATTTTTCTACCATGGTTCTTTGAATGGACCCCGTTACATTAATTTATTAACAAGAGTGTTGGAAGAGTTTTTCGATGATCTTGATCTGGAGGCTCGTCAGATGATCTATTTTCAGAAGGATGGAGCACCAGCACATAATGTCAGTGGCATAAAAAGAATGCTGCGAGGCTTTTTTGGAAACAGATGGATTGCTACAAATGGTCTTGTTAAGTGGCCCCCTCGTTCACCAGACATGACACCTCTAGATTTTTATTTTGGGGGATTTCTGAAAAATGAGGTGTACAAAATAAAACATAATGATGTGGTTGAACTTAAAAATTATATTGAAACTATAATTAATAGAATTGATGGCCGAACCGTGTCAATACAAGGGCCCAAATATGTGTTCAACAAGAAGGCGGTGTTTTTGAACATTTACTCGATATTTTATAGCGCTTTATAAAATCCGTTTGTTATAAATGTTTCCTATTAATAAAACTGTCTTATTTTCACCTTTACGAAAAAAAATCAAATGAGCTTTGTTGTTGAGAATGTTATTACGAATCGAAATGAATGAAAAAATATAGGGTGTTCCATTGAAAAAATATCATTTTATGAAATATTCTGAAAACGCGACTGTCAATTTTTTTTGTTTTCGGCATCGACAAGGCCATCAAAAATGCTACTAGTTTGCCCATTTAACCGAATTTGTGTAGCAATAATAATGGAGTTGGCAATGGTGCCGACTTAATTTGGAACACCCTGTATACAGTGTCCTGAAGGTAATTGGAATGGAAATGTATTAATTCGAAGAAAAACTATTGTCTTCTTACCAACGTTTCGAATTTCCAAACAATGGAATTTGTACATGTCATAATATATTATTTACATCTTCCTGAAATGGGGAGCAAAAGAAAAAATCAATGTTTTTCAGTCACTCACTAACGAATATTTCTTTTTGATAACTTATATTGGCATTAGTATTATATTGTAGTAAATTAGCACAAATTCACTATAAAATAATTTATATGACGAAATACAATTAGACCAGGATCCCACGCCTATTTTCAAAAATGATTGATAACAGGCTGAATCTTCCTGAGTAGCTTCATCTTGCCTAGACGCCCAACTTTTTCCTCTACGAAAATTCTCGATAGTGGTAGCTAATAAAATGCGCAAGCGTCAATCATGTCGATTTGATGAGTGCAAAAAAGTCATTAATAACAGTTAGTTTTTCAGTCGAACTTCGAGGTAATTCGATAAAGTACTCGTAAAAACTTTTGTCCTACAAAATAGATGGTAGGTAAATAGAATATACACATATGCATGGACAGAGGGCAATAACAGGAATCTTCAGTAAGGAACGTATACCGTTACAAATTCTTTATTACTTGGTACCAAGCTTCCGTCTCAATTTTGACAATTGTTCAGGGTTCTAAAATGCTTGATAATAAATACAAATATTTGAAAGTATGATGGTAAACACAGTAAGGCGAATCTAGAACTCAACTAGAATAAACTCTGTAAAAAAAAACATAAAAATATATAATAAATAAAAGGATTAATCGAATGGTGGTATATTTTCACACTGACATTGAGTAATTTGACAGTTACCGATACTGAATTCCAAGAAGAGAACCTATTCTGATTGATATCAAGAAAATATATAACAATATGGAAGTTAATGTGAAATTTATTTATTCACAAGAGATAACTATATATTTCACTGAGATTTTCGATATCTATTCTTTTGTTCATATTATTAGTAGGTCGATCGATTTTAACATTTCAAGAAATAATCGTTTAGAGGTACTTGTTTCCAGGGCCAGTTTTTTTAGTTCTAGTTAACCCCTTGTTAATTAACTAATGGTTAGAATGTGATCCTTCAAACGTTATTTAATTAATGTCATTAACCATCTAAACTATTGATTAGTTACCTGGAGCTTAACTGGAACTCAAAAAACTGGCCCTCAGAGTGTAAAACTTGTGCTTTTTCGAATGATATCTTATGGCTCGTTTCGGTAGCATGTTGAGCTAACGCACATGATTTCTTATTGAGTTCTAGTCAATTTCCTCACTATAAAGCTACCAAATGATATTCTGCCGACATTTAGAGAAAAATAAGGTATTTCCAATAATAAAATATTCATTAGTATAAAAAATAAAACATCATTAAATTAGAAAGATGAAAGCTTTCTTTTCAGAATGATATCCTGATCAAAAACACTTGGCTCAATAATCTGACTGATGCAGTTGTACCGAAGGATATCAAAAAAATGTTTGCCAAGGGATAAACATTTAGTCTTCCACCAACTGCAAACGACATTTCGATTCCAAAACGTGAGTCCAAAACTATGTGAGCAAAAAGCAAAGACATTTATGATATACAGTTTTGTATCAACTAAATACCAAGGCTTGTCCAAAATTCTTAAACCAGCAATGAATCCCAGATAACACATGATATCCTATGGATATCCATTTTATGTCCAATTCTGGTCGGGATATCCTTGGATCTGAAATGGATATTCATGGGATATCCATCGAAATATCTAAAATGGATATCCCTCAGCAAATATCCTATGGATATCCATAAGATTTCCGCAGTAATTATGGATTTGATTGAATTGCAAGACAGATTTTGATATTATCAATTTCTGAGTTTATTCCATGCTCGCACACGAATAGGGGCATTTGAAGAATACTCTTATCTTTCGTTTTCCGACTGGATTTGAAATGGATATCCTTCAGAAGATGTCCTATGGATATATGTACATATGTACTACCTATTATTTCATCTATTGAAACACCTACAATAAAAATATATATCACCATACATTTCAAAGGATCACCATACATTTTAAAGGATTTTTACAAAGTTTATTCAAGTTCAGTTCTAGACTCGCTTTCGTGTGTGCCATCGTACCTTTAAATATTTGTATTCATTTTACGACCCTGGAAAAGGAAAGAAATCACACAGTGGTACCATTTGGTGGAATGAACACCTGTCAAATCTGAGATCCGAAGTCCGCTGGCTATTTAACAAAGCAAAGCGGGACGGAGATTGGCAGGGATACACCGAAAGGCTGACAAAATATAATAAAGAAATAAGGAAAGCCAAGAGGAACAGCTTCAGGAGCTTTTGTGAGACAATCACATCAAGCCCCGCAGCAGCCAGACTGCACAAAACTATGGCGAGGGGCAGAGAGCAAGGACCAATGTCCCTCAGAAGAACAGATGGCAGCTACACAGAGGATTAAGAGCAACGAGCTCTCCTCTTACTGGAGACGCACTTTCCAGGTAGCTTACCATTTGAACCCGGAAGATCACTGGAAGAACCAGGTAGAGCCAGACGAGAAGACTGGGAAGTAGCAAAAACCATATGCACTCCCCAAAGAGTGAAATGGGCAATTGACTCCTTCCAACCATTCAAGTCACCCGGAATTGATGGTATATTTCCGGCCCTTTTACAAAAAGGGCAAACGGAACTAATGCCATTCATTATCAAAGCAGCCAGATTCAGTCTGGCGCTCGGGTACATACCGAGCGACTGGAGGAGAGCACGGGTAACCTTCATTCCCAAAGTAGGAAAGAAGGACCCAACCCTCCCAAAGTCATTCAGACCAATCTGTCTCTCATCCTTCTTACTGAAGACAGTGGAGAAGACGGTAGATAACTACATCAGAACCGAGATACTGGAGAGGGTGACATTGCACCCCGGGCAGCATGCATACAGGGCGGGCAGATCAACGGAAACCGCTCTGTACGTGCTTACCGAAAGCATCCAGAGATCTCTCGAGTATAAAGAAATGGCCATATGCGCTTTCTTAGACATAGAGGGGGCATTCGACAACACCTCTCACGAAGCAATAAATAGGGCCCTAACGAACAAGGGAGTAGACAGAACCACATCCAGATGGATGTGCCAAATGCTGGCTACAAGAACTGCTGAAACGAAAGTGGGCGATACCAGCTTTCGGATCAGCACAAGCAGGGGATGCCCACAAGGAGGGGTACTATCACCTCTGATGTGGAGTCTCGTAGTAGACGAACTACTCGGAACACTTACCGGGAACGGAGTCACTTGCCTTGGATATGCTGACGACATAGTCATTATGGCCAAAGGCAAATTCGAAGGAACCCTCTGTGATCTAATAGAAAGGGAGCTAGAGACTACCAGAAGATGGTGCCTCTCTGTGGGATTGAGAATTAACTCATCAAAAACCACAATGGTAACATTTACTAGAAGAACAAAGATTCAGCACCTAAGGACTGTTCGCCTCGACGGATCAGATTTAGGATGGCAGCAAGAGGTGAAGTATCTAGGACTAACCCTAGACTCAAAACTACTCTGGAACAGACACGTAGAAAAGATCGCTAACAAGGCAAAATCATCACTGATGGTGTGCAGGAACATTGCAGGAAAAACATGGGGCTGTAACCCATCAATACTGCGATGGATGTACACCATGATAGTGAGACCTATGATCACCTACGGAGCAGTAGTGTGGCACGGTAGAACCGAACTCGCCACAACAAAGAAAATCCTGGAGAAAGTACAAAGACTAGCATGTCTTTGCATAACAGGAGCAATGAGGTCAACTCCAACAGCAGCAATAGAGGTCATTCTGGACCTCACTCCTCTCCATCTCATGGTGAGGAGAACTGCTTGGGGAGCAGACCTGAGGTTGGCCAAAGTCGGACTCAAAGGGACAGCACACAGTGTAAGGGGCTCAACCCCCACCGGAAGTGCACACCTTGCCGATCTCCCAACTGACGAAATTACCAGGAAATTTAGTTTCGAGAAATTTTTTCGAACGGAACTAAATACCAAGAAACAATGGAGCACAGAATCCATTCGAGCACTGGGTAAGAATACCATTACATGGTACACGGACGGGTCTAAAACTCCCGACGGAACTGGAGCAGGAGTATTTGGACCTCGTACCAAGTACTCCGAACCCATGGGACACTTCCCAAGCATTTTTCAAGCGGAAATTCACGCCATAGCAAGATGCATTCATTTCAACCTCGACAGGAACTACCGGAACAAGGAAATTGCAATCCTCTCCGATAGTCAAGCAGCCATCAAAGCGTTGAGCTCATATAACATCAACTCGAAGATGGTCTGAAAATGCCTAGAAAAACTTAATGATCTAGGCAGGAACAACAAGGTGATCCTCCTCTGGGTGCCTGGGCACGTCGGAGTAGAGGGCAATGAACAAGCAGACACCCTGGCACGAAAAGGGGCATCAACGCCACTGATCGGGCCAGAACCATTCTGCGGACTTGGAAAATCTCACTTCCAAGAACAACTCAATAAAACTGAAGAAGAAATGAGAGCAACATACTGGCAAAGACTTCCAGGGCTAAGGCAGGCCAAAGATCTCGTCGGCAATTTCAACCGAGCAAGATCGAAAACACTGATTAACCTCAGCAAAATTAGTCTAAAGACAATCACAGGATTTCTAACGGGGCATTGCAGACTCAAAGAACACCTAAGGAAGCTAGGCTTGGAGGAGGACAACACCTGCAGATTCTGTGGGGATTCTGTGGAGTGTTATGCCGTACACCACAAAAGATTAAATATACTGGGATCACACCAGCTGACTGTGGAAGAAATACCACAAATGGACCCCCTCAAAATCCTAAAATTCCTGAAGGAATTGAAGCTTGAGGGGCTGCTGTAAACGAGAACACCTCAAGATAGCAGAAGAAGATGGGGCACAATAGATCTAACTAGGTCGCAGCGCATCAGTTACCATCCATACCTACCAATACCAATACCAATACGACCCTGGAGAAGTCTCAAAATTGAGACGAAAGCTTGGTATCAAGTAATGAAGAGTTTGTAACGTTATACGTTCCTGGCTGACGATCCCCGTTATTCCCCTCTGTTTATAAAAATTTTCAGTCGTTAAATCAAAATTTATTATATGTGGATAATTCAGTAGTCTGAATTGTGTCTATTCCATATAAGATCAATACATTCAACTCATACCTCGGGAAGAATGATGATATGATGATAATAAGGGGACGATCCCATGCATTTTTCTCGTCAAGGGCTTTGAAAAGAACTCATAGCACGGGTTAGGCCGGTTGTAGCCAATGACCTGATAATCTAAGACTGTAGCAACACAAAGTGGCTGATTTCAAACTGAAACCAGATATCACTCAGTTATTTGTGTGGATTGTAAAATCACACCAATTTAGATTGTTTCTTTAAAAAAATCGTTTGTTGCAGATTGACAACAATTTTGTCATGCCCTTTCAAAACTACAATAATTCATCTCCTCACTGGAATAATCCAGAATTCAGACCCTCCAATAGATTTTTCGATAAACTCTCTTTGACATGTTTTTATTTTTGTTTCAGATCCAGGGAGTTCTGCGATTCCTCATCAATCAGGTAGTACATACTTAATTTTTACCCTTTTTCCATGTGGTCCAGAAGAGTTCAAACGTTTCGTTTCGGTTACATAATTCGTTTAAGATTTTACCAAATTTTGAAACCACAACTTTTGAAACTAATGGCCGATTTCACCAACTGATTCCTTAAGTTCGGAAATACCTAAATCGGATTCAGGAATACCCAAGTGTAATTTGCGTTTCACCACACGTTAAGTAATGCTTAAGAGTAATCGAAAATACCTACGTTAGGTATTTTCTATCACTGTTGAGCATTACCTAAAGCTTGGTGAAACGCAAATTGCACTTGGGCATTCGTAAATTCGATTTAGGTATTTCCTAACTTTAGGAATCAGTTGGTGAAATCGGTCATAAGTGTATGATATTGGATGAGTAGTCCTGTCTGTGGGATAGAAATCCAGTAATGCATATCACTTACTCAAAATATAACATATAGAGTCAAAGACAAAAAAATTGTCAAAAGAACAGACAATATTGCAGATTTAAAAGTTAGGATAACGGAAATAATCAACCCCTGATGTGGTCCGTCCAAGTGTTGTACGTGTCACCTCGTCCTCTTTGCACCACTTGTCAATTATAATATCTAGGGATGTTTGTGTAAGATCCGCGATCTGTCTTTTGCAATACTCGCCAGGTGGTCGGCATATCCTAAACAATAAAAGTCTCTGGATGCGAGGGGGAAGTAACTAGCCATTTGTTGTACACCTAATGAAAATAATGCAGTAATTAACTCTAATGAAAAATAATGAAAAAGTTTTAGGTGTTAATGAAAAATAATTACCATTAATGATCTTATAGTATTCATCGGAAAATCACTGATTAAAATCCGCGTCTGCTCAGCGATCACCGAGGCGATCACTTACCGATTGTCAGACGGCATAAATTTGCCAACTTGGAACCGAAAAAAATCATATCACGGATCCCCAGAAACATAGATTTCGATTTTAAGTTGAATATGAAATGATTAATGAAGTAATGAAAATGTTATGATGTACACCTAATGAAAGAGTTACTTCCCCCTCATCTGGATGTTAGCCTTTCAATTCATTCGTCCATTAGGATTGCCCAAAGCTGGGGCGATAACACATCCCCTATTTGCTCTAGCAGTTAGTATTATTCCACCAATTGCTAATACCCTGTATTTGAAGTTTACGTTAATCCACTGGCACAATAGAACATTTTCAGTCTCTCCTCAAGTTTGGGAAGCCGCCTTAGGAAGATCACATCCATTACTTTAACTGTCACACTAAGCAGGGAGTTCAGCCTATAACTGCCAAGCATGCGTGCCTATATCCTTGCCAGGTTTGAGAATAGGGACCACTACCGTCTTCTTCAGACAATACGGCTACCACTGCAATATCAAGATAGCGTTGGCCATAGCTCAATATTTGCATTGTGAATCTTGAACTGATGTACACATTACACAATAAGGTTGGGAAGGGCGCAATCAATCAAAACTGTGCTTCATTATCAAAGAACTACTATTCCCTCTGACAATGCATTTTAAGTCAGATGATCCACTGTGTCAGATAAAATATATAAGTACAAAAGTAAATACAAAATAATAAATGAAAAAGGCAAAATATATTAACACATCATGAAACTAAAATATACATCCTGATCATATATCTGAGTATCTGCATTGCTATGTTTTCCGCACTGCAATGAATAACTTTGAAGTTATATTGCTGGAGCATCTCTAACCACCCAAGTAACCTAGACATAAGTCTTTTAAAGGTAGCGGGAGCATTACATAATCCAAATGGAACGATTTCGGCTTTGCCCAGAGTTTTCTAAAGTAGGTAGGCTATTATTTTCTTATCGCCTTCCTATTCCTGCAATAAAACAGATCCAGTGCATTTCTGAAAAGCATCACAGTTTATAATGAAAGTGCATTTTTGTTATGAATACACTAATATGAGTGCAGTTGTTATTTTTTTCTTCAATTCAGTAATGAGTGTTGGCAATCAGAGTTCTAATTGAACTGAACATTGTTTTCAGTCTATCGATGGAATGGCTTGGTGATTTTTCCAAAATCCTGGACGAATTTTCGATATTTAGTGCATAGTCCAAGGAAACTTCTTACTTTGAGTTCGTCTCTAGGACGTCTAGAGTATATGGATATTTCTATTTTTCTGTTATGGGTCTATCTCCCCCAAATCTTGATATGGTGGCTTTTTTGAAAGTTGTTATGTATGCCGTCAAACACGGGATGTTCAATTTGAACGAAAAGAACTTCTTTTTAGAATAAACAGCACTTCTTTCTGGGTTTAGTTGTAGATGGGCATTTTCTAACCTCAGAAATACTTCTTCCAAATTATTCAAGTGATTGTCGAATGGACATTCCATCACCACAACGTCATCCAAGTAGACTAGACATAGAGGTAGCGGTAGCATTACATAATCCAAATGGAACGACATTGTAACAGAACAACAATTCATAAATGTTGATCAAGACAACGAATGGCAAACAACCGTCTAAACTGAGTGGCTGACATCTTTTGATGATGCCAACCAGTTCAGTCAGCGAGACGTCTAAAATACACACAAAAACTAGAGAAATCATCATCAATTGCCATAAAAGTCCTTCACATTTTGCTCTCCAAACAGGCTATGGATGCCATCGAAAGCACAAAAATTTGTATCCAGAGCAGAATATGTTGAGACCGTCAACAATAGAATTCTCGAAAGAAGTTCACAATGTCGAAAACGTAAACAAACCTGTTAGTTTAGAACCAACAAAGCCAGTGGGTATGTCGGAATTTCGATAATCGTTCGCAAGAAATGTGCCACCAGTTTTTTGCAAATTATTCAAAATATGGTGAAAGTCTGACAGTGGAATTTGTATAATAAAGTTTTGGGTCTCACTATTTGGACTGTTCCGTCATCAAGATTTCAAATTATTCCAGTCGAAATAAGTAGGTAATGCCATTTCATGATTTGAATTTCCGTGCCCTTTTTAGCTCAGACCACAGCTGTCAAAACGTGTACAATTGATGGCTGGCACTAGTATTTCAAAATAGTTGCTTTGCAAATATCTTATACACCTGATAAACATAAATCTGAATACTTTTTGACATAGTACCTACAGTTCAAACTTAAAAAAGGAAACCGCTGTCACAAAAGTAGGTCAGAATTACTATTATCATTTCCTTTCGATACTTTGTCTAAATACGTTCGTAGGAAAGAAAAAACATTACTAGCCACTTCATTTTTCGTTTGCTAAGATGCCAGATCTCAATAGAAACTTAATTTTTATATATAAATCTAGTAGATTCGAATCAAAAATAAATTTAGGTTATGTGGAGCTCCAACTGAAAGTTGAATTTTTGCAGGAAATCAGTTATCATTGCATGAAAGACGTGGTCGTGAAGAAAATGGTTATTTTTGCATTGTTGGTTTCGAATCAATCCTGAAAATTATACTGCAAGATCTGCCTTTTGCTGAATATGAGCAAACCAAGATATGTGAGTATGCAAAATCAGGAAATACCATGGCCAACATGATGTCATATTTCTTAGTTGCATTCGTTTGTTATGAGAATTTTAGTGGATAATAGAAAGTGTATATTGCCAATTACTGTTCAGAGACGTAGACAGCTGCCCAAACACAACACCAAAGATCCCAAATATTCATTTATGTCATGAGCAGTTGTATGAGAACCGAAAGAACTAACTATCAACAATCTAACACGGAAACAGAAAACATGAGTCTACTTTCTTTCAAAAAATATTTAGCAACTAGGTTTTTAGTACTGTTCAATGAGAACTGATATCATAATTCAATTTCTAATTTCATTTCCCTTTATTTTTCTCAATATTATTGAGAGCTTACAAATTTAGACAGTACTTGTTATCAAATCATTATATTATTATCATCATATTATGTTTATTTCTGAAATTAACAACAACATCGATCTCTTTGTTTACTTGTTATCATAGTAGTTATATTCATTTCTATAACTGTCATTAACATTGGTTACATTATGTCTATGTAGACCTGTATGGTCATACTAGTACAACATGGAGACTGTTCTTGGAACCTTCATTCTTATTTATGAATAAATAAATGATAAAACCATGGTAACACCAAGGAACTCAGACCCTCGTTGATACATTGAATCTATGATAAAATGTGTGGTGGCCGAAAGCCCTGGAAATTTCAGTACTGAATAAGATAGAGAGACTAGCATTTTTGAGAATCATGAGTGCATTCAATTCTACCCCTACACCAGTAATAGTCCTCTCAGATGAGTATCCAAGTATAGAAATGTCTTGAAAACCTAGCAAAACGAAGAAAGGTCAGCCTCGGATACTCAGGTGTCCTCGAAAATAGACAGACTAGCCAAGGACACCACTAATTGAGATTCCATCCTAAGCATCCTCAACAGCCTGGCTGCTACAAAAATACTCTACAGAAACATTGCAGGACATACCTGGCATGAAACAATCGAAGCTCCATATAATCAAACCTTAAAAAACTCTTTGAGGTAAATCGTCCCTCTTGGTAGACAAGTTCATGACTGGACTCCAAATGGGACACAATAGATTATGTCTGGAAGATGGCGACATTTCGTCACACCTCACAGAAGGCCCTGAACTGTTGCATCAGAGGAAACAGAAAACTGAAACCAGAAGATATTAATGGCCAGTTTCACAGGTTCCAGTTAGACTCCTGATTAATTAACTAATGGTTAGGATGTGAACCAACACTATTTAGAGAATGTAATTCACCGTCTAAACTATTAGTTAGCTATTTGGAGTGTAACTGGAACCTGTGAAACTGGCCCTAATTCAACTAATATAGCCACTGAACCAGACCAGGAAAGCTGGATGGCCAGCTGATCCCGAACATGTTGGTGCACAAAGATCCCAAGCTGAGAGACCTACGTCTTTACCAGGAAGTGAGTAGGAAGACCCAGCTACATGTATATTTAAGAAAAAACCGAAACACAAACAGAAATGGAAAACTATATCTTGCAGATCTATGTTAGTGACCAATTACACTTTGCAGAAACTAGTGGAGATCGTTTAGAACGGCTGTTCCTCTGATAGGAAATATGTAAGAAGAAGAATGGTTTCGCGGTAACTTGGTTGGCTGGTTAAGGCTGATGGCGACATACCGGGTTTACTTTAACACTGAGACTTGCTGTTCTGTCTTTAGTGGTTTCTATTTAATAGTCATGTGTCTTCCACCAGGTTCAGTAGGCTATTTACTAGGTGTTTCGGATTCATATCTGTTTCTAGGTTGATCTGTCCGAATATTTTGTTGTGCTTGTAGTGCAGCGCATCGCATTTGAAGATGATGTGAGAGGCTGTTTCCTTCTCGTCATCACAGAATCTACACTCCACGGTTTCTTTATTGATTTCCATGGTGTACCTACACTCTCTGGAGATAGATAGGACGCAGTGTCTGGTTTGTAATCTGTTAATTGTGCGCATATAAGATCTGTTGAGGTTGAGAGTGTCAGCCGTCAGTGTTTGGCTTAGGTGCCTCATCATGACTGTGCTGTGTCGATGCCCTTCGATTTAGTTCCAATACGTTTGGAGTCTTGTTTTCGTCAATTAGGTTTCCGCATCGGGTTTTGCTAATTCCAAATACCGGTTCTGGTCCTGTGAATATGTTGATTCAGATGCTTGTCTTGCAAGTTGTTGCATTTTCATTGCCTTCTATTCCCCTAATTTCAGGCTCTCATCCAAGTGTGACCTTGTTGTCTTTTGACAGTTCATTGATGGTCTGAAGGCATTCCCAAACTTGCTTTGACTTTATCTATATAGAATTTAGATATGTTCTCTCTTATACCCACTGTCTAGATTCATCTTTACGCATGACCCATTCATTCCACTTGAGCTGTGTTCTGGATAGTTTTTAGTATGAGTATTGAGGTAGCATATAGTCTGATATTATTTCCAGTTCGGTAATGTTGATCTCACTGATGATTTTGGTGGGCCCAGTTTGTGGTGGGTTCTCCAATTACCTGTCTCTCTTTTGCACCATTCCTCTACGGTCCTCAGTAGTCGTCGTACAGGGAAAGTATGCCTAAATAACATCTGAGCTAATATGTTATTTAGGCATACTTTCCCTGTACGACGACTGCTATGTCGTCGGCACATCCTTGGGAGTAGTATCCCTGATTATTTGAAGATTGCAGAAGTTCGTTTGCTACTGCATCCCACAGTAGAGGGAATAGTAGTCCTCCCTAGCTGTGGGGTTCCCCTGACTATTTTCAGCTCAGGAGACTTCAAACATGTTGGTCTTTGTTAGAACTGGATATTTTTTTAAAAAGTTCGGTTCAGGAAAGATCAAGTCGATAAACATAACTTTTTGAAATCCAAATCTAGTTTCGTATAGTTTCTGGAATTTTATCGGCATTCTTTTCAAATTTCAGGTTCTTGGCTGTATTTTCAATATTTAAATCAGAAAAGTGTAAGTGAAGGTTAAACTTTCACTTCATCTTACACTTATGACTAATGACGCTAGGTTCGCCCTATTGGAGAATACATATCTAAGGATCAACGAGGGTGAGTCAATCGTGATTTTAAAAAAGTCTTTGACTGAGTAGATCACAGAAAACTCCTGCATAAATTACAAATACATGGCGTTCCACGTTCCACTGAGATGGCTCTACTCATATTCATCTTACACCCAATACCTCACTACACGGTGAGATGTCTAAGTCTCAAGTCATGTCTTGTGGGGTCCCCCAAGGCTCGGTGCTAGGTCCACTCTTTCTCTCATTATAAATATTATAATTTCACTCTATTTGCAGATGATACTACAACGTTACGTCATAGTTAGAACAATACTGAACTGAATGATCTTGATGCGGCAGACTTGGAAAAAGTTAAAAAATGGTTTGATGCGAATAAATTATCTTTTGATTTCTCGAAGGAAATTCAAATGCAGACTCAATGAAATTTGTATACGTTCTTCACCAATAGCTAATGAATCAGCGTCCAATCTTCCTGGACTCTATGTGGATGAGGATCTCTCCTTCACTACTCATTATCTCGCACTTCAGGATGCTTTGCAAAAGATTGCAAAAGATCTGAATTTTTCTGCAGCAAAGCCACGTACTTTGATTATTGACTATCATTCGAGATATGGAATATGTTTTGGGGGTAACAGTTCTCGATTTTTGCTCAACTCCGTATTCGTCATTCAAAAGACTCCTGTAAACCTCTGTTTAAAACCCACAGAATCATGGCTTCAACTTGTATATTTGTATTTGTAGATGCTTGATGGGAAAATAACGTCATGAAATTAATTCAACTTATAATAATTATAATACAAGGCATGACAACCATTTGATTCGTTTACTAATAACCAGGAGCACGCTGATAAAAAAGTTTGTAATATACAACGCCAAATCATTTTCCATTGGATGTCCGATTTTTACCTGTATATTTAAAATATTTGAATATTTTAAGATTTGAATTTATTTTATATACGCTGTTTTTATCCATATTTTATTAAGTTATAGGTCAATACCAAGTCAATGCCTGTTTCTATCGATATTGTATTATTCTTTGAATGTTTGTAATTTCTCCAGTATTTTTATCATTTGAATCACTCATCTTAATATCCATCTATTGTTGACTGCTGTTGTATTTTTTTATTCCTTATCTATGTATTTCTTTATTAGATTACGCTATAATATCCATATGATTTTACATCTTCGGCAATAAAGCACTTTTTGACTTGACTTTGCCTTGACTTGAAATCTAATAAATGACATTTATACTAACAACAAAGAATTGAAATATTTTAAATATAGATAAAATGCTGAAATTCTAATAATTCAAATATTATTCCCACCAAGACAATTTTAATATAAACCAAGCTATAGAGGTTTTTTCCCCCACAAAATAAAATATTCAAATGGCCTACACTGATTTTTACAACTTTTTTGGTTTTTACAACTTTTTTGTTTTTTTTTTGAAATATCTCAAAGATTATTGAAGGAATCGTTTTACAGTCATAGGAACTTTTGTAGAGATTTATAAAACCTACAAAACGAATTGTCATACGACCGGATCGGTGCATTTTCCACTGAGAAAATCCAGAAAACCTCGAAGAAGAGACCGTTTTTCAAAAAAAAAATCATTTTTATAAATCTGAAGCTGCACAAAGCATATTGCGGAAACTGACAGATAATGATATGTGGTTCAACTGTGCGCAAGATGTTTTCTGTCCGATGAGTAGTTTTGCACAATCGCTTTATAAACAATTTAAGGCATATCTTGCAAGATGCGCCGATTTAAGGGAAATCATCGTATTCAAATTCTGTAAACGGCATCTGGAAGTAGAGATCAATATATACAATTTGTATTTTTTGGATTTTCACCTAAGAGGTGGGAAATGTGTTGAAAATGTCACTGATTGGCGAAAGAAAATAAGATCGCAGCGCCACCTATAGCAAGACCTTGAACTAAGAATCACGTTTTTTGACTTTACACGTGTTTATATGGCGTTTTGACGATCTGTACTCCTATTTTCAAACAATTTGTGAAAATTTGTGATTTCTATAACTAAAAAGTGATTGTGTTTCTATTGAAAGACTCTAAAGAACGGTGAATTAGTTTTGATTGCTTCTGCAATTCAAGGTTGTATGGCGTTTTGATGATCTGTTCTACTATTTTCAAACAATTTGTGAAAATTTGTGATTTCTTTAACTGAAAAGTTATTGTGTTTCTATTAAAAGACTTGAACGATAGTTTCAGTGTAGTTTACAAATATTTTACTTGTTTTTGGAGGTCATGATTTGCGATCAATTATTGATCTCATTCATTCATCAGTCTGTTTGTCGAACAAGCATATCCTTCGATATTATTTAGCTTGCCAATTTTCAGTTTCAAAATCCATGCTTTCCTTTGGTTAATTTCTTCAATCTGGTCGAACCAACTGGTGATTTTTTAACCTTGCTTTTATTTTTGGGGAAAATTTGTGATATCCCTCATTATCCTACTTGCCATATGTCCTGCATCCTGGGACTGAACAACTAGGATTGTATTTTCCCATATTTGGCAGTCTATCAACAGTATAAACCAAAAAAATACGGACCAAAACAGAAATCGAGTATGGAAATATCCTTATTCAACAGAATGAATCAGATAAATAACTCACAAATCATGACTTCAAAAAACACGTAAAATATTTGTAAACTACACTGAAACTATCGTTCAAGTTTTTTAATAGAAACACAATAACTTTTCAGTTAAAGAAATCACAAATTTTCACAAATTGTTTGAAAATAGGAGAACAGATCATCAAAACGCCATGCAACCTTGAATTGCAGAAGCATTCAAAACTAATCGGAGGTGAAATTCCTTCAAATCACCTGACTGAAACGTTCTTTAGAGTCTTTCAATAGAAACACAATCATTTTTTAGTTATAGAAATCACAAATTTTCACAAATTGTTTGAAAATAGGAGTACAGATCGTCAAAACGCCATATAAACACGTGTAAAGTCAAAAACCTTTGTCCGTGATTCGTAGTTCAAAGTCTTGCTATAGGTGGCGCTGCGATCTTATTTTCTTTCGCCAATAGTTGATCAAAACGCTTCAAAGTGCGTCCGAAGTTAACTCGAGTTGAATTCGGGCGACTTCGGGTGCACTTTGAAGCATTTAGAGTAACTTCCAGTGACATTTTCCACACATTTCCCACATCTCGTGTGAAAATCCAAAATAAACAAATACAAGATATTGATCTCTACTTCGAAATGCCGTTCACAGAATTTGAATAAGATGATTTCCTTCAAATTGCCGCATTTAGAAAGATTTGCCCTTGAATTGTTTATTACGTGATTTTACAAAAACTACACATCGGACAAAAACCATCTTGCGTACAGTTGAACCACATGTTATTATCTATCAGTTTCTGCAATATTGTTTGTCCAGCTTCAGATTTATGAAAATTATGAATTTTTGAAAAGTGCTCTCTATTTCGAGGTTTTCCCGGATTTTCTTGGTGAAAAATGCACCGATCTGGTCGTATAAAAATCATTTTGTAGGTTTTATAATTTTCTACAGAAATTTTATTGACTGTAAAACGATGCCTCCAATACTTTTTGAGATGATCGCAAAAAAAAAATAAAAAAGTATATTTTTCGCTATTTCTTATTTAACGTTCTTTAGCCTCCTAAATAAGAAACGTAAATCGCCAGATGGCAGTGCGTGTTCTCCCGATGGAATAAATACAAACTCCGCCTCACTTCCAACTTGGCGATTCTCGAAAGGTACAGGTCCGAATTAGATAGTTCGGTGCTCGTCCTTCCAAATTATAAATCTAGATTAAAGCCTATTTGTTTTCGTGGTAATCTGAAAATTTGCACGAAAATATCAAATGAATAAATATAATGGAATCCAGTCACACAATATAACAAGAAAAAAAATATTTCAGCAAAATCTGTATGAACTATCTCGGAAATGTTTTGAACGTGAATTTTAAGAAGAAGTATACCGCAAAAAGAAATAGATAATGATATAAATAATTGTGATCCTTCTTCAACATAGAATCATTAATGAAAATAAAAAATCGGAGTGAATAAATTCGAATGATTACGATTCTCGATATAAATGCCGCCAAAGAAACAAATAAACCGTAGCAATCACCTGGTATCAAGTCAATATGTTTCGTTTGTTAACCTGGTTGCGCTGCCCCATTGAAACATTCCGCTGTAGCTTTTCAACTTCAAAGTAACATCAAAAACGCTGCGCCGCCCTAATAAACCATTGTATTGGAAACCAATGTGGAACGGAGTTGCCGATATGGTAGTCACAAGAACAAGTTATTTAGTAATATGCGTAAAAATATACCACTCTCTCCGAAATTCTCGCTAAATAGCCCTGACGAAGTGGAGAGTGTATTTCCTGATAAACATAAATAAAAAATGTTTTAAAGACAAGATTTTATTAAATATTTCATCTTGAAATATTTTGTTTTGAAAACTCATCTCCTATTCCAAAAACTCCTAGAAACAAATTTAGAATAGAATCTGGCCTTAAATCTCGAAGCTGCCATCTTGATTTCTTTTATTTTGACAATAAAAGTCAAAATCACTGATCCAAAGAACCCATACATTCTTATTCTGAACGGAATCGAACAATAATTATTCGTCCACCGTTTTGTAGCTGTCATTTCGAATTATCAAACATTGACGTAAAAATCATGATCTCCGACCACAAAAATCCCTATACCTATACCAAATCAAAATAGAATCAGACCGAGAATCAGAAATTTCGTCCGCTATTTTGGAGACACTACGTTGAATTATCAAAAAAAGAAATTCAATTCCATTTCTGAATCCAGAATTGTAAGTAATAATTAGTTTTCACTGGTCGAAGGCTGAACTACACCTTCATTAGTTGACTTTGATAAAGCTGGATATTTCTCATTTCAAATGGAATAAAGCAACGAAACCTATTCCGCGAAAACAACACATTTTTGTAAAATTATTCACAAAAAAAGGAAACATCTTGGAGAAAAATGAGAAAGTCGTTCAACTTCGCGACTGACATGAAACAACACCGAAATATTCGTTCGTTTTGATGGTGGAACTGAACGAAAATGCCCAACAATGGGGGAAAATATCCTTTTCATTCATTTAAAACTCAAAGAATATTTTTTCATTATTTTTGTCTTTATACAATCGAACAACCCTTCACCACTCAGAAAACAAAAATCGTTTCTGACTCCCCTTTTTTCAGGGATGAAGGCCCTTAAAAAATTCCACAAAGCGATTCGGGGCAAAAACCGGGGTTTTCATTTAGGAACTACCATATAAAAAATATTACATGCCGTTTGCGTCTTTCATTTTGTGTGAAAATAGGGTCTTGTGTTTAACTACAGCTTAGCCTATAATATGACAAATATACTAACAACAAAGAATTGAAAATTTGGAAATTTTGATAAAATGCTGAATTTGTGATGATTCAAATACTATTCCCACCAAAGCAATATCAATGTCAATTAGTGAATATCAAAATGATTAAAACTTACTTTCAAGATTGTAAGATTGTACCTGTTTATTTTCAGGGTGAAATGGCTGTCCCATATCGAATGGTTTGGACAACTCCTTAAAATAAATCGCAGCTCAACAAATGAATATCGTCACAAGTATCCAGCTAAGCCTTACCACTTCTCACCAATGAAATTGGAGAGTTCCAAACAATGAAGTCGGCAAGGCTAGCCAAAAATGGGTATGAAAAAATACTTCTTAGATTTTGCTGGAAAAATAGGAGCAACAGGAGAATTTGGTGTTCCTAGATCCTTCGCCATTTCTTTGGTCCATCACGTTGGAGTTTACACATTTTGTCAAAAGTATGTGAGATTCAATAAAACAGAGACGCTGTATTCAAACAAAGGTTAACAGGTAGTATCAAAATTGTTCACACCAACTTTTCATTTATTGCAATGGTTCAATCATTATTAGTGATTTAATGTGAGGTGATTTGCACTAAGAGACATCAGAGGCATTTATTTCTCCTTAAAATTAAATGACAAAAATTCACCTTTCATATTCTCAGGTACTTTATTGCAGAAAATTGGACCAGATTTTCCAGGCTTAGGTTCCACTTAATGACTTGATCTCACTTTTCTTATATGAATTATTTTTCTATTTTCTTGATCATTATAAAGTATTTCGAGCACTTTTTCTGGATTTTGCTGATGTGAACGAGAGGGGACATCATTTGCATGATCGAACTTATATTTTTCTCTTGATTTACGGTAACCAAACCTACAGCTCTCTATAATATACTAAACCTGATTGAGGCTGAAATTGAATATGCCTATGATGTGAAAGTATTAAAATTATTTTCAGATTCAACACTGTACCTAATACCTATATCTTGATACAAAATGTCTATATGACTCATGTAAACCATGGTTTATAAAACTTAGTATAATGACATTACCATCTGCAAACATATTCTGTCATCTCCTTAATATAAAAGAACATGATTCCAAACATCCAACCAATGGAGAAAATCATTCTTATAATACTCGCCATAGGAACGATATACAGATACCCAAACAAAGACTTGAATCAACAAGATATAATTTAGGTATTAATCTTTACAATTCATTGCCCACACAACTCAAAATTATGAATATGATCAAATTCAAACTGACCTTGAAAAATCATCTCATAGCCAATGCCTACTACGACATATCAGAATTCAAGTTTGACATTTAGTAAACTGTATTACTTGTATATGTAACACATTCTATGTTTTCAAACTGTTACTGTACTGCTTTGTAACGTATACATTTTGACCTGTCGAAACACTACGGTGTATTCTAGACCAATAAAAATTCTATTCTATTCTATTCTATTGATATATTGTTAAATTATATTACTTACGAAATTAAAAATATAATGTTGCTTTGTACTGGAAGAATGGAATGGCGAGTCTTTCCAATTCTTCTTATTCATCCAAAATTGTTAACAACATTTTTATGTCGTAAACAATTTGGATGGATACTATTTTGTTCGCCAGAGGTAATATAAAAATAAATATTAATATCTATACAGTTCTTCTCACAAGGCACTGAACATAGGTAGAGTTAGAGCAATTGATAATTGTCCGGCCTATTTTCAAACTTTTCAACAAATAATGCTTTAATCTGACGCAATGTACGTCCTTGATCCGTGAAAATACCATTTAACATTTTGCACTCTCTCAGCAATTTCGTAAACCATGTTCAACAAATGTTATTATGTCTTTAAATGAACTACCTGTATTTGCTAGATAATTATTAGGATGTCGCGATGACAGTTATTGTTATCGTGAACAGCGAAACCGAAAACGGCGAAAACTGAAGGGGTTGGACGATAGTTAATTGGTCATATCCCCTCCTATGATCGCAGTGCTGGAAGATCATCTGTATAACCATTGTTTATATAGAAGATAGTTAGTCAACCTTATGGGATTATAATTGGATCAAAATGGATGCGACATGTAGATGGCGATGGTGAGCTCGCATCCAAGTCATGTCGTAACTTCAGTAATCTGGCCTCCAAGTCATGTCGTAACTTGATTAAAACAATGGAAAAGCATTAAAATCAGGGTTTTTTGAAGAAACCTGCAATAAAATGACGTCAAATATTCATGTTTGTAACTAATCACGCTAGATGACACTCGCGTTTGTGTCCAATACCTTTTCCACAGGCATTGACTAACTATGTTCTATTTAAACAATGGTATAACTAATGAAAAAAAAATAAGAAATTGTTAGAGTCCCAATCACATCAAAATAAAATCATTGAAATAGTAATTTTAGACTCTCACGGTCTAACCTCTCAAGAGTCTGGTGGATTGTGGAGTACCACAGGGCTCTGTCTTAGGCCCCATATTATTCCTGATGCATGTGAATGATCTTGCACTACTGGATATTGCGGGTAGATTCACCCTATTTGCAGATGATACCACCATTCTATGGCATAACAAATACACTCATCAATAGAATTGTTTGAAAAAAAATGTTTAAAATTGTTTTAAAATTGTTTTTTCCGTTAACCAGCTGTCGTCCCCTTACGAACGGCAGCCCTCAAAAGTCGAAACTTGTGCGAGCTAAGGATTAACGAGGTCTTACCTTTTAACGTGCGATTCCTAGCACGATCCGAGGAGAATATCGAAAGGAGGTCCGTTGGAATGCAATAGTAGAATACGACATTCTCAAAGTTAAGGAGTGGTGCGACTCCAATCTGTTGTCCTTCAATGTAAATAAAACCCACATTCTCAACTTTAAAAGTTTGCTAAACCCGATTACAATAGGTGATAAACGTATACACCAATCCTCCTTGGCCAAATTTCTGGGGGTATATATTGATAATACGTTGACGTTCAAGGAACATATTTCAAGTTCATGTACTAAACTAGCTGAAGGCTTTTATGCACTTAGAGTCATCAAATAACTCGACCCGACCATGGCAAGAACTACTTATTTTGCAGTTATAGAGTCCCACCTGAGATATGGAATCTGCTACTGGGGGAACTCCGACAAAGCATCACTTAAGACGGTATTTATGCTCTAAAAAAGAGCTGTTCGGTATGTTTTGCAGGGTGGGCTTCAAAGATTCATGTCGGCCCCTATTCAAAACACACAGAATAATGACCCTTACCTCCATATTTATACTTGAGACTGTGTGTTTGATGTTTAAAAAACATAAGTTAAACAATAACTCCATAAGAAATTCTCGTTTTCCGACTAGACAGACCTGTAATAATGATCTCCCTAAGCCCAACACTACTCAAGCTAAGAATTCACTGATTTATAACTGAAAAAAAGTTTTCAATCATCTACCTCTGAACATCAAAAATCTAACTTCAGAAATAATAATCAGGAAAAGTGTCGAAGAGTTACTGTTGGAAAAGGCACACTACACTTTGGACGAGTTTTACAACGATCAGCTTTAAGTATAAAGCTCTATGTGATGACTTTGTGGTCTCTTAAGTGTATCCTAGATTTGTATATTAGGCATTTCTGCGCATATAGACGTATGTTTTTACTTTTTTGTAATGTATTTGTTTATACACATTAATTTTATCTCTCTCCTTTATATTTTCACTTTTATACTTCACTTGTATATATGCACTTTTATATTATTTTAATGATTATTTATGACACTTTGTCAATAAGAATTTATTCTTGGACAATATAGTATAAAAAAAACATTACTTAAAATATTCGACTTGCTACATTTCCTGATTGAGAACAATTTTGAACAACAAGTGAATTACAGAGGTGGACACAAAAATACGAAACACAGTGTACCTATCGAGAGAGTTGAAATGATATTAGTACTACTGGAATGAGAAAAATACAAGCTTTTCAGCGATACTAAACATGATGTATAGTTCCATTAAAAAAAAATGTCGATGACGTCACTTCTCCACCAATGGCACATCTAAAAAATGTTTAAATTTGATAGAAAGGTGCAGAGTAAAATACCCTTCAACTTTTATCCAAACTGTTTTTCGATAACCCTCATATTAACTGAGATAAATGGGCGGGTACACACACTTGTTCAATTGAATAATATGGGCCCCAAAACAGTTCCTTGAGGCACCCCAATCGACACCGGTTTTTCAGTACCAAGTCCCTCTTCATATATTTCTACGACTGTGAAACATAATTAATAGATGTGTATTTCGACTTTAGCACTATATACGAATAATAACGGTGTTTTAAATTGCAGAGTTGGGGTGGAAACGTACAGCAGTAGAAGTTCACGGAAGCTGCTGGACGCTGCACAAGAGAGTTTTTCTAAACTCTTGTGCGTGTGACAGCGGCTATTGTGGATATTCTTAGTCTTCAAGGGATGAACCACCAAGCTGACGGTGTCCAGCCGGAAGTTGCAGGATGATCAAATTACATGAAAAATCTGTAATCTTGTTTGAAAATAAATGTACATAAATAAACAAATCTGAACTTTTCATTATGTTTCCCAAATCATAAATGAACTCATTTTATTTTCTGAAGTTTTCAAAAATAAACGAAAATAGGAACATATATAGTGGGTGATCCAGCCAGATACATTTGAGGCCATGCAACTTTCTCATTTGAAGAAAAAATTGTAACTTGCCTTTCACAGTTTTTGAGTGGTTTACTGGAAGCAATTGAATAACTGACTTCATTTATCCATATTTTGTTACGGGACAAAGAGAATGTCAACTTTTTTTTCAAATGACTTGTCATTTTTTTTATGGAGGGTGTTTATTAAGTACTTGTTCAAACTTCACAGTTGCAAGTTATGAGGTCACTTGGGCGCCATATGAAGTTGCTCAGAACTTTACACAAACTGAGTATGTGATAGATCTCGCTAAAATAAACAACTTTTTTTTCACGAAGATGTGTCGAGAAAGAATTCATTCTCAAGATACAAAATATTGAAAAATCGATATTTCACTTTGTATTTTGAGAACGAATTATTTTTCAATGCATCCCGATTAAATTATTTTTTATTTATTTTGGTGAGATCTATCAGATACTCAGTTTTTGTAAAGTTCTGAGCAACTTCATCTGGCGTCTAAGTGACCCCCATATGGAGAAATTTGCAAATTTCTTAAAAACGATTGTCCCTAGCGTCGTTGAACAAGTATACTTTTTTACTTAGGAAATGTGTAGAAAAAAATTAATACCAAATTTTGATTTTTCTCTTAAAAAAAACCGTTTACCAAATTTTGTGCAAAAATTTATTTTTTGAAAAAGTTATTCAAAATAATTGAAAATAAAATTTCAACTTCAATGCCCTGTATCTCCGAAACGGAACTTTTGCGGACATATGTTCATATGAACTGTTTATCTAGGAATAAGTCAAAGATTTTTCCTCTGAATTTTGAACAAGCGCCTAATAAACACCCTATAGTCCTTTTTGTACTGTTGACTATTTATATCCACTGAATATTTCATCACATAGCGGGTGATTCAGCCAGATACATTTGTGGCCCTGCAACTTTCTCATTTGAAGAAAAAATGATAACTTACCTTATACTGTTTTTGATATGATTTATTGGAGGAAATTGGTTCCAATTATCCATATTTTGTTACCGGTCAAAGATTTACATCATGCCAACTTTTTTTTCAAACTTTACATACCTAATTACATCGAAAATATAATTCATTCATTTATTCATTTGGAAATTCTTAAGAGTTGAAGATATAATCTAATAAACTCTATTTTACAAGTAGGTACATTTATATCTAACTATATGTAGTTTAAGTAAGTTATATAAATTGAGCACGGGCGTAGCCAGGGGGAGGGTTATGGGGGTTCAAACCCCCCACGAAAAGTTAAGATATTAGCAATAATAAATGAATGAACCTTCTGTTTTTTTTTTTCATCTTTAATTTTTATTTCATACTTATCTTGAACCCCCCCCCCCCCGATACTAAAACCTGGCTACGCCCGTGAAATTGAGCAAATTAAGTATGGAAGTTTTCTGGATTCGTGCAATATGTATAGATATAGATATATGACACAAGATTTATGACTGATGATCCTAACGAAAAAATTAATTATTATTCTCAGATATGTAATTGTCTATTGCATTTTTAAAATCGTTCAGTACAGTCGACCGCACAATGTTGTCAGGTAAACTGTTCCATGTTGCAAACGAACGATTAAATTGAAATTATTCTGAAATTGAATTGCATATTTTTTATGCATATTCAACAAGCCGTTGCTGTACACATATGTGAAAAATATATTGTCTTTTTTAGAAAACTGTAACATCATGTATGATGATGTATGATAGTCTATCAGAGGTTCGGAATGTTCGATTGTTTTCAAAACCCAACTGTCCCCTGTCCATAAAAACCTAAGTGCTCCTGACTAATCTCTGTTCAACGTAACGTCTGACACTCAATGCATATTCTGTTCTTGAGGTCTTCGATATTTACAAGTGCTCTAATCTAACGTAAAAACGTTCTCTCATATACAGCCAGAGAAAAAAGTTGTTCTGGTGTAAGTGCTCGAGATGTTAACGATTCATCGATAGTAAAATGTGTAGTACCTTCTCTAGCACATTCCTAAAAAAATGTATGTTTACTTTGAGACTTTGTATAAGTATCTGTACTTTATGTCTAGTCAGAAAACTTTTTATTTGCAAAAAATCTCGATAGGGCAACGTTTTCTTTTGAGAGCCCGAAAACTTTGTCTGACAAGGACAAGGAAAAACATGAGAAACAAAGACTTGAGACACACTTTTGCTGTAAGAATGCTCTATATTGAGGAAAAACTTGTGGACATGTAATTATTGTAACTACTTTTGCTGTAACAATGCAGTTTAAGCGGATGTATTCGAATCTTACTTAACGTACCTGAATTCTTGTTACGTTTTGTTACGTTGAGAAGTTACTGGGACAAGAATCTCAACGTAACTAAAAACTGGTTTCTACATAATAATGTTTATTCTACGAGTTTTTGCACAGTGGGGGCCATATATATCATAGAAATGAAAGATTGCGCTTTATGGAACGCCCACTATATTATATTAATTTTGGTGAGATATCAGTATGCTAGAAACTAACCAATACGTCCCTGGGATGACCCTGAGAAATTCCTGGAGAATATCCTATTTTGCTGCGACATTTTTTGTTTTTTTACGCATGTCCGCGATACCAGAACAATAAATTCACGCAATGGCAGTTTCCTTGAACGTCGCTTTTTAGTAAGAAAAGTGCTTTCTACAGACCTACGTTTGGACGTTCAATAGGCATTTCTAGTATCTTGAAATATGCACTTTTTTCAAATGACGTGTAATGGATGGCAGTTTATAAAATAGTACCTAATAAACCATTTGTCCGCCCTAAATTTTCAAATACTGATTTATTATTCAATATTGAAACGTGAATTCCACATGTATAAATTCAAACTCTCCTCAGATGTGACGTCAGAGTCTTCTTGAATGGTTAAAATTTGGGTTGGCGCGCACTGATGTCTCCTGGCTTCCCGCCTCTTCTTCTGCATCTGATCGTTTGAATTCGGTAGTTCAGTTTGGCGTATTCAATAATTTTCAAATCGATGAATTGATTAAATATAAAATAGGAAACCGGATACGAGTTACGTGTGAGAATGATTCATTGTTGTAAAATAATAATAAATGAACTTTATTGAACCAATAGGCCACTGACCTAGGTCCTTTAGCCCTTTGTGATTACATAATAACTTAATACAAAAAAAAAAGTTATGAACAAATAAGTTTTCCAAAACAAAAAAAATTCGGTGTAAAGATAAAAAAAGAGAACTTAATTGAGGATTTCATAGATATGCTGAGGAATAGGCGAGGATACGAAAAAATATCGCTACAAATATGCTTTAAAATACATAACGCAAATAAGAATGAACCCAGAAAATAAGTTTGGAGTCAAATTTCAATTACAGCCGTTCCCATTCGTTTCTGAAAATCAGCAAATTTCAAAGCTACTAATATTGGCGCTCTTTATGACGTACTCTCCCGAGTCCAATCAGACTAGGGCGTATTCCAATCAGGTTGATTGTGACGTGAAATGGAAATGCAATTGGTTGATCGAAATTCTCGGGAGAGTACGTCACAACAATTTGCAAGGGCGCGAGAAAGAAGCCATTTGAATTTTGTCGACTTTAAATTTTTTTTGGTAAAAAAAGTTTACAAAAAAAAAGAAAAGTGCCAACAAAGTTTTTCCAAGCTACAGAATCAATTAAAAATATTTTTAAAATTTCGTGTTCCCAATTTTTTGTTGAGGATGTCTATGACGGGGGGTGATGCCTGGTATTCTTCTTATGGCGTATTTTTCCAAAGTTTGCAGGTTTTCTGTTATACTGAAGGATTTGAAGGTCAGTTGTCGTAAAAGTTCATCAATTAGCGTAATTTGTGTCCTCTTGTATAGTATTGTGCTGGATGCGGGTTGTGGAGAGGGTTATTGGGTAGACGCATTTTAGTAATCCTTGGTAGTGAAGTTGTTTCAGCTACTCTGAGATTATTCGAAGAGCTCTGTTCTCACTTCTCTGATGTAGGTGTATTTAAATGAAATTCAAAATTTTCAAGTACATCCGTCGAGACATTCGTGCTTTCCAGGGACGAACTATAGATGATGTTCTTCGTACCGAAATATTACATTTACCAACTGAACGACTTAAGAGCTAGGACGTCCAGTTGATATATCTGAAAAGTGTTCAGTCGGACAGGTCCAAGATATATATATACCCGGAGATAATGTCCCTTCTCGGTTAGACTTCCAGTTGTTATCCTTCAAGGACGTCCCTGGAATATTCTGTTTCAGTATTCAGACAGCATTTTTTCTTCGACTACCGATTGAATTTGGATCAAATCTGACGACAGATTTCCAAATCCAACCCCAAATACTGAAAATTGACATGTTATGAGTCATCAGTTACCTCAATTTTTTCGCCGTATGAGTAGAATCGCCAAAAAGTTGCGAATATTCGCAAGGGTATGAACGAGCCTTTAGATAAGTGGAAATATTGTTTGATGAGTCTTAGTGACTAAGGCCAGAAACACTGTAAAATGAACAAGGATAAGAAGAATATGAATAATTTTGACTGACAGTGACAATTGACACTACTGACACGTGACAGAAGACAGAAATTAAAAGCACAAAACAAAGTGGAAGGAAGGTATAAAGTTAAACGTATTTGTTGTATTTTTTTATCTATTGAGTTTCCTTTCCATATGGAAATATACAATATGATTAAATTAAAGAAAAAGATGCAGATCCTCAAATAGTTATTGTTGTTTCGAGAATGGCTTCGGATTCCGTGGATTTCCTAGTTAAAAAGGAACCTCAAGATCCAGAACCACTGGTACAAAATTTTATGCCTGATGTTGACGTTAAAGTAGAAACTGACCCTGATTTTGCCCCGGATAAACCAGATTTGATCAATCCTACAAGTACTTCAATGAGTGATGATCCAAATACTTGGGTGGAAGAAAACAACCTTACATCTGATGAGACTGACGATAGAGACCACAACTCTTCAGTTTCTGATGAACCGTCACACAAGATCACTTTGGAAACGCTCAGGTACGAGTCGGAACAGGGAGACGACTCGGATAGTAGTAGTAATTCGAGTGATGACAGTGAATCAGATTTAAAGTGTAAAATTTGTAAAGAAGAATTCAACGATAACCATTACCTCCAGCAACACTACAAGCGCAGAAGGCTTGCTGAAAAGAGTTATAAATGTTGTGGTTGTGAAAAAATTTTCAGGGATAATACTCAACTCAACGTCCACTCCAGGAAACACACAGGAGAGCAGCCTTATTCTTGTGGCACTTGTGGTAAAAAGTTTTCAGTCAATGGCAACTTGAGCAAGCATATGAGAATTCATACAGGGGAGAGACGGTTTACTTGTAGTATCTGTGATCGAAAATTCACCCAATTTGCCCACTTGGAAGATCACATCAAAACACACTCAGGTTTGTTTGAAGAGCTCATAATTTTCCAACTGATTCTAAACAAGTTTTCTTCACTAGGTGAGCGTCCATATGTTTGTGACTTTTGCAACAGCTCCTTCAAGACCACGGCTAGACTGAGGAAACACAGAAAGTCTCATGATGACGGTAAAGACAGTAAACGATCAGTCCCTTGTCCTATATGCTGTAGAGTGCTGAAAAGTACGAAACAGCTACTCACACATTTGGAAACCCATGATGAAGGTCCCCACAATCCTTTTTCTTGTGATTATTGCGGAAAAAGCTACAAAAATTTGTTCTCGTTGAATATCCACCTGAAGTCCCATGGAAATGTTCGAGATTTCAAATGCAGTTTGTGTGACAAAGCATTCACCAATGCCAGTCATCTGAGGAGGCACTCAAATTCTCATACAGGTGAACATTTCTGTTTCTCATGTGAATAATCAAGGCAAGTTCATAGATCCCTTCAGGCCTCTTCAAGTAATTCCTCATTCAATATAAGAGATTGAGAGCTTGAATAGACAATTTAAAAAAAGAAAATGAGACAAAAAATAACTCCTGTGGTAGGAGCCATTCATAGATGCAGATCCTACATAGATGATAAAGCCAAATATATACAAGTAGGTATATACAATGCTTATGCATTTATAGACACATGATACAACATGAGGAATAACAACATTAAATAAGACTCAAGTATTTCAAAATAGAGTGGTAAAAGTTTTATTTAATTTAGACTATAGAATGTCCACAGACAATGTATATACACAAGTAAAACTAGACAAAATAGAGCTTATTCTCAAAAACTGAACAATGGAAATTTATGTATAAACTGGTAATGAGTCGTAGAAATCAAGTACACACAAATGATACAAAACAAACACATGAACTAAAAATACAGAACCAGACTTACAGAATAGGACCTAGAACAAATAAAGTTTTAAATGACCCAATTGATAGAGCAATAAAAGCTTATAATGAAGAACCGGAGACTTTAAAGAATATTGCAAGTTGTAATAAATATAAGATTTTACTAAATAACTGGTACTTGTCAAAACTACAAAATTAATGTGGCATAATTTTATTTAATTCCATTTTATTCTAAATTGTACTTTAATAATGATAAATATGTGATCGAACACACTTGTCAACAATTTTATGATCCCGAGACTGACCAAACCAGGCCGATTTGGGACCATTTTGTGTTGTAAATTTGTATCTTTGAATAAAATTTCAATAAGCCCTAAAAACAGTAGGTTGTGGAAAATAAAATATGTTCATTCATAAAAAAATATATATAATTAATGTCATCAAGTTTTAGTTTCAAGGTTGTAATATCTCGAATTGGAGATTAATGAAGATTATTGTAATTAAAATGTGATGAGAAGATAGTGAAATTTCAAACATTTCGAAATTAGTCACAAATATTTTAAAACAAATCAAAATTTAATTTTTTTAAAATAAAACACAAGGTGCAGAAGTACATCAAGTAAAATCTATTACAAAAAACATATTTACTGTGAAGTTCAATGACAAACTGGTTAAGAATAAAATAAATATTAAAAAACAGTGTTAAATTGTTCTTATAAAAGCTGCCATAAATGTAGTCACAGATCAAATGCTTTGGAGAAGTCTGTATAAATTATTATGGCATTCATCACATTCTTTGCAAATCAAAACAAATTTCACATTGTAAACCTGCCATTTCTGAAATCAGGTTTTTTTTTTTGTGTTAGTACTGTATTGACGAATTCTCAGATATCAAGGCATATGATAGTCTCAAGTAATTTCCAGTCAAACTAAGGATGCTGATTGGACAGTAGTTTCCAATATTTGTCCTATCTCCAGATTTACGTATTGGAAATATTAAACTTTACTGTCACTATGGTGGAAATACACTTGAGTTTAGAGATGCAGAAAACTGTAGCTTCTCAAGTGTTAATTTACTTCCTTTCAATATATTTCTAAAGAACTCTAACTTGGTAACAATTTTTTTAAAAACGTGCCAATTGTATACTCTTGTTTCAAGCGAGATTGAAGAAATACAAGTATTTTGTGTTGTATAAGACCTTTTTTTTATTGTAGTAGAAGATGAAAGAACAACTTTTGTCTAATTTCCACTAAGACTTAGTTAATTACGACCGGTTTCGGCTCTTACATCATTTTTAATAGTTACTTAATAGTTACTCAATAGCTACTTAATAGTTACTTAATAGTTACTGAATAGTTACTTGGGAATGGTGTAAAAGCCGAAAACTAATTAAGGGATATGCACAAATCTAGACTTCTATAATATGTTATTTGAATTTCAGGTATAAGGCCTTTTGCCTGTGACATATGTCTGAGGGGATTTCCATCGTCTCAGAATCTGAAGCGCCACATGATGACCCACACCGGTGAGAAACCGTTCACTTGTACTGATTGCAACAAGAGTTTTCTAACGTTGGAAAATCTGAATCGTCACAAGAGGACGCATACTGGAGAGAAACCATTTCCATGCGATGTTTGCGGGAGATTTTTCGCACATAGGTGAGAAATTCGATAATAATTATATACATGTCAAGTCAAGTCGGATGAATAAAAAAGTCTTATTGACAAAGCAATGTGTCTAAAAATAGATATAGAAATGTATAACAGAAACAATATATAAAAAATATCACACAGTCACAATTACTTTAAAATCAATTAAAAAATCGTTATTCACAAAAAAAAAGTGTATATAAACATATACACTTGATTATACAGTGCGCGTCAAAATTATGGAACACATTCATTATTTCTGAATATAAAGATATTTCGGAAAAATCCTCGGACAGGTCGATTTTCTTTTCCGATGTGCCAATTATTGAACCCCACCCAAAATATATAGGGTTATCCGCAATTGAGTCAAAATGACTTTGGTGATATTTGTAAATTGGACACCCAGTATATTTTTCCATATTTGGTTAGGGATCGTCATTACGAATCCAGTGATACCAAGTTTGATGGGATTATGTCAAACGGCTGCGGAGATATGGCCAAAAAACTTCCTCGTATGTCTAATGAGTATGACTGCGAGACTCCACACGATTCAGAAGGTTAAAAGTCTCTGTCGCACTCATTGGGTATATGGAGAAGTTTTTTGGTCATATCTCCGCAGCCGTTTGACATAATCCCATCAAACTTGGTATCACTGGATTTGTAATGACGATCCCTAACCAAATATTGACAAATATACTGGGTGTCCCATTTAAAAATATCACCAAAGTCGCTTTTCTTCAAATGCGGATAACCCTATATATTTTGGATGAGATTCAAAAATTGGCCCATCGGAAAAGAAAATCGACCTGTCCGAGGATTTTTCCGATATATCTTTATATTCAGAAATAATGAATTTGTTCCATAATTTAGTGTCGCACTGTATATATAAAGTCACACACATGAAAATAAACACTTAAAATACATTACCACGGAATTCTTTCACATTGTAATATGCTCTTACAAGTAGTAATTTTTTGACAGCCTTCCTGAATCTATTATGTGCCACCAATGCTTGAGTATGTAAAGGCAGGTGGTCAAACATTATTTTAGCATTATAAATTACGGATTTTTGTATTAATGGGCTTCTGGAAATTGGTAAGGATAGGTACTGTGAAATTATGATTATATGTGTTGTATGTTGATGAAGATTGAATATTATTATAATATTTTTTGTGGATCAAACACACACTTTCTAGTATAAATACACTGTCAATATTTTTTTAGCCATAAACGTGACAAATAGGATATAGAATTCACTAAGTTCCAAAAAATTCTGTAAAAAAATATTTTCTACTTCTGGGATGAGTATTTTTTAATAGGTTTTTTACATGACCTTCGATTTTTCCTGCCGTAGAAATGGATGACTCATCAGTCCATAATATTTTAGTTAAATAGTCGATATTTGCATTCAAATTCTGAGTCAACTGTTGACAAAATTCCAGCCTTCTCCTTTTACATATAGTATAGTAAATCTATATGTAGTAATATGTAATATGTAGTAATAGATTCAACAATATTCATTCCTATCATTCAAGTCTCTGAAGAATTGAAATAATTACTCATCCAAATATACTAAAACAGAATTTGGAGGTGTTACAGAAAATTGTTATTAAGAACTCTAATCCAAAATCATCAGTAAGTTATTTACTTACTTTTTTGTGAAAGAATCTACACTACAAATACTCTTACAACACACCATCTCAAAATTTAGACCAAGAAGATAATGCTCTATAGATACTTACTTTCTGTTATTCAGGAACTGACACCAAGATTAATAAACAACGTATTTAAAACTGACAATATTCAAATTTCCAGGAAGAAAATCACTACAATATCAAAATTATACAATATGGTAAAAACTCTCTTGTCAAAATTGCAAAAATCGAACGTTATAGAAATCCTTGTATAGACTGTCCCAAAACATATATAGGTCAGACGTCTAGAACACTGAATGGTCGCATCATTTCACATAAATCGACTGTAGACAACATGTTAATTCGTGTGCTTTTACAGAACACGTTAACATCTGATATATAATAATACAGAAATTTTGAACAGTGCAACCAATCTATCTAAAATAATTTTTAAAGAAATGGTTCTTATCAATAATGATGAGCACTCAATGAATAAAAGAACTGATCTGAGTAATCTCAGCAAAAGTTACACGTATTTACTTAATTTTGAGAAAGCATGAAATCGCCCTTTAATCATCTAATCAAAGAGTACACCAGTTAGTTGGTGTACTCTGTGCTTTGGATTCCATGATTCGTTTCAAATTAAGTTTCTACTAGTGAATATAGATGTAACAAGTTACTTTTTGTAATATACTGTCTTTATGGTACAAATTTTAGAGTGCATTCGTTTGGATTTCGAGAGCTTCCATAAAGCTTTCCTGACGAGTGGGTAACCTCGAAACAGCTGACGGAGGATGATGGAGCTCTCGAAATTAAATCGAAAAACACTTTATATCTATATATCAATGAATAAATACATTTATTTTGCTCCAGAGAGATTCATATATAATAAGAACTGAGAAAGAATCACACCAATGCAATTATTTTATGTTTTTTAGCACAACCGCCAAGGAACATATGAGGGTACACACCGGAGACAAACCATTCCAATGCGAGTTTTGCGACAAGAAATTCTCCCTCAACAAAGCCCGTTACAAACACATTAGGGAAAAGCACCCCGCCTTCTTCTCCGAATTCAAGAGACTCAACGATTTGCCGCCAAACATGAAGAGGGCGCGCGAAAAAATGAAACAAGAATTCATCCAGCTGGAAGAACCCGAAACGGGGCAACTACCATTTAATTTTAAAGGGGCGAATGGGGAAAGGCTGGTGAAAGTCGAAGGAGATTCCAATCAATCAGAAGCTGATGTTAAGGAGGTCGAAGTTCTTCCTGACTCGCCGATGAAAAGTGATGATGCTACGGACGTCAAAGAGAATTTCGACAGTTTTAAGGTTAAAGAGGAGCCTAAAGCGGTTGCTGTGAAAATGGAATGTGATTATTACGACTGTAGCTAATGACAGTATCGGTTTAGTATGAATTGGTTGGAAGATATTGGTTAGGTTTCCGTGACTGGGAACGCTGTTATTTCTGGGTAACTCTCCTTTTGTTGGATGGAACTGGAGTAGATCTTATGTATTTTAGATGTGGTGGAGATGGTGATGAACAAAAGTAACGGCACTTGAGATATTTATTTTATGTAAGGCTGATTATTGTTTTAATAAAATTTCCTTACAAAGGTAGTTTTTCTTCTTATTCCTGACATTCAAAGATCGAAAAACATTTTTGTGTTGCAGGTGGCGGCCTTCGTCTATTTTCCTTTGTCACAGATAAACTCAGAGGCGGCGCTAAGAAATTTTTTACAATTTTATTTAAAAGATCAGTTATACGTATTATTTCCGTTCGCGCGAGTAGTATTTATCCAGAGTGGTCTGGCAACAGTGGCACGCGAGACAGACTCGGGGAATCCCTGAGTTATTTAGGTTTCATTCATAGTTGGATGTAAACAATGAACTGATCTGCGAAATAAACTCCATAAAAAAACAACTAAATGAAGAAATAAACAAAAACGAACAAAACACCATAAAAAATAATGTGATAATTAGTGGTTTTCCGTCGGTGGAAAAAACAGATGTTTACCAAATACTCGAAAAGATTAAGGAGGCCCTAGACATAAAAGCAACTGGAAGTGTAAAATGTTTCAAAATTGGACAGAACGAAAAAAACCCCATGATTAAAATAATTTGCGAAAATGAATGTGATAAGGAAAGATTTATGCTTGGAAGGAAAAAAAGGATTAACAGTGGTAATATAGGATATTACGACGGCGTACTAGTGCACTAGTAGCGCACTAGTACGCCGTCGTAGTACATGAAGGTGTAGAAAAACCGATTTATTTCAATCACGAATTAACAAAAAAGAATCAAGAACTGCACAAAGCTGCCAGGGTATACAAATCTGAACATAACTATAAATTTCTATGGATAAATAGCAATGAAAAAATATTCTTGAGGAAGGATGAGAAGAGCAAAAGTGAATTAATTCAAGATATCAGTTAAAAAACTAAATAAAATCAATTCTGGGTCTGAATATTACATTGGTTATATGAACATACAAAGTATAAGAAATAAATTGGATGAAGTGCAATACTATATTAAAATAAATAAGTGTGATATACTAGTGCTAACAGAAACCTGGCTTAATAAAAATGAAATAAACACCTATACGATTCCGGGATATGCAGCGGCCCATTCATGCAGAAGTAGCAGAGGAGGAGGTACTTCCATATACGTTAAGGAGGAACTTAAATATCAAGAAGTGAAAAATATAGAGGGTGAGATGCCTTACAACCTAATTGGAATAAACTTATATGAACTCAAATTGAAATTGTATTCAGTGTATAAACCACCTAGTTGCGACCTTACTCAATTTCTAACAGATTTTGAAGAAATATTAAGCATTGAAAAATCAAAATGTATTATTGTCGGTGACTTCAACTTAGATTTGCTCAAAGACTCTTCTCAAAAAATCCAACAATATCAAAACACCATTATTTTGTATGGTTACAAAATTGCAAACAAAATATGTGAAGATAGTGCAACAAGAATTTCACAAACATCAAAGACAATCATCGACCACGTACTAGTTAATAAAATAATAATAATATAATAATAATAATAAATTTTATTCACATCTTTTAAGTACATTTACAATTCATTAATTCAGGTTATGTAGTTTAAATATCAAATCATGTTCATACTCAGACCATAATCTATTAGAAATCACTATCCTAGAAAAACCCAAGATTTTCCGTCCAAAAGTAAACTTTACGCTAAAGAAATTCAATGAAGCTAGTTATGTACAAAATTTAAATAGGGTATCAAGAAATATACCAATAAATTCATTTGAAAAACTTATAAGCACAATACAAAAAGCAAAAAATGATTCTACTAAAATCGTTAACGTTAAAGCACAAGAAAATAACGAATGGTTGACAAGTGATTTTATTGATATGGTTACAGAACGGGATAGACTATAAGCGTGTTCCGTTTCATGCATTCATCGCATCACTGTTACAGACATAATCAAGCGTTCCGTTTCAACTAACATTGACGTTGGTGGGTTGAATCGGAACGATTTTTGCTTGCGTGGTGCATGCCGTTTCCCGCAGATGTTGACATTTATCACTTTATCAGTTAAACAAATTCTTATGTAACAAAAACAATTCTGTTAATCTAGTAAATAAATTAATGTGTCGAACGAAAGTGTTAATGGCAAGAGTAGGAGGCGAGCTTTGTGAAAATGAGAGTAGCTCAGATTCTGATACAAGTGATAATTATGAGGATAATATCGTCTGTCCCACGCCAAAACCGCGAATATGCTAATTCCAGGGTTCTGACTTCAATATGTAAAATACTAATTTTCTACCAACATTTTCAATGCTAAACTCACGAAAGTGCTATCAGGTTGTCTACTGTGAACGAGAGTGAATTCGCGAATGTGAAAACTTACCTAGGTTTTCAAAGCAATAAGTACGAATAGTCTTAAAACTCTTCTCATTCGAAATGACAAATTGCACATTCGTGGTTTTGGCATGAGACCGACGATATGATGTTGAATGAAATGACGATTTTTTCTTTCATTGTACGGTAAATCAGGTAAATGTGATAATGCACGATACTCGACACTTCATCAAATATCAAATTTAAACTTTTAATTCGGTTTCTGACGTTTCTGTTTGAACGTGACTTTTGAGTTTGACAGATCTAATTTGGATCGCATTCATCGCTGCTAGACGAACGGGCAGTAGTTCATGCACTTTCGATGTCTCAAGGCCAAAGAGGGAAATATAAAAGTGGGCGTGTCAATGCGCTCCTAATGTAGGAAACGGAACGGTCATATGCGCATTATGTCCTCAATGCATGAAAAGGAACACGCCTTATATAAATTAAAGATAAAAAATCCGAACAATAAATATATACAAAGTAAATTTAAATCCATCAAAAATAAAGTAAACTCGAAGAGAAGACAACTGAAAAAAGATTATTTTGAAAAAAAGTGGAATGATGCAGGGACATGCCCCAAAAAACAATGGAAGTTCATTAATTCATTAATTAAAAAAACTGAAGGTAAAAGAGAAAAGGATATAATGTTGGAAATAAATGGAGAAATAATTACAAATCCTGAAAAAATTGTGAATGAGTTTAATGAATATTTTGCAACTATTGGGCAAAAAATCGTCAACACAATTGAGTTGGAACGAAACAGTAAAAAAATTGATTTGAATTTTGAAGAGGTATTCTGTGACCAAAGCATGTATCTAGATCACACAGATGAGAGGGAAGTTTTAGAGGTAATTACTGAAATCAATATAAACTCAGCAGCAGGTAGCGATGGAATAAACATTAATAATATAACTTCGGCAAAAAATATAATCATACCAATTCTTGTGTTACTAATTAATAATGTCTTCGATAGTGGTGTATATCCAGACATCCTCAAAGTATCTAGAGTCGTACCAATTCATAAGTCGTGTCCACAAAATAAAACAGAAAATCATTGGCCAATCTCTGTCATAAGCGTCATATCAAAAATAATTGAAAAAATCATTAAAAGAAGAATAACATGCTTTATTGAAAAATACGTGAAACCAGACAAATATCAATATGGATTCCAACCCAAAAGCAATACACAAAGTGCTTCAATAGACCTTGTCAATCACATAACCACAGAACTTGATAGTAAAAAATGTGTTATCACTGTATTTGTGGATCTCCAAAAGGCGTTTGATGTAGTGGACCACAAGGTACTCCTAAATAAGCTTGAATCCATGGGGCTGAGGGGAAGAATTTATAACCTATTACGCAGCTACTTATGGAATAGGAAACATATGTTAATATTGGATCAGAATCTAGTGAACTGGTTGTAAATAACTGCGGAGTACCCCAAGGTTCCGTTTTAGGGCCTCTATTATATGCACTACATATATTGAGCTTACGGCTGACAAAACTGCGTGGACGCTACTACACATTTGCCGATGATACAGTGTTAGTATACAGGGTGATTCACGACGAATTGTACATAGTCCAACCATAAGTACTATGGACCAATGCCATTTCATATCTGGTATTGAAAAATGCCTTGTTTCGTGTTTGACGGATATACAGGGCAATATTTGAAAATATGTGAATTATTTAACGTTAAATATCTCTAAAAGTAAAAAACTCAGGCATATGAAATTTTCCACACTGAAAATGCTTCCTGAGCTCAATAAAATAGTTTTTGAAAAAAAAATTATTTCAGGTCCGGACTTAGTTTTTTTAGATTTTCATTGGTTTTTTAAAAACAACACCCTGTAAGCAACATCAGGCAAATTTTATTTTTCTCACTTTGAAGCTTAAGAACCATACTAAGCAACAGTTGAAAAAAATTGAACGCGGAAGTTTTTGTTTTCTGCAGAAAAAAATTGCACTTTCAAAAATACTATAATTTTAATGGATTCACATTCCGCTTATGACTGATGCGGCACTACATCGATAACACATCATAATTTTTCAACAGAAATTATGAGGAAAGTTCATAATACAATAGATAAAGTATTATTCAACCAACCGTTAAATTTCCAGGGTCGTATTTATTTTTTTTATGTTTTTATTGATCCAGTATAAACAACACCCTGAAAAGCGGGTTGAATAGATTTTCTTTCTGTCACGTCAATGCGGATGGTACGATAGAAAAAACTTTTTTTTTAAACAGTGCAAATGTATTTTTTTCTACCATGGCTAATACAGCACTACATTGAAAAAAACATTTATTTAAAATAAAATCGTTCGGAAAGTATTACTTACTCGATTTAAAGATTGATATTACAGGTCCTTACTTATTTAACGTTCTAAATGGTTTTGTAAAAACAATACCCTGTCACCTTGGAGGGTGGCTAATACTAAATGCCTGAGCAAAATTAACTAAAGAAAATTAATGTAAAATATTCAAAAACGAATTGATTTCTATCCTGCAAGTAAAACAAAACCTTGGATGTTGTATCCAATAAAGATGGCAGCCGATCAAATGTAAAAGATGGAGCTAAACTCACTTTTATTTTTCTACGGGACAATTTTTAAAGTTTGCTGCTAACCGTCACCGTAAGAAATACATGAAAATGTTTTAGTCAACTTCAACAACCGTTATTGTGAAAAATGGAACGGAGAGTAAGTGCAATTACAGACATACAAATAACAAATTCAGTTTTCTAGAAAATTTTATTTAGTTGACTCAACGATAACAATAACAAATAAACACTACTTAAAAGAGAGAAAGTTTATTTTCAAAATGCCATCCATCGCCTCCCGGCACTTCCTTTCTCTTTTCAAGATATTCCTTACGGCTTTTCTTATCTGATCTGGATGCCTTCTTGTGAAGAGAAATGTTTCAATTATTCTCTCACGTAGCTGTTCTCTTGTTGTAATCTCTACCTCATATACTATGCTTTTCAAAACGCCCCACAAATAATAATCTAGTGGGGTAAGGTCAGGTGATCTCGCCGGCCAGGGAATCGGCCCACCACGTCCCATCCATCTATTGGGAAAATTTTTATTGAGAAACTGATTAACTGCCCTGGTTGAATGAGGTCCTGATCCATCGTGTTGAAATCTCATATCTCTAACATTGACTTCCTCATCTTCCAGAAGAACAGGGAGAACATTCTCCAGAAAATCAAGGTACTCCTGCCCACTCAATCTATCGTTCAAAAAATAAGGACCCACTAATTTATTACCGATGATACCTGCCCAAACGTTTACAGAGAATCTAACTTGAGATCTAGTTTGCTTTATAACATGTGGATTTTCATGTCTCCAGTTGTGATTATTTCTGGAATTGTATATGCCGTCTTTCGTGAACTGGGCTTCATCGCAAAACAATATCTGATAAATGTATCTTCTATTTGCAGAGATCCACCTGCATAATCGCAAACGTGGAAGATTATCTCCCGGATGCAGTCTCTGCACCAGTTGGGGGTGATAGGGATGGAGGAGATCTTTCTTCAACGTCCTGAAAACTGTGGACTGGGAAATGTGCAAAATGATGGATATTCGCCGAGTACTTTTCTTATCATTTTGATTAACCATTTCTAAAATATGCTCTTTTTGGTCTTCAGTCAGTCGCTCACCACGTTCTGCAGTACCAGAAGGAAATTTTCCCGTTTCTCGCAGGTGCGTAAAAACGTTGTTAAACGTTTGGTGGTTCGGTACTCTTCTATGTGGGAATCTTCTCCGGTACTCCCTGACTGCTGCTCTGGCATTTCCATTACAACATCCGTATACAAAAATGATATCTGCGTATTCTGCGTAAGTAAACTGATGAGGCATCGTGCTGAATGACCAACTCAAACTGTCAAAATGGATACCCGAGCTTCTGTCACCCGTTGCTTTATTTGTTTTTCAAAGCGAATTAAAATCCAACTTGCATTTGAACTGTTTTCAAAAGTAATAGTTTCTTCTATGGCAAATGGTGTCTATTTATTTCAGTTAGTATCATTGTCATATTTGACGTGACAGTAAGAAAATTTGTTCAACTCCATCTACTGGGTGTTATTTTTACAGGATCAATAAATACTTGAAAAATAATACGGCCTGGAATTTCAACGGTTGATTGAAAAAACTTTATCTTGAGTAATATGAACTTTCGTTAAAGTTTTTGTTGAAACATGATAATGTGCTATCGATGTAGTGCCGCATCAGTTATAAGCAGAATGAGTATCCTTTAAACTTATCCTTTTCAAAATATTCCATTTTTTTTGTAGAAAACAAAAACTTTCGTGTTCAATTAAAACTAAATCAGCTTAGGTCATTTTTAGGTAGTTTTATTTAATATGTTATTGTTATGGTTGAGTCAACTGAATTCCATTTTCTAGAAAACTGATTTCAGTATTTGTATGTCTGTAATTGCACTCTACATTTCATTTTTCACAATAATAGTTGTTCATGTATTTCTTATGGTAACGGTCAGCAGCAAACTTTAAAAAGTGTCCCGTAGAAAAATAAAACGGAGTCGGCTGCCATCTTTATTGGATACGAAAGGTTTTGTTTTACTTGCCAAATAGAAATCAATAAGTTTTTAAACATTTCACGTTGATCTTCTTTGATTAATTTTGCTCAAGTACTTAGTATTAGCCAGCCTCCAAGGTGACAGGGTATTGTTTTTACAAAACCAATTAGAACGTTAAATAAGTTTGGACCTGTAATATCAATCTTTAAATCGAGTAAGTAATACTTTCCGAACGATTTTATTTTAAATAAATGTTTTTTTCAATGTAGTGCTGTATTAGCCATGGTAGAAAAAAATACATTTGCACTGTTTAAAAAAAAGTTTTTTCTATCGTACCATCCGCATTGACGTGACAGAAAGAAAATCTATTCAACCCGCTTTTCAGGGTGTTGTTTATACTGGATCAATAAAAACATTAAAAAAAATAAATACGACCCTGGAATTTTAACGGTTGGTTGAATAATACTTTATCTCTTGTATTATGAACTCTCCTCATAATTTTTGTTGAAAAACTATGATGTTATCGATGTAGTGCCGCATCAGTCATAAGCGGAATGTGAATCCATTAAAATTATAGTATTTTTGAAAGTGCTATTTTTTTCTGCAGAAAACAAAAACTTCTGCGTTCAAGTTTTTTCAACTGTTGCTTAGTATGGTCCTTGAGCATCAAAGTGGGAAAAATAAAATTTGCCTGATGTTGCTTACAGGGTGTTGTTTTTAAAAAACCAATGAAAATCTAAAAAAAACTAAGTCCGGACCTGAAATTTTTTTTTTTTCAAAAACTTTTTTATTGAGCTCAGGAAGCATTTTCAGTGTGGAAAATTTCATATGCCTGAGTTTTTTACTTTTAGAGATATTTAACGTTTAATAATTCACATATTTTCAAATATCGCACTGTATATCCGTCAAAAACGAAACAAGGCATTTTTCAATACCAGATATGAAATGGCATTGGTCCATAGTACTTATGGTTGGACTATGTACAATTCGTCGAGAATCACCCTGTATAGTGGCATAGATAAAAAAACATTACAGGAAACAATAAACGAGGACTTGAAAACGTATTCATTTTGGCTGCTAGAAAACAAACTCAAAATTAATGTTAAAAAAACAAAGTTCACATTCCATCAAAAAAATTCACAAATTGGGGAGACAACGATTAAAATTGACGGCGGCGAGATTGACAAAGTCGAAAATATCAAATATCTGGGACTTGTCATTGATGATAAACTTAACTGGCAGAAACATATTGACCAATTGATTTCCAAAACAGTACCTATGATTGGTGCTCTCTATAGATGTAGAGAATATTTGGATACAAAGAACCGCTACTTAATATATAATGCGTATTTTCTCTCAAATCTACGGTATTTGGTCACAAATTGGGGAATATGTGGCAAAACAAATTTTAAACATATTCAAGTACTACAAAACAAAATAATAAAAATATTATTCAATTATCAGTACCGGACACAAACAGAAACAATTTATCGAGAAACAAATATAGTACCAATAAATAGAATTTTGAAAATAGAACAATGTAAGTTCATATACAAAGTTATAACAAATCAACAAAAATGTATCACCCCTCTCAACTGTGTAAATAATATACACTCGCATGAAACAAGACAACTGAGTAGTAACAACCTCTATTTACCAAATGTCAGAACAAGTCTAGCCTTAAATAACCCAATAAATAGATGTATGGAAGCATTTAATACAATCCCGATCAATATAAGAAATATAAATAGTTACAGGCAATTTAATATAGAACTTAAAGCACACATAACAAATGAAATATAATTTTAATCAACTAAAAAACGATCCTAATAATCACATCAACGACATAGATAAACATACTCCGATACCAGCGTCTTTGCTGATTAGGAGTCTTAGTACAAAATCTCATGAGTAAATTTATCATAGCAATTATATGTAATTTTATTTTTTATATGTATGTAGAATTATAAAATTTTGTAAACTATTTGTGTAAAAGTTCACAAAATTCACACGCCTGCTGTCTTCAAGCGAATATTTTTCTTATTTATGCAATTTCTCATCAGAGACATCCAATTGAATAGTCATTAAATCGCTAACAGTTTTGTATAGTTATTCTGTCTACGAATGGTTAGTCAGGTTAAGTTATGTTGGCTAGTAAATCACGCATTTCCAACTCAATTCACCTTCTTCTCTTGTCATTAACACTTTCCGCCATATGACAAGATAAGAAGAAGGCAACCTCTTAGTTGTAAACATAACCTGACTAACCTTACATAAACAGAATAACCATCCAACATTGTTAGCGATTTAACGACTATTAATCATCATTACAGAACATTAACCTATTGAGGACCACAAAAGTTAGCTTCATTTTTACATAAACAAAATTTAAGAGTAGCCTATAATAGAACAAACAACACATTGGAAAGGTTTATCAAAGAAAAGACAAAAATCAGAAGAATCAAGAGTTGATTAATTGTGGATTTTGCCCCAAAGGATCAGCCTAATTACTTGGAATTCTTAGAAATCAGTGAACTGAAAAATTCAAATTGATTACTTAACGACCAACTTGATCTCAATAATTCGCCTTTGTTGAATTTATTTTCTTAATGAGTATAGTAGTTATAAGATTTCCAAGTAGATAATTAATTGTAATGAAAGTTGTGGAGTTCTGCATACTTGGGTATTTAAATTGATTATTTCTTTTGTCTATTAAATTTCAGTCATCAACCAATCATACGTTTGTTTCCTGTTTGACAGGACCAATCAACACGCTCTATTAGCGACTATTTACGGATATGTTCCGTAAATCAACTTGGTTACTTTGGTTACTCGTTTTCTGTCCCGTAAATATAAAATGTTCGGTTGGTTCCTGAAACACAGGCTATTTACGGAACTTGGTTGCTGAAAAAGCGGTAGATTATCTGTCACCAGAACGACCGTCGATTTTCTCTGGTAAGTTCGGTTTATTATTGCTTGTTGACGTTGACGTGCTTTAGTTTTCGTTCTCATTTTAATGTTCCGATGGATTTGTTTACTGAGTCGAATTAATAATATTCGATACATTTTCAGTTTGATGACTTTTTTTTAATTACAGGACAATATATCCTTTGCTTGTGCTTACTGTGCACAAGAACTAGGAACTTTGGGCACCCTAATTGAAAATCAAATTTTGGCAGAGCATGAATGTTTAAAAAACTTTTTGAATGTCAATGTAAATTATTAAACGAAACGGATTTATAAAGCTGATAACAAAAATTCTAAATATTCAGGACTTTCATTGTCGTCAAGCCAGCAGAATGATTATATAACTTCAAGGATTCTAATAATATCTCGTTATCCTCAAGCCAACTGAATGTGGCATCATCATTGGCATCCAGTTCCAAGACACATCATATGAATAATAAGTATGTAATGAATGTAAAAGCAAAGAATTAAAAGCAAATAGAGAAAAATTTAACAATCAAGCAAAGTGAAAAAATAAAAACACACGGGAAACGATCAAAACTGTAATTTGACAAATGACTGGCATTCCGTAAATAAACCACAACCGTAGTTACCAGTAGATAACCACTGTCAAAAGTGTTGTTACCACTCCTGAAAACATTGGTAACTTCGGTTGATTAACGGAACATTTCCTACATGATGCACAATAGTCACCGACTATTCAGCATGATACTCATATCAAGGAGCCTGAGCATCTGACAGTACTCTAAATAAATACATATTAAACGTCAAATAAAATCAATCGTGTTGAAGCTGTATAAGTATTTGAAAATGAATCGATTTGGAGAAACTATAAATGAAGAGAAAGATAGGATAATCGAGGGTGCAATTCCTGACAATACAGTGAGGAGTAAAAATAGCGTATGGAAACAGTTTACCAAATTTTGCGGGCATCGTCAATATGAATTGAATGAGTCGACACCAATCACAAAACTGAATGATATTTTGAAAGACTGGGCCTGGAATATGAAAAAAGAAAATGGGCAAGATTATAAAGAATATACTGTGAAGTGCATGTGGAATTCTACAGCTAAAACTCTTCAAGAGATGTATTTCAAGAAGTATAATATAAAAATAGATCCATTTCAAGCGTGCGAATTCAAAAGCTCTCGAGACGCACGCAATGCCAAGAGACGGGAATTGCAGAAACATCAGGAAAAACGGAAACAGAGTTCAACGGCTTTAAGTATAGAAAATATGTTTGCTATTATTGACAAATGCGATGAAAAAAGACCAGATGGACCTCAAAAAAAATTTACTATTTAGCTTCAGTAGAATTAGCGTGGCGTGGGGGCGAAGGTTGTTCAGCTTTGATTGAAGATTTCAAATTTGAAATTCAGAATGATGGTAATGAATCAGGTAGGATAGAATACAACCCAATTTTTACAAAAACCTGTCAAGGAGGAAACCAGAAATGCGCAGACAGCAAGTGGCTTACTAAAAATGAACAAAACCCACAGCGCTGTCCAGTTAGATTGTTCAGAGAATTGATTGGAAAAAGAGGACCAGGATTCACATGTCCACGCTTGTTCCTAACTCCAAATCCATTCTGGCAGAATGGAAACTCATTGTGGTACAAGAATTCGACCGTTGGGAAAAACGAATTTTCAAAATGGACTAAATTGGGAGCAAAGTCTATTGGTTTAGATACAACCAATTGAAAATTACAAACCATTCTTGCAGATCAACTGCAGTTTCTCAACTGGCAAAATCCGGAGTACCAGAGCAGCAACTCATTCAAATTACTGGCCACGCTAGTACTTCTTCAATTCAACCTTACTTGCAGATGGATGAACATCACCAGGGTATTTTGAACAGATTGAGAAATCAGAATGAATGTGGACCTTCTACGGTTAATACTGCAAGTTCTTCAAAAGCTGAACAAATGTCACAAATTACGCATGGTGGAAATGTCACATACAATAATTGTGTTTTTAATTTCAATTGATAAATTATAAAGATGGTGCTGTTTTTGTTTAGATTTTGTGCTTTGTTCTTGATATTTTGAATAAATTATTCCAAATTGTTTAATTTTCATTCATTCATATGACTGATATAAAGAAGTAGATTCAAGAAATAATCTTCACAAATATAACACGACCTTGATTAATTGTCGACTATTTTATTGCTGCTAAATTTCTCTTGTATTTATTAATTTTACTCGACATTATTTTGGCATTAATAATCAGAGATGAAAGCCCTCGAGCTTCGCTCTCGGGCTCTCATCAGATTATTAATGCCAAAATAATGTCTCGTTAAATTATTATAAAATACAGTCGAAATTTAGATGCAATAAAAATAGTCGACTATTTATCAAGGTCTTGTTACATTACCCTTGACAATCATATACGATGGAACCACCATATGGAATATTTAACAAAGAAACTTCGTAGTATACTATTTCGTTTCAAACAAGTTGGACCATTTTTGAGCTTCAAATATATAACAATACTGTACCACAGTTTGGTTGAGTCACACCTTAATTATGACATTATTGGCTGGGGAGGAGTATCAAGAAACTATACCTACATGCCCTCGAAATCTCTCAAAAACGATTCCTCCGAATGATACTCAACAAACCTTCAAGATATCCAAGCTCTCTACTCTATACTGAAACACAAATATTAGATTTTAGACAATTGTATATTATTCAGATAGGATGCCAGCAATATGAAAATAAAAAGAACTTTCCACTCAAAACCATGGATACGCGACAAGATCGAACAATCCTGTATACCAATAGTTTCTAAAACAGTAGGTCAGAAATGTTACTCCTACTTGGCAGCAAAATTATTCAGACAACTACAACAAAAAATTATCGATGAAACTTCCTTCAAACGCTTTAAATCCCAACTCATATCATTTGTTAAAATAACAGACAAAACAATAATACACAAAATGATAGATGGCTGAATGAATACAGAGAAATGCCCAACTTCAAATATAAAAAAAATATATATCTAAGAGGTGTATATATATTTCTAACACTTTTATGTATTATTTTGATTTGAATTATTTATATACATTTTAATATGCCTAACCCGCATATTCACCACATACATATGTATAATACTTCTGTGTAAATGTTTATTCTTTTTGTATTTCTTTTGTGTGTGTATCACTGTATTGTTATATATTCATGAATAAACGTTATTATTATTATTTAAGTTAGGTTTCAACGTAAAATATTTTTCCGATGACCCACTCGAAATACGGATCAGTTCACACTATAAACTAACAGAGAAATTCACGTATTTCGCACTAGTGCGAAATGTTTCATGAAAAATTACATGAAATAGGTCCCAAACAGAAAATGAAATATTAAATAAAGCCCACTTAATCGTAATACAAGGTTTTATCGTAAAAATTATATTGGTAGATATAATGGGAGCCTCGCAAAATTTAATTCTCTTGTTAATGTTCCATGAGTTAAATCTCGTAGTATTTTGTTTTTCAGGTGGGTCGTCGGAAAAGTATATTGTAAAACTCGTGCGGAAACTGGATATTTCATACTCGTGTGACAAGATGATAAACAACTTGCCTATGGCTCGTATAAAATATCCGCCTATTTTCCGCATGTAATATTCTATAATAGTGTACTTGTTTGTCGCTTGATAAATCTAGAGTGCAATTGAATCTGTGGAGATCTTATCGTCTTCACCTCACTGTTATACTATGGATTTCAATCAAGTAACGACCAAGTAAATAAAAAAAAAAACATAACTATTGTCGGGCATAACCATTGAATTAAATTATTCTATTATTAGATCAAGCAGGAAACCGATATTTTCGCATTTATTCCTAGACTATCATCGAATCGAATCGTCATTTTCCAGAACAATTTTCTAGAATACTAATTAGACAGTTTTGATATAAACGAGCTATTAGTATTATATTGAAATAAACAACATAAATAAGTTGATTTTATAAAGGCCAGCAATAGGTGGAAATAATGATTAGAAAAATATTCGGGGGAAGGGAAACGAGATACTCTATTTGTAGACAACAAAAGATTAAAATTTCTTTATAGTTCGGAAGATGCGTAGTTTTTCATACGTAAATTGAATAAGAAATATGGCACCTTTCCAAAGAACACTTTAACCTTTGATATCACAAAAACTGTTTTGCAAAGTTTGTGTTACAAGCAATGTGACATTTAATTTGTCAAATGTGTTTGCATTTTTCCTACAAATTATCTTTTCAAATGTTTTGCAAGGTGGCTCGTTTTCAACTCAAATAATTTGTAGCTCCCGAACTATAAGCTTCATACCAATTAGACTCTGTTAAAATCTGCTCATCATGGAGCATCTGATAATGCAAAAAATATATAATAATAATATATTTATTTGCCATTTCAGATACACAAAAGGTACATATGGTATGTCACTAAACCTAAGTTATCCCTCTGTATAAGAGTAAGGATAAATAAAAATATAAATAAACTATCTAGAAAAATAATGTAAATATACAAATTGTAATCATTACGGTGATCGGACATAGAATATATAGCAAGACAGCACATACGATAAAAAACATTATAAGACTTATATGGGTTGAAGCGTATTTGTACTGAGCACACCGGATTCAAGATATGTTTGCCAAGTTGTCATTCAGGTATTCTTGGAGAGTGTAATAGCATTTCTCAAGTAGAAACGTTTTGATTTGACTCTGAAATAATTTATCACTTTGAACTCGTTTGACTGTATCGGGTAGTTTGTTGTAGCAAGTTATTGCACAGTAGTGAGGAGAGTTTTTGAAGTGTGACAACCGGTGTTTTGGGATTAGCAAAAGTTCGCCGTTTCGTGTATTGTGTTCGTGCTCTGATGCACTTTTCGAATAAATTCCGGAGTTTTTTCTAACAAACATAACACATTTGAGGATAAAAGTTGAAGGTGCTGTCAATATTTTTCCCTTATGAAAGTAGGTCGACAGCTTTCTCGAAAATCCATATTGAATATAAGTCTTAAAATCCTTTTCTGAGCTATAAAGACCCTTGTAAAATCTCTTGCTCTTCCCCAAGCCATAATGTTCAAGCTGAGGTGGGAGTAGACCATTGCATAGTAAATGCTTAGAGTGTTCCAGATTTGTCGAGATTTGGTTTCATTTGCTTTATGGCATAATAAGCTTTGTTTAAGTGTGCACAAGTTTGATCCACTTGTTTTTCCCAGTTTAAATTTGAATCTAGGTTGGTACCCAAGAATTTAACTTCTTGTGAAAGTTGAATTTTGTCTATTTTGAATAAATGGGCTGGGTCACTTTTCCTGAAGTGGAATCGCACAGAAACAGATTTTGAAGTGTTCAGAATCAATTTATTTTTTTGACACCATATACTGAACTGTTCAATGATACTTTTAGATTTATTGACGAGTTGCTCTGCATTTTGCCCAGATATGGTTATGGTAGTATCGTCTTCAAACATTGTGACATGCCCCCCAACAATATGTTGTGGTAGATCGTTTACATATACTAAAAATAGTAGCGGTCACAGGACTGAACCTTGCGGTACGCCTAGTTTTATATTTTTTGGCTCTGAGGATGACCCGTTACATATTACGATCATATTTCTATTTCTCATGTAAGATTCTATCCATTTTACTATGTTATTAGGAAAACCAAGATTTGCTAGTTTTTGGATTAAAAATTCAGAGCACACCGTATCGAAAGCTTTCGATAGGTCGAAGAACAATGATATGACAAATTTGTTGTTATCAATCTCACCGAATATATGGCTCAGTAGGTGGTAAGAGGCTGTTTCAATGGACTTATCTTTTCTGAATCCGTGTTGAGATATGCACCGTATGTTATTGTTTTCCAAATGTTCGATTATTCTTACTGCTACGACCTTTTCGAATAATTTAGATATGTTGCAGAGCATCGTTATTTACCTGTAGTTGTCAACTTCGGTGATATTGCCTTTTTTAAATACAGGGATAACAAGACCTGTTTTCATAATGTCTGGGAAACACCCCTGTATAAGAGATTGGTTCATGAGACATGAGATAGGTTAACGGTTTGATTATAGCAGGGATTATTTTCTTAATTGTGACTATAGAGAGTTCATCAAAGCCAGAAGATTTTTTGTTTTTCATTTCTGATAGGATATTTACTATCTCGTATTCTGATATCGGCTGACAGCTAAAAGTTTTGATAATATGTGCATTTTCAGTTACAGTACATGGCAGAGACATATTTTGCCCAAAGTGGTTTAGTATAGCAGTTTTTGCAGAGTTTGAGAAATGTTCAGCAAACAGTTCTGGCACCTCATTTGTGAATGTTTTGTGATCAGCTACTTGTTTTAGATGGATGGGGGTTTTCAGCTTATCTTTATTTGTACCAAGTTCATTGTTTATGGTGATCCATTTGAAAAAAAATGGTGACGCATGCTCTGGGGATTCGATAGGGCAAGTTACATCAAATGTGAATATGTCCAAATGTGTCTCCCAGTATACTATTGTTGAAGTGTTTTTCATTTTTCCTGAAAATCATTGTTTTAAAAGTTATTCAGGGTGGCTCAAATAATTTGTAGCTCCCGAACTATAAGCTTTTCAGACCATAAGTATTTATACTTCGTTGAAATCTGCTCATCATCATGGAGCATCAGATAATGGGAAAAAATATAGGGTGATCCATTTGAAAAAAATTGGTGACAAGCTCTGGGGGTGCGACTGGGAAAATTACATCAAATATGAATATGTCAAAATGTGCCCCCCTGTATACTATTGTTGACGTGTTTTTTTTTCTTGCAGATCATTGATTGAAGTATACTTCAAAAAACACCACCCATAAAACCTAGGTATAATAGATGGAGCACCTGATAATGCAAACATATATAGGGTGATCATTAAAAAAATTGGTGACATACTCTAGGGGTGCGATAGGGAAAGTTACATCAAATGGAAATATGTAAAAAAGGGGTCCCCCTGAATACTAATGTTGACGTGTTTTTATATAATATCAATATCGTTAATTGTTCTCTTTTATTCGAATTGTTTCAGAATTTATTTATCTACATTTTTGTATCAGCAGATGGAATATTTTTGAAGTTTTCTATAATTCATTTAACAGTGTTTTGTGAGGGCTTCTGTTTCTGCGGATACTGAATAGTAAGTATTTCACATGTTCTCGAGATAACCCTATTACATTCGTCATAAATAATGAATAGACTTAAGTGATCTTCATTCGAATGATTCAAACGAGCCTGATTAATTACAATGACATTTCCATGGCAGTTGATTGTTTCCAACGCAACCTCGGGCTCCATGGCCAACTAGGAATAAGTAAACTCAAGATTTTCTGGAACCGAGACATGTTAATTCGCCAATATTTCGAAAACTGTTGAGTGTAGGCATTGATACCCGTATTCAAAGTTAGCTTTATTTTCCTTGCCGAATCGAATGAGATTATAAAATTGGGGGTTTCCATTTGAAAATATGGACTCACAATAATTTTTTCAACCGCATCTATATCATTTTCTAGCGAACGCCCTGTATAACTCTAATCGAATTTATATAAAAATTCTGCAGAATTGGGTCCTCTCCTACGAATAAATCGATACACAATCAAATATAAATGATCATGTCCAGAAATAAAAAAAAAAACGCAATTTTCAACTTAAAATTTGGGTATAATTTCCGTTACATTGAGCATCTGAATTTCCAAAAAAAATGTGGAACCTACGTATTTTGACCTCCTGAACAAAAAATCCAATTGAAATTTTTGGCGGTCTCACGTAATTTCGGAGATTGGGCCTTTTTTTGAATGACAACTGGCATTTTCTAGCACACGCTTCTTCCTTGAAAACCACACTCAAATGCCTCCTTATTTTCAACAGTACAATATACACACCCTAATTCACCAGTTTTACACTATTTTTTTCATTTAAAACAGTTTTTTATAAAAAAAATCGACCTTTTTTGGCAATAACAAAATCAACAAATTCATGCTGTTTATTTTAGTGAATATCTGTCATGTGCTGTCATGTCAGGAAATCAGTCGCCGCCAACTTTTCAAAACAATGGAATAACGTGAGGGCGAAGCTAATTTTGCGACATTGCCAATGTGATTCCAGAAATATTTAATTCACGTATCACATGGAATATTTTAGTGAGTATGAAAAATAGTTAACCACTACATTTTCCCATCAATACTTTAACTGCACATTTGAAACAATATGGTTCTTATAATGTTTCTAAACGACTAGAAGGACGAGACAGATCACGGAAATGTGTGCAAACATAATATGAATGCACATACGCACAAAAAAAATAAAGAGCACTTTTTACTTAAAAATAACCTAGTCTCTCGCAAATCCGCGCGAGCGGATTTGCGAAATGTCGGGCGAGCGCGCGCATTCCCATCACTACTTTGTCAGTTTTTGTCAATTTTGAGTAGAAAGTTTCATCCCTTTTATTATTTATTAGTGAAGAGCAAGACCAGAAATATGAGAGCGAAGCGAGCGCGTGCATTCCCGTTACTACTTTGTCAGTTTCTGTCAACTTTGAGTAGTATTATTTGCAAAATACATAGAAACCCTGTTGTGATCTCTTATAGCTGTGAAACCGACATACAAAAGTGTTAAGGTACGGCCTACTTGATTCGTGATATTTTTACTGCGTTGATACCGTTTCACCTCTTTAGCACACAGATGGCGGAAAAATTACAGATTCATGATGACGCTGATATTTATTAACCATAATTTATAAACATTCAAATTTCAATCAAATAATTATGACTCAGTACTTCGGAATGTTGGAAACTCGGCTATTTTCGACTTAAGGTTTCCTCAAACCGACGCGGGAACGCGGGAGCGGGAACGAGATGAATCCGATACTAATATCCATAGTGGGACATACCGGTATGATTATTCGTATTCCGAAATGCATACAAGCAACGAAATATGTATGGTTTGCTACGTGTGCTGTTTTTCTAGCAATTTGCACGGTTCCAAAGTTCCGTTCCCGCTCCCGCGTTCCCGCGTCGGTTTGACGGAACCTTTATACGCCATCCATCCACGAATGAATCCAACGGTATCAGTGCAATTACAGTCTCAACAACTTTGTTGAAACAAAAGCGAATCAGTGATAACACCATGGTTTCTATACATCTTGATTATTTGTTAGTGCGACATTTCGCATTTAGCCCGACATTTCGCAAATCCGCTCGCTTTGCTCGCGTATTTCTGGTCTTGTTCTTCACTAACAAATAATAAGGGATGAAAGTTTCTACTCAAAGTTGACAGAAACTGACAAAGTAGTGATGGGAATGCGAGCGCTCGCCCGACATTTCGCCGACATTTAGGTAATTCACCAAAATTTGAAATATTTCGAAAACGGTTAGACTTGGGTATAGATCAATATACATGAAACATGCTCAGAATTAGGCGTAAAATCTTATAACTTTGATAATATACAGGGTGTCCCATTTAAACGAAGTTGGGGACCACTTCCGGTAAAACCGGAAGTGCCACATTCTTTAAAATATTTTAGCCGACATCCCTCTTATATCAACAATAGTGAAATTCCAAATTTTCAAATTCGGCCCATATAGTTTTCTACATATTGATAGATGCAGTTCCCGGAGGGCCCCCTGTGTGCTCATATACAGATCCTGATAACTCGATTTATTTTGACTACTAATCAGTCATTTGTTCCTCGACCATACATGATAAAGGTCACTTTTCCCATTAGTATTACCCAATAACTATGTGTCATCAACGTCAATAATTATACATAATTGTTTTTGAATGTCATATTCCATTTACAATCCGTAAATACTAAAAATCACAGTCGCAGTCAATCAGAAAAATCAAATCGTCGCAATAAGCATACAAATCGAAGTCTGCCACTGAAATCGAAACCCGAACGAATCGCAAAACAGGAAACCCACATACGACTTTCCACGACGCCTGTAGTCCTGCTGCGATACTAACCGCTGCCGCGCTTATATTTAGCAGGAAATTAAACGCGCAGCAGCAGATTTATCGAGGGAGCGGTATCGTTTGCAAAGGATCGCGAAAAATTATTTCGTTTTTTACATACGAGTGTCATCTTGAAAGATGAGAGTGACAGTTTTACCTGCCCTTGTGTTGGGTTATATTTCGATTTGTGCAGCTCTACCAGGTGAGTTTATTCATTTCCAATTTATACCTATATCGTTTTCTTATCATTGCTGTGGAGGGATGTGAAGTGCAATGCAAAGGCGTGTACTGGAAGAGGTTAGGGGATCAAAAGTATAGGTCTAGTGAGCTTTTGAAAAATAGACAGGGACTGTCCATCATCATCTTACGCTTTAGATTCAGTAATATTTGATTCAAGTTAACTTGTTTATTTACAATAGATATAATAGTAACAATAAATATACTTTATTGTCAGAAGAGATCCCTTGCTTACAAGGGCGTCGCTCATTATTTTTTCTTGGGAGTTGTAGAGGATTTTTGGTTCAGATAATGACAAAAAAATACTGCCATAATATAGAACCATGAGTAATATATATTAGAATTAGAAGCAAAACTAAACTTCTTTGGACAAACAAGTCACATGTATATTAGACTTACACATGTTAATAATTAAATTTAATTCAAAAATACTAAAAATACTATTTTATAATTATTTTGGGGGTTAATTATTGCCCCTTTACCCACCCCATATCGACTCCCTTGCTTGTTATTTACCAAATTAGAGGTGTACAGGGTATACCACGCGATGAGCTGAGTCGACATGTTTGTGGAAAAGTACTGGGAATGGTTTTCTGAAAATCTGTATACAGCAATTTTCCGAGGAGCTCATTTCAGTTGAAATATTTTCCGGTTATACCGGAAGTGGATCCCAATTTTCGAATGGAACATCCAATTTTTTATTGCATATTCAGAATCTACGATTAATTTCCACATAACTTCATTCCAAACATTATATATTTAATATTCAGAATTTTGAAAGAGCAGCCCTTCATATTTTTTTTTTTGGAAACAAAGAGAGTCAGGTCAAAAATTGCCAGAACTTGCCTGGATAAGACCTGAAGCTTCCTAAATCTTTGAAAACTTATACGAGGTGCTCAGAAATTGGCGCCGAATTCGGTCATCTCGAAAATTGTGAAACTCATTCTTTTCAATGGCAGCCCCATTTTTTCTCAACGGCATTAGATTCTACTAAATGATAGATGAAGTTTATACTTACAACCCTACATCTAAATCCATAAAAATACATTTTTTCCATGATGAAGTATTTCTTCATTTTCATCAGTGGCGTGCCTGTTAACATGTCCTGCCATATTTTTTATCAAAATAATGATACGCCACTGTCTTTTTCCCAAATAGATATTATTTTTGTAATTGTCCTCTATCTTCTCATAAAAATGGTACCTTTTTTTTCGGAAAATGGTTTTTGAGTTAAAAAATAAAATGTATTCATTCAAAAAAAAAAAATCCGAAATCAGCCGCTGAAAAGTAGGTAGGTACTTAGTAGGATTATATTCTGGACTAGAAGCAGATTTCGGTATTTTCAACATAAACAATTTTGACAATTTAGCTGGGTACGTGATATTATTTACGTTATAAAAATGTACGTTATAAAAATGTAAAAAAACATGGTAATTTTTACAAATACCGAACTAGCAGACATGCATTACTTGTATTTCCATAATTGTAAAACACACACATGAACAAAAAAGAAATTGAACAAACTATAGTACTTAAATGTTTGAACTGGTTGCCCCAAACATCCACACATTCATGAATTCTTTTTAAAAACCTGGCTTATGTGGCACTTTGAATTTCTCGCAGGGAAATATATTGAAATGCATTCCTAAATTTCTCCTGACAATCTTCTTTTGGTGTTAGCGGCGCAGCATAGACAATACTGTTCATAGGACCTCAATTAAAAAAGTCTAATGGAGCGATATCAGGAGAACAAGGAGGCCATCGATTAGGTACACTGTTCGCTTTGCAACGATCTTCAAAATGATTATTCAAAAAGTTATTCACAGGTGCAATATTATGACGAAAATTTAAAACTTTATAACATAAAACATTCAACAATTGCTACAATTTGTCAAAATAATAATTATCGTAAAAGAAATTGTTCGGTGTCCCAGAGAAGTGAGCGTGTTTGTGAGCGAATTATCACCGACGAGACGAATGGCTATGTTTGGAATAAAAGTTTCAGTATGTTTAGGGACTGCACTCCATAAATCATAATAGTATTTCAGGACAGGTCGGATCTGTGCCTCATAAATCATATCAGTTGACGTGAAGTGAAATAGCTCTTGGCACGATACATAAAACCAAGTTTTTGATAGAATATTCGGCAATAGACCTCAGAAGTCCTCTAGGACGAGTTGTAGAGTAAAATTTTGAGGAAAATATTTAAAATAGAGTTTTTATTTCCTAGAATATTTCACGCATATTAACCATGAACAATTTATTATAACTATGAATAATTTGTTGCAACAATGAACAACAATTTGTCATAAACACGAACAATCAAATGTATCATTTCAACTATACCTAATTATTATGAATGATAACAATTTGAAAATTATTGAATGGTATGACCTTTGTTTGTTAATAATTTATTGTTGGTTTCGACATTATTAGAGAATTTGTAAAGTATCATGTTTCAAATTAAGCTGTAAATACGGTTTCATGGAGTTATAGAACTTCCATGTCAGTATTGTCCATATTAGACTGGCGCCTTTAATTTTTATGAAAAAAAAAGTAACACGCAAGCAAGGACCAGGTGGAATATATTGTTTAATTTCAAACTTTGAGGCAAAAAAAATGATTAAACACGAAAACACTCAAAATGGTGAAATGGGGTTGAAAACGGTTTTTTTGCAATTTGCGGCAAAACGTGACCTTTTAGCGGAAAATATTTGATGAAAAGGTTGTAGATAATAAAAAAATCAAAAACTTTTGTGTTCAACACTTTTCGACATAACCTCGAATTAAATGTCAAAATGGCGAAAACCCGATTTATCTGTATTTAATTTTTTTCTCGCTTATAAATGATTTAATTTAGATGAAAATTCATACCACTATGTCTTTTCCGGTGTTAAATGAGCATGATTTTTTCGCAATTCAAAAGGCAGCTAGTTTTTGAGTAAGGTACATTTTTCGAAAAATGATTTGCCCGAACTCAACTCGAACTCACATTTCCCACCTCTCATGTGAAAATCCAAAATATACAAACTGTAGATCTTGACCTCTACTTCCAGATGCCGTTTACAGAATTTGAATAAGAATATTTCCCTTAAATTGGCGCATCTTGCAATATGTGCCCTTAAATTGTTTATATAGCAATTGTACAAAAACTACACATGGGACAGAAAACATCTTGAGCACAGTTGAAACACATATTATTATCTAACAGATTCCGCAATATTGTTTGTCCAGCTTCAGATTTATGAAAATTATAATTTTTTAAAAAATGGTCTCTTTTTCGAGGTTTTCCCGGATTTTCTCAGTGGAAAGTGCACCTATCCGGTCGTATGAAAATCCATTTCGTAGGTTTTATGAAACTCTACAAATGTTCTTTCGACTGTAAAACGATTCCTTGAATAATCTTCTTTCCAAAAAACAAACAAGTTGTAATTTTTTTCACTATTGTTGTTAAAATTGTTATTCACCCGATTGCACCCCTACACGCAACCCTCGGAAGTCTTCGAGAGACTCGCGTGAGCTAGGGAAGACGCAGCCCTTACCTTTTAACGTGTGATGCCATGCACGAGACCGATGACCATGCGAGGCTTTGAACCCTCGACCCTTCGCTCCAAAGGCGAACGTTCTATCAGCACGTTTGTTTAAAAAATTCCACGACGAAATCTGGGGTTTTTATTAACGAACTTTTTTATAATAATTAGTATTGGCCATTTGCGTCTTTTATTTTGTGGGGAAAAAACCTCTATAGCTTGGTCTAAGTCATGAATGTTTCGAAACATAAATGAAATGTTTCTTTGGGGTATCCAAACATTTGGAACATTTATTATATGTTTCATAAACATATTTGAAATATTTCAAAACATTAAAAAAACTGAAATTTCGAAACATAAATGAGATGTTTCAATATTAATAAATTTGAAAACAGAAACATAAACGCAATGTTTCATTAACGTTTCTGTAAAGTGAAATTGAGAATGTGTATATTTGATAATAATAATAAACGTCTTTATTATTCCCAAAATAAAATGAAACACATTTATTACTCACCACACCCAGCATTTGGAAATAAATGGCGAAGTTCATCTTGACAAAGATACAGGTATCTCATCAACATGATCTTCAAAAATTCGTGAACTATTCTGAAATGATAATTTTGAAATGTTGCAATGAAACATCTGTGAGGGCAGACATCTGTGATTCCAGGAATGTTGCAAGAACATGTCTGAGCCTTGAGTGAAATGTTTCGTCAGTGATATAGCATGTTTCTGGAATATTCCTGAACCCAAAAATTGTTTACTGGAGGGAATTTAGTGAGATTTATATATGCATATATTTCTTGCGTTTGGCAAATGTAACAAAGTAAGAATGGCTAATGACCTGAGCTGTCGATGCCACTATTTAAATTTAAGAAAAACTACTAAAAAATAAATATTTCCTGTTTACCAAAGACGAACTAAATATAAAAAACTATGTTATCCTTTTTTGTTCGGAAATATTTATAGAATAAATAAGGTGTTATTTTTCCACGTGACTTTGTACCTCTCGTCAAGGTCGTGAGTCTTCTTTCTAACCTCTGCATTATCATTAAAATTTATTATTGATACCAAACACAGACAACTGAATTCGAAAAACGTGCATATATTTCACTTAATGCCAACTTTGCATTGAATGAAGGTCGTGCAAATCCTGCATTTAATGATATTAAAAAATTATGCGGCTTCTTGAGCTTATTACATAAGGAGAGTTTTAGTTTGAATGATGAGCTTATTGCGTAGGTTTGTTACTTCCCAGTCCAAGAATAGTAACAATTTATATATTTAACAAGTCTACAGACGAAAACGTAAACGATTTGGGTGTGATATTTCAAATCTTGAGTATTAGTTTGACTTTGAGTAAAAAAATTTAGTAATAATAATAAGACGTGTCGGGGCGTGGCGCTGTGATGAGTGCGTCCGAATCTGGGCCCCAAAGGTCCGGAGTTCGAGTCCCAGTTAGGGCTGGGATTTTTTATTTAATTTGACATATTAAATTATTTAAATCTCGTGGCTCTACTGGGGTGAGTCCTGCACGATTCACTGTTGCGTTCCAATTAACAGTGCTGCTTCTAAGGTGGCGTATGGAGTTACTAACAAGGCTTACCCAGAACACAAAGTGGCTGTTATGGTGATTAACAGTCGATGCCAAACACCAAGGGAAAAAAGATAATAAGACGTTTATTGATCCAAATTCACAACCCCAAAAACAAAAATAATCAAATAACAGAAACCTTCGGGTGAATTAGAGATTAAAAGGATTATAAAATCAGCTTTCTGATACGAAATCAGGTGCTGTTGACAACCGGATTGTTTTTCAGGCAAAAAATTAATAGAGTTGAGAAAAGGTACGATTTGAAACTCAATTGCTCTTTCAAGTACTTTAGACTTTAGGCAAAATCGAAATTTGTTGCATGAATGCTATTTCAAAACGAGAATTTGACTAAATAGAATGGTGCCAGTGGTGCCTATAATTTTTGTGACAAAGAAAAAAGTAACAGGCAAGGACCAGTTGGAAAATGTTGTGGAGGTTCCAACTTTAAGGGAATGAAATATTAAAACACGAAAATACTCAAAATGGTGGAATTGGGGATGCAGTTTGACGGTCTGTTAAAATCATGTCATGAACTGCATCGATATTTTCGGGGACTGGCACAGAAACTGGCCTTCCCGATCGGTCATCATCTTCAATGGAAAATTTACCTCTTTTGAAGCTTGCAGTCCAATTTTTCACGGTCGCATACGAAGGACATTGATCACCAATATCTTCGTAAATCTGCTTATCTCTTAACCCTTTTAAATACAGGTACTTGATGATGGCCCGATAATGGAATTTTTCGATTTTCACAATTTCGGTGGACTTCTAATAAGTTATTGTTCGTTGCTATGGTAACGCAATATTTTGTTTATGCAGGGATCTGGTCTAGGCTAGACTAGATATCTATACATCCTGGTAGAATTTGATGTACAACATGGCACAGTTATAGACCCTTCGCTACTTTCGAAATATTGGTATAAATAATCTACTGGGCTGTTGGATTGGAAGTTTTTTCTTAGCTCCAGGTAGTTTTTGATAGGTTGATTATTTTGAAATATCACAAGTATTGAAACAGGGAGATGGGCTGGCTCCACATAATTCAATCTAGTACAATTTTTGACAGCAGGAGAAAAATTGACGCTTTATTTAGTACCTATTGTGAAATTCTGTACATTTTCTGCATTTTCAATCCCCTTCATTTTTTTATTACGCAATACAGAGATACTGCTCTCTCACCCTGTATTACATTGAACTTTTTCAGTTCAAAAACTGCTCATCTACATAGATAAAAGTCATGTAATTTTTTTTCAATTGAATTACAAACCTTGCTACGGATATCATTGAAGTGATATTAGTGCTAATAAGGTGGAAATTCCCATAAATATTAATCATTGTCATTAGGTGAAAAAGCAATGGAAAATAGCAACGTATGAATCATTGGTAATTTAATTGCGTTACACTTGTTTCGTCATATATTCCAGTTATCCAAACAAGTATACCGGGTGTCCCAAATTTTTGTGACAGGCAATATCTGGTTTGTTGGAAAAGATAGACAAAAATATTTCGTACAAAAGTTTCATGAGATCAAAAGAGTTCATGAGATCTACATTTGATGGAATTTTCACATATACAGGGTGCTTGGTGTAGGTGATATAGACTTAAATATTATGTGGAAATCTCCTATAATTTCAATAAGGTTTCTTCAAAAATCATCTTTCTCAAAATCTAACAGGGTTGCCATCAACCTGGAAAACCTGGAAAAGTCAGGAAATTTGGGATGAAGTCAGGGAAATTTGCAGTATTTCATTGGTAGTTAGGGAATTCGGTGATTTAAAAAATAATAAGTAAATATAATTAATTTTCTGTTTCGTTCTTTCTTCCATTCCCTATATATTTAAAATTTGTACAACTGTATGAAGTAGTATCAGTAAAGTCAAAATATTATTAGTAAGAAGATAAACAAACTTATAGACTGAGCTTCATCAACTCAATGATGATGTGAAAATTAATTATTGTAATCATTATCATAGGGCTCTCAGTCGGTACCTTTTTAAGGGTTTAGTCCGTTTTTTAGTGCTCCGTCCTTTTTATTCCCTTTTTTGTAAAATGTCCCTTTTATTCCCTTTTTCGTTGTTCACAATAATTGATGAGGTATATTTCTGCGCTGAATAAGATGTGCTACGCGCAATCATATTAAAGTTGTCTTTATTAAAAAATATTATTGCTTAAGCTTTAAATACGAGTCGTTTTAGAATCAAACGCTTCGTTGATGTTTATACAGTGCGGCTTTTTTTAGCCCCCCCTCCCTGTTAACTTATGAACGGTTAGGTTTCTTGGATTTCGTATCTAAATTTATACTGTTTTTTTGTGTTTGTAAAGATAAAAGATAAGGAAATAAAATGCTGGCAAAAAACTCATCTTTTATTAAAAAGGCACGACTAGATTATTTTCGTGCATGTAGTCACTTGGGAATGAGAAATACTCTACGGCCTCGCTGATTTGTGGAAGCTATTTCTAAGAGCCAAAACGGCCTTTGTGCTCGTCTCATTAATTTGATCGCGCAGCCTGGTCTTAGGTAAGCCCTTTAAACCTACAATATTACTTTGTGAAATTTACATAGTAGTTTTTATAATACTTACACAGATCCAACCATCCAACAACTGTTTTTCTTATTTGGTCAGACCCCACCTTTTCGTAATTGTTTCAAAGTGTCACATCGTTGAAAAAAGAATTCAATTCTCTTCACAACCGTCTAATTTTTTTTAATTTCGTTGATTTTTTTTGCAATTAAAATTCGAAATATCAAGTATAAATTTGAACGGTTTGTTGTGGAATAATGAAACAAAAAACATTTTGAAGGGCATTACCGATACTATTTTTTGAGAGAAGAAACATTGCAATTACTCGACAGATGGCGCTTTGGGCACATCAACTCGAAAATTTTGAAAGGCATAAAAATCGAAATTGGGAAAGAAAATTAAAAAATTTCCAACAAAATTCTAAAATATGTAGATGGTTGTGAAGAGAACTGAATTTTTTGTTTCAAAAAGTAGCATCGGTGAAACCCTCCAAATGGGTTTTTTTCATGTCTGTACGTCGAACCGTTCAAAGGTTAACATGAGGGGGATTAAAAAAGCCGCACTGTGTATTACTTTGGTTACGCATCCCAACAATGCATTGAAGTATTGCTGCGAATTTTGCATGTAAACATTTAAACTTCTGACGTATTTTCATTGCCTTATGTCAAAATATTTGTCTAGAATCCTATCGAAAATAGAGTTTTCACTGATGAAAATCAATATTAGGTCATTCAAACGATTAAGAAATTGTTTTTTTATAAACTGTTGCCAAGAATTGTAAGAATCCCTGAAAAACGACACAAAGAAAACCAATATGGAGGACGAAAATTTAAAAGCGATTAAACAGCTCTTGTGAAATAATCACTTATTTGAACAAAATATATTCGAAAAATGGTGGTGTCTGATTGGTCTATTCCATCATGAATGAAATAATTTTCGTTATCCTGAAAATACGTGTATAGGTTAACCATTGTTGTCGTTAGTTTGTTCCCTTTTTGGTCCCTTTTTTTTGGAGTCACAAGTTCCTTTTTCACTTTTTTTGAGGTAGTGAGTCGCTGGGAGCCCTGTTATCATTACTTTTTATCATTAATTAATTGCAGAATAAATATTTTTTCATATTCTATGTCTTCAAATGCTTTATATAACCGTCCGAATCCTCGAGTCAATTGTATTAAGTAAGTCAAAAGGAATATTATGAATTCAGTAAGGGAAAATCTGCAAAAATCAGGGAATTCACAAAGAAAAAGTTGGTGGCAACCTTGTCTTAAATTTTAAGTAAAAGTGCAATAACTCAACAACGCCGTAACCGAATTTCAAAAACAATACATGATATGATATCAGAATTTAACTTAGAATCTGAATGTGTGATGATATACAGGGCGTTCTACTTAAAAAAATACCAATTTGGTTTGAAGCACCTACACCAAAAATCCTGTATATTTGAAAATTATATGAAAATATAGCTTTCATGATCTCCTGAAATTTTTATACTAAACATTTTCGTCTATCTCCTCCAACAAACCAGATATTGCATGTCACATGTAATTTGGCACATCCGGTATATAGTGAGCACGATAGGGATGGATATTTACTGAATTTTTCACGGAACCAGAAATAAAAAATCGTCAATTTCAATATGCAGGATAGCACATTTTTACAGCGATGCCAGAAAATAATAAAAGGTGCAGAAATTTACGTGTGCTTCTTTATAAAACGTTTAGAAAAATGCCGGGCCTATCGTCGAAGCAGATTATTCCAAAAATACGTTTTTTCAAATAGCATACCCTATATATTTTTCGGAATCGAATTTGGCGGAAAATTGTACATGTGGCACTAAACGACCTCCAGACATTTTTTACAACGTTGCCAAGTTAATGAGAAAAACTGAGAAGTAACAAAAAATCTCATCGAGAAAAGTTTACCAGTGACTTTGAGGAAGTTTGGTGATATTGAGGCCTGAGGGGAGGAGTGGTGGAAGCTTCAAAATATGGTATTATTTTGGTCTTGTTTACGAAGTGTCCTTCTCATGTCTGTCAACTCGATCATTTTAGAATGAAGAAAACTTGTTTAATTCAAATGTAACACCCAGTATATTGTATTATAATTTGTAGAGCTGTTTATGATTTTCGAGTTGTGTTGATACAACATACCCCCCAAAGTTGATACTTTTCGAACAATTTCATATTTCGTCTTGTAAATTGAAAAAATCTCGATAAGTGAGCTTTGACTTTCTACGTTGAACATTTAGTATTTTTGTAAATGAGTTGGATATCATAAATACCTATAAATAAGTTGTGAGTTGTTTTTTTATAACCGGGTTCCTTTACAATTGAGTATTCATTTTAGAACGACCAATTTATTTATGTTATCTAACGTGCGATTCGCTTTTTCATCATAAACTGTTTTACATTTTTACAATTTTATGATCACGAACAAGTGCGGGTTTTTCCATGAATCGTAAACAAAGTGCTTATGATACCATCATTAAAGATGAATATAAAAATGTTCCTATATGGTTCGTAAAATTTATGCACAAATTGAAACAATCACGTTCAGCATTGTAAATATTGAATATTGAATAGAAATATTTTATCCAACTCCAATACATTCCAAAATCCCAAGAATTGTCCACATTTCTCGGATACTTGTGAAAGTCCATTCAATAGTAATGTAATCGTGCAGCATAACTTCAGGAATTCGTAATAAGAATGTATTATTCAAGTTACGTCCAGGATAACTTTAGGAACTCGCATTGAGAATCTTCTGTTTTGATCACATTACTTTAGGAACTAGCTCGCAATAAAAATGTCTTGTTCAGGTAACGTTCGAATCATCAATAGGAACTCACAATAAGATGTAACCTGGCAAATGAAATGTGACTGGAAATGGAGACTGGAGACATTAGTGATAAATTCTGAGACCTCGCAATAGGAGTTCGCATAAGATACTAATTATAACCTCTATCAGAGATCTCGCAGAGAGGTCTCTGTTACCTGGGAAGTGATCTTTAATCCTCTGATATGTTTTCTCCACAATTAAAAGTAATTGAATAACGTATTAAATCATTTACGTAAACAAGTTCAATAATATGTTGGTCTAAAAATACGGAGTAATTTTGAAAATTATTCTTATCGAAAATTTTCTCAACATTTTAACTTCCATTCCGGAACATCTTCAAATACATTATTTTAACGAAATTACTGTGGTAGCGGAGAAAGAAATCCCACTATCCTCTATCAAAGAGGATAAAATTAGGTGGAAAAGGACGATCTCGCTAGAGATCCCAGACAGGAGAGAGTGGGAAGAGGAAAGGATGATATTTGCCCCAGAAAGCCTGGTCTGTTTTACAGACGGGTCCAAACTGAAGGAAGGACAAGCCGGAACAGGAGTTTACTTGGAAAACGGAGAGAAAAGAGCCCATGCGCTTGGTTCTCTGACAACAGTTTTCCTAGCAGAGGTGTATGCCATCCTGGAGGCAACCAGAATGGAAGAGGTGGGGTCCGGCCCAGAGAGACATGTATATGTCTGCTCGGACAGTCAGGCCGCCATCAGAGCTCTGAATGCAACCAGAACCAGATCAGTACTGGTTCAGGAGTGCAGAGATGCGACTGAAAAGGAAATAACGCTGATGTGGGTTCCGGGCCATGCAGAGATTGAAGACAACGAGCAGGCGGACCAGATAGCCAAGCAAGGAGCCGGACAACCCTACTACGGGCCCGAACCCGCACTCGGCATAACAAGGAGACAAGTAACAACGGCACTGAATGAGGGGGCCGTTGATACATTAGGAAAAGAGTGGAGAATGATAGACGTATGCAGGCAGTCAAAGCAGATGATATCGGGGCTCGTCATGGCAAGGACGGCCAATATACTGAAGCTAAGCCGCAAAGAACTCCGACTGTTGGTGGGAGTTCTAACCGGCCACTGCGGCCTCAGGAGGCACCTGGCTCTCATAGAGTTGAGGCAGACCCACTATGTACGGAATGTGGGGAGGAGAAGGAATTCTTCCACTTCCTGTGCGAATGTGGTATTTATGGCAGGCTCAGACAAAACGTCTTCGGAGCTGCCACTATTAAGGAGGAAGAATTGCACTCATTGCAATGGAAGGACATTTCGACTTTCATAAGAAGGTCGAAGAGGTTCGAGCAGGTATCCGACAAGGGATGAGTAAAGATGCTGGGATTGCGAAAAGGGTCCACTGGGGCCTAGTCGCTGACGCTTGCGTCCCCCACCCATTACCATTACCATTACAGCAGAGTTTGTGAAAAAGTTATAGAATAGACATTTTGGCAACACAACTCACGTGCGTATCCTTGGTTTCTATTTAGTACATAGGTACTTGTAGCTGAATCGATGATAATTATAAAGCAATGTTGCCGCTGTGCATTTTTCGACAGTAATTGATAAGAACTTATCAAATGAGATAACCTATTCTAGAAGAATGAAAAGAACATTTAAAAGAATTTTTATTTTTTCCTCTTTATGGGCTACTTTTCCGTCTGAGATTGTACCAATATTAGTGTGTACTGGTTAGTTTCAATATTCCCTGTATTATCCAAAGTGTTGTCAGACTCGTTCTCTGAATCTGAATTGGACCCGTTGGAACTATAGATAGATAGATCTTTATTGGTCATATTACACAACGGTGCTTTAACAAGTCAGTATTAAAACTGAAAAATGAAATAATAATATAAAATAAAAAAAGATAAACAATCTTTGTCGTTAAAAACACTTGCACAATAAAATTTGACAAGCAGCAATAAGTTACGATACATTACTTAAAGTATAGTTGTGAAAAATCGGTTGATAGGAACTCATCAAAATCATAAAACGCTTATCAGCCACGAACCGCTTAATAACAGATTTGAACTGAACACACTTGAGAACTTGGACATCGTGTAGTAGAACATTGAAGAACTTGAATGCATAACAGCTAGTCCCATTTCTCGTTTTCAAAAGTCTCAAATATTGTTGATGTATCATATCTTTGTTTCGCGTTGTGTATGAATGTGAACTTTCATTTATTTTGTCCCATATTTTTTCACGTTTGCTTTTATGTGCATAAGATATTACAGTATGTAAACACATGGCAGGGTTAGTATCTTAAAACGTTTGAAAGCACCCCTACAATCATCTTTATAAGGCAAACCAGCAATGATTCTGACCGCCTTCCTTTGCATGGAAAAGACTGCTGTGGCATGTGCTGAGTGGCCCCATACAAATAGGGCATAAGATATCATGGACTGCATGAGTGCGTGACAAGCCATATTGCAGGTTACGTATTAGAAGGATTTTCCGTGACATATTCTTGCAGACAAAAGTCGTATGTTCTTCCCAAGTTAGTTTACCGTCCAAGAGGACACCCAAAAACTTAATGCAATGAGAGTTATTAATTAGGTCTGTGAATAATTAGCTAGGATCTAGTATTGAATCGGATAAACACTGTTATTCATTTTTATCCTCAGTGAATTCTATAATAAAGTAGTGGGTTTCAAATTGAAGACAACACACATTCTTCTTTAGGAAGGAGAGCCGATTCAGCATAATAATAATATCGCTGAACATTATGGTCGTCAATGCTATGTCGAGTTGATTAAATATGTGATGACCTTGAAAAATGGAAATTTAATTGAATAACGCACGACAAAGCAATTGCGGTCGCATCTGGAATCTTAAAATATGCGCAATAAATAATTTTTCAGGAAGGATTATTAACGTAGGTACGTGCATGTTTGGTACAGGAAATGAATACCTGCTATGACTCACTGGTTCGTGAATAGTCTCCGGAAATTGATTGACTGATTAATTTGATGTCTGAAACGTGTATTAAAAAAATACTCCTGATAAACATGCGCATTCATGCAAAAGAGCAGAAGGAACACGGGGATATTTTTTTATCGTCTCGTTTCAAATCGTACAAGTCTAAATTTCGAATTTCATCCGACGCGCTACCTATGAATGCTGGTGTTCCATAGGGATCCATTCTAGCACCTACACTCTGTCTTCTTCATTTCAAAGTTTCGTTTGGAGCTATCCCATGCCCAGTGCACTCCTTTGCAGATAATAGTATCCTTAGTACCGGTTTCTCTTCCAAAAGAACGTGGAAGGAACGTGAACGATTGAAATATGAACTAATTCTAGAATGGAGGTCCACCAAATTGATAGAATTCTATGAGAACAAAAGCCAAGCATGTGTTTTCTTCAGAAAGGCCGATCTCACGAGGCCAGCGTAATTATGTCAGGAGTATCCATCCCAATCAAGTCGTACATTTTGATGATCGGTTTACCTTTCATGGAAAAACCATATGACGACTATTGCCAAAGTTTTCTTCCAAAAACTTGGTTTCCTGCACCGAGTCAAGAGCTATTTCACTGCCCGTGAACTGTCCATGATCCGACCTGTCCTGGGATGATTCTGTTTCCACATACTTTCCAAAAAATTTGTCGTCAAATTAGAGGTTTTCCCACAGCTTAAAAGTGAATACGCCAACAAAAATCACTAACCATCGGAAACGATCCGTCACATTCAGTGGAAGTGAGATAAAACTGGGAGGGTGAACAAACTTTCAGTCTAACTGTGTAGTCCGAAGTCTAACAACAGGCAGATACCATGCAGTCGGAAGACTTACATCAATAGATATGACATGTTTCCAAGGATTAATCCTTCATCTTCAGCAAAATAGGGGTTGATTACAAGTCGATCATATGGTGGAAAAATAACATTAAAACGGAAAAACTTTTTTTTTTAAACTTATGGTCCTAATTACGACCTTATGGTCCGCATCTAGTGCGGGGCCCACCTATGTTAGGGACCATAGTTAATTCACTCAAACAACATATCAGTAATGATTCGTTTTGAAATTTAAATTAAACCATGCGGTAAGTTTAATTTAAATCACTAAGTCGCCCTGGAGCGTTACGGCAAATTATAATAATAATAATAGCCGTCCTCTACCTGCACAGGTTATGCCTTTGGGTAGACTCTGCGAGTGTTTATAATGAAGTATTATTACTATTATAAATTTCACAGGGTTCGTTTTCATAACGAAAGGCAAAGCTTTAGAACTCACTGCCTTGGGAAGTGTTCCCTGAGGTACACATACAGCCTGCCTACTTTCCCTCGGCTCTTACAATGTTCTCTGAACATCATAGGATTTTAAAAAAGTTGAGATTCCTCGACCAAAGATATCATGTAATATATCAATACTTTCAAATCAGTCAATGTAAAAGGTTCCCAAAATTTAAAAGTATTCAATAATAATAATACTAATTTTATTGACTTGTACAAGGAGAATCGTTTTATGATAATAAAGGAAGAGCAAATAAAACGAATGAAGATCTACAAAAGGATGATTCCTTGTACTTGGGAAACAGAAGAAAATGGTGTACTTAGTTCTCAAGAAAAATATGAGAGTGCCTACCTAATTCATAAATATAAATCCTTGTAGGTACAGATCGACAAGCGTAAGAATGCCTCTGAGATGCGCAAACGATAGAAAGCGTGAGTAGATGTGCAACAAAGATCGACTACTGTTTAATAAGGCAGAGCGATTGAGCTCCTGTTCCACACCAGGATTTTGTCTACTGCGCAACCAATTCTCGAAGGCATCTTTACGCTTGTCGATCAGTACTAGAAAAAATGTTACTTAGGTCAAAATAATTTAAAAACCATGAAATATACATGTTTTGCTTAGATCGTCATAATAATAATAATAATAATAATAGCGTTTATTGCCCAACAGTTTCCCATCCAATATAAAGAATACAAATCAGCGTTTAACTCTACAACTGTAATATGTGTTTTTTACTTTTATTAACTGATGAATCTTCATTCTGAAGCCACTATTTATTAATTTTTTAGGAAATTTCAACAAATAAACTTCATTCTGGAAAGGGAACTGACATGTTACCTATACTTCTGTAACCACCATATCGTGAAAATGCTAAATGATATTTCATTTTGAATGTAATTTTTCCAATTTGACTGTTTTTGGTTGAGTGGAAGAATAGCTCTGCTAAACTCCGTCATGTAAAATAAAGACCATTTATTATTATTATAATATTCCTTCATTGTCATCCTGAATTCAAGTTCCGTAGTTGTAAAAGTGCTATGGCAGAAAATAATTACTTAATTGGGATTTAGATGAATGGATTCATCATTTGTGGTCAATTTAACAAGAATATCATCAGAAATAACATGGAATGCATGACTACTAATTTCATGACTGTTTCAAGTACTCGGAAATTATTATACAGGGTGTTTCTTAAGTACGTGTAGAAACTTTAGGAGCATGTTGCTGACGTCGGAATAAGAAAAAAAGTTCCCATAAACACATGTCCGCAAGTTATTCGTTTCTAAGATACAGAGTGTCAAAGTTCAATTCGCATATTTATTTTTTATGAAATGAATAAATTCCAAAATATTTGTGATATTCGAGTAAAGTTTGGTATCTGGGATGATTTTTCTATGACAAAATCAAATTTTATGTTAATTGTGAAAAAACGAATTGCTAATTGAATTAATTTCAAATTTGAAAATCTTGTCATTCAAAATCACTTACACCGAGTATTTCAAATCTCAATGACTCGAAAACAGTTGCTCGCAGTGACCTCTACCAAGAATTATTTACACAAACCAAATAATAAATATTCCCAGATACCAAACTTTACCCAATTGTCAAAATTATTTTTAAATTATTCACAAAAAATTTAAATAAGAATTCAACTTTGACACTCTGTATCTCAGAAACGGATTACTTGCGGACATATGTTTATACAAACTTTTCTTCTTATTTTGACGTCAGCAACATGCTCTTAAATTTTCTACACGTACTTAAGAAACACCCGTATAGGTTGGAAAATGATCACCCCCTGCCTTGAACCGTTTTAAATTTGATCTCAATGTTCTAAACTGAGAATATGAAGAAAAGAAATCGAAACTCGTAATTATAGATTGGCAATGATTTGTGCATATAATGGAAAGAATCAGTTGAAATACTAGTTTATAAAACAGGTAAAAAATCAATTAAACAACTACAGGCCGATCTCTGTGATAAACAATTTTGCAAATATTTTAAAACAAAGCATTAAAAAAATGTTTTTATTATTCTTTGAGAAACATTCCGTCACAACTGATCATCAGTACGGCTTTCTAAGTAAATTAGGCACTGAAAATGCTATTATGGATCTTGTGGAGAAAATTTTCGATGCTTTGGACAAATCAAGGAAGTGTTCAACCATATTCCTTGATTTAGCCAAAGCATTTGACACCGTATCCCATAGTTTCCTGATAGAAAAATTATATACATAATATGGTGTGCGAGATAAGAAGCAGAAGTCTTGCAGAATTATTCTGCGAATAGATTACAAAGAGTTAAAATTGACGAACAGTTGAGTAATCCACAAGAAGTTACTAGTGGAGTTCCTTAGGGAACGGTGCTTGGACCAGTTCTCTTTCTCATTTACATAAATAGTATCTCGGAAATGACTGTCTTTTGTGGTCACCTCATCTGCTATGCTGATGACACAGCTATTGTTTACACAGGTGATTCATGGGAAAATGTCTATAAACTTGCTGAAGAAGGGGCTCCAAAAATTAAGACATGGCGTGATTATAATTTATTGACCTTGAATGTTAGTAAGACGAAATTCATGACATTTTTTCTGCAAAACACTGATCAAAGAATTAAATTAAGCATATTATTCTATGCTTAGGACATTTTTGATGAATTGTAAAATTGATAACATATAAATTGGTTATTATGTAATTGATTATTTGACTTGTTTGAATACATTTTAAAAGTTTATATGCCCTCTTATACCCGTTTTCAGTTATTACGAACTCAACATTTAACTAACGCATCAGTTTTTTTGTTTTTCAGCTGCGAAACTGAGTGATGAAGTCGAAATCATCCCCCCGCAACCCAATCCCTATGGGGATCAACCAATCATCGATACTGGAGTGATAGGCGAGGGCCCATACTATTCCAATCCATTCGGTGGCCTTTTCGAAAATATAGAAGGTAAGCGTAGTTTTATGGAAAAAAAAAATTGATCGCAAACATATTTTTATTATACTAACCAATGAAGTAAACACCAAGAAAAGTCGCTGAAAAGTTGATTATGTTTGGTATGATACTAGATATTATATTATATGAGCACGTATTTGATCACGTTTGTGAAAGAAAAAAACTTTTTAGAGGAAAGATTTTATTATTTATTTTATTTATGCACTAAAAAAAAGAAAATAAATTCTAAAGTGAATTAAACCATCATTTTGTTACATTATAAAATTTTACATGATATAAAAGCTTGTCGCGAGAAGTATCTATGTATCTGTGCTTTCGAGGGGGGCAGAGGGGTACATTTCTTTGAAACCGTATTATTCAATGGTCAGATAATTTTCACTATTTTTACGGATTTTTTCGATATTTTCCGATTTTTTTGCGTACTCTATCTATCTTTTGAGGGGGGACAGGGGTGGTGAAATTTTTTTTAATCATAATATTCCACAGTCAGATATTTTTCACTATTTTCACGGATTTTTTCCGATTATAGTTTCGCGCGTTTTCCAACTTTTTTCGAGAAACCGGAGGCGGGGGGTGATTTTTTTAAAACCATTATATACCACGGTCAGATATTTTTCACTCTTTTTACGGATTTGTCCAATTATATTCTCGAGAGTTTTCCAACTTTTTTCGAAAAAATGTATTGTCATCGGAACTGAAGCAACATGTAAAATTTCAATTCCATAGGATAAGAGGAAGTGGTTCTGATTTAGCTTGCAAGATTTGTACCCATCTATCAAAAACACACGCACCCTCACCCACCTATACACACAAAAAGCTTTTAAGAAGAAAGTGTTTCGCATATTATTTGTATAATTATTGAATGATGAGTTGTTGAAATGTGAATTTATAACATGTGGACAAATGCATTGCTAATTTCATACTTGTTTTCAATAGGCGCGTTCGGTAATATGATCTCGGAGTTGAGCAGATTTTAGTCACGTGGCCACAAATTAATCGGATCAATCGGTAATAAACGAACGAAACGGGCGTTGGCTTGACTTTGACATGCTGATAACCAATCAAATCCAAATTTGTTCCGTTTTTTTCGTAAAGAATCATCAAATTTGAAATTTGAACGTTTTGAATATTGATATTGATAGTTTTTGTTTCGGAAAATAATATTATTTTTGGGGATGATGAACATAACCTCACACTTTCAAATTAATCGTTCTCATCTGCCAAAATTCTCCGAGCAAACAGATCGATCTCGGATTGAACGGATTTGAAAAACCGAACGATCAAGATTTACCTCCCCTACAATCGGTTACAATAAACGAACGATACAGACTAATCTGATCAGTCCGAAGTAAAAACCGAACGCGCTTAATTATTTTTCAATTTAGCTCAACACTGTTTATAATGTTTCAAAGCACTTGTTTCCGATTTTCTGTTCTGCAGTAGGACGAATATATTTTTGATTTCATTGAAAATATGAACAGAATGTTCATAAAGTCAGTTGTGGAATCATCTGCGACTGAAAGTTGGAATTTAGTCGCTATTTTCCATCGTACAAGATAACCTCTCTTGGAAGGGATTCATGTTTTAAAGAGAAACATTCTCAATTGAAAATTGAATCAATACATCTGGAAATGGAAAAACCATACGATAAAATTGAAGTTACTTTTTTGTAATATCTAACAGAAAACAACTACTTCCCCGGCTAAAGCCACGCTGGACATTGAACTACATCTGATAGATATTGAGAAAGACCCATATAACTTGAAGAAAAAATCTGAAAATGAAAATTTGCATTTTCATTCAGATAGTTGATTATTTATTGAATGTCCAGTTTCCATTGGAGATTCTCATCTATGAATGAGATAAGGGAGAATGTTATTCAGAAGAATTGTAATTAAATGTCCAACGTGGCCTTAGCTGGGGAAGTGGTTGTTTTTTGTTAGATATTACAATAATGGCTTCATTTCAATTCAAATATCTGAATATAAATAAAATAAAATTAAATAAAATTTCAAGTTAGGCTCTTTTCAGATAATCTAGCTTCAGATGCAGTTCAGACCTTAGCCAGGAAAGTAGTTTTTTTCTGTTAGAGATTTAGCTTTAGCTTTATTTTTATGGTAGGTTTTTTCCATTTCGAGAGGAGTCATGTTTTTACAATTTTCAATTGAGATTGTTTCACTTTTCTTGGTAGTGTCGCATAAAATTTTCTGTCGCCTTGCAACAACAGTGAAAAAAAAAAACATGATATTTTTTTACAACTCTCAAAAAAGCGCACTTTTTTACGCTTTTCAGTAATATAATGCAATAATATTTTGAAATTGAAATATTTATATACTTATACTTGCACACAAACCACACAAATATTATGTGGATTTAATTTTCGCTGTTTTTAACCCTGTAAAACGTTCCTACGCTGAACAAATCATTTTAAAATTCATAATTTCACATGAAAAACTTTTTTTAGGTATGATGGAAAGACTGAGACAACAAATGAACGCAATTTTGAAACGCTTTCCCGGAATTGGTTCTGGCAATTCTTCGGATGAAGCTTTCGATTTCCCAGTCCTTGAAGGGGGCCTGCCATCTCTGCCCAATTTCCCATCACTGAATCCTATCGATCTAGGAAAAGGAAATACAACATCAGTTACCAAGGTGGGTGCAGAACTTTACATTATACAGGGTGTTTCATAATTGAATGCTGATCCTAAAGGGCGGCGATAAGCCTTTGGATGATTTCTAGAAAAATTCTTCTTATGAACATAGGTCTGTATTTCTGAGATACAGGATGTTAAAATTAAACAACAAAAGCAGTTCTTTCCCAATATCTCTTCTTTTAAATTTTGGTACATGCAAAACATGCATGAAAATACATTTTTTTTCGTGATAAAGGATTTCTTAATTTTCATCAGTGGCGTCCTTGTTAACATGCCCTTCCCTATTATTTATCAAAATAATGATACGCCACAGTATTTTTTACAAATAAACATTATTTTTGTAATTGTCCTCTTCTCATAAAAACGGTTTTTTGCTTTTTTTTCGCCCGGCAAACGGTTTTTGAACAAAATATTGTTAGAATGACGGGGAAAATAAATTGGATTCGAAAAAATGGATAAGGGTGGAAAAGGGTGACCTTTTAGGGGTTGAAAGTGATATTTCACGGTTTTTCGTGATTAACAACGAAAGTTGACCTCCTATCGGAAAAAGTTGAATAGGAAAGTTGTTGAAAATGAAAATATCTACAACTTTTGTATCAAACATTTTTCCATATTACCCCAAATTTTCTGGGAACATCGGATAAACCAATTTTTCAGTTTTTAATTTTTTTCTAGCGCAAAAATTAATTTTTATCGCGAAATTTGGTGAAAAAATAACTGATCTCAAGTAAGCTGTAATTTTTTTCTAGCGACATACAGATTTTTTCTTTTTTGTTTCTTTAAATTCTGAAAAAACGATCTCATTTTCAACTGAAAAGTCTCACCGGTAAAGTTTGTCTTTTCAAGCTCGTCAGCCGCCATTTTTTCTGTTGAAGCGTCTACTTTTAGATTATGTAATAAAAGAGTAGCACTACTCTGAAATTTATTTACAGAAAAAGCGAAAAAATTAAAAAACAGATTTTCAAAAATCAAATTTTAACATTTTTTTTCTAAACTCATTTTTATTTATTGAAATTATTGAAATTAACGGTTGAAACCTTTCGAGAATATCAATTTCATGTTACCTTCATAGGTACAAAGAATAAAGAAGGATATGAAAAGGATTTGATTATGAAAGAAGGGCGAAAGGGGGTGAACTTATGGGGGTGAAAATGGTTTCTCACGATTTGCAGCGGAAATTAAGGAAAACTTTATAGTGGAAAATATGTGTTTTTATGCGTACTTTGCATGCACCACAATTGAAAGGAAAGCCAGAGGTTTCAGAGATATTAGGGAAGATCTGATTTTTTTTGTTAAATTTCAACATCCTGTATCTCAGAAATAAAGTAGTTGCTGACTGACCTATGTTCATGTGAAGAATTTTTCTTAAAATCATCTAAGGATTATCGCCCTTCAGGGTCAGCATTCAATTGTGAAACACCCTGTATATTGCTCAAACATTAGGATATTTGATGAATAAGGTAGGTTAGTTTTCCATTTGTATAAATTCTTGTTCGTTTGGGGTTTTACAAACCATTGACCACTACAGTTTTTACGTGGGAAAATCTCTTTATAAATAACAAATCCATAATATTGAGGTTTTTCCACTCGAGGTGAAGCATATACATTATTACTCATTGATTGATGATGTAACCGCAGGAAAACAAAACCTTATGATGGGACGATAACCCTATCTGGAAGATCTACTGCATGAGTAGGTTTTTCGGAATAAATATAGTTTTATCAGTTTTGCGGTAGACCATATGTGAATAAAAAGATGCTTTCTCTGTTTCTTCTTGATTTTTATAATTATTGATCAGCAAAACGGCTTAATATGGTTCCTTTGTTCTTTTGCTGATGTCAGTTTCATATTTTTGGAGTTTTTTGTCAAAATAACTAGAGCTACTTATACTTTCAGATCTACAAAAGATTGCCGTGGGTTCCAAGTTTCAAAACAGCTCGTCGACGCAAATTAAGAACAGCCATAAAATAACATTCCTTCTTCTGATGAATCTGAATTTCGTGATGATATTTCATCCACTGCATCATACTCTTGCTCTCCATATATTCTGTTTTTCAACACTATTTGAATTATACACGAAAATCATAAGATCGATGAAACATAATTCGAAATCACGCAATTCTGATTTATCAGAAGAAGGAATATTTATGGACTTTAATGCACTAGGTGTTCCGCAAAGATCTATTTTGGGCCCTGTATTGTTTATCTTATATATTAATGACTTGCCCCTGATTTTATCAGATACTTTTACTACATATTATATGCAGATGACTCCACTTTACTACTCAAGGATATAAAGAGTCAAATCCTATTGCTACTAAACACTACACCTTTTCCAATTGTAGTTCAAAAAGCGTCAAGTTGATTTCAAAAAATATCAATTGTATTTCAAATTAGTCAATGTAATTTCAAAAAGTATTGAATGTATTTCAAAATTATCAATTCAATTCCAAAATGCGTCAATTGTATTTCAAATTAGTCAATTTAATTTCAAAATGTATCAAATGTATTTCAAAATTATCAATTGAATTTCAAATTAATCAATTTAATTTCAAAAAATTCCATTTCAATTTCAAAATCCATCATTTCAATTTCAAATGTAATCATTTTTATTTCAAAATCAGTCATCAACAATGTAATATGTTATATATGCTTATATAAGTTATTGTCCAACAGGCATATCTTCCAACGCTAAAGCCGGTCCGTGAAACGTCGACGAGTGTTGTACCGCACGAGCGCAATCACCTCCTGCAATCGTATTTTTGGCTTCGTCTACAATATTTTCCAAGTAAACCAATCTTTGTTCTATTACTCCAGGAGCAGCTACATCTGGAATTCTCATGGTATTCTTCACAAAGGTTTTTATCTTGGACCAAATTGTCTCTATCGGGTTTAACATTGGAGAGTACGGTGCTAATTTCAAGAGAGTAACTGCAGTGCCATTTAAGGCCGTTGCCAACCTAGCATGACATGGAGCATTATCGCAAACTATCACTAAATCAACAAGTTGATTTCCCCCGTTCTCCCATTGTTGCATGAGTTGTAGAATCCACTCATTAGCAGCACCTGCATTAAAAGAGCCACGACGGCGGTGCATTGCAACGACGCCTGCTGCCGAGATGCCTCCAATTAAATGAATATTTGGCCCCCTTGCGGCTGGAAGCAATTGTACTGCTCTATTACCAACCCGAGAGCGACCTCTACAACGACGACAAAATAAATTGAAGTTTGTTTCATCAATCCATACTATTTGTTTGCCCTGTTGGATATAGTCATTGAGAGTACGAACATAATGTGCCCTCAACATTTTATTCTCATTGCTATTCATTGTAACAGGCTGCTTATTTACTTGTTTCAAAGTGAAAAGTCTACCCTCTAAGTAGTTACCCAAAGTGGAAAGGCAGATTCTCACATTGAACTCTCCTGACACTTTTTCTCTCAAACTTTTTAATGTCTGCGAACAATCTTCTTCGACCCATTCAATGATTCTGTCTACCTGCTGTTCCGAAAGAATCCTTGGTTTCTTTCCTCCTTTTTGGAACATGTGGTCCCGACCTGATTTGATCCATTCGTAGGCCGTGTGGAAATTAATATTTAATGTTGATGCCAATCTGACCCAATCCTCACCTTTATTTGCACAAGCAACAATTCTCTTCCTATCTGGATCTAAGTGCTTCTTGTAAATCTTTCTAGCATATGGTTCGTTACCCTCCAGGACGACCCTACATAAAGGGCATCTTGCATCCGCTGTGTTGATAATTACTTCTGAACAAGTTACGTGAAAAAGGTGATTGCAAGGAAGAACTTTCAGCACGTTACCTCTCAACATTGAGATTCGGCAGATAGCACAATTGTCTTTCAAATTCATTCTCTCGAAGTCTCGAATTAAATAATTACAGGTATCAATAAATGAAGTCAAAATGACAGGAACCATAAGCGTTTCGATAACACAGGGTGAATGAAAATATCAACTAACACCCATCTAACATCTGCCCGTGCTTTTTCAGTTTTGAAATTCAAATGATGCATTATGAAATACATTTGATATTTTTTGAAATACAAATGACTATTTTGGAATTTGAAGTGTTAGTTTTTGAAATTGAATTGATAATTTTCAAATACAATTGATGCTTTTTGAAATCCAAATGACTAATTTGAAATACAATTGACGCATTTTGAAATTGAATTGATAATTTTGAAATACATCTGATGCTTTTTGAAATTAAATTGACTAATTTGAAATACAATTGATACTTTTTGAAATTCAAATGACTATTTGGAAATACAATTGACCGTTTTCGAACTAAAATTGGAAAAGGTGTAGTAAAACTAATTATTCAGCATTTCATACTCATCAAACTCAAACATACCAACACTGAATATCAATTTATTTAAGTAATAGTACCATTAATACAACAACAGATATTAAATTGCTAGGAGTATTCTTTGATTCCACATTATCTTCTAAGGGCCAATTTTTATGCATCATTGTCATTATCATAGTCCTAATCACAGTCACTGTATTAATCATAAAATCGAATTAAAACTGTACATTTCAGTAGGAGCAGTTATGCAATTTCTTTAGTTTAAGTCTCAATCATAATCATAAGAATTTGACCATCAAAGTTGGCAATTTTCAATTTTTATGCTTATAATTAGGACGACATTCACAACCCGCATGTGCGTCGATGCATATTTGACAAATGACATAAATAATTATTTAATTCGTCTTGTATTCTCTGTCATATGTTACTGTTTATTGTTTCGAAAAAAAAATTATCCTGGAAGAGGGAACTCCTATTAAAATGATTGAAAAATGTCCCAACCTTTGAGATTGATTGGGGTTGGTGGTTCTTTACTGGAATATTAATTCTTGAGCTGTTGACACATATACAGTGCATCCCATTTTGGGAGAGACAGCCAGGTTTCTCGCTTGTTATTTTAGATTGAGCCTTTTGCGGTTTTCACGTTCCTGTGCTATTTTACATAACTGTTTCCGTTTATGAGATACGTGGCGATTTTGGAAATTGATACTTTTCGGACCCCTCATTTATATCCTAAGTTATTAAAAATAATGCTGAGCTAAAAACTACGTCTGATACAGAATTCTGCGTAGAATCCAGTGGCGTACTCATTCTTTTTCGGGTATGGTTTTGAAGATACGACACAAACCTATGTTTTTCAATGGAACACCCTGTATTTTATTACTTCGTTGAATTTGTTATTTTTTCCCCTTCAAAATGATGTATATACTACTATATAGTTAGGATGTTCAGAAATGCTAAAAAACACTAAAACATCACATAATGATGATTTTTTGTTATTGGGCCATGGATTTCCCATATAAAAGAAGAATCAATTGGATAATTTTCATTTGTGATTTTTTTTATAGGAGAGTAAGCAAATAAAGATAATACACTCATTGCTAACACGAAAAACAAAACGTAAACAAATAAATAATACAAAAATTCATAATACAAATTAGATACAAAAGAAATACCCAATAAAATATTCATCATTAATACAAATTTTCAACATTACATAATATCTTACTGATTAAACTGTTGAAATTGCTGTCCATTTTCCCAAATACGTAATTGACAAAACTTTTCAATACGCCTGAGTGCATTTATTATTATAAAAGGGCGGTTTTGTAAATCCCGGAAAGCTGCCTCTGTTGATGCACGAAGTTCTTCGTTCTTCGACTGTTGTGTCTGTTACTGTACATTTTATTCTTCAAATAGCCCCACAAGAAAAAGTCTAGCATCTCTTCCTGACTTTGTTGTCATTCCAGGTTATCGACGGACACAAAGTCGTCATCAACGAAACCGAATACAAAAAGGAAGGTGACTTTGGGGGCGCTTTCTTCAAGGTTCGAATCATCGACGTTCAACCAGAAGAGGAAGGACTAACGACCGACAAAAACGCCGAATCAATCACGCGCAGCTCTGTCGCCCCCAAAGATACGGAATCCGTGGAGAGCAGCATAGAGAACGAGATCCCCAAGAGCACCGGGGACCCGTCCCCCATTCCCGAAAAACTGAGAACGGTTTAGAAGATGCATGTACTGAGATATAGCGTTGTGAAAAAGATACTGTATTTTGTTTTATCATTATTGGGGTATACTTTTTAGTTTCATTGTGTTAAATTAGAGAGCGGATATATGTATATTCTTTTACAAATAAATAGTTTACATATACTCGTGTATTTACTTATTCGTGTATCAATATTGGTATTTTACAAGGAATATAAAAAATGAATTCAATGGCAAAAATATTTCTAACAGAATAACATCCAACAGAGAGAAACATTCTTAATTGAAAATAGAATCAATACATGACTCCTCTGGAAATGGAAAAACCCTACGATAAAATTGAAGTTACTTTTTTGTAATATCTAACAGAAAACAACTACTTCCCGGGCTAAAGCCACGCTGGACATTGAACTGCATCTGATAGATATTGAGAAAGACCCTATATAACTTGAGATAAAAAATCTGAAAGTGAAAATTTGCATTTTCATTCAGAGAGTTGATTATTTATTAAATGTCCAGTTTCCATTGGAGATTCTTATCTATGAATGAGATAAGGGAGAATGTTATATTCAGAAGTATCACTCACAGAAAATCGCTCATTCCAATGATGCGTGAATTACATCTCTTTCGCTAGGCCCCCTGCCAAAAATATCACATATAATCTCATAAAAAAATATAGACGAATTATGAGAATTTATAAGGATCTACGTGGAAAGTCTGTAACCTACACGTACGTTATCCCTGGCACATAACTTTTTGGAAGTATGTATGAGGATTTATGAGTGGGTGCAATTTATAAGCATACCCGAAAACATGTCATACGAGTTTGTATCAGGCAGTGGTTGTTTGAGGGAACTATGATATTCGATGAGGTATTCCACTTTCAATCACAACGATATTATTTATGCTCATTCACAAGCTTGTCAACGTATGAGAAATGTGTGGAAATTCAAAATTACTAATCTTATTTGGTATCGTATGGAGAAAGTGGATTCAGTATTCGATGATCTGTATCAGAAATTTATTGGGTATTTGTGGAAAAAGTGGGATAACGATGTGATGGTTTGGATCAGGAATTCCTTATCTAAGTATATGTATGTATATATGTTTTCATACAACTCAAAATCACTGAGAATTCACAAGTGTCGATAAGAAAACAAGGATACAGAGTATAAGAGTTTGTTTTAGGCAATGGTGGTGCAAAGAGACTATATACACGATTCGATGAGGTATTCCAATTTCAAACAAAATAATGTTTTATCCTCATTCAAAATCTTGAGAACCTATGTGTGGAAATACACAATTTATAATCTCATTCGGTATCGTATAAAAGAAGTGTGTTCAGCACTTGATGGTTCAATCTGTATTTGGAATTCTGTATCCAATTTTATGCGAATCCTTTGAGATTTCATGAGATCCAACAGTAGGAACGAAATCAAGTGGAAAATTCTAAACAAAATATTCTTAAGATTTATATTATTCTTAAGAATATTCGAATAGATTATTATTATCATATCATGCCATAATATTTCAAAAATATTTCAAAAAGATCAACACAAGATCGACGACATGCAACATTTCAGGAAAATCGTTCTAGAATATTGCTGAAACATTCGAATAGATTGATATTATTATTTGACTCCAGATTTTCAAAACATATCAGAAGAATCATAATGTACCCTAGGTTATTTTACTTACGCCTACAAATAATGATTTTTTATCATAATCGCATAATCGAGAATTAATTTATTTACTTATTATATCCCTCGTATGTCAAATGTATTCGTTGATAAACAGATTTCGTTTCTATTCCAATGAACTGCATATATCTTTCATGTGTCGTTAGCTCTGAATGTCTGAATCGTTGTATGAGAGGTAATCCCTCAGATCAATAAGTAAACATATTGATCTGAGGGTAATCCTCATACATCGTCTGCATGTATGTAATGAATGAATCTTTAACCGGCTACTCGGAGAGCTTCTTCCTCTACTCGGAAGATGGTGCGTCCTAGACCACATTTCATAGAGCGGCATCAGAGTAAGTAAATAACAACCACGGTAAGATGAGAGTTGTGATTAAACTCATGTCAGATATAAGAGAGTTTCAGGCCGAGAATTGGCCGAGCACTCCATATCAAACGATCAGATTCTGCTGATCGCCAATCATCAGGATGAGGAACCGCTTTAACGAGCGGGGGTGGTGGATAGGGGGGGTGAGCTTTCGAGTACGTACGAGTGCTGGGGCGTTCATCCTTCCGGGCCTCAACCTTAGGGGGTGCATGGTGGTGGAGAGTTGTGATAATAAAGACGAGGAACAGATGGTGTTAACTGGTTGCACCCGATCTACCTCCTTTTCGTTTCTGTTAGAAATGAATGTGTAATTTACATATTTTTTCTAATTTGAAAATTACTTTATTCTTTATGTGCATAAGTGCATATAAAATTATAAAATCCACGGGATTATTTATTCAATCTTCATACGGAACGTGCCAGGAACAACCTGGCAGACCTCGCAGAATATCAATGATTTTTTTTTTAAATAGTCAAGTTACTGCGATGAAATCTCATACGGTCTAATTTATTTTCAATCTGCAGGACCTCATAGAAACATGTAGCATCCATCCCAGTAATCGCTGATAGAAACGGATAACAGTTCTGTCTAAGAACACATTAGAAATTAAAGGAATATGTATCTGTAATGTCTTTTAAATACTGATGAATATCGAATATGGCTCTATACGGATTTGCGGTTTCACTATCCAACTTGGATCTCATAAATTCTCTAAAATATTTTTTTATCAGTCTCTATGAGACATTTTTAGCAGGGCCTCCAATACAAAAATCTATTTCACTCTTCTAAGATCATCAGGGAGGTGGGAAGAATTGGAAAACATACTCTTCAGAAGCAATTTCACACTGTAATGAGGAATTGTTGGACTATTTCTTGTGCGGTAAAACTTTGAAAATATTTTTCTGACATAAAACCTGTCATGGGTATGGCATGTTGATTACATTGAAAATATGAACAGGTTTTATTTTCAAAGTTTCACCGCACAAGAAATAGTCCAACAATTCCTCATTACAGTGTGAAATTCCTTCTGAAGAGTATGTTTTCCAATTCTTCCGACCTCCCTGATGATCGTAGAAGAGTGAAATAGATTTTTGTCGACCAAAATGTATTGGAGGCCTAGCGAAAGAGATGCAATTCAGGCATCAATGGAATGAGCGATTTTCTGTTAGTGATATACTTCTGAATAACATTCTCCCTTATCTCATTCATAGATAATAAGAATCTCCAATGGAAACTGGACATTTAATAAATAATCAACTATCTGAATGAAAATGCAAATTTTCACTTTCAGATTTTTTCTCTCAAGTTATATAGGGTCTTTCTCAATATCTATCAGATGTAGTTCAATGTCCAGCGTGGCTTTAGCCGGGGAAGTAGTTGTTTTCTGTTAAATATTACAAAAAAGTAACTTCAATTTTACCGTAGGGTTTTCCCATTTCCAGAGGATTCATGTATTGATCCAATTTTCAATTGAGAATGTTTCTCTTTAAAACATGAATCCCTTCCAAGAGAGGTTATCTTGTACGATGGAAAATAGCAACTAAATTCAAAATTTCAGTCGCAGATGATTCCACAACTGACTTTATAAACATCCTGTTCATATTTTCAATGAAATCATCCAACAGAGAGTTGTAAAACTGGTTGGGTGGAAGACTATGAATAGAACGACAATCGAAGCTGATTACCAACTTCGAGGAGGTTCAAGAAACAATAAAGAAGCTAAGAATTAAATGAAAAACACTTGTTTTTTAAAATATCCACAATATATTGCTACACGTAATTTGTGGCGCGTTTCGCTATTACTATAGCTTTCTCAAACAAACAATGGTACTCAGTAAATGTACGGGCGGGCTTATCCTCCTCACCAAAAACTCATTTCTACCTGTGAAAGCAAGGGTGTACGATAATCCTATAGGTAACCTCCTCACCAAACTGAAATTGAAGGGACAGGTAATGAAGTCATTAAATATATTCTTTTTAAGATATATCATTCAATTTCCACGCACTCGAGTGTCTACGTGAGGTTAGTTCGTTCAGGTTCGATTATGCTAAATAATTTCTTCTCACAAAATGCGTGTATTCAATTTCCACGCATTCAAATGTCTAAGTAAGGTTAGTTCGTTCTGGTTCGATTATACTAAATAATTTCTTCTCACAAAATGCGTGTATTCAATTTCCACGCATTCAAATGTCTAAGTAAGGTTAGTTCGTTCTGGTTCGATTATACTAAATAATTTCTTCTCACAAAATGCGTGTATTCAATTTCCACGCATTCAAATGTCTAAGTAAGGTTAGTTCGTTCTGGTTCGATTATGCTAAATAATTTCTTCTCACAAAATGCGTGTATTCAATTTCCACGCATTCAAATGTCTAAGTAAGGTTAGTTCGTTCTGGTTCGATTATACTAAATAATTTCTTCTCACAAAATGCGTGTATTCAATTTCCACGCATTCAAATGTCTAAGTAAGGTTAGTTCGTTCTGGTTCGATTATGCTAAATAATTTCTTCTCACAAAATGCGTGTATTCAATTTCCACGCATTCAAATGTCTAAGTAAGGTTAGTTCGTTCTGGTTCGATTATACTAAATAATTTCTTCTCACAAAATGCGTGTATTCAATTTCCACGCATTCAAATGTCTAAGTAAGGTTAGTTCGTTCTGGTTCGATTATACTAAATAATTTCTTCTCACAAAATGCGTGTATTCAATTTCCACGCATTCAAATGTCTAAGTAAGGTTAATAGTTCGTTCTGGTTCGATTATACTAAATAATTTCTTCTCACAAAATGCGTGTATTCAATTTCCACGCATTCAAATGTCTACGTAAGGTTAGTTCGTTCTGGTTCGATTATACTAAATAACTTCTTCTCACAAAATGCGTGTATTCAATTTCCACGCATTCAAATGTCTAAGTAAGGTTAGTTCGTTCTGGTTCGATTATACTAAATAATTTCTTCTCACAAAATGCGTGTATTCAATTTCCATGCATTCAAATGTCTACGTAAGGTTAGTTCGTTCTGGTTCGATTATACTAAATAATTTCTTCTTACAAAATGCGTGTATTCAATTTCCACGCAAGGTTAGTTCGTTCTGGTTCGATTATACTAAATAATTTCTCCTCACAAAACGTGTGTATTCAATGTCAAAATATAAATTGGTGAGGAGAATACCTATGGGATTAAAGACGAACCTTAGTTTTGGTGAGGAGTTTTTAGCTCCCCCCAAATGTACAATGCTATTTATAGTAGTTTGAAATTGGTAAGTAGAAAGAAGATATTAATTATAAAAAGGTAGCATGATGATAAACAGGTAGTTTCCTTAATATAGGAAATTAATTCAGGGTAATATCACAAAGATGCACTTAATTATTGAAGAGATTAAGGAGAGGTGAACGATCAACATCTACCTGGTCATTGAGTAAATTATTGTATTTTTTCTTTTGTTGATCTCCATTGCTTCTAAGACACTAAGTTTTAAGCCTTTTCTTTCTGAATGCAAAATTTCAAAATCTGGATTAAAAGTATGGTTTTCATCTATAAGGTGATTTGAATAATTGGAATCTCTCTTGTGGTTATGAAAGCTTCTTTTATATGTTCAAGAATGCGTGTTTTGAAATTTCTAAAAGTTCTACCGGCATATATTTTGGGGCATCTCCACATTTTAATTTGTAAACCCCACATTTTTGTGATTTCTCGGTTTTAGTTTTATTGTTTTTGATGAATTTGCTCAAATTATTGTTTGTTTTGTAGTTGTAAAATTGTGTTTTGTTACAGATTGACAAGCGTAAAGATGCCTCTGAGATGCGCAAATGATAGAAAGCGTGAGTAGATGTGCGACAAAGACGTAACTGCTTGAATAAGGCAGAGCGATTGAGCTCCTGGCCCACTCCAGGGTTTTGTCTACTGCGCAACCAATTCTCGGAGGCATCCTTACGCTTGTCGATCAGTACAAACATTGATATATTTATTAGTTGTTGCAACATTTGTTATTTTTCTTTTCCACCAAACACAATATATTTATATTTCAAGCGTTGCAAATATATTAAAACGTGAATGCCCATATATTTATAAATTCGATCTATTTTATGTCGTCAAGAGATGGCGCAGCCGACGCAATTTATTACACTCTTTAATTTTTTCAGTTCTAAGGTATTTGACTTTGAATAATCCAAAGATTATTCAAAAAAACTAATGAAAAAATATTCTGATAATATATTCTGGCGGCTGCGATATCATTTGGCCCATATAATTATTCTCTAGTGTATTAAATCGCGTAGGTAGCGCCATCTCTTGACAACATAAAATAGATGGAATTTATAAAAATATGGAAATTAACATTTTAACATATTTGTAATGCTGGAAATGTAAATATATTGACATAATATTTTATTTATTTGCAAAAACACTTTTTACCCAAAACGGCGCCTCATACAGATTTGCCCTTTTGAAACTTATGTTGATTAGTCTGAATATTTGAAAGGTGTGATAATTTAAAAAGCAGTTATTTCATCCACACTTTAATAACATTCTTCTGATATCATACTGATGAAAACTTAATTCTGGAGAACACTGGCAGGAATGGCAGATATGATGAGGTCTATATGGTGGTACTGTGGGTTTTTCATGCAGTTGAAATACCAATTACCCATCTCAAGTCGCCCCTGAGTGCATATAGTGGTGGTGTTCCCTCTCATCTGAGCTAATGTGTAGATGGTAGAAAGTATCACCATTGTAGTTCATAATTGTTAATTTGATTCAATTAATTTAAACAATATCATTGAATTACTGAAGCTGTGTCTTTAAGTTTTGATAACTTCCGATAATGCAGTATATTTTTACTTTAAATGCTTGGCCTTGGGCAACTCTAATTTTGATGTTTTTAATCATTTATGCAACCTGTGTGCATTTGAATGATGAAATAAAGGATTCTTTGTTTTTATTAATGACCCCAGGTTCAACACCAAATCATGTTCTCAAAAATGCGGAGTCTCATGTAAAAACAAGAAGTAATACAAAACACAACTCATCTTTTAATTATATTTTGTTAACTTAACACAAGTTATTCTTCTTGAACAACAGTCGTTTTCTCAGAAACATACAACCCATCTAAAAATTTACGGATATCCTTGTTTTTGACGGTTGTGGACTGTTGGATGAGGGCAGCTGACCTGGACACGTCTTCCAGCGAGTTTCCTTCGATGATCAGTTCATCCTTCTGCTTTGTGGAGTTGGTGACGGTTACACCTGGAGCCATTTTCACTCTGAAAAAGTTGATATCATAGCAATAATAGTAGTCACTTACTAAAACATATTCACTTCCTTATTCATCCCAAGAAAAAAAATGTTTATAGAGGGATTACTGAAAGAAAACATAACAAATAATGACTATATAATAGAAGTATTCTCTAAACAAAAAATGTTATGTAGAACTAGGATTTTTCTCTGAGCAATAAAAGATATTAGAGAGGGCCTTTCTATCTCTTACTTGAAAGCAACAAACCCGACGTTGTTTACAAACATCAATGCCCGAGTCATGTTAAAAAAGGGCATTATCGCATATTTCCGTTTGTACTCGTTCATCAGGTTGGAATTCCGAATTATATTCACTCCTAACTTTGCGATCATGTTTGTTTACGTCCGTTTACGACTTTTATGCAGTAGCGGGCGGTAAAGTACACTTTACCACCCGGTTTTACAGGCGTAAAGTGGTACTTTAGCGCCCGCGGGTCCATTATGGCCGAAGGCAGTATTTACATTGTGTAATTGTAAAAAAATAACTAACTAAACGTCATCGGTCCTACGTATATATTCTTGAATTAAACTAAAGGAAACACAAACAATTAACAACAAAGAAAACATTTTATAATAATTTATAATACTGCTTACATGAATAAATAATAAATAAAATGAATTACTTTTTCGGCAAGCTGACGATTTTCATATTAGCACAAATTTTTTTGTGTGTCGCCGAGATTTTCGTTTTCTAACTGTAAATCAAGGCAACAAATATTATTGGGCAAAAAGAGAAAAAAAAATTAAAATGAGTGATTTTAAAGTTCAGTATTTCCTCATTTGAGGAAAAATTAAATAAAATTAAAAAATCACGATATGATCGAAAAAATCATATTTTTTCTGTAAAAAAAAAATAAAAAATCAGATTTTTTTATTTTTTCAAATCGTGATTTTTTGCAACTTTGCTATAAACCAACACAATAATCATTTATACGAAAATACCAAATTTGAACTTGCACATACTAGATTTATTAACAACAATATTTCACACAACTTGTAAGTACAGTGTGTGGCATACATTTAGACAACTGTCCAGAATAACAGTTCAGCAGTTTATTTGTGAAGAGAGACGAGAAAAATAATCATCAATATATGGCTCAATGGGTATCCACGACAATGAAATTATTTCTTGGTTTGATATTTGAAATGTTTTCCAAAATCTATTATTTTTGCATTGGATGTTTTGAATTTTTTATAAGGAAACTCGCCTACGGCTCGTTATGAAAATTTCTCGCCTTATATACAATAAGAATATTGTATAATAATAATAATAAATGTACTTTATTGAATTATAGGCAGGTTGTAATTCAAAAGGCAATTGATAGAGGTCCTACAGCCTATGAATGTAAATTGGAATATCTTGAAAAACTATTTTGCTGGGTAGAGTGAACTTTTTATGCAAAAGATAAAACAATGCTGACTAATGGGATTTTAAACACATTTATTAAATTATGGAATAAATAAAACGTAAGTGTTGTCTTTGTTATAGACAAACTGTGGTTAAATGAATATTATTTCATTCACCTTTTATTTGGTACATTCATAATATTGATAGTTTGTTGCTATTTCAATATTGCATTTTTTTTGGCTAATAACCATAGCAGTCAATGCCAAAACACCAAAGATAAAAATCTTACCCAGATCATGTCACAGATTCAATAAGATTGTCTAAAGATCAAGGGAATGTTGTGTTAAATTTGCTGATATTATGTGATAGCTTATTTGAATTACTTCATTCACTAACTTTTTAGGGTGTGTTAGTTAAAACTGTACACCAAAAGTATTTTTCATTCTTCTAAAATTGCTGACATCATGAAAATCAAGTTGTTTCTTTACTGAATAGCCTTTCCTAACATTGTTTCTCACACAAACTCTTTAGAAAAAGCAAAGTTCCAAGCATTGTTCATATTAAAACTTGTTAATAAGATGTACTATCCTAATCTCTAACAAAAAAACTTTCATTACTTGTTCAAATTCAAAATCATTTGAATGTATTCAGAACCTAGTCCTTGATAGAGGGAACATAAAATTTTAAATTATTATAATTATTAACAGTTCATTCACACTGCTTGTATGGGCACACCAGTCCAGTTTTCAAACATTGTTACTAACAAATCAAAGCACATGAAGAATAACAGGCAACAGTGCAGAGTGTACAATGTTTCTACTTCAACAAATATTCCAGTTAAAAGTTGATTTCAACAAACTTTCAATTTCACCAAGTAGCTCCTATCTGTTGAGACTTCTTTTTGTAACAAAACTGAGCATTTGAGTTTTAGCAATATTCAACAGAGAACAAGCAAATGGACAAGCTCTCAATTGACAATGTATATTTGAAATCCTAATATGAATAACTGAATGAATAGGTGTACATAAGGCAAATGACCATAGTAGTCAATGCCAAAATACCAGGGGAAAAAAATAGGTGTACATTGAGACAACAATATTTGTCAACTCCTCATTCAACTTATTATTTGAATTAGTTTGGTACTCACCTCCTGATATATTTTTCACCCAAGAAATTCCTAATTTCAATAATGGAATTGTTTTCGGTGGTTACACAATTGATGGGGAAATGGGCATACACTGCTCTCATTTTGTATTGATATCCTTTCGTAACACCTTTCAACATGTTTTCTACGTGGGAACATACAGTCCTGACAGCAGCCAATTCCTTTTTCGTTCCAAACCATTTTTCTACTCTCAGGGTACTGGGATTAACCATACGAATGTCCAAAGCTAAATGTTTGAAAGAACGTTTCAAGGTGCCTCTGGGTCCTTTCACAGTGATTGTGCGAGATTTTGTGGTAACCGTGATTCCCTCGGGAATTTTCACGGTTTGGTTTGTTACAATCTGCTTCATTGTGACCTGAAATAAAAATAAAACATAAATAAAATGCAGTTATTGCAGTTGGTTGAAAGATCAAATTTATAATTCACAACATAACCTCTTCCACGATTGAAAAACAGAAAAATATTTTTGGAATTTAACGAACAACGTACTTAAATCTATGATTGTCTTAATACTTTACAAAATAATCAACAAAATGAACAGATGATGATAGGAATTTTCCAATATATTTTTCCAAACTTACACACTTCCCGCAAGCACGCACCACGCGACAAAAAAGAAAGAAATTTTAGTTAAACTGTCAGATGTCATAAGTCATAATAGTGTGATTTTTGCACAGACCTCACTTTATGAGGTCTGTGGATATTTGGTGTTCCATGAAAAGCCCCGAATACAAACACTCGATCCGTAGCGAGTTTGATGTGGCGCGACATTCATTTAGAAAATGCAACCCTATACGATTCGTCGATTCAAAATATGATGCAACTCGAAATGCTACTAAGTGCTGATCATTTTTGTTCATGACGTCGCTTCTCTACCTCAACTCAATTTGAACCTATATTCTACAAATCAAAATCATAACAGGTATTCTCGATTCAAAGAAATGTAATTATTCTGATTCCGTTTCGAATCGAGTACAGACATCGTTTTATCCTGCGGGTCGTGATAGCTTTCGTATCGAGTAATCACAATCCTATCAATAAAGTCATGAAGCGCTTTCCAATTGTCCCAAAGATTAGCTCAGATTAACTCCAGGTAGCTCCTGAAGTGATTCACAGACCACGAAATATCATGTTGTAATTATAAATATCATGTTCAGTTCAGTTGAAGTTCAGTTCAGGGTTAGTTCAGGCCGTTCCGGGGTAAGAAGCTTTTAGGCCCAATTGTACAGTCCGGGTTTAAGCTTAGCTCAGCGTTAAGCTTAGTTCAGATTTCAATTTCAGTTGTACAGAGCAGGTTTAGTGCTGAGCTCGGTTCAGTGGCTGTCATTTTTCATTTTGTAAACTCAACTTGAGCTGTGGATTTTGGTACTAGCTTGAACCGAGGTTTGCTGCGTCTAAAGTTCAACCTTCAACCTCTCAAGTCTGAGAACTGGTAGCACTAATGTCTGATTGTTTAATGCTGTTAACTAAAACTGATTCAAAGTTTTATATTTTTTAATTGATAGTTATTTTTGTTCTCATCGTTGTGCTGAAATAATAAAATAATGGATCAGATAGAGCCGATCATTTTGTAAAATGAAATGATGAGGAAATTTGTAGAAGACCAACATAAAATATTGTTTCTTGAACTGCGTTTAGTAAACCCGAGCTCAAATATGGAGTGTACAACGGAAAAAATATTTCTGAACCCGGTTCTTCTCTGAGCTTAGTTCAGTTGAACCTGGGCTTAAACCATGACTGTACAATTGGGCCTTAATAGAGAACAGGCATGTGTCCAAGTTCTGGAATATTATTATTTGCACACACATATCAACATACGAGAAGCTAAGTGACATGTACAGAAATTGAAATTTTTCGTTTCTTTCTTTCAGAATCGTAATGTAAATGCTACTTTTTTCATTCTATTTGAGAAGGTACTCCCAGCGACTCTGACGGTGACGGACATTTGCATCGTTATACTTCACACAGTTCAAACTTCAACGGTTAGATGGCTCTTAAAGACTGTGTAATATTCCTCTAAAATCGAAAATATTCAATGTCCAGAAATAACCACAAAGAGCGCTATTATTTTTCGACATCAAGGTTAAATTTTGATTGAATCTTGAAGTTTCAGTAACAACTCTGATTTAAGGAATTATTTTCACTGAAAGTGATTTTTGAGACCCGAATCTATATAGAAAACCTATAAAAATAAAATCATGCGTGTTCCCTATTGAAAAGCGCTCATGTCGAACAGAGTTGTTTTCCAATTACCCAAGTAAAAGTAGCACCGAGTACCACATGAAGTGATCTAACTGACCACACACAGCTAGCCTTCAGGCAGAAGGCGATGGTTCTGTTCCTGAAGATGTCCTCTTCGATTTTGTCTCCACTGTGGACAACAGCTATTCAAACTGAGAGTAGGTCACCCGAAGGGGTCGACAGTCATTGAAATATTTATCAGAATCATAGATCCGCATCTTCCTAACCTACCGATATTGCAATAATCTCCCCTTACTTTTCTATCATGGAATATTTGACGAACACCACATATATGTTGTTTTATACAATTTCAACAGAAATTCTGTATTTAATTTGAAAATTCTAATAAATGTAAATGAAATCGTTCTGTGATAAAAACTGATGAATATTCAGCATTTTCTGAAGATACATTTCTGAATTGAATGGCGAAGGTAAAGGGATGAGATTTCGAGTACCGTATCTTTCATGAATTCGTCTTACCTATTTGTCGAATAGTAGAAAATTTTTCGGTACACAGAATCTCCCCAGTTTAATTATCTAAATTCTGTGGTTCCGTGGTATTTTATGTGATGAACTGAAGATATCAGGTTCGTGTGCATGATGACTAGATGAGTATTGTTCATATATCGTCTATGCGCGTACTCCGTTAGCAAATTAGTTACATACACTCTTAGTTTTTCTGAATTTCATATAATTTCTTGAAGAAAACAAATCTACCTACAATTTTTTTCGCGACATAGAATATCATTGATTCTTTCTCTCATCCCGTAGATCACTAATTCAGTATTAGGATTTAAGGCTCGTTCATACCCTTGCCAATATTTCCAATCCTTTGGCGATTCGAGTCAAGCTGAATTTCCACAGTTCCGTCATCCGATGATACGATCATCCGAATGTGTTGTGATTGGTAGAAATATTTGAAAATGAAAGGGTGCCAAATATTTGTCCGAATGTTTTAACTTTCTTCCGTTATCAGAGGAATGAGATCATTTATCTGTCATCGGATATTCAACCTCAATTTTGAATGTTTTGACAATTTCAGATTTAAAAATGAATGAAGGCAAACAATTAATACAAAAAAAATGTTGTTGCTTATTTCGATTATTCTATTGAGAAAAAAGAGAAAAAGAAATCCTCCAAAATTTTGGATCAGAGATATCTATAAGAAGATAAAATCACATGGAATGTTCAACGATCTGGTAAAGGAATTGCAACTTTCAAATATTGAACAGTATTTCAATCATTTGAGAATGACTAGTGACACATTCAACAAATTAAAGTATCGTTATTGTACCATCACCCACAAAAATGTATCATGTACGAGAACCCATCGCACCGGCAGAAAAACTAGCTTTAACATTGAGGTTTGTAGTCATTAGTAATGTGTAGCAGGTAGATTATACATAAACTATTTCGTCCTCTAAATAGTAATCATCCTGGTCATGCATTTCGTTCTGCTGATTCAAATAATAAATATCTACATATTCCACTTTTGCCATTTTTTTCAAAAAATAAGTTGACATTCGACATAAAGTTGGTGTAATTCCACTGAAATGTTGTCACTAAAACACACGATCGTTTTGAAAGGTTTCGGAAGAGTGGAAACTGGAAATTAGTTTATCCGAAAAAATATGTCAGGATATCCGAATCGGACATCGGATGACGGACCTTTGGAAATTCAGCTTCATACGGCGAATAAATTGACGTGAATGATGAATCATCATGTGATTTTTCGGTAATGTAGCAATTTTTTCGCCGTATGAGTCAAATCGCAAAAAAATGCTGATAATTGCAAGGGTGTGAACGAGCCTTTAATGAATCCGTGGCTGAATAGTCCTTACAATTCAGGCATATTATATAACAAGAAGAGGAAGGAAGAAAGAAGAAGAATGGATGTAAAAGAAGAAGATTAGAAAACAAGAAAAAGAAGAAGAAGAAGGGTGATAATTAGAACAAGATTGGATTGCCCCTGCACCGTGCACTCCATGCAGACTGCGAAGGCGGATAGCGGAGTGGGAGTTGTCACTGTCACTTTGTGTTGGATTTTATAATTTTATTGTTTAATATTATTTTTAATTTTGCTGTGTAATTTCGCGAATGTACGGTCAGTAGATAGCTGAATGTCAAGTTTAGTGTACTGGTGCTTCAATTCGGTTCTAGGACCAAGTGCGATCGTCACAAAATCCTTGCTTAGGAAAAGGAAACTAGCTGTATACCCAATAAAGGCCGGACACTGACGTTGTTTTGTGTGCCTCGACAAAAAAAATCATCTCAAAACGAAAGCGTGAGTTTTTAAATATTTGTTTACTCCATACGCCCAGAAATATGTAGGTAGGCAGCACTTGAATTACGGTACTGTAACTTTTATTTTGTTGGTTGTTGCTGTTACAATGTGACGTCACGATGGCGTCATACCATAACAGAACTTCCGAATTAGTTCATTCAATAAATATACAAACTATCCTGGGAGTTATTATCGCATGAATGTACCAGATTTCGTACACAAGACTACTGGCAAGAATACTTCAGAACATAGATTGGTATGTGAAAATTAGTTACCTAACCCAAAATATGTGTTTTGAGCTTGAACTTGGAATAAATAGATCGAAAATCATTACAATAGAACTAAATTTGTATTTTGAGATTATGGTTTGTTGGCTAAGGCGATCTTGCAGACGTAAAGACCAAACGTTCATGTCCACAACAATACGTTTTGTCTATAATCTGAAAGATTTTCTTGTTGATCCTCCTCTAGGTTTATATCTTTATCACTGGCAATCTAGGTCTATCCAGTCTCATTTATCATGCATATCAGTGTCAATTTGTGACAGATAAGTGATTGATAACTTTAAAACCTTCGAAATCTATACTTAGATACTTGCAAGAAGTTATAACATTCGAAGGAACAGGTAGGTACATTTTGTGCTAATTTGTCCTCCTTGGTCTGTGTCTGCAACATATTTATTTGTGTGGCCCTTGGTGACTTTGATGTTGTTCATTAGTTATTGAATGGTTATTTTTTACGTGACCTTAACCTACTAATGTCTTCCAGATTTATCTGAAAAACATTAATTCAGGAATGGCCACGTGAATTTTGCTTAGAAAGTAAGAACAAATTTTATTCATAGAATCAAATTGAATGTACTAACTTCATACACTAACTTCATACAGTAATCACATATGACTCACAATCAACTTGCATAACATTACTATTGATAACTACTTTTTAGTTTTTTCTGCATGATACCAATGAGTTGAGAGAAATAATAACCATTATTATAAATTAAAATTTCGAACATCTTCCTCTCAATCTAAATAAATTAAAATTGCTTGGTAACTCTGATAAATGATTCCTTTGGCCTGGGCATTTTTCCATCCTTTTTAAAAATCTCAGTGATGATACCTTTGCAAAAAGTACGTGACACAAATTCCCTTTAAAATTTTAGACCCATCTATCTTATTCCCACTCTTGCAAAAATTATGGAAAAACTAGTTAAAATGGGTTGAACTTTTTATGCAACAACAATGCACTAAGTAATGATGCAATTTTCTCACTTTTATGTTTTTAGTGCTGTGATAAATAGCTACACCATGCAATAGAGCATAAAATGAGTTTTTATCAAAAATACTAGTAGGAAACCGACTATGCCATCACATGTTTTCAACTCGCAACTGTCATTTATTACTTTGTTATAAACATTTATATAACAAAAAACCTGTTTTTTTAAAATTGTTTTGCTTATAAAATAAAAACTAATAGAGCAATCTAGTTGCTCCAATGGAAAGAATTGTAAAAAATTGAAATAGAAATGGAATGTTTCACAACCCTGTCGGATCATTAAATAATAATAATAATAATATTTTTATTTTCCTTTTTTGACAAAGTTATAAAATTTGTATAGGAATTGTCTAAGAAAAGGGAGTTTGGAGATAGAAATAAGTAATTCCTGAAAAATGGAATAAAACTACCTAATTTTACACATAAATTCTTCAAATCTGTAACAACACTTTTCAATAAGAAAATCCTTAAGTTTTCGTTTGAAGATATACACGGTTTTGGATTTTTTTATTACATCTGGTGGCAAATTATAAACACGTGGGGCCATCTGATCAGGAGATTCAAAAGCTAATTTAGTTTTAACAAATGGTACAGAAACATAGTGTTTTTGTCTTGTGTCAATATTATGCTTACATTTATTTAGTACAAACAATTTATTGGTATTCTCAAAAACAGATAATCACAAGTCAAAAATTGAAAGACTAGGAACAGTTAAAATTCTAAAAATTTTAAAATCATTTCTGCAATGATTCGTATGAGTTTTATTTGTGCTATGAAGACATCAGAGATGCTAGAGGAAAAACCCCAAAAACACACTCCATATCTCAGTCTGGAATCCACCTGAGCATAGTACGGCTTCAGCAGCTGATCAACATTTAAAACCTGCCTTATATTTCTGAACTGATATGAAATAGAATACATTTTTTTTATTAGAAAATCGCAGTGATTCTGCCAATTTAAATGTTCATCAATGTAAAGACCCAAAAATTTTAAGCTCTCATATTTTGTTGTTATATTGTCAGAATTATCATTGGCTCTGAAACTAATAATATCACACTTCCGTTGACGATGATGATTAGTAACGGGGAAAAACCGGAAAATTTTGCGATTTTTTGAAAAATTCATAACTCCGCCATTTTTCAAGAAGTAGGATTGGCCTTGCTCATGAAAGTATTAAATCATGTGTAGTTTATGTGTGCACAAAACAGGGGCTGTCGGATCGTTAGTTTTGGCACAATTGCAATTTAATTTTGTTTGCACCTACAGCGTGCCTGGATGCTCTCGTGATAACCCGATTTCAAATTCTCAAACAGATTATGAAAGTAGAAGTATAGTACTTCAAAACGTATATTCTCATTTTGAGCTATAATGGTGCGAAATGGGTGAAAAATGCATGCAAACATGACTGAAAACGGCCGAGCCCGCGTTAGCTGCCGAGTAGTAGGAGAGTCCGGGAGATGAGGGTATTCTTCTAGTGAACGGGTTACGAGATAATACGCTTCCCCTCATCTCCCGCTCACTCCTACCACTCGACCGCTTTCACCATGTCTGCAAGCTTTTTTCACCCATTTCGCAGCATTTTTGCGCAAAATGAGAATATGCGTTTTGTGATACTGTACTTCTACTTTCAAAATTTATTTTAGAAATTGAAATCGGACTATCACTAGAGTATCCAGGCACGCTGCAAGATAGTGTAAAAAAAATTCAAATTGCAATTGTGCCAGAACTAATTATCCGTCAGATCATGTTTTATGCACACACAAAGTACACATGATTCAATACTTTCATGAGACGGGCCAACCCTATTTCTTGGAAAATGTCGGAGTTATGAATTTCTTAAAAAATCGTAAAATTTTCCGGTTACTAATGATCCGACAGGGTCGTAAAAAATCCCATTTTGTTCGTATTTCAATTATCTACAATTCTTTTCATTGGAGCAACCAAATTACTGTATTAGTTTTCATTTTATAAGAAAAACAATTTATAAAAACACATTTTTTGTATTTAAATGTTTATAACAAATTAATGAATGACTGTTTTTTTTTGTTTTCACCTGATTTGAATATTGGAGTAAGGTAACTACTTTTCCAAACACTTAGCAATGGGTCAGTAATGAGAGACCTACTAACGAGAACTTCTAATGGCTTACTTAAAGTGTAATTACATCTTTTAATAAGAAGGTATGCTGTCTGAGTCATAAACTAAACTAATAATGATATCTTAATTTCTCAGCTATCGAAATTGTTAGTAATAGTATCGAGTCCTCGTTCTACTTTATTGATAATTTTTATACCAAAACCTTTAGCAAAAAGATTACTTACTATACTTACGCCACAAGCTTTTTCAGAAAATAGATTCAAATTAAAAATTGCTTAGTCATTGTGATTCTAATGTGCATATTATTCAAGTAGGTATGACTCATAACACAGCTTAGTTTAGATGCTTTATTGTTTTGCTTTTTTATGTTCAAAGCAGACTTCATGAAGAACATAACCTCAAATTGACCGCCAAAATGGCGAAAAACCGATTTAATTCAGATGAAAATTTGTTATAAAAGAGTTATATACATTCCAAAAAAAAAATACCCTGATATGTCTGCTTTTAAACGGTCTATGTAACTTGGTGGTCTATTGATTGTTAAACCGCTCAAAATTGACATCCGCAAATCGCAAAAAACATTTTCAACCCCTAAACTGCATCCCCATTTCACCATTTTGAGTGTTTTCGTGTTTACATATTTTTTGTCCTTAAAGTTGAAACCTCTACAACATTCTTCATCTGGTCCTTGCCTGTTCTTTTTTCTTATTTTTAGCGGTCAATATTCGTTTTGGCACAAGCCTAATAATGAAATCCGAGGGGGAAGTAACTCTTTCATTAGGTGTACATCATAACATTTTCATTACTTCATTAATCATTTCATATTCAACTTAAAATCGAAATCTATGTTTCTGGGGATCCGTGATATGATTTTTTTCGGTTCCAAGTTGGCAAATTTATGCCGTCTGACAATCGGTAAGTGATCGCCTCGGTGATCGCTGAGCAGACGCGGATTTTAATCAGTGATTTTCCGATGAATAGTATAACATCATTAATGGTAATTATTTTTCATTAGAGTTAATTACTGCATTATTTTCATTAGGTGTACAAAAAATGGCTAGTTACTTCCCCCTCGATGAAATCTGCTTGCATCAGCTTGTATCTACTGTTCTATTTGGACATTTTTTCGCGATAGTATTCAGATAATTCATCAGCGTGAGGAAGTGACAGCTTGTTTCTATTTGAAATGGTAGTTTGGAGCATTTTTCTGAAGGTACCTCTCTGTTCTAAGGCAATTTTGCATAATAGGCCAGAAAACACTCAACACAACTATACAATCAGTATCACCAAGTAAAGAGATCTTATCGGGTGTCCCGCAAGGATCTGTTCTTGGTCCAAACCGTTTTCTTCTGTATTTAAATGATCTGGTTTTCAGCCCGATCAGAGAAAATTTCTCTATTTTTGTAGATGATACTACCATCCTCTGTCATGAAAAAAATGTCCAGCAATGGACCTTTACATTTACGAAAAATAAATTGCAAAACTCGTTTAAATCGATAGATTCTAGTCTGAAACGTCCATTTAACAAAGAGTTCTACTATACTTTTTTCATTTAAAAAAATATCACCTTTGAAAGTGTACCGCTGACGTCACGTTCATCGGAAACTACTCCCACCATAATCCACGTTCCGAAACAGGCAATACCGTTCTCCTTGAAAATATAGCTTCAAGCTTGATATAAGGCATTGAGAAATAACTTTGTCACTTGCTCAACGCAGAGAAAAAAAATCCTCATATTACCCATTTTTATTGTATTTACCGCTTTCAAATTTTCTGAACGTACCTTCTTTTTGATGAAAAACAAACATTGGCAATACAGCAAATCGTAATAACGTGCTCATTATTCATCGGATGAAATCAAATCAGATAAAGCAATGTCTAGGATTTCATTGTGACTTTCATCTCTTCGATTTTTGTTTTTCAAGTATATTTTTATGAATCTTTACTAGTCCCTAAAATTTTCTCTTTTTTGCAACGACTAAAATTTTAACTCTTTGAACTCTGCTTGAAAACAACAATAACATAGGTAACGTAAAGTACTCATTTGGACATTTTCTTCACAATAACATATATTTCCGCTTCTTACACAGGGTTTATTCACTGCTTCGAAACACATTTTACGACGCGTTTCTGCTTTAGATGCATAAAAACTTTGTTTATTCGAATTTTCACTGGTGTTGAGATAACCGGATACAAAGCACTTTTTCGACATGTTCACAGTTATTGCAGGCATACAGATACAGGAATTAAAAAAAAGTAGAATACAAACAACAAAAACTTTCAAAACTTTGAAAACCGCATTATAACCTCAAATAAGAATACACGTAGGGCCTGTTCGTGTGCAGCCTATGGAACTACTTTACTTGTATCCGATTTTAATGTAGGCCAACGAGTTGAACAGAAACAAACGATTCTTATTGATGCTCCGTGAAACAGACGAACGAACCCATCTGGTATCAAATGACAACTGTCATACGACACATTATATTTGAATGAGAATTTGAAATGCCATGCTGCACAACTTACATTATTGCCAAGTCTAGTTTTGATGAACGTGACGTCACGAATCACGTATCTTCTGATTATAGAGAAACTAGCGGTCAGAAAAAAAAATAAAAAAACCCCGAGTGATATTAACGTATATACTTTCTCATTACAGTGTTTTCTCATATCTCGTGGAAAGGTCCATTGAAAGATCTGCCTCTAATGACTTTGGAATGGTAAAAACGGTGCGATTTTAATTAGTTTTTTCTTTGGTGTTTTGGCATCGACTGCAATGGTCATTAGCCATGTGTTATGGGTAGGCCTTGTTACTAACTCCATACGCCACCTTAGGAACAGCACTGTTAATGGACCTTTCCAAGAGATATTAGGTAACACTGAAATTAGAAAGTAAATACGCTAATATCACTCGGGATTTTTTTTTTCTGACCTCTAGTTTATCTATAATCAGAAGAAAAGTGGTTTTGTGACGTCACGTTCATCAAAACTAAACTTGGCAACGTTGTTAAAGTTGTGCACCAAATTCTCATTCAAATATAATGTGTCGTATGACAGTTATTTGATACCAGATGGGTTCTTTCGTCTGTTTCACGGTGCGATCAATAAGAATAGTTTGTCTATGTCTAACTCATTTGCCTACCCATTTAATACAAGTGAAGCAGTTCCATCAGATCTAAACTTCAACGAACACTACCTTGATTTATATTTTGAGGTTAATGCAGTTTTGAAAGTTTGGAGAGCTTTTGTTGTTTGTGTTCTAAAATTTGTTATTAATTCCTGTATCTCCAGTACCTGTATCCCTGCAATAACTGAACATGTCGAAAAGGTGCTTTGTTCCCGGTTGACTGAACACCAGTGCAAATTCCAATAAACAACTTTTTTATGCACCTAAAGATAAAGCGCGTCGGAAAATGTGGTTCGAAACAGTGAATAAACCTTTTGTGAAAAGCGTAAATATATGTTTTTGTGAAGAACATTTCCAAGTGAGTACTTTACGTTATGTTATTATTGTATTCAAAGCAGAGTTCAAGGAATGATTTTAAATGTTAGTCATTGCAAGAAAGACCGTGAACAATTACACAAATAAATTCACACCAAATCGTTTATGATAACACCTCACTACACTATTATCGAATTTATCAGTTGAATGTTGAATGTAAATAAAAAAAAAACAATAACCTCACATCTCCATATAACTTTTGAGAATTGAGAACTGTCATTACGATTTGCTGTGTTGTCAATGCTAGTTCTTCATCAAAAGGATGATCCGTTCAGAAAATTTGAAAGTTACAAATACAATAAAGTATAGCTAATATGTGGATTTTTATCTATGAGTTGATCAAGTGACAATGTATTGATTATTTCTCAACGGCTTAGATCATGTTAGAAGTTATATTTTTAAGGAGAACGGTATTGTCTGTTTCGGAACGTGGATTATGGTGGGAGATATTTCCGATGAACGTGACGTCAGCGGCACACTTTCAAATGTGATATTTTTTTAAAATGAAAGAAAAATAATGGAACTTTTTGTTAAATGGACTTTTCAGACTAACAACTATCGATTTAAACGAGTTTTGTAATTTATTTTCCGTAAATGTAAAGGTCCATTGGAACGCAACAGTGAATCGTTCAGGACTCATCCCAGTCGAGCCACGAGATTTGAATAATTTAATCGGTCAAATTAAATTAAAAAATCCCAGCCGCAACTGGGGCTCGAACTCTGGACCTTTCGACTCAGAGAGTCGGACGCTCTAACCACTGCGCCACGCCCCGACATTTTAATTAGTTCTCTTTTAATACAAAGAAAACAAATATACTCACCTTCAGTACTTTTTGTGATGATTTGAATCTAAACGGACACATTTTAGAAAATAAAAATCATTCAAAATTTCTAGGAATTTCAGTTGATGACGAATTAAAATTTGATCAGCATGTTGGAACATTATAAAATGAAATATGTAAAAAGGCGAATGTCGGAAAATAAAATACAACTCTCTATTCCGAAATCTACTATGACAAAGGATTATATGATCTGTAAAAGCAAAAAATATATTATTTTATACTCTCTGAAATCAGAAATGAGAAAATGTACTTATTACTTAGAAAAATAATGAAATAAGTTCTACTCGAAAAAGCATACTTACTATATATAATCTTGAGAAATATTACAGTGAAACTGTGCTATGATTGTATCTTACATGTGATTTTAATCTGAGTACATATTTTTTATTCGTTTTTAATCAAATTATCGGTAATGTTTACATACACACTTAATTTTGTATATGATTGTACCTCTTTTTTTCTTTAAATCTTTATGTTGGTATATCTCAAAAAACAACCTTTGAACCTCTTAAACAATAAAAAATATTATTTTTTTTCAACTAGTTTCTTCAAAATAAATTCCCAAAGTAATACCCCTTTTCAAAAACGTATGATAAAATCAATACGGACGTTCTCTCAATAAGGACAAACTCGGACGGAATCCACAAAAACAACGTTGCCGCGTTCTTTATTTGTAGGTAGATTGAGTTACTTACCAAATTTTAGGTAAAATAGAATAAATAACGTATAGATATCAATGAATAAAATTTATTCATTGTTATACTACATCAACGTTATTTTCCTTGCGTTTTCAGACAAGGTTGAGTGGAAGAATAGCGAAAGCCAAACTCCGCCAAAAAAATAAAGACCATTTATTATTATTATTAATGAACAAACTCATCGCGGGTAATTTGGATACTTAATATTCTAGAGCTGATCTAAAATTTTTTCTGTCAAAACCGCATACAAATCAGTGAAAGTAAAATCATGACAGTAGGTAGTTTGTGAGTGAAAGGTTATACAACCATTGGCAAGAAAATGGAGTCAATAAAGAAATTCTTCTAAATCGCCTTCAGGTTATAATTCGAATGACAGAACGACTTTTACAGAGCTGCCAAATGTTTTCGATATATTTCGTAGCGTGCCGTTGAAAATGCACATATATGACGTTTCCAAAGTTCTGTACACTTTAATATAAGGAAGACGGGTGAAGAAGTAAAACCTAGGCCCTACCCTTATTTGAGATAATCTCGGGCATCCAAACGTCAAGAGTTTATCAACATTTTGAAAACTCTTTTCTTTCAACACCAGGAAAAGTTCAATGCGAGAACATAATAGTATGAAGACAGTCCCTGTTATTAAAATTTGACTGTTCCAAGACGTGAAGTTTTCAAAAGGTAATTATTGTTGTTTAGAAGATTTACTTTCTGCGGAAACTATATATTTCATTTTAATGATGGATTCATGGATAATGTAAATTTTGAGTGAAGTATCCTCCAAGTATTCTGGCTTATGTTGAAAAATATGGGGGTGCAATTTGACAATTTGCAAGTTTGATTTTCATGGCCAACCTTGTTTGATAGAACAATTAACTATATTTTCATCCCCGTAAAGCTAGCAGAACCACTTTGGAATTTTTATTTTTTTCAGCACAGAATTTTAGGCTAGTACCCCATTTTTCAGGTGGGCCTTATTTCGAAGGTTCTTGTGGTAACTGCCGACTTCTATTATTAACTGCAGTGATTCAAGTTTGATTTTCATGGCCAACCCTGTTCGATAGAACAATTAACTATATTTTCATCCCCGTAAAGCTAGCAGAACCACTTTGGAATTTTTATTTTTTTCAGCACAGAATTTTAGGCTAGTACCCCATTTTTCAGGTGGGCCTTATTTCGAAGGTTCTTGTGGTAACTGCCGACTTCTATTATTAGCTGCAGTGATTCAAGTTTGATTTTCATGGCCAACCCTGTAAGATAGTACAATTAACTATATTTTCACCCCTGTAAAGCTAGCAGAACCACTTTGGAATTTTCAATTTTTTTAGCACAGAATTTTAGGCTAATTTATTACCCTATTCCCAAAATTTTTGCTCTTCAATTGTGAGAGATATCGCGGGTTCTGCTAGCTTAACGCTGGCAGAACCAAACCACCAAACGAATGGTTACGAAAAGTCTAATTTAGGCTCACGTTTGAACCCATCACCGAATTTTTTGGAATGCGTTTTTAAAAAAATCCTGGGTTCTTCTAGCTTTACCGTGAAGCTAGCAGAACCCACCCGTAAAAAAATAAATCAGAACAAATCCAGTTGGACAATAATTTTAGGCTCTATTCAGGCTAATTTATTGCCCAATTATTTTTCTCTTCAGTTGGAGGAAAATTCATAGGTTGTTTTATAGACCACAAGCCGAGGCAAATTTTCAGGGGGTGATTTTATACACCACGACTCATACCGTGCGGCTTTTTTTAGTCCCCCCCTGTTAATTTTTGAACGAGTGTTAAGCTGGCATTGACGACATAGCGGAATCAAATTCTAAATAGTTAATAATTTGTTGCTTTTTTGTTGCTAATTTGTTACGGCAAAATTAATTTTGTTGCTCCAACAGTTTTTTAAAAAAAAAGGACAATGCCAGCTTATAATCAAGCTGGCATTGTCATATATGAAAAATAGCGTAAATGGGATTTTGAATAGTTAATAATTTGTTGCTTTTTTGTTGCTAATTTGTTACGGCAAAATTAATTTTGTTGCTCCAACAGTTAAAAAAAAAAAGGACAATGCCAGCTTATAATCAAGCTGGCATTGTCATGTATGAAAAAGGGGTAAATGGGATTTTGAATAGTTATTAATTTGTTGCTTTTTTGTTGCTAATTTGTTACGGCAAAATTAATTTTGTTGCTCAAATAATAAAAAAAAGAGGACCAGCTTATAATCAAGCTGGCAAGTGGGATTTTCAATAGGTAATAATATGTTGCTTTTTTGTTGCTAAGTAATTTGTTACGGCAAAATTAATTTTGTTGCTCAAACTATAAAAAAAAGAGGACCAGCTTATAATCAAGCTGGCAAGTGGGATTTTCAATAGGTAATAATATGTTGCTTTTTTGTTGCTAAGTAATTTGTTACGGGAAAATTCATTTTGTTGATCCCAACTATTTAAAAAAAGTGCAATTGCATGAAAAATTAATCTGACCAATCTGAAATTTGTTACTAATTAGTTGCTGAGCACAAAAGAGCCATTCTAGTAATATGGGAACTAGAAGATAAAACTAGAAAAATATTTTCTATACTTTATAACCTCCACAGATTGAAAAATAACACCAATTCTTACCTTTCCCTGTGTTTGCAAACTTTTGCCCCTCAAGATTTTAGTTTAGGAATGTGAGAAAGAAGCAACTTAATTTTCGACCATAATTAAGTAGTATGTTTGTAATTTAAATAATTTGCGATATTTTATCACCCTAAGAAGATATATTATGATAATAGTTACATCATCTTCAAATAATTGCAAAGTCTGATAAAAATACATCATAGTTTTGATCATGAGAAGTTGTAATTCGGGTAGAAACGAATGTTTTCTAACCCACCACAATACGACCAACTCAAATTCAACTTTTAAGTGCACTTCAAATAATAAAAAATTCAACAGAACCCCTCTGTCGATCCGACAATGACTTTTGATAATGAGAAATTGTTATTTGGATTGAAACGAATGTTACCTACCCCACCACAATGCGTGGCAACTCAAATTGAATTTTTGAGGGCACTTAAAAAAATTAAAACTTTGACTGAACCCCTCTGACGACCCGACAATGACTTTTGATGATGAGAAGTTGTTATTTGGATGGAAATTAATGTTACCTACCCCACCACAATGCGTACCAACTCAAATTCTATTTTCGAGGGTACATCGAAAAATAAATGTCCTTTTTTTTAAAAACTGTTGGTGCAACAAAATTAATTTTGTAGCAACAAATTAGCAACAAAAAAGCAACAAATTAATAACTATTCAAAATCCCATTTACCCCATTTTTCATACATGACAATGCCAGCTTGATTATAAGCTGGCATTGTCTTTTTTTTTTAAGTTGGAGCAACAAAATTAATTTTGCCGTAACAAATTAGCAACAAAAAAGCAACAAATTATTAACTATTCAAAATCCCATTTACCCCTTTTTTCATACATGACAATGCCAGCTTGATTATAAGCTGGCATTGTCCTTTTTTTTTTAAAAAACTGTTGGAGCAACAAAATTAATTTTGCCGTAACAAATTAGCAACAAAAAAGCAACAAATTATTAACTATTTAGAATTTGATTCCGCTATGCCGTCAATGCCAGCTTAACACTCGTAATTTTTTAACGGTTCGACGTAGAAACATGAATAAAAAACTATTTGGAGGGTTCCACCGATACTACTTTTTGAAACAAAAAATATGGTGATTGCTCGAAAGGGGGCGCGGGGGGGCACATCAACTCAAAAATTTTAAATGGCATGGGGGGTCAAGTGTCACATCGTTGAAAAGAGAATTCAATTCTCTTCACAACCATCTGAATATTTTTGAATTTTGTTGAGAAATTTTTTCTCAATATCGATGTATATGCCTTTCTTAATTTTCAAGTTGATCTGTCCCTAGCGCCATCTGTCGAGTAATTTCAATGTTTCTTCTCTCAAAAAGTAGTATCGGTAATACCTTTCAAAATATTTTTGGTGTCATTATTCCACAACAAACCGTTCAAATTTATCGAGGTGTGAGTAGTTTTCAGATCCGCATTTATTTTTGATATTTCGAATTTAGATTGTGAAAAAAATTTCAACCAAATAAAAAAAAATTAGATGGTTGTAAAGTGAATTGAATTCTCTTTTCAACGATGTGACACTTGACCCCCCATGATATTTAAAATTTTTGAGTTGATGTGCCCTCCCGCGCCCCCTCTCGAGCAATCACCATATTTTTTATTTCAAAAAGTAGTATCGGTGAAACCCTCCAAACGGTTTTTTATTCATGTTTCTACGTCGAACCGTTCAAAAGATAACAGGTGGGGGGGGGGGCTAAAAAAAGCCGCACTGTATATGAGGAGCTTAGAATCAAAACTGGCAATCTCCATTTTTCTGTAAAATGTTGTCCCTATGTCGTATTATCATTTTTGAGGTGATATTCGGAATCAGCTCGTCGAGATAAGTTTAAAGAAAGTTTGCGATTTTACAAAAAATGTTAAGTAACAATTTTCACAAAAATCCTTTGTTTTTGTTCAACTATTTTTTTATTGTCTTTTATTTATATTTTTCTCGTCATCAAAATTGTATACATTAATAATTTTCACTTCAAATTAAAACAAACGGCCCTTTCGTTAGTATGTATAATAAACTCACAGTAGTTTTTCGCGCATTTCTCAAAACCATGAAAGTGGGACATTGCCGTTTTTGATTCTAGGCCCCATATATAATGTTGAAGTAATGGTAGAGAAAATCGCGTTATAAACAATTTAAGGGCAAATATTTTTAATTGCGCCGATTCAAATTCTGTAAACGGCATTTAGAAGTAGAGATCAATATCTACGATTTGTATATTTTTGATTTTCGTCGACATTCACCCATCTGTTAAGTGGATAAAACTTATTATTTATAAAGTTTCATAAATAGACGAATCCGCCTAAAATTCCTTTGCCCATCAAAATGTGGTCACGGCTATCTTATATTTAATTATTTTTTTCCTGTGCTGCACCCATGTGGTAACCAAACGAATTCTGTTATAACCGATAGTTTATAATATAAATAATATCAAGCAGGTATGAACAGGTATGTAAAAATAGATAACTTCACTGATCTGTCGACCAATCGAAATATATATCAGAACATAGATAATTTAATGATGAACGTGATGGCATAGTATTGCCTGCAATAAACCGTTCATGAAATTCCTAGTATTGCCAGGCTTCAAAGTTTGAAATTCAGAGCAAGCAGAGATGCGCGAGAGAGAAAATAGAGCAGCCTAAGTCTATGTAATAGAGGACATTACATAACAGTGAAAAAAGTTATAGTCTAGTCAATATGTACCATTTTTTTAAAAATTGTGTACACAGAGAGAAGTAAATGTAGGTATATTTTCTACACAATTATGAATAATTTTAGCACAATCTGTTTCTAAAAAGTTGACATTGTTCATTTTTCGTCCATAATATTGTATTAGAGATATGGTGTATAAAGGATAAACTTCAGTAATGTATTATTCTAAATACAAAATATATACAAAATTAATCGGTATGTTGTGCATCGAATGTCAACAACTTGTGCTGTTTATGCATAAATTGTAATGAATGGCAACAATTTGTGTACCTAGTTTGTACAAATTGTGTGGGTATTTTAAATATGGGATGCAAAAAATGTCACAAATTTGTGTACTCCGCATACATGAATTATGTAGGTATATTGTACATATTTGTGTACAAAGCAAGGCCATTTATAATTTTAAGAAAGGATACACTTGAGGCACATAACATCCAAACGGAATAAGTCGAATGATTCGAGAATAGCCCCCCAGTTCGCAAATATTCTAACACTTCCATTTGACACAAAACCACATACACATAATAAATAATAGGTAAGTACACTTAACCAGCTTCGCCATTCGATCAGCATAAAACAATCAAACAATGATGGACTGGACATTTGGAGTGCCGTGCTTGCGTATTCAGTAGGGTGAGACGACGCCTTGGTCAAGTTGTGGCAACTTACACAATTGTGTTGAAATAGTATACAATTTGTGCATATCAACTAGAAAGTGCACAACGGGTGTAAGATGAGTTCAATGCGTTGTAGATGTTTTCCATATAAATTGTGTTATGGTAGATGTGCATATTTTTGTGTATTTTAGGCAATGCGGAAGTGCATGAATACTATACAAATTGACTTCCACAAATATTTATTGAATTTCACAAAACGCGTATGATAAAAGAATGGACAATTGTGTAAAATATCTACACAACTGTGTCTTACACAACGTTGTACATGAACCTGCTGCAGTCTTTTCTCTCTGTGTAGTAACCGAAAATTATGATCATGATGTCATTTTATTCGTAATGTCATGAAGAAAATTTAAGGAAAGGCCTCAAAAGGGGCCGAAAAAATTGCAAAAGTAAAAAAAAAGTAGGGCTTTGTTTTTTTTTGAATATCTCTAAAAATATTAAAGATTTTCGAAATGTTAAAAAAGATCTGAAAAGATCAGCAAATTTTCCGAAGAAAAGTTCTGACTCCCAAACCTGTACCTCCAATACTAGTAATTTTTATAGAGCCCAGAAAATAGAGCCAAAAACGGTTGTCTGGCTTCCGCGCACGTTTTGTCACTGACACAACAACAAAAATCATTTTAACAATTAAATATGACTATTAAGGAATTCAAAAATTCATGTACTATTGGAATACATCAATTAACAGTGGCTAAAAAATTTGTATCCCAATTTCCTCATAAATTATGCATTTGTTAATTAGCAAATTTTTCTAAACGGAATGTTGACATAAAATTCGAAACATCCAAGATATTTGAAAAAAAATTTTTTTTAATTTTTTGATGTTCGGTTGTCAATAAAAAAAGTGGAAAATCAAAATTTTACAATTTTTGCAACAGTTATCTATTTGTGAGCCTATTAAGACTAACTTCAATAAGGGAAAAAATCATAGCGTTTAAGTTCAATAGTTAACGGGATTTTTTTTCGATTTATTTTACATTTTAAAATTTTTTCTGTTTCAAAGGATATAATTTTTTTATAACTGAATGTTGAGTTGAATCTTTCACAAGGTGGGGAGCTTTCACATGGTGGGGAGCTAATGCAAAATGGTTTCTAAAAGTAATACTCATTTCGATTTTGGAGTTTTAGGAAAATAGCGAATTATTGAACTAAAACGCTAGGATTTGTTTCGCTTCGTGAAGTTATTTTTAATAGGCTTTCCACTTTTTTATTAACAATTGAAAATTAAAAAATGATTTTTTTAATATCTTGAATGTTTTGATTTCTAAATGTTTAAAGCTAAGTAAATAAAAATAATTTTATAAATTTTTTTAATACTATTGACCGCAGTTGAGGGCCTGATACAGGCCCACTCACTTTCAAACCTAACCATTGTTTAAAAAATTAACAAATCCTTTCTTTATAAGCAAATGAACAAAAAAAAAATTTGTAATATATTTATTGATGAAAATTAAGATTTTTAAAGAAAAAACGATTTCTAAAAAAAAATTATTTGTTGCTAAAAATGCGTTTGTTAATAACAATCGTTATTTGCGGGTAAATATTAAAATCAAGGAACCATTTTTTCTCTAAAAGTGATAATTTTTATATATACTATAAAAATAAGGATGGATTTAGCGAGGGGCAATATATGAAAATATAAGTAGAAAAGTTATTGGGTATAACCCTCAAAACGTTGTGCAACCGTAGACACGTGTTTCGAGCTTAAGCTCTCACCAGTACGGTAAAATCAAGTGCAAAGATGTACAACACTTGGATGTAAAAATAGAAACAAAGGAAGTCAACAACAGGAAGCCAACCACACATTTGTGGCTTCGGTTAGAAGACCTTGGGCTTACAAGGCAACAACTAACGTCGCCACGGAGGCAGCTATAGCTACCAGCGTGACAATCCTACCCAGGAAAATACCCAAAAAAATAAAAAATTGTCACGCTGGTAGCTATAGCTGCCTCCGTGGCGACGTTAGTTGTTGCCTTGTAAACACAAGGTCTTCTAACCGAAGCCACAAATGTGTGGTTGGCTTCCTGTTGGCTTCCTTTGTTTCTATTTTTACATCCAAGTGTTGTACATCTTTGCACTTGATTTTACCGTACTGATGAGAGCTTAAGCTCGAAACACGTGTCTACGGTTGCACAACATTTTGAGGGTTATACCCAATAACTTTTCTACTTATATTTTCATATATTATAAAATATATTATAAAAAAAATCGATTTGCTCATAAACAATGTATTTGTTCACAACACATTTTTTAACAATGGTGGTAAAATATTAAAAAAAAATATATTTTTATTTAGCTTAAACACTTAGAAATCAAAGCATTCAAGATATTAAAGAAAAATCATTTACTTTTCTTTTTTCAATTTTTTTTTTTTTTTTTTTTTTTTTTTTTTTTTTTTTCCTTGGTGTTTTGGCATCGACTGCTATGGTCATTAGCCATGTGTTCTGGATAGGCCTTGTTACTAACTCCATACGACACTTTAGGAGCAGCACTGTTAATTTTTAACGCAACAGTGAATCGTGGAGGATTATTCTCAGCTGATACGATCCTCAATCATTCAGACATCTGAAAATGAAAAAGGATCGCACCGTCTGGGAATCGAACCTGCAACCTCTCGGTTACTAGGCGAGCGCTTAACCACTGCGCTAAACCCCACTCTAATTTTCAATTGTTAATAAAAAAGTGGAAAGCCTGTTAAGAATAACTTTTGGAATTTTTTTTCGGCCCCTTTTGGGACCTTTCCTTAAACTTTCTACATGATATGAGGAGCAACTTATCAAAACGCATTTTGTCCACTTCGGTACAAAACCGAGTTCGATGTGGTTTCGGCAAAGATATCTACAATACTGAACAAGAAGCGACAGTGGCAGTGGTGGGGGAAAACCGTTTTCTAGTGCGCATGTTTACTGGAAAAATGGCGGATGTTGAACAGCTGATCATTAACAAGGTTATGTCGATGCAGCTGATTCATTGTTTCCATTGTCAACTGTCAGAATTATTATGTTCTGTGCTATGACATAGTTTTGTTCTGTGGTTGTATTATTATTTAAGTAATTTTAAACAACTTCTGTGCTTGAAAAATTGCAATCCTTTCTCGTATGATAATTAAATATATAAATCAGCTAATCTTAAATCATACCAAATATATTTCTTTTCATTTCGCAACGCTTCCTACGGTACGCGGAGGCAGCTTCTGTCGTTCAATAATGAATTTTTTCCTGTGTCCCGACCTTTAGCACCCCAACAAAATGGCGGAGGTCATCAAAAATTACCCACCGAACATCAAAGGCGCCGACAAGTGTCGCTTCTTGTTCAGTATTGTAGATATTCTTTGGTTTCGGAGTCTATGATAGTTACTTGAATGCACATATCTGAAACCTATCAGATTGCATTATGTCCCATCATAATCCAACTGCGAAATCGAACCACCACATCAAAACGCGTTATGTCCAACAAAACGCTTGGATTAAAATGCATTATGTCACTTGGCCAATCATCGCATCGAGACGCGCGGAAACTCAACAGGTGATATCAGTCGATTTCTAACCTGCAAATATATATTGTGTGTTTTCAAACTCCATTTCAGTACACAGTACACGCCTTCGTTATGGATCTCGAAAATAGTGTGACTGTTAATGGTACTAGTCAAGGGTCAAGAAAAAGACCTAAACGAAAACAGAAAAGAGAACAGTTAAGAGAACGAGTTAATTGATATACTATGATCATCAAACTTATATTTTTATGAATACTACATTACTTTGTCCCACGATTTTACGATTTTACCCAATGTCCAGCACCGAACACAACAAATTGAATTTTGTCCAACATAATGCAACAAAATGCCCTTTGATTTAAATAAGGTTAATATTCAGGTCTAGTTGTGTACACCTTTGAGACCAACCCAAAAACTGTTCCCTACGTCATAGTTTTTAGCCATAAACAGTTTTCTGCCTCTACTGAAAAAACGGTTTTGTGTGACATAATGCGTTTTGATAAGTTACTCCTCATATTACGAATCGAATGCCATGATCACAATTTTCGGTGATTATACACAATTAAAAAAAAAGGTATATGTTGAGCAGGTAAGTAAGTAAATACATTACAAAATCGTTCATCGCGAATTTGATATAAAATGAATAATTACTCAGAAATATTTCAGATGTGGCAACACTGCTGACGTCGTGGTTCTGTGACGTCACGTAATACTTGTTACCTATTAACTGTCCAAATTGTATTTCCATATCTCATTTATAAGTCGAGTTATAGAGGTTTATAAGTGGTTGTCGTGAACCGTGCGCATTTTTGTGCGATGATTCATCTCCATCACATTCCAGAGTTTTCGGCTGGTATGCTGAATTTAAACGACGGACATTCTTCAAAAGACAAGCAACGAAGTGACCGGCCCTCGAAAGCTGTTTCCGATGAAACAACGTCTTCTTCAAGAAGTCGGATGAGTCACATACGAGGCTGGTTCCTTAATTACTGGACCGTTCCTACCTCACACACAGATAGTGCCTGTTGCCAGAGCCGTCCTTAGCAGAATTGGGGCCAGGCGCAAAAAGTTTTGCGGGGCCCTTTGTGTTTCGTTTCCAAAGAACATCTATTATAGGCCAGGGCCGAAGACTTTGAAAATGTTAAAAAGTGATGAAAAAAATGGTACAGGATGATACCCATTGGAAAAGTAAGAAGGCATAACAAAAATAAAAGTAAAAATAATTTTCTTTTGATTTATTATTTATTTATTTTTGATTTATTAATTTGAGGTCGGGAGGTGGAAGGAGTGAGATTTTAAGGGTGGAAAACGGTTTATCACGATTTGCGGCAAAACTACGAGTACGATCGAAAAAAGTTGAATGACAAAGTTGTAGGTAATAAAAAGATTTCCAACTTATGCTTTTACACTTTTTCCACGTGACTTCAAAATTTATGCGAAAAATCCAAAACACGACTTTTTGATTTTTCATTTTTATCTCCCACAATTTTTTTCCAAGAAATTTGGTGAAAACTTACCTTTTCATGTCCAAAACACTGTAATTTTTTGGATTCAAAGAATCTTTTGTTTCCCCTCATTTTAGTGACTTGAAGCGAAATCACCCTGCCAAATCCGGAAGAATGTGACAATTTATTACATTTTCATTACAATTTATACACCAGTTCCGAATTTTATTACACTTGCCGTTTTTGAGATATGCGTGGGTGGTATGGGTTCAATCTAAAGCTAGACCACCAACTTCTAACTTCTTAACCAATTGTGATAGCGGAATGGGATTTGGACCAAAATTTATTACAAATAAATTACAACTGACTGGTTGACATCGAACCACTATTTTAACCCTCCCAAGGGCAAAAAACACCCCGAAATCAAATATTCCGTCGTGATATTATGAATTAGTCATTGAGATATCCAGTTTTCCTACAGAACCAGATTGTACCACATTATACAGAGTGTTTCATCCCTGTTACATCAGGCGGTCTGGTGTAATAAAATATTGAACGACAATAATAGTAGTTTTGAATATACGAAACGGATCATAATCCAGTCGCAATTTCACGTTTTTCTACAACCGGATAGTTTATCTTTTCGAAAAAACCCTCAAATAGGGTTTTTCAACGCTGCAAAATCAGGCGGTTTGGTCTAATGAAATATTGACCGACAATAATGGTGGCTATTAGAGTATACGAAACTAATCATTATCGAGTCGCAATTTCACGTTTTTCTCCAACCGAATAGTTTGTCTGTTCGAAAAACACCTTAAACAGTGTTTTTAACCATGTTACATCAGGCGGTCTGATGTAATGAAATATTGAAATATAATAATAGTAGATTTTCGAATAAACGAAACGAATCATATTCCTGTGAAGTTGCGACTTGATTATGACTCGTTTCGAATATTCGAAAAATTACTATTATTATTGTTCAATATTTTATTACACCAGACCGCGTGATGTTACATGGTTGAAACACTCTGTTCAATGTTGTTTCGGTCATAACAATCTATTCAGTTAAAAAAATGTAAAATTCCGTCTGGAATATGATTCATCTCGTGTATGCCAATAAATGCTATTACTATCTTTCAATGTTTTATTACACCAGACCGCCTGATGTAACAGGGTTGGAAAACCCTGTTTAATGTGTTTATCGAAAAGATAAACTATTCGGTTGGAGAAAAACGTGAAATTGCGACTTGATTATGATTCGTTTCGAATATTCGAAAAACTACTATTATTATCGTTTAATATTTTATTACACCAGACCGCCTGATGTTAAAAGGTAAGAAAACCCTGTTCAAGGTGTTTTTCGAGAAACCAATCCATTCGGTTGGAGAAAAACGTGAAATTGCGACTTGATTATGATTCGTTTCGAATATTCGAAAAACTACTATTATTATCGTTTAATATTTTATTACACCTGACCGCCTGATGTTACAGGGTAGGAAAACTCTGTTCAAGGTGTTTTTCGAGAAAACAATCCATTCGGTTGGAGAAAAACGTGAAATTGCGACTTGATTATGATTCATTTCGAATATTCGAAAAACTACTATTATTATCGTTCAATATTTTATTACACCAGACCGCCTGATGTTACAAGGTTGAAAAACCCATTTTAAGATGTTTTTAGAGAAAACAAGCTTTTCGGTTGGAGAAAAACGTGAAATTGCGACTTGATTATGACAGATTATAACAGAATTTAGAAAAATTATTTTGAATGTTTTCTGAAATTTTACCTAAGTAATTAATGCTACCATATTTACGTGTATTGTGTTCTTCGATATTTGGGTATAACCTTTTTATGAGTTTTACCTGATATTAATTTCTCTATTAAAGAAACCGGTACTGGATTGTTTACCGCAATATGTTTAATGATGTTTAGTTCATCCTGGAAATTCTTATCAGGCAAAGGGATTGCGAAGGCTCTGTGTATCATTGACCTAAAGGCGGATAATTTATGTTACATCGGACTGAAAGAATCAAAGGGAATTGTATGTAAAAAAACTGGTGGAAATAAGACAAAAGTGCGTAAGCTGGCACTGTCTCTGTCATCAGTTTTTCCAGTCCTTTCAGGAGAAATGATGATAGGCTTATTGGTTTATAATCCTTGGTCTGGTCGTATGAGTTTCGGCCAGGTTTTTGGTAGCCAGCTAAGTGCTGTAAAGTGGGTGCTAGATCTTCAATTCCCTGCTGCAGTAGAACAGGAATTCCATCTGGTCCTAACGATTTATATTGCAAAACAGTCCTTGGCCAACCTCCTCTTTTTGAGTGTAACACTGTTGTACACATAATAAACGACTTTTTTTATCGGTCTTGCTACAATCAGAGGCCATACTAACGGAATTGTACCATGACATTGTTTCCACAAGTGGTATCAGCGAATGAATAAATGTTTTAAACACGGAGGAGCCTACTTTTAAAAACTACTGTACTATTTTCATTGTAAATGAAAATTAGCTGATTTGGCATTGTAATAATAATAATGTGCCGTACTAATTCGTAGGGTATTTCGTAGTGTTTAATTTTTTTTAAAGAACTGACGTGATACGCCTATTATTCGTTTCAACTGCCTCACTTTCTTTCTTTTCAGACTCGTACATGAATGGCGTGGATTTAATCTATTATCTATGCTGTAATTGTAGCGTACATACTTATGGTGTATAATAAAATAATAGGATTTGATATGCCCACACAGTCAGTCCATGGAACAAAGCACCGAACCTAATGTTATACAACAACGATCAACAACTATTTTTAGCGCGTATCCATTGTTACTCTCTTTGCATGATAGATTCGCGGCATGATTCATTTTTACTGTTGACCGTCGAATGCATATTCAGTAGCCGGTGTAATCATCGAACATCATAAAAGCGTTAAATTTGAATTGGTAGGTTAGATGGTCTCAATAATTCAAAACACATACATATTCAATGGCGTACAGAGTGGATAACTTTTGATTTGGCAACTTCATCGACATTATAAATTGCCTTTGATTGGTTTCACAAATTAATACATGGCTAACGGAAAAAAACAATTTTAACAACAAGAAACAACGGTGGGTAGTATGCATAAAGCTGGGCAAATGCTTTTACTCGGATTCCTTGAGAAAGAACTATTCATTTTGTTGAGGACAACCTTATATTATTATTACGGAATTGAAAGATGAAAACAAACTGGCTTGAAACTTACCTGCAGTGGATTTTGAGAAAATAATTTCTGAAATATTTGAAAGACATGTATTTGTTTAAAAATACCTGGAACAGGTAGATTTCAATTGTCAATTTGACAATATACAGTATGAAAAAAAAATTAAATGCGAAGGGGGGAAAGATATTTTCATTCTCTGTTCAGCAATATTAAGTTAAATTTATCGCAATAATAACTGAGAAAATGTATTTTGAAAATGTAAATTTTTGAAACTACGTATTATGAAGGAAATAATGAAACCTAATGTTAGGAAGTATTTTTCAATTAATTTTACAGTAGAAAATTTTATTTAATAAATACCCTGTATAAGAACATGTACATAATATACAAAATACAATGTAAAAACAATAAAAATACAAATGAAACATAAAAATAAAACTAAGTACGACCTGAAAGCAGCGATCAAGAGCTTTCCCTCTCATAGAAGAGAACATAGGCATCTCCGCTCACCAGGGATCTAGATGAAATTGGGGGAATTCATGCTACGTGCTCGCATAACGATGTCTACAGTAGGCTGTGTAGTGTCCGCTATAGGTAGTCCCACTATGATTAGATACTGCATATAGACTATATCGACAAGGGGTTACGTTTTCTGCTGCATAATTACTCATATCTAATCCCTCTAAAGGAAAATCAATGGCAACATCCAATTTTCCTCGGAAACTTTCTGTTGAAGAAAACCGTTTCAAATGGAATACTAAAATTTTCGGGAATTTTTGAATTGATAAAGATTTTATGCACTTCCTTCTCTTCTTGCACTTCGCACATGTCGGCTTCTCGTCACCATCCAAAGTTTCTTCCCTTTCGAATGAATCCAAACAATCTGAAAGTTTCAGTTGGCCTGCTCTTCGTGGTATTGAGAGGGATAAATCTCAAAATGGATCGAAAGAGACTGAACAGTGACCACAATAATTACATTTCAATGAAGATTTAAACTGGCCAACGAAGTTGTCTACAAATTTAGAATTGTCTGTCCTTAAGTATCTTGACAATGATTCTTGAGCCTTCTCACTGTCACCCAATTTCTGATCTCTCTCTCTCTCATAATGGGTATCGGCTTTTCCGTTACTCTATTGACGTCTTCATGTAGACCCTCTAACAGTAATCGTAAGAATTCTTGAGCATCTTCCTGGGCAAAACCGATGAAACGAGGAGTGATTCTTTGGATTTGACATTTCAAGGCGACTGTACTTACAACTCTACCAGACGAATCATCTGACCAAAGTTCCTTGATCACCTGGGCAAATGCTTTGATTAAATTAAATGTTCGAAATGAACACCATTCACTTCTTGACAATAAGCAAGGCGATCTTGGAATTCTCGTAGAATATTTTGTAGCACCCTGTTATGTTGTTGATTTCTTCCGTTATCCTAACTTTAAATCTGCAGTATTGTCTGGTATATTGAAATATACATTTGATTTTAAATAGCCACATAAAAAGTAATCAAGTTGGGGGATCTAGGCGGCCATTCAATCGTTCCACGTCTTGGAAAAAACTTCGTTCAAATAATCTCTAACAATACATTCGTAATGCGGTGTAGCTCCGTCTTGTTGTTACCAAATTTATCTATCTATTGCATTTAGATCATTAACATTAGGAAAAAGTCTTTTTAGTGTAGTTCATCAAAATATCTAGATAAACCTCACCATTAATTCTACCTTCAAAAAAATTGGAGCCAATAATTTTGTTAATGATACCAGCCCAAACGTTCACTTTTTTAGGATATTGTGTGTGAGACTCACACATCCAATGAGGATTTTCTTTGCTCCAATATCTACAGTTTTGTCGATTAACTATTACATTTAAATGAAAAGTAGCTTTATCAGAAAAACCAATTTTGTTCATGAACTGCAAATCCGCTTCCACTCTGTCCATCATTGTTGCCTTCTGTCATGATCATCCTCATTTAACTCCTGAACCAACCGAACTTTATAATAGTGAAGTGGCTTAACGAAATTACCGTTACCTGGCGGATAAAAGTACCAAATTTGGTATGAAGGTACCTTAGGGTATACTAATGAATGTTAGCCTAGGAGCTCTCTGGAATTTTTAAACAATTTTATCTACGGCAATAAAATCCAAAATGGTCGATAAATACGTCAAAATATCACGTTTAACACATATAAATTTTGTATTACAGCGTCAAGCCAGCTAAGTATAATACAGACTCAACTTAGGGTAGTCTACATATTAAGTAATATACAATAAAATATATCTCTATCATTAATTACAGTAATTTATAAGTATAAATGTAACGCTAAAAAGAGATCCAAAAAAAAGTTATAGCTATCCAATCCATGGAATTCAGTATGCAACAGTCATGGTAAATTACATTTGCATAGTGGTGAGCAGTCCAGATTGGCTTTCCCACATTTGCAGTTAATTGCTGCAGTCTCCTTTGCAGGAACATTTAATCAATTCCCGGCATGACCGGAAAACCTCTGGAATTGTAATCCAAACTGGTACCCATGAATCTAAAATCAGTTGGTGGAAGTTTACCCATTGCTCGATTCTTCTGACACAAGAGCTGCTTTCTCATCTGGTTGATACTGCTGAAAGGAGTGGTTTTATCATACAGAACAGCAGTCAGTCGCTCCACATTCTTAAAGTGTTCGGAGTGAGCTTTTAGCAGTTGGAATGGATGAGTAGCTAAATACACAAGTGTATCAGTGACGTCTTGAAATGCTTGCCATGCTTCCCAAATAGACTTCTCACTCTTACCTTTGAAGGTGGAGGTTGTGTCACAACCAGAGAATGAGTGAAACACAGGTAGTGCTCGTGATTTTGACTCCTCCAGGCTAATACATATCGCGTTGATGTGGAAAAACCTGTAATGCTTGCCCATGCCAAAGGCCACCCATATATCGGCCAAAGGTTGAGCCACTATTAGTTTATAGAATGTGTCAATAAGGCACAAGAATACTCCTTGCCCCTAGCTGTAGTGAATGGAGTACATGAACCACAATCCTTGTATCTGCCTCTTCATGATTGCAGTTTTCCATTGGTATGTTTGAACCAATGTGTGCAACTGCTTTCCCTGATGTGACATATATATCTTTGCCTGGTGGCCATTTGGACTCTACAATCTTGAATGTCAAAAAGTTGAATAATTCCTTCTTGTTTCGTGGCAGTTTGGTGTTGCCAGACACTTTCCTTTTAATCCCTTTACCTCTTTTTTTCCGAGTACACTCCTTTAAACTGTCTGGAATGTAGGTGTCCCAAACAACATCTAACCTTTGGGAATTTTCATAATCAACCGGCTGCCCCCTTACGAGCAACCCTCAGAAGTCTTCGAGAGACTTGTGCGAGCTAGGAAAGATGCTGCCCTTACCTTTTAACGTGCGATGCCATGCACGAGGTCGGTGACGGCATAGCAAGCGAGAACACTACCGACGCGCCTCCAAGACCAATGCAATACAACATTACAAATCTGGAAGTACCACCGCGTTGTCTGAGAGGTACCGTGAAATATAGAAATGTATGTTTCGGTACTTGGACAACGTTGACGCATATTTGGATTGGGGGCTCTCATGGTCCAATGCAACGTCTTCGTGGGTTGCGAAATATAAAAAAAAATCAAAAAACACATATTCTTTCTAATTTTTTTCGAAATTTCAGGCTAAAACGTAAGTATACCCTAAGGTACCTTCATACCAAATTTGGTGCTTTTTTCCGCCAGGTAACGGCAATCTTAAAATGTAGCTCTAAGCCACCTCACTATAAGGATGGTATTTACTCACTTCATTGTCGGCGGCAAATCTACTTGTCATGTGCGGATTTTCCTCAATCGCTAACAGTACATCTGACTTTTTCTTCTCTTCCAATTTATCATTTTGACCTGGTTTTTGAATAGTTTGTACATGTCCAGTTTCTCGAAATTTGTAGACTGTGAGACGTGATGACCAGGGTATTTATTATTGAACATTTCACAAACTTCTTTTTGAGTTCTTGTTTTATTATCCCATCCGCAATCATAATCAAAATGTATTTTATTTGAGTTTCGGATAAATGAGCCTTAGTTTAATCAAATAAACACACAGCAGAACCATTTTGGAATATTCAATTTTTTTTAGGCCATAATTTTAGGATAATTTTAGGCTAATTTATTACCCCCCGAATTTTTTGCTCTTCAATTGTGAGAGATATCACGGGTTCTGCTAGCTTAACGTTAAGCTGGTTGAACCAAATCGCCAAACGAATGTTTATGAAAAGTCTAATCACACCATAATTATAGGCCCATTTCAGGCTCACGTTTGAACTCATCGCCGATTTTTTTGGAATTCGTTTTTTTTTAAATAATCCTGGGTTCTGCTAGCTTCACCGTTAAGCTAGCAGAACCAAACCATATAAAAATAACTCAGAACAAATCCAGTTGGACAACAATTTTAGGCTCTATTCAGGCTTATTTATTACTCAATTAAATATTTTTTGTTCTTCAGTTAGAGGTGAAATCATAGCTCGTGTTAGCTCAACACTCAGCTGGCAGTACCAAAAGGCTAACCGAATCCTTATGAAAAATCTGATCATACCATAATTTTAGGCTACTTTTAGGCTCACGTTTCAATCCATCGCCGATTCTTTTGGAATGCGTTCTTTTAAAAAAATCTCGGGTTCTGCTAGCTTTACCGTTAAGGTAGCAGAACCCAACCATAAAAAAGCAACTCAGAACAAATCCAGTTGGACAATAATTTTAGGCCCTATTCATGCTAATTTATTACCCAATCATATATTTTTCTGCTCTTTAGTTGGAGGGGAAATCATAGGTTGTGTTAGCTCACACTGAGCTAAGTGTACCAAAAGGCTAACCGAATGGCTGTGAGAAATGTCATTATTTTCTCAAGAAGACATTTATGTCGAGTAAAATTTAATAAGAAGCGGGTGAAAAACATACATAACACAAATCCAGCAATAATATTCAATTGTTAAGGCAGGTGGTTGCCAAAATATCAAATGTTAACCAACCCATTGGTGCACAGTAGCACAGAACACTCATATATTTTGTCCAGTACATGAAACATAAATATCCAAAGGGAATATTGAGTTTCTTATGTAGCCAGAATCCTCGTTATGGCAGAAATTTGGTAATGAATTATCCTGACTAAAGCCTAAAATTATTGTCCAACTGGATTTGTTCTGAGTTGTTTTTTATGGTTGGGTTCTGCTAGCTTGATGGTAAAACTAGCAGAACCCAGAATTTTAAGAAAACAACGCATTCCAAAAAAAATCAGCAATTGATTCAAACGGCCTAAAATGAGCCTAAAATTATGGTGTGATCAGATTTTTCGTACTGATTCGGTTTGCCTTTTGGTTCTGCCAGCTCAGTGTTGAGCTAACACGAGCTATGATTTCTCCTCCAACTGAAGAGCAAAAAAATATATAATTGGGCAATAAATCAGTCTGAATAGAGTCTAGAAGTATTCTACAACTGGATTTTTTCTTAGTTGTTTTTTATGGTTGCGTTCTGCTAGCTTAACGGTGAAGCTAGCAGAACCCAGGATTGTCTTTAAAAAAAAATTCCCAAAAAATCGGCGATGGATCCAAGCGTGAGCCCTAGTAGTAGTAGTTCTTTGGGGAGGCCGCAACCGCAGCCAGGCAAGTAGGCCCTCATGGACCCTTTTTGCCATCCCCTGTTCTCCACTTATCTACATTCATCCTCCTAGTTTTCCATTTCGAACCTTTGTGACCTCCTAATGAAGGTGTGAGCCTAAAATGGGCCTAAAATTATGGTGTGATTATACTTTTCATAAACATTCGTGTGGCGGTTTGGTTTTGCCAGCTTAATGTCAAACTAGCAGAACCTGCGATATTTCCCACAATTGAAGAGCAAAAAACGCAAAAATATCAGTTCTTTAATTTTTTCTTCTCATGATTCAATTCTATTAAGAAAAATGAGCGCTTGTTGTAATTCACTTCCCTGTACTCAAAACCCGTAATGGCGGTGATATTCCATACATACGAGGGCTGACAATAAAGTAAGGTCTCCAATTTTTTTTTTCATAGAAAATGACATTTATTTACAAAAAGCGATACACCGTTGGAAAGGCCAAGGTCTTGGCTACTTTTCTACATAATCGCCATTTTTTTCCAACACCTTGCGCATCCGCACGATGAACTTGTCTATGCCGGCAGAATACCACTCTCCGTCCGCCTCGCGCAGCCAGGTGTTGACCTCTTTCTGAACCTCCGCGTCACTATGAAACTTCTTCCCTCCGAGATGTTTTTTCAGGGCGGGGAACATGTGGTAGTCACTGGGGGCCACGTCGGGACTATAGGGAGGGTGATCGATGATTTCCCAGCCAAATGTCTTGAGCAGGTCAAGGGTAACGTTGGCTGTGTGCGGGCGCGCGTTGTCGTGGTGAAATTTCACTCCTTTGCTCAGCAATCCCGGGCGTTTGTTTTTTATGGCACGACGAAGCTTTTCCAGGGTCTCACAGTACCTTGCTGCATTGATAGTGGTTCCCCTTGGCATGAAATCCACCAACAATACCCCGTGGCGATCCCAAAACACCGTAGCCATCACCTTGCCGGCTGACAGTGTCGCCTTAAACTTTTTGGGTTTCGGAGAATCGCTATGGCGCCATTGTTTGGACGACTCCTTTGTTTCGGGTGTGTAGTGATGAGCCCACGTTTCATCCCCCGTAACAAACCCTTCCAAAAAATCATCGCCTTCCTCTTCAAAACGGGCCACAACTTTGGTCGCACATTCCACGCGCCGCTTCATGTGGTCTTCGGTCAGCTGTTTCGGCACCCATCGGGCAGAAACTTTGTGGTACTGCAACTTGTTCACAAGGATATGACGGATTGTTTCGCTGCTACACACTCCTCTAAGCTTCTCTTCCAAGTCCCTAATTGTCGCACGGCGGTTTTTGAGCATTTCTGCCTCCACTGCTTGAACAATCGCATCCGAGACCGACGGTCGGCCACTTCTCTCCTCGTCGTGAACATTAGTGCGCCCGGAATTGAACTCGCGGCTCCACTTACGCACGTTTTTTATGTCCATACACTTTTCCCCGTAAACTTCAACTAGTTGACGATGGATTTCAATAGGTGTCACCTTTTTCGCACTCAAAAAACGTATTACAGAACGCAATTCGCACTTGGACGCTGACGCGAGTGGTACCTCCATCGTTGACGGCTGCTCAGCCAAGACTGAGCGGTCGGGGAAGCCTCACCCAGCAGCAAAGTGGTAGTGGGGGAACCAAGGAACACGGCGGTGTTGCCAGATTTCGCCTAGCGCGTGATCCGGCGAAGTTGCAGCGTTGGAGACCTTACTTTATTGTCAGCCCTCGTATATTACTTACCTAATTCTGAATGTTAATTGCCTGAAATATCAATTTTCTAGTAAGCTGTGCCTATCTACCGACAACTGAATTAAAGTTGTTTACTGTTAAATTCGTCTAAACAAAACTTTTGTTTTAATTTTATTCATATCAGTAATTATTCATAATGCTACCAGTGTTTCCGCTTCAAATGCGATCGCCTTCAGGGGGATCCTTTGAGGACATCCTTGTGATAATATTCTAATTTCAGTGTCAGAATTTTGTGGATCAGCCGCGGTTTCCTCTTCTGTGGATTTGCTGCCGCTTCCTCTAGTGTTATCTATAAAATGTTTGAAATTTACTATTCTGTATAAGTTTTTTGTTTATTTTAGGGTGGTATTCAGTATACTCCAGTAAAAATATACATAAAAATAATGGTAAGTTTACAATAATTCGCAAAGAGCTGAAAATTTCCCAAATCCCCACCGATCCTACGTCTGCTAAAAAATCAGGGTGCCCACCAACCTGGAAAACATGAAAAACCTGGAAAAGTCAGGGAATTGATTTATGGGTCATGGAGTCAGGGAAAAACGTAAAAAAACGCCCAAAGTTAGCCAATTTCAATTTTCGGCAATCTAGGGAAATAAATAAATCTTGGCATCAAAGTCAACTCAATTTCACCACTTCTGTAGTTTGAAAACGTGAAAAGCGGAAAAATTTATGATTGAAGAAAAAATTCCAAAAAAATGTATTTCAAAGAAACGCAAGAATATTAACTTCTTGCCTGTGAAAGACATGGATTTACGATTATCAACAAAAGGGATGTTGTTGATACGATTATCAACAAAAAGGATGTTGTTGGCGTCTAAATGTAAATATAAAGATACATTCGTTTTTTTGAAAGAATGTCGCAAGTTTTAAGTTGCAACTGTAAGCAAAATTTTGCCACGTTCATGTTTAAATTATGAGATTGTGAAGCCGTTAAAATCGAAAAAGTGAAAAACGATGAATTGAAAATGAAATAAAAATGTTGATAATGAAGAAACAAAGAATAAATAGAACCCCGAATAAAGAAATTGAGGACATGCAGAAAACAATTGACAGGTCACATGGTATAATTTTTACATACCATGTCCTCCTCCTGCCCAGCTAGCAATTCCTTCTTTACGTCCTTAGATAAACTTATTGACAAATAAAAATTAATTACTTTGAAATTTAGGTGTGATTTTTTTTTACTGAATCCCCCACGTGCTTGAATCAATAACCGGAAATAATAATCCAAGCACTAGGGAGATTACAAGTGAAAATTGCACGATCTGCAACTTCTGTCTAATTATTTTTACGAACATTAACTGTTTACTAGAAAAATGCAAAAAACTGATGCTTTTAACCTTTGACCCTGTATAATTTTTTTTAGCAGACGTAGGATCGGTGAGGATTTTCGATATTTTATTTATAATAGTGTACTCAAGACCTGTATCAATTTTCAGCTGCTTTTTGCGAATTGTAGTAAATTTAAATGTGTGTTTTGACTGGATTAATGTCATCAGCAACCCGTACTCTGATAGTGACTCTAATCAATTACATAATCGACTAGTGTGATCGTAATCAACAAATAAAAAAAATCTGTTTAGAGGACTTTTTGAAAAAACTGAGTCATGTCTGACTCAGAACTATTGATTTATACATGTATAGGTACGCTTTCAGTAATTTCATATCTGCGGTAGATAATCTATCGAGTAGCCAGCCTATCTTGTATCCTATTGTCATAATTGCAACGCCTGTCGAATACTTTTTTGTCATTAGTGATAGCGAAATCAGTTGCATTTCCTTTTTCAAGGGTGTCATACGCACTATAGCAAAAAAAGTTTTGCTTTCGAAGTGCAATTTTTCGCAGAAGTTGTCCTATACGCAGTTGTATTTACTTTTAAATCACCGCAAATCTCTAGTGCTGTGATCGATTTGTTCGAAATGTTGGTAAGTCTAATTTGGGAACATTGTGGTACTATAGCCTGAATTATTTGTACGATCCCTGATTTTCAACCCAGAACATGATTTTACGACAACAATGTACGTATTCAATTATTGGAGAGCTAATTGATAATTTTGGGTTGTATTGATTTAAACAATTACTATTTGTTTTCTTTCATTAATTCATTTTTATTACATTTTTCCTTTTATTATTATACAGCCAGTGGAACTGAACATTTCCAATTATTCTATCATATATTGTATCCCTTATACTATTGAAAAATAAATTTTAAATGACAAAACATCACTTTATTTATTATGGTATATGCATTGTTTTATGACTCATGCTCACAACGTGAAATTCATTATATTTTAACGATTCCTTATTTCCTTAAGGCAAAAGTTGAATAGTACGAACTTTTGTTAGGATAAACGTATACAGGCTGATTCACGGTGGATGGCACATTAGACGTTTCTGGATGGCATATTCGGACATTCTCTAGCCAACTAAAATATTTTCGACAATGCGGTGTTGCCGCTTCTATTAGAAAGCAGTAGCAACTTTGATTTTTCAAATGGAACACTCTGTATATAATATTATTTTTGGAATCTCCAAAACTTTTCTTGATATTTCCCTATACCTATCTGTTACCGTTTTCGAAATAAAAATTAATTTCAATTTTTTTCTTCGAAAATCATGACTTCTAAAAATGCCGATATCTTTTAGTTAAGAAGTACTATGATATCGAAATTTGGTTTGGAGTTAGGTGATACTTGGACACTTCCCACACGTCAGCCTAATCTCCGTTACTTCAATACAGGGTGGTAAAAAAATACAGTTTTTTCGTTTGCTTGAAAAAGTTGCTGAAATTTGATTATTTTAAATGGATCACCCTGTATATTATTGAAAATTCGGAAAGCTGCTGAAATTTGCTTTCTTTCTATGTATATCATACCTATACCTAACTAGTCAAGTTTCGGACTTATGAGCATTTATTTGTGAAAATGTCCCTTCAGAATGGTATTTCCATTCGGTATTTGGTAAGCAGGCCATGATTACTATTTGACAGTAGCGTTGTGACATTCTCCTAATAATATCGACATTTTCGTCACTTCAGAAGTTGCAAATACCTTCAAAACGATGGAACAAAACTATTCAAACGAAGTTCTTATGAATTTGTTTATTATTGTTGGACAGTGTGACAAAATTATCAGCAGAACATGTAGAAAGTTCAATGAAATGTATCCGAATCTACCGCCAATGAACCTCAAGAAATTTATACGAATTCAGAACAATTTCAATATGTTTGGATAAACTTTAAAAAAGCACCAAGAAACTTGAAATTGGAAATATTGATATGAATAATTATAAAAAAGTAAAACAATCATGTGGAATATTTCAAAATATGTTCGAATCGCTGGCCGTTCACCTCCAAGCACTTTAAAATGCGGGTGTTGACTGCTTTCGTGGTGGCAGATCTGATTTCATTGGGATCCAAATCTTCAAATGTTTGGGCAATCCTTTCTAACAATTCATCTCTCGAACGCACGGGTATTTTGTAAACTTTTTCTTTAAACATTCCCCACAAATAAAAATCTAATGGATTAAGATCGGGTGATCTCGCTGGCCAATTCCATGGTCCCAAGCGCCTTATCCACCGATCGTCAAAAAGTCTTTCCAGTTCTGCGCTCACTTCTCTTGTGCAATGTGCAGGAGCTCCGTCTAGTTGGTACCAACAGTTTCGATATTCTTCGAGTGGCAGATTATCCACGAAACTCTCTACAGTATTCTCCAAAATATTCAGGTAGCTTCTGGATGTTAATGACTCCTCGTATATCACGTACCTCAATTTGTTGTCCATCAACATGCAGAAGACATTAAAACAAAATTTTTCTTGAAATCCGGCTTCTTTTGTGACGTGAGGATTTTCACTGGACCAATAATGACGATTTTTTCTATTGAAAATCCCTTCTCTCGAAAATTTCGATTCATCAGTCCAAATAATTTTATTTAAAAAAAGTGGATCTTCTTGAATGCGTGTCAACAAAATTCTACTCTGTTGAGGGTCTTGAGGCTTCATTGCTTGAATTTTGGTGAATTTATAATCATGCATTTTATGTCTTCGCAAGATTCTTTGAACCGATGAATATTTTATACCCAAATCTTCTTCAGCACTTCTTATCGATGACTCGGGAAATGCGTGAAAATATGCTAAGACATTAATCTAGTTGTCTTCAGAAGTTACGGGTCGAGGCAAGTTTCTTGGTGCTTTTAAAGTTGATCCAAATGCATTGAAATTGTTCTGAATTCGTATAAATTTCTTGAGGTTCATTGGCGGTAGATTCGGATACATTTCATTGAACTTTCTACATGTTTTGCTGATAATTTTATCACACTGTCCAAAAATATTAAACAAATTCATAAGAACTTCGTTTGAATAGTTTTGTTCCATCGTTTTGAAGGTATTTGCAACTTCTGAAGTGACGAAAATGTCGATATTATTAGGAGAATGTCACAACGCTACTGTCAAATAGTAATCATGGCCTGCTTACCAAAGACCGAATGGAAATACCATTCTGAAGGGACATTTTCACAAATAAATGCTCATAAGTCCGAAACTTGACTAGTTAGGTATAGGTATGATATACATAGAAAGAAAGCAAATTTCAGCAGCTTTCCGAATTTTCAATAATATACAGGGTGTTCCATTTAAAATAATCAAATTTCAGCAACTTTTTCAAGCAAACGAAAAAACTGTATTTTTTTACCACCCTGTATTGAAGTAACGGAGATTAGGCTGACGTGTGGGAAGTGTCCAATTATCACCTAACTCCAAACCAAATTTCGATATCTTAGTACTTCGTAACTAAAAGATATCGGCATTTTTAGAAGTCATGATTTTCGAAGAAAAAAATTGAAATTAATTTTTATTTCGAAAACGGTAACAGATAGGTATAGGGAAATATCAAGAAAAGTTGTCGGGCAATTGTTGGAGATTCCAAAAATAATATTATATACAGAGTGTTCCATTTGAAAAATCAAAGTTGCTACTGCTTTCTAATAGAAGCGGCAACACCGCATTGTCGAAAATATTTTAGTTGGCTAGAGAATGTCCGAATATACCCTCCATTAAATTTTCAAAGTGATCCGTTGTCTGGTTCACCAGAAACGTCTAATGTGCCATCCACCGTGAATCAGCCTGTATATGTTGTAGGAACGATACTACTAAAACCCAGTTGTCAACTTTCTTGAAGTAAAAGTGAAAGATAAGGTAAAAATAAAAGTTTGGTCTATGATCCAGTCATAATTTGAGGTTTGAGGATTCAGTGCCATGGCTTCAGCTCTGTAGAAATAAAGTCATCTTCTGGTGTCCCTCAAGGATCTGTACTTGGTCCATTATTATTCATAATTTTTATAAATGACATTTGTATGGGCATTGACTCGGAAATCCTCCTATATGCAGATGACGGTAAACTGTTTCGTCAGATCACCTCTCTGGGTGATAGTTGCTGTCTTCAGAACGACCTAAATATATTGAATGAATGGTGCGAAGTCAATTCATTACCTCTGAATATAACAAAGTGTTATGTCGTCACCTATACTCGTAAAAAAACACCAATTGAATCCACCTACACCGTAAATAGTCATCATCTGCAGAAAGTGGCAGAGTTCAAAGATCTAGGAATAGTCTTCAATGCAAAGTTAACATTTTCACATCACGTAAGTACCATGCTAAAAACGGTTTAAAAATACTTGGTTTCATCATTAGAAATTCCAAATGGTTTATTGAAACTGAAACTCACTTACTCCTCTTCGATGCACTTGTGAGATCGAAACTTGAATATGGCAGCATTGTATGGAATCCTGGATACAGCACTTATATAAATAACATAGAAAATATTCAGAGGCGATTTTTGAAGTACATGAGTTTCAGATGTGATGGAGTTTATCCAAAGCGTGGCGTTCCACACGATCAACTGCTCTCAAGATATCAAGTCAACTCTCTGTATAAACGTCGTGAATATTTAGGAATAATATTTTTGCATAAAATCCTTGTCTCACGAATTGACTGTCCATTTCTGCTCTCAAAAATAAATTTACATGTGCCTCGGCTACCTGTACGTAATATTTCTACATTTTACTTTCTCGCTCCACTAACGAATATGTCGAAAAGTCCTCAACATTTTGCCTCATTCTGTAAAAGGCCCTGGCTGTAGAATGATGTACTCAATAAATAAATAAATAATTCTAGCCTAACCATTGATTGAAACATTACATATTTATTGGCGAGGATACGTTGTTATTGAGAAATTGAAATGTGATTCAATATCTCCTAACTTATTTTATGAAGGTACAATTTTTAGATAAGTATTTTAAACCCAACATATATACCTAGCTATTTAACCAAACTGCACAATATCTCATGTAGACAACTTCAAAATTCAAAAATAAAGTACAAAACCAAATGGTAACAAAACAAACAAAAAATCAATACAACATTAGTAGAAGTGGTAATTATGGACAGGTCGCTGCCCGCAGCCTACGTGGACATTGCCATCCCCTGTTTCCATATCTATGCATTACTTCCCTTAGTCTTCCTTTTTGAACCTTCGTAACCTTCTGATGAAGATCAGCCTGTCAGTCCACTCCAAGCCTGTAAGTTCCTCTTGTTGACATAGCACAATTTGAACTTTCATCAGAAGACCGCGGATTTAGGCAGTCTGAGCATAGAGACTTGCGCAACCCGATTGCTTGGCTGCTTCAGGCACTGATGGGCTACATAACTTGGTGGAAAAAAGCTAACGGTACTCACCACCGTCTTGCTAGACTTTTTAACTCGTGGCATTCTTTCCCAGATGTACATATTCAACAATAAAGTTATGAATGTTGACACCAGTTTTACATAATTGGCCAACCGTTTAGATATGTTGCAATAGACCGTGTTTGAACATTTCATTATCTTGACACTTAACTGGAACTCCCATTTGAAGAAGATAAGAGGACAAGCCTTTATATCTGTGGGCTAGTCGCAAAATATATCGTTGAGCATGTCCCCCTATGATGTACACACAATCTAGGAATATTTCAATTTAAATTAGATATGTCATAAAATGATTTAAATTTAAAGTATGCCACTGTGCACTTAAATTAATATGTCCTAAAGTTGTCACATTCACAGAATCCTCGCTAATTGGCAAAAAATTAAAAGAGAATCGCTGATTTACATCATGACATGCGGTTTATTGTTTCTGTTGTAAACTTTTTGGGTACATTTTATGCCATTTTTCCTAACTACTTGAATAACCTGTTCTACAACTTTTTCCAATACAGTTCACATTCTACTGCACACAAAATATCATCAAAATAAACTATATCCATTTGGTTTGATGAAAATACTTGCAGGTTTGCAAGATTTTGAGAAATGTGGATAGAATGAATGATGGTTTTTCCTGTTTTTAGGCCGACGTTTAAACCCGAAAAACCATTTCTTTCAACGATGGCCGCGAAAGCCTTTCACAATTTGTAAAATGTGGATAGAGGTTTCGTTATCAAAATTTGCATTCTTCTTCTTCGACTCATCCTAGTTTCTTAAGGTGTCCTTTCAACCGACAGTGTTCTGTTAGGATTCCTGTTGGTATTCTGAGCTTGTTGACGTGATCCAAATATTGATGCCTTAGATTTAGTTGGATTTGTTTTTAGATTATGATCGTCAGCATATTTTTTAATTTTTTCCAACTCTGACTAAATTATTATTTGTGTTTGTATGTAATTCATTGGATCAAATTTTACACATATTTGTGAATCATCAGCATATTGATGTAGTTTGCTACTATCCAAAACAGTTCTCATATCCGACACATGACAGAAAAAAGGAGAGGTCCAAGAATGGTTCCTTGGGGAAAGTGAAGAAATTTTGAAATTTAAGCAGATATTACTGACGAAAAAGAAAGAATCATATTGCCAGCTACAAATGACACCCTGTATAATCAATTTATTCAAGAATTGAGCTATGAGGGTTTGAGGGTATTCTGAAACAGAATTTGATGTTAATTTTGTGATGGAAAGATTCCTGATATGTTTACTCACTTTTTCACTTTTCAATTGGTCATAGTAAGCCGTGGAAAATGGATATACGAATTGTTTCATCAACATAAAGGGAGTACTATAATTTGAAGAAAAAAAACTTTCAAATTATTTCATTCTCAATAAAAAATGAAGGTGTGGCTGCTCAAAGTGGGAAACACTGTATATTTATCAAATAATTAAAAATGGATAACATAATCCACTCTTCCGCTTTAACCATTACAATAGGTGTATTCGTGTGCAAGTCTCCAACAGAAAACAACTACTGACCCCTGTAGCATATTATTATAACAATGTAAGAAAGCAGTGAAATCAGTAATATTGAAAAGTGTGTTGTCAAGGTTTTGGGTTGTTGAGTGGACGAAAAAGGTTGTCAATAACAACTAGTCACTCGTCATTTGGAATTTATTTATTTCATACATATACACAACCCCTACGACCGTTGAATTATATCTGTTAGATTATTTGCAAAGTTTCCTGCAAGAACTACTTTGCAGTACTCTTTAATTACCTTAGCTGAAATAATTTTTTGATTTAATTGGGGGAACAACTCCGTACCGGTTTCATGGTTTTTGCCAATCATCAGCAAAGGCTAGTTCTCCCAATTTAATCGAAAAACCACTTCAGCATTTGTTCCTGAGATGAACACTGAAGTATGTATCCAGCGCCATCTCTAGGCTATATTTATTATAACTTCACATTGCTTGATAAAAATGAATCCTCTGAAGTAATTTTCACCGACGTTTCTCCTTTCGTTTCAGCGTGATGGGATGATCGGTTTGCAAGAGTGCGGGCCCGCGCCGCCGCGAGCGCCACCGTCCGCAGCAACGACGACGAATCAGATCCGAGAACGCACCGCGTTGGCCGTCGACTACTACAACACCCATGTGCAACGCGCCTGGGCAAACGCCGGCCTCTCCACCGCCAACCGATCCTCGTTCAACGACCGACACCACGCGTCCGTCGCTGCCCGGCGACCGCACTTGCTGCAGCAACCGGACCACATCTGCCGCAGCAACTCGAGCCTCGAGCTGCTCGAGCACAACAGTCAGCTGTCGAACTGCGGCTCGCCGCTGCTGAAGCGCGAGTACGGCAGCCACGGCTCCATCGACGTCATCGATAGGTCGCTAGGGATACCGCATAATGAGTTTTTCAAGATGCTGCAGGACTACAAGCCGGCCGGACTGGTAAGGATAACGAACAGATATATTTCGAGCAGTATTTACACAGATTTGTAAAAAGATAATTAATTAAAACTACAATTACATCACAGAGATGTTACACCGATGTAACAATGTGACCTGCTTTATATGTCGCATAGACGTCACTGCGATGTCGCAGGGAAGTTTTTTTTTGCACACCCGAATTTAATCTCTGCGACGACACTTCGACAAGTTCTACGATATATTTTTTGAGATGAAACTGCGATGTCGCAAGGATGTTGTTTTGCCTCACTAGAATTTCATCTATGCGACGTCGCTGTGACAAACAACTTCGGCAATGTAACAACGAAATATTTTTAGACATGTTACTGCGATGTGTTTTTGCGATGTGTAATAGATGATTTCATTTTGACATCGTAGGTATGTGAACATGTGGCATCACTGCGATGTACTTTTGTTATGTAGCGGTTAGGTAATACATAGGAAAATATGTCAGTGCCAAAAAAAGCTGTGGAAGAAAATTATATATCTAATAATTTATTTCATGTACTCAAAATGAAACAACTTTGTTCCAATTCTACAATTTATGAAATTTTCCATTATAACTTGGTCGTCTTCAGTGTGAGGCATTCTCATCCTGACATGAGGGGATATTTCGTTATTTTCAAATATGCATATTTACAACCGGATTCAAATAATGAATACAATGAAATGAATCACAAGCGCATGTTCATTGTTGCAGTGCATACATAGACATGTAATATTAAACGAAACAACTCATCAAACACAGTTACATTATAGAGATATTGCAGCGATGTATGTCGTATAGACGTCGCTGCGATGTTGCAGGTTTGTTATTTTGTTCCACTCGAGTTTCATCTATGCGACAAATTCTGCGATGTAACGACGATATATTTTTGTAGATGTAATTGCGATGTGTCTTTCCGATATATACAAAACGATTCCATTTTGACATCGAAGGTATGTTAACATGTGAAATCTCAGCGATGGACTTTTGTTATGCAGCTGTTAACCAATACCTATGGAAATTTATCAGTGAAAAAAAAAAAGCCTTGGATGAAGAGTATATATTTTATTTATTATTGGTCAGGATATTATTGTCTTAGGATATTACTGGACGGGAGATTTTTGGCAGAATATTTTCGGCGGGATATTTTTGGAAGGGACATTTAGTCGTGCTTTTTTTTGTAGATATCTTTCTGCGTCGTGTTTTTGCGATGTATACGAAATGATTTCATTTTGACATTGCATGTGAACATGTGACATCACAGCGATGTACTTTTGTTATGCAGCGGTTAGGTAATACATCGTGAAATATATCAATGAAAAAAATCCTTGGATTAGAAATATATATCTAAAACACTCATTTTCAGTAAATATAATGTACCCAAAATGACATCTTTTCAGTTCTACATTTTCAGAAATTTTCCATTATATTTAACCTGCTCGTCTTAGAATGAGACATTCTCAAATCTCAACCTAGCATAAATTATATTTTGTTATTTTCAAATATGTATATCCACAACCAAGTTCAAAAATGAATACAATAAAATTAATCTCAAGCGCATGTTCATTGTTGCAGTATATACACAGACATGTGAGAAGATATCAAACGAAACAACTCATCAAACACTGTTACATCACAGATATATTGAAGCGATGTAACAATGTTACCTGCGATATCGCATTCTACGTCGCATAGATATCGCTGCGATGTCGCATGGTAGTTATTTTGTCACACTCTAGTTTCCTTTATGCGAAGTTCGCTTTCGTAACATCACAGTGATGTACATTTGTTATGCAGCAGTTAGGAAATACATAGGGAAATACATCAGTGAAAAAAAGAATTGGAAAAAAATATGAATCTAAACATACTTTCCGTGATCATGTAATCGCGATCGTCAGAATGAGGCATTCTCTTGACTTTCCTAGCTGGTGGCGCTGCAACTGACTTTACTGCAAGTCACTGCTTCATCCGCAGGGAATTATTAAATAAACAATAGATTATAATTCATTGGCAGGGACAACTGAAAGTGTTGGACCTACCCTTGCACTGATGAGAGGCAAGAACCTCGAAACATGTCTGCAGGTGGTCATCCCCAGTCGAATGAAGGATAATCTATTGTTTATTTGCAATAAGCACTTGCAATTGAGTCTTCTTGGAAGAACCTTGCACAAATATCTGTCATATATAGTTCAATATCCGTCGTGGCATTAGCCAGGGAAGAAGTTGTTTTCTGTCAGATTTTGCCTCATATTTTCCACTTGGTGGAAATATTTGGAGAGAAGCGGTACTTCGACTTTGTCGATTTTGTTCTCTGGCAAAACCTTCGAAGTTTCGCACTAACTCAACACAGTTGATAGAGCACTCGGCTCCAAATCCCGGGTTCAACTTCATTTTTCATTTTCATGTATGGATTTTAGAAAACCCTCATTTATTTTATATCCTGTATATAGGTAGGGACAGACCAGCGATCGCCGGGCCCATCCGAGTACCTGCGCGGAAAGTTGGACGGCAACCAGGACGACGCGAACCTGCCGCAGAGCCCGAAGCAGCGAAACAAGTTGAAGAAGCACTTCTGGAACAACGCGCCCGCCTCCGCCAGCAACCCGAAGATCTACCGGCCGATCATGGACGACACCGCCGTCGGCAGCTCCACGCAGTCGGTCTGCCTGTCGGCCGAAACGGAGGAGATCGCGCGACGCCGCGCGTTCGCGCACTACGACTGCCAATCGCTGATGACGAACCTGAGCTACGCGGTGCGCCTGCGCCGCAACCTGCTCGCGAAGCGCCGCAACACGGCCACCGGAGCCTCGGCCGCCTCCATGCTGATCCGGTCGTCGACGCCGGACGGCGACAACGACGAGGACGGCGGCGACGGGCGCGGCAACAACCTGGTGGAGAGCTGTCCGTTCTTCAGGAACGAAATAGGCGGCGAGGAGGAGCGGATCGTGTGTCTGTCGAGGTTGCAGAACGGGCACAACGGGAAGCCGCTCCACAGGCCGCCGCTGGCGTACGGCGTGGCGGTGCTGGAGTTTCCGCCCGGCGAGACGCACTGGAGGCATTCCACGTGTCCGTATCAGCGGTTTCCTAGGCCCATCGAGAACGTCGACCAGGGGGCTCTCTATTACAGGAATTACTTTGTCGGGCAAGGTGAGTCTTGTGTAGTTTTTTTTCAGTTACCTATACGTAATTTGTTATTTGCTCCAGACATTTCTGGTAAATCAACAACTTCCAATAGAGCGGCCCCACGTTGGGCGCCAATTTTTATTACCTCACTAACCTTGTTTTCCTAGGTAGTATTTGGGTTTGGCGACCTCAGTTATTTTTTATTTCGGTGACTATTTCACGCACTTGTCAAATGCACCAATCAGGAGCTCTAGCCAAGTTCGGATTATTGAGGATAATACCAAAAATGTTTTAAAAATTACCGATGATTCTGAAAAAACATGTTTTTAAAAACTGCACGAGTTTATTTTTTCTTTGTTTCAAAGCATAAATTATTCCACTCATGCTAAAATAGCGTTTTTTGATTGGTTGAAACTTTTGTGTTGATAATTGAAAACATCATTGTTTCGATTTTGTAGTCCGGCTCTTGATTGGCTACTGGATATGTATATGATGTGTTTTCGATTTTGTAGTTCGATTCCGGATTGGTTTTTTCAAATAACAAACTTACCACTAGCAAGCTGCAAATTGTTTTGAGGTAACACCACTCGTCCTAAAGGACTCGTGGTGTTACCAAGCAACTTGATCTCGTTGATTTCTGACAGAATTACTATCGATAGTATTGCGAGCGAAAATTCAATCACTTGTGGTATTACTACTGACTCTTCTCAAGATATTCACGTAATCTGACCAATCACAAATCGAAGACAACTTGTCTTATCGCGAAAACACCAGCTGTCTCTCAATTCTGATTGGTCTGTCAGCGTTGGTGTTTTCAACGATGTAACCATAGATGACAAAGCAAAGTTTGACATTTTGACAGATCATAATTGTAGGCGAAAACGTCAAAATGAGTCGTATCGTAACTTATAGTTATAATACATTTTTTGTGATTATAGTTGATTGATTATGGTTATGATGAATTGATTGTTCATGTTTATAATAATACTTTTAATGCTTCGTGAAATAGTCTAATAAAATTCCACTCGTGATTGAATTTATCTCATGAATTCCTTCGAGAAAACACCACGAGTCCGCAGGATACAATTCAGTTGAGTTCAGAAATAAAAGACAGACTTATCGCGAAAATTCAATCACTTGTGGTATTACTACTGGTAATATAGATTTTTTTTTAATACTATAAGATTTCCAAGCACAAGAGAAACTGAAGTCGATGCATTGGTAACCAAATTAATGAGACATTGTGGTAACAGCCTGTTGTTGGGTTTGATTATGATATTTGAGTAAATGTAGATAGACAAAAATTAGTGTTGTTTTGAGGGGTCAGTTGGAATTGGTTTGGTTTGGTCAAAACGTAGCTTAATGAATTTAAATTGAACGAAACACTGAGGTACAACAAATATTTGATTTCAGAACATCAGAATTGGTTTGGAATGGATGAACAGTTGGGTCCTGTAGCCATTTCAATAAAGAGAGAAAAAGTTACGCATCCTGATAATCAAATGACAACGACTCTCATGCAGTATCAGTATAGGTGAGTAAATATTATATTTTAATTTCAATAATAATAATAATTGTTTTTATTGACAGTTTCTTTCACAGTACAGATGGCAAGATTCAACATGTGCACATGAAAACTCATGGCAGATATTGCTCTTCTATCTCACTAATGAAAACAAATAAATGGTATTTTTCCCGTTTACCACACAAGTGTTTTCACTCCACATACCACGTTATTTTCATCAGTAGGAATACTAAACAGTAAATAACCAACCCGTTCCTATTTAAATCAAATAATTAATTACTATGAATTAATATTAATATAGAATTTGGGTGTGATTCATACCTGTGATCAAATCTGACTGATGTGGTCAGGTACGATTTCACCCACCCATACCGAAAATAGGTGATTGTTCCTGTATAAAAACAGTCTAGAATTTAGTGGGACATTATCATTATTGAGAAGGGACTTATTCAAACCATTCTTGAAATAGCAATACTTTCAGAACAATATACTTTCCTGTAATCATGAACTGGTTTTACTGACTTTAAATTTTGAATGTTGATTTTATTATTCAGCATGTGCTAAATGTTTGCGGAAACGAATATTCGTAGATGTCTTGGTTTGGCCATAATTTACTCAATCACAATTTTGACATCTAATTCCGAATATTCCTGATCTATCTAAAGTGTGGATTTTGTACAAGCTGAAGGTTTGCGTCTCGGGAGATAGAATTGAGGCCTCTCGTAAGCCGTGTATTGTGTGTAATTTTTATGAATTTCTTTTTGTCTCCGGAGATTCAGTGTGGTTATTTGTCTAAAGGATATGTTGAACTTCTTCTTTTCCAGCAAATTATCTGTTATATTTGGGGAGTATCCGTTTTTCATGCGGAAAGCTCACCAGCTTATGAACAGCGAAATTGAAACTAGCCATTTTGTGCTGAATGTGGTGATTACAATGGGTATAAATCACTTGGTTGCCTTTCTGTAAATGTCAATTTCCATACGTTCTTCATAACTCTATATCTGATTACCAACGTGTCCATTTCGTATTCAAATTCACTTTATTGTTATTTGACAGATATATCAAATCTAATTTTGAATGTATATAAATAAAGGAAGCGTCCATTTTTCTGAATTAATGGAGTTCCACTTGGTTGAAGATTAATTATTACTTAAAGCTATTGAAAAAATTAGCAATACGACATAATTGTTTCTAGCTATTCATTGAGGTAATTTACTGAAACCTTGAACTCAATCATATTATTACAAATATCTTCGCCGAACAGAAATAAAGATCGTTAATGGTTTGTGACTAATGTCACCATTTTCACTTTGTATGTTTCAGTTTTGGAACAAACCAAGATTCCGAAAATAAGTAAAAGAACTGGCAGAGGAATATTAATAGTAATAATATAAATTCTTAATGTTTTCATTGATATTTTTACCTCCTTATATCGTAGTGCCTTTATTATGTGTTTTGTGTGTAATAAGTTATTCATCTATTGTGTTTAATTTCTTTTTATAACTTTTATTTGTAATCTTTGCAATGTAGTTTTGGTTATTTTATTACCAAGTTCTCGCTAGATGGCGCTCAGAATTTTGACGCGAAACAATATAGTGGTGATCAGCTGCCAAATTTGATCTTCTGCCATATTTTACAAGAAACTGTATTGTTTAATTCAATTTTCATTCAAATTTGAACGAATTGCTGAACTTGAAATACCTTTTTTTAGACACTTCATTTACAAAGGCATTGCCATGTCTTGCATAACTCTTTGTCAGTGGCACATTGTGGAACTGAGCAAATACACCTAATAATGAACTTTTTGACATCTGCCGCCAATTCCAGAGTTAACTTATTCCGAACCTATGATCATTAAACAATATCACTAAACTCAATTTGTTGTCCAAATATCGATTGATAATACAAAATCAGTTACAATGGAGACACTCCAGCTTAGCTAAAGACCTGATTGCTTTATATCAGTTCAACCAAATATTTATAGATGTCGCACCTTTGGCGGGGTCACTGAATCCTAGAAGGCTTTGACGTTCTTACGGGCATGGCCAATGGGTGGAGTCTAATAGTTGCAATCACTTTAATTAGTTCCAATGTTCCAAATAACCCACAAATGCGCCAATTATGAAGCAAGGGCCATACGACAGAGAGAATCGATAATTTTGGAAGAAAAAGTTGGGTTGTATGTTATTTTCTCAAAAAAAGAGTTTTGTTCTTTTTAAAAGTCAGTATATCATGCTCTCCTGTTGATTGGATATATACTAGCCACTACTTCTAATTTTTTAATGAATTGAAATTTACAGGTGTACAATTAACTCGAATTACAAAATCGTCGATTGACTGCTAACAACTCAAAAACCAAATAATATCTATTACCGAATTTGAATCTCACAGAAGTGACTATTTGTGAACATGTCATATACATTTGCTGAAAGCAGATGAAATAAAGCTTTGGTCAAAAATTAATTCTATATTCTTGTTTGAACATATATAATTCCTTTCCAAAAACTTCAGGAAAAATTAATAATAGATATATTGAAAAACATTGAAAAGGATATTCACATGATTGAGATATTGCATTTCAGACTTACCCATTCACAATAATACATTTTTGTAGATTCTTATTTGCATGAATATGTTTTTTATATAACGTATTCTTTTCTTTTGGATTCCTACCATAAATTGCAAAGTTTCTTAAGATAATGTTGAATAAATAAAAAAAAATCAGTTTTCACAAATCTGAATGTGAAGTATGACCTTCACATGGCAGGGTTGAAACAAGGAAATATATCCATTCACTTTGATGAAACATTTGTTCTAACAAGATTACCAAAATACTAACACCAACTACCTTTTTTATAGTCTAACAAATTTTCACAATTTACAGGTACTTATTAGGATATGCCTCTATTTTACATGACCATTTTTTGGTATTTTGCCTGAAATCATTGTTTCGAAAATTAATCTGAAAATTGATAAAATGGGTTGATAATTTTTTTTCATCATTATTTTTCATGTCCGAAACTGTTGAAACACTTTCCGACTTCCTTTGCGTTCTCTATCTAACCTATGAGGGGGGACAAGTGGTGAAATTTTTCGATAATATTCAACGGTCAGATATTTTTCACTATTCTTACGAATTTTTCCGATTTTAATTTCTCGAGTTTTACTACTTTTTTGGGAAAATGGAGGTGGGGGGCGGGCTCCCCCTACCTAAATTTTTTTCGCTGTAATTTTTGACGTCCAAATCCGCCATGAAAACTTTGGAAACCCTACGAGTTCTCTATCTAGCTTTCGGGGGGTAGGGGGGACAATTTCTTCAACGTTAATGTATTGTCAGGGGTAATATACTAAGTGGTATGATTATTACCGATAATTTTTTGGAATATTAATGAATTGCAATCCCAAAGCTGAAAATACAACGAGTCCGCATGACGAGTTGTATTTTCTTGCATTGGGATTGCCAATGAATTGATATTCCAAAAAATTATAGGTTATTAATCATACAACGAATTATATTTAGGACGACAATATATCGATTTGAAATAAAGAAAAATCGTGTCACCGTTTTAATTTGAAGTAATTCTCAGAAATCAAAATCTAACAACGTGAACACTAAAGAGAAAAATTGGGTTCATATTACAGGCATAATCTTTCAAAATATCAGCCAGCTCCACAATTATGGTATTCGCATTGACAATATAACCCCTGTTTGTGCAAAAATTGTTGAATTGCCTGGTAATTGATTCTTTATTTCTGGCCGTATTCAACGAAATACTCTTTTCCACTGCTTCATCTATGATATCAATAGCCATTTGTCCCCAACAATCGCTCATATTGATTAAGAAATATAACTAGTCAAAACAAAAACTAAGCAGGTTTATCACCGTGAAAATACAGCGACAAGCTATATTTTCACTGTAATTCCGATTCTACTGGCTGAATTTCAAAATTTGAAATAGACTGATTGGTTGTTAAGCAAAGAGATATATTGTCATCGGAACTGAACCAACATGTAGAATTCACTGAAATGAAATTATAATATAATGACTGGAATGCTCTTAGTTCCTCTGCGCACCCGTTTAAAGTGATAACTCTAGGAGATGAAGAAAGGAGGCACATGCAATCTAGATGAGAAATGCTTTATTGCTTACTTGTAAGGGTGCGAGAGAGACATTCATCTGCACGTACGTGTTATTAGTTTCCTAATTTATGGTTTGTAAACACGCCAGTGCAGTGCAGCGCGTCTTTGAATCAGTTTTATATGTTACAATCAACTCAATCTCGACTCCTCCGGCACTGCCAGGAACCACAAAACAAACATGGCGGCCTCCATGAGAAATCCAGTCGCGCAGCATGACGAGCATTCCAGTCATCATATTATAATTTCATTTCAGTGGTAGAATTTCAATTTTGTGAGATAAGAGGAAGTGGTTCTAATTCAGCTAGCAAGATTTGTACCCATCTAACACACACAGAGCAAGTTAAATAAAAGCTTTTGATTTAATTTGATTAAAAATTCCTTATGTTCACATAAATGGATGTATATATAGAATACTGATGAAAAAGGAAGTGTAAATATTGGTAGTCTACATTTAAAAGGACATGTCACTAGTTATACAAAAATATTGAATAAAATAGCACAATTATAAAAAAAAATTGATGGAACTATGGAACTATTCCACCCATTGGCCATACCCGTTAGAAGGCGAAAGCCTTCTAGGATTCAGTGACCCTAGATGTGATAGAGTTACAGCTGTAAATCAACAGTTCGAAATGGTTAAATCATTTGATAGATATTAAATGTGTTTGAAATTCAGTTAAATCACGAAAACAATTTGAGGTTGTAATTTTTTTAAGTTCAGCTTTTTTTTGACTACGTGTATTTATTTTATTTAGGTTAGTAATACGAACGTCAGAACTCCAAACCCTCCGCGGAGCCGTCCTGGAAGACGCCATACCAAACATCAAAACGTCCAACAATCCAAAAACGCTAAATACCAAAGAAGTGCTCGAATACGTCTCACCTGAGATCCAGCTGAGCTCGCTCAAGCTGGGCATCCACAATCAGCAGGTCGTCGACCAGATCCTCAAGCTGGACGAGCAGGGCTTGACGAATCACTACAAAGTAGGCGTGATGTATTGCAAGGCGGGGCAGAATACCGAAGAGGAAATGTACAATAACGAAGAGGCGGGACCAGCGTTCTCGGAGTTTCTGGAAACTATAGGGAAGACCGTCCGGTTGAACGGGTTCGACAAGTACAAAGCGGGATTGGACAACAAAAGTAAGTGGATGAATGAGAAAATTGAACTATTAATTTGTTGTTTGTGTGAAAAGTCCGCTGGTCAGAGTTGTCTGGCGATTTCTCGATTTCCGTTTTGGTGTACTCAATTTACGTTTTGGTGGACTCGACTTCACTTTTGGTGGATTCGTCTTCACTTTTGGTGTACTCGACTTCACTTTTGGTGTACTCGACTTCGGTATTGTTTTACTATTGTTTTACTCCACTACCGTTTTGGTGTATTCGAATTCCGTTTTAGTATACCCCATTTCCGTTTTGGTCTACCCCGTTAACGTTTTGGTGTAATCGATTTCCGTTTTGGTGTACCTTATCATTTAGATGTTCACGATTTCCGTTTTCTTATTTTCGTTTTGATGTACTCTATTTCCGTTTCGGTCACTCGATTTCATCAGTGTTATCGACGTTATTTTCGGCTCTTAAGGCTCGTCTACCCCACTACCGTTTTGGTGTACCCCGTTACCGGTTTCGTTTATCCTATTTCCGTTTTAGTGTACCTCATTACCCTTTTTGTGAACCATATTACCATTTTGTTGTATTCGATTTCCGTTTTGGTGTAACCTATTATCGTTTTGGTGTACTTAATTTCCGTTTTGTTGTACCCATTTACGTATTTGTTGATCCGATTTCCGTTTTAGTGAACCCGATTTTCGTTTTGATGTATACGATTTCCGTTTTGGTCAATCAATTTCATCAGTGTTATCGACGTTATTCTCGGCTCTTAAGCTCTGAAGTGTTTTATGCTTTTCTGCGTCTGTCTAAAAGTAAGCACGTTTCACCGTTTCAGTATTGTCGTACTCGATTTCACTTTTAATGTACTCCACTACCGTTTTGATGTATTCGACTTCCGTTTTGGTGTATTCGACTTCCGTTTTGGTGTATTCGACTTCCGTTTTGGTGTATTCGACTTCCGTTTTGGTGTACTTGACTTCCGTTTTTGGTGTACTTGACTTCCGTTTTGTAACCGACATCCGTTTTGGTGTACCCCATTACCGTTTTGGTATATCGTATTACCGTTTTGGTATATCGTATTACCGTTTTGGTCTACCCTGTTACCGTTTTGATCTACCCTGTTACCGTTTTGGTCTAGTTACCGTTTTGGTGTACCTCATCGTTTAGATGTTCACGACTTCCGGTATGGTATACTCATTTCCTTTTTTGTTTATCCTACTTTCGTTTTGGCGTACCCGATTTTCGTTTTGGTGTACACTATTTCCGTTTCGGTCATTCGATTTTATTAGTATTATCGACGTTATTTTCGGCTCCTAAGGCTGGACTACCCCACTACCGCTTCGGTGTACCCTGTTACCGGTTTCGTTTATCGGATTTCTGTTTTGATGTACCTCATTACCGTTTTGGTGTAATATATTACCGTTTTGGTGTATTTGATTTCTGTTTTGGTGTACCCCGATATCGTTTAGGTGTACACGATTTCCGTTTTGTTGTACCTATTTCCGTATTTGTTTATCCGATTTCCGTTTAAGTGAACCCGATTTTCGTTTTGATGTACTCAATTTCCGTTTTGGTCAATCAATTTCATCAGTGTTATCGACGTTATTTTCTCACGTTTCACCGTGGATAGGCAAGGCCATGTGATGTACTCGATTTCAGTATTGTTGTACCCGATTTCATTTTTAATGTACTCCACTACCGTTTTGGTGTATTCGACTTCTGTTTTGGTGAACTTGACTTTCGTTTTGTAACCGATTTCCGTTTTGGTGTACTTGACTTCCGTTTTGGTGTACTTGACTTCCGTTTTGGTGAACTTGACTTTCGTTTTGTAACCCATTACCGTTTTGGTATATCATTTTACCGCTTTGGTCTACCCTGTTACCGTTTTGGTGTTTTCGATTTCCGTTTTGGTGTACCTCATCGTTTAGATGTTCACGATTTCCGGTATGGTATACTCATTTCCTTTTTTGTTTATCCTATTTTCGTTCTGATGTACCCGATTTTCGTTCTGGTGTACCCGATTTTCGTTTTGATGTTCTTACTCTATTTCCGTTTCGGTCACTCGATTTCATCAGTGTTTTCTACGTTATTTTTGGCTCTTACGGCTGGTCTACCCCACTACCGTTTTGGTGTGTGAACCCCACTACCGTTTTGGTGTACTCCGTTACCGGTTTAGTGTGTCCAATTTCCGTTTCGGTGTACCTCATTACCGTTTTAGTGTACCATATTACCGTTTTGCTGTACTTCGTTACCGTTTTGGTGTATTCATTTCCGTTTTGGTGTACCCCATTATCGTTTTGGTATACACAATTTCCGTTTTGTTGTACCCATTTCCGTATTTGTTTATCCGATTTCCGATTTAGTGAACCCGATTTTCGTTTTGATGTACTCGATTTCCGTTTTGATATTCTCGATTTCCGTTTTGATATTCTCGATTTCCGTTTTGGTCAATCAATTTCATCAGTGTTTTCGACGTTATTTTTGGCTCCTAAGCTCTGAAGTGTTTTAGGCTTATCTGCGTCTGTCAAAATTACGCACGTTTCACCGTGGATGGGTAGACATGATTCTTCAAGGCCATGTTATGTTCTCGATTTCAGTATTGTTGTACTTGATTTTATTTTTAATGTACTCCACTACCTTTTCGTTGTATTCGACTTCTACTTTGGTGTATTCGACTTCTACTTTGGTGTATTCGACTTCTACTTTGGTGTATTCGACTTCCGTTTTGGTGTACTTGACTTCAGTTTTAGTGTAACAGATTTCCATTTTGTAATAACCGATTTCCATTTAGGTGTACCTCATTCCTGTTTTAGTTACTCCATTACCGTTTTGGTGTCCTCCATAGCCGTTTTGGTGTACTCCATAGCCGTTTTGGTGTACTCCATAACCGTTTTGGTGTACCATATTACCGTTTAGGTGTTCCATATTACCGTTTTAGTGTAATCATTTCTGTTTTGGTATATCCGTTTTGGTGTATCTGATTTCCGTTTTGGTGTACCCGATTTTTGTTTTGGTGTATTCGATTTTCGTTTCGGTCACTCGAGTTCATCAGTGTTTTATTGACGTTATTTTCGGCTCTTAACGCTCTTTTGCGTCAGTCTAATTTCTGCACATTTCACCGTGGATGGGTGGACATGACTTTTCAAGGCCATGTCTGACAGTTTTTACACTCCCTATTAGGATGAGGATCTTTAGTGATCTGCTCATAAATTTTTTCGGCCCACTGTTGCTCTTTTGGTAATTTGAGTTCAACTCTTAGCCGTCTGGAAATAAGATTGAACAGTCTCTTGTCATATATGGGGCTAGTGTTATGTGTAATGGTTCTTTAGTCGTCTTTTCGATCTGACGAATTCTTTATTTTTTAAAGATTATTATGACATCACGGCTTCTAGTTGCGGTTTTGTTTTTATCCAGGCATGGACATTAAAAGTAACTGGATAAATGAGAAAGTGAAACCCTATTAATACCTTGATATATTAGTAGGATCTAGGATTTCCATTATCTTTGTTGTTCACGATGGCTCACTTACAGGTAACAACCTCTCCGTTTTGGTGTATCCGATTTACGTTTTGGTGTATCCGATTTACGTTTTGGTGGATCCGATTTCCGTTTTGGTGTACCCTCATTTCTGTTTTGGTGTACACGATTTCCGTTCTGGTCTCTTCATTTCCGTTTACGTGTATTCGATTTCCGTTTTGGTGTTCCGCGTTTCCGTTTGGTATACCCCATTTTCGCTTTGGTTTATCCTATTTCCGTTCTGGTTCAACACTATTTCCGTTTTGCTTTGGTGCAACCTTATTTCCGTTTTGGTGTAACCCTATTTCCGTTTTGGTGTACCCTATTTCTAGTTTGATGTATACGATTTACGTTTTGGTGTACTCTGTTTTAATTTTACTTTACCTCTTTTCCGTTTTGGTATACATAATTGTTGTACTCGATTTCATTTTTAACGTTCTCCACTGCTGTTTTTGTGTACTTGACTTACGTTTTGGTGTACTTGTTTTCCGTTTTGGTGTACTTGTTTTCCGTTTTGGTGTACTTGTTTTCCGTTTTGGTGTACTTGACTTCCGTTTTGGTGTACTTGACTTCCGTTTTGGTGTACTTGACTTCCGTTTTGGTGTACTTGACTTCCGTTTTGGTGTAACGGATTTACGTTTTAGTGTATGCCATTTATTCATTTATTTCATGAAATGTAGTTTTTCAACTTTTGAGTAGTTTTTAGTTGTGAGATACGTGAGTTGTAAGTAAGTAAGGTAAATTTTTGTTTCAGCCGACTCCACCGGTACGTTTTCGATATACGCGCAATACCAAGACTGCGAAATAATGTTCCACGTGTCGACGATGCTGCCCTTCACGCCGAACAATCGCCAGCAGCTGCTCAGGAAACGCCACATCGGCAACGACATCGTGACGATCGTTTTTCAAGAGCCCGGCGCGCTGCCCTTCACGCCGAAGGGCATCCGATCTCAGTTCCAGCACGTGTTCGTCGTCGTGAACGCGATGAACCCGTGCACGGAGAACACGCACTACAAGGTCGCCGTCAGCCGCTCCAAGGACGTGGAGGTGTTCGGCCCGCCCATCAAAGAGGGCGGCATCTTCCCCAAGGGCAAGGTGTTCGCCGAGTTCCTGCTGGCGAAGCTGGTGAACGCCGAGAACGCGGCGCACCGGTCGGAGAAGTTCGTCACCATGGCGACGCGGACGAGGCAGGAGTACCTCAAGGACTTGGTGATGAACTGTTCGACGTCGACCGTTATCGATACCGGTCAGAAATTTTGTGAGTGTAATGATGTATTCATAGGTATTAACGATATTAACAGCATTCGTTTTTGCTCCGGTGTCGGGAACGCGTTAGCGGGGTTCTTCAGGGTGTTCAAGGTTTGGTAATGTCTTCAACAATATTGTTTTGCCCAATGGGGCGGATCCTTCAGCTGCAGGTGGTCCTGCGTTTGGACTTGACTGGTTTTTAGAGAGCACTTGCAAAGTATTTGCAAAATCTGATTGATGTATATCAGCGTGTAACACCCCGTATGGTGCTACACACGTAACGATACTTGGACGGGACAGTGCACTTTTACTTCGCCAAAAGACAAATCTGATGTCGAAACAAAAGAACCTTCTGACGCGTCGCAGTATCAGAAATCGATACCTCGAGCGGCTGAGATATTATGCTTGGCAATTCAGGACAGACAAGAAACTCAGCGATACCATAATTAATCTTAATTTAATTCAATCTAATGAAAAATATTAAATTATTGTCTACAGTAAACAATAACCAAACTCGCCTTGTATATAATTGAACTTTATCATCTAAAAGCGGTGTTCACATTCCACTGCTATTGTCAACAGCTTAACACTAATTATACAACGACCTCTTAGGAAGTTGTATTATCTACGATTGCCCCCCAGCGGACCCCAACTTTTTTATTTGACGTTTTAGACCCATGGTTACTTTGGAGAAAATGATCCCCGTCGAAAAATAAAATTTTTCGAAAATTCTGTCTGTCGGTCTGTCTGTCTGTCTGTCGGTCTGTCTGTAGCTTTTTTTGGTGCAAAATTTCAAAACGCTCGCATTTTAAAGCCCTTTGAGATATCGCTCTGAAATTTGAACCATTTTAATAACTCGAGGACTTGATTTCTCATACTTATTTTTTTCGTGATCGGAAAATCTGGAAAAATGTTATAGGGGTTTTTCCAGTTTTTTTTGACGTTTGTACTTCCCTCGATACAGGTTCGGGAAGTGATTTTTTTCTTTCAATATTTCTTCAAGATATACTTCAATATCCCCTACAGAAGTGTATAGTTTTTTAGCAGGATCGGAAAATGCTAACCGGGTTTTCCGGAGTTTTCCCCGAAAAGTGTCAATATTTGAATACCCGATTTTCAGCGAACCAACAGGAGAAACTGAATTTTTTTGGATAGCAATGGCTAGAGCACCAAAAACTGAACAAACCCTAGAGGAACCATTTTTCGAATATCCTATCGGAAAATGGTGAAAATTCCAAAAATCCAAAAAAAAAAATAATACCTTTTGGAAAACATGAATTATCTCAGAAACGATTGATTATTTTTAAATTCATCAAGATACCTTTTTTTATGGAATTTCAAAATTCTACAAAAAATGTTATTCAATTTTTATCCTAAAATCAATAGTACGGGAAATATTTGAAAAAAATGGAAAATCGATATATTGACCGTACTAATGAAACAAATGAAAATCTTAAAAATGCTTTGGATACATCTTCACGAGCCACATCGATATTTCTGAACCAGTTTTTTCCAACTAGTTAGGAAAGTGGAAAATTATTGAAAAAACTAAAAAAAAAATTGAAAATTTGTACTTTTTTTATAAAATCGTCAAAATCTCGAAAACCAAACAAGATATCGGAAAGTTGTATACCAATAAATTTGTTGCTCTTGAAAAGTTCTATGAGAAGTTTCGAATGAGTTTTCTCATATCTTGAATAACGATAGAGATATGGACTTGGAAATATTTTCCGGTTTTTTGTTTAAAAATACCAAAAACTCGAAGAATAAACGAGATACCGAAAAAATGTATATGTACAATTTTATAGTTCGCATAAAATTCTACAAAAAGTTTTCATGAAATTTTTCCGTATCTTGAAAAAAAAAATTACGATTTTGAAAAATTCGGGACTTAGAAAAAATTTCACATTTTTTATTAAAAACACAAAAAACTCGAAAACTAAACAAAATATCGAAAAAATGTATTCGAACATTTTCATTGAACTCAAATATGTCTACAAAAAGTTTTTATGAAATTTTTGCATATTTTGGAAAATAAACAAAATATTCGATTTTCTTTGAAAAAAAAACAAAAAAAACTCCAAGATGGCGATACATTTTCAAATTTTACATATAAACTTTTTTGATCACCTTCTAATAGTCTGCAAAAAACGTACCGACATTTTTTCTGTAATATGAATAGTCTAGGAAATATTTCACAAAAACGAAAAATTAGGGAGTTTTGCATATTTCTTCCTCCCCTTCGAATTTTTCCGGGCGCAAAGCGCCCGGATTTTTGAATATCCTCTTACCCCCTCCCTTCGAATTTTCCCGGGCGCAAAGCGCCCGGATTTTTAAATATTTCCTTCCCCCCCTTCGTTCGAATTTTCCCGGGCGCGAAGCGCCCGGATTTTTGAATATTCACTTCCCCCCACCTCCTTCGAATTTTCCCGGGCGCGAAGCGCACGGATTTTTGAATATTTACTTCCCCCCCTCCTTCGAATTTTCTTCTAAATTTAAAAAATAAGACAGTCATGTATTGAAAACACGTATTTTTATGGGAAATTAGTCAAGACAGTCATGTATTGAAAACACGTATTTTTGTGGGAAATTATTCAAGACAGTCATGTCTTGAAAAATACACTGGGATTTTTTCTCAAGTCTCGCATTAGTTGTTGTATTAAAATTATTGGTGTCCAATTATAGTTTCAAATTACAGTAGTTATATTCATATTACTGTTATCCATTTATAGTTTTGAACGCATTAAAGTCGTTGTATTCAAATTATTGGTGTCCAATTATAGTTTTAAAGGCATTAAGGTCGTTGTATTCATATTATTGGTGTCCAATTATAGGTAAAAAAACAAGACTACACATTGAGGTAGTTGTATTAAAACATTTCTACAACTTCTAGGCATTTCAACTTCCGAGCTTTCGAAAAGTGCTCGCGCGAAGCGCGAGGTCGAGCGCTTGCGCGAGAGTTAACCGCCGAAGGCCAAGTCTGAGCGTTAGGTGGATCCTAGCGTAGGCGGATCCCACGCCCAGACTTGTTATTCAATGGCTTCGAATATTCATAAAACATTTCTACAATAAATTAAATAAAATGTGAGACATCAAAAACATAAAAGAATCATCATCCATAAGAAAATTACAAAAAAAACGTTACTTGACTTTAATAAAATTAACGGACCGGTTATTTATTTTCCACAGCCCTGTATACAACAACAACATTAAATAAATCGTGGATTATCATCTGTTACTTTTTAAAACTAAAAAATTGTTATAGCTAATTTGAATGTCTTAGCACATATTCATATAGTCATTCTACATCATATTAACAATACGTTAGAATTGACCATAAAAGAATTTTAAATCAATAATCAAAATCTATAAAACTGGCATGAACATTAACATTAATATGAGTGCCAGTCTTATTTATATCACATAATTAATTACCATGAGGTAATCTGTTTTCTAGACAGTAACCCTACCTGATGGACAGGTACAACCCCACACAATAAATAATACAACAAAGGCACTTAATTATTCCTTTACTGGTATCAAATCAAATAGTTTGGAATTTTATGGACCATTATCGTTATTAACCAAGGGTTTCGAGCCCCTTTTTCGAAAAGCAATACTTTCATAACAATCTAATTTTCTGTAATCATCAACAGGTTTTATTAATTTTAAATTTTGTTATGAGTTTCTGATAAATGATCCTCAACACTCGATTTATTTTCTCGGGAATATTTAGCATGTGCCAAATGTTCGCCGTGTATCTTGTGTAATTTTAATGTGAATAGGTATTCACTTCAGTAAAAACTAAATTTGAGGTTTTCACTTTTTTTCTAACTGAGTGGATGAAACAACAAATTTTCAGCTTGTAAGGGGAGTTCAGATCTAGCAAACCATTTGGTTTGTATAATTTAATTGTTGGTTCCATATACAGGGTGGGTCACGGTCGATGGTACCTTAGACGCTTACGGAGAACGGGACATAGGATCATTCTGAATATTTGGTTTCTCAAGTAGTTGCTCTTGGTCTATCGATCCAAAATATTTTCAGCAATGCAGCGTTGCCGCTTATACCAGAAAGTAGCAGCATCTTTGTTATTTCAAATGGGTCACCCTGTATATTACCGCATTTTTGAACTTGTCATTTCTTTCTGATTATTTCTGCCTCATACTCCCCTATACCTATCTCTAACGGTTTTTGAGATATTGGTTATTTTCCATATTTTTTAACATAGCTCCAATTGAATGTTTATTTCTGCGGTATTTGGATTCTTAGGAAGTTGCAATTTTGTGTTTAGTTCATCAAGATCATGTACATTGATTATATATAGAGAAGTTTGTTCTGCGTTATACAGGGTCGTTCAAAATTCATGTTCTTACTGCTACATACGAAAAGGGTTGAAAGTGCGTTTTTTTTAACGGAACACCCTGTATATTATGAAATATCCTGAAAGATGTTTAAATTCCCTTCGAATTGATATATCATATTCCTATACCTAAATAGCCAGAATTTCGAGATAATAGCAATTTTCACTTGTAATCTCCCAAGTGCTTGAATTATTGCTGGAAATTTTTCGAGATAAATTTACGGCAATTAATTCAAGCACGAGGGGGATTCGGTAAGAAAATTTCACACCGAGAAATGAAAATCATCCAACAATTCATAAGAAATAACTAACGATGGTTTCACCTGAACTATTTATAACCACTGAAATATTGATATGTAAAATACTTAACAAAATTTTCATCAATAAATGTTTGACATGTGACATTTGACATGTGACAAGTTGATATTTTGCTTTAATGTACAAATGGAGGTCTAGTTTTCATATGAAAAGAGATAATTATGTATTTACTAGATATTTGGAATGTGTCTGAAAATATTTTCTCCACGATTATTGCGGCCTATGAGTCGCTAGGTCGATGGTTCAATCCACGATAGGAACATAACTTTTTTATTTTTTTTGTTTCAAATTTAAACACATTTATTGATGAAAATTTTGTTAAGTATTTTACATATCAATATTTCAGTGGTTATAAATAGTTCAGGTGAAACCATCGTTAGTTATTTCTTATGAATTGTTGGATGATTTTCATTTCTCGGTGTGAAATTTTCTTACCGAATCCCCCTCGTGCTTGAATTTATTGCCGTAAATTTATCTCGTATATGAATTTTCTTAAATTCATGTACTCGAAAAATTTCCGGCAATAATTCAAGCACTTGGGAGATTACAACTGAAAATTGCTATTATCTCGGAATTCTGGCTATTTAGGTATAGGAACATGATATATCAATTCGAAGGGAATTTAGTCATCTTTCAGGATATTTCATAATATACAGGATGTCCCATTTAAAAAAACTCACTTTCAACCCTTTTTGTATCTAGCAGTAAGATCATGAATTTTGAACAATCCTGTATAACGCAAAACAAACTTCTCTATACAGAATCAATGTACATGATCTTGATGAACTAAACACAACATTGCAACTTCCTAAGAATACAAATACCGCAGAAATAAACATTCAATTCGAGCTATGTTTTGGATAAAACATATGGAAAATAACCAATATCTCAAAAACCGTTAGAGATAGGTATAGGGGAGTATGAGGCAGAAATAATCAGAAAAGAATGACAAGTTAAAAAATGCGGTAATATACATGGTGACCCATTTGAAATAACAAAGATGCTGCTACTTTCTGGTATAAGCGGCAACGCTGCATTGCTGAAAATATTTTAGATCAATCGACCAAGAGCAACTTCTTGAGAAAACAAATTTTCAGAATGATCCTATTTCCCGTTCTTCGTAAACGTCTAAGGTACCATCTACCGTGACCCACCCTGTATATATATAATTCAATTTATAGATACATTTGATTGTTTTATTTTGAAGTTTCCTTAAACAATTTAAAAAGCAATTACTTGCAGTACCCCTTATAGAAAACAGGTATTGAAGATGTGAATAAATCAGAGCAGAATAGATATTTTTAAGAAATTTCAAATGAATGTAGTTTCTTATTTTGAAAAGAATTCCGATCATTGGTGCTATTTTATTTCTGATTTTATCAATATGTTTATTCCATGATAGTCTTTCATCTATATACAAGCCCAAAAACCTAATTCGTTGCTGATAATTTATAATTGTATCATTTAAATTGATTGGAACAGTTGGAATATCCACCACCTTTTTTGAAATATTCATGAAAGAAGATTTGTTGAAATTTACTGTCAATTTATGTTTTTTGTTAGCAAATTAAAATATTACCAATATCATTTTTTATTTTATTGGTTATGTCATTATGATTATTGGAAAAATAATCGTTGTGTCATCTGCAAACAACGAAAGTACTCCATTAAGAGTCAATTTTGATAATGAGTTAATATATATTAAAAATAAAACCGGGCCAAGAATAGAACCTTGTGGTTCACCACAATTTATATCTTTCAAAGAACTTTGATTGTTTCCTAAGTAAACATATTGTTTTCTATCACATAGATAGTTTTGAAACCATTTATGTAGACTCCCCCTAACACCAATAATATATAATTTTCAAGTAATATATCGTGATCAACTGTGTCAAATGCCTTGCACAAATCCAAAGACAAAATGGTACATTTCTGATCTTTATCAAGTTGAATTTGAATATTCGAAACAACGTCCCTCACTGCTGCCTCAGTGCCTTTAGATATGCGGAAACCATATTGTCCACTATATAATAGTGGTCGGAGAAATTATGCCACTTCATCTTCAGTAGAAATAAGAAAAACTTTTAATTTCCTTTTAATTTTGTGAGGTAATTAATTGGCCTTATTCGTTTTGGCATGCTATTATAAACTATAATACCGCGATAATATAATGAATGTATACTAAATTGAGTTTTAAATTGCACAGTTTCTAGGTAAGTTGGTTGGTCAGGCTTTGATCTCGTTAAATACGAGGATGTATTGATATCTAGTTAGCCAGACCAGTTCCCTGCATAAACAAAATATTGCGTTACCATAGCAACGAACAATAACTTATAGAAGTGTCAGTGTAAAGTTTAACGTCAAAAAAGTAAACCAGAGTTACGCAATAAATTAAAAGAAAAAATATGTCCACCGAAATTGTGAAAATCGAAAACTTGGATTATCGAGCCATCATCAAGTACCTGTATTTAAAAGGGTTAAGAGGTAAGCAGATTTACGAAGATATGCTTAATACCCTTGGTGATCAATGTCCTTCGTATGCGACCGTGAAAAATTGGACTGCAAGCTTCAAAAGAGGTAAATTTTCCATTGTTTCTGTGTCAGTCTCCGAAAATATCGATGCAGTTCATGACAAGATTTTAACATACCGTCGAATTGGGCTAAAACGGATATCTGAAGCATTGAATATTTCATACGAACGCGTTCATCATATAGTTCACGTCAATTTGGACATGAGAAAAATTGCTGCAAAATGGATCCTCAAATGTTTGAATGTTGACCAAAAGCGTGCAAGGGTAGTAGCATCGCGTTCGATCTGTGCTCGATTTGAAAACGATGTAGACTTCTTAAACCGAATTGTTACTATGGATGAGACTTGGGTACATTTCTACGATCCAGAAACAAAGCAACAATCGATGGATGTCGCCATTCCATCGATCCGGTTCTCCAAGACCTAAGAAGTTTCGTGTCCAAAAATCTGCTGGAAAAGTTCTTGCTTCAGTTTTTTGGTATTGCCATGGAGTAATCATGATTGATTTTTTGGATAAGGGTAGAACAATAACTGGAGATTACTATTCGACATTACTGACCACTCTACGGGAAAAAATTAAAGAGAAAAGACGCGGAAAGCTACCCAAAGGTGTTTTGTTTTTGCAGGACAACGCCCCTGCACACAAATCTCATGTTGCCATGCAAAAAATTCGTGATTCAGGGTTTGAATTACTAGAACACCCCACTTATTCACCAGATTTGGCTCCGTCAGACTATCATCTCTTTCCTCAACTGAAAAAAAGTTTAAAAGATCGTAAATTTTCTTCCAACGAGGAGGTAATACAATCTGTGGAGGTCTGGTTTGCAGAGCAAGAAGACATTTTTTTTTGAAAGGTCTAGAAACGTTGCAGGTTCGATGTAATAAATGTATCCAATTAAGAGAAGAATATGTTGAGTAATAAAATATTTTGACATTGAAATTTTGGTTGGTTCTATAGTGGCTAAGTATTTTTCAATATATCCTCGTAGTCAGGATATTTTCACATATATGAATATTTCGAACCTATGTTGTGAATACAATTTCATTGGCGTAGAAAACTACCCATATCAGAATTTACGTCAGTTTCTTCTGTGTTTTGTACGTCTCTGAACTTCAATATGTTGAGTAATCACTGACCATTTCAACGTATTTGCGTTGTCTTTGTCCTGAAAAAAATCACCGACCATTTAAGCTTGTAATGGCTGTCTCAGCTTGAATTTACTTGTGTTTTATTTTTTACTCAACAAATTCTTTCCTGAACGGTACTTCGTTCAACATTAAAAAGCTTCAAATCAGACACATGACCACAATTCAAATTCTAGCATTTTTATAGTTGAAAAGCTTAGTCGATAAGTTGAAAATTTTTAAAGTATATTTTGACTTTGAACAACATCATTCAATAAACTGTGGAAGTTTATTTGGTAGTCCATTTCCACAACTGACCATTTCCCATAAGAATAGACCTGTCGAATACTCTACCTGATTTGGTTTTAAAAACATCTAACGTTTTCTCGGCACCGTTGTAAAAAATAAGCTTATATTAACAGTCTTTTTGAATACGGACCGAAATTATTGGAGAGAACCCAATTTTGTTTCAGCCATATTCAGTACCAAAAAGAAAGAAAAAGTTCGCCCCCGGTTCCTACCGGATTTATGCCAAAGAGGTGCCATTTTATGGCAAGTATTATTAGATGATAGTGGACAGGGTCAGCAGATCGAATGCTTCCTCGGGATTTCTTCGGATTCGTTCGTGCTCATCGAAGAGACCACGAAACAGATCGTTTTCGTGACGCCTTGCAAGTCGATTCTAGGTTGGTCGCCGCAAACCAACAGCCTGAGGCTGTACCATCACCAGGGAGAATGCATGACGATCCATATGCGAGATTTGCAAGCGAACAGAGACGAGCTCATGGAGATCATGGACCGTTTGAAGGCGGTCACTTTCGGACATCTAGCTCAAGAAGTGACGATAAGGTAGGACTCTCTCATAAAATACATTATTTCGCATTAGTTTAGTACTTACGCTTTCCTTTTATTTATATATGTCGGAGCGAAGGTTTTCGAGTAGAATAGATTGATTAATTTCGAAGTCAGACATCCTTTCTCAGGTAATTAACACTTAACAATTTTTCGTATCAATATTTCAGAGTAGCTAAAAGGTGATAAGTTTAAGAACTTGGCAGCGACTACACGGCGATCAGGAAGGCAATGTGCAAACACTCTGCTCGCCTACAAACACCTCAACTCGACTGAAATCCAAATCTGTTCTCTTCCTTCAAAACTCCAAGTAACCATTTTCCTAGAAAAAACCGTCTCTCCTTTGTATTTTCGTATACCTACCCCTCCTGTCCCCTTGTCTATGTTCGTGATAACGATCACACCAAATCTAATCCCTAATTGAATAAGTCCAGTACTTTATCTTACAACCACCCGAAGTCGCCCGAACTCAACTTGAGTTTACTTCAGTGCGACTTCGGTTGACTTCAGACGCACTTTGAAGCGTTTTGATCAACTTCCACTGACATTTTCAACACATTTCCCACCTCTCAGGTGAAAATCCAAAATATACAAATTGTAGATATTGATTCCAGATGCCGTTTACAGAATTTGAATATGACGATTTCCCTTAAATCGGCGCATTTTGCAAGATGTGCCCTTGAATAGAAGAAAATTTCTGATATAAAACCTTTGACAACTTCGACTTTTGAAAGCTCGTGTTCGATTCTTTGGTGATTGATCATTTTGGTTGAGCCCAACTTCGGTGGAAGTTCTTGAATACTGTACTTTGAATTGGCATTAAAAATGGAAATACTCAGTCTTCAGAAACCATTATTGTTGACTATACACAATATATTCATGACACATTGGATGTTGGAAGCTGTGTTGTGTCTATACTATTCGATTTAACTAGGGGTTTTGACACTGTCGCGAAAGCTTTTGTATCTTTGAAGTTGAAAAACTTAGGTATACAAGGCTGCCTTAATAACAGAAACTGTTTTGGCAAATTGAAGATGTCAAGTCAAACGAGTTTGATGTTGATTTGGGAATACCTCAAGAAAGTGTCATTGGTCCTTTAATTTTTTTAATATTTATGAATGATCTCCCCAACTACATTACTCAGGTAAAGGTGCTAATGTATCTGCATGCAGATGAAACCTGTATGCTTATCGCTGATCATTCGAAAAGTGCTCACAAAAAATACATACCACATTCATGGAATTCAATAATTGGTGTTCTAGGAACAGGGTAATAATAAATCTTAGGAAAACACTATGTATTGAATATCATATTATTTACAAACCACGATCTCGTGACTATTTTTCTTTCGATAACTCGGTGTTTGAATCTTTAAATCATATTGAATTTTTAGGAACCCTTTTCGATAGTAACTTGTCTTGGACATTATTTTTAAAAAACTCAATCGATGTTACTATTTATTAACTACTTTAAAATCCATGCTTGACACTGAAACTCTCATAAATGTTTACTCTTCTTATGCTTATGTTGCTATTGCATATAACGTAATCGTATGGGGACAAGGACGAGACATAGAATGAATTTTTGTCTTACAAAAGCGCATTTTGAGGCTTATTTTTAATATACCTTATCGGTTTTTGTGTCGTGACATATTAAAACAAAAGAAAATCCTAATTGACACATCTATCTACCTGTGAACAAGGAACAAGGAATGTAAAGACGTGTTAACATTCGAGGTGAGCGAGTACGAGCCGAGGCTTCGCTTGCCGAGGATGTTAACAGTCCTAATGTTACTTATTACCTTTTTTCCCGCTGCTTGTTGACATTTCTCAAAATTTGCCTGGATTGAAGTTTGTTTTCTTACCCTTCCTTCATGATTATTCGTTCCGCTATTTCATTCCAAGTTGCTTGTGCACGTAACTAAGTTACCGAATAAGTAGACAACAATAATATTCAAAAAGTCTCATAACCTAAAAATTGATATAAATGAAGCTGAAGGTATTACTTGTCAAAGTCATTATTACCCTAGGCATGTAAATGACACTATTTACATTCCGTTGTCAAGATGAATTAGTGAACGGATGATATTTACCTGTTTTGTTGCTAAGCATGTATGGACTATTTAGTGTCGGCAGTGGTAAAAAATTATTAACCGACATATATTCTAACCAAAAGAATTGTGAAGAATTAAGATATACACGCCTATGACACTTGGCATAAGAATGAGTTTTTACTAAAAAAAGTAAATCACACGTTTTGTCAAAAGTTTCCAGTTAGGGCTGGCATTCGTTTTTTCAACAAGTTACTTTTTCTGACAAGTCTTATCTTTTTTTTAAAGACTTTTATTCAATAGAAATGATTTAAAATTATACAGTAATAAGTGGTCCCAAATCGGCCTGGTTTGGTCGCTCTCGGGATCATAAAATTGTTGACAACAAGTGTGTTTAATCACATTTTGAATGACAAAATACATAATTAAAAAAATAGTTAAAAATAGGCACTTAATTTTGTAATATGGACAAGCGCCAGTTTTTGAGTAAAAGCTTGAATTTTTTTAAACTTGATATATTCGTTAAAGCTTCCGGTACTTCATTATACGCTTTTATTGCTCTATTAAGAACTTTATTTGTTCGAGGATTCTTTATATTTAGTTCATGTTTCTGTCTTGTATCATGTGTGTGTACTTGATTTCTATGACTCATTTCAGTATTCGTTTTTAATTGACTATTTACCAGTTTATATATAAATTTACATTGTTCAATTTTCAGAATTATCTCTAATTTATCTAATTTTACTTGTGCATATACAATGTCTGTGGATATTCTATAGTCCAAGTTGAATAAAAATTTTACCACCCTATTTTGTAGTAATGGAGTTTCATTCAATGTTGTTATTCCACATGTACCCCATATTGTTATCATGTATCTATAAATGCTTAGAAAATAAGCATTGTATATACAGTATTTGGCTTCATCACTCATGTAGGATCTACATCTATAAATGGCTCCTACCATAGGAGTTATTTTTTGTTTAATTTTTTGTACACGTTCGTTCCAATCTAGCGACTCGTCAATTTTAAGGCCCAAGTATTTTGTATATTTGCCTCGGTTTAAGATAGCTTCACCAATTTCACTTCGACTTCAGTCATTATCGCATTCTCTTGTTTAAAAATCATATACACACACATTATCTCATTGACTTTCAGCTTATTATGAAGTAGCCATTTTTTATACAAAATCAGATCTTCGTTAACTATTGTTATTAATTTTTCTTATGATGAGTCATTGTGAGTCAATATAGTGTCATCTGCTAAAGTGAAGTACCTAGCTTTTAATGAAGCTTTTTGTAGGCTCATAACATATAATATATATAAAAGGGGTCCAATTACAGATCCTTGGGGAACGCCTTTTTTATATCTAGTAGATTACTTTTAGTCTTATCAATAGTTACAAATTGCTTTCAGTTAGTCAAGTATGATTTTATTAGCTCATTCATTTTCCCCCTTATGCCTAGTAAAGTTTCGTGGTCCACTACATCAAAGGCTTTCTTTAGACTGTGAAGAAAGAAACAGGAAATGTTATTAAAATGTCATCATGGATCTATTATAATAATTTTTGATCACGGTGAGATGTGTTACGCTCACTTTTCCATTGTTTCATTTCATGAATCTTAACAGAAATAATGTAATTTGATTTCAATTATCTAATCTTAAACATTCTCAGAATTAGGAATTTTTTATTTCGTATGCTGGTGTCGTGATTTATTTGATGATTGTGCCAAGACAAATAACGTTAATTTTGCACTTTCGGAACTGAAAAAGTATGTACACTTTAGTACTTCATCCAAACAAGAACTAACGTGATTCATTTGCTCCCTAAGGATAACTCCGTAACTCAAATGTTGGGATACAATCAATATACCATGAGGTATAGTAATTTACAATTCACTTCCATCTGAAATGAAAAATATAAAAAAGTGACGCTTTTCAACAGTAAAATCAAAAAATATTTTCTTTCTTGAATCTTAATTGGATTCATTGATAATAAAAGTTCATTATATCAATTTCAACATTACCTTTTTATTATTCATTAATGTCTCTTGTCTCTCAATCTAACTATTCTGGATAGAGATCTAAGGGTTGGGTAGCATTAATTATATTTATTTGCTATGATTTATACTTAATTAATTTTATGTATTAGTGTTAAATAAGTTTGGATATTTATTTTGTAATTAATTATGTTTAATATCCCTATTATAAACAAAATTGTTTCTTGGGATAACAATAAAGTACTATATTATACTATACTACTACTTACTCTAGTTTTTCTGTGCGAACTGATGGGATGCAAGCACAGACCACCGGTCTGTGGATGCAAGCGAATTAGAGGAAACGAACGAAAAAGAACTGCGCGCGCAGTCGAGCCCGTAGCATAAAAATTGCTCAGTCATCATTCAATTTTTGTACTTTGAATAATTTGAAATATTATGTTGAAAAAAATTGTTTTCAAAGTATGCGTGCCCAATTTGGTTCCCAAGTTCCAAAATGGATATTTGAATTCTTCAAAAAATGGACGCTGAATGAAATTCATAGTCCGTTATTTTCAGACGACTATACACATGTACCTGTGAGGGCTAAATGGAAAACACCAAATGACAATAAAGTTTCAATGCATTATCTAACATATTTTCAACGATAACCGACGGAATAAAATTTCGTGCAAAAAGTACATATCTACCCTAAAAGCAGGAGGTTGCTCATTTTCACCACCCTACTGGCTACACACGCCCTTGCCTTGCTTCAGCCAATATTAAACTGTGATGATGTATTTTCTTTCATCGAGATTTCTATTTACATAATTCACAAAGTCAGTTGCACATAGTGTATTGCTATTACTTATGAAGCCATATTGTTATTGATTAAAACCAACATATTTCTCCAAGAAGTTAATAATTCATGATTTTGTTAGTATCTCCATGATTTTAGCAAAGTTGCAGATAACACTAATTGGCCGATAATTACTCATTTTGTTTACAGGTCCAGATTTGTATATAGGACTGACCTTACTGATTTTTAGTATATTTGGGAATTGTCCATGACGCATTATATCAGTTGCTAATCTAGTAATAATTGGTACAATAGATAGTTCTAGTAGCTTTAAATCACTAACCGTTATATCATAATATCCTGGTGAAGCATTTGGTTTCAGTGTATTAATTATATTATTATCTACTTAACTAATTGCGAAAAGACAGTAAAGAATTGAATTGAATTTAAAATAATGCATTCAGTTTAGAGCGAATGATCAATATTTTTATTTTTTAATGAAGAAAAAATTTCAGCCGCAACATCATGGGCCAGCTGGGCTTCCACGTCCAACCGGACGGCATCGTAACGCTGGTCGAAAACGCCGGCCAGGCTTGGCAAGCCGGCCTGCGGCAAAACTCGCGACTCGTGGAAATCTGCCACGTGGCCGTGGCCACCTTGACTCACGACCAAATGGTCGACCTACTCAAAACCTCCCCGACCGTTATATTAACTGTGATACCGCCCCTACCCGATGGATCCCCGCGCAAGGGATGCACCCTGCAGAACTGCAAGTACAACGAGACCAACTACGAAGGCGACTACGACAACACCGGCAACGAGGAAAACAAAGGCAGGCGAGCGCCTCAGATGCAGCAGGCCGTGTCCGGCAACCACAGGAAGTTTTACGAGAGGAGTTTCTCGCCGCCGAGGAGCAGCAATAGTTCCGGCTACGGGACCGGGAGCAGCAGCAAGTCGTTTCACGGGCCCGAGACTAGATTCACGGCGAACGTAGAGGTGAGTTTTTTCAGCTTGGCTCAGCCCAAAGAGATTAAATGTTATCTGACTAGGAGAGTTTATTCCCCATACCACAATTGTGTATCTGAGAGTTACAGGTGACAGTTTTGTTTCCTTGGTTCGAGATCGACTCTGTACTCATGTCTAGGTACGTCACTGTGACGCGTTGATGCTACAAGATTCTGATTGTATAGAGCTCTCTTGTTCGTTTACTCTCTTTGGGCTCATTCCATAGGTTTTGGTCGGATGCAGGGTTCCTTGATAGGGGGGATTACGAAATGTCATCGATTTTATCAGGCACCTTGTTTCGTCATTGGTGGGAAATTGAGGTGGCTATCCTGAAATTGGACGCGGCAAATTTGAATTACACTAAAATATCCCATTTTGTTTGATTGAATTCGAAACCAATCGGTTGGAGTAAATTGAAAAACATGCAAGGGTTAATTAATACATATTTGTTATTAATATATTCCCTAGTTCACATAAGTATCTCGAAGACTTCTGAGAGTTTCAAAGTTGACAAAAATAACAAATTTTCATCATTTTTCATAGGTTCTGAATGTTGGTCGTAGTTGATAATAATTATCAAATTGAATGAACACGAGAAAGTAAATTCTATACAAAGGAATGAACCGTTTCAAAATAGAAAAGGTGGAAGAATCAAATAATCTGAGATAGAAATGTTATGAGTGGAAACTTATTTCAAAGACTAATCTCAAAACATCTGTAGTAACACTAGATGAATAAATTGCAACCTTGAAAGAGAAATTATTTTCAAACAACAGTCTAATGAAATAAATCAAAAGCGCTCTCCGATGTTGACATTATTGCAGAACCTCAGGTGCCAGAAGAAAGTGTACATTTCGGTATCATTTTTTTATGTAAAAAAATTAAACATTTCTATGTATCTACCTAAAATTCTAATTAAATGGTCAGTAGTAAAATTATGCATATCTAATATTTGAAATAAAGACAAACATTTGTTTTTGCAACGTTCTACAGAGTGGGCCATTGAAAACGAAACAGCGGGTCTGTAGGTCGGCAGAACCGAGTTATATAAAAACGCTCGGACACGTCAACAACATTTTCCAGGGGGACATCGTTCGCGATGAAATTCACCCGAAATACATTCCATCCCTCGGAGCTGTGACCGCCACCCCTAAATTTTTAAATGGCAACATATGGCAAGTGATACCTCATTTGAAAGGTATTTTCCTTCTTAATATCAAACAACAAAAATAAATTAATTATATCGATTCGTTTTCGAGATATAGCAACTTGAAGTTGGGAAATCACTTTTTATTCACTTAATCAATAAAAACAATATCTGATAAAGCAACTGTCGCAATAATTATTATTGTCAATGAATTAAATGTTCAAATTGTCTACCACCCATTTCCATACAATAGTACAAGTTCTGCTCAAAATGAGACCTCACATTTCGTAGCATTTCCGGCGTTATTCGACGGCATTCTTCAATAATTCTACGTCGTAAATCTTCCAGAGATTCTGGTTTGGTTGCATAGATTTTGTTTTTCAAGTTACCCCACAGGAAAACGTCGAGTGGGGTTAAATCTGGAGATCTGGCTGGCCACTCTTCTTCCAATCCAACTTCCCGGAAACATTCTATCCTAAACGCCCTAAAAGGCTGTGCATAATGTGGAGGTGCCCCGTCTTGTTGAAATTTCAAGTGGTCTTCATGGTAACGATCGTCATTTTCAATGACGTCTACTAATTGTGGATAAACAAATTGATTCAATAATTTCAAATAAATTTCTCCTGTCAGGTTTCCGTCGAGAAATACTGGTCCAATCAAACGGTCCCCAAAAATACCGGCCCAGACATTGAGTTTTTGGGAAGTTTGAGTATGGACTTCATGGAAAATATTTGGATTGACATCTGACCAATAACGACAATTATGACGATTCACAGTCGAATTCAAAAAGAATGTAGACTCATCAGAAAAGCAGATGTTGAAAAGGAAATTCTTATCAGCATCTATTTTCGTAGTCATAATTTCACAAAATTCCTGTCGCCTATCAAAATCATCTTCATTCAATTGGTGTAACAAATGTATTTTGTAGGGGTGGAACTTATGATGTTTCAGGATTCGGCAGATACTGGTTCTACTGATATTGGTAACACTATCCAATTTCCTTGTGCTCGCTGTTGGGTCTGCATGAACTTGTCCTAAAAGTGCAACTTCAACAGGTTCATTTCTTACCGGAAATTCACGTTCTGGGTCTCCTTTCTTGTTGGCTACTGATCCAGTTTGACGAAATTGTTGCACTAATTCTAGAACGTATTTTCTAGCAACAAGTTTATCTGGATGCGTTTCAATGAACAAATTAGCTGTACGGTTACCGCACTCATCATTCTTAAAAAGAAATTGTTATTATTTCAACTCTTTCCGCGATCGTATATACCATTATTGAGGAAAGTTATTTAGCAGCTTTAATCAAGTAATAAACTGTAATGTCGTTCAATCAACGATCAGTTTGACACTGATGGACGTCCACAATTGCGATTTGGCGAAAAAAATTATCTCATACATGTTTTTGTTGTACGCGTATTGGAGTCGAATTCGAGAAAACGTCTTTTTATCGATTCTCAAGACCCTTAACATTTTTTCGATCCAGTAATTGAGGAGGAAATAAAAATTTGAAATGGAATTGCATGTTATTTGTTGGTCAACAGTTAGATCGTGTAATTCCTTGACAATGATAATTATCTTTAAACAGTTGCATTGTTAGATCTTATTTTTATTGATTGAGTGAATGAAAAGTGATTTCCCAACTTCAAGTTCCTATATCTCGAAATCGAATCGATAGAATTAATTTATTTTTGTTGTTTGATATTAAGAAGGAAAATACCTTTCAAATAAGGTATCACTTGCCATATGTTGCCATTTAAAAAATTAGGGGTGGCGGTCACAGCTCCGAGGGATGGAATGTATTTCGGGTGAATTTTATCGCGAACGATGTCCCCCTCGAAAATGTTGTTGACGTGTCCGAGCGTTTTTATATAACTCGGTTCTGCCGACCTACAGAGCCGCTGTGTATAATGATTTTGATAGTTCAGATAGTTCTTATACTTGGAAACTTTTCTTTTAATTTTATTTCTTCCTTCTGATAATTGTTGTACAATGGTGTTATTACACAGAACTGTTCAATGAGTTTTTCTTGTTCTTTGTAACGTTGTTGTAAACAAGAGGTGGAATATGACTGAATCCTCATTTCATAGCATCAGGAATAAAATATAATGAAAAAACCATTATTTGATGGAAAACGATCTGCAATGGGTACAGATTCCAGCAAATCTCTTTATCTCCAGTGGAACTGCAGGGGCTTCTTGAAATGTCAGGTGAATTATCGTCGACAGATTGATGCGATATCACAGTGGACAGACCTGCAATAGATTTTTACCAACACGTCTTGGTAGGAATAACTAAAAAGGAACAGCAACGTTATATCGTAATGTCGTAGCAACAACAGTTTCTATCCAAAACCGAATTGAGTTTCTGTTTCTCTTTAGAACAGTATGATCTCACCGTTTTTCCCAAGCCTTTGTCTTGACTTCTCATGTAGGAGAGATTCTTGAAGATTGGTTTCAAAATCACTTTTATTAAAATGGTCTGAACAAATCCTCGAAAAATCAATAGGTACCCATACTACAGAAATTGATCCATTCCTGCTTTACTGTATTATTATTATTATGTATGATGTAGGGGAGTATTGTTACTACAATTTTAAACAAGTAATCAACAAGTAGTAATACAAAATACAAGAATTTAAGCATATGATTTTATAATGATTTTTATGAGCCACGGGCTTAACTTTAGTTATTCGCAAATTGATGTAAATATAACCAAAGTTACCAATTTCAGGATAGCCAACTTAATTTCCCTGCTATGACGTATTCTTTCCCTTTCTTCAGTCTTCCCCTCGTCTGAATGCTCACTTATTTCATAACCCCTTCCTATCATAAGAATCATGGGTCGGATGGAGATGCAGTTGCGTGATGCTGTATCGCGGTATGCTATTGGTTCTGCATTCTGCATCGCTTGAGAAGTTGTTGTGGTTGGGAGGTTTCATCTGTCAACATAGGCACAATTTTGCCAAAAGTCGTAGAAAATAATCATGAACTGTTGAAATTCTGGATTTCAGCAGGTGAATCAAAATATCATCAAAACAGGCGCTTCTGGATCGTTAGTTTTGGCATAATTTTTTGGCAATAAATTTTTTTGGCACTATCTTGCAGCGTGCCTGGATGCTCTAGTAATAGCAATTTCTCAAACAGATTATGAAAGAAGAAGTACAGACCTCCAAAACGTATATTCTCATTTTGCGCTACAATGGTGCGAAATGGGTAAAAATGCATGCCAAGCCCTCGTTAGCTGCCGAGTGGTAGTAGAGTCAGGGAGATGAGGGGAATTCTTCTAATTAGCGCAAATTGAGGATATTCGCTTTGTGATACTGTACTTCTACTTTTAAAATCTGTTTCAGGAATTGAAATCGGACTATCACTAGAGCATTCAGGCACGCTGCAAGATATTGCAAAAAAAAATCGAGTTGCAATTGTGCCAAAACTAATGATCCGTCAGAGCCTATTTTGTGCACACATAAACTACACATGATTCAATACTTTCATGAGAAGGGCCAACCCTATTTCTTGAAAAATGGGGGAGTTATGAGTTTTTGAAAAAATCGTATAATTTTCCGGTTTTCCTGCGTTACTAATGATCCGATCGGGCCGTAAAACATTTCATTTTGTTCGTATTTCAATTGTCTACAATTCTTTTCATTGGAGCAACCAAATTGCTCTATAAATTTTCATTTTATAAGCAAAACAATTTTAAAAAACACGTTTTTTGTTATTTAATGTTTATAACAAATTAATAAATGACAGTTGCGAGTCGAAAACAACAGAATATAACTACGGACTGTCTTCCATGTGATGGCACAGACGGTTTTCTACTAGTATTTATGTTAGGAAAAAGTGCTCTATTGATTGGCCTAGTGATGGCACAGTAGGTTTCCTACTAGTATTTTTGTTAAAAAATTATTTATTTTATGCTCTATTGATAAGTGTATTATGCCACTATTGGCTGTCACTTGCGCTATGCCATCTTGATCTTGAACTGGGGTATGAGCTCTTCTGCAGAAAGGGTTTTCATTCTGCAAAAGTATGCTGTCAGAATAATTGACAAATTAGGATGGCGGCAGACATGCAGAAATTCTTTTGGAGAACTAAAAATACTCACTGTTGTCACTCTATATGCATATATGAGATGTGTATCTACGTTTATAAAAATAAACAAAAATTTACGGCAAATCAACAAGACCATCCATATCCAACTAGTGCTAGAGGTTTGCTAATATCAAATCCCCCTCGAACCTCTCATTATCAAAAGAGTCACGTCTACCTCTGACCGAAACTATATAACAAGTTAGAGGCTTCTATAGAGGATTCAGTGAATACTTCCATATTCAAGAGAAAACTGAAAAGTCTTGCAAGAGGAAGAAATTGCTGAACCGTTGATGAGCTTTAATAACTTTTTTTTATAAAATGTAACTTAGCTTTATATTGTTAAAAATTGTTGTTAAAATTGTTTTTTCCGTTAACCAGCTATCGTCCCCTTACGAACGGCAGCCCTCAAAAGTCAAAACTTGTGCGAGCCAAGGATTAACGAGATCTTACCTTTTTACGTGCGATTCCTGTATCAATTTTCTTTTGTCGTTTTGTTGTTTTTATCTAAATTTTATTATTTTTACACTGACGTTTTCCTTGTACTTACTGTATGAAAACGTTTCTTCTGATAATTTTATAGTTTTTAACAAGCGACTTAAATATTATTATCATTATTTGCTAAGGCGTTCAAAACCAACTATCAGAAAACGGCGCTTAAGTTTAACACGGTCATGTGAATGCACATTTTGTTCGATACCTTTTTTGTGGTAAAAATGAAGAGCTTTAACTTTAGTCTGAAACTTGTTCCTCTGTTTTCACCATTTCAGGGGAAAATCATAATAATTTTCATAAGTTTCCCGTCATTTTATACAGAGAACAAATGAGACTTTTACCCATCGTGCGTACTTTCACATATTCAAGTCCGAAATTTCAGGTGTTCAAGATTTTTTTGCCACGTCTCTCTTGATTGGGCTAAATCAATCAAACGATAATTTATTTATTCAATATTAATAATACGACGTTATTCACATATTTGTTTTGTTGTATATAAATTTCATCAAATGACTATTATTAATAATTATATCTGAATTGGCGAAATAAAAAGAAAATAAAGCATATAATTTGTTATTGTTGACCACCAAGGATGACTATATTTGACAGGCCGTTGGAATAAAAGACTGGCCTCACCTCGAAATTTGCCAGTCATTATTTGATGAAGTGAAGAGGGTCTTCAACCGAAACGTCGTGCAATACAAACAAGACTCATGGATATCACCGATAAGCTGTATTTTTGTCAGCAATTTCCAAACAAGCCATGGAAATGTAACCAACACAAATTTAGGTTCAAGATTATTTCGGCGCAAAATTTAAATCTTTATTGAAGTTATTGAATAAAATTGTTGATGGATGAAACAACCCACATTTAATTAACCTTCTTGAATTTAGTGAGATGAGTTATATCTTTGATTTTTTTACTTTGTGTAGCTCATTACTGACAGGGACTATTGTAAGTAAAGCTAGAAAAATTAGATGTAGATGTTATAGCATTGGCCGTGCTTTCTAGTTTCGTTCTTAGACTACACTAGGCACTAGGATTAGCTTTAGAAATACCACCTTCGAAAACATTCAACAAAAGCAATTGTGGCCAGCTTTAGTGAATGCTTTAGAAAGTAGCTCGACGATCGGAGTAGCTGGGAATTCTAATAATTGATACTATAATTGAGTTCAAGAGTCTGTATATTCATTCCTTCCGAAAATGTGAACGTAGGATCAGAATCGGTTGGTATATTTCAGAAATAATTCGTTTGGTATGGATGAATATATAATGTGCAAAAGCCTACATTTATACAAGGCATTTGCTATGGTTGATACACAATTTCAGTATCAAATTTATTGGAGGGAAAATTCATGAATGGTTTCAAAATTATCGGACAAAAGGAAACCAGTATGTATTTTAGTCGATGGTGTTAGCAGCTTGCTGATGTATATCAAATGTGGGAATCTACAAGGATCAATTGTGGGACCCGTTTTGTTTTTGATTTTTATTAATTCCAGACAAACTTGAACTGTAAGGAACATTCAATCTAAGTTGCCGTTGGTATTTTGTTCAAAATAAGTAAATTGGTTATTTTCAAGTTCGTGAATACTATTGAATAGTCGAGATTACCAAAGTATTTCGCGCATGAGATGCAAACAAATTTTTTTCTACAAACGTCAAAAATGTTCTAAAATAAGTAATAACTATGAAAAATAGTATTGAACTGGCTTAAATAATTTTTGACAATTATTTCAATTTGTTGACAATTATTTCAAAGTGACAGTTCTTGATAATTATTTTGGAGTGACTTTTTATTCGCGTCAATTTCGTGCGTGATATTTATTATTGTAAAAGTATGGAAATTTCGAGCGACGATGAACTAAGCAGTACCCCACCTAACTTGATAGATGCGGCCAATTCCGTAATTTCCAACCTTTTACCGGAGAAATCGAGGCGGCAGTATGAAAATGCATATCAGCAATTTAAAGAGTGGTGTGAAGCAAATAAAGCCACAATTTGAAAGCCTTAATTATTGTTCTACATTAATAAATAAACGATTTCTTGTTTTTTGCTTGATTGAGGAGTTGAGGACCATATAGGTTAGAGTATGAAAATCCCATATAGTTTACATGCAGTGTGCGAAATATATTTCGCACATTACTTCGCGCACGGTGTCATGGTAACGAATGAAAATGAAAAAAAGTGCCACTTCGCATACTGTTGTCAATGCGCGAACCTTGTCATTTTTTGACGTTTGTAGAAAATAGTAATTTATAATCGTCACAGCGTTGCCAAAGGCTGCTCAATATCGTGCCTGAAGTATAGAACGATAGAACACAGTTAATTTCATATGAATGTTAATTAACAATAATTCAATGTAAGTGACTTACTAAATGAACCATTGGTATGTTAATTCTTAGTATTGTTATTTTCGTTTTCCAACTATAAGTTAAGAATCATTTGCTTGGGATTCCCTTGTAATATTACAACCGACAACGGTGAAATAAGCAGTTACAGCACATGTAACGTCATGTCATGTTATGGAAGTGAAGAAATGTTATGGTTTTCAAATGGCTTTGTAGGAATATTACAAGATAACATGTTATAAAAATTATGCATACATGTCATTAGATAGCTATATTTCAGTCATATGCACATTCTATTCGGATTTACGCATTTGTGATCTTGCCTATAATAGGTGGTATTGAGCCAATAGTACTCTGTCCAAATGTCAATTTATTATTATTTGGCGGAATGTCTAAAGTCAATACGAATTTTCAGATTGAGTAAAAAATTAGTAGGTATGCTGAATGGATCCTTTGAATGAAAAAAAAAAATGCAATGCATGCTTCAGTAGAATATCAGTTGATCGTGTCCGAAAAAAATCTCCAGATTATTCCATTGGCAACCAATTATTTCCAGGGCACTCTAACCAGTTCCTCGAGTGGCCAATCCGGCGACGACAAGTGGTATGACTTCCTCCAAGAATTCGAAGCGCCCCCGATACCCGTCAAGAACCACCAGTCCTCCTCGCAGCATCACACGAACAGCACGTTTTCCACCCCGACGAAACGCAGTCACGTCCACCAGGCGTCGCAGCTGCAGCAACAACACAACAGCCACTACTCCGTCCAACACAACAAGCTGCACGTCAGCAACTCGCTGCCACTGCAGCACGTTGATGTGTCGCAACCGCTCAGCGCAGTGATTCACAACAACGCCACCGAGATGGACTTGTACAAGCGGCAGAAGAACAACAAGATCAAGCAGCACAACGAGAGGCTGCGGCAGGAGGGGGAGTACCTCTACGCGCGGTCTCCCAGAGCCCCAGACTACGCGTCCATCCAGTGCAACGACCTGGGGAGACTGACCGTCAACGAGTGTCACTCGACGAGCAGCTCCATCAGCGACAGGATGAACCTGGTGGGCAGCGAGGACGAGCTGTCGAACGGCAGCGGGAACATGTCGCCTAGGACGCGCAGCGGCACCAAGCACGCCAGTCTCACGCAGTCGCAGTCGTCGGGGTACTCTAACAGGAACCAGAGCCCCAGGTCGCTGAACGGCGAGGCCAAACTGAGGCCGGGCGTGACGCCTCGGTCTTCGAACCGCAACAGCGCCAACTTGTCCACGAACTTCCAGGAGGAGCTGCTACGGCTGATCAACCCGGATAACATCGACGCGGCGCCTGCGGAGCCCAAGCCGAGCAAGGAGGTCAAGACTCACTCCAGGGAGAACCTGATGCACAGGACGCAGCCGGAGGTTATTCTGACGATGGCCAGGCCGGCTACGGTGATCTCCAACGCTAGCACCACATCAAGCCCGCTTTCCATAGAATTTAAGAGGGCGCAGGACGAGGGGGCCGGGAAATCGAAGACGGTCGTCAATTTTCCCGACGATTTTCCCCTGCCGGAAGACAGCGATTGGCCGAGTTTGGTCGATACGGCGACGAGCTTCATGAATCAAGTGGGGTCGTCTTCGGATAGCAAAGAACGCGAGGTGAACAGGCATTGGAACGACGAGGTGCCTGTAGATGCTTCGATAGCTTCTTCGTGAGTATTCTAGTTTGTTTTTTTATTCGTCGAATCGAAAATTGTACAGAAAAATGCCGTTTATGGTAAAACGTTGGAAAATTGAACAACAATATACGGTGTTGGAAGGTTAGACTCAAGTTTCCGACATCCATTATCTTGATGTGTTGAAGGTTTTTCATGACGTTTCGATTCAAGTTTGTTTTTTTATTTGTCGAATCAAAAATTCACTTCAATCTCTGAAGGAATTCAGATTCAAGGGCAAGCAATAAAATCAATCTAAATTTGTACAGAAAAATACCGTTCATGGTAATGCGTTGGAAAATTGAAAACAACCATACGGAGTTTGAAGATTTGAGTCAAGTTTCCGTCATCCATTGTCTTCATGGGTTTTTCATGACGACTAGATTTTGTATAGGCAAACAAGTAGTTTGGAGAACGCCTTTGTTAAAATTCAATCTGTTAGTCTACGCAATATTAGTGTAGGTCTTTTTTCAAAATAGGATTTTAAAAGATCATTTATAATTCCTCTGATACCAATCGACTCTAAGTTCTTTAGAAGTATTGAGTGGTCAACTGTATCGACGGCTTTTTAAGGCTTCTTTTTAAGTGCCAGTTTTTCATGTTCGAGTTAAACTCCAGATGACTAACTAATAGTTTAGATGGTGAATGACATTCTCTAAATAATGATGAACCATTAGTTAATTAATCTGGAGGTTAACTGGAACTTGAAAAACTGGCCCTAATAGTTCTAATTATTTCTGATATTTCAGTTTCGTCGGTTGGAAATAGAAGCATTGAGGATTTGTTGTGAATTGGAATAAAAAATCAGAAGACATGTTGTTATAGAACATTTTGAAGTCATTTGATATGTTTTCACCAATGCGGGAAAATTGTAAATTCATTAAATCTGCTATTTCCAGGATATTGCTGATGATATCGACATTCAATTGTAATGATTCAAAATCCCTATTTTGATTTGAGCCGTAGTATTCAAATATTTAGGCCCTTCAACTTCCAAGCTTTTTCCAAATCCACGCCGTCACTAAAAAAATGTTTCGCAATTTGGCGCCCAACGTGGGGCCATGCAAAACTTTGGTATGAGGAGTAACTTTCGCAATTTTATTTAACCAATAACAAGTATTGTACAAAATACTTGTTTGCAAATACAAAATCTAAACTTAGACCCGTAATATTTTCCTCCTCTATTTGAAAATATAAATTTATTTTGAAGAAACTAATCCCCAATGAAGAATATGGTATTTTTATTAGAAAATAGTTGCCCATTCGACGTTTGCGTTGCTTGAATCAATTGTGGAATAGCATTTTGTGCTTTGAAAATTTTCAGTGTTAGTTCGAGCACGAGCGTGCCGGAGCTCCAGAATCACGTGGCGGAACTCGAATCGAAAATGGGGCGAGAAACCAGACGCAGGATGTCGCTGGAAAACGAGGTGCGTCGCCTCACGGAAGAAAACAGAAAACTGCAAGATCAAGCAAACGCTGCCGTCCAGCAGCTTAGGAAATTCACCGAGTGGTTTTTCAAGAACGTCAAAAAGCAGTAAGTTTGGACGACTTTTCAACTTCACATCAAACATATCTCAGTTTTTATGGTATGTTGGAAATTTTATCGAGCTTTACATAATTTAAGTTTTTAATAGATATATTTATTCAATCGACATTCTCTTATGTGTAAATATGTATCATTTATTATTATTCGTTTCATTTGTTTTAGAAATTCGTGTAAGAATATGTTGTTAGTACAAAATTTTTTAATTTATTTTTCTTTATTTTTCGACAGAATATTTTCGTATATAGGGATTGACTATTGCGATTCTCCAAAGAGAAACGATCTTTTAGTTTACTTAATAAAAATGTTGAAACCTCGAAATTGCGAAGCTATTTGTTTATTTTTCCTTTTCGAATCAGTATTTGACATCGAATATCAACCTAAAAAGACTATATTCAGTCTCTCAAAACAAAAGAGTCTTCTTGATGGTCCACGAGCATTCTTGATTCATTTTTAATATGTTATATTTGTACATATTGTTTATGTATCCCTTCTGAAACTGTTTCTAAACTCGGCTCAGTGACTACGAGTTTTATATAGAAACAAACACCACCTATTCATTCACCGTGTAGGATTTTTAACGAGGAAACTAGGGAATTTAAACTATTTTGAAAAACTTCTCAAATTATCTCACCAACACAAGTTTATTTCTGTGTCCAGAACTCCAAGCAAGATTGGTTCAATTTTCGTAGCTGAATATGAGAATGTTTCTGTCTAGTCTTTGTTAAAAATCGACCCCCCGTTGGGCGCCGAAAATGTGAATAATTTTTATCTATTTTCGAAATTACTTCTAGAGATTGGCCGAGAAATGACAATGATTAGTTTTTAGAAACTAATCACTTTTCCCGTGGATAATTGTTTTGTTTTCACACATAAATGAGAAGGTTCTCGAATATGAAGGTGTCAGGCTCAATCTATTGAGGATAAAATTGCACAATATAAGCTGATAGGTGAAATGTTTTCCACACCTGACACCAACTGTTTCATCGTTTTTGATAAATTTTCTCACGAACACAAGTTAATTTCGATACTATATTGATAACTCCAATCAAGATTGGTTCAATTTTAATAGATGAATATGATTGGTAGATGAGAATATTCCTATCTAGTCCTTAGAATAATTTTGAAAATCGACCCCCCGTTGGGCGCCAAAAATGAGATTATTATTATAGATTTTCCGAGTATTTCCGTCAACGATACTTCTAGAGATTGTTCGAGAAAAATCGATGATTAGGATTTAGGAAACAATCACTTTTCCCTCGTGGAGAAACAGGAAGGTTCTCGAAAATGGATGTTGTCATGCGGATCTCAGTCTATTGAAGTTAAAATGGGCCAGCTGATAGGTGAAAGATATTCCACACCTGACACCAAATTTTTTATCGTTTTTGACAAATTGCACCTCAATGCCGTTTTTGACTTTGGTAGCAAAAATTACTGAAAGAGACAAGCCTCTCATGTGTTTCGAGTGAAAAACTGATCTAACAGCTGTGCTGGATTCTTGACTCCGAAAATAATTTGCCGAATTTTCTGGTGCTACCGGCGTGTATGAAAAGTTAGCTCCATCATTGTTTATATAGAAGTAAGATGGTTAGCCAACCTTATGGGATTTATATTGGATTCAAATGGATGCGACAGTGATCTCGCATCCAAGTCATGTCGTAATTTCAGTGATCTGGTCTCCAAGTAATGTCGTAACTTGATTGAACCAATGGGACAGCATTAAAATCACGGTTTTTCGAAGAAACTTGCATTCAAATTATGTCAAAGATTCATGTTTGTAACTAATTACGCTAGATATCACTCGCGTTTGTGTCCAATACCTCTTCCATAGGCATTGACTAACTATCTTCTATTTAAACAATGGTTCCATTTATAAAAAATCGTGGCCCCTCGTTGGGCGCCAAAATTATTGAATTGAGATTGAGTGTTGAACTGTTTCATGCAATACAAACCATATAACATTACTTTGGGATTGAAGAGCATTTGAGTTGAGTATTCGAAGTTGTCTTTAGTAGACTTTTGTTTTTGAGAGCTGATATGTCTGTAGTTACCAGATAACGCTGTAATTGAAAAGTAACAATATACAAAATTCATTTTACAAAATGAGTCAGGTCTGCTGCTTTGCTTCTGCAGGTGTAGAGCCTTCAAAAAACCCTCTTGGAAAGTTTTGTGACAAAAGCTAAGCAGCTACTAAAAAAAATTAATTTATTTTTTGAATTTTTTTTTTCATTCCTTGTGATGTTTTGTCTTAGAAACTGTCTTCCAAACAGTTCATGTCCAATGCGAAAACGGCCAGAGTTCTAAAAAATCAAGAATGTTATATTTGAACTGTATTTTTTTAAAGCTATCGAGAACAAAAATATCAAAAAAATCCAAAATGATTGTTCCCGCCAAGTTTAAAACGAATCAAAACCGTGATACTACGAAGTGAAATATTAGAACTAGATTTAGAATAGCTAATGGATCACTGAAATCTGCTTATTGTCCATGTACAACTTTAGAAAGCCAATTACATATACAATTACAATACAGTGTCCCGCCGATGATTGAATTAACCTCCAAACAAATGTTTTTAAGACTAATCTGTTTTATTAGAAACCGTATAGTCGACTGTAAACCTGTTTCGGAGTGATTAGTCTTCATCAGGACCGACTCGTGATGAGGATTTAGCAGAATTCAGTGCTTTTATCAGTTATTCGAAGCAAACCTTATGCTTATTGTCTCAATGATTCGGTGATTCCATCCACTTTATGAAATGAAAAGAATTATAATTTTTCCGTTTTCTTTTTTCCTCTTATTTTAGGGCACATGAAAATAACAAGTCAAAATCAGATCAGAGTTTAGTTTTGTTACAACTTCACCTTGTTTTGCGAACTGTTTAACTGTATTATTTTTATATTAAGTATGTTTTTAGTATTATATTGTCTGAATGTGAAACACGAACACCAAATCTACTGTAATATTAATATAGAATTAGATAAGTAATCCAGTGTCGAAAAAGTGCGGTGGAAATGGCTACCGTTTTCCGTTCGGTCGTGCTTTTTCAGACACTCGTTCATTAATTATTGTAAGTTAACAGTTGCATTCCTCAGCGTTTGTAATGATTAATAATCATTTATTTGTTGTTTTATTAATTCTTGATTTTATGTTGAATATCTGTGACCTGTTAGATGCCTTAGAAATTGATCTATTATATATTTCATTGATAATTTTTTATGAAATAAAAAGCATAAAACTTGCTGGTTGTTTTTTATCAATTGAAAGCTTTTATTTAACTTGCTCTTTGTGGCGTTAGATTAATGTTGAAGAAATTGTCCCCCCTGCCCCCCGAAAGCAAGATAGAGATTCCTTTCAAAAAACAGTTTTTGAAAAATCGACACGTTTTTCACAGAAAACGGGATTTTTAAAAAATTATGTTGAATTGAGTGAAACTGATTTACTGACGTCTGCATTAAAAGCTCGTCTTGTGTGGCAAATTTGAAGCAAATCTGAGATATGGAATTTGTTGTAAAAAGTTCAAAGGGGATAAACCTTGTTTTTTTTTGAAGGCCTAACGAGTTTTTGAAAAATCTACATTTTTTTTCACAGAAAACGTGATTTTTCAAAAACTATGTTGAATTGAGTGAAACTGATTTCATTTCTGACTTCTGCATTCAAAGCTCCTCTCGTGTGGCAAATTGGAAGCGAATCTGAGGTATGGAATTTGTTGAAAAAAGTTCAAACCTTGTTTTTTTTGAAGGCCTAAAAATCAACTTTTTCCTAGAACCTCCATATTCGCTATGTATGATCTAGGAACGATGCCGAACTGCGGAATAGTGAAATTTCTTTGAAAAAACGAGTTTTTGAAAAATCTACATTTTTTTCACAGAAAACGTGATTTTTCAAAAACTATGTTGAATTGAGTGAAACTGATTTCATTTCTGACTTCTGCATTCAAAGCTCCTCTTGTGTGGCAAATTGGAAGCGAATCTGAGGTATGGAATTTGTTGAAAAAAGTTCAAAGGGGTTAGTTAACCTTGTTTTTTTTGAAGGCCTAAAAATCAACTTTTTCCTAGAACCTCCATATTCGCTATGTATGATCTAGGAACGATGCTGAACTGCGGAATAGTGAAATTCCTTTGAAAAAACGAGTTTTTGAAAAATCGACATTTTTTTTACAAAAAACGGGATTTTTCAAAAACTGTGTTGAATTGAGTGAAACCGATTTTATTTCTGACTTCTGCATTAAAAGCTCCTCTTGTGTGGCAAATTTCAAGCAAATCTGAGGTATGGAATTTCTTGAAAAAAGTTCAAAGGGGTTAACCTTGTTTTTTTTTAAAGGCCTAAAAATCAACTTTTTCCTAGAGCCTCCATATTCGCTATGTATGATCTAGGAACGATGCCGAACTGCGGAATAGTGAAATTCCTTTGAAAAAACGAGTTTTTGAAAAATCGACATTTTTTTCACAGAAAACGTGATTTTTCAAAAACTATGTTGAATTGAGTGAAACTGATTTCATTTCTGACTTCTGCATTCAAAGCTCCTTTTGTGTGGCAAATTTGAAGCAAATCTGAGGTATGGAATTTGTTGAAAAAAGTTCAAAGGGGTTAACCTTGTTTTTTTTGAAGGCCTAAAAATCAACTTTTTCCTAGAGCCTCCATATTCGCTATGTATGATCTAGGAACGATGCTGAACTGCGGAATAGTGAAATCCCCGTCAAATTTTGATTTTTCAATTTTTTTATTTTTTTTTTCATATAAAAATTGCAATAACTGAGAAACCACAAGAGATGGATCAAAACCGAATGAAGTTCTGGATTCCTCTGCTCGAGATCCTCCTGATGGTCCATTTTGAAGCAAATCTATTTTTTGAATTTTCACCGAAAAAAGTTCAAAGGGTTAACCTTATATTTTTTGAGGGCCTAAAAATAAACTTTTTCCTAGAGCCTCCATATTCGACATGGTTGATCTAGCAACGATGCTGAACTGCGGAATAGTGCAATTCCTTTCAAAAAAATCGACTTTTTTCCCGAAAAACTATGTTGATATGAATTTGCGTGAAACTGATTACATTTCTGACTTCTGCTATACAAACCCTCTTGTTGACGAATTTGAAGCCAATCTGAGCAATGAAATTTGTTGAAAAACTTCGAAGGGGTTAGTTATTTTTAGAAAAGTACGAAAAATCAACTTTCGTTGGAGCCACCAAATTCACTATGAATGATCGAGGAACGATGCTGAAAAGTTAAATATTCTTTAAAAAAAACGAGTTTTAGAGGAATCGAACTTTTCGTAGACTGGTATTTCTGATTTCTGTAGGCTTTCCTGCTGCCATCTCTTAGAGAAAGGATCAAGTTGTCATGGACTGAGAGCATTGCATATAAGAAACCTGTAATTAAAAAAGAAGCCATCGTGAGTTTTGTCTAGTCTCTACGAGATGGCGCGCTTTGTCAATTTGATCATTGTTTATATAGAAATAGAACATAGTCAACCTTATGGGATTATAATTGGATCAAAATGGATGCGACATGTAGATGGCGATAGTGAGCTCGCATCCAAGTCATGTCGTAGCTTCAGTGATCTGACTTCCAAGTCATGTCGTAACTTGATTGAAACAATGGGACAGCATTAAAACATTGTTTATATAGAAGTAAGATAGTCAATGCCTGTGTAATTGGTGTTGGACGTGAACGCGAGTGTCATCTAGCGTGATCAGTTACAAACATGAATATTTGACGTCATTTTAATGCAGGTTTCTTCAAAAACCCCTGATTTTAATGCTTTTCCATTGTTTTAATCAAGTTACATGACCTTGAGGCCAGATCACTGAAGTTACGACATGACTTGGATGCGAGCTCACTATCGCCATCTACATGTCGCATTCATTTTGATCCAATTATAATCCCATAAGGTTGACTTGACTATCTTCTATATAAACAATGCTTTTACTAAAACCACTATTACTCAGAAACCATAGCAAATAGAGCAAAACTGGTTGAATTTCTGTCTTCTATGTAGTCCAAGATCCTTCTGTTTTAACAATTTCAAACATTTCTGAGACTTGAGACATTTTTTCTTGAAAAGGCCTGTTGCAAATATTTTCGTTAATGATTAAATAATTTACAACTTACCAAACTGCTAATGGCTCCGAATCCATCAGAAGTCATGTGCTGGCACTAGGAAATTTTAGGATGGTGAAAAAGGACAAGGAAAATGCCGAATTTCGCTTTTAACAATTTTAAAATTATCACGAACCGAATTTATGTTCAACTGCCTAATTTTCGTAGATTCTCTCTTCTAGTCTTCCACACACACGCCGTCCCGAAAAAAGCGACGTTGCCACGTCTTTCAATATTTCGGTAGAAATTTAAACTAATACGGAACAAGGCCGAAAAATCAACTTTCTCCGAGACCCACCAAATTTACCATCTTGGAAACGATGCTGATATGAGATTCTGATTATGAGTTCTGCATTAGTTGAAATCCTGAATAAGTAACTCGCAATTGGGTAATTCTGATTTACTACGTCAATATCCGACTTAATACTGAGATACTAAGTAAGAATTTTGACCTAGTAACTCGAAATTAGTTAATTTTGTGATACAAATTATGACATTTTGATTCGAAATTCTGAATTAGTTGGAATCCTGACTTGATAACTCAAAGTTAGGTAGTTCTGAGAATCTAGGTCATAATTCAAATCCAATTCTGAGTTACTGAGTTGGAATTCTGACCGAGTAAATCGGAATTAGTCAATTTATGATACAAAGAAAAAATTCCGTATAAGTAATTTGGAAGTTAGCTAATCCTGAGAAACTAAGTCGGAATTCTGACTTTCAAATTTGCTAATTCGAGATACTAAGTCAGAATTGTGATTTGATGACTCTGAATTAGTTAATTATGACATTCTGATTCGAAATTCTGAATTAGTTGGAATCCTTACTTGGTAACTCGAAATTGGGTATGTCTGAGAATCTAGGTCAGAATTCCCAATTAATTCTGAGATACTAAGTTGGAATTCTTACTAAGTAATTCGGAATTACTTAATTTTGAGAGACAAAGTTAAAATTGTATTAGTAACTCATAAATTAGCTAATTCTGAGATGGTTTTTCGGAATTCTGAGTTAAAAATTTGCTAATTCTTGAGATACTGTGTAAGTTAACCGGAATTAGTTAATTATTAGATTCTGCTTTGGAATTCTGAATTAGTTGGAATCCTGACTTGGTAACTCAAAGTTAGGTAGTTCTGAGAATCTAGGTCATAATTCAAATCTAATTCTCAGTTGGAATTCTGACCGAGCAAATCGGAATTATTTAATTTATGATACAAAGAAAAAATTCCGTATAAGTAATTTGGAAGTTAGCTAATCCTGAGAAACTAAGTCGGAATTCTGACTTGCAAATTTGCTAATTCGAGATACTAAGTCAGAATTGTGATTTGATGACTCTGAATTAATTAATTATGACATTCTGATTCGAAATTCTGAATTAGTTGGAAACCTTACTTGGTAACTCGAAATTGGGCATTTCTGAGAATCTAGGTCAGAATTCCCAATTAATTCTGAGATACTAAGTTGGAATTCTGACTAAGTAACTCGGAATTACTTAATTTTGAGAGACAAAGTAAAAATGCCGTGTTAGTAACTCATAAATTAGCTAATTCTGATATAGTTTTTCGGAATTCTGAGTTCGAAATTTGCTAATTCTTGAGATACTGAGTAAGTTAACCGGAATTAGTTAATTATTAGATTCTGCTTTGGAATTCTGAATTAGTTGGAATCCTGACTTGGTAACTCGAAATTGGTAGTTTTGAGATACTACGGCAGAATGCCAAATTCTCACTCGGTAACTCGGAGTTGGTTAATTTTGGGATACAAAGTCGAAAAATTAAGAACTTTTGTCTTTTTTTATTAGGGCATCCAAAGTCATAAGAAATCTCTATTCTTCAGATACTGATTAATTATGAGATTCTGCTTTGGAATTATGAATTAGTTAATGACTTAATTCTGATATACTGAGTGGGAATTCTAAGTAACTCGGAATTAGTTAATTTTGGGATACTAAGTCGGAATCCTGACTGAAAATTTGCTACTTCTCGAGACACTGACTCAGAATTATGATTTGGTTAACCGGAATTGGTTAATTATGTGATTCTGATTTGGAATTCTGAATTAGTTGGAATCCTGACTCAGTAACTCGAAATCGGGTAATTTCTGAGATACTAGGTCAGAATTCCAACCTAATTTTGAGATACTGAGTTGAAATTTTGACAAAGTAAGTCGGAATTAGTTAACTGTGAGACACAAAGTCAAAATTTAGCTAATTGAGATACTAAGTAGGAAATTTGACTACGAAATTTGCTAATTCATGAGATCCTAAGTCAGAATTCTGACTGAGTTAAACGAAACAAGTTATTTATGAGATTATGCTTTGGAATTCTGAATCAGTTGGAACATAGTAACTCGAAATTGGGTATTTCTGAAATATTAGGTTAGAATTCCGAATTAATTCTGAGATACTAAGTTGGAATTCTGAATGAGTAACTTGGAATTATTTAACTGAGACACAAAGTCAAAATTTGGTCTTAGTAACTCGTAAATTATCTAATTCTGAGTTACCAAGTCGTTATTTTGACTACGAAATTTGCTAATTCTTGAGATACTAATGGTGGATTTATGCAGCAATCATAAGTCATAAGGAAGAATATTCGTCAATGATTGGTTGGAATAAAAGGTTCAACCAATCATTGACAAATATTCTTCCTAATGACTTAAAACTTACGACTGCTGCATAATTCGACCATAAGTCAGAATTCTGACTAAGTTAACAGGAATTATGAGATTCTTCTTTTCAATTCTGAATTAGTTGGAATCCTGACTTAGTAACTCGAAATCGGGTAGTTTCTGAGATACTAGGTTAGAATTCCAACCTAATTTTGAGATACTAAGTGGAAATTCTGACGAAGTAAGTCGGAATTAGTTAACTGTGAGACACAAAGTCATATTTCGTATTAGTTCCTCGGAAATTAGCTAATTCTGAGTGAGAATTTTGACTCGAAAATTGCTAATTGTTGAGATAATAATTCTGAATTATGACTAAGTAACTGGGACTTAGTGAGCCTAAGCGATATTTTGCATTTTATATTCATTCAAGTCGATGCTCTTTATCCACCTTCTTCATTTCTTGATCAACCCCGCCACTGGAAATAAATTATACAGGACAACTGAAAAAAACCAAACTCAATTAAAGCATCACGAATCTAATAAATAATAAAACAATACATAGATCAACAGCATTAGGCTTCAAAATATTCCTTCACAGCCTTTTGAACCTGCACCTAGTTCAACTAATGGTACAGTCCAGGTCGCCGTTTTTGGGGAGACACTCCAATGTCACCGCCACAGCCATGGTCATGTAGGTCATAGTTCCGTAGCAGCCGCTAGGCGCGCTGTCGTAGAAGTGCTGGCAAATATAGGCGGCCCCGCCGCATAGCAACCCGCCGGTTCTCGAAGTTTCTTTGAAATCTTTCGGTTTCGCGCAACAAAGGGTGGCATCTCCTTCGCATTTCATCTGGAAAAAAAATGTATTGGTGAAGAAATTACAAGTGAGGACTCGGTGGTTGAAAGGGTGTTTTCAAAGAAAGGTTTTATTTTTTAGAAAATCCGGCTCAGAGGACCAATAACCGGCCAGAAGGACCAAAAATTGCTATCTCGAGGACGGTAAAAGCTAGAGGGGTGGGGTTTATACCATTGGGTTTCAATTGAAAATACGCATTCAACCGGTGTATGAACATCATGTTTCACCAATTGGGGAAAAAGTTGAAAAGCAAAAAAAAATCATACTACCACCAGTTTATAGATCCATTGATAAAGTCATTAAGAAACAATTTTTTTTCAAGTCCAATCTTTGATCTCATTAAACGCCACCTGTTGGATGATATGGAATATATTCCCATTCTCTAAATGTGTCAAAAAATGTGTATTTTTAAGGCTTAACCTCGGAGATTTGAATTTTTTGTAAACAAATTATTAAACCTTACCCTAACTTGACCAAAACAAATCAAAATTCAGAGAAAAAAAAATCCTCAAAAAAAGGTTTTTTCAACATATGAAATTATTTCATCATAACTTTTTGTAGACCTTTTTGAGGACAATGAAACTATTCATTAAATTTTTTTCGATATTTCGTTTAGTCCCAATTTTTCGTTTTTTTTTCAAATATTTCCCGGACTATTAAAAAATTCATTTACAGTTATTGTAGATTTTTGTTTTGAGAGGCGATTAAGAAGGTATCTTGTGAAAATTACAAATCTGTCGCCATCTTTGAATTTTTGGTGGTTTTATAAAAAAAAATCAATATACCGTTTATTTTCCAAGATATGAGAAAATTTTATGAAAACTTTTTGTAGATCTGTTTGAGCAAAATGAAACTGTTCATATACATTTTTTCGATATCTCGTTTAGTTTTCGAGTATTTGACGTCTTTAGAGAAAAAATGGTCCCTAATTCATTTACATTTTTGTGAAGAAGGCGTAGGGGGAGGGGAAAAATAGTCAAAAATTAGGGCACGATGCTCTCGGAATATTGAGTGAAAATAATCAAATATCTTGGTGCCCAGAAAATTTTCGGGAATGAGGGAGGAAATTAACAAAAATCGTGGACGAAAAATTTTGGGGAGGGGGGAAAATAATCAAGAATCTGGGCGCAAAGTGCACTTAAAATTGGGGGGGGGGTGCGGGGGAAGCGGAAGGTTTTCATCATTTTCTTTACCATAATTTGATAATTGCCTCAAGTTTGGAGACTGTTACTTCATTTGTTTTTGAACTTATGGAGAAACTTATTGTAGGCCTGTTGAAGGACTATAAAAATGTCTATACAAAATTTTCGATAACTCGTTTTGTTTTCGGAGCAATTTCACTATCTCGATTTTCCAATTCCTTCAAATATTTCCCGGACTAGTTTTACGGGAAAAATTAAAGGACATTTTCTGTAGATTTTCTGAAGGCCGTCAAAAAAGATGTCTTGGTAAATTGTAAAAATATCAACACTTTCTGAGATATTTCGTATTTTCCAAAATAATGTCAATTTTCAGATTTTTCCAGTTTTTCCGATCATTTTCGTGAAAAACAGTTCCAGTAGGAATTGTTCATCTATTTGAGCTTACCCGCGCATATTTCGAAATTTAGTTTAAACGAACGGTTCGGCGTATTTTTTTAAAATCGACGTTTTCCGGAAAACTGCCGGAAAAACTCTATTAGCATTTCCCAATCTCTCTCAAAAAATATACACATACGTAGGACATATTGAAGTATATCTAAAAAAATTACGGAATGGATCAAATCAATTCCTGAAACTGTAGCGCAAAAAGAAACTGACAAATATTACTCCAAGGGTTTGAATGGGCAACAGACATACAGACAGACCTACCGATAGACAGAACTTCCCGCTGGAGAAGTTGTATACAAACTTGCTAAAGACCGTTAATTGAATTTTTATTACATTAGTCTTGAAACTTTTTACTTATATCACTTTTGACCATATAATGTTACATCACAGGTATCAACCGGCAAGAATTGATGATTTCTACAGTGAACTCAAAAAAGTTAACATAGGTGTCCCTCAAGGGACAGTCTTGGGGTCAGTGATATTTCTTATATTTATATATACAAATAGTATGTTTCATATTAATGATATTCAAGGACATCTTATATCGTATTCAGACGATACTGCTATAGTATTTTCCGTCGATATATGGGATAATGTATACTCTGAAGCAGAAAGTTATCTGAGTAAAATTCATTTCTGGCAGAATTACAATCTACCTAGTCTCAATATAAATAAAACTAAATACATCACTTCTTCACTGTTGGCACCTGGTTAACCACAAATGCATAATCTTCGTATCCACAAAGAAAATTGTTCCCAACCCCATGTAAACTGCAATTGTCTCATTATTGAGAAAACCAGAAATATCTGGGAGTTATATTGGACCAGCACTTGAGATAGGAAGATCATACAATTCATCTCATCAAAAGAATGAGATGATTGATTCAAACATTTTACAAACTTAGGGATATACTCACCAAGAAACTCTTTAGAACTATATATTTTTTCCCAGCAAAAAGCGAATAATACAGTTATAAAAAATGTACCAACAACTCGGAATGTCTAATATACTAAAAATTGTAATCAAAAATGAAATACGTTTTTCCTCAAACTCATTACATAATACAAATAAACTTTTCATTATTGGAAATATATTTGTCTTCAATGCTTTAGTGCGGACCTTCAGAAAGAAACGAATATGAACATACGGACCACGGACACGGACCACTAGATTCACCAAACATCAATCAGCAACCCTGACGATTTTTAAAAAAACCCACTAAGGCCCTAAATTATTTTATGCTTCCAAGTTCACTCAAGTGTATACTCAATATGAAACGCTTCAAAAGAGACGTTAAAAACCTTATGCTCCCAAACACGAATAGGTTTTTCACAATATTTTAAAGAAAATAAACCTCCTTGCACGCACTCAAAAATCGTCACCATCCTTACTCAAATTATTTATTGAGGGTATGTGTATACAGATGCATATACATAAAAAAAAGAAAATAAAAAAAGAAAATAAAAAACGAAAAAAAATCAAAAAGACATGCTGGAATAAAATCACAGGCTACAATTCATGAGAAAATTAAGAAATTAGTTTTTTAGGCAACTAAATATAACGGATTATGATGGAAACACAACAGAAGCTTTCCTAAGCTTAGGTGAATCCAATCATCTAGTTTTCAGTATTCCATTGTAGACATGACTGTATTGATAGATATATGAATGATAAAATTGAAAAATTGAAATTTAAATTTGACGCTAATTTCTGTAAACAACAATAACATACCTGATCTTCTAGGAACAACTCGTTGGCCTTGTGCACCAAAAATTCAACTTGAATGACACTATCCAAATTCGTTGCAATGTTATACTCAGAAACCAAAGTCAAAACCATCAAAGCTTCCACTATTAGTTGCCTGTATTCCGGCTGGGGGATAGTATTCAGAACGGTTTCCACCGCCAAGGCGAATTTCAATTCTCCCGACGTCATTTCCTGGGTCAGAGTTTGCGGAAGAACTTTTCCTGCTATGTCAAGACCTTGGCACTGAAAAAGAGCGAAATTTTCATGATCAGCCATTACTTCTTTACATTAGTGATACAACAGTTTTTGACACCACCAGTGCAAATATCGTTTGTGTATAGAAGATTTACCAGAGTGTCCCCAAAGCTGACCCTTGCGGTGTTCAGTATTGATGCCAAACATTCAAATGAGTGCTAGTCTGGGTGTAAAGTGGATATTATAGTTACATCCCAGCAAACATAGTTACTTCACCTAGAACGTAGCTGCGATGTCGAAGAGATGTTATTTTGTTCCAATCAAGTTTTATTAGATGCCGCAGCGACAAGATTTGAGATGTATCGACGATATATTTTGTGAGATGTAACTGCTATGAGTTGTTGCGATGTATACGGGATGATTCCATTTTGACATCGCAGGTATGTGAACATGTGACATCACGGCGATGTTGTTTTGTTATGCAGAGGTTAACATAGGGAAATATTTCAGTGAAAATCTAAACATGTATTTTCAATAAAAATAATGTACTCAAAATGATATCGCAGTTTTACCTCTTTGCGACATCTGAGAGATTTCATGTCACTGATGTATTTAAATCTCTACATTGCAGCGATGCAGCGTTTTAGATATCGCAGTGTTACCTCTTTGCGACCTCTGAGAGATGTCATGTCACTGATGTATTTAAATCCGAACACCGCAGCGATTCAACGTTTGTGAGACCTCATTGCGACATCTCAATGATGTCATGTCACAAATGTATTTGCTTCTGTACATTGCAGCAATTCAACGTTTGTGATATCGCAGTGTTACCTCTTAGCGAAATCTGAGCGATGTCATGTCCCTGATGTATTTGAATTCGTACATCGCAGCGATTCAACGTTTGTGATATCGCAGGGTTACTCTTTGCGATATCTGAGAGATGTCATGTCTCTGATGTACTTGAATCTGTACATCGCAGCGATGCAACGTACGTGATGTCGCAGTGTTACCTCTTTGCTACATCTTTGAGATGTCATGTCACTGATGTACTTGAATCTGTACATCGCAGCGATGCAACGTTTGTGACATCGCAGTGTTACATCGTGGCGACATATCAATAACGTTATGTTACAGATATCTCTGAGAGATGTCATGTCACTGATGTATTTGGATCCGAACATCGCAGCGATTCAACGTTTGTGAGTCCTCATTGCGACATCTCAAAGATGTCATGTCACAAATGTATTTGCTTCTGTACATTGCAGCAATTCAACGTTTGTGATATCGCAGTGTTACCTCTTAGCGAAATCTGAGCGATGTCATGTCCCTGATGTATTTGAATTCGTACATCGCAGCGATTCAACGTTTGTGATATCGCAGGGTTACATCTTTGCGATATCTGAGAGATGTCATGTCTCTGATGTACTTGAATCTGTACATCGCAGCGATGCAACGTATGTGATGTCGCAGTGTTACCTCTTTGCGACATCTTTGAGATGTCATGTCACTAATGTACTTGAATCTGTACATTGCAGCGATGCAACATTTGTGACATCGCCGTGTTACATCGTGACGACATATCAATAACGTGTTACAGATGTTTGCTGGGATGTCGATTCTTCTTCCTCATCTCAATGGAAAAAGTTTCTGTCACCTGTAGCTCACATAGTGGGCGATGTATTAAGATGAAGGGGACATCAACATTACAGGTTATAATTTATATGAAGCAGACTTTTCGAATTATCAAATATTGACCATAAAAATCCCTATGCCTATACCAACTCAAAATAGAATCAGACCATGAATCAGGTATTTCGTCCGCTATTTTGGAGCCGCTACGTTGAATTCTGAAATATCAAAAAAATCATGACATCCCAATCCAAAAGCTCCTATTTACCAATTTTGAATGGAATTGTATCAGAAATCACGAAACTCGTACAACATTCTGGAGCCGCAACTTGGTTTTTTCCTTATATAAAAATGTTATGGAGTACTGTCCCCCAAGTGATGAACACATGGTGTTGAGTGAATCTAGTAATTGTAAAAGTTATAATATTCCATAGTTTTGTTTGACCAGAACGAGTTTTATTTTTTCCCAATCCCTATCCAACTCTGTGCCAGAAGTCATACTGGCTATATGATACTGGCCTGTTTCTCACCAGTCGTGTGGGAGGAGCAACCTGAGGGGCGTGTCATTTAAAATAAATTCAGTTCCATTTCTGAATCCAGAATTGTGATTAATAATTAGTTTTCACTAGTCGACGGCTGAAGCAAATCTTTATTAGTTGACTTTGATAAAACTTGATATTTCTCATTTCGAATGGAGTAAAGCAAGGATATCCATTTCGCGAAGACAACACAATTTTGTAAAATTATTCACGAAAAAAGGAAACATCTAGAAGAAAAATGAGAAAGTCGTTTAACTAAGTAAATGATAGACTTCAATAATGAAATGAAACAACACCAAAATATTCGTTCGTTTTGATGTTGGAACTGGTCGAAAATGCCCAAAAATGGGGGGAAATATGCTGTTCACTCAAAGAATATTATTTTAATTATTTTTATCTTTATACAATCATACAAACCCAGAAAAAAAATCGTTTCTGACTCCCCTTTTTTCAGGGATGAAGTATATTTTGACATTGACGTACATTCTGAATTTAGGAAATTTTGTGTTGTTTATGTTATTTAATGACTTTTGCAAAAATACAGATTTGTGTTTTGATTATACAACTTATAGGTGAATATGAACTTATGACCTGTATACTCACTTTTTCAAGTATGCTCCACACCCTGGGGTAAAAATCTCTTGGCACTCTGTTGAGAGCTCCGTCTAGTCTTCTTCTTCTCAGCCACTGGCCTTGGCGTTCTGGTTCATTTGTATCCTCAGATATATCAGTTGCTAAGCTTATGTGACTCTTCTAAAAAGTGACCAAATGAAAGTATATAATGAGAAACATTTTCCACCCATACTCACTTTGCTAATGCGGCCCGATTTGTTGGTAACGATGGAGAAATTTCCTCTGCCAACTGAAAAAAAGGGAATACTATAATTAAAAAAAGCCTACGAACGCTTTGCACAACTTAAAAATTTCTTTCGAATGCAAGCATGTTTCTTTCTTGAGATAGTATCTTTGGAAAATATTCCGAAGCATACAAGGTGACCCAGAAAAGTTATGTTTTTTGTAATGGAACACCCTATATTTCATGACATGGTTGAATAGAGATTACTTTGACCATTCAAAAAATATATGGTCATGTATGTTCATCAACGTTATTTCCGGACATATATCGACATTACTCCAAAAAACATAAGGTATTCAACACTGTAACTCCTCGTGGAAAAATAATTCTAAAAACTTTTGGGAGGCGAAATGACTCCAGTTTCTGTAACACGACACACAGTTGAAATTTCATTACTTTTTGTGTACCGGATAGATCGAAAAGCAAATTGAAAAATATCTTGGTTTTTTCAATTGGAAATTTAAGTTATTTTCAAGGTGAAGTAAATACCAAGTGTGATATATCATTTGAAAAACTGTTTATGGCCTTTCCAATACTGAAATTGAATATATGGGTTTCCATTTGAAAAAAACAAGATATATTTCAATTTGCGTTTCGATCTATCCGGTACACGAAAGATAATGAAATTTCAACTGTGTGTCATGTTACAGAAACTAGACCATATTGGAGTCATTTCGCCTTCCATAAGTTTATGGAATTATTTTTCCACGAGGAGTTACAGAGTGTTGAATACCTTATGTTTTTTGAAGTAATATCGACATATCTCCGGAAATAACGTTGATTAACATACATGACCCTATATTTTTTTAATGGTCAAAGTAATCTCTATTCAACCATGTGATGAAATATAGGGTGTTCCATTACAAAAAACATAAGTTTGGTTTGGTGCACTTTTCTGGATCACCTTGTATACTTCGGAATATTTTACAAAGATACTCTCTCAAGAAGCAAACATGCTTGCATTCGAAAGAAATTTTCAAGTTGCGCCGCACACTGGGGCAGGGTACCAATAAAACTGGCATTAAATATTTAAGCATTTGTTTAGTTTCCAATACACAGTATAAGTTTCTTTATATATTATTTTGTATAACTGAAAGTTATTGTTGATCTTAGAAATATTTATTACCATCAGAATTGAAATTACTTGATCACACCTCATCATAACACAGTTAGTCTCTTCTGGGTGATGATTTCTATTCATTACTCGGATAAATCTGAATCACTGATATGCTCTGATGACTCCAAGTCCTCTGATTCGTTATTCATATCATTTGTCCTAGTATTAGTTTGTATTGTTGGAGATTTTAACATTGATAACACTTCTGTGGAGAAACGGTGAAGTTTTTTCCTTTTTATTTTGCTCTTGTTATGAATAGGTCGCTACTAAACAAGAACAAATTAAAAACATCTTCGTTTGCCTTGACTCTACTGCACTTTCTAGAATTATGTTCCCGATACCTTTTAAAATCTTTATCTTGCGCCTCTTCGCTTGATTGCCCGATAGGAAGCAATGCGGCCGATTTTATTTCTGAATCGTGTATGGGGTATTTGTCCAACAATCCCTCATTACAGTGTGAAATTGCTTCTGAAGAGTATGTTTTCCAATTCTTCCGACCTCCCTGATGATCTTAGAAGAGTGAAATAGATTTTTGTCGACCAAATTGTATTGGAGGCCTAGCGAAAGAGATGCAATTCACGCATCAATGAAATGAGCGATTTTCTGTGAGTGATACTTCTGATGAATAACATTCTCCCTCATCTCATTTTTAGATAAGAATCTCCAATGGAAACTGGACATTCAATAAATAATCAACTATCTGAATGAAAATGCAAATTTTCACTTTCAGATTTGTTCTCTCAAGTTATATAGGGTCTTTCTCATTATCTATCAGATGTAGTTCAATGTCCAGCGTGACTTTAGCCGGGGAAGTAGTTGTTTTCTGTTAGATATTGCAAAAAAGTTACTTCAATTTTATCGTAGTTTTTTTCCATTTCCAGAGGAGTCATATATTGGTTCAATTTTCAATTGAGAATGTTTCTCTTCACAGTTAGTGGCATGTTGTACCATTGAAATTAGCGCATACCTCGCCTTCTGAAACTTATTTTTCTGAAAAAAGGCAAAATATGGGCAACAAATTCACTTGATTCTAAATTGAGCAATAGACAAGCTTTGTAACACTTCATAAATCAAAGTTTGGATGACCTTGGAACATAACTGAAAACTTTCTTGATTCGGAGCATACGATAAAAACCTTAGGATTTTACCATATACTTTATAAACACGAATTTAATATTATTGTATGTAAGTTTTTAATTCCCCAAAGTTCTCAAATTATCTCTACATACCTGAACTTGAAGTTCATAACGTACATACTCATAACAATTGCAATTTATTGACACAGTGACGATGCAAATCTACAACAATTGCAATTTATTGACACAGTGACGATGCAAATCTACAACAATTGCATAAAAAATTCGCTATCGTCTCGCCTCGGCCAAAAACTTGCCACACATAAAAGCTCTGGGAAACGCGGCGTGGACCAGGAATGGGTCGCACTGTGCTTATTTGTTGCACACAGTAGTGCACTATCGTTTCGATAGATGGCGGTAAGGAAATATGCACTTTTAATTTTTGATTTAATGCCAGGTTTATTGGACACCTGCCCCAACGTGCGACGTTTAGAAGCTATGGACCACAGGAGAGCAGTTGCAGGACCATGTATAGTCTATCCTTAAATTTTGTTCATGCAAAAATGAGGTTAATTTTTCTGTAGCTGTACCTGAATAGGTTAATGTTCTGTAGTTATTGTCAACGTTTCAAATACCGGGCTATACTTCTTGGATAGCCTCGTTGTTTAGCTTTTTAGCCAAAATATTATCTATTAAATCAACCCGGTATCCATTATTAACTGCAATTTGCTAAGGAGATTCAATTCTTTCTTAAAATTTTCCTCTGATAGGGGAACATTTACTAATCTATGAATCATACTATTGTATGCTGATATTTTCTGTTGGTATGGATGTGAAGAATTACTGTGAATGGTAATATCTGTATGGGAAGGTTTATGAAAAATTGCAAAACTGTGTTTGTTATTGGATTTACTTACTGTCAAATCTAACTAACGTGTTTGACTAATGTGACCATGACGTAAGATAAAAAAATTTCAACTAACCACTGCTGATAGCGAACTCCTTCCCGCTGATGATGTGATGCAGCAAATTCTTCATTTCGAACGGACTCAAGTTGAGCAGATGCTCCGAGGCTTCGTCCCCGTCGCAAATGAGAGTCCTCGACAACTCGGTGGCCATGACCTGAATGATGAGCCCCACGCGCAGCCTCAACATCTCCAGAAACAGCTGCGGTTCCGTCCTGATGAACATGGCCAGGTACGAGAGCAGCTCCTGCGTCAACATCGCCGTGCTGTCGTCTTCTCCGTAAGCCTCGTGGATGAGCAGTCTTAGGTCGGTCTCCGGTAGAGGCGCTGTGATCGTGTGTTCGTTATTTGGAGGCATGCCCACGGTGATCTGCTTCTGCCTCACCAGCAGATCCGTGACTGACTTGGCGAGGTCTTCGACTCTCTTGCCTAGCATCCCGGCCGTGTGTCTGACCAAGCCCCACATTTTCTGTTGGCAGGCCTTCGCGTAGAGGCCTTTCAGAAGGTCTTTGACGGTGATGACTTTTCCGTTTTCTAGCATGCCGGTGTTGAAATCCAAGCCTTGCGAGTCCACCAGGTACTGGAGCATGTCGCCCTGTTCGTCTAGAGATTCTGACTCTCGCAGCATTGCGAACAGTTCATCCACCTACAATGAAGTTGTTTTTTGCTTTGTTATAATAATGAATCTCAGTCAAGTGGTACCAGCCTGTGAAGTGTGCTTGTTAGCTTCGTACCGAAAAAACTGAGAAAAGCCTCTGGCAGTGCTATGAAAACCCTGTGTAAAACTAGGTTACATGAACCAAGTTCGATGGAATCACAGAACTATATCCTCAGATCAACTTATTGATCTGAGACTATATCCCAGAGACATTAAGATCTCAAATCATTATAAAAAACGTTTATGCAACATGGCGGTATCGGCGTAGTGGGACGCATGCGCATTTGACATATCATATAGCAGAGAATTCAGCTTGAATTTGTTTGTTCGTTTTATTGGCTTGTTTTCATTTTATTTGGTATTTATTCGATTCAGAGAAGAATATTTGTTTAAAATGTCAAAGAGTTGTTTAGTGATCGGTTGTGGAAACCGCGGAAATATCGCTGGTATCACCTATCACAGGTAAGCACACTTCAAACCATCAGAATAGCAGAACCGTATTTAGGAAATATTGAGTTTTAAAGTGTTCTCATCCCTTGCAGGTTAGAAAAAAAGGTATGCAAGTTGGCTACATGCCATTGGTAGGTCTTTAGAAGAAAATCTTGGTCCTTATAATCTGATTTACTAGAAACATTTCGAAGAAAAAGATTTCAGTATTTTTTGCCTAAAAATGCCGCTTTTCGTCTACAAAAAAACCCAGATGAGTCTCTTATCTTGGTGAGTACAAATACTCAATAATAATATTCGTTATGTGCATTGTTTTGACATTTTTCCTTTTTAGATACAGTTGTACTGTGTTCTGTGATGGTGACACACTGGAAAATGTTCAAGAGAAAAATAAAACTCCTGTTGATGGAATTCTATGCGGAGGTTATTGAATAAGGCTACAATTTTCTCTTTCGTGTTCCAGGGGACAAGACATTACAAATTTTTCTACATGAGTTCAAACTACTTGTTGACTCTTGTTATCACTCTTCCACCATTTCTGTTGAAAAACAGAAATGTCCTTGATTGGAGGAATAAAATTGGGAAAAAATCTGTCAAATATAGTTTCTCGGGTAAAAAACTACATTTTTGCATTCGGTCAGAGGTTCTCATTTATCATTGTAAATGTTGCTGAATCGCATTAAATTCAAATGGCATTTTTTGTAATAAAAAGTAGATTATCGAATGTTGAGAGAAATAAATATAAACAGCCAAAAATTCAAATTGTTACAGGATATTTATTTGTTTCACTTTGTTTTGAATATGGAGAAATTGTAGGATTGGAGGAAATAGGACTATAATAATTCTCAACACATTTTATTTTGTAATGTTACAAACTTATTTATATCAAACGAAAATTGTGGCATTTTGTTTCAAAATCTATTGATGGGAAAATAGAATCAATTTTGTAGTGTTTTTCTCTTCAGTTCACCTCTAATTTTCTCAGTTTGCGACATTACAATATAGAAAAATGTAATTCTGGTGTTAATTATTTTTATTGCTTTTATCGTTTTCATTTTGTGACTCACCTCATAGGGAGATATTTCGAAAAAGTGTTTTTTATCGGAGCTGAATAATTTTTCATCCTGAAATAACATTGATGAAGTTTGATGTATGAAGGTTTCCAAAAAATTCGATTCAATTGGTATAAAATTATCAGTAATTGCAAGAACCTGCCGGATTTTTCTCTCAAGGAAAATACAAATATCTATAACAGTTTGTGATGGCCTTATGAGACCACCTCTATTTTTTTCTATGCAATAATTTGAAGTTTTCTGCATCTGCAGAAGATTCTGTAATGTCTTCAAGAGTAGACAAACATACTCTATATTTGATATTTTTTTTTATAGATTTAACGACAAATCCTGATAAATGTATAACCCACATTTTCAGTCAAGAGTACTCAGAGAAGGGAGAAATGAAATAAATGATAAAATTCCCCATTTTCGATTAACAAGTCGTTGACATCAATGTCATATTTTTTTATAATGGACTTATCATCCAAATTCAAGTCAGCATAGATTTTTATTTGCCTCTGAGTCGTTGTCAATTTATTAGTATTATCCAGATTCACACAGTTTCCCTTAACGACTGCTAAAACCTAACATAACTCAGAAGCCGACACTGTTATCTTTCTTCGCTTGATACGATATAGGATTTTGAGGCGGTGTTGCCAAGTTTACTGGACTTCCCACAATTACCTGCCCTAACCACAGATGGTATTCCGAACTTCATTTGGAACACAAAAAAAAAACTTGGCAAGGATGTGACCAGAAACAGCAATAATGCGCAAGTCTAAAGGTTGGTCATCATTCCCTGTGAGGGGTCATTTAACCGAATCTCGGACAGCGTGTTTGGCGTTCTAGTGTTCATTATATTTCTATGGTTGAAACATTGAGAGACATCACAGTATCACCAGTAAAATCATGAATATTTCCTATGCCAATTAGTGATTTCTTTTAAATGATATTTCCAGACACAAGTATAGCAATTAGTTAAGGAAAGTATGATGCCTAAATTGCAAGCAAAGAAGTCTAAAATATTTGAGAATAACCTTCTCAAAGAAACCAATAAAGATTTGGAGTTGAAACATTGTGAGACATCACAGTATCACCAGCAAAATCATGAATATTTCCAATATAGTGGAATATTTATTTAAAGTATTTATAGAATAGTATGACACTACCTTGAGGTGCTCCGTAACAAGATATGATGGGATAACTTAGAACCCCCAAGGTATATTTTTTCCGATACCGTAGAAGGTAGTAAGGCAATAATGAAAAACAGATAAATAATACAACTAGAAATTTCTTCCTGTAAAATTTGAAAGACTGAACAAATGAAGAATCTCAAACTTACTTCTGTATCAGCGTATTGTGTTTCGGACATATTCCTCTGACGAGTAACGCTGATATTGGGCAATTCTCTTCTTTGCCCCCTCGGCAATTCAATACTGGATTTTTTCCGTTCGGGAGAGGGAGTTCGTATTATATCTTTCGAAGAACCGGCGTTATCCACTCTGTCGAAAGAACTTGCCGAAAAAAACATGGAACCTCTTCTCTCCAAACTCTCGTTACTCTCCATACCCAACGTTTCAGCTAAAAAAAGTGTGAAATCATCCCGATGCGGGAATATAAGACTTTTCTCATGTTGAATGCACAAAATTTAATTATACTCAGTGTTTGATGAATACTATTTATTATCAGCAAAAGAAATACAGTTTGAGAAAATTCAGACACTATTAAAAACTGAGGGTCTGGGTCAAATCCCGGCTGATTCACACGTTTTATAAAGGTTCTCATCTCCGTGTACAAATTGCTACAACCATAACTCTTTATATTAATAAGAAATTGAAATCCTTCTGCTATTAATATGTTGTACTTCTAAAACAAAGAATTTTTGAATAAACGTATATAAGAACCGTCTGAGAATTTGTATGAATACTTCTTATTTCTTTATTTGACGGGAAAACCCCTATAATTATAATAATATAGTATAAATTAGAGCTAAATAAAAGTATATACACTGGCATGCAAAATTAACCGGACAAACAAAATTTTGTTCAAATTCAATCTTAAATAACTTTTTAACCTTTTCATCAATTTCGATAATTTTTTTGCCAAGTTGTAGATACTTTCATTGTTATCATTCTCTACTATCGATTTTGCAGAAAGTTCTTAAAGATTTGTCGTTATACAAGTTATGATAAAAGGTGCACTTTACCCCAACATTTCTGAACACCCTGTGGAAAAATTTGACTACTGAATAATATAGTATAAATTAGAGCTAAATAAAAGTATATACACTGGCATGCAAAATTAACCGGACAAACAAAATTTTGTTCAAATTCAATCTTAAATAACTTTTTAACCTTTTCATCAATTTCGATAATTTTTTTGCCAAGTTGTAGATACTTTCATTGTTATCATTCTCTACTATCGATTTTGCAGAAAGTTCTTAAAGATTTGTCGTTATACAAGTTATGATAAAAGGTGCACTTTACCCCAACATTTCTGAACACCCTGTGGAAAAATTTGACTACTGAATGATAGGTCTTCGTACGAGATTTTAAAGCCTGATCTTTCGTCAACAGTTCTTTTTTTGATTCATATCAATAACTGCATTCTTAAAGAAAAAACGCATTTTTAAGAAAACCATGCGATTCGTAACCATAAAAAAAATTTATTCAAAAAATAACAGTGACAACAATGGGTCTTGTGAAATCAGTTTTGATACAAATAGATTTTTTTTATTAAATTCAATTCTTTCACAAAAGGAAGGACTAAATGAGTATAATCCTGCTTATACTATAAAACTTCTGTGAACTTTTTAGCTAGTAGCATAAGCTAGTGTTTTGCCATAGTGTTTACTTTTTTTCAAAAACTTTATAATAAATTCCCAGACATTTAACTTTAACTTGGAAGTACATTTTTATTTAGTGCAATTGGGCCCATTGCCCACAATTTCATATTTGTATACTGACTATATATATTATTGTGTTGTGCTTTCTCTCCCGGGCTAACGTCCCGACAGGTATTATTCGACCGTCCTTCAGTCTATGCCGTAGAGCAGCCATCGACAATAAACAAAAGAATTCGTATTGCATAGACTGAATCCGACGGTAAACATTACAACATTCTTAAGAACCTTTGATAAAAATTTATATACTATGCCCTTCAGGTCATTTGTTTTGTGAAGAACCTTTCTTATGAGGTGGCTGTCTGGAATAGCGGTATACTGCTGTCCAACAGCCCCGATATTTTTCTAAGACCAATTTCTTTGGGACTTTCAAAGTTCAACTTTGTAACTAAATATTCAAAGATAACTTGGTGGCGATTCACCCAGCTATCGGCATGAATCCGAACTACACGCGTCTGGCTGATGACCACGAGCCCCCGAGAGCTAGCCGGGCCAAATCGGAAACAAAAATCCGAAATTCCTCAAGGATCGGATTCCAGCATAGACGACAAATAGTCCATGTCAAAACAAAAGCTAAGACCGAGCTCGTAGTGTAGCTTTCACTAAACCACGAACGCCATCTCAACTTCAGCCTCTCAACCAAATTAGGTAAAGTTGCATGTACATGTAAATATTGATATTCTTAATACGTTGTTTTTTATTACACTATTCAACAGATACAAGATCCAATTATAGAATAGGACTATACAGGATGAACTATTAATCTAATAACACCTACTTAACAATATCAACTTGTGGTAAAAACAGAAGAGTCTAGTTTTTTTATAGAGGCCACAGTGCAGCAGAAAATATCAATGGTGTCATTCATCTTATTATATGTAGAGCACATTTTATATACAGGTAACGTTTGTGTGACAAAGAGAGAGGTAAAAATTATCATTTCTTCGAGATGTGAGCCTAGGAATACGAAAGTTTAACATGTTCAGAATATAGGTAAAGTCCAAATTGTTGGGAATAAGATTGAAAAGGAAAATAACATGTGACCTGTTTCGTCGAGATTCGAGTGAATCCACTGAAAATCTAGTTGCTCATGCGGAAAGCCTACAGTCGGGTAGTTACAATCAAGCTTGAAACATATATACTTCAAAAATTTTCTTAAATATTTTCAAGATTAGATATATGTATCTGAAAATGCGGTGCCCATACTATTGAGGCATATTCTGAGTTTGATCTAACAAATGTGAAATATAGTTGCCGAAACATTTTCTTATTTCTTCGATGATGAATCCTACTGATCTACAAGTTTTTCTATGACGTGCTCTATATGATTTATAAGGGAAAGTTTTTTGTCAAATGTTACTTCTAGATCTTGGAGGGTTTCAGGACGGTTCAATACAACATTGTTCATTTCATAATTGTAAAGAATTGGATTCAGCTTGGCGGTGAAGGACATAACATGACATTTGGAGACATTAAGAAATAAGTTGAAAGTATTGCAATTTTATTAGGCCGTTTTGATGACTTGCCCGATAAGAGATACAAAAAATTATGTAGCCATATGGTTACTTGAACCAACAAAGGGTTAAATACGAAACTTAATCTACGCAAATCTACTTACAATCAACATTTATGGATCTGGTTTTCTTCACCGCTCCTTTGAAAGACATTTTTCTTCTGTAATGTCTGTTTTTAGGGCCGATTCTCGAGACAATCAGCGAAGACGATCTGTAAGATAGAGATTTGACCGAATGTTCTTCCAGATATTGCTGCACCTGAGGATTCAACTCTGCGTAGAAAAAAAGTTAATGAACATTTGGGAAATTGAAAAAAAGTGTCACTGAAAATGAATTTGCGTGGTACTCACTGTCGGGTAAACCGTCTTCATGACATCCCAAAAAATTTAGATTCGTTATACAACTTGTACTCAGAAATTCGTTCAGATTGCCTAATGTCACTCTTGTACCATTGATGTAACCAGATTTTAGCTTTTTCATCGTAGTTATCATTGCCAGAGGCAATTTTCCATCCTCTGAAAGTTTCCAATTCAAATGAATTCAATACAGACTGCTTATTATGAATGAAATACATGGCGATTCATTGAAAAACTAATAAATCCAATACCTGAAGAACTATACCATTTGACGAAAAATACTGAAACACATCAACTGTAAAATTAAATTGCCCAACTTTCGTCACCTTCCAGTTAATGATCGATAATTCAAATTATGAGCCCCGATGTCATTCAATAGTTTTCAATATTGAAATATTCGGATGAAAAGAAAATAGCCTAGTGTTGCAAAAACAACCAAAATGAAACCCTGTATATCCTGAACCGTGGCATACATACCAAATACCACAAACATAATCATATCAATGTCTTTTAGCATCTGTAGTTTACACCCTTTATACTGGAGCATACAATCCCACGTATATCCAGGCATAGTATAGTACCATGCTGAATCAAGAAGATATGTTTTGAGGGATGATTCCCGAAAATTTTCTGAAACATCTACCAAAAGGAGTATACCAGTGCGCATGTACAAATCATTATATTCTCCAAGTGTTGGAATATCGAAGAATTTCCAAACATTTCGAAATTGAGTGTAATCACCCTCGGAAATATGTTTGTGAAGTTCGTGGAATCTCTCTAATAAGTCATCGTAATACTATCCTGTTTTCTACTTTTCCATACAGTCGATAAGGATTGCGCCTTGTAATTCAACAATTTTTGTCTTAGTTGGGACATATTCGCCAGGAACTTCTACTGTTTTTTCATTTCTGGTGGGTAGTAGCGAATCCATCAACAATAGTCGTTTTTATTTTTTTTTCCAAAGATTTACAAGTCAAACTGGGTAAAGAGGATTTTTTTTCGATAGGGTTTGATCCAGAAATAAAAAAAATTTGGAGTAGAATTCGCTATTTTCCTATAACTCCAAAATCGAACTGAATATTATTTTCAGAAATCATTTTGTTACACCTTGTAAAAGATTCAACAAAACATTCAGTTTAAAAAAATGAGAGCCTTTGAAACATAGAAATGAATCGAATATTTATACTCTTGTGACGTAGAATGTCTTCACTAGATTCTAGTGTTTTTTGTTGATCCAAGTTGATGGTACTGATATGAATCTGACAACAGTGGGACCGCTGACATTTGTTGACATTGTTTATGTTACAACTTGTGAAAATGGAGAAAAACTTTTTTAAAGCTGGCAGTGAAAATTTGCCATCCGTAAATTATGTAATGATTCACGCATTTTTATCTCGCAATTCAAACTATTTGAGAGTGGAGATGAAAGGAATTAAAAAGATCAAGAAAGTAGTTCATTTGGAACTCATTCTGATGGCAACAATATCCCTTTACTTATGAGGTACATTTATGGGGCTGCTAGATCAGGCTATGATGATGAAGCTGAAAAGGGAGGGTTCTATTTGTATCATCAAGTGCTCGTATCCTGAGCACAAAGTACAGAGCAAACCAAATTTTGTTGCAGCTACTATTGACGAAAGTAATGAGGAAATAAAAAACTGTGGCTGTGAATGTTGTGTAGCATCCCAAGTTTCTCTTCAAGCATACAACATAGATTTTGGTATTTTTCGGCATCACTTCTTTATACTGGTTGCTCTGTCGTACTGATGAAAAGAGTCCCACATCGGTGAAGTGTTATTCAAGAATCTATAGTGAATGCCTCCACGATTCCAACGTTGTCGGATTGTGTCAGTGAAGTAAAATGTCTGTGGGAGAACACATCTGAAAACCGAATTTTCATAACTAAATACAGGCGAAAAACAAAACGTAAAAAATTTATTTTTCGATATATGTGAGATATGAAGATTTCAATGACATACATTTTGAAATTTAGGAAATCAGCGAATTCAAATACTAGCTAAATTCGCGCGAAATATTACCGGTATTTCATTGGACGAATAAAAGTGACGTCAAAGTCTCCTGACGTCAAGATCTCCATATATTGCCTATTTGCCTGTCTGTTGTCAAAAACCAAGTGTACTTTTCCATTAAATTCGACTGGATAGTATCGAAAGAAGATTAATCCGGTGTGCACTGTGAGCCAAAGAGTGCAGAAAGCATTCTCTGAAGATTTAAGGGCGTTTTCAATAAAAACAAGTGACGTCAGCCCGCGAAAATGTGGCGTTTGATATATACATATAAGATCTTTTGTTACAAAAAAAATAGTAATTTTTCATTATAGTGTAATTCCTTATTACATAAATATGTATATACCATATAAATAGCAAAAACTACAGCAAAAGCCGTTAACTAGAGTTTGTTCTGCTCAAAGAAATATCGGATAACGTAATATCATCAAATCATCAAAGGAAAAGTACCAAAAAATGGGCGATTAAGATGACGTGTTTCTTCATTATTCTTCCGATAAACTGTATACATATTTGACAGATACATGAAAATAATTAAACTCAAACTTAAGAATTGGCAAAAATTTACAAATCCAAAAATTGATATCACTTTTTCAACAATACTTACCTACATGCAAGAATGTTATTATCCATTGAAACTTAAAAAATATACAGGGTGAGTCAGAATAATAGTCTGTTAGCACTGGCCCAAGATGATTGATTATTACAGAAAACTGAAGTAAGAGATGCATGAATTCCTACATTACGCCCTGTAGAAAATGATCTACTTGCGAAGCACAAAGAGTTATTAGTCTTATTCTTACTCACCATGTATACACAGATACTCATGAAATCGCCGACACGAAAACATTCGTACAAATCGAGATCAATATCGCAATTTTGTGAGATTTGATTCTTGGTTTCCAATTTAATCAAAAAACCAGAGTATGTTTTGAAAAACTTTTGTATTTCGTGGCATTTCCATGAGTATTCTGCACAAACTAAATTCAGTGAAAATATGGAATAAGTATAAAATAAGGTTCAAATTTAGCAGATAAATTTGTTTTTTGTCATCAAGTATGAAGAGGTTTCTTGAAAATGGTGGATTTTTTTCAGCAAATTGACACTTTTTGATGAAAAAATTCTACCCCACGCGCAGCTTTGATGACAAAATTGAAAAAATAAATTTTCCGCTTTATTTAGACCTGCCTCCAGAACGACGGTCCTTTAGAGTACCATACTTGATCTAGAAAACAAGAAAAGATATGCACTTTATACCGACCAATGAAAATACAACACTCGGCATTGATATCCCAAAAACAATAAGAAATAAAGATATGTATCAATTCAGGGTGGGTTATTGGAATGACAAAATAAGATATTTCGTTTTCAGATACGAAACGAAAAGAGACCTCGTCATAAAATATTTTTTTACTACCTCTACAGTGCAGTCTGTAAAGTAGTGGAGGATATAACTTTTTCCTATTATCGAGTTGGCGGGAATTCCGTTGAAATGTGGAAGAAAACCAATTGTTAAATGTTCGACGTTTCGAAACATAATTCTTTCATTTTCAGGACTACTTAGATAGTTCCTGTTAAAAACTCGACAATTAAATTTTGATTGTATAGGGTTATGCATAAGGCTTTTTTCGATTCTTTCTATTGCTTCATCCTTTTCACCCACTTTATTTCTTGTTCTCCTTGAGACCCCGATGTTGTGACCTTTCATAAACGACAGAACAAAACTTTCCTATCAAGGAAGTTACATTTATATTATCATTTTATGTTGTATTTAATTTTCCAATGAGATATACACATTTCAAAAGGATAAAAACGATGCAATTTGATAAGTCCGTGACTTTAAAATGAAAGAACAAAAAATTTCACTAGAGATCATACCATTTCTTGACGTACCCTCCTTTCGGTTTTTTTAATATGTAAGACTACCAAATGTAAGATATCTCAAACTGACCGGAACAGTCATTTGTTGCAGCAATTGTGCCAGAATTTGAAAAAAATCTGCCTTTCTTCATGTTTGGCCAAGTCTGGAGAATAGGGCGTATGAGCCAGCCATTCGTAGCGTAATTATACCAAATTAGCGGCTGCAATTGAGGACTAAAGGGCTGCTGCATTATCGTATAGTAATGAGGCCTAATTTCTGTTACTTTCACGTAAAATCGCTTCAACGACTAAGTAATATTGTACAGTGAGAGTTTCTCCCTTTTCTCAATAGTCAATTTCGAACAGCTTTTCGGCGAATGGAACAGTTTTTGTATTCTTGGTGGTTGATATAAACGGCACCCGTCACCATGACATATTTTTCATAACTAAATGTTTTCAAAGACTTTATTCATTCACAGCACAATACATTTTTTCTCTCGATAAAAAATGTTGAAAGGGAAATATATTTTCAAAATGTCAGCTTGGTGATTCTATTTTTTATGAGAAAAATTTGTATGTTTCATATATGCTACATTTCACCAATTTCTGCTATGTTGCCTGTATGCTACATTTCACATTCTATTCTGCAATAAATAGGAATTCGATATATTGGTTTGATCAGCAATTATTTTGATGAAAGTATTTTAAAGAAGTACGCGAACATTTTCTAGGGGGTATATAGTTTCAGACCATTTCAGTTTTTTTAATTCCTTATGGATTTCATTCTTTGTATTTTCTCATAGGTTCCATGCTATCATTGCTATTTGTTGTTTGTTTTCTTCTTCGTCAATTGACCTCCATTTTTCTCCGTTTAATTATTTTTGGTTGTATCAAATCCTATTGGCATATTTTCTCAAAAGTAAATAAGTAGTTCTTCATGATTAACTTTATCCCTGTCGCTGACATTACTACTTTTAATAAGAATGATTACTATTATCCAATACATATTCATTTACAGAGCAGAACTTCCGACCAATTCTCAATGATATCATCGCTTCTTGACATCTTTATTTTTTTTTCTTTTTTTAGACAAAAAACATGCTTCTACAGTTGAACTGTACGTAGAAATTTTAGATAATTCTTTTTGAAATCAGAATTGTTGCAGATAAGCTACATACATTATTTGATGAAAATGTGAAATGTTGCTGATTTGCAACACCAAGACGAAGCGCCAATACTAAGTGAGTAATCATAGTTTTCTGATACTATCAGTAAAGTAAGACAATGAATACATCGTAAATGGAACCAATATTTTTCTACTTCTCCAAAACGATTTTATACCCGAAAAACTATCATTAGCAACAAACAATTCAGTCAGCGTCAATTTTGGAAGTTTTAATAGTAATAACTCTTCCTCAATACATTTATTAATAGCATATGTTAGTGCATTGCTAGTTATATTGAAATGGTGCATAAGAAATTATGTTTGGATCTGGTTTTAGCGAATTCTGTAATTTCTGTAATTAAGATGCCTGAAGCACATGTGTTACAAGGTACCGTAATGATTAAATACACAATCATTTGAGATTTACAATCTTATCTACCACTCGCACAGATGTTGACTAACAAAACAATAACAAACGTGCGATCAGTCACGAACTTATCAAATATGCCCCGTAAATGTTCGATAGGACCATTGTCTGAAGACATTTAGTCAGTCAGTCCATACAGAAAGCGTTGGATGAAATCGCGAGAGCCATCTAGGAGACTTTTATTGAAACTGGGTCCCGCAAAGTGGTGCTTCGATAGGAATGCTGGAGAACTGATAACGCTGTCTGGTTTTCCCCAAATACCTGAGCTTGCGTCATCTCATTCTAACGTCGAGGTTTCTTTTTTATTGGGCACTGGCGCCATCTACCAACGACCCTCCAATGATGCTCCCATAAGGTTGACCGTCTATATACCTTCAGACAATGATAGAACTCCACCATTTACAAAAAAAATTACTGCCAATACAAAACCTAAATCACTTTACAAAACATACTAAAATTACCTAAATGACTTTTGGTAGCAACGACAGTGATCGTAGGCCTTCCAAGCATGTTTCGCCAGTTCATTGTCAAGAAGGCCAAGTGGGCGACCACCTTGTCAGCCAACAAGGCGATGTCATAGCTCGTGTAGTACTCTTCCGGATCGAAGTTCTAGCCCGAACAGGAACAAAAACATGCAACACACGCCACAAAAAATACGCTTTAGCAACAGCGTCAAATGACAAAACAAGTTTATTCAAAATGTGACTGAACCTAAAGAACACCTGTTAGTACATTCCAAAGGAGAGTTATGAATCGATGTATTCAATGTGATATTCCACAGCCATCTTAAGAAGAAACGCGCGTGAGAGAAAAACACAAATAGTGACTAAAACTGATCTCCGTTATTATGTAATTCAGACAATGGGTTTTTGGAAAACGTTTTCGTACTATAAACTCATCAGCTTTATTTCATTCAATGGACGAAAACTTTCCCCAAAAATAGGACCCCTGTATTTATGAATATATAACGTCACCGCAGCATAACTACAGTCCACTTAAGTCATTAGTTCCGACAAGCAAGACCAGTTTCAGTTTTTAGTTTCGTCCCGGAGTTCGTACCGAATTTCCGTCGAAACATAAAAGTTTCGGAGTGAAATAAAACAAAGAGCTGGTTGGATACATTAGATACTTGTTATTGGCTTCTGAATATTTATTGCAACAAACTGAAGTTCCTGATTATGTTTGTGGAAAAAGGTATAAGGTCCTTTTCCACAAACATAATCATATCAACGTCTTTTAACATCTGTAGTTTATACCCTGTATACCGGAGCATACAATTGTTTTTTGTTGTTTTGTTTCCCACGTATATCCACGCATTGTATAGTACCATGCTGAATCGAGAAGATATGTTTTGAGGGATGACTCCCGAATTTATTTTAAAACATCTACCAAAAGAAGTATATCAGTGCGCATATACAAATCACTATATTCTCCAAGTATTGGGATATTGAAGAATTTCCAAACATTTTGAAAATGAGTGTAATCACCATCGGAAATATTTGTGGAGAAGGGTATAGGCCCTTCTCCACAAATATCAATGGGAATAACTGACTAATATCATATTTTCACTACAATGTTTTCTGTAAAGCACGTGAGAAAAGATATAAACACAGACTGTTTTCAAATTCTAATAAGCTGAATAACATTCAACCCAATCTTGTAATTATAGAAAGACATATTTTATTCGCTGATTTTCTCTGTACAAATCTGTGTATTTTTTTTACTGGAATTTTGTTTCTCTCGAGATGGCTGTGGATATACCAGAAATGGGGGCATTGCATTGTTTTGACGATGTTTTCAACCTTTTAATCAGCCCCGATATGAATTTCAGTTCATCAAGTCAACATGTGAATTTTTCCAAAATAACTTCCGGCAAAATGATGTTATAAAATTACGTTGATCTATCTAACTTGACAAAAATCCAATCAACTCAATCAAGAACTGGAATAAGTTTCTAATTCTGAAATAATAGTAATTGTTTCAACAATGGATAGTTTTCGACAAAAGTGATTTGTTTCTTTTCAAGATTTATTGAATCATAAGTTTCCAGTCCAATGAATCATTTTCTTGAGCCAATAGTGTGTTTTAGTTTGATATATCAGAAGTCCTAATCATGATGGATCATTAATCTTATATTTTATCCTTAAATTACTAGATAGTTATCAAATATGTGATTACCGAATATTTGAACTGATTAGTTACACTAATCACACCTGTGGTATCAGATGACAAGTGGATTATGTCATCAAAATATAAAGTAAAGAGGCCCAGCATCATTATTGATAATTTTACTATGTTCACTTATTTGTAGGCTTTCATAGGAATATAACTTTACTAATCTTAATGAAATAAAGTGTATGGAATGGATTTCAAATTTACTGAATCATAATAATTATCTAGTAAATAGTTACAAATATTTTAAATAAGAAAAATGAGGAATTTCTACACCACCAAAGTCAAAAACCCTTAAATGCATGGAACTTCTTATTTGCAAAATTCTCTAATGGTTCAACCAATATCAAAACGAAATTACACTACGTGCTCATTTTACATATTATCAAAGCCCAAATAACAATTGCCAGGTTATTTTGGAAACTTTATTTTGTTGAAAAGCTAACAGCTGTTACATACAATGTAGAAACTCATATGGCCTACTCCTCTACATTTTTCAACAGTTTTCAAAATGAAATGATCTTATTTATGTCTAACACCGAGAAAAACTAGTGGTGCACCAACGTTCTAGAACAATAAAGCTCTAGTTCTGGGAAAATGACATGAATCTGGACATGTTGATTCGAAATGTAACTGCAGATAAACGACTAAAAGTTCTATATCCCCATAAAATGGATATTAGTCTATTTCACTATATTCCTGAATTGTTTCAAGTTTTTTCAATATTTTTTTAGTTCCAGGCTTATTGCGAATGTATACCGAGTACACGAATTGAGATCCGCCCCCAATTTTTGTATTGTTTCGAATATACAGGTTTGAAGTTTGGTATGTCGCTATAGTACTGGAATACGCGTTTTTGTCTCCACAACCTTTTTATTTCAGATAACATATAATTTTTTTTCCTTCTGATTTTGAAAATGCACTCATTTGGTATATCTTTATTGATTGCATAAATTGAACACACACCCCTCAAATAGACCATCACCAAAAATTATTTTATTTATCGAACTCTTACTATCTGAATTGAAATGATAGAACCAGAAGTATCCAAAGTAGTAAGTAAGTAACACAGCTGATATTTGACAAATTTAGGGAAAGTAGTAGTTCAACAACATACCGTTTGAACCTAAACATATCGATGATTTTAATGAACTATTGGAGTGATTGCAACTCTTGATTGCATCACAATGTGCTGGAAACACCGGAGTGAAAAATGAAATTATAAGCATGATTGAGGAACTTCGCGAGGCAGGAAAAATAAAATAAAAAAACAACTTCCTATGAATTTCCTGTTTCAGGAAAAAATTGAAAGAATATTTCCCTACCAGAAGATATATCTATATTACTGAGAGAAGAGTATGCAGATACGGTTTCATTGATTAGTCTCATAAGACAGTTTTTAAATAAAGGTATAAATCACTTTTTTAGTCGATCAGCAACTGTAAGTAGAAATTATACTTCAGAAGACATTCTTGGAGAATTTCATAAAAATTCACAAAAACGATTTCAAAGAAGACGTGTTATCATTAAAGGTTAGAATGATCTCCTTCAAGCTGATTTGGTTAAAATGAAAATTACAAATAGATAAGGGAAAGGAGTTCTGCAATAAAAAAAAATCAGTCAGTTGATACTTGAGTGGAAAATTCATCATTATAGTACTTTCTCCAATTTGATTGTCAGTTGAAAGTATATAAATCTTTAGTAGTATTCATTTTTCTTAATTCTTAGTTAGTTTAAATCCACCATGAGCTGTGGAAAAACATTTTGATTACATTACTCGAAATGAATGAAATGATGTAGATTTACTATTGATTTATGGTGAGTGTAGACAAAAATTGAAACCAGTACCTTCAAAAGTCTGGAAAAATTGGGGAGCGTAGCTGACTTCACGGTCACCCAGGGTGATTTTCCAGCACCTGGTTGATGGAAAACCTTATGTACCCAAACTCTAAAATGGATTATTCGATTATGAGAACTGTCAAAAAGTTACGAGATAATAAAATCCGGTATAATGACTCGAACAAAGCCAGTTAGCTTCCCAAGTAAAAGATGCAACTCGCATGTCAAAAACAGTACCTAGATGCAGTCTTCGGCAGACCACCGTCACTAATGGCCTCCCTAACATATTGTGCCAACTCGACTTCAAAAAGTTTATTTCGCCCTTGCAAATATCTATCATCAGTTCGTAGTCCGTGGCCATGTAATTTTGTGTCATGTCCGTGAACTGAATAATACGTAAGTTTACAAAGAAACCTAAATTATGCATGGTGTCAGTATGAAAACTTCCCACCCTCAATCAACATCTTCCTTTCAGTAAATAATATGAAATATTGAAAAGACACGTCAATTTTATTTTCAATGCGGACACTTTAGATTGGTGCCTTTATTGTTTGCGAGAAAAAAAATTAACAGGCAAGGATCAGGTGGAAAATATTATTGAGGTTCCAACTTTAAGGATAAAAAATAATTAAACACGAAAACACTCAAAATGGTGAAATAGGGATGCAGTTTAGGGATAGAAAACGGGTTTTTGCGATTTGCGGCAAAACGTGATGTCTTTTTTTATGTCAAATAAGCACGATTTTTTCGCTATTCAGAAGATGAAAAGTTTTCGAGTAAAGTACATTTTAGAATTCGTTTTGTTACCAGCCCACTTGTAATGAATATTTTTAGACCTCGTGTTTCAACCTCCTAGCAGGGGTAAATGTTACCCCTAGAAACTTAAATGGGGGGGTCAAGTGGCACATTATTTTACAGGGCTTTTAATTCTCTTTCCAATGGTACCCTGAGTTATTATTTTTTGATGAATTGTTTCCGAAAAATAGCGTTCTAAACTTATAGAAGTATATAGAAAATATTGAGGGCGGGATATTTTTAAATTGTATACGAAACACTTTCACTGCCATTTTGCTCACTGAATGCCTTGATATCAATAAAATTAAAAATATGTGATACATGTTCCAAGCAGTTGCTATCTGTCATCTGGTTTAGCAGAAATTTTGCTTAGGTAATAACAACAAATGACAATACAATAATTTTAGTAAATGTTACCCGAGCCACAATAGACCATTGGTCCCAGTGGAGGGCCTGATACGGGCCCACTTACGTTCAAACCTGAATGTTACCCACTGTCTCCCTCCGATTCCCTGATGGCTAGGTATACAGTGTCCTTCATTGAGTTGGCACCATATAGTAAAAACTTTCATTAATATTTTGAAATTCCACTTAGGTGTTAAGTTGTTCTTTGAAAAATATGAAAATTGATGTACTCGGATTTGGTCACGTGACTTTCGCTAACTGTCAAAAGTAATATTTTTTCAAAATAATCGAAAGAAGTTTCAGTTCCGATTGTACACCTATGTCTCGAAAATGAAGGTACGTACTTTTTGAGCTTTGTACCGTAAAAAATCGTAAACTTTGGTTAGAGTCATAAATAAGTTTTATGATGTTTTGAAATATAATATTTTAATACAATTTTTTTTATTTTTTTTTTAAACTTGTGAAAAACAAAACCCATATCAAGAACATGGACTCTGGTTGGGCACTAGTCATAATGGCAGTGAATGAGTTTACAAAAAAGTAAGACAAACTTCAAATTGGTACTCAGTGTTATTTTTCGAGATAATAGTAATGATAATTTATTATAATGGCGCCCAACGTGGGGCCCAATATAACGTTACATTTAACGCGTCACCGATAGGCGTTGGAGCGATAAAAAATATAATTTGAGTTATGATGGCGGATACTACAACTTAAATTAAAAAAATAAAATATTCGTGTTTCATATATTGAATTAATTAACCCATTTTTGACTTCTCATTTCGTACACCGACCACTGCAATGGCCAAAAGGTTTAGGTTCCAGATAACGCAGGTGGGTTTTCCACAATTTTTTTTTTGTGAAAATACATTTTGTGAAGAGTAATTTTTTAGTATGATCTAACAGAAAGAACTAACCTTGCGTAGACATTTGAGTGCGCAGAAATTTGGGCCATCATAGAGGTCGATGTACGAAACGAAAAGCCGACAATTCATTAATTAATTCAGTGTACCAAACAAGAATATTTCAGGTAATTTTTTAGGGTGTAGGACACAAGATAACACCGTAAATCAGGTAATTTTATGCCTCATCTTGTATACCCTCATATTACACAGATAATTCAAACTGAAACTTAATTTTCTCTATAATGTCCGTACTTAAACACTTTTTGAAGTTTGCTTTACCAGTTTGTTGTAGCACATGAATATATCGAGTTTATGAAAATATCGGGAAAACTTACCTGTGGAGTGAATGCGAAGATTTTATCTCCTAATGAGTAAAGTTTACTCGTTGAAAGGATACCAACATCTCGTGACTTTCTTCCTGATAATCCAAGCTTTCTGTTACGCCCTTGAAGAAATTAAATTTCCCAGGTGATCATTTTCGTTTTTAATGGTGTAATGTTTGTTGAGATATGAATTATCTTATTTACCTAAATATGTATATAAATGAGAAAGAACCTTGGCAGGCTGCACTTCTATGGGGGCAACGCCAGCTATAGTCTGAACATGAATGTCATGCTCAGCTAGTTTATCCTTGATTTCTTCATCTTCTGCTAGAATTACAACCTGTACCACTACGTCAGGCTTTTTCTCAGAACAAAGCCTTCTGTTCAATGGGTCCAGTTCGCCAGGAGCTAAAAAACCCTTGAAATATACCAAAAATTAATTCAACTTGGCTCTCCTCTAGCTCATATTTACAAGGTGAAACAACAGTTATGACAACATAACACAACTCATCTTCAGACAGTTTTGGATTGTAATTACAACAAAATCAAATTAGTGATTATTGGTTACCCAAGAGGAATACTTTTAGGGTTGAAAAGGCTAAACTGAAATGAAATGTTCAACCCAGATGTCAGAAGCAAAAGGCTAGGAAAACATTTCGAGAATAATTATAAATTATTTCAGTTTAAAAAATGCAATAGATGCCAGAATTTAGGGCAATGAAGCAGTCTAAGTTTTCTCGCATCTTGTATATCCGAACAATTCTAACTCGGCTCTATCAAGTACTAAACATTGTGAGAAATTTTCGTTTCTTTATTTGTTCATATGCTAATCACTCTCTATGAAGTACAACCCTTAGGGTATGGTTTTTGATAAAATTGTAGTAGGAGCATAATTATCATTTTTATATCAGTCGAACATGTTTTTTTATTTCATTCATTTGAATATATCGTTAAGTACATTTTTTATAAAATAAACATTTGAGTTTAGTTTAAGAAATGCAATAGATGCCAGATTCAGAAATGTTTCATTGCTAGCTATGATCTAAAAGATATAGGACAATTTTAGCTCAAAAAATGTATTCAATATTTTACCACATGAATATTGGACAAGTAGACAGTGCGGTTGTTTATACCTGATACCAATTCTCGGAAAATAATTGTTATGTGATATATAATCTGTTTCAAACCTGATCATGAAAAAATTAGCAATAAAAGGTGATAGACAGTTACCCATGACAATGCCTTCTAGCTGCTGGAAGAATTCATCTTGAAAGATAAAACAATTCTGCTGCATGCATAAGGCGGTTAAACTGATGAACTCATCAACTTTTTCTCTTTGAATATTATTGAGATCTGATAAATCTCTCAAATACTCCAAGGGCACACTGGGAAAAAGCGAACTGACATCGAACGAAACCAGTCTCTCCCCGTCCAACAGTTTCAAGTTCTTTATTCTGTCAACGAATTCTCAACAGAAAAACTTTCTTGCTGGATAGGCAGACTACCAAATTCATTCGACAGCCACTTTGAACGGTTTCAACGAGAAATAAAAACCATTAAGGAAATAGCCATTAGTAATGGGTATTCGCCGAAAATGGTAGATAATTTGTTGAAAAGGAAAAAGTTCAGAACGTCCCTAAGACAAATAACCACACTAGACAACCTAAAGACAGTAAAAAGTTCATTAAAATTACACACTATACACGGCTTACGAGAGGTCTCAACTCTATTTTCCGAGACGCAAACCTTCAGCTAATAGCAGTACGAACAATCTCCAAATGTTGTTAGGTAATCCGAAAGACAAAATTCCAACTTTAGAGAGATCAGGATTCTATGAAATTAGCTGTCAAAACTGCGATAGTGTATATTATGGCCAAACCAAAAGATCTACGAATGTTCGTTTCTGCGAACATTTGGTACAATAAATATTCGCGAGAAAATAAATCGAGTGATGCGGATCATTTATTAGAAACTCATCACAAAATTAATATCCAAAATTTAAAATTGATAAATCCTGTTGATGATTACAGAAAATTAGATTGTTATGAAAGTATTGCTATTCGACAAAAGGGCTCGAAACCCTATTATTATTAAAATAATAATGTTCCATTCAATTCCAAACTATTTGATTTGATAGCAGTAAAGGAATAATAAAGCCTTTGTGGTATTGTTTATTGGGTGGGGTTTTACCTGGTAGAGTCACATTACGTCATGGTATTTAATTATGTGATATTAAAAGTCTGGCATGCCGATTTACAATTAGTTTAGTAGTTCCTACTGATAAAGATAACTTTGTTATCGAAATGCACATCTAGGAATTAAATTACTTGCATGGTGAAGGGGTAAAATACTTCTTGTTCTCACTGAGTGACACCACAGGCGTCCAATATCAAATTTTCGGTTTGAACTGTTTGACTAACAAAAATGGGATAAGAACGACTTTGAATAATATCACTGAAATTTTAAATTGAAATAAAAGACATTATGATTGCTGGAGTCTTGATTGATCGAGCCTTGAATTGGTGAAAATTGTAGCAAAACGTTATTCGTAACTTTTATTTTTAGCGTTCTGTTGATTAGAAAATTTTTGATTTTGAAGAATACTCATGTGGAGATGTCCAGGTTACGGAATTTGTATGATATTCCTTTCTACCATACACTACCAAATTCTTTGTTGACGTTCAGAAATAGAGTTGCTTAGTAAGTAATGGTTTATGAGCCTAGCTGTGGATGTTTGATATTATGACGGCCAACTGGCGTTTTAATTTTTTTTAAATTACACAAATCTGGGTTCATACTTTGAAGAATTTATATTACTGTGGCGAAGTTGCGGGCGATGCCGGACCTGAACAATCACGTAATCAACGAATGACCATGAACTACTTCTGAGCCGCTCGCTTCGCGAAGAATCTGGTCTTATCGGAGAACGTTTCTAAGAATTATCTCGAGCATTCTAGCAAAATGAATGGTGTATAGAAACAGAACCACGCAGATATACGACAGTCAGTGAAGTGAAAGTCGAATATAAATACCTAGTTCCGTGATTGTTATGTAAATTAGAGTATTGTGTTATTGTATCATTGTATTTCGTTAAATAAATTATTTTAGTCAGTTAATTAGAGTATAAATCTACTTATTACTAAGTATTAAGTTTATAATGAAAATTAAGATTATCTGAATTGTATTATGAAATAAATAAATTACAGTGCCTTTTCCAAAGATAAATACTCACTTCTTGTAGTAATTTTCCGACGATAAATAATGACTGAGCCCAAAGAAACGGACACTGTCCCAATGGGATACGTCTCTGACTACCAGGATCATTATACTCTGCACCTGCAAATTCTGCCGGTACTGAATATAACTCAGGTACTAATCTCATGCCATCTTCAGCTCTGATCATGATCTGCAAATAATATAAATAAATAGTTCCTTTGAAAGTCAGCATAAGATAGATAACAAAGGCTAATTTCCTCAATGTTAGATATCTGAAGACCAAAAAAGTGTTTCTCTTATACAATATAATTTATCTTCTTTGTAAATTAGTAAAAAAGATACATCATTGGACCTCCCATGAATACTGAGTAAGGCTCACAATATTAATCTTGCTTTGAAACTTTAAATTCGCTGGAATTCAATTTCCACAAGCCAGATATTTTTCAAAGTATTCAAAATAAAATGGAAAAAAGGTGCTTTAATGAAATGTACAGCTGCAAAAAAGAGCTGGGAACATTATTTTCAACTGTACCTCTTCCAATTGCTTAGTATATTTGGCAGCAACCTCTTTTTGGCCTCGAAAACAGTTATCCAGTATCAAATAACAAATGAATAAGGGCCATTCACATTCAATATTCTCGAACATTCTCAACTCCCATGGTTCATAGTATAACCTATTTGGATCCTAAAATGAAGAAATCAGTAAAGTTAGTGAACACCCAAAGAAATAAATTATTTGAGATGAAAATGAACATTACTCCTTTCTATTCAACAATTCAACTGTAATATTGAGTCTCAACTTTCACAATACTCCAAATTTTTGTTGTTGGTACGATTTCAATTCTCAGAACTTCAAAATATTTATTATTCAAAAAATTCATAATTGAAAACATTCCATCATTTTCCGAATTGTGTACCTGGATTACCATGATTGTCAACTAATTACAGTAACAGTGATTCTTAAGCTTAAGCTCGAAACACGTGTCTACGGTTGCAGAACATTTTGAGGGTTATACCCAATAACTTTTCTACTTATATTTTCATATATTGCCCCTCGCTAAACCCATCCTTATTTGGATTTTCCTGGGTAGGATTGTAACGCTGGTAGCTATAGCTGCCTCCGTGGCGACGTTAGTTGTTGCCTTGTAAGCACAAGGTCTTCTAACCGAAGCCACAAATGTGTGGTTGGCTTCCTGTTGTTGACTTCCTTTGTTTCTATTTTTACATCCAAGTGTTGTACATCTTCGCACTTGATTTTACCGTACTGATGAGAGCTTAAGCTCGAAACACGTGTCTACGGATGCACAACAATTTGAGGGTTATACCCAAAAACTTTTCTCTTTATATTTTTATATTTAGCCCCTCGCTAAATCCATCCTTATTTGGATTTTCCTGGGTAGGATTGTCACGCTGGTAGCTATAGCTGCCTCCGTGGCGACGTTAGTTGTTGCCTTGTAAGCACAAGGTCTTCTAACCGAAGCCACAAATGTGTGGTTGGCTTCCTGTTGTTGACTTACTTTGTTTCTATTTTTACATCCAAGTGTTGTACATCTTCGCACTTGATTTTACCGTACTGATGAGAGCTTAAGCTCGAAACACGTGTCTACGGTTGCAGAACATTTTGAGGGTTATACCCAATAACTTTTCTACTTATATATATATATATATATATATATATATATATATATATATATATATATATATATATATATATAGAATAGAATAGGGCCTAAAACTGACCACTGTGGTACGACCAAATATGCTTTTGCGCTGCTTTATGTAGTCATCTTGTATTTTAATAATAAAAATTTTCATGTGAGGACTGAAGGGATTAATATATTCTGGTTTTCTAACTATAAATGAAAAAAGAAAGTTACTAGATCCCTTTCACAATTTTGCACTATATCAAGAGCAATGCTTTCTTCAAATGATTTAATACTCTTCTATGCCACAGCATGGTGTGGTCATCTGTAAAAATGGCGAATAATAGCTAGGTCAGGGTGTTTCATAATAAATGCGCAGGACTTCCGGATGTGATAACTCGTTCAAAAATATGAAAAAAAGTTTCTATTAACTTACCCTCTAAAATTCAACAATTTCGAGATACAGGGTGTTGAAATTTAAAAAAAATTATAGTTTTTTGCGAATATCTCTGGAACCGTTTATCGCACAAAAAACAGATTTTTAATGCATTTTCTACTCATAATAAGCTATGTTTTGTGCAGATTTTTTATTTTTTTAAATTCATAATTGGTGGATATTTTGAAGGGGTAGTGGGGGTTTTTTCTCCAACTTCTACGCCACTGGAAAAAGTATATGAGCCGTCTACTTGAACCGCCCATGTTTTCTACACAAAAAAGGTACTCTTGGTTATAAGCTCTAAAGTTGACCGTTTTCAAGAAAAATCAACTTTCATGTTGAAAAACATGGTAAATTTTTTTAAATAATTTTTTTCCTATTTATACAAAATTTATTTAAACGTTAAAACAAGTAACAAAACCAAACGTTGACTTCTTAATTACAAAATAAAAAAGAAAAACATTAACAATCATACTCAGTTGAATTGTTGGAAATGTCCGCTGTTAGCTTCAATGCATGCAGCAATTTTTCCAGGAAAAAACATTATTTAAACAACATGAAAGTTGATTTTTCTTGAAAACGGACAACTTTAGAGCTTATGACCAAGAATACCTTTTTTGTGTAGAAAACATTGGCGGTTCATATAGGAGGCTCAAAACTGTACTTTTTCCAGTGGCATAGAAGTTGGAGAAAAAACACCTACTACCCCTGAAAAAATAAAAAATCCGCAAAAAACATAGCTTATTATGAGTAGAAAATGCCTACCAAATCTGTTTTCTGTGCGATAACCGGTTCCAGAGATATTCGCAAAAAACGATAATTTTTTTTTTAAATTTCAACACCCTGTATCTCGAAAATGGTGCATTTCAGAGGGTAAGTTAATAGAAACTTTTTTTCATATTTTTGGACGAGCTATCACATCCTGAAGTCCTGCGCATTTATTATGAAACACCCTGTATATAAGAATAGAGTAGGGCCTAAAACTGACCCCTGTGGTACGCCCAAAGAGACATTTGGGCTGTTTTATGTAGTCCTCTTGTATTTTAAAAACTTGCAAATCGACTGCTTTTTGACAAGTAGAAGCCGGACCACTTTCATATGGAATTTCTGAAGCTGCAAATTTGTAGATTTACAACAGAATCTCATGGTTGGCACAATCAAAAGCCTTTAAAAAGTCAAAAAATTCTGCTGCTATGGCTTCACCATCATTCAAATTAACATATTGCACTTTCTAGCAAGGAAAAAATTGCATAGTTTGCACTTTTGAGTTCCACAAAATGACAACAGTGGGTATTTCCTAAGGGTGGAATTCGGGTCCACTGTTTCTATAATATTCTTGATGAGCCTATTTCATTCATACACCACAGTGGATGGAACAATAATAATAATATATCTTCAGATGATACCAAATAATAACCAAATATATATTACAGTCAGAGTCTAGTCAGAATTTACCATTTTTGATAACAGATATGAAGAATAATTTTGTAAATTACTAACAAATCTGATGAGTCAGTATTTTTTTTTATTTGTATGGACTTAAGTTGATCATATCTTTTTAAACATTTCTGAAATAGATGTTTTCATAAAATTTCAACCATATTCCTGACCTCTCAAATCCTGAAGAGTTGGCTACTTTTTGAATAGGTAGGAGTAAATATTCATTTTAAAAGTACCTCTTTAGGTGTCTTGTATCCATCTCTCAAAAATCTCTTGCAGCCATATTGACCTTGTAGTTTGTCAATAATGCAATTTCTTGTGTAATCAATCAACGATGGATCATCAACAGCAAATGCTGGAAACCCTATCACAGATAACAGGCCGCTATCGATTTCTTTCGAACTGGATTCCCTAGGTAACATTGACTACAACAAAAATATTAAATCAAGTGTTAAGCCAAACTATAAAATTGTATCTACCTGAAGTACTGCCTGACATTTCTGTGCCTCATCTGCCAGTACATGAATGATACTGTAAGGGCCACCTCTAGCCCCAAATAAGTCAAGCTCATTCATAGCTTCAAGCGCAGCTTTGGCCATCCCAATAGAACTAGCATTCAATTCAGGCAAACCGTGATTGGTTTTGTCACCTCTTTCCCATATACCATAGTCTGGAGTACAGTATGCACACTCTATGTAAAATACTAGATTCTGTATGAATGCAACTTCGTCAAGAGTGAATATTATTTGCAAACCAGAAGCAGTCATTTGAGCTAAGACGAGGAGATACAGTGATATAGCATCAATTTGCAGATGTCCCCATTCGTTGTCCCCTACAACTATCTGTCCAGTTGCCGAGGAGTACTTGGCATGCAGAGAATCTAGTGGGTTCTGGGTTTGCTTGAACTTCTCGACTTTATCCTTTTGTTGCATCATAGACATAAGCAATCCTCGCATTAGTTTGATACAAGTTTGCTCCAGCTCATAAGTTTTCGCTCGATCTTCATCTTGATCTGCCATTTTCTTGTAGGCCATAGACAGTCCCCAAACTGATAAAATGCAATATACGTTGTCTCTTATCCATGCATGGTTATTGTCAGTACTTAGTGGGAATAATCCTGTAATTTGATTTTGATGTTCCATAATAATTTTGTGGACTTGTCGCTGGTAATAGTCCAAACGGACTCCTGAGTTGCTTCTGCTCCTCATTTTGATCTAGATTATGTGAAAGCAAGATAAAAGAAAATAAAATATAATAAAAAATCACAAAAACATTAGGAGATTCATTTCAAGGTTAGTTGAAAGACTTTTTCTTCTTCTTCCTTGTTTTTAAATTTGGGTGACACAGCTTCTAGGATTGTCAGCCAAGGAAACAATTTATCATCTTCGCCTCCTACTTGCAGCTTTAAGGCTCGTTCTTACCCTTGCATTTATTCGCAATTTTTTTACGATTAAATACATCCAGCAAAAAAATTGTGGTGTCTAATGACATTGTCTTCTGAGCGGATCTGATCCAAATCCCTCTGCCACTGAGAAACATACCGGAATTCGTGATTATTCAAAATATATCGGTCTAATCGCTCTTCAACTTTGTGGTTCTGTGTCATAAGCCTTATTAGTGCTATGCTAAAAATGTTGTTTGGTGTGTTTTTTTCCAGTTTTTTTCCATTTACTTTTTTGAAGAAACGGCCGGGTTATATTTCCATATATATGTATCAAGTCGATTGTTGGCAAGCAACGAGAAGTAACTGTTATATATATTTCCTCATTTTTGTATTTTGTGAATTATTATATTATTTGTGCCTGTAGCAGTTGAATATATAGAAATGCCTTCTCTTTATATGCATGACACACATTGTTGTGAATGCAACATCACGCTATCTTTTGTTGTAGCTTGTTAATTAGAGGTAGTGAGGGTTGAAATGATATCCTGGAAGCAGTGGCGTGCTTATCATTTATATAAGGAGTGAACAATCCGGACAGGGTATACAAGTTAGTACTGAATAACGAGAAGTCCAACCACAGATTATCATGCAAATTTTTCTCACGCAAATAATTAACGCAATCGATTGGTTGAGACATTTGGTTTGTTTCGTATACAAAGGAAAGAGCCTTCTTTATAGTGTTAGCTTTTTAAAAGCGATGATTTGTGCGGGATGCACGGGTTTGAGCCTTTTCTCGCGTGTCTTTTACCGATAAACTTTTATTTGCTTGCATATTTTGAACCCTAAAACTTTCAGATATGGATGAAATCATTCCGAAGTGTTGTCTGGTTCAACAGAATTTAAACAAAACAGTGTTACTGACTGATTTAAACAAAACAGGTACTTGACTAATCACTTTAAATGGATATATTTATATAATAATTATGATGATGATTTTACAAGTCAGATTACCGGTATATGTTTTTAACGTTATATATTTCTGAATTTCGACAATTCAAAACATACTTTTACTGTCCGTGATCAACTTGATTCCTAAATATACAATACATTGTCTTGACCAAAAGTTTCACTTATTTACTCTAAAAACACTACCTTTTATTTCTTTTGCTAGAAACAAGATGAGGTAAATTGAGTAAAAATTAGAAACCATACCATCCGTCAACATTTCACTTATATTACATTTACGATTGCGCGACCGGTAGATATGTATATTTTCAGTGAACGTCTCAAGGATGAACCATGTTATGCCAAGTGTAAACATCCACAATCCACAAGGTATCATTTTGTGCACATCGCCGATACATTCCTGCATGTATTGAAAAAAAAACGCCACAAAAGAACAAAAACAAAACATTGAATATCATTCAGAGACCTCAAAGATACATCGGCGTGCCTACATTTTCGAAATTTCTCAAAACCTCCCAGGGATGTAAATGCTAGCTGGAACACCATTTCAAAATTTTCTTTGCTATTATTACCCATATTCAAGTAAAAAGCCGCTGGGGCTGGTGGTGTGTGATAGGCAATTGGATGCTAGGTGCTATTTAGGAATCAAGTTATTTTTCTTCAAACATAATGCATGAATATGGTGCCTCTGACATCGCTCCTCCTAGATCCGGCACTGGTGAAAATATGCCTTGTAATCTGTAATTGACTTTATGACCTCTTCTATCATATTATCTTATATATGGTTTGATTATTTCATAGCAAATATCTGCTGTGCCTTGTCGTACATTTATTGATTTTCAGGGTAAATATGTGAAAGTTTGGTGAGTGCAAGAAACTAAATTAATTAATTTAAATTCATATATAAACTGTATGCATATCTTAGAGGTATAAAACAATAATAAAACCAAACGTGTAGCAAAAGTGAATGATCAAACTCATGATTTTTTCTCAAATTGAAATTTATGTGTCACATTCTCCAACCTATTCGATAACGCCGTTGAATCTCAGATACAAATTTTCCTTTTACATTTTTTCGTTACACTGATTTCGGGATCATTCTTGAAAGGATGGCAGATAATTAAGCTAGCCCAATGAAAACTGATTTGGAAAAAGACGATCTACATGATTTCAAAAGAAATTTTTAAAATATTTTTATAATATAATAGTGATATTAATAATAACATTTCACTCCGTGTGCTCAGGGCACTTGATTTTCGGACCAAATAGACACTTACCCGACGGACGTGGCAAGTGGTTATTGGGGTAAACGACACCAGCGCGCTCTCTGGATGTGTCGGAGCACCGGAGACAGGGCGTCACTGGGATATTTCTAACGAAAAAACAATAAAAACAAATAATATCACAAAGTTTGCTGCAACTAGTACCTATGTGCTCGTTCCGATCCTGCTCCACGTACACTTTTGGGGTAGTGAAATGGACTCAAGAAGAGCTGTGACAACTTGAAGTTAAAACTCGCAAAATGATGATTCTTCATTCGAGCTTGCTTCCTAAATTGTTGTTCCACGATTAGACTTCCCCAGACATCAGGAAGGCCGTGGACATTTTAGTTTGGAGTGTCATACATAACAGAATGGTATTGCATGCAAAGTCATCAGGAGTTCAGATACCTTTCTCTGCATGAAAAAAAAGGGGATTGGAGCATTTATGTCCAAGGTAGTAACCCGTGCAGCCTATGAACTTGATTTTGTAATCGGCACTGAACGTGCTAACCCAAACTCTGTCACCCAGTTGGAACCCGTTCAGCAAAAAGGTCGCATGAAAGCTGCGGAGGTCCTCCTACAGCTACATAAGGATAAGCCGATGCATGGGGTGTCTTCTTCAAGAACATAGAAGACCTTGGCCTATCCAAAAACCTGAAAACACCCTAATCTACCGTAGTCGCGTGATGAGTATAGAGGCCCCGGACACTAAAATGGTGGATGTGATCATAAGAGTCATTGGTGGAATGATAGACACACTGCTCTCGAATTTGAAAATCATACCGGCTTGCCGTAATATGGCAGAAGTCTTAGCCGGACGAATGCAGAAGGCCATCATCCTTTTTTCACTTGATTTTCCGACCCAATAGTCACTTGGACAATGACATAAATTAAATTTAAGGAATAAAACAGTTCAATTCAATTCAACTAGCCGATTTTTTTGTGAGGCTTGTTTCATCTTACTGCTATTTTTGTAAAAAAATTGGTATTCTCCTAGTGCCATTATAATGCGTTCTTTGCTTCCAGTTTCACTTTTCCTATTTCATTGTGTAAAATCTTGACTCGGCCATAAAATATCCTGTAATACTCTGTCCCAAAGTTTTCATCAATTTCTAGTTCTCTAGAATTCTGGTCTATACGAGTACCATGTATGACTTATTGAGAAACGGGTTCATACTGTTTCAGGTTGAATGACAGATATGATGATGAGAACGAAATGAAAAAGATCATCCAATTTTTCATTTTATTTTTGGAATATGGATGCTTCGGAGAAATTCTGGAAACTGACAGAGAATGTTTCGTTGCGGATACTGGAAATCATACAGGAGGTAATTATCCCTAAATTCCCTAAGAATAATGCTTTTATATTTTCGTGGTAACGAGTAATCCTTATTTGATTCCATCATGTTTGGCTGCGCCATTTTTGATTTTTTTTTAACATAAAGTTGTTAGCCCAAAACGCTAGGCTTAGATACTGTAGATGTGCGTTACTTTGCACAGTTTTTTTAAATTTTTATATTCATCTCCCAATGAATCTGCGAATTCCTTTGCACAACTAGACCATCATGAATTTTATTTTTGAAGAAATTTTGATATTTTTAATGTCGACCATAACATTTTATTTTATTTTATGGTCATAATTTTAATAATGCCCCACTGATCTCATTCCGGCAAGACTATGGCGGTGAAAGGTGAATAATAAAATAAAAAGTATAAAAATACAGGGTGTCAATTGGAAAACTTTCCACCCTCAATATCTTCGTTTCAGTAGATAATATAAAAAACCGAAAAGACACGTCAATTTTATTTTCAAGGGTGACAATGGTAATGAATAATTTCACCCCTTGTGGTTCATTTCCCTGGGAGGGGTAGATGTTACGATTAGAAACTCAAATGGGAAGGAGGTACATTATTTTAAAGGCCGTTTAATTCTGTTTCCGATGGTATCCTGATTTATTATTTTTTGTTATCCTTTTACAAATAGTTATTTTTGTATCTAGTGCGCGAAATGCTACTTTGGTGATCGAGAACTGATTTTTTTTAACGAGGCGCAGCCGAGTTAAAAAAAATTGTCGAGATTACCAAAGTATTTCGCGCATGAGATGCAAACAAAATTTTTTCTACAAACGTCAAAAATATTGTTCTAAAATAAGTAATAACTATGAAAAATAGTATTAAATAATTTTTCCAAATCAAGTAATTACTGTAACTATGGAAATAAAATGGCATTTGTTGACAATTATTTCAAAGTGACAGTTCTTGATAATTATTTTGGAGTGACTTTTTATTCGCGTCAATTTCGTGCTTGATATTTATTATTGTAAAAGAGTGGAAATTTCGAGCGACGATGAACTAAGCAGTACACCACCTAACTTGATAGATGCGGTCAATTCCGTAATTTCTAACCTTTTACCCGAGAAATCGAGGCGGCAGTATGAAAATGCATATCAGCAATTTAAAGAGTGGTGTGAAGCAAATAAAGCCAGAAAAATATCTCTCACAATTTGAAAGCCTTAATTATTGTTTTACATTAATAAATAAACGATTTCTTGTTTTTTGCTTGATTGAGGAGTTGTTGACCATATAGGTTAGAATATGAAAATCCCATATAGTTTACATGCAGTGTGCGAAATATATTTCGCACATTACTTCGCGCACGGTGTCATGGTAACGAATGAAAATGAAAAAAAGTGCCACTTCGCATACTGTTGTCAATGCGCGAACCTTGTCATTTTTTGACGTTTGTAGAAAAAACACTTTTTTCTACAAGATCTATCATATCTATCATATTTCATGCACTGTTAATTGATATTGAATGTAAGTTTACTACAACATCATGTAATATGTTTTATATTTGAAATTTATTAAATGTAATATTGTAATTCAGTTAATTTTATTCTACTTCTATAAAACTATCAATTTCCACATGAAAACGAGGGACTGTGGAAGACGTCATTTATTGGTCATTTGACTGACGTCTATTAATGGTCTTATAGGTCTTCAAATTTACGTCATTTATAGTCTTTTTTTCAGACGTCAGAATGATGTCCTGCTGATGACGTCCTATGGCTGTGACATTTTGACGTCTTTTCAGAGTCTCTGAGGCGTCACTTCCTGACGGCAGTCGGTCAATTATTTGAACAAATTAGAACGTCATTTTGACGTCACCGTGCTACCTGGGATCTACCCCTCCTAGGGGTTGAATCACGAGGGCTACAAATATTCATTGGAAGTGACCTCCTTGAAAATAAAATTTACCAGCTTTTTCGATTTCCCAGATTATTGGAAGTACTGAAAGGAAGATATTTAAAGGGTGGATAGTTTTCAGATTGATGCCCTTTATACTTCTGTAGTATTTCATCTTACCAAATAGACTATGATTGTAACTTTTATTTTTCAGAATACCTCCCAGAACATATAAAATGCAAGGAGAATATTGTGCTGAGAGGCCACAATTTGTCCATCATCAGAACCGATACATTCTGCGACCTTCAGTGCGATTCTCTGAGCCTAAGACTGAACAACATTGAAGTTATCCACCCAGGAGCATTCAGTAGTTCTTCTATAACAGTTCTAGATCTATCGGAAAACCTACTGAAATGTATTTTCTATGACAGTGTTCAAGTGAAAGGCTTAGAAACCCTTGATCTATCGAAAAACAGATTAACTTACATTGAACCAGATTCATTTTCACTAACACTGACCAGTTTGGATTTGAGTTTCAATAATATAAGTATATTTGATATAGAGCATTTTCCGAATTTGGAAAATATTCGTCAGCTTAGTTTGGCGCATAATAGTCTGAGTTCAGTGGTTTTGAGGAAAGATATTTTGACAAACCTGGAAAGTCTCGATTTGAGCAACAATAATTTACATCAATACAATTTCTCTGGCTTGGTGAGTCTAACGTATCTGAACCTGAAGAACAATAAGTTGAAGTGTCTTCAGAAGAGCCAATTTCTGGCTTTGGACAATCTTGAAGAGCTGGATTTGTCTGATAACAAGCTAGAAGATGCACTAATTATGAACAACTCCTTTCCAAAACTGGTCACTCTCAAATTGCAAAATAACAACATAAAAGAAATCCAAGATAATCTTTTTTCAACCTCTAGTAATTTAGGATACCTAGACGTATCCGGTAACTGTTTGCAATACTTCAACTTTAGTAACAATCAGTTGAGGAACTTGTGGCTACTGAAGATGAACAATATAGAGCTGGTTCAGATTCATGCTTCGCTGTTTCTGATTTTCAGTACTCTATACGAACTGGAGTTGTCGAATAACTCTCTGACAGAGTTTAATGGAGATTTCAACGTACCGACTTTGTGGAGACTGGATCTCAGCTACAATCGCTTAACGAAGATCGAAAATAATTTCATGAATCTGAAAGAGTTGCGCAGCCTAGACTTGTCTCACAATTACATCAACTCGATCGACATTTCGAATTGTAGTTTAGAAAAAATTAGGAAAATAAAACTTAATAACAATAACATTAGGCGTATACGCGACAGAAGTCTACCGAATTTGAAAACGCTTCTATATCTGGATTTATCGAGCAATCAGCTGAAAACTTTCGAAATTTCAGAAGATAAACTGCCACGGTTGAGATATATAGACGTTTCTTTCAACAAGCTTTTTTATTTCGATGACGATACTTTCAGCTACTTTGGCGCGTTGAGATTTTTGAGCCTGAGAAATAACTTGATAAGTCAAGTCCCACCAAAGGTTTTTTACGACAATGTACAGTTGCTTTACTTGGATTTATCATATAATCTGATAACTTCTTTCAAATACAATCAAACAAGTACAAAAACTAGCTTGAAGACATTCAACATCTTTGGCAATCCCATTAATTGTATCCATTTGCAAAAGATTGAGGAATATTCTGGTCGAAACCAGATTGAACTGAATAATTGTGATAGCCATTGTAGGGGAGATGGAAGAACTCCGATTTGTGTGAATTATGGTTGTGATTGTGTTAATAATAATAGTACTCTGACTGCGATGTACTTGCAAAATTTACTCAGAAACGATATTCGGAACTGTAGCTTCTACGAACTAGCTCATAATGGAGTTTGAAAGTTGAGTTAGGAATGTGATATCCTTAGGATTAAGCCGTGCCTTTTTATACTTGAAGAACATATTCATACTCCAAAAACGGGCAATCAGAGCTAGTAGGAATTAACTCGGGTAGAGGGTTTTGTAAGTTCATCAATCTTGGAATTCTCACTCTACCATCAGCTGTAATATATACCAATTTACTATATGTGAGGGAAAATATCACACAGTTCCAAGAAGTGGGCTCTAATCATAACTATGGTACTCGAAACAGACAAAATCTCCTTATTCCCAAACATAGATTGACCACTAAAAATCGTAGCCAACTAGGCATAAAATTGTATAATAAACTTCTGTTACCTTTGAGAGAAGCTAATCTGCAAACATTCAAAAACAATTGAAAATTAAATTATTACGTGACGTGAATGATTTTACCATTTTTTGAGTACATAATTTTCGACGCTCATTAATATTTTGTTGTGTAAATTCAGTTGTAATGTCGAATTTAAATTATTTTGCACAAACAAAAAAAAGAAGAAATAAATTTTATTTACACAGTCAAATCTAAATGCACATTTTTTATTTTGGCAAATCTTTCTAGTATAGCCTAGATGTGAATCTAAATATGTCTCCGTGAAAATGTAGCAACGCTAATGCCACTAACCTTTGTTGGCTCATTGTTGCCCCAAGCCACGTTTTCAACCTTTTAAGCCTTTCTGAGATTAGCACGCTCACAGTCATGGCAGAGATTAATATAGAGCCAGGTACACATTTGGATAGGTATCCTTATCCCAAATATGTAAAGCAGATAATGCTGAAACAGGCAGACTTTCATCCGTGGCACTATACCATTTTTTTAAACCAAAGCTCCACTTGGTATCAAGAGAGATGATAAGAAATCTTCAAGAAAAAATTATTTTGGTGGGGGGGTAATTACCCTCGGTGTATACTAACTACTAACTAATCAATCGACTACCAATCAACCAAATGTATATACAAAATTCACTGAGTTTATGTGATTGGTATGATGGTACGTTTCACCTTCAAAAAAAGATATCACCGCCTACACTGTATATTAAATATTTATATCATGTTCATATTCATACCTTTGAAATACGAGGAGACCATGCTTGGAATACCCCAAAGAAAATTGTGACATGCTCGTACATTTTTAAGATAATAAATTATTTCTTGAAGTTGTTTAAATGACCTCTCACCGTCTGACCTGATCCACCATATCGCCATATATTTATTTGAATAAAAATCCAAGTTGATCTGCTTTATTGTATTTGCCGAAATGTGATGGTTTTCGAGAAATTGATGAATTTATTTATTTCAAACAGATTGGTAAGTGAGCATCATTATATTAATTTCTACCTGTACAAGGAAATAGACGATAATTACTTCCAAAACCAGTGGCAGCGATGTTGCATCGAAGAGCGACCAAAAAATGAGTTAGCAGAGAGAAGTTTCTTCTACTTTTGATACATTTTAAATGCGATGATACACATAAACTGTCATTTCAAGTGAAATCAATGTATCATATATTGTACACGCAGAAAAAAGAATGGTTGAATCAACAAAATATCATTCAATTGGAATAAATAAAAGTGTCAGTGATCCACAATTAAATATTATTTCAAATGAAACAAATATTGTCATTGATTTGCTTTTCTGCAATCCTTTTAGATTGACTGTAATTTGCTTCCATTTAATTATCAGTACCTATCCTGAAAATACCAAATTCTGTAAATCACTGAATTTACCTTTCTAAGTTTCTACTCACCATTACGGTCCTTGAGGGGATACAGTTCTTGGTAGAAGTAATAATTGGGCAATGTTAATAAACATATTGGATTCAACTATTGAACTAAACAGATTCAAACAGAACACTACACTCTATCAGAAGTAACTATTGAATATTTAAAGAATGGCGTCAACCAAATACAACTCGACAAACAACTCTGGCCATTTTGTGTCGTGATGGTGATGTTATGCTCAATTTTGTTACCAACCTAATTCCTCCTATACCGACAAAATCGCAATGAAACCAAAATCATGTTTATGTGCTTTGCAATTTTCTTCACATTTTGTTCCTAAAAGCGACACTAACGAGAAGAATATTGTGAACAATTCATAACATTCGGCATCAAGTGGTAACAGTGATGTCTAAATGCAACTCATTTTGTTACCATAATAATCAAGAGAGCTACATCTCCTAGATGTTTGTGTTAAATGGGTACTGAAAAAATTCATTTTGTTCAACCAAATCATTAAATTTTGAGGTAATGTACCAGTTAGTTCATTGAACAAAATATCTTTCAATTGAAATATTTTTTAGGTGTCATAACGATTTAAACAAAATGTCGAACTGATACACATGTCCGATACACAACAAAGTATTCGATCGAAGTATTTTATCGCACTGTACACTTTTTCCTGCTTCCACTACAATTTCTATCCAATTTTTTTTCTTAAGCTTGTTATCCCCATGTCCCATTTCCTTTAAAAGGAAACAAAAGGAGTTTTCTACCTTCAATTCAACTTCATTACCTTCGGTAGGTTCCTTAGAAATCATACTTTTATTTCGAGTCAAAGGGCTTTAAAAATCCTGACTGAATATTTAAAAAAAAGTTTCTTTCATTATTTTGCCAACAGCCTGGGAAACACACTTTTGGGAATGGATATTTCTTTCATATACCTGGACCCTTGTTTCCAATCTGGAAGAATTTTACGTCTAGCTGCCTTTAGAGGACTGAAGACAGCAATGGTCAAAGCATTATCTAACATGTTGTAAAGGGAAACATTCTCAATTGAAAATTGAACAAATACATGACTCATCAACTATCTGAATGAAAATGGAAATTTTTATTTTCAGATTTTTTCTCTCAAGTTATATAATATCTATCAGATGTAGTTCAATGTCCAGCGTGGCTTTAGCCGAGGAAGTTGTTGTTTCCTGTTAGATATTACAAAAAAGTAACTTCATTTTATCGTAGGTTTTTTCCATTCCAAGAAGAGTCATGTATTTGTTCAATTTTCAATTGAGAATGTTTCCCTTTACAACATGAATCCCTTCCAACAGAGGTTATCTTGTACGATGGAAAATAGCGACTAAAGTCTATCTTTCAGTCGCAGATGATTCCACAACTGACTTTATGAACATCCTGTTCATATTTTCAATGAAGTCAACATTGTCTAACACTTAGACAATGGTTGAAGGCTGTTAGATGTGTAGAGTTCACTGGCAAAAAAAGGAATCTGATACTGTGTTCATTACAAATGGACACCATTTCTTTATAAATGGGTATAAATGGGACGATAAATTGTCTTCTAATGAAACTTTCCCACCATCCAATTTTAACAAGTATGGGACAGCAACTATTTGGATCCATTCTGTAAAAGTTCTATAGTCAAACCAAACACTCGTAGAGGCGTTGAATCGGGTCCCCTTGGGTCCACCTGCCACGGATCTGGAGAGGTTCGGAATCTACTTTTACGTAGGCTGTAGATTCCGCATCACCTTTGCTCGCACAAGTTCTGCTTTTGAGTGATTCGTAAAAACAAATTTTACATTTTTGTTCACTATCATATATTGTATAATCCAAATATCGAAATTGCAGGTTGAATGACTAACAACATGAAATCGACTACAATCGCTTGCACACTTCCAATTTTAATATTATTCCTGGAATGTAGATGTTTTGCAGAAGTGTTGGAAACTGACAGCGAATGTTTTGTTCCGGATCCTGGGATCGAGATAAAAGGTAATAAAATATAGAAAACTGCTTTTTGCCACACCTGGTATTGAAAAAAATTCACTGTTTCAAAAAATATCTCCTTTTTCATTCTTATCCTGCCAGGTAGTTCAGGTTATTCAAATGACGTCATAATGACATCTTAATCGAGTCATTATTGGTCTATAACGTCCACGACCAAAATAAGACCTACAAATGACGTCATTTTTCATGACGTCATTATGCCGATTACTACTGGAAGTCAAACCGACGTCCCTACAGTGTCAAATTTATCATTATTAATTTACTACTTTAGGAAATTTTGTTTCAAATGTGTGTTTCTGAATAATATTGGACTCCTCTCGCAAATCGAAAAAACAAAGACAACAGTTCAAAATGTGATGCTATCACAGACATAATCTCAAAAGTGAAACTGATATCGTTTATTTTTTACATTTTACATAAATACATAATTTGGAAAAATTGCTTTTATTGGTCATACAACTTCTTCCAATGAACCAGTAGAGCTTTAAAATTAGGTCTTACTTTGGTCACTCTCCAGAAGACGAAGAGACGTCCTATGAATGACGTCTTTTTGCTGTGACATTTTGACGTCTTTATAGAGTCCTACAGACGTCATTTTTTACCCTAGTTTGGTCACACTTTGACCAAATTGGGACATCATTTGGACGTCACTATGCTACCTGGGCTTTGAGGGTAGAATTTCTACGAATTGTGCTTGTGGAAGATGAATTAGATAAGGGTTTGAAAGCAACCAACTTTCTGCTAATGGAGGGACGAAGTTGTTTATTTATTAGTGTAATCAGAGGCAACTCCTTATTGAAGTCGGGAGAAACCTGAGTGAAATAGGATCTTTTATAGTACTTTTCGACCATATCAATATCTCAACGATATCCAAATAGACACTTTAACTTTAAAATGATCAAGAAAAATTCTTTGATTCCCTCCATGAACTCTTTTGAAATATACTTCAACTCATTTCATTAAAAATATTTTTTGGAAATTCTGTTGGTTGGTTGGCACGTTATTTTGTAATATAGTAGTGAAGAGAATATTTGCTACAAAAATGTGATCTTGTGTTGGTGTATAAAACACCACCAGAGCAAACTTAGCCAACTCTTGTGGTGATTCTAGGCAACACAGTTTTCATGACAGCAAGATGAAAGTATTACTGACTATTCCACTCTTCTCAAGATATTCACGTAATCTGATCAATCAAAAATCAAAGACAACTTGTATTATCGCGAAAACACCAGCTGTCTCTAAATTCTGATTGGTCTGTCAGCGTTGGTGTTTTCAACGATGTAACCATAGATGACAAAGCAAAGTTTGACATTTTGACAGATCATAATTGTAACTAACTAACTAAATCGTAACTATATAATAAATTATTGACAGTTATGATACATTTTTTGTGATTATAGTTGATTGATTATGGTTATGATTAACTGATTGTTCATGTTTATAATAATACTTTTAATGCTTCGTGAAATAGTCTAATAAAATTCCACTCGTGATTGAAATTATCTCATAAGTCTGTCTTTTATTTCTGAACTCAACTGAATTGTATCGAGAAAACACCACTCGTCCTGCGGACTTGTGTTGTTTTCTCGAAGCAATTCAGTTTCGTTCAGAAATGAATCGACAGACTTATCGCAAAAATTCGATCACTTGTGGTATCACTACTGAAAATACACTTTCAAGATTGTAAAATATCTTCAAATGTTTCGAGTCATGTAGGTATAAGCTTATGCTGCGATATCAAATAACCAGACAAATAAAATTAATCCAATTCTGTTGAATCTTGTATTTTGTTGAATTGTCATTAGTTTCTTTCACACTGTTGTGATTTTTATCAATTACAAACGTAACAAAATGTGCGTGGATTCTGTCAGACCTCTTTTTTTCTATGATGACGTCAGAATATATACCTACCTCGGAAGTCTGTTGTGAATACTACATTATATATGAGTGTTTGAAACATAACGTCTTTTATTTTTCAGAATACCTTCCAGAATACATGAGAGATCGAAAAAACTTAGTTTCACAAGGCCAAAACTTTCCCATTATCAACACCGATGCCTTCAAAGGACTCAAATGTTCGTCTCTAAGTCTGAAGTTGAACAACATTGAAGCTATCCATAAAGGTGCTTTCAACGGTGCTTCAATAAACATTCTGGATTTGTCAGAAAACTCGTTGAAATGTATTTTCAAGGACATTCTCCAAGTGAATCTCTTAGAAATACTCGATTTATCGAAGAACAAAATCACCTACTTAGATTCGAATATATTTTCTGAAACACTAGTTAGTTTGAAATTGGATTCCAATCGTTTGATTGATTTTGATATGGAGAATTATGCACGTTCAAAAAATATCCGCGAGCTCAATTTAGCTCAAAATGGGCTAATTTCGGTTAATTTAAACCAGAACTTGATGACAAAACTGCAAAAGCTGGATTTGAGCTACAATAATCTAAACAAGTACGATTTTTCCAATTTATCCAGCCTTTCGTATTTGAACTTGAAGTATAATAAGCTACGACGAATCGAGAAAGACTATTTTCTGAATCTGAATAGTTTAGAAGAGCTAGATGTGTCCAATAACAAGCTAGAAGATGTGCGTCTCATGAGTAGCAGCTTCCCAAAGCTGGTCTCTCTGAAACTGCAGTACAACAACATCAAACATATTCAAGATGACTTGTTTCTACTCTCGAAAAATCTACGGGTATTGGATTTATCCCGTAACTATCTGCAATATTTTAATTTCACCAATAACGAGTTGAGGAAAGTGTGGCTACTGAAAATGAACAACATGAAACTCAGAACAATTCACCCTTCCCAGTTTTACAATTTTGATAGGCTGGCCGAACTCGAGTTGTCCAATAACTTATTGAGAGATTTTGATAACAGTTTCCACCTGCCAAAACTATGGAGACTGGATCTCAGCTTCAATCGTTTGCAAATTGTCGATAATAATTTTATAAATTTGAAAGCCTTGGGCAGTCTGGATTTATCCCACAACAGCATAGAAGCGTTCAACGTTGCAAACTGCAGTTTGGACAGGATTTGGAAGATGAAATTGAATAACAATAAAATCGTTGAAATACCGGATAGAAATGTGCCAACACTGAATTTCCTCTTATTTCTGGATTTGTCTAACAATCATCTGAAGACGTTCAACATTTCCAAGGAAAAGTTGCAGAAACTGAGGATCATCGACTTGTCTTCCAACCATCTATCATCTTACGTTGAGGCTGTTTTTGGGAGTTTCAGTGCCTTGAGGTTCCTGAGCCTGAGAAATAACTTCATAGATGAAGTACCTCCAAGCGTTTACTACGAAAACAAGAAGTTGTCGTACTTGGATTTGTCGTTTAACCTGATAACTTCTTTCAAATACAACCAAAGGCAAAAAATCACCACACTGACATCTTTCAACATCTTTGGCAATCCCATGAATTGTCTTCATCTCATGAAAATAGAGAGTTATGCCTATCAAAACCAGATAATACTAAATCATTGTGATGCAGATTACTCTGGAGATGGAAAGACGGCATTTTGTGTGAATTATGGTTGTGATTGTGAGTATAATATCTACAGTCCACTCACAGAGAAGTTTCTGCAGGTAGCACATTATCGAAGGAATGTTCCTGAATGTAGTTTTGATGAACTCACACACAACGGACTCTAGTTATACAGTGAGTTTCAGAAAGTTTGCACCATATAGGAAACTTTTTTGTTATCCATTTGTCAGGAAATTTTATTCCTGATAAAAGTTGGTGCATTGCGGGAAACTTGGATTTGAGTGGACAAAATTTTAAATTTCAAAACGGTGTACAGGGGAGAACAAAAAATATAATTTCACAAAAACAAAGAATTTTTAACAAGAAAAAAGTTTCTCGTAAAAATTGACCCTCAGACACAGCTATCAGTTTTCATCTATCCAGTTTGAAAAAAAAACTTTCCCTTAAAAAGTGTCCAATTTGTCCCACTGTACACTATTTTTCCTACGATCACAGATTAATGCACAATGTCAAACAATATGCATACTTTTTCATTGAATTATTAGTACTATAACAATAAGAGAAACTTAAAATAAAAACTAGGTAGGTGATTAGAATTGTACAAATTGAAATTAATATATCATCAGATAAGTAAATTACTTTTGATTTTATTGAAAATATGAACAGGATGTTCATAAAGTCAGTTGTGGAATCATCTGCGACTGAAAGACAACCTAGTCGCTATTTTCCTTCGTACAAGATAACCTCTCTTGGAAGGAATTCGTAGTTTTTTTTTCATTTCCAAAGAAGTCATGTTTTTCAATTGAGAATGTTTCTCTTTACTACATTACTTTTATTTATTACAATTTCATACATACATACTATCATTGTTTAAAGAGAAAGAGGACTTTAAACAACAATAATATAATTGTTTATAGTTACTCTATAAACACTGATAATACTTATAACCCATAAATAATTTTACTTGAAGAGAAATAGGTACATACTTACATCCCGTTCCGCCACCTACTGTTCAGTAGAATAAGGTAACATCTTCGAATACAAACGTTGGGCTGGTTGTGGCATACAGAATACTGTGTAAACATAAATATCGATTGCTGTGACTTTAAAAAAAGTTTACTATTCCTGTCAGAGGGCCTTCTCCTAGCTCACTTCATATTCAGTAGGTGCCGCCACCAGTATAATTAAGGCATTAATTCTTTTTCCGACGAGCGTGCGTAAAGTCGTACTTTTCCGCACCCCGTGCGGAAATAGTATATTACATTACTAATGCGAAAAATCACTTTCGCACGAGTAATGTACACTATTTTTCCTACGACCACATAATTATTTTACCAAATGTTTGAAAATATTATAATTAAAGACATGAGTACAAGAAAATCGAATGAATAGTCCGACTGAGAACCATTCTGACTTCATTTAAATACAAAATATTTTCTTTATGATATAATACCGACGAGATCAAAATCATTATTAGACATCTTTTATTTTTGATAATAATTGCTAATCAAGATACACTCTAATACAATATATTTTCTTGTCATAATATGTGTCCAATACCTCAGTTGGTAAGCAGCGGGACTCGACGTGACTTCTGACGAAGAGTACCCGGGTTCGATCCTCGTCCGCGGAAACTTTTTTTTTAAGAAGATGAAAAAATTACACTTCTCAAATAGATTGCTTCAAGATTTTGTTGGTAGGATTTTAGATAGTATATATACTAATTTTTAGATATTATCAGTTGGTAGATTTTCGGCCTTCTGAATGAAAAAAATTTTTTCAAATAGATTTCTTCAAATTTACATATTAAATAAGTAAATATAAATTAAAATTATATATTTGACAACTTGACTTCGGTAAATCTTAATAGAAATTATGCATTTGACAACTTATCCGCAAGCGTGCGAAATACTTTCCGCATGCGTGCGGAAAGTAACTTTCTGCACGCTTGTGGATATGAGCCACTTTCCGCGGGACTGTACGGTGCGATATACGTTACTTTCCTATGTGGTCGTAGGAAAAGATTTTTTTTCTACGACCATTAAGAAAAATGAACATCTCAATTGCGTCTTCGATTTAGAAACCTACCACGTTGTAACACCGATTTTCATTTCCCACGGGCTAGCTGTATCGAAATATTTCATTTCCTACGACTTTCATGAACTACTAGACTGTCATTATAGGTAGGTATTAACGAATTTTATGAACATAAATAACATCGAATCAAGTTTGTTTTCGTCTGTCTAATAATTTGACATTTCACATCAGTAGATAATTACAAAATTCGATTGAAAAAGATTGATTACAATCGGATTCTATATTTTTCAATAGTTGACAGATACTTTCTATATAGCAGTTGATTTGAATAAATTATTATGTGATCTGGTAACGACGAGTGTTGATTCAGATGACACGTGGACTTTGGTTGGTGGGAGCGAGGGTTCAAATCCACTCAGCACTTTACTTTTCTGCACTCTGTGCGGAAATAGTATATTGTACAATGAGCATGAAATGACCCATTTCCCACTCGTAGGTATATGATATTTTGTAGTACGAGCGTAGCTACGCACAGACACTTTTCAAAATTCTACTTCTGAAATTTTTATATGTAATTTATCGAACTATTTTGAGCTTATATTGAGTGGCTGCCTTCTCTCCGGTTGTAAATATCCGACTGACAGCGAAACCTTACCTGCAGCCCATGCGAATATATGCTTTGTTCTAATTTTTACGTCCGTAGAATCTATATAACATTGGAATTACTCTTGTGATTATAAAAAAAACTTATAATTATACAAATAAACAAACACATTTACAGCTATGAATGTGCATAATAAGGAAAATAGATCCATTCTGAGGATACAGCAGTATGAAGCGTTTTGTAAAATCTTGAAGCTACTATCCTTCAACATTTTTTCAAATAATTTTTTTTTATATACTTGTAAATGAAAATTTGTTTTTATTCAAACAGGGCCCTTTTCTCGAACATAAATTACATATTTTGCTTCTGTGTCTGCAGTTGTCACGATTGTGTCCAACTTTACCACAACAACTACACAATATATGTTTATTATCAACTAATTTTGGCACCGGCTGTTATGATGAGTTGGTGCAGGTATGCGATAGTGCTTTCGCATACACTTTATTTTAGAGGTATACCCCTAATAGATTAGGGTCTCTTATATTTGAGGCCTCTACTGCCGATTTCAAATTGTTATCATTTATAGTACCCATTACTAAGGACACCTTATCACTATTAGGAAAATTCAATTTAAATTAGTTGATTTTCGCCAAATGGTTGAAATGGAATTCATATAGCGAGCAACCCTCTGTTGGTTTACGGTTCGCATCTCATAAGCATTTCTGAAACTTTGGAAAGTGGTGCTCAATAATTGCTTCCACTTTACTCTAGAATACTAAGGCCACCCTAATTCACATTGTATGAAGCTATCATACCATGTTTTTGCTGTACCTTTCAATTTATTTGTTACCTGATACACGATACTATACACTATATACTATTCTTTTATACCTTAAAATTATCAGGACACAGTAGACAAAATAAATTATGATCTGAACAATATTGTTACCTGGTCATCCGAAAATGCTCTAAGTATAAATAGGAAAAAGACTTCTTTTCTAGCTTTTGGCCCATCTAAAGTTCGTTTGCAAATCAACGAAGTAATCCGAATGAATGTTGATGGAGAGCAAATTGCACTAGTAAACAAGGCAAAAAACCTTGGCCTGGTTTTTGGTGATCAACTGCGATTCAAACATCATGTTAAAATTTGCATCCGGAACGCTTATTTGAACATAAAGTCAATTTTTCACAATCGCCATTATCTCTCAGTTGGCTTTAAGAAAAATACTATGCGTGGCTCTGGTATTATCTAAACTCACCAACGGAGATGTAGTTCTTGGCCCCTGTATCGACGCAAACGATTCTAGGAGGCTACAAGTCGTTCAAAACTCTTGTATGCGGCTTATTTGTAGTATTAGGAAACGCCAAAGAATTTCCCACAAATTACGAGATCTTAACTGGCTAAATATGTCGAACAGACGATATCTACACTCTGAATGTCTCTTTCATAAAATCATCAAAAACAAACAACCGCAATACCTGTTTGGAAACATTGTTCCCCAAACTGATATCCATCAGGTAAATACTCGATTCAAACATAGAATTACAACACCACAACATCGCACCGAACTGTTCAAACGATCTTTCACGTACCAGTCATCAAAAACACATAATGAAATTTCCAATGAATTGAAATTAAAATCAATAGAAGCCTTCAATTAGGTCTAAAATTGAAATTACTTGTTAATCAAAACCAAATCTAAATTTCTGTGATAATTTGCCAATAAATATATGTATGTCATATAATAATATCTGCCTGTACATATTGATATTTTTTTTTAACTTTTTTTTTAATTTTTTTACTTCTAACGGTTTGTTACTTGATTATTGTTATTTCTCTTTATTATTTTTTTACCTCGCTTAAGATGAAAAACTGATTTTTCTATCAACCTGGAGTGCTGTGCTCATATTACTCAAAAATGTATTTAATGTTTACCTGGTTGATGAAAGTAAAGACCTTTATTATTATTATTTTTATAAAACTGACTGTCCAACCATATATATTATAGTCATGTTGAACAATTTCTAACCAATCAGACACTTCCATGTGTGTTGGATCAAATTCTGGAATTATACTAGACAACACAGTACCTGAGTTTGGCTGGGCATTGCTGACTTGAGGCATAATATTGGTTCTCCTAGAATGACTTACAGATTCCTTCCTGTTACTTTTATGTCTACGAGATCTCTTCGATGGCGACTTTGCCTTTCCTCACTGTTATTTGCAGAGCTACTGCTGCTGAATGTTGAGTATCGGCGCTTCGATTTTCTTGTGGACTTCGGCATTGTGCAGCTCTTTAACACCTCTCTTTACACACTGTTCACCACTTCTGATGTAGTAGGATGGTCGGGATATCACAATAAACACTCCCTTTAACAATAGTTCAATATATTCCGCACCTTACACGTCTTACTTCTACAAGTTTCAGTTAAACAATGAATCTTATTCGGACTACTCATAATACTAATACTAGTCACCGGGTGACACATTATGATAAGCGGGTACTGCACAAGTGAAAAATTCAAAGTTTAATTGAAAATTTTGATATATTTATACCAGAATGTCAATTCAATTTTCGAGATGATTAATTGCTCACAGTATGAAAGTTAGAATTGAAGTATTTACTTCGGTTATCAGTTGATTTTTTTTTTAAATGTTCATATTCGGAATCGTCTTCAGCATGTGAAAAGTTTTTATCATCCACCGGATCAGATTCTGTGAAAATGAAATTTATTAATTGAGCTCAATATGCTATGCTATTATTACCTTCGGAATTTTCAATTAGTTCGCTGATTACGCAAAGAAGCTGATCTCTTCTCTTCTCTTCAAGAAAGTATCCAAAACTGTAAGGTCAGGTGACCTTGCCGGCACCTCACATTAGGAAATCTTTGGTGTAAATATTCGCAAACTGCTCTTTTATTGTGTGGAGGAGCCCCGTCATGCTGAAACCAGCAGCTGTTATAATTAACAAAGGGAAACGTATCAATATATTCTTCGAATTCGTTTCTTAAGAACCGAAGATAGGTTTCCCCGTTCAAAGTATTAGAGGAGAAATGAGGTCCAAGTATTCGGTCGTCATAAATTCCAGCCCACACATTCAAACGAAACCGAACTTGTGGTCTGACTTCTCTGAAGTGTCGTGGATAATTTTCACTCCACTCACTCCACTTCACTATTAAAAACACCCCACTTCACTATTAAAAACACCACAGTTCGAAAAAGTACTTTCGTCGGTCCAAATAATTTTTTTCAAGAAGTTTGTAGGGTCTACCCTATTCGAGAGACAGCTACAAAATTCCATCCTTCTCTCAGGATCACCTGGATGTAAATTTTGTGAAATATGTATCTTATAACATTTCAAATCACTTTTTTTGAATTCCCTCCAAACGCTCGTCTGTGGCACATCCATTTCTGCCGAGACTTGATGTGTTGATTTGGAAAGATCTGCATTTATCTAAAAAAGTACCAAAAATAATTATACTTCTTCGAATATGGAATGAACAATTATTTTACCTCGGCTAATAAGTTACGTCTAATATTTTGTTCCATTCTGCTTCCATATTTCATTCTTGGTTTTTGAAACGCACCGTACTCAGCCAAGTGTTTGTCCAAAATTCCGAATAATGTTCTATCCGGCTGTTGTCTTTCCGGATATAATTCAAAATAAATTTGTGCTGTTTCGTACTATGCCTATCAAATTTATAATAAAGTTTCAACATATCTCGTTTTTCTTCATTTGAGAATGAGGACATTTCGACTGAGTATTTGTGCAAACTTATGATATTTAATGAGTTATGACAACTAGTGTTTATTAAACAAAATTTTTCGATGGAGTCATGACCATCTCCAGATGAAGTTGTTTTTTTTTAATATCTGCGGTTTCAGAAGTGCAAATCATAACAAATTATACATCAATGAAATCAGAATGAGAATCACTATTTTTCTGTACAAAAAAAACAGTATGGCGCTCATAACAGAAAAAAAGTTGATGATGAATGCCAGAAGGCGAAACGTCGGATAGTAAATCTGAACATGAAAACGTGTAGCTGAAAAAAAGTATCAATGAAAATGTTCTTATGGTTTTGAGCTATGTTGTCAAATAACGATAGAAAAAAAAATAAAATTCCGATTTTCAGTTTTTTCCGGATATTTCCGGAAATACTAGGAATTTTCCAAGTTTCAAAACAGTATTTTGTTAAGCACCAGAATACGCAACTTTGCCCCAATTTAAGCTTCGACGTATCTCCTGTAGTTTAGGAGATCTCAATGGTGGGGGTCGAATTTGAATTGCCCTATAGACTACTTTTTTCATTATTTTTTTCAATTGAGCTCAACCATAGATCTGAGGCTTTATTTGAGTGTGTTTTTTTCGGAACAGGAATGATTGTATAGAAATCTTCAGGTCATCAGGTACCTCTCCTGTTAGTAATGAGGTATTAATTAAAGGTTTAGTAATGGTTCTGAAAGGATAGTTTGGAATTTCGGTACTGGCAACCCTGGTTGTAAGATAAGAATAAGTAATCAAATCAATATTATCTGAAGTGGCCGTAGCAGCAACGTGGCTATTTTGTATTTCGACCGTGACTATATTCTGGATGATCACTATAATTCGATTTTTTCAACACCAAAAACCCAATCTCATTCCGTACATGAAAGACAAACCTTGCAAATTAGTGTTATGTTACGAATGTAACCTTCTTAAATAATAACCTACATAAAATAACGACATATCATCAGATTGAAAGATAATTTTCAAACGCCCTGTATTGATCGTACAAATCATACCCCCTAAAACACTACTTCTCATCTTTCCAGTTCCGACCTCTGCTGCCCAACCATGCAAAAAGTTCCATAATTATTTCATTCTGTAGCCGAAAGCATTTTTCAATTTCCTCTCATTCATCCAACGTTTCCATACTCGGAATGAGGTCAGAATAATCAAACGGTCTTACTTGAAGCGGAAAAGCCAGCTCAATCAATATAAAATCGCACCGATATTTGCAAGTTCGAATCAATGTTTATTCAAATAGATGTGATTGACTACTATCGGGTTCATTATCATGTTTAAATATTGAAGAAGGGAATCGGTATATATTTCTGTCTGAATCAACAGAGTAGAGCCATGTCGAATTTGATTGTGGAGGTCTGGTGCTTTGGTAGAGCCCCAGGAAATTTAAAGAAATCGGAAAGACTATAGTTTGATCAGTTGTAAGAAATAGTAAATTACTGTCATGATTTTAATAGTTACAAAATTAAAAACACATCATTTCTAAAATCAAGAGGAAACTTTGGATAACAGATGGTCATTTTGAAAGTCAAAGAAGGGAGAATTTTTTAGGTACCCCGTATAATATGGACAAAGCCACAATTATAGAAATTTATATTATATACTTACTCTAGAATGCTAATCCCCATGTCAAAAGTGTTGTAAAAAGTTCAGGCTAGTCCGCAATGCGCAAGCGCGTCATTAGTGATTTTTGTAGCAGGCCCGGTTTTAGCAAAATATTATGATACTTATGAAGATTAACAAACGTTAATTCTGAATCTCGGAGAATAAGGTTGGAAACCTCATTGTGCTTATACCTGTTGTTTGTATTTAGCCGATTTGAATACATATTTTCACATATTTATGATTCCGAGTAGTCAGCAAAGGCCTTCAGAAAGTAGAGTACGGTTATTATTATTATTTACCGCTCTGAAGCGACTGATTTTTGGTATTACATTCACTTTTCAGCTGTAGTTAACCAACAAAAACCTAGAGAAACCACTCCAAATCATCGGTGCGAATTTCAAGGAAGCACTGGATTGGAAAATAAATTGAAAGTACAAAAAACTATAAAAATGTATTTCAGCTAATATCATTAATAATTTCAACACAAATTGGATTTATAAAATTGGATGCTTGGAAGCTCTAGGTTTTTTGTCTAGAACGATTCATATCAAAATACGCAACTGCGTTTAATTTAAATCATTTGGAGAGATTAACATGCTATTTCTACGAGTATTTCTGGTTGTATTACCTTAGTGTAATTTCCACAATGGTGGTGCATGAAAAAGTGAGACCAGAAGCATTCTGTGTATGTTTAGTACTTTTTGTAGGAATCTAGAACTCATGATATAAGCGGTGTGGCAGAAAGTTGTATCACTCGCCATGCATGGTTACGCAGACACAGTATTGGTACTGCACTGGGTTTCAAATTATTCTATTGTCGTTTTCACATGAATCTTCATGTGGAAAATGTCTGCCACAAATTACAATTTTCTCACTCAAATGTTCTGTTGGGGTCTCTTCTTAATAATAACCAAAAATCATGCCTTTTTTGTCAAGCCAAAATATTATTTAAGCTATTTTGAGCAAAGCATATGGGTACGTAAAAAATTTCATTATCTACAAAAAATGATTTATTTCACGTATTTTTCCTTTACACAACACTAAACAGTTCATTGTTTATTTTTAGGAAGAAACGGCTTTGTATTTAAAGGAACAAGATTATTAATGCAAATTCACGAAAGATTAAAGAATAACCAATGACAACAAACACCACACAAAACGACAAGACAAAATCTGAAATTTAAAAAACCGACTCTGTCTCTGACAAGAGTGACAGATCTTAGTGACAAGTCTTCCTGTTGATGAAAAAGCACTGTTGCACGGTCATCATAATTACAGTAGCATAGGGTACATTATTGTTTTAAATAAATTTCTTTCTCGCCTAAAATTCGGAGGAAATTCAAATTTCTCTCTTTCAAATGACATGTGTTTTATTGCTTCATAACAAAAAACTCTGAATTGGAACTCCAAATTATATTCAAACTTGGCAACGATCCACCCATACTACACTGATGACGCGCATGCGCACATCGTAAACGGGTCGCATACGCGGCATGCTTTTCGCCGTGAAAATTGGCGGGATTAGCATTGTAGAGTAAGTATATAATATATATTGCTATGGCCACAATCAGCATTTGACGTAACAACTGTCCATAGAAATGAGGTTATCATATTTCTATGCAACTGTCAAACAGAATTCAGGGAATTTAAAACGATAAATGTAAGAAAATAGCAATAGTTTTTCAAATAAAAACATACTTGGTCGATTATAAACATAAAGGAGTAATATTTATGCTAAAGGAGAAATATATAAAAGAATTATTTTAAAAATGAACTAAAATAAATGACAACATTGATGAAATTGGATATTCAATTATTTCACGAAATCAAACGATGCGTTAAAAAATTTGACAAAGAAGGAGATAAATTAACCAGAATTGATAAATAATTTTTTTTTTCAATTTTAAGCGGTTTAACGATCAATAAATGAACAGACCATTTTATAGTTAACAATCCAACAATTAAAATAATCACGTACAGATCTTCGAGATACAAAAAAAACGAGAACAATTAATGTTCGTGGAATTTTTATTGCCATTTTTTTATCGAAAAATGAAATTAATTCTAAGAAGGCGTAGAAGGGCCACGAACAATTTTTTTTTAGAATCTCGACTTTAATCTCGAACCCCCGACTTAATTCTCGGACCCCCGACTTTTAATCTCGGACCCCCGACTTTAATCTCGGACCCCCGACTTTAATCTCGGGGGTCCGACTTTAATCTCGGACCCCCTACTTTAATCTCGGACCCCCGACTTCAATCTCGGGGGTCCGACTTTAATCTCGAACCCCCGACTTTAATCTCGGACCCCCCGACTTTAATCTCGGGGATTCGAGATTAAAGTCAGGGGTCCATTAAACAGAAAACACAAATTTGTTTAATTATTACGCAATAAAAATTAATCTCGGACCCCCGACTTCAATCTCGGTCCCCCGACTTTAATCTCGGACCCCGACTTTAATCTCGGACCCCCGACTTTAATCTCGAATCCCCGAGATTAAAGTCGGGGGGGGGGGTCCGAGATTAAAGTCGGGGGTTCGAGATTAAAGTCGGACCCCCGAGATTGAAGTCGGGGGTCTGAGATTAAAGTAGGGGGTCCGAGATTAAAGTCGGACCCCCGAGATTAAAGTCGGGGGTCCGAGATTAAAGTCGGACCCCCAAGATTAAAGTCGGGGGTCCGAGATTAAAGTCGGGGTTCCGAGATTAAAGTCGGGGGTCCGAGATTAAAGTCGGACTCCCGAGATTAAAGTTGGGGGTCCGAGATTAAAGTCGGGGGTCCGAGATTAAAGTCGAATTCCCGAGATTAAAGTTGGGAGTCCGAGATTAAAGTCGAACCCCCGAGATTAAAGTCGAGGGTCCGAGATTAAAGTCGGAATCCCGAGATTAAAGTCGGGGGTCTGAGATTAAAGCCAGGGGTCCGAGAATAAAGTCGGGGGTCCGAGAACAAAGTCGGGGGTCCGAAATTAAAGTCGGGGGTCCGAGATTAAAGTCGGGGGTCCAAAATTAAAGCCGGGGGCTGAGATGAAAGTCGGACACCCAAGATTAAAGTCGGGGGTCCAAGATTAAAGTCAGGGTCCGAGATTAAAGTCAGGGGTCCGAGATTAAATTCAGGGGTCCAAGATTAAATTCAGGGGTCCGAGATTAAAGTCGGGGGTCCGAGATTAAAGTCGGGGCTCCGAGATTAAAGTCGGGGGTCCGAGATTAAAGTCGGGGGTCCGAGATTAAAGTCGGGGGTCCGAGATTAAAGTCGGGGGGTCCGAGATTAAAGTCAGGGGTCCGAGATTAAAGTCGGGGGTCCGAGATTAAAGTCGGGGGTCCGAGATTAAAGTCGGGGCTCCGAGATTAAAGTCGGGGGTCCGAGATTAAAGTCGAGGGTCCGAGATTAAAGTCGGGATTAAAAAAAAAAATTGCTCGTGGCCCTTGTACGCCTTCGTATAATTCAATAATATCAGTTTTATTATTTTCTACAAATATAGAAAATCATGATTCAGAGAGACTTTTTCTCAATTTCAAGCGGTAACGATCAATAAACCATCTAGTTATATAGACTATTTCAAAGTAGACATTTGAACAATTAAAATGGTCACTTATAGACCTTCGAAATACAAAAAAAATCAAGACAATTGTTCGTGGAAGATAAGGGTAAATTTTCTAAAAATGTAAATAACTGGAAAAGTATAGTAGTCTTCTCACTTGTGAAAAAATCATGCTTTTTCGACATAAAAAAGATATATATCCACAAATTTTCATCTGAACAAAATTTCTTCATTCCTTAATATTCATATCTAATCTGTTGAAATATTTTATTTTGTTGTTGTGACGCAACGCGCACGGAAGTCAGACTACCCGTTTCTCGCTCTATTTTCAGGGCACTGTAAAAATTATAAATATTGGAGGCACAGTTTCGGGAGTGGGAACTTTTTAATGTTTTTCGAAGCCCCATTTTTTTCACTTAATTGATTACAACTTTTGCAATTTTTTTCGGCCCCTTTTGGGACCTTTCCTAAAACTTTTTACATGACATTACGAATCGAATGACACTATGATCATAATTTACGGTGACTATAAAAGAAATGGTACATGTTGACTAGACTATGGGTAGGGCGGTATTGCCACTGAAATATACCTTATAACTGGAATGCCAATGCAACTTCTCAAAAGTGTACCCTTTTGAACCTCGCGCAGCAGTCAAAAAAGTCAAGGGGGGAGCATGCGTACTAATATTCGACACAGGACCGGTCCATAGTATAGATGACGAATTTCTATACGACTAAATTGATGAAAAACCACCGCGGTCTGACGCTTACAATTTGGAGTAGCTTGAAACTTAGATTTCACAAATATCAAATCGTATAAAAATTATCATACCACATTCATTTTCCCAGGAAAAAAATGAACTTCACGATAAAAAATAATTTATAATGAAAAACAAATTGAAAAACACAATGCCCTACCAAGGAGTTTCAAATGTGATAACCTATAGCTACTCTTTTTTTGAACATTTTCTGGGAAGAAACTCAAACAAGCAAAACCAAACATAAAATGGAGGACTGAACTCAATGAACTGCTATAAAAGCGCCTAAGCCGCTCCTGGCCGAATTCATTGATCATAGACGTATGTTTTCATCAAAGACATGATTTTCACATCTTTTCATCTACTGCGTCGGCGCAGATTCTGATATTTCCATCCCCATGGATGGCACAAAAATTCTTCGCGCATATGCCTGCATTGGCATTCCAGTCATAAGGTATATTTCAGTGGGTATTGCCCAATACCCTATAAAGGGTTAGCAGTATAGAAAAAACGTAGAACCTGTCTAAGATTCGAATTCCATCCGAACTTTTTCGAAATCATCTGATATTAAGGCGGGCATCTGAGATTATCCTTTAATCGGATAATTATCCAGTACACGGCAACAGTGTCTAACGCAGCACACACACTTCAAATAGACACCACGTGTTTGATGTGCCAACATCCAGCTGCATTTATAAATAATATTACGTGAAAGTCAATTGCGCTCAGTACTGGTCGTACCGCGTATATCGCGACATGATGAAAATGTCTAAGTTCGTATTAAGTGCTCTGTTACTGTTTGTAACCCTGGTGATGCAGAGTGAAGAACTCGACATTTTGGTTGTTTTCCCGCACCTCGGCAAAAGTCATCAGCTGGTGTTTGATCCTCTGTTCAGACAACTCACGCTCAGAGGTCATAACCTCACTGTTATTTCTAGGTTTCCGCAGACGAAACCGATGAAAAATTGGAGGGATATCAGGTATAGGAGCTGGGGCGTGCACGCAGTAAGAAAAATTGCACTATTAAGTTTTTGCTAAGATATTTCTTGCTACCATAATAAACATAGTATATTGTACAATGAGCATGAAATGACATACATTTGGAAATTGGTCATTTCATGCTCATTGTACACTATACTTTTTCTACGACCATCTGAATCATTAACAAATCTGCAATATTTTTAATAGTGAAATTTGTCCAGCTGTGTGCACGTTCCAATGTAATTGAATGAAGAAAAGTTGTATTTCGTGCAGAAATTTATTTATAAAATCATAGCAAAGCGCTTTCGACTATAAAGTCATCATCAGTGCGTACTCGTCAGGTGTACAAGAGCCAGTCCATAAAAATATCATGTGTCCAGAGGACCATGTAAAATTTAAAAACGGGACATCATATGAATAACATTTTAAAAAAGTCCTTATTCCAGGATTCACCTGGATAAACACATGTCTGTTGGAGCTTAGTCTACTGTTTAACAGTACTATTTAACAGACATGTGTTACTCTGCCTGTTGAAACTTTTATCCAGGTGAATCCTGGAATAAGGACTTTTTTAAAATGTTATTCATATGATGTCCCGTTTTTAAATTTTACATGGTCCTCTGGACACATGATATTTTTATAGTCTGGCTCTTGTACACCTGACGAGTACGCACTGATGATGACTTTATAGTCGAAAGCGCTTTGCTATGATTTTATAAATAAATTTCTGCACGAAATACAACTTTTCTTCATTCAATATTTTTAATAATCCTTTTTATCATAAACTCTCCTGTCGTCATTTTTATATGGTTTACATAATATTTTCGTTCTTTACCCGTTGAATGAAACATCTATTTTTTCTTTTTGTACACGTACCTACCTACGTCGTGAAAATTATTATAAAAATCAAACACTAATCGATTTCATAAAATGAAAAAAAAAGTGGTTGCGTGGATTTGAACCCTCGCTCCCACCATCCAAAGTTCACGTGTCATCTGAATCAACACTCGTCGTTACTAGAGCACATACTAATTTGTTCAAATGAACTGCTATCTAGAAAGTATCTGTCAACTATTCAAAAATATAGAATCCGATTGTAATCAAATTTTTTCAATCGAATTTTGTAATTATCTACAAACTTGATTCGATATTATTTATGTCCATAAAATTCGTTAATACCTACCTATAATGACAGTCTAGTAGTTCATGAAAGTCGTAGGAAATGAATATTTCGATACAGCTAGCCCGTGGGAGATGAAAATCGGTGTTACAACGTGGTAGGTTTCTTAATCGAAGACGCAATTGAAATGTTCATTTTTCTTAATGGTCGTAGAAAAATACAATTACCTACTTTATAAAAAAATCGAATAGAAGCAGCATTTTGAAATCGGACGGCAGTACAAACGATTTTGCAGAAGATTATTTTTCTGCCACAGCCAAGGTATAAAATGCTGTCGCTATTAAAGTTAGAGAGGTGGTGACCATTTCGGTATATGATTAACACAAGTTTCACATCGAGGTGGATTGCAGTTTAGTCACTTCGAATTCATTTGGTCCAGTCAATTGAGGTCCTATGTCACTGCGTTTTCGCGTTACAGCGGGTTGAAGTTGCTTAAAAAGGAGGGGGGGGGGGGTATTAAATCGTTTGCACATGTCTGTCTCTGGGGTTCATGGTCACAATCATCCTAGAAACGACGAAAATCGAAGAGGCAGACATTCAGGGCTCTGCATTATCACGGGACAAAGTTGTGAAAATGTAAAAAAGCTTTAGTAGGTCATTTGAAGACGGTACTCATTACGCCCATTCGATTCATTATGACTCCCTGGATACGAAAAAACATTTGGCAGACTGATTTTTAGCTGTATAATTGTTTGAATTTCTTGGAATCAAGTGGAAGCGGGTACTGCATTGGATTATTGTGATTCTTTATAGTTTTATTATTTCTTTTCATTATTTTGTTTAATGTTATTCGCTGATCTCACGGTAACGGTTCAACTTCAGGAGTTGAAATCTATAGAATTACATTTTAAAAATTGCCAACCAGAAGCGAAATGCGTTCGGAACTTTTCCTAGAGAGTACATTTTTTTAAAGTAAAAAAAGCTATAACATTCAAGAAGTTTCGTCATCGCTGGCATCTGAGAAACCTTGCCGATCATTGATGTCGGCGTTTTCATCCATGCCTCCTCTTCCTCGTCTGAAAAATACAGAACGTGTATCAACGTGTATCAATCATTCCTACAGATTGCACCAATTATTTTCACTTGTAATACAACTATAGCTTCAATTATTTACGAAAGTTTTTTCGAGTCGAAGACGAGGGAGAATTTTCCAAAAAATATTCGTGTTCGAGAAATTTCTTTGTTTTTAATTGAAGGTAGAGTGGTATTCGGTAAGAAAATTTCACACCTCTACCTTTTAATCAATAAGATGCCTTAAATTTGACTAGTTACCATGGCAACTCAAAAAATTTCCGGAAATTTTTTCGTGGCGCCACGATATGTAAGTGGAAATTTCTTGACAGTTGAAAAGGTAAACATATGATCTACAACCATTAAATATTGTAGATATACCTGTGAATGATGCAAAATTTCTATAAGAATTAACATTATTATTTATTATTCGCTATAAAGTTCCATTAAACAGAAAACACCAATTTGTTTAATTATGATGCAATAAAAATTTATGTTTAAAAAAACGTAGGGTCTACAAACATAGTAAGATTTAAAAGTTGCTTGAATTCTAATCCATCCTCTCTTCTTAGTGGTGAATAGGAAGGTGACGAATTAATTAGATGTATGTGTTTTAAGACATATATGTAATATTTTGAAACAATTTTGTTCAAATCTCTTTTACGCAAAAGGCCATATTTACTTGACATCTGCAGCAGACTTTCTTGGATTTTCGTAAACAAACCATTCGACTCTAACGCTTCCTGGTCGCAATCTTCCATTAAATTCGTTAAATATATTAATTTTGGATGACATATTTGCACTTGACTCAACTCTTTGCAGTATTTACATAAATTGCACTTTTCAAAGCATTTCATTTTTGTCAAATTGTTTAACGCAAATGCTTACAAGAAATATTTTACATAAGAATATCTTTGTTTGCTGGTTTACTATACAGTAACTCTATGTAATTTACCAATATAAACCTCATCTGTCAAAAGCATGGCCGCCTATATCACGGCCACCTACTGCAACAAACCATGTTAATATTATATTTTTTACATTAGAAATATTATGGATTACTTTAACAAAAAATACATTTCTACCATCTTTAGTAACCTAAAATTATGAAAGGGCGATAGACTGATCTTCTGACTGAGTTTCAGCATTTGGTTTAACTAAAGTTGGTAATATTTTTATTTATCGAAACATGGTGGACTTGACAAGCAGTGAAATTAATTTAAAATGTCAGATTGGATTAATAATTTTTTTCCAAATTATGTGTGAAATTTTCGTACCGAATACCACGCAAGCTTAAATTATTCCTGGAAATTTTCTTTCGTGCACGAATATTTTAAGAAAATTATCAATATTTCAAAATATTCGTGCCGTCAAAAAAATTTCCGGAAATAATTTAAGCTCTTGTGATATTATAAGTGAAAATTTCACACCAAAATATTATTAAAAAAATACTAGGATGATGAGGGTTTTTGATGGTTTTGAAATTAAAGTAGTCTTTGTATATTAATTCAAAAGCAGCATAAGGTAGAGTAACAAGTATACATGAATGAATAATGCTTGAGAAGAAACATTTTTAAAAAAGCTCCAGCAGTGGGATTCGAACTCATTCTTCAAAATGTCAGTTTAAATATAAACGTCACAAAATTTCCGGTGTAATTTTTTTCAACACGTTATTTGAAAATATCTCCTACATCTACACGCCTAGATGACAGGGAGCACCAAACTGAAAACTGAAATCAGAACGAATGCTTGATATGCAATGAAGACGAAGATGATAACTCCGACATAGTCGGAATTCCGAGTAATATAGTAAAAATTATGAAAAATAATCAATGTGGCCCTTCTCGCCTTTATATAAAACAACTTATCTTTCTGGCAACTTATATTGAGGTGATATGAATAAAATCGACAAAGTCGAAGTACTCTTCTCTCCAAATATTTCCACAAAGTGGAATATATGAAGCAAAAATTTGACAGAAAACAACTACTCCCCTGGCTAATGCCACGACGGATATTGAACTACATCTGACAGATATTTGTAGTGCTTATTGTAAACAAACAAAAGAATAATAACCCACAGGGTTGATGCGGTTAATGTTTAAATAAAAAAAAAAGAATATTCTTAATTTAGCTGGGGACGACCAAAGAGACTAAACTAACAAGGAAGGTTTGATAAGCTCTAGCCAATCAGAATCTTGTAGCATTAACGCGTCATAGTGACGTACTTGGATATGAGTACAGAGTCGAACTCGAACCAAGCAACAAAACTGTCAGCAGTAACTCTCATATACCAAGAGCTAGTCCGTCACTGTCTATAGAGAACGGCGGCCATGACACGTCAAACTACGTTACATTTCCTCCCAAATATTCATTCACCTCTTTCTATTAGTGTTACCATTGTCTTATGGGGATTAAACTCTCCTTATTAAATAATGTTTAGTCTTCTTGGGGGATGACGACCTGCAGATATGTTTCGAGGTTCTTGCCTCTTATCAGTGCAAGGTAGGTCCGACAACTTTGAGTTGTCTTGTCCCTGCCAAATGAATTACAACCTATTGTTTATCTAATAATTCACTATGGATGAAGCAGCGACTTACAGTTGTCCTACGGTTGGTATGGTAGTAAGAATATTCATAAGGACTGTTCTAGTTTCATTATATTCAGAGTCTGTGACGTTAGAATCATGTGAAGCTAAAAAACCTAAACTAAAATAAGACCTGCATTTCTAGAAACTAAAACTTACTAATAGAAATCGACAATACAATTAACAAAAATCTGTAGTCTTTCAGATGGCACCCACCAAACCACCGAAATGCTCGACAGCAATATGATCACTAATACAAGAGTGGATAGGTATTTGGGAGCCAAACTCCTTACGACTTTCGCCAACGACTCTTGTACCAGAGGCCTACAGAACAAGAATTTCCAAGCATTTCTAAAAGAGAAAAACCACTTCGACCTGATGATAATAGAAATATTCAACACCAACTGTTTCATGGGATTGGCGAGGAAGTATGGGACACCAGTGGTCGGTAAGACCTGGTTAAATATAATAATTACTTTAATCAAAACTAGTAAAGAATCGCCCATATTTTTGACTGAAATCAGGCCAGTTTTTACTTACCCCTCTCCCCCTTTGTGCCTAGGACAAAGTTTAGAAATTCAGTTGGTTTTCATCTTCAGGTTTATCGACAACCATTCCACCAAATTGGATATCTGGGCTATTTGGTTTGCCGGATCACCCGGCATATGTTCCAAACCATTTCATGGACTACTCTGATAAACTAACGTTTTGGGAACGAGTTGAGAACACGATAACGTTGCTATGGAACAACCTGATACACACATTTCTAGCGTCCAAGCCTGGCAATGAGTTGTCGAAGAAGCATTTAGGAATAGGCAAGTATTGGATAGAAGTACTCGTAGTATTTATTTAACTATTTTGCATACTTCTGTATAATTATAGCAAGTCAGATATAAAATGTATACAATAATAATAAAAATGTCGGAGCGTGGCGCAGTGGTAAGAGCGTCGGACTCTGAGTCAAAGGTCCGGAGTTCGAGCCCCAGTTGCGGATGGGATTTTTTAATTTAATTTGACCGATTCAATTATTCAAATCTCGTGGCTCGACTTGGGACTTGGGAGTTCTGCACGATTCACTGTTGCGTTCCAATTAACAGTGCTGCTCTTAAGGTGGCGTATGGTGTTAGTAACAAGGCCTACCCAGAATACATGGATAATGACCATAGCAGTCGAAAAACACCGAAGGAAAAAAATAGTAGTGGGCCCAAAACGGACCCTTGAGGGATACCATTTTCAAAATGACCAGGGTCATACATAATACCATAGATAGAAAAAAAAACTTGTTTTATCTGAGAGATATATGATTCCAACAGTTTCAGTGGAGTACCTCTTATTATATAGTGATTGAGTTTGTTAATTAGTATATCATGAGACAAACAGTCAAAGGATTTGGTTAGATCGCATAGCGTAAAATTGGAATTCTTATCAACACTTTGGATTCAAATTGAACTTTTATATCATCGCACAAAAGGAAAAAAAATAAAAAATAATAATAATTCTGATGGTCTGCTCGGTTTAAAATCATTTCGACACGCAATACTATATTTATTATCATTTTTGGTGCCATTCAGTTTTTACTGATTTCACAGAATAAATTATTCGTGATAAAAGTTGTTGCTTACCAAGAACCTGATATTGTATGATCGAAAAGTTGTGTTACATTTTTAATTTGAGGATTTGTTGTTCTTATTGTTTCCGTAAATGTATACGAAACATCTTCAGAAGTCTTCGAGAGACTTGTGCAAGCTAAGGAAGATGAAGCCCTTATCTTTTAACGTGTGATGCCATGCACGGCACATCACGAATAAAATCAATTTTTTTCGAATATTCTTTAGGAGTGAGGTAAAAGTGGGGAATGCCGCTCAGATAGGTGTGTTGAGTATCTTGACATTTCGAGCACACATTCCAAGATGACCTTTTAACCTTTTTTTCAGTTGAGGAAAGAGATGATAGTCGGACGTAGCCAAATCTGGTGAATAAGGGGGTGTTCTAGTAATACAAACCCTAAATCACGAATTTTTTGCATGGCAACATGAGATTTGTATGCAGGGGCGTTGTCCCGCAAAAACAAAACACCTTTGGATAGCTTTCCGCGTCTTTTCTCTTTAATTTTTTCTCGTAGAGTGGTCAGTAATGTCGAATAATAATCTCCAGTTACTGTTCTACCCTTATCCAAAAAATCAATCATGATTACTCCATGGCAATCCCAAAAAACTGAAGCAAGAATTTTTCCAGCAGATTTTTGGACACGGAACCTCTTAGGTCTTGGAGAATCGGAGTGTCGCCATTCCATCGATTGTTGCTTTGTTTCTGGATCGTAGAAATGTACCCAAGTCTCATCCATAGTAACAATTCGGTTTAAGAAGTCTACATCGTTTTCAAATCGAGCACAGATCGAACCCTTGCACGCTTTTGGTCAACATTCAAACATTTGGGGATCCATTTTGCAGCAATTTTTCTCATGTCCAAATTCCCGTGAACTATATGATGAACGCGTTCGTATGAAATATTCAGTGCTTCAGATATCCGTTTTAGCCCAATTCAACGGTCTGTTAAAATTATGTCCTGAACTGCATCGATATTTTCGGGGACTGACACAGAAACTGGCCTTCCCGATCGGTCATCATCTTCAATGGAAAATTTACCTCTTTTGAAGCTTGCAGTCCAATTTTTCACGGTCGCATACGAAGGACATTGATCACCAAGGGTATTGAGCATATCTTCATAAATCTGCTTACCTCTTAACCCTTTTAAATACAGGTACTTGATGATGGCTCGATTCTCCAATTTTTCGATTTTCACAATTTCGGTGGACATATTTTTTCTTTTAATTCATTGCGTAACTCTGGTTTACTTTTTTGACGTTAAACTTTACACTGACACTTCTAATAAGTTATTGTTCGTTGCTATGGTAACGCAATATTTTGTTTATGCAGGGAACTGGTCTAGGCTAACTAGATATCAATACATCCTCGTATAATGACCTATTAAGGTTTCAAATTGAATTTTCACCGTTTTTTTCATTTCCATACTACGCGGACGACACTGTCTCATTATCCAAATGATTTTTGATAATGTACCTATTATCTAGTAATTTTCTTGTAATGTCATCATTTCATATCTATCTCTAAGAGATAAAAATCCATGATACTTGAGGATATTGATAAACTCCTGAATATAAAGTTATGTTGTTGGGTTATCTAAATGATATTCTGAATAAATACGAATTTGAAATACAATATTCACAGAGGTGTCACTTGTAGAAATTATTCGTTTCGTTTATTTGATAAAAGAAAAGCCCGATAAAAATAAAAGGCTCGTTTCACTCAAAATAAAAGACGCAACACTCTGGTTTTCGCCCGAGCAAAATTGCTTTGTGGAATTTTTAAAACCAGAAATAGCGAAAAAAATTACAACTTTTTTGTATTTTTACGAATATCTCAAAAAAATTGATGCAATCGTTTTACAGTCAATAAAAAATTTGTAGAAAATTATAAAACCTATAAAATTATTTTTTAAAAGGCCAGAAAAAAATAAAGAAAAAATTCACAAACCAATGACTTAACTAGCTAATAAAATGTGATCCATAACAATTATTATCAATGATAATTATTTTTTCTTTCATTCCATATTATTATTCTTATTTTTTCCAGATTTGATGGAGGGTGGAGACATAATGTACAATATCAGTGTGATGTTGACAAACACTCATTTCACTTTGAACTTACCAAAGCCTTTGGTTCCTGGTGTTATCGAGATTGGTGGCATCCATTTGGAAGAGGCTAAACAGTTGCCTGATGTAAGAAACAAAGAATACATTGAAATAGTTATTAGTATAAGATCGTAAAGTAACTGATTTTATTTGGATATAGTGGAAGAAAGTACTATTCTCCACGCTCATCACAGAATTTGCCAATTCTGAAATCAAATTTGATTACAGAATGCTGGAATTCTCTCTCTTGAGATTGAAGAAATATTCTGCAACACCTCTGCCCCCATGCAATTTAAATGTATTTACATTCTCTCTCTTGTGATAGAATAATATTCTCACACTGGTTAGCAATAATAACATTAGCCTTGACGCAGTTGATTGTCATAGTAGTGGCAAAATTTGAGTAAGTGTCAAAATTATTGCTGTCACGTTTCCTATCTTTGATCGTGGAGAAAATATAGTCTGCTACTCGGTTAGAATGAAAATTCGTGATGCTCGTGGTTCCTCACGCTCGCCTTCGGCTCGCGCTCGGAACTTTCCACTCGCATCGAATTTTCATTTTAACCTTGTTACAGAATATATACTATTCTGCGGCTAGTCTTGTCAAACAAAACTGTATCGTTTACACTATTTTTTCAGCAACATCTGAAATAACAATCCAGAAGTTTCAAGATTAATTGAAAATATTTTCCAAACTTGGCCCGACAGTAGTTCCAGTTTCTTTATATTATTTATCATTATACATTCTAAGGTATGAAAATGTGAAAATGTGAAATCAAGGAAATCCATACCAGTGTAGCAAATGAATAATTTTGCCTCGACAAGCCACTTTCGTACTCGAATATATTTTTTTTTTCGAAAAAGAATGATGTCAACTTCTATACTTTTTTATACTCTGGAAAAAACGAGCAAGTTTTTAAGGCCAATTTCCAGGTTTTCGTAGGAGAATAATTTGTCTCAAAAGATATTCAAAGTTCAATAATAGAAATCTTGAAGGATCCAAATCGGACGTATTTTTTTGTAGGCTCTAAATGACTGATATCGAAAATCTGCCTTCTGTGATTGTTGCAGGAATGCAATTTTTTTATAATAGTTCCAATATCTCGAAAACCGTGAGATTCTTGAAAAGGTCAAGTTGTGGTACCATGGTACCGGATATCCTGTTTATTTAACCCATTCGCTGCGACAATAGTAGTCATGTTGTTAGGATCCATAGTAAACGTAGTGGCAAAAAAATAGCAACGAAGTGAAATTTTACAACACCTCAAAAGTTCAATACGAGGATGTATTGATATCTAGTTAGCCTAGACCAGTTCCCTGCATAAAGAAAATATTGCGTTACCATAGCAACGACCAATAACTTATTAGAAGTGTCAGTGTAAAGTTTGACGTCAAAAAAGTAAACCAGAGTTACACAATAAATTAAAAGAAAAATATGTCCACCGAAATTGTGAAAATCGAAAAATTGGAGTATCGAGCCATCATCAAGTACCTGTAGTTAAAAGGGTTAAGACGTAAGCAGATTTGCTTAACGCCCTTGGTGATCAATGTCCTTCGTATGCGACCGTGAAAAATTGGACTGCAAGCTTCAAAAGAGGTAAATTTTCCATTGAAGATGATGACCGATCGAGAAGGCCAGTTTCTGTGTCAGTGCCTGAAAATATCGATGCAGTTCTTTACATGATTTTAACAGACCGTCGAATTGGGCTAAAACGGATTTCTGAAGCACTGAATATTTCATACGAACGCGTTCAATATATAGTTCACCTCAATTTGGACATGAGAAAAATTGCTGCAAAATGGATCCCCAAATGTTTGAATGTTGACCAAAAGCGTGCAAGGGTAGTAGCATCGCGTTCGATCCGTGCTCGATTTGAAAACGATGTAGACTTCTTAAACCGAATTGTTACTATGGATGAGACTTGGGTACATTTCTACGATCCAGAAACAAAGCAACAATCGATGGAATGGCGACACTCCGGTTCTCCAAGACCTAAGAAGTTTCGTGTCCAAAAATCTGCTGGAAAAGTTCTTGCTTCAGTTTTTTGGGATTGCCATGGAGTAATCATGATTGAATTTTTGGATAAGGGTAGAACAATAACTGGAGATTACTAACATTACTGACTACTGTACGGGAAAAAATTAAAGAGAAAAGACGCGGAAAGCTATCCAAAGGTGTTTTGTTTTTGCAGGACAACGCCCCTGCACACAAATCTCATGTTGCCATGCAAAAAATTCGTGATTTAGGGTTTGAATTACTAGAACACCCCCCTTATTCACCAGAATTGGCTCCGTCCGACTATCATCTCTTTCCTCAACTGAAAAAAGGTTTAAAAGTTTGCAAATTTTCTTCCAACGAGGAGGTAATAAAAGCTATGGAGGTCTGGTTTGCAGAGCAAGAAGACATTTTTTTTTTGAAAGGTCTAGAGACGTTGCAGGTTCGCTGTAATAAATGTATCCAATTAAGAGGAGAATATGTTGAGTAATAAAATATTTTGACATTGAAATTCGGTTTGGTTCTATAATATGCTAAGAATTTATCAATATATCCTCGTACATGCTTACCATAATTCTTGCACTCACTAACAGTACTGAGAAAACATTTGATAATTATTCTTGCTTCTATTTATACCACTATTTGACGTCCATTAAGAAATTGTGGTATAAATAGAAGTAAGGTAGGGTAAGTGGTTCAGTAAGCTTTTTGCTCCTGAAGATGCTAACTCTGTTGACGAAACGCGCGTCGAGTGTGATTGTGACGTAGTTATGGTGTTCGGGTAGTTTCATTTTCTTGAATTGTATTCACACCAAAGGTTCCAAAATATTCAATTATTCGACAAGAAAATTGATCAATTATTAATTGAAAATTAATTGTAAACCGGATGGTGTCACACATGTGTGACATGCGCAGTGAAAGGATTGAAAAGACGAAAATTGAAGAGGAATGAGTTGTGATCAACAGTTTTTGGTTTATTCGTAATATCTGTGTATAGGTTTTTGTATTCTAAAATCTTCAATACCATTCCGTTACTTTTCAGGATATATTGAAGTTCATAGATGAATCACCAGATGGCGTCATATATATGAGCTTGGGTTCCACACTGAAGAGCAACACTTTACCCCAGCAGAGACGGGATGCGTTTTTGAAAGCATTTGCTCGTATAAAGCAGAGAGTAATTCTGAAGTGGGAAACGGATATAGAGGAAAAGCCTAAAAACGTCAAAATTGTTAGGTGGGCACCGCAAAGAGAGATTTTAGGTAAGAATTTTCACCGTTGGAAAATAATAATAATGAAGTTTACTGAAAAAAACAGCTGATAGGAAGGTTTTCTGGATTTGTTGGAAAAGGTCCTATAAAATTGTTTAAGGCCAATCCTGCTCAATTGCATGCCTGGGCTTTGTATAGCGGAATCAAGTGTGCGGGTGTCAAGTCTTGTTGAATAGAATGCAAGATGCATATAACTCCTGGTGGAATTACTTATAGCTGTGAAATTGTCATCCAAAACTGTTGATGTACGGCCTGCTTGATTCATGACATTTTTATTGCTTCAAGAGAGTTTACTCAATTTTAACATAGATGGCAGGCAAATCATTACCGATCATGATGACTTGACATGTCGTTTTGACAAACGCATGCTGCGTCATCGACATAACCTCAAATTGAACCATGTCATCATGTCGAAGTCGAGACTCACAAAAAAATGCTATACACTACCCTAACTTTTACGAATGACAAAAAAACACAAGAACAAATAAATAACAATAACCCAACAACTAAAAACGTCGCAAAACTACCGAACTGAGCGAAAGTATCAAAAGAACAGAAAAATCACACGATAAATACCAATTAGGCTATCCAGAACACGTGACCACGGCTCTTTAAAAATGGCCGGCTGTAGGCACACATGAATGGTGTTTGTGTTTGGCACTAGCTTCTACTGCTAATAGTTTTGTTTAGTTGTGATTTGAAATGTTATTATGGCTGTTTTAACTAAAAGTGATTTATTTATTATCATTAGAACGAGTAAACAAAGACACTGCATCGATCTATAGAGACAAAAGGAGAGTGATAAAGTGCATGGATCCTTTTACTTTCACTCCTTGTGAAATGGACATATCTCTAGATCTTTTCACAACAGTAACGGCATTCGACATTATTACATATCTGCTGTTGACTCATAAACAAGAAAGCCAATGAAGGCCTACAAAAGTTTAACAGGCTATAAATATCTTGAAGCTGGATTTGCCCATGATTGTGAAGCAAGAAAAATGGATGAACATACTGTTGTTGTTGCCAAGGTAGGTACTGATTTTTCGTAATTTATGAACTGTTTATTAATGTTTCCAATTAATTTTTCAGATGAGGCATTCACAGCGAATGGATATTCCTTTGTTGAAAGTATAGATTATTTAATAAATTGATGGTTCTCCTGATGCGACGATGTCTTGTGGCTGCTATGGAAGTGAAGTGTCCATATTCATTAAGGAATATTGATATGGGGCAGTATTCAAATTTAAAAACCTCAACTATAATAAGCGGTGGAATTGCAATTACCCTAAAACGTGACCATGCTTATTATTACCAAACTCATTTACAAATGAAACTAACTGAATGAAAATACTGCGATTTTGTGATTTGGTCACCCAAAGGATATATGTTCATGAATAAATTTTCCCAGATGAATAATTCTGGATAGTTGATTTCCCAAAAGCGTACAATTTTCGTAAAGTAGTTGTGCTACCTAAGTTTCATAAAAGGAAGACATTTTTTAGAGTAAAGATGGTGTCTTTGTGAAAAGGTGAGGATGGCCGAGTTGTGCTGCAGTGTGAAAATGATATCTGTGAAATTCTATTGGACCCTATAGGACTGTCCGATGTACCAAAAAACCCCTGGATTGGTTCTCAGTGCATGAAGTTATGACTGTTTCCTCAACACTATTATTTGTAATATATGATTGCCTACACATTTATCTATTTTTATTTTCAAATCTTCATTGGATTGGTCGTTTTTTTACACACCGAGTGTCAGATATCGCAAAGTAAATTATTTTCACTTGTTACATATTTTTACCTACTAATTTGTTATTTTGTAACATGGAACTATGTATATTAGGGTATCCTACTTAATAAACATCTATCTATCTAGTCTTTGATTTAATATACCACATTATCAAAATGTAGCTAGCTAGGAATTTTTAAAAACTTCACTAAGTCGCGATCTCCACGGCTTCCACAATTTACAACATAACACTTTGTAGGCATGTTTTTTATTCGGCAAGGTTTCATACAAAAATTTCACTCCAATAGATGAAAATTAACAATAATCAGTCTCGCTCAAACAATAACAAATACAATGTGTGCCTTCAGGCGGCCATCTTGATTTTAGTTTGACAGCATCTTGGATAGCCTAATATGCAATGTAATTGACATATAACCTCAAAATAATGTTAACGTTCAAAAACTCAAAAAATTTATCTAGTAGGCACTTTGGATTGTTGGAAACTCCACTATATTCGACTTAAGCGTCATCCATTGACGAATGGAACAAACTCTATTGACGCAATTACAGGATCAAGAACTTTGGTTGAAATAAAAGCGAATCAGTAAACGCACCAGGAGTTATATGCATCTTGATAGAATGCAAATATTCTGAAGCTTCCTTTTTACGTTTAAAAACTGCACTGTATTTGATGAGAAAACGTTTATAAATTGCAACAGAAAAGCATAATATATGTTCCTGAATCCATAAATAGAGTTTGTGGAGTTAATGTTTCAAGATCCACGCAAATATATCTCCAAAAAGCGGTAAAGCTGAATTTGGTATCTTCCGTTGTCAAACTTGACAAGTTAAATATACATTGTCCTGCCAGAGCTGAGCTTTCCTGTAAGGTATTTATACAAATACGTATCATCATTTTGTGTTATCGACACTGATTGTTGATTTCCTTCCTGTCTTCTGGACAGGTGGTCCTTTTTGCTGATCTAACCAGATTGAATGTTTATTAAAAGTTATAATGTGCGACTTGGCTGTCAATTTTTGGTACTCGATTTGAAACACGCAGGATCATCTACAGTCCAATTATATCGAAGCACAAACCAGCCACTACCGGAAAGGATTGTTAGGTCTACACCTATTACAATTATTTACAGGATTTTTGGCTTAGAACAAAAAAATTTGAAAGCTTCGACATTTCGAATCTTATTTTAAAGTAACCGAGCGGTGGTATGATCAAGCTATTGAAGCTCTATTCTTCAGAAAAAATTATGTAAATTTTGAAAGCCCAAATTGTCGACACCAACATATTTGGCATATTTTTCATTATTTTTATAATATAATTTCAGAAATTTTACATATTTTTCGACTTCATCTTTTTCACCTTCATCTTTTTCACCTTCACCTTATTGGTCGACCTATCTTTTTATTTATCACACACTAGCTTCATATCCCATTTTGTGTGTCCCAGTTTCAACCACGGTACAATTTTGATGTATCTATTGATACACTCTGTATGTTAAAATTTCCATAAATCTTCTAACAAAATCAAATAAATACGGTAAAAAATCTTGCTTCTGTAAAAGTATTAAGAGTCCTCGAAGGAGGAAAATATTTGTACTCAAGGAGGAAAATGATTATTTTCCCTTGGGGTCTTTTCCTGCTTGTTTAGGGGTCGAAAATGGAGCTTTTCCTCCCTCGGATATGTATACCCTGTTGTCAAACATCAAACTATCCGCGGAAGAAAAAGTACCATTTCCCACCCTTGGAGTGTAAATAGCTATTTACATACCAAGGGAGGAAAATCATGCCCGACGCGAAGCGGAGGGCATTAACCCTTTCATTGCGAGTAAAATTTTCATAGCCGTGCTCTCAAAACGGGGAAAATTAAGCGCTGCGGGATCGCCCGTCTCCCGGTATATGCAAGTCAGGTACGGACGTGTACGCCCGTCTCCCGCAATGAATGCAATTTTTGTGAATGCGAATTTTTACATATTTAATCACAAAATAAGTTTTATTTCAGTAGCATATTTATTTAAAATGAAAAGTTACAATATCATTGCTTATAATATCTAAAATAATTGAAAATATTCCCAAACAAGAAATGAAATTAATAATTTTTCACCGTGTGATACCTTTCAAAACAATTTTCAAGACACAGTGGAACATCACAAGGCGCACAGCAAAATGAAGTTTCTTTTCGAATTTTTTGCTTGGAACAAACCACGCAACGCTTATATTTTTGCTTCTGCGTTGTGTCCTTTGGAAGTTGTGAAGGAAAGTGCCTTGCAGTCAGTCTAAGTGGGGAATCACCATCTATGCCCCTTTTGCTTGTAGTGCGTGGTGTGTTATTATGGTATTTTTCAACAAGTTCTTTTACCAACTTAAGTTGAAAGTCTGCTACTGATATGTTTTCACCAGTCTTCATTTTGTATATAGCATGCGCATTCAAAAGCGTCATATCTAATATGTGAAAAAATACTTTTTTGTACCATTTGATGGTTTTCCTGACGGACTCAATCGAACTTTGAAGCATATCTGTGCGATCTACAGCACCCATATTTGCGTTGTAATCTGTGATGCATTTTGGCTTGTATATAATTTCTCCAGAAATTCGATCTTGTTTGTCAGTTGGGACCATCTCTGGCGTATTACAGGTTGAAAGCATCCTAACTTCCCGTTTGTCCTGCCATTTTAGGGCCAATAGGTTTTCAGTCGAGTAATGTATAATTTCCCCTTTTTCAATTTTATCTTTCATATCTGGCATATGTTTTCTATTTTGCTTTACTGTGCCGCAAGCATTTGTTTGTCTACCATGTAGAATGTTGTAGAGTATAGGACTTGTATACCAATTATCGGTATATAACGTGTGACCTGAATCTAAATATGGCTGCATCATTGTTAGAACGATATTTCCGGATATGCCAGCTTCTTGCTCAACTTCCTGAATGTCACTTTCCTGGCCACAGTAAATGATGAAGTCCAAAATATATCCAGTTTCACAATCACATAAGACAAAGAATTTTATTCCAAATCTATGTCTCTTCGAAGGAATGTATTGCTTGAAGGAAAGCCTTCCTTTGAAGAGCATGAGACTCTCATCAATACGTAAGTTTTGAAAAGGATAAAATGTGACAGAGTATGCCTTTCTTACATGATTCAATAACATTCTGATTTTGAATAATTTGTCATTTCTGTCGATGTTATTGTTATCGCAAAAGTGGAGAACTGACAAAATTGACATGTATCGATCACGAGACATAACTTGCCCAAAAAATGGTAGCTAGTAATTTATCTGTGGTCCAGTAATCCATAATCTTCAATTTCTTCACTTGAGCCATATGTAATGACAAGGAAATGAACAGGTACATCTCATTTACTTCTATACGAGACCACTTCTTTTTATGTGCTGGTGTTGCATTTTCTCTTTGGTCGTAAAACAAATTTGACTGATTTACAATTGCCGTTATGATTTCTTCCGAAAAAAATATTTCAAAACATTCCAACACCGAAGGGTTATCTTGCAACTTTTCAGCTGAACAACCAACATTAATTTTATTGAAGGAATGTATTTTTGGTTTGAAGGCAATTTGCTTCCAGTTGAATCCGTGGTTTTTTTTTTGTTTCTTAGCTCTAACAGCAGCGGGTACTGGAAATTACATAAAATGCACTAAGTATTTTTATAAATTAATTATTATTACCACTTATAATACCTGCATTTATATCATCGTCCTCAGAATCTTCAGACATTTCAACCTCTGCGCTGATATTTTCATATGCATCACTTTCAGACCCTGATGACTCGTGAAAATCATTTTCATCATCACTAGCATACAAAAACTCTTCCAATTGTTCATCAGTAAAATATTTTCGAGCCATCGTGGTTAATAAATTCACTTGAATCAAAGAAAAACTAACCAACTGATGCAGCTACCTCTTCTATACTGAAATATTGAATAAATTGAAAACCGCATCCACAGTCGTTAAATCCTGTTGAGACATGTTTAACTGCATCTTGACATATCTATAAACGTAGACGGGACCGCTCGGCTCCCGCAATGAATGCGTTAAAAACACGTGCGTTAAAAGCCGTCTCCCGCGTATCAGGTGCACATACGTTTTGCGGGTTTTCCCGGTTCCCGCAATGAAAGGGTTAATATCCGCGGGAGGAAAAGCATTTTCCTCCTGATGCATGTATATAGTTTTTTCTACTACCTTTAAGGTCGTCCTAAAAATTAAAATGCGTGCATACTTATAAGAACAACTGCAGAAAGTTGTGGAACTATATAATGCGGCTATATGACAAAATATTAAGTATGCGTTGCGTCGTCGTCATCGTGTTGACAACGATTTGTTGCTATAGCGTTGTTTGGTAATACAAACATAACAGTTGTCATAAGCTGTCACGTTGTTTACCCTTTTAAGTTGCTTCTAAGTTTTGAAAATGAGTTCTAGCGAAGACGACCTGCCAAAAGATCTCGCTGAATAGGCAAAATTGATTTCAATGCATCTTCTTCCTGATAAATCGAGAGGAAAAGTACTATTTTCCTCCCGGCGGGAGGAAAAGTACCATTTTCCTCCCTTCTTTAGGAGTCGAAAATAAAGTTTTTTAGTGAGGTAGTAGAAAATAGCTATTTCTTTATTAATTTAGGTAAAATCCCACATTGTGTCACTTGTATTGTTCAGTTCTGACGTTTTGAGGACGGATTTTGTTTTACTATACTTTTTCATTGTTTTTCTTGTGACTTTTGCTGAATGGGACAATTTTCGGAATTTTTCTAGCGAATCTGATCAAGGTGCTATCTTTGAGGATATTGTTAAGTAAAATAGGATGTGAAATTAAAATTGTGATGAGATTAAGGGTGACCATTTCCGCTATTGCAAGAAAAATTCATAGTTTTAATTTTATCATATGGTTCACTCGAAATAATAATAGTAACAATAATTTCTTTATTTTCTTGTAGGAGTAAAAATAAAGAAGAGAAAAATTTTAGTTAAATTAACATATTTCTTAATTTAACTGAAATTTTCCTATTGTCAACTATTGTCAACAAGAGATAACATAAAGAATAGAAATAGAAAGAAAAATGACCGAATATGTAAATGTAATGTATAAAGAAACATCATATACATGTCACAAACAATACAATGAACAAATATGTATAAATGTAACTGACTTTAGCATTTAAAAGAAAAATACACGTCATGTATGAGAAGTCACGGCAAGAACTCATCTACATTATAGCAATTTTTTGATAATAGCACCTGCTTTACTTTTTTCTTCAAAATGTATATATTTTCTGAAATTTTAATGTCATCGGGAAGATTATTATAGAGTCTGCATCCTTGATATCCAAAACTCTCAAGGAGGTATAGTCCTGGAATTGTTATTATTTACATATTCTGAAATGCTTCTCTACAAGAGTGTCTGAATCCCAATTTAGCAAATATCATCATAGCATACTTCTGGGTTATGAACATTTTGCATACAGAGGAGCTTGAACCCCAGTTCAAAATGCAATACCGAGATGGGAATTGAAATTTTCATAATACAGTATTAATATAATTTCTTTACTACAATAATTAGAGAGATACCTGAGAGAATAACAGACACTATGTTTTACATAAATTACCTATTTGTGGCATCCATGGCAATCTGTCATCAAAAACCACACCTAACATTTTCGTGGATGTTGAAATAAATTCCAAATCAGTATTCTCAAACATATGCATCTCATATTGTTGTCCTTTTACCATGAACTGCAACGTATTGGTTTGTGTTTTATTCATTTGCAAATTATTTTGCTCAGACCACACAGTGACTGTGTTCATAGTGATTTCAGCTATGTTTCTCGAGGTATTCAAGTAATTTTTGATAACTAATATATTACTGTCATCAGCACACAATGAGTGTAGGAATTCCAATTATTCAAATACACTAATAAGTCATAAGCAAAATCTAGATATGAAAAAGGCCCCAAAATGGACCCCTGAGGTACCCCATATGCGATATGATAAGCAATAGATAAACATGTTTTTTACAGAGTGGAAGATAACTTATGATTGTTTTCAGCCCATCCCAATGTGAAAGGTTTCATTTCCCATGGAGGATTGCTAGGTACCATAGAAGCTGTCCACTGTGGCGTGCCAACTATGGCAATGCCTCAATTTGGGGACCAATTCACGAATGTTAGGGCGCTAGAGGCTGTTGGTGGTGGATTCATGTTTAATTTTCATAAAGCCACCGAAGAAAATGTCTTGGAAGCATTGAGGAAACTCTTGAGTCCTGAGTAAGTTATTTTGGCTGATATGGTTTGATAAATTATACAGGCTCAGTTTGTTCAATCCAATTTCATTGAGATCATTACTCATTAAATCTTTTCGTTGTAAGGACATTAAGAATTTGGTGGAAATATTTAAAAATCACTCTCTCAATATTAATGCATCCAAGTCATTAGCTATCATTTTGGTTGCACCATGTTTTCTAAAAATAATTATGAAACCAAAATTTTTACCTTGAAATGTAAGAAATGGTCAATGGAAAAGAAGAATCTGAAATTTGTTGAATCAGTCTAGTCTAACCCAATACAAACTTACAATTATAACAGTTTAAATATCCTGTAAGGAAAATAAGGAAATTTTTCTTGAGAATCTATTAGATACAATTGCAATTGTCTCTAAAAATATATACTTTCTGGCGATTTACATAATATTTTTAATTAACTACTGAGTGGAAAGTTTATCTCAATAACACAGAATTTCTGAGGTTATTATATTGAAACAAAAAGGGTTTTCAGAGTACAAAATAAACCCCTAACAAATCTCTTCTCTGCTCGGAGAGGCATTGAAGTTCCCAGAACGATTAGCTATGAAGGTATCAGTGACATTATTCACTCAGCGATAAGAAATTCAATGAGGTATAAATCAGACTGGTAGATAACAGATAAAATTAAAAGAATGTAAGGACTTTTACCAACACTACTAGTTAGACAGCAATAATACTTTACATCCGCGGAACAATGTCACTAAGTCGATTACGCAAATAAATAATAGTTATAATCACAAACCACGCATATCAAAATAAACATGTCATACACAAAATTTTGACATAGCGAAGTCAATGTAATTAAGATAGGATAGGTTTCTTCATTCAAAACCTACTTGTTAGGATAGAGTCGAAGGTTAGTTGATATGTTCAATGGATACTGTCAACTGTGGGATAAACACAAACAAAATATCTACACAATTAAACAACCGAAATTATAATAAATAAATAAAATATCTACAAATCATTAGTGATTGAGTAAATTGGTGTCAAGTGGTCAAATGTTTATATTATCAATCTGGTTCTACAATATTCAATAACCTAAGCCGGCATGGTCAACCCCACAAAGTAAAAAAATCCAGCCTTCAAAAACCCAGTGAAATGAAAATGCAAATATGTCTTTACAGAAGGGAGATCATTTGAACAAACATATCCCTCAATGGAGGATATCAGTACGAGTGCAAGAAAAATAGCTCCAATATGCAACACCACCACATATTCTTATAATAATATGAATAATAATAATGTTTATTCAAAGAAATAATTTATAAAAACATTGGTACATGAATAATGATGAGTAAACCTTGATAACAGCACAGAAGTATTCAAAATACTTGTATGCGATGATGATAAGATTATAACAGAGAACTATATATTAGATAAAAACGTACAAGGAACGTTGAGAATATTTTGTGTACTAAGCAGGTCTGGTATAATTGATCCATCGTTTTCTGACCATGCAGGTCAATACTTGTTTTTCTTCACAGACGAAGGGGGTTAAGGAATCCAAAAACCAATTTCTAGTCGGTCTATTACAAGTAGACGAATTGGCAAATTGCTATCACCTTTGCTCGAATTTGACTGGACTATTTATTTTATACTGTAGCTATTAGTAAATATTTTTCCGACGAAACAAAATAAACCTCAGTTCAATGTTCAACCTGTATTTTAGTTCAGTAAAGAATTTCTGAAACAAAAACTAAAAATAATTTGTGACGGTTCCAAGGCACCTGAAGATATCAATATCTGTCAAACTCTCAAGGAAGATTACAACATGTAACTCAGGCATGCGAAAAAATAAACAAATACTTCGTTCACCTCCATGTAGCCATTCAACTATAATTTATGATTTATTTATTCTGAATGAAGTTATTATTGTTATTATTAACACAGACGGTATGGCGTAAAACGGGGAAAAACGCGAAAAAAATTTAGGATGCGGCATACTCACGCTTTCGAACCGTAAAACTGCGGAATTTCCGCGCCTATTACATCATCGTGGAGGAAATTTTCTCAGCTTTCCTGCTATAAGCCTGTGTATTTAACGAATGTGTCTCCTTCTGGTCGAAAACAGCGAAAAATGTACAAGGTGCGCTCGAATCCGGCATCCTCGTACATCCAACAGCCAACGAAAAATACTTCTGAACGTTCTAGAATTTTTTCGATATTTTTCTCGTATTCTACGCCATCGATTTAATCTAGAGGTGTAATCGTTTTGACGCGAATTTTTTTTCGTCACTGTCACTACCGCCGAGTCTTAGATTATGTCCGGTCGAACTTCGACGACGCAAAAGTATCGTAAAACCGCGGAATTTTCGCGAGTATTACATCATCGTGTAGGAAATTTTTTCAGCTTTCTTGCTATATGCCTGTGTATTTAACGAATGTGTCTCCTTCTGGTCGAAAACAGCGAAAAATGTACAAGGTGCGCTCGAATCCGGCATCCTCGGACATCTAACAGCCAACGAAAAATACTTCCAAACGTTCTAGAATGTATAGATATTGTAATTTGTAATTATGTTATTCAAATAATGTAATTACATTTACTTCGTATAAGTACAATTATTACTTTGTCAGTCACATTTTTTTCTCTAATTATAATTACATTTATGAGTACAATTGCTTTCAAATGCATATTTGTTTAGGAGATACACGTGTTCTAAAAACAAGATTTTGCCTGTATAAACTTCTCTCTTCTGGGCCACCATCATGGTCAACACTATGTAGCAAAACAGCTGTATATTAAGCTGTGCTCGACATTTCTTTTGTTCTTTTATAATTGGTTCGAGAGAAACATTAATGAATTTCATTGTCATAAAGTTTCTTGATTTATTTATATATTCTGTGTTATTACATTTAGGTACCTGTAGGTTCACCGCTTGGAGATTCAACTACTGAATCATAGATGGCGCTAATAGGCCCATTCAGTTAACTATTCCCAATTTAAATTTTACCTGTTTTTTGTGATGTTAGAAAAACAACTGATTTTCTTGTTTTTCGTGGTTTTGAAATGTAGCTACGTTGAGCATTTTATTAACGATTGCTGTTTGAAAAGAGACGTTCCACGAGTTAAAAGTGCCGTGGTCCCTATTTCTTAGAGAATTCCTCTGGAATGCGCCTGCCTTTTAGGTATGTATTTTCTCTAGTGCCTTTTTGTATCAATTCCAGAAATACTAATAATTGTTACACAATCATTTGACTCTACTCTTCATTTTCTGTCAATTTAAGAAAACAGTGCTTGTGTAACTGTGAAGTCATTTTATTCATGTTTAAGGGAAACTATAATTATAACGAATGTTAAATTCTCCCTAAACAATTTGTAAGCCTTTCATGTCCTTTTAGCTCGACCTTGAAGTCGTCACCTTGGAATAAAGTACTGTTCGCTTTGGTGGTCCCACAAATTGTTGGAGTTTTATTTCATCAACCATCACTACAACACCAGGTTACATCCTACGATAAAATTTGCCCTGAGAGTCTCGCTTCAACTACTAGGAGGAATGCGCTCTCTGACACGTTGATATTTTGTGTTTGATCAAAAATAAATAAATCGTAAAGAAAAATAAAAAAAAAAATATTGCTACAACTAATGAATATATTGACAGAAAAATTTGTATATTTGCAAAAACACTTTGTACCCAAACGGATCCTCATACAAATCGGCGTCATCAACCTGCATGAAAAGTAAAAAAATTACAATGATTTTATACCAAACTTTTTTTACATCATGTAGTGCACTCTTGTTAAAAATGGTGGCAGTTGTTAATATTTATAAAATTTTCCTGTTTGAAAAGTATTGATTTTACGATAATAATGTATGAAACACTTTTGACCAGACTTGAACACCGAATGTAAAAAAAAATGTTTGGTGCAGAACAGTTGACTATTTTATCTCTTTGACCAGACGACCCAGACATATGACGCAAGATGCTTATAGATAAGATAAGATAAGATATTTTTATTTAACTTTTTTATTTATCCGCGGGGATAGCTCGAACGGAGACCGCCGGTTCACCGATATCTGAAGCCAAGCAACGCTATGCGAGGCCGTGGTTTGAATGGGTGACATTACGGACCTCCTTTCGATATTCTCCTCGGATCGTGCTAGGAATCGCACGTAAAAAGGTAAGACCTCGTTAATCCTTGGCTCGCACAAGTTTCGACTTCTGAGGGCTGCCGTTCGTAAGGGGACGACAGCTGCTTAACGGAAAAAACAATTTTAACAACAATTTTAACAATTTAACTACGTACATATACAATGTATATTTGTAGCAGGTCCAGGAAAAAACATTCAAAATTAAATTAAAATTAGAAAAAACATTGAATCAGTCACATAAACATGTATACAACGTGAATCTACTATTACATATATATATATATATATATATATATATATATATATATATATATATATATATATATATATATATATATATATATATATATATATATATATATATATATATATATATATATATATATATATAAGTGGAAAAGTTATTGGGTATAACCCTCAAAATGTTCTGCAACCGTAGACACGTGTTTCGAGCTTAAGCTCTCATCAGTACGGTAAAATTGAGTGCGAAGATGTACAACACTTGGATGTAAAAATAGAAACAAAGGAAGTCAACAACAGGAAGCCAACCACACATTTGTGGCTTCGGTTAGAAGACCTTGTGCTTACAAGGCATCAACAAACGTCGCCACGGTGGCAGCTATAGCTACCAGCGTGACAATCCTACCCAGGAAAATACAAATAAGGATGGATATAGCGAGGGGCAATATATGAAAATATAAGTGGAAAAGTTATTGGGTATAACCCTCAAAATGTTCTGCAACCGTAGACACGTGTTTCGAGCTTAAGCTCTCATCAGTACGGTAAAATTGAGTGCGAAGATGTACAACACTTGGATGTAAAAATAGAAACAAAGGAAGTCAACAACAGGAAGCCAACCACACATTTGTGGCTTCGGTTAGAAGACCTTGTGCTTACAAGGCATCAACTAACGTCGCCACGGAGGCAGCTATAGCTACCAGCGTGACAATCCTACCCAGGAAAATACAAATAAGGATGGATATAGCGAGGGGCAATATATGAAAATATAAGTGGAAAAGTTATTGGGTATAACCCTCAAAATGTTCTGCAACCGTAGACACGTGTTTCGAGCTTAAGCTCTCATCAGTACGGTAAAATTGAGTGCGAAGATGTACAACACTTGGATGTAAAAATAGAAACAAAGGAAGTCAACAACAGGAAGCCAACCACACATTTGTGGCTTCGGTTAGTTGATGCCTTGTAAGCACAAGGTCTTCATATATTGCCCCTCGCTATATCCATCCTTATTTGTATTTTCCTGGGTAGGATTGTCACGCTGGTAGCTATAGCTGCCTCCGTGGCGACGTTAGTTGATGCCTTGTAAGCACAAGGTCTTCTAACCGAAGCCACAAATGTGTGGTTGGCTTCCTGTTGTTGACTTCCTTTGTTTCTATTTTTACATCCAAGTGTTGTACATCTTCGCACTCAATTTTACCGTACTGATGAGAGCTTAAGCTCGAAACACGTGTCTACGGTTGCAGAACATTTTGAGGGTTATACCCAATAACTTTTCCACTTATATTTTCATATATTGCCCCTCGCTATATCCATCCTTATTTGTATTTTCCTGGGTAGGATTGTCACGCTGGTAGCTATAGCTGCCTCCGTGGCGGCGTTAGTTGATGCCTTGTAAGCACAAGGTCTTCTAACCGAAGCCACAAATGTGTGGTTGGCTTCCTGTTGTTGACTTCCTTTGTTTCTATTTTTACATCCAAGTGTTGTACATCTTCGCACTCAATTTTACCGTACTGATGAGAGCTTAAGCTCGAAACACGTGTCTACGGTTGCAGAACATTTTAAGGGTTATACCCAATAACTTTTCCACTTATATTTTCATATATTGCCCCTCGCTATATCCATCCTTATTTATATATATATATATATATATATATATATATATATATATATATATATATATATAAATATTAAAATAAAATGAAATTATTGACTGTAGTAACTTCACATATCACTGACCGGTGTGTCCATATACTCCTGAATTGATAAAACCCATTTTCTATAAGATATCTTCTCAATATTTTTTTGAAGCGAGGCTTGTCTAAAATCTTCCAACTGGAGGGTAATTTATTATATAGAGCGATATCTAGGGAACTATTTGCGGATTTATTTAATCTATATCTCTGTGGTCTGAGATGCCCAGCACCGCGAGTGTTATAGTCATGAAAATTTGAATTTTTACTAAGTTCATTATTTTTAGTATGAATTTCTAGTATTTGATGGAATATATAAAGAGCAGGTAGTGTCATGACTTTAAATTTCTGGAATAAAGGTTTACAATGGTCCCTGAAGGCAACATTAGCAATAATTCGGATAGCTTTTTTTGAAGCCTAAATACTTTTACAGAGTCAGATGCATTACCCCATAGGGTTACCCCATAAGAAATGTGCGAGTGAAAAAAAGCATAATAGATATTCATTAGTGTGTCAGAACTTAGTACATTTTTTAGTTGTCTCAAAATGAAAATTGAGCTAGAAAGCTTAGAACAGAGCTTCTCGATGTGAAATGACCAATTCAACGAGGGATCTAAAAAAATTCCTAACAATTCATTAATTCTTGTTGACTGTGAAGAAAATATCATTTGATTGGTTTTGCTTGCGTTGAGTTTCAAACTGTTTGCTGCAAACCAAGATTCGGCCTTTTTTTCAGTAGTTTCATTTTTTGTTTTCTCGTATATATTTTGATGAAAAATAGTGGTGTCATCTGCAAACATGATACAGATTGAGTTAACTAGATGGTAAAATACGTCGTTTACATATATGATAAACAGGAGGGGCCCCAGAACAGAGCCCTGCGGTACCCCATATTTCATTGCTACTGTTTCTGACGTAATACCATTGAAGCACACCGACTGTTTTCTATCCTTGAGGTATGAATCGAAAAGAGCTAAGGGAATACCGTAAAGGTTCAATTTTTCTAATAACAAATCGTGTTTTACGCAATCGAATGCTTTTGTTAAGTCAAATAGAGTCATTGCAGATTTCCTGCCGTCTTCAAAACCTTCTACTATGTTTTCAACTGCCTTTTGTATAGCTTTTATGGTGGACATGTTTTTCCGAAATCCAAACTGATTTTCGTGCAGCAATTTGAATTTCTCAAAGTACATGGATAACTGATTCTTCAAAATTATTTCGAATATTTTTCCTAAAAAAGGGATGAGAGATATAGGTCTGAAATTATTTGGTAGATTAAAATCACCAATTTTATGTATTGGGATGACTTTACTATATTTGAAAATATCTGGATAAACACCTGCACTAATACAGGTATTGAATAGATTTGTCAATGTAATCACTGTCAAATCTATGGTATTTTTAAATATTTTTGTATTTATTCCAAAGATATCCGTAGCACTGGTGTCCTTCAAAGACTTCACCGCCGCGAGTACTTCTTCCTCAACAACAGGTTCTAGAAAAAAAGAGTCCTGGGTCGTTGGTATACTTACGAATAGTTCTGAAAAATTTATATTGTTCATAGGCAAGGTTCTTATAATTTCTTCAGCTATGTGACCAAAAAAACTGTTGAAATCGTTGGCATTTAAAGAAGTGTCAATTGATTTATTATTCGGACGATTCCTCTCGTAATTTATTAGTTTCCACGTCTCCCTCATTTTATTGGCGGACGTATTTATGTAATTGTCATAAGCATGTCATTTTGTTCTTTCAATGGCACATTTATATTGATTTTTAAAAATTTTATAGACTGAATAATCCTTTTTGTCTTTAGTAACATCACACACTGTTTTTACACATTCTAGAGTTAAACCAGATTACTGGGGGCTTGTTCTCAGAACACACCTCTTTCAGTGGAAATGATGTTTCGATACCACTTTTAAGCGTGAAGGTTATAAACTCAGCTGAGCGGTTTATCTCCGTTTTTATATCACCATGCCTTTGTTCAAAATCATTTACGGGTTTCCAATCAATATTTTCCAAAATATTTCTTAAGTTTTTCATGCCGGCATGGGTAATCACTCTTTTCTGCAGGGTTTGCGAAGAAGAGGTGGTATTTCTGTTGATATTAATAATTTGACCTTTATATAATTTAAAAGTACCCAAACTTTTGCGTTAATGTAACTTTTTTGTTCCGAGTCAATGAACTATTAAATTTTTTATTATTATTAAGTTGCCTATTCAGTTTTTTTATAAATGACTCTACTTTTTCCTTTTCATTGATGTGCTTACAGTCTTTGCGTTATGTGGCTCACATTCAGAAATTTGTTACTAGATTTTTAATAAACACCTATTGAAAAAAAATTTTTGATAAGTTTGTACTGGGATACCATCCATTTAGTTGAACACTTTTGAATATTAAAAAATTATAAATTATAAGTAATTAGTAATTCCTATTTTTATGACATGTACTTCGTAATTGTAATTAGTTCCTCTTTTGAAAATCCACTTAATTGTAATTGGTTACTTTTTTGAAAAAGTACTTTGTAATTGTAATTACTTTTAATTTTCCTCTAATTACCCAGCTCTGTTGCGACTCAGTAAGATTGTTTTGAAAAAAATCTCACACGATAATAGACCTGGGCCATCGTAGTACCTATTTTTTTTCTCGGGCGGTTAAAATTTGGATTTCACCGACGCGTTTTGAGCATATTTTAGCAGGGTGAGGCCTCGATATGTTACAGTAGGTACACTTTTGACGCAAGGAATATACTGACGATTGTTTGTTTTGAAGTTGTTTTTTTTATTGATGTTCCATCATAGAACAAATGAAATGACACGTTGAAAAAATCTGAATGCGATAACGTAGTTAACAAATATTTCTTTTCTCCTACAACCTAATGCTTTCAATCAAGTTAATTTTATTTTGTGATTTCAGGTTGAAGAAAAGTGCATCTGAACTGTCAGAAAGATTCAGAGATCGGCCATTGCCCCCAATGGAGACGGCTATATATTGGATTGAGTATGTTGCTAGATATAAAGGGGCACCTCACTTGAGAACTGCAGCGGTGGATATGCCCTTTTATAAATATTTATTGCTGGATGTCATTGCGTTTATAATTGTCGTGCTGCTCTCGCTAGTGTATTTTGTATATATTATTATTAGTTTACTGATGAGGATGATTTTGGGTAAGAAACCTAAAGTGAAGAAGTCGTGAATTGAATATTGAGGGTAGCGTGCATGAATTTTTGATATAATAATGGAAATTGAGATTTTCCGTAAGAAACCAGTTGAAGAAAAGTTTTCAAATATAAATTGAACAAAATTTTCTTCAAAAAAATGCACAAACTGAGAACTGTTTCTACCTCAATTGTATCCACACTACAAAAAAGTAGGCTTCTCCAGTTCTAAATCAATTTGAGTTTCATTTAAAATCGCTTGGTTGATTTCATTTATGTCAAAATCATTTCATAATATAAATTCCGATTTTCATCATGTTCAATATAAACAGAAATTTATTTTTGTCTCAAACTTGGAGGGAGGGGGCAGTTAGAATATTATTGTATACTTATGTATGGTGGAAATGCAATATTTCAACCAGAACTGAACGAAATACAGAATTTTCGGTTTTCTACTTGTCTATTTTCTATTTCAACTTAGTTATCCTCATTTCTATAATAATTGTTTGACCAAATTGAACACTCCCAATTGTTTTATTTATTTGAAATTAAAGTATGCTCTTTGGCACGAATTATTTCAGAAGGAACAAAAAATAAAATATCATAATATAATAGAGAAATCACAAAAAAATGTGTAAAATATATTCTTTATACAAAATAAACGATTTCTTCTGCTCTTCGTTTTCTTCTGACTTCCCTTGCTTTTCTCTGTTTCGAATGGCGTAATCACTTTTTTTATAAAAAAATTAAATAAAAAATGCCATACCTCCATGGTGTTTCTTTTGGCACTCTCCGGTGTCATTAGACCCTGTATGCAGCCCGAATGCTGACGCTCCAGTGACGTTCAACGTTCCTTCCCTTTTTGTACTTTTAGGAGAATCAACACAAACACCCCAACTCATCATTATAAATTTGATTGAATTATTGGTATTCTGCAAATGGTTCTACGTTGGATAACAGGCCAGTTTCAACATTTTCTTAAGTTTCTATTCACAAATATTTTCAATTTCTTATTTATTTACATTCTTATCATAATTGTTATAATTTATTGGATATTGAAATTAACAGAGTTCCACACCAATAAAATTGTTTAAAAATTGTTGTTTAAAATTGTTTTTTCCGTTAACCAGCTGTCGTCCCCTTACGAACGGCAGCCCTCAAAAGTCGAAACTTGTGCGAGCCAAGGATTAACCTTTTAACCTTTTAACGTGCGATTCCTAGCACGATCCGAGGAGAATATCGAAAGGAGGTCCGTTGGTCACCCATCCAAACCATGGCCTCGCTTAGCGTTGCTTGGCTTCAGATATCGGTGAACCTGCGCTCTCCGTTCGAACTATCCCCGCGGAATAGATAGGGAAGATATGGAGGTGTCTTCATGAAAAGAGAGACAAACTGAGTTTTTCAGAGCTGAAAATTGTTCAGCGAAAATTTAGTCCAGGAGCCCGGTGAAAATTTGGTCAGTCATTTCCTCTCAAGCGATATTTAGTGGAATGCATCAGAGAGTCGTATTATAAAGATTCGTGAATGTCAGCTGCGATTCTGTTGGGGGGGGGGGGGGGGGGATGATCAGCACAGTAGCTTCCTACGAACGAAGAAAAAAAATGTATTGAATTATGTCCTCCTTCCCGGAAACATGTTAAAATGACGCAATCCGAATATGAGGTAATATTTTATTTGAGAGGAAATCATAGAAGGTACAATTTTTTTTGTATTCGACCAACTAGCTGTCGTATAATATATCATGCTATAGTCAGCTGATTTTTTCTTTCTTCAAGATATTGCTTTAGCGATAATTTAACATGAAAACAAAATTGAGTACATTTCTTTTTCGGTGTGCGTGGGAGGCTACCACCGCTCATCCCCCCCACGGAACCGCAGCTGACGTTCACGAAGCTTTATAATATAACTCTCTCATGCATTCCACTAATTTTCGCTTGAGAGGAACTTGGTCATGGAAATCTGTCACTGGCTCCCGGACTAATCTGTATTGGTAGTAAAATTGGTCTTCTGATTCCGAATCCGTCGGAATTTTGAGCCTATAATGTTCCCTTACATAATTTTTCGCAAACTTGGGAAGTCCATCGCTCCTGGCAAGCAGTGTATGTCATTCAGATCAAGAACAGGAAATATTTCGACTCATCGCAGTATATCTACCGATTCTGAAATTCACAGAGTTCTAATCCAATAATTACCAAACATACGGGGGTGTATGTTAGTTACGAGAAAAACATTTCTTAATTATCCAGTTTCAACACACTGTATTTCTGCAAGAAAGCAGCCCCGTCAAAAAACACATGTGAAAGTACCATTGATTTTTATGGTAGAATATCCAGTTCTGATTTGAAGCAGTAATTTGGATTGTAAATTCACGTCAGCAGAACAATTTTTAATATTAGTATGTATTCATAAAACACAATTATCTTGAAAACGATTGATTATTTCGGTATCAAACGGGTTTACATTTTTCACTCGGAATTGATTAAAGAAATGAAAAAATCAATCATTTACCTGATTTTACCAGTGGCGTAAAAAACAGGGGTGAAAAGGGATCAAGTTGTCGTTTCTGTACGCCACTGGTGGAAACTAAGAATGTAATTTGTCTGTCAAATTGAAGCTCTTTTCGAACAAAAAACATTTCTTTGGATTTTGTTGTGAAATTTTCAGAACTGTGGAAGGTATGATTAAAAAATAGATGTAATTTTTCATATTCAACACCCTGTATCTCTGCAGCCCACCGCTACTCGGGGGTCTGACGATTGATTTCGTGATGAGTATCGCACGATCTACCAACGATGAAAAATCCAGCATGCACACTATGACGTATTCCAAAGTGACAGTACCTCCCGGGTTATTTGTATATTTTGCATCTTCATGTAAATAAGGATAATTGGGTTTGTATAATATAATGTGTAAAATCATTTCCTTCTTTTATTTCACTGACATAATCTCTACTCTAACATTTTCGGTTTCTGTTTTCGCCCGAGCGAACATCAGCAAAAATATTTAAAAAAATCAGTGGCGTCCAATTTTGATTCTTTCATTAAGTAATTTTATTTAGTCTTTTATATAAAATATGTAAAATAAAGAATTAAGTGAATATAAAACTTTGCAATCACCCATAGCCCAATGCCGCCGACGTAAAGCTTGGCAAATGTAGCTCTGAATGTGAGCTTGCCACGCCTATCGATGCGCGGTAGCAGAAGAGCTCGGTACAGTCCGAAACAAGTCTTTATCGTCCGAATACTTTCTCATTCTAAATTCGCGCACCTCATACGTTTCTCGACATTCATAGCTAGATTTGTCAAGCTGTACAGCAGCCTTTCGCAACGTTATAGACTACAAGCCCATAGAACAATTTGGGGGGGGGGGGGGTCATTTGACCCAGGAATAAACATATTCAGAACGATGCTGCTATATGAAAAAATAACTTTAGGCACTATGCCGTCAATTCTTGGTGGTGCAAATGACTGTAATGATAATAATAATCATTTTTCATCTGAAGATAATCTCCTAGAACCTACTCCCGTACAAAAATAATGGGACCGGAAGCCAAAAAAAAATTTCAATATCCGAAAATAAAAAAAAAGTCTGGATTCCGGTCCCATTATTTTTGTACGTTAGTAGGTTCTAGGAGATTATCATCTCATAATCTACCAACGTGAGGAATGCCGTACAAGAATGTTTTGTTGGAAGAGCACATCTTCAGATAAAAAAATATTATTATTATTATTACAGTCATTTGTACCACCAAGAATTGACGGCATAGTGCCTATAGTTATTTGTATGCTAAGGCCGCGAAATACCTTTTTAACGTACCGAAAGAACAGTTATCGCCGAGGCCGCTTGCGGCCGAGGCAAGATAATCTTGAGGTCGTTAAAAAGTTTCGCGGCCATGGCATACACACTATTTTTCGTGCAATCGTTAAAATTATTAAAATAGATAGTTGTAAATAAATATATTATTGCTCTAAAATCAACAGCAGTTCAATTTATTTAACAATATCACCGTGTGCTATGGAAATGATATGTTTCAATATATACAAAATATTTTGACAGTTCTTGTCAAAACGTAAAATGTCTGATACTGATAGCGATATTTCAGTACCTTCCACTCCTCCTGAACTCAAAAGCGTTATAATTCGGCGCTTTCCGTTTTAATACCCGAAAAATCTAAACGGCAGTACGAAAAATGTTACGGCGAGTTTAAAGATTGGTGTGACAAATTGAAAGTGACGTTTGGTTTCGCGGCCGTTGCTATGGGTAACGGCCGCGAAATTAAATTTCGCGGACTGTGCCGAGAACGCGAAATACTGACTTCGCGTGCGATTGCACGAAAAGGATATTTTTTCATAAAGCAACATCGTTCTGAATATGTTTCATCCTGGGTCAAATGACCTCCCCAAATTGTTATATGGGCTTGTAGTCTATTATTTAATTATATAATTTGTCCTTCCTTTCAAAAATTTTACTTTGTGTAATATTTCTTCCCCGTATATATTCCGATTCATCAAATTGTTTTATATTATCCGATTCATCCCGACGTTTTCTTAGCTTAATGTCCGTTTATTCTCCGTCAGTTCCGTTAAACAACAATAATTAGTCAAATTAGTGTAAGCAGAAGACATTTCGAAATATGGCTATCTCCGGTTCAAAGATTTCTAAGATTGGAACACCGTAATTAGTGGTAGCTGAAAGCTTTGAATTTCCAGTGTTCCGAGGGCACGTTTTAATGAATAGACTGCAGCAACTGGAGTAGAATGGCACTACAAAGGAACAATTATCAAAGAAGTAATATCTATTAAAGGAATCGCTGTTACTGAAACTTTCACAATGTCTAAAGTTGTCTGGTTTTTATGTGCTATGAAAATTCACCCGGGTTGATGCACGTCTGGGAAAGGGTTTGCAACCTTTCAATTCCTTCAGTTTGTGTTGAGAGCATTGCATCAAAAATGGCTGAATGAAACTTTATTCATTAGTAGAAACACACACAAAGGGATCATCTTGAGAACAAAGAAAAAAAGTAAGAACTGGTTTATTTTTGAATTTTCTGGGAATATCTTCTTATTGCACAATAAGAAAATGATGATTTTGTTGAAAATATGAACAGGATGTTCATAGATTCAGTTGTGGAATCATCTGTGTCTGAAAGATAAACTTTAGTCACTATTTTCCATCGTACAAGATAACCTCGCTTGGAAGTGATTCATGTTGTAAAGGGAAACATTCTCAATTGAAAGTTGAACCAATACATAACTCCTCTGGAAATAGAAAAACCTATGATTAAATGAAGTTACTTTTTTGTAATATCTAACAGAAAACAACTACTGTCAAAGTGTGAAAGGCTTTCGCGGCCATCGTTGAATGAATGATAGTTTTTCGGGTTTTTAGGCCGACGTTTATTTAGAGAAAAACTCGACGTTTCGCCAACACGAGTGGTTGGCATTTTCAAGAGAAATGTTTACAGTTTCGATCACTGAACACTACTTGTTTGGTATGCGTTGTCTCAGCCAGTATTTATGCGTCCGGTGCCAACGTCCCTGTGTCGAGGGGGTACCCGACACAGGGACGTTAGAACCGATGGTCAATTTTTCAGCGATGTTTCAGAGGAGTAAGCAATTTGTGAGCAGGGTACCACAATAACTCTGACTCATTTCAAACCGATCTCCAAATCCAGCAACCACAAATCAATCTCAATTTATAAATGAGACTTTTGACCGTACTTTTTTCGTGTTCTCTCCTTTTTTTATAAAATTTGGTATGTGAAGTAACAATTCACAGGTGAAATCCAATGTCGTCCCAGAAGTGCAGGTTTTTGTCAAAATCAGATATTTCATTTTCAGAAGCATTATTGGTATTATTACGCGAAGAAGAAGTACATTCATTATCCACTAGCCAAAGATTTACCCTATATACACATAAGAGCTGTTATACAGAGTTAGGTTTAGGTTAGGTTTGAACGTGAGTGGGCCCGTATCAGGCCCTCCACTGCGGCCAATGGCCTATTGTGGCTCACCCTATGGTTATATTTCTCCCAGTATATCCAATCTCTTGACGAAATTGAGGAATGCATTGGGAGAACAATTTACCAGGTTTTCTGGCCTTACTGTCGTATCGCCAAATATTGAGAATCTGGTTCTGGCCGCTGCAGGGCATGTACACAGAATGTGTTCAGCCGTTTCATCATCCTCCATGCATAGCCGGCACTCTGCATCTTGTGCAAGTCCGATTTTATGCATGTGATGTTTGAGTTTGCAGTGGCCAGTAAGCAAACCTTCTATAACTCTGAGATGCGCTCTGCTGAGTTCTAGCAGTTTGTCAGAGTCCTGTTTTTTCCTTGTACAAGCAATAAATGCTTTGGAATGGGCAAGGCCCGGTAGACTACGCCAGTACTCGAGTCTTTTATTGTCTGCCCAGGCTGTTATGACATTCTTGGCAGTGCTATATGCTAAACCGATTACCGGTTCTGGTCCAGTGAACGTTGTTATACAGAGTTAGTCAAATGGATAAACCCGCCCATTTTTCTCAGTTAATATGAGCGTTATCGAAAAAAGGTTCGAATGAAAGTTGGAGGGTATGTCACTCTACGCCATTTCACGAATTCAAATATTTTTTTAGATATGCCATTGGTGAAGAACTGACGTCATCGACATTTTTTTTAAATGGGACCATATGTCATGTTTGGTATCGCTAGATAGCTTGTTTTGTCTCATTTTAATGGTACCAATATCATTCTAATTATCTCGATAGGTACAGTGAGTTTCGTATTTTTGTGTCTGCATCCGTAATTCAATAATCCATTGCTTAATTTGTTCAATATTTATCTCAATCGGGGAATGTAGCCAGTTGGACATTCTAAACGACATGGCAATATGATCCAGACAGTGGCGTACGTATGTATAAGTTTCTCATAAGCTTGTTTTTTAAAGAGTTATTTTGCTATAGTAAAATGTCAATGGAAAATTTTGTTCCGAAATAATTGAAGTGCCCTAATCCTGAAATTTTCCTATTTAAAAATTAGAAGGTAAGAGAAAAAAACAGAAATAGTCATTTGTTTCAATAGTTCAAAATATTGCTATTTTCTGAATGAAAAGAAGGGCCACATAGAGCGTCTATTTCATTTACTTATTCATAAGTCCTGAAAACTAATTTTTTATTTGAACCCGTGATCTGAGATAAAAAAATGTAATGTCTCGAATGGCTAAGCCATTGGGGTAAATTTTGAAAATATCTTATAACTATTACTCATTTTATAAGGCAAATGCTAATTGTAAATATAGTAAGTGGATTTTTTAATGAAACAACTGTCAATGCATGTAGCACATAAAAAATATTTTTTATCATAACTTACGAATGCCACTGTCTGAATCAAATTGCCATATCGCTCAAAATATCCACCTGGCTACATTCCATGTTTAAGAAATTTTTTTAACTGATTGAGCAATAGGTAAGTGAATTATAGATGTGGATACAAAAATACGAAACACACTGATCCTATCGAGAGAATTGAAATAATATCAGTACTACTGAAATGACAAAAATAGTTATTTATGCAACAAGTGCAAAAAGTTAATGTTTATTGCACTCGGCCTAACAGCCTCGTCGGACAATTTCACGTCGAGTGCAATAAACAATTTTTGCACGAGTTGCATACAACATTTTTTCTACGTTCATGCAAAAAGCAAAAAATGATTTTTTGAGGTGCGGCACTAGGTGTAGGAAAATGAAAAGCGCAACTTGAATACTTTATTATTAATATCGATTTGCATTGAAACAGGAACAAATACGTTACGAACAATTTAACTCAAACTTTATTTTTACCCTCAATGTTGAAAGTGAATGAACAATTGGTGCAATTTTCAATATGAATATTTCGTAGTGAAGTACCTATTGCCAATCTCACAGAATATCTGCTAAATATTTAGTAGGTTTAAACGTTTATGTTTGTCATGATGACAGCACGTTGAAGTAGAATGACAGATGAGTGCAATAAAAACTTTATTGCACTAGTGCAATAAAGAACTTCTTTTTCCACTGAATATAGTTCAATAAAGTTTTGCTTTTTGCATGAATGTAGAAAAAAACAGTTTTTCATATGGCACATGGTTCCATTTAAAAAAAATGTCGATGACTTCGCTACTCCATCAATGGCACATCTAAAAAATATTTGAATTCATGGAAAGGTGCAGAGTGAAATACCCTTCAACTTTTATCCAGATCTATTTTCGATAACCCTCATATTAACTCTGTATACTCTGAGAAATCAAGAGAAAAACATTTTTTTTTTCATTTCAATTTCAATAATTCTATAAACATTACCAGTTTCCAATTAAATATAATAATAACAATAAATATTTCTATTGGTAGTAATAGTATTACAATACATCCTATCAAAAGGTGTAGAGTTAGCGTTTCCTTATACTAGATGAAGTACTCTTTTACACTCAACCTGAGAATTTAAATTCATTCATTACTACTGTGATAGCAGCATCATTGTCCATTTTGAATAGCTCTTACAAAATTTTGCAATTTTTATTTCGCTTCCTGTTAGACCTCAAAATTTTTTTCAAGAAAATGTCTTATTCTTTAAAAGTGCATTAGGGTTAAAAAAAACTGGACACGTTGTGAAACACCTTGTATAGCATTGAAAAATAATTTTTCACTTCAGGTATTCATGACAGTCATTGTGACTCAAATCATCTATGTCAAGCTAGTTGTTCATTTCCAAATATTCACAGAATTCAGTATAAACTGAATTGGACAAGTTGAGGGCGAGCAGAAGATGGGCAATATTTTGAATTTCTTGTCATATTTAGTTATGAAACTTCATAATACCATTCTGATTTTTTTTCTTCAAATTGAATCTTGAATAAAAAAATATAGCCATAGTTGTTCAATTTGATAAATGAAGTGTGGTTTTCAAATCAAATCAAATTATACTTTACTGTCCAAAGAATCAAAATTTTCGTTGACAAAGCGTAAAAAATATTTGGTTAATAAACAAACAAACAAGGAAATAAAATGGTTTTCGTACTTCCGGGCCTAAAGTGACAACTTCACTCCCTTGTGACAGGTACTAAAGTGTCACATTTAATCCCTCCGGGATTAAATATTGACGAAACTCCCGGAACGATTAAATCACAAACAAACGAATTTAAGGGATATTTTATTGAAAAATATAATTAATTAGAATGGTAATTAACGTTAATATTCAAATTAATATTGTGACAGTTCGTCATATTGACCAGTCTTTCCTGGGTTAATGCAGCAGGTAACTGACGAGTAACAGATAGGTCCTTTTCATATTGAACTGGTGTTTGTTTCGAAGATCCTGCGGAAACAGGAAGCGAGAATGAGGACTGTGGCATAACTATAGTGGACGAATCGGCGACTTGACCAAATATTTTATCTGAAATTTTTTGTTTATTTTTAATAGACGATTCAATATATCCCTCGGCAACGTTGGAGGATTTCCATCCTCCATGTCTCTTCAGCACGTCTATTGTTGCTCCCGAATCAGCTAACAAAGACGCAGATGTGCGTCTAAAACAATGTCCCGTATAAGACGTCGCATTTTCTAATTTCAAGAAAGCTGCTATTTGCAGTGGAAATGTACCAAACATATTTTTTCCTACTACTCGCGTAGTACATTCTTTGTTGATGTATTGAACAAAAAATTTTGAATGAGTTGTCCCTGTCTTTCGCAATGCCACATATTTCCGAAATATCGCCACAAAACTGATGGCACTGTTTTCTGAATTTTTGATCACAAAATTTCGGTCAATTTTATTTTTGGTGTTTCTAATCGCAATTAGGAAGGAATCGCCCAAATCTCTCACATCGTCGATTTCTAAATCAACCAACTCTTTTCCACGACAAGCTCCCGCAACGCCCAAAATAAGTGCAACCTACAAAAAAATTGATTTCTTAAAATTTCTGAATATAAACAAATTTCCAAATTTACCTTAAGCATTAAATATTTATCATCCGGAGCCTCCCGTAAGAACTGATCTACCTGCTCAGACGTGAGAATTCTTGACTTCTTTGGCTTAAATCCCTCATTTCTTCTCTTCAAAAAAGCTAATAATTTTGGAAATTTACTTATATCAATATCTTCTCTAATGTTAATAACCGATTTCAGCATTGAGTAATGTGCCCAGAGAGTTGAGGCACAAACCGCTTTTGATTTATCATCGAAGTAGACTAACAGCGCATTTTCAGTAGGTTGTCTCACATTTTTTAAGCGGCACCACTTTTTAAAAGCATCGTACTGCTGCTCGTATAGTTTTCTAGATTTCGGTGGTAACAATTCTTCACCTACTTCGGCTGCTCTTTTATCAATATCAGATACACCTTCTTCACTCATGATACCAATAATTATCAATAACAATGTTTCTTTACAATGACACTAGTAATGACAATGTTTCTAAATTATAACTGTCACAACGCAATGTTACTATGGTAACTTATTTTAAAGACAGTTTATTAAATGAGTTGAAGAGAGAAAAAACTGATTGAAATTATTGAAATAATTAATAAAATCATACCGGAAGTACGAAAAGTATCGTATATACCTTGCGACTGAAGTACATTTAATCCTTCAGGTAAATTATGGCCCTCCCTGCGGTCGGGCCATAAACTTTACCTTCAGGATTAAATGTACTACTTCAGTCCCGCGGTATATAATGTACTATTATCTACATTATGGGTAGTTTGGTCAAGTATGTATATACCTGCCTTGTCATATAATCGTGAACATACTTAAAAATAGTATATTTTTTTTGCATTTTCTAAAAAAATAACTGATTATATTATAAACATTCACGAACACATTAAAATATGAGAAAATAAAAATATAATATATTTTTTCTACATTCATGCAAAAAGCAAAACTTTATTGAACTACAGGGTGTTAATTAAGTACGTTGACAAACTTCGGGAGGTGATTCTTTAAAGGTTTTCAGGACGAAAAGTTCATATAAACATATGTCCCAAACGGCTTGGTTTTCGAGATACAGGGCGATAAAAATACATTTTTTTCAAGATTTTTTAGAGTTAACTTCGACATTTTCGACAATAATCAGTTCAAATTAGGCAAGTACAATCCATTCAATAGGGCGCACGATACAAAATAATGCATTTCTTAAATAATTCACAGGGTCCTCCTTTTTTCAGAGTCAAGCTTTGTTCAACCCTTCAGAATTTTTTTTTCCGCCGCCACTGACATATTATGAGAAAGGAATAATCAATGTTGTTTCATTTAACATCTTTTTGATATCTTGCATTTTTTCATTTACTTGTACGGTTCAGGGGCTATAATAAAAATATTAATTTAAACATTTTCCAGTGTGGCATAACATTAGAAAATTTGAAAATTAAACATTTTCAATTATTGTAAATTGATGGAAATATTTTTTCAGAATTAGAAAAATCTACGATGAATAAAAATTATACAATAAAAAATAACAATAACAAGCTTTTATACAAATGCACTGAAAATGAAAAAATAATTTGTTTCATTTTTTGTAGGTTATTCTGTGAGTATCAAAATCTTTCTGTACAAGATTACCTAGATCAAACAATGAAATTAATTATTTTTTCCTTTTCAGTGTATTGTATAAAAATGTTTTCTTTTTATAATTTTCATTTTTAACATTTTAGTTTATTTTTTATGTGAAACTGAAAATCTCCAACCCAAAAACCATCACATACCAATTTTGAACAGAATCGGATCATAATCACAAAACTCGTCCGCCATATTGGAGCCGCCATTTTGTTTTTTAACAAACATTTTTTTAATGCATTGTCACCGGAATTACGGAAACCTGCCAAATTTCAAATTAATCGGAGTATTAGAAGTGGGTCAAATTCAACTTTTATTAAATTGTTTGTTAGTTAGTTACAAGTGAAGCTAAATAAAAGCTTGTTATTGTAAAGATGTGATTTCTTTTTGTGATATCTAACAGAAAACTACTATATCCCCGTCACTGCGGTACGCTGGATATTAAACTAGATCTGACAGATATTGGGAAAACCTTAACTTTCAACCTGAAGTTTCTGATGGTAAAAATGTGCATTTTCATTGAGATATTTGATTAAAAATGTTTTTACCCCTCAGTCTTGATAGAGAACTCATACAAATTTTTTGTTATTTTAAAAAAAGATATTTTTTAGTTTTCAATTGAACGTTTCCTTTTCAACATAAAAAACTTCCGAAAGGTAATCCTGTAATGGAAGATAGTTAATAGGGTTTATCTAATAGTCGCAGATCATTACACATTTGATTTTCATTTATGAATCTCTGGTCATAACTCCGAAAAACTAAATCAAACAAATTTTTGTTTCCGTACGGAGTACATTATTTTATCAGAAATTTCGGTTTGTTTTTTCTTCTGCAGTAACGCAGAAATTTTGTAATCAATTTGAATTCATAAAAATAGCAAAGTGGGCTTTGATATTAATTCATTTATTTAAATATCAACAACTCGACAGTTATAGAAAGTTGAGAAACTGTCTCATTGTTAATTCTTCATTAGTGCAAGCTATAAAGCAGATTCATTCAATATTCCTTTGGATAAAATGGTTGAATATACAAATTCAGAAATGGCAGACATGCACTTAATGAATGGAATGGCTGATGGTAACGCTCGTGCCGCCGGACGAATGTATCTAGAAAGATTTCCACAACGTCATATTCCCAGCACACAAATGTTCATCAATATTCACTCCCGTCTTCGTGAAACGGGTACTTTCAAGAGGTCTGCTGTTCTCATAGGAAGACCCAGGAGAGTTAGAACAGTTCAGATAGAAGAAGCTGTACTTAACGAAATTGAGCAGCATCCAGACACCAGTACAAGACAAATTGCGGCACAGTTTAACGTAACCCAAGTATTGGTATGGCAAATTTTAAAAGAGCAACAACTTTATCCCTATCACATACAGCGTGTTCAAGCTCTTCTGCCAAGGGATTTTCCAAAGAGATTAACTTTTTGCACTTGGATTCGAAATAAATTGTTGGAAAATCCATGGTTTTCATCTCAACTGTTATTCACCGATGAGGCATGCTTTTCCCGTAAAGCCATTATTAATTTTCACAACAATCATATGTGGGCTGATGAAAACCCACACGCCGTGATTGAAAACCATTTTCAAGAGACGTTTTCCGTGAATGTTGGGTTGGAATTGTAGGGAATTTCCTTATCGGGCCACATTTTCTGCCTCATAGACTCAATGGTGACCATTATCGACATTTTCTTGAATTCATCTTACCTGGACTCCTAGAAGAGATCCCACTGAGGGAAAGAATTGGAATTTGGTTTATGCATGATGGTGCTCCAGTACACTTCAGATTGGTTGCACGCCAATATTTAGAAGAGAATTATTCTGATCGCTGGATTGGGCGTGGTGGGCCACAACTTTGGCCACCAAGGTCACCCGATATGAATCCACTTGATTTTTTCCTCTGGGGGCACCTTAAATCATTAGTGTACCAAACTCCAGTTCAAAGTGAAGAAGACCTGAGGAATCGCATACAGGAGTCATGCGGAATTATAAGAAACACTCCTGGTATTTTTGAGCGTGTCCGCCAGTCTATGGTTAGGCGCATAAACGCATGCATTGAAGTTGGCGGTGGCCATTTCCAGCAGCTGCTCTGACATATCAATTTCAATAATGGTCCTTTTCTGAACTTAATTTTATTCCTAGGGAATTTATGTTACTTTGCTCTAGTATTTGATAATAAAGTTATTCACTATTGAAAATGTCCAAAATTATTTTGCCATAATTAACTTTGTGCAATACATATTCAACCTGAGTTATGGTAAAAAATGTATGGGAGCTCCATAACATTACATTTTCTCTACACGAGCAGAAAATAGCTATTTGTGTAATGAGAACAAAATGACGTATTGCGTCACGCGCTAATCTTTGGAGAGTGGCAATGAAACTTCGAGAAATGAATTATTTTATATCATGCGCACTATTGAATGGATTGTACTTGTCCAATTTGAACTAATTTGGATCGATTATTGTCGAAAATTTCGAAGTAAACTCCAAAAACTCCTAAAAAATGTATTTTGATCACCCTGTACTTCGAAAACCAAGCCGCTTGGGACATGTTTATATGAACTTTTCATCTTGAAACCTTTCAAAGAATCACCCTTCAAGTTTGTTAGACTATTTGCTTCTCAAATTTCTTTATGTTATGCGTTCCTGGAAAATGTTTGCGTTAATATTTTCATTGTAACTCCTGAACCGTACAAGTAAATGAAAAACATCAAGAGAGCAAAAAGATGTTAAATGAAACAACATTCATTATTCCTTTCTCATAATATGTCAGTGGCGGCGGAAAAAAAAATTCTGAAGGGTTGAACAAAGCTTGACTCTGAAAAAAGGAGGACCCTGTGAATTATTTGAGAAATGCATTATTTTGTATCGTGCGTACTATTGAATGGATTGTACTTGCCTAATTTGAACTGATTATTGTAGAAAATGTCGAAGTTAACTCTAAAAAATCTTGAAAAAAATGTATTTTTATCACCCTGTATCTCGAAAACCAAGCCGTTTGGGACATTTCGTCCTGAAAACCTTCAAAGAATCACCTCCCGAAGTTTGTCAACGTACTTAATCAACACCCTGTATATTCAGTGGAAAAAGAAGTTCTTTATTGCACTAGTGCAATAAAGTTTTTATTGCACTCATCTGTCATTCTACTTCAACGTGCTGTCATCATGACAAACATAAACGTTTAAACCTACTACATATTTAGCAGATATTCTGTGAGATTGGCAATAGGTTTCAAACAGTTACATATTTTATATTATTTTGTATTATTGTTAGCAGCAAGAGTTAAACAAACAATGCCTTCCCGAGAATAACTCCATAATCAAATCCGATCCGCTTTGTTCTAAACCGTCTACCTGCATAGAGCACACTGTCTGTACTATGACCACACCTAGTGATAACATACGCGCTCACGGCTACTATGATTTTGATTTTTATAATGCAATTGTGGTTATAGAAACGTCAGTCAAAAAGTACTTCACTACGAAATATTCATATTGAAAATTGCACCAATTGTTCATTCACTTTCAACATTGAGGGTAAAAATAAAGTTTGAGTTAAATTGTTCGTAACGTATTAGTTCCTGTTTCAATGCAAATCGATATTAATAATAAAGTATTCAAGTTGCGCTTTTCATTTTCCTACACCTAGTGCCGCACCTCAATAAATCATTTTTTGCTTTTTGCATGAACGTAGAAAAAATGTGGTATGCAACTCGTGCAAAAATTGTTTATTGCACTCGACGAGTTGTCCAACTCGGCCTAACGGCCTCGTCGGACAATTTCACGTCGAGTGCAATAAACGTTCACTTTTTGCACTTGTTGCATAAATAACTATATTAAACACAGAACTTACACAAACGAGCAGTATATATCTGATGTTCGAAAGTGTTGACAACACTACTAATTTGCTGCTTGGATCAATTTTGAAAATAACAATACTAGTTGTTCTTGCACTTCATTAGTAAACAATCGTCGTATACATTTTGCAAATAATTCCAAAACCCGAAATATTCATCATTTTAAAATCATTTACTAAAATGACAATACTTACATGCCTTGGAAATAAGGTTTGTTTGTGGAAAGTCTATTCTGAAAAGGTCGATATTCATCAGCTCATCTTAATTAAGGAAAAGGTTGATTTGCCTACAGGTACAATTGAAATTCAAACCAAATGCAGACCCCTATATTATGATACAGGTAGGTTACGGACTTATTACTTGCCCACTATAAGAAACTGTCTGCCTTATCGATATTCAGTTAGTCAGTGTCAGTCTACCGAGATATTCGTTTTAATAGTATTTTAACCAACCATTAGCAAAATGCCCGACATCATGATGGATAGTGATAAGTGTGACTCCGAAGTAACTTCATTCACCTTGAATCTACTAGCCAGAAATCGTCCGCATCTCAACGAATCCCAAAGGAGAGTCTTGGCGGAAAAGCTGATAACCCAGGCGAAGATTGAAGTTCTCAAAAACCCTATCAAGGAATTTTTCAAATTTGGCCAAGACAACAATCCAGAGAGACCAATTGCAAAACCGAGTAGCAGAAGGTCTTGGATTCCCAGGCCTGTGACCAGTGTCCAAGTGTTTGAAACCACAGCAGCAAAGAAAAGACAATCCTGCCTTTCGTGCCAGCCAGAGCAAGATAGTATTAAAAAAAGGCGAACCACCGTGCCAGCATCAGAACCCGTTACCACAAGCCCTCCGGAAGTGAAAAACGTTTTCGAAAGGCTTTATGCCTTAAGGAAGAGTGTGCCTTGTTCAAGAAGAAGTGAAGTGTTGCCTCGTGCTGAACCTGCAACTACCAGCACCCGTATTGCGCAGGATGCCCCCAAGAAAATGTTGAGCCGTTTCAAAGTGAGTCCACGGTCTGATCTTTCATTTTCAATGACTGCGCAAGATATGCCAAAGAAGCAAGATTGTCCCAGACAAATCTATAGCTCGCCAAACGTGTTTGAAAGGCTCTATGCTTCGAGCAAGGCTCCCAGAGTTGGCAAGTCCATAGAAAAGGAAAAAAGTGTGCTGCATACCAGAGAAAGTTTTGCAAGAGCTCCTACTCTTGTTGACGTCCCTGAAACCTCCATTGAAGCTGATGGTGTTTCAAAGATGAGTGTTGACTGTTCAAAATTGCAGCGCTCCCCAGAAAGTTTTGCAAGTGCTCCTACGCTTATTGACGTTCCTGAAACCTCCTTTGAAGCAAATAATACTTCGGAGATAAGTGTTGACTGTTCAAAAATCAGTGCTGTTGCTGCTAACCCCTTTACTGTATTTGATCGCCTATATTCATCTAAGAAGCATGCAAGATGCTCAATAGGCAGAGATGGTTACTGTCATAGGGCTGTTCCTTCCAAACATTCGCATAACAGTGGTTTGGATAATGAAATGGATTATGTATTGGGGAAGGCTTTTACAGAGCTGAAACTATGTCACGGTGATTGAATGTAATGTATGTTTTTTTTCTTCGCTTTCTTCCAGTAATTCTTATGTATTCCTTAAATATCAATTTTTGCTATAATTATTTGAGGCTATTGATTTTTAGAGAATGCTGAATAATATAGTAATTTGAGTAATTTGTTAAGATAGCAATAAGAATAAGTTGTTAGTGTATTTTCGAAGTTGGTTATATAAAGCAATTATACTCTAACCCTTCGTGTTTTATTTTTCTGCGTAATACCTATTACATTACAAACTGATAATTGTTTAAAAATGAATACTTGATTTTTTCCTTTATCGTCGTTTAGCTTCCATTCTATTTCTTCTGTTTATTTTTATATTCTTGCTATAATTTTTTCATGCTATTGACTTTTTACCAGAGCATTTTAGAAAATATTTTATTTTGTCACAGTTGAAATATTTTATTTGTGTATTTTCAGAGTTGGTGAAAATAATGAATTTTTAGTCGAACCCTTAGTGTTTTTTTAACCATTATGCTTTTCTACGTAATAATGATGAAAGTGTAATAATTTTCTATTTGTCAGTGTATATTCCATAATTTAATTTTCCCTTTATTGTAGTAGTAACCATAAAAGGTTCTGAAAGATTTTGATGTAGGCATGATTTCTACGATTTCTAATTTTCATGATAATTTTGTTCCTGTTGGAACGGCAATAAGAGAATGTTCCAATGTTTATTTTTATTTGTGTATTTTCAAAGTTGGTGAAAATAAAGAGATTATACTCGAAACCTTTCGAGTACTTATTTCAAGGAATTTGGTTTTCTACATAATAATAATTGTTTCGCATCACAAACTGATATTTGTTTAGAAAAGTAAGTATACTAATTTTCCATTTATCAAGGCAACTTCCAAAATTTATTTTTTCCTTTATCGTTCCTTTAAACATAAAAGTTCTGAAAGATGTTGAAACGAGTTTATTATTGAATATTTGTTTCCATTCGGAATAATGTTATTGTTTCAATATAACCGTCAACCTGGTATTTCTTTGAATAAAATGTGTAGAATTTGTCCATTTACCGTCATATACATATATACAGGGTGTTCTTAAATGCAGTAGGTGTTTCAGTGTTTTAAATGTTGTGAAGTCTTTCCTAAATGAAAATAAAATCAGAGATATATCTCAAAAGATGAAAGTAAAATTGATTTTTTCCTCAAATCCGAGTTGTTATATGGTACATAAAAGAGTTGGCATCACATGGAAAAAACTTCCAGTAATAATTTATTTCGAAATATAACTTGAGCGTTAAATTGTGCTTCAAAAAGGTAGAAAACGACTTTCGCTACTTTTAAAAAATCTCTCAAAATAGGCTTATTTGTTTGAATTTCAAAAAATGGTTAGAAAAAATATTATTTTTATTTCGATTATATACCTATGTCTCGAATTTTAATGTTCTATCACAACTTTTAGTTTTTGCCATCACGAAATTTCTAGAATATCGAAAATTTCCTTCGAAAAAATTGAACTAGAATTACTACTGAAAAATTCAGCCATGTTTGACGCAAAGTTAACATTATCTAACCACATTTTGGGACTATTCAAAACAACCAATTTTGATTGAATATTTGAAAAAATATAACTCAGTGAAAAAAGTCATGAAATTAGGTAATTCGTAAAAACTTTTTATTGGTGAGTTTGGCAACATCTTAGTACTGTCGTAAATGGTAATAATACTTCCTAATAAACAATCGAAGAGTGTGCCCAAAGGCATAGCCTGTGTGGGTAGAGAACGGCTATTATTAATATTATTTGCCATTGACAATCTGTCAGCATGGCATTAAAAATAACAGAAATAATTATCATATAATTCGTAATTTAAAAATGTCAGAAATTTTTTAATGATAAAAAAATGACAAAAACCAAAAGTTGCAATAGAACGTTCAAATTTGAGAAATATGTGTAAATTCGGTAATTACTTTATTTCTAATTTTTATAAATTCAAACAACAATGCATATTTTAGGAGAGTATTTAAAAAAAAAATTACAAGTACCGAAGTCACGTGAGTTTCAAATTGAATCATTGATAAAAGTTTTCCCGTAAGGTAGTGTTGGGGAATAAGGCCCGTCGGTAAATAAGGCCCAATGTCCTTTTCCTTGAAGACTGGTAATTTTTTTCAAATATGTCAACATGGTTAGTTTCATCACCCGAGTGATTTATTAAAAAATCGTTGACTTAAGTTCACCAATAACAACACTAGGAAAATTTGCAGTTTTAGGCTGCACAGATTATAAGTTCGCAAGAAGGTAAGACGTCGTTTTTAATTCAACCTATTTTACTTAAAGAAACAAATAGTGCTCCATCAGCTAATATAACATTGGTACTATCTTTTGCACTGAGAGAAAAATTAAAAGAATTGTTAATTTTTCTGGAAATTGCATGTTTAAGATAAGGTGCTCTCTTGGTAATAAGGCCCTACCAACGATCGCGTAATAAGGCGCGGGCAACATGCGAAATTGTCAAGAATGTGGAACTTGGTTACACGAAACTTACATAGGACTGACGGCTGAAGAGGTTGAGGATTTTTACTGTAGGGAATGTTCTTAAAATTTAGATTATCAGGTTTTTTTATAATTTGAATTTTGTTAAGTTTATCACTTTTTGTAGAAAATACTGTTTATTTGAGTTTCTACCATTTCTGATTAATATAAATGATCTGTATATATTTATGTATACAATAAATAAACAAAATTCTGCATAACTTACTATGAGCTTTATTACCCTAATAGGCGGATAATAAAGCCCAACAGCAAGTTTTTGAAATTTGTCTTATTTTGGTTACTAAGATATTGAAGGAGACGAATATTGATGTTAACATAGCCGGAAACATCACAAGCAATCAACTCATCAAGTTTCGGATTTTTTTGAATAAAATATAAAGGATAAAAAATTTCTCAAAAGTTAAGTGGGCCTTATTACCCAACACTACCTTATGAAGAACACTGTGGAAACTTTAAATATAAGAGATTACATACGCGTAGGTGAAGAGGTAAAATATACAACCCTTATTATATTTTAGGTCAAGACCTTTTTATGGGGTGGGATTTTGTGAGATAATAGTTATTTAAGTAACAAGGAATGTAAAGACGTGTTAACATTCGAGGTGAGCGAGTACGAGCCGAGGCAAAGCCGAGGCTTGTCGCTTACCGAGGATGTTAACAGTCGATACATTCCGTGTTACTTATTACGTTTTTCCCGCTGCTTATTGGCATTTTTCAAAATTTGCATGGATTGAAGTTTTTTTCTCACCCTTCCTTCATGATTACTCGTTCCGCTATTTCATTTTGAGTTGCTTGTGCGTGTGACTATGTTATCGTTCGTAACTAGGTTACCGAATAAACAGACTACAAATAAAACCATAGGTGACATTCAAAGTCATAGCGTCATTTGAGAACGAAAAGATTGAAGTTGTTATTCAAAATTCAACATTTTCACAGTGTAGTTTAGTTTTCAATTTCGACAAAAAAATTTAATCAATATTGAGCTGTTTGTTCCAGTTATACGTTAATAAAATGTCAAATTTCCGATTTACTGTCATTATTTTCTTACAATTAATATTCAAAGAGTCTCATAACCTGAAAATCGATAAAAATGAAGCTGAAGTTATGACTTGTCAAAGTCAAAGTCATTATTACCCTAGGCATGTAAATGACACTATTAAGTTCCGTTGTCAAGATGAATTAGTAAACGAATGATATAGACCATTTACCTGTTTTGTTGCTAAGCATGTATGGACTATTTACAGTGTCGGCAGCGGGAAAAAATATTATTCGGAATTCATGTTATATTCCTTAACTTTTTGTCTCTTGTTTCTCTCATAGAAGAAACAGTTAATTAACAAAAAAATGAAATTCATTGTAATGCATGGTACATTCCTTGTTTTGAAATACAATTTCAATTCGAATAGTACGCTGCTGTTATATTACGAATTTACTCTACTACTTTTAATTTTCGATCAACTCGGATTTGAGGAACCAATTAAAAACTTAAATTTGTTTATGTCTTTTCAGGATTGATATTTCTAAAGGGGTTGGAATGACGACATGTTTTTTATAGGACAGACACCTCATAAGGTATTACAAGAAATCACTAAGATTCAACCCCTCAAAAAAGATTTGGGATGAAATATAGTAAGGCTTATTAGTTTTACTCCCTTATCATTAAAATGGTTATACTTTTTACACCCTGTCGTTTCTTTAATTAATTTGGTCAGATTTTATCGAGAAAACTCAACATTTATTTTGTGAAACGGATATTTGTGATACTTTTTTCCTGCTTTAAACTGAGCATTTTGTTACACCATAGGTATGAACTATTTTCTCTTAACTTGTTACCTAATCAAGAAAGAGTAGGTAAGGGTACAAAAAATTACCTCCCAAACTTTAATTCACTAATCTCTTCGTCTTGGAATTATTTGGAATTAGCATTTTATGGGCTTGTTGGAATTAAAAATTATTATTGAAGGAACAGATATGATTCCCAGAATTTACTAAATAGTTTTTGGAGGTAGGAATAAAAGGAAATACTCTGTGTTTCAGAGAAATAATTGCAAAGGTTTGGCCTCTCCAACCGAAGTGGGGTAATAGTATTTTCATTTAAAACGTGATTATTTTCGAGGACAGTAAGTCCCAAATTTTTCGATATTGAATAATTTCATTCTTTTTTCCAATAACCTTAAATAGTATATTGTGCAAGAAGTGGGAAAAGTTCAACTTTTCTTAAGAGTGTGGAAGTTTGTGGCACGAGCCTGAAGGGTGAGTGCCGCAAACAAACGAGTGAGAAATAGTAATTTACGTAACAAGCCGGAAAATACTGTTTTTTTTTTGGACGAGTAGACCAAATTCTAGTACGAGCGTCAGCGAGTCCTGGAAGTCTACGAGTCCAAAAAAACTGTTTTCGGTCGTGTTGCGTACACTATTTTTTCGGCAACCATGTAGAATAACAAATCAATGAGACGCATTTAGTCCAAGAGACGAAGAGAGGTCGACTTTCACCCATCTCTTAACCGGATGAAACGATTCCAAATTTGAATATTTCGAACATTTCAGTTCTTATTTGTATTATATATTGAAATTCGAACAGAAAAATTCTAATTCTTATTTATATTAAAATTCGAGCACTTCCCGGCCTAGTCCGGGAAGTACGTACTTCCCGGACTAGGCCGGGAAGTACGTACTTCCCGGACTAGGCCGGGAAGTGTTACTTTCCCAAATAAAAAGTGTCCGGGAAGTGAACACTTCCCGGATGGTTGCCGAAAAAAGTACTTTCCCCACATGTTTCACACTATACTTTTCCTACAACTGCAAAAATTAAAAAAATACAACTACATACATACTCTTTTTTTGAAATTTCCGGCAACAAATCCAACGTTACTGTCGCAGCTTTTTCCAATATCGCTGGCGGAGTATTATTATCAAAATCGTCACTATTGTCAGTATCCATAATATTTATTATGAGTAGGTATGTCTTAATGAAATAATATTTAATAGAAATTGCGATTTTTATGAAAGCACGAATGAAAACTATCTGAAGAGTTTAAAAAACTTCTATAATCTGACAGTTCTGATAACTATCTAAAAATGAACAGCAGCCAACTAGTTTTTGTCGATTTTTGTTGATTGTGGGCAAAGTGCCGTGAGAAAAAATATTTCTCTATGAGAAATACGCTACTTTTCATAGCAGTTGTAGGAAAAATCAATTGTTGCTCTCACTAATACTAAGTCAAAAACGTCATAAGATATATCATATATTTCATTAAGTCTTAACTGATATAGTTTGATCTATTTGCGGTTTTTATTAGAAACTACCCCAAATTTCGATTTTTAAATGAAAAGAGATCATTCCATATACAGTTATATAAAGGACCCCACACATTTCTTATGGGAAATGGCTTTCCGTGAATTTGGCTGCATTTTTGGTATATTGTAGTTCTTGATGAGCTGATCAAAAGTGTTCCTAGCCACAAACCTCAAAAATGGACAGTTTTCGAAATATGGAGCTTTCAAAATGGATTTTTTAAAAATTTTTGTAGTATTTGCCCATCAATCGGGAAGCTTTCATTGGTTGTTGGGATGGAATTTAAATGTTCGGCGCCCAGAACCCGACTGAGGATTGGTATTTCTCAGTTACATTCGGCACCGCCATCAATAATTTTTCATACACTGCTTCACACTGGACATGAAATGAGGTAATAATTCCAAGATCTTCTATCCAACTTTTCATGCTACAAGATAACGCCAGAATGATTCATATTTTCAAAAAACAACATATGTTGGGTATTCTCTGAAATAACTGATTCTAGATATATCTGATGTCCAGTAATATCAAATATGCTTTCCAAAATTTTCATAACGAGTCTCAGAGAGCTTTAATAGGGGAAAAGGGAGAAATCATAATTATGTATCGTCTGAGATAATAATTCTGATCACTATTGATATCATTTACATATAATATGTCATTTATTCCACACAAATCTCGATAATCAGACAATGGCGTGCCAAGACATTTTTCTCAGGGTGGCTCTAAATGGATGATAGCATCTCACATCCAAACGAATCCGTGAAAATATCTGCATCTTTGATACCTTGTAGTACTTTCCAGGTAGAATAAGGAAGTTTAGAAGATGGAAGCAACCTATGAATGGAACTTCCGATATTTGCCCCCGAACTCTTGAAACTACTATAAATGTTACATCAAAGTTTACACAAATAAATGAATTCTCTCTGTTCATATGATTTTTGGTAAAATGAATGAGTAGATCATTCAAAAACATTATAATAGTAAAAGTAGCATTCATAATAACACTAAAATAATAATGATATTATATAAAAAAATAAATAAACCATCTTAGCAATCTCAAGAAATCATTTAAAATATTATGAGTCAGATCATGGGTAAAGTGATTTACTGGTAACATATAACTATAATTAGATCAACGAACCTAACACAGTCATAAATCATTTCAAGAATATAAAGGAAAAATTAATCCGCTTCTCTCATATTTCAAATGATTTTTTGAGATTGCCAAGATAGATTATTATGGTTTTTTATTTAATATCATTACTATTATGATTGTTACTCCTACTATTACATTGTTTTTGATTGATCTACCCATTCATTTTGCAAACGATCATATGAGTAGATACTCAATTATAAGTGTAAACTCTAATGCAACATTTTAAAAAAAATTGTATTTTGAAGCATTCGGTGGTAAATATCGAAAGTTCCATTCATAGTTTGCTTCCAACACCTGAATTTCCATATTCTACCTGGAAAGTACTACAAAGTATCAAAGATGCAGACATTTTCACGGATTTGTTTGGCTGTGAGATGTTATCATCCATTACGAGCCACCCTGAGGAAAATGTCTTAGCACACCAGATTGTCAGATTATCGAGATTTGCGAGAAATAAATCACGTAATCTCATGTAAATGATATCGATAGTGATCACATTTGTTGTCTCTGTGAACACAGTATAATGATTTGTCCATTTTTTCCATCGAAGCTCGCTGAGCCTCGTTATGAACATTTTGGAAAACATGCTAGATATTATTGAACATTAGATATATTCAGTATCAGTTATTATGGTCTCTCTTTAAAAAATACCCAACATATGTCCTTTTTGATAATTAAAATTATACTGGCGCTATCTTGTAGCATAAAAAGATGTATGGAAGATCTTGGAAATAGTACCTGATTTCATAACCAGTGTGGAGCAGTATATGAAAATTGTTTGATGGCGGAGCCTCGTTATGAACATTTTGGAAAACATGCTCGATATTATTGAACATTAGATATATTCAGTATCAGTTATTATGGTCTCTCTTTAAAAAATACCCAACATATGTCATTTTTGATAATTAAAATTATACTGGCGCTATCTTGTAGCATAAAAAGATGTATGGAAGATCTTGGAAATAGTACCTGATTTCATAACCAGTGTGGAGCAGTATATGAAAATTGTTTGATGGCGGAGCCTAACATAACTGAGAAAGACCATTTCTCAGTCGGATTGGGGGCGCCGAACATTCAAATGCCATCTCATCAAGATATAAGAGTTATCGGATTGATGACCAAATACTACAAAAAATGGAAAAAATCCATTTTCAAATCTCCATATCCATATCCTGTCCATTTTTGAGCTTTGTGGCTATAGACACTTTTGATCAGCTCATCAAGAACTACAAAATACAAAAAATTCAGCCAAATTCACGGAAAGCCATTTCCCATAAGAAATGTGCGGGGTCCTTTCGATTGAACAATTGGAGGAAGTCAATTTTTATTTAAATTATTGGAATAGTGTGATTGCCATAAAATGTCTATGTTCAAATTTTATTCATAGAAGAAAATCAAATCATACTATGCCACAACTGAAATTTTTGCAACTAATCGGATAAAGACTGTTCTTCAATTAATCCATTGATATCATATTTATCAATGTCCGATTTGAAATTGAAGCACAAAATTATTTCCACAAATGGTTAGGTTGCCCGCAAGTTCACCTGACTTAACACCACTAGATTTTTTTCCTCTGAGTATTCATAGAAGATCAAGTATACCACTATAGCGTTGAAAAACGCAGTCATCTTCAACGAGCCATAACTCGGTTCGTATTGCATATGCAAAAATAAATTAAACCCTAATCGATTTGTTTTTAGAAAAATTCATGTTTCTTTCCCATTAATTCTTTGATAAAATTTCAAGTTTTGAGTTACTCGTGAAAAATCACTCCCAAACGCGTATTATTTGAATGAAAAATCAACATTTTCAATCGCGAATGACTTGAAAAACTTTCTTAGGAGGCATAATATCTTTAAATTCTCAAAAGGTATATAGGGAAAAACAAAAGGAAAATATCTTTATCAATAGTAAAATACTATTAGTTTTCATAATATCCAAAAAATTTATTGGGAAAGAAAACAGTTCTCATGTTTGAAATCACAGCCCCCTAAGCAATACAATTATTTTCCCATTTTTTATGTTTTGGTATCAAAGAATACTAGTAACTTCTGCCCCATCATTTCAATAACATTTCGATGCAAAATATGGTCTTATTTATTGTTTGGACAAAGTTATCGAAGTTTGTTGGAAATGGTTGTGATTTTTGCATGTTTTTTGGTGCAAATTTTAGATTTCACTCAGTATTAAGGTAAAATAACTACCATTACGATTAATTGAAAGAAAATTAGTGAATAAACTAATTTATTCAATTTAAACAAATAAATAGTCTGCCATGTTGCGATCACTTTATTTATACTATTAACTTAAATTGATAATGGATTAACTTATTTGGATATTGTTTTTAATAATAAAACATATCTAAATGAACTTCTTCGATGTTATCGAAAATAAGGCTACTTTATTAAAATTCCTATTTTTGTTCTCCACTTTTTACTATTGGGAAATTTATAAATCTGATGCTTCCATTGAAAGTTATCAGAACATAAAATTTTCTGACAAATGCTTTCCATATAATGCAAACTTGTTGACCCTCACTGAAAACATGTAGTTGCGGATTTTAATAATACTTCCATTTAGGTACTTTAGCATTCTAGGAATTAGAATCCCTGTGGAAATTACTCACCTTATTTCTTTTGGGGTGGCAAATATGGTTTAAATAATAAATTCAGAGATTTATCTCAATTACCTCCGATTGACTTAAATGACTTTATGGGTTTGCCGTACCCCTTCTTGAGTACCTAAGTAGATTAAATAACAATCAGTTTTTGCACCAATGTTTCATCAGAAAACATAGACAGTTGTGCAGTTTAGAGCAGCGAAAAAGTGTTACGAAAACCTTATATCAAGTCTCAGAGTGTTGTTTACTTTTAATTTTATCTGCAAAGTACTGCCTATAAGGCAAAATCTAAAAATTAGTTTCCTATAACCCCTAATGTCAAAAATGTTGAAAACAGTTTCTGGAATTTCGAATTCATTATCCGAATTTACCCGAGTTGATCCGAGAAGAGAGCCTCAAATCTCTAAGTCCAGTGCAGCCCCAGATGTTACCAATACCCCCAAAGAGAAGATAGTTTTCGAGAGGTTGTATTTATTGAGCAAGTACTACGAGCATTCCAGTCTCTACCCCAAGAACATGTATTTTGCGAAGAAGAAAAAGTGTAAATATTGTTCGTTTGTTTTGCCTGATGATCGATCTACAACAGCTGATCCCGCCTATGTTCGGATTGTTTTTGACAGGATTCGTTCTTCAGGAACGATTTTCAACAGTGAAGAAAGTGATGGCTCGTGTTTTGCAAAGTTCTTTGATACCTACTATAATAGTGCACTTCAGAATGGCTCTGAATGGCTTGAATATCCAAATGATGATGAGGTTCAGTTTACGAAGAACAACTGTTTGTTTTGTATAGTGCCTGATGCTCAGGAGAAGGTTGGAAGTTTCCCCTAGACAGGAATATCAGAAAGATCGATGTTTTACACAGTTTCAAGAGGAAGATAGCAACGGAAAATTAGTGTACCAAAACATCAACTGCTGTGGAAGAAAACAGCCCAAGTTTGTGTGTAATTTACAAGTCTTCAAAGACTCTCTTTATCTACATTTTTATTTGAAACAAATGTACATTTTACTTACTCATTTTTTGTAAATAAATTAATATTATATAAATCTCTCACAAGCATGCTCTACTTGTGCAAGCATTGAAACCATATAATAGTCTCGGTACATAGTTGATTCGAAAGTAATTTGAAAATCCGAAAACAGCAGGTCAGTAATAATCAAAATTAGCGAAACAAAGGAAGTAACATGTGGTGTGCCTCAAGGTACGGTGTTGGGTCCATTGCTATTCACGATCGATATGAATAACATATTTTTAATGGAGAACACTTAAACTTGATATTTCTTGTGCATATAGTATAAAAAAAATATTAACGGAATCCGAGAAAAATTAGATGGTATGAAAGAAAACTGAATTCTCTTTTCAACGATGTATCACTTGCCATTCGAAATTTTTGATTTGATGTGCCCCTTCACCCCCCCTATCAAGTAATCACAATGTGACAGGTAATTATTTGAAAGAAGGTTGTCACGTGCTTTTAATTGTGTGTAAACCATATGAATGTCAAATAAACATACATACTATACTGTATGCATCATATGTAATTGTTTTTAATTTTGGACTATTCAAAAGTGGATATTATTGGTGATAAAAATGGAATTTAATATGGAGTCCAACAATGAAATCTTGTGTCGATTTGTTCTTTTGGAATAGGTATATATTGTTGACTGTTTATCAATTTATTTCTTGTTCCTAAGCTACTATCCTTGACTTGCTTGCATAGGTACATTTTCGAATATTTTTGCTATATTTGATAATAATAATATTGAGATTCTAGGACCAGACATATGCATTGGTTCAATAAGTATGTATTCTTTATTAAACAGAAAAGTAATCAATAAATACAAAAATACAAAACAACAACAAAAATTAATTCGCGCTCCGGGGCGACTTGATTGATTCGAGTGGCGCATATTTCAAAAGAACAAATGTATTATGGCTTTTCTAAATTGAGAAGGACAAGCTTCGGATGTAAGAAGTTTATTAATTATATTCATGAAGGTTCAGAGAAAATATCAACGGAAAATGCTCTATTAGTGCACTAAAATTTCATCTGACGTGGAAAACAGCCCAAGTTTATGTGTATATCACAGACTCTATTTATGTGTATTATTATGTCAAACAAATTTACATTTCAGCGTATAATTTTTTGAAAATAAATTATTATTATTACATCAGTCTCTCCGCATTCGAAACTGTCGAATAAGAGGGTATTTTTTAAAACTACCCAAAAGTTGGTGCTTTAGGTGATAAATATTGAAATTAATATGGGGTCACGTAATGAAATCTTATGTCGATGTGTTCTTTAGCGAATAGGTACATACCGGGTGTGACAGTATCATGGTACACCCCCTGCATCTCCGTTAGTTTTGAAGGTAATTGATTGAAATTTGAGAAATTACATATACATAATATGCGGCACTTTTTGACCTACAAATGATTTTTTTTCGCTACCTGTTTAGCCGGAAGTGATACCAGCTTTCGATTTTTGAATAGAACACCCATTATTATTACCTTTCTAAAATCAGCATAATTTTCTGAATCCAATGACTATACCTAAACTATATCTAAATAACACCGAAAAAATTAAAGGGGTGATTCTGTGATGAAAATTAAGGTGAGTGTTTGGTATAAAATTTTTTGAAAAAACCCTCCCCGGAAAAGTTACACCCCTTCGAAAATTTAAAAAAAAATGGTTTTTCTTTTTTATTTTCCTTGTATATCAAGCTAAAGACACGAAACTTGGTAAACATTATCTGTCAATAAGAGTACACTTTTTGAATTTTTTTCAACCCTGAAGTATGCTTAGAAGGGGTTGATTATTTCAACCTCTAAGATATTTTTTCTTACAACTTTTTTTTAGATGAAAATTTTTTCTTTAAAAAATATGACTGAAAAGCCCAATTCATTGACTAACTTTTTTAACTCTACAAGTTTTTTCTAAAACTTGAGCATTTACGAGAAAAAAAATCTAATGCAATGCATTTTCAAAAAGATGAGCTAACGCGAGTGTATTTTGCGTCAAGTCTAGTGGCCTGTGCTTTGCATAAAAACATTAATACTGACACTAGGATTGTGTAGTGTCATTTTCTGTCACCCATCTTATTGTTTCACAAGTTTTATGATTGTGTATTGTAGGAAATATTAGTTGATTGAAAATATGAATGCATATTCGAATTTGGAAATGGCAGATATGCATTTTACAGACGGTCGTGCTAACGGTAATTCATTGGAAGCGCAAAGACTTTATGCTGAACAGTACCCACAGCGTAGACTACCCCATCATACTACGTTCACAACTATTCACCGACGCTTGCGGGAACGTGGTAATTTTGAAAAAAGAAGTTATGATTCTGGTCGTACTAGAGAAGTTAGAACTGAAGCTGTAGAAGAAGCCGTACTTAATTCAATTGAAGAATTCCCAGAAACTAGTACCAGGAGAATAGCTCGTGTCCTACATGTAAGCCATTCCGTTGTTTTTAGAATTTTAAAAGAACAAATGTTGTATCCCTATCATCTTCAACGGGTGCAGGCGTTAATGATTCGAGATTTTTTACCCCGTGTGATTTTTTGTCAGTGGCTTATTAATATGATTGGCCAAGCACCACAGTTCTTAGGTAATATTTTATTTACTGACGAGGCGAGTTTCTCAAGAGACTGTATTAGAAATTTTCACAACAATCACCTTTGGGCTGACGAAAATCCTCATGGCTTTTTTGAAGGAAATCATCAGTATCAATTTTCATTAAACGTGTGGCTCGGAATTATTGATAATCATTTAATTGGTCCCCATTTTCTTCCGCTACGATTAAATGGTGAAGCATATTGTCATCTCCTTGAAGAATTATCTGTTCTTCTTGAAGAGGTTCCCATTCAAATTAGGCAACATTCGTGGTTTATGCACGATGGTGCACCAGCTCATTTTAGTATACGTGCAAGAACTCACCTGGATGAGGTGTATGCCAATCAATGGATAGGTCGAGGAGGACCTGTAAACTGGCCAGCCCGCTCCCCTGACCTTAATCCTTTGGATTTTTGCATATGGGGATATTTGAAATCTTTGATATAAACAAACCCAGTTGAAAATATCGATGATCTGCGAAACCGCATTGTAGCAGGGTGTGAAACTATAAGAAATTCTCCAGGAATATCTCATCGTATACGCAATTCTATGAGGAAAAGGGTAGATGCTTGTATTGAAGCTGAAGGCGGTCATTTTCAACATTTATTATAATTGTATTGTCGATATTCGACAGGTTTTTGTTCATTGTTTGTTCACTTTTGTTTTTAGTTGTAGAAGTCTCATAATCATAATCATAATTTGGTTGGCTGTTGTTTAATAAAATGCTATTTTACATGAGCTTATTTATTTTTTTCTCATAAATGCTTAAGTTTTTGAAAAAAACTTGTAGAGTTAAAACAGTTAGTCAATGAATTGGGCTTTTCAGTCATACTTTTTTAAAGAAAAAATGTTCATCTAAAAAAAAGTTGTAAGAAAAAACATCTTAGGGGTTGAAATAATCAACCCCTTCTAAGCATACTTCAGGGTTGAAAAAATTTCAAAAAGTGTACTCTTATTGACAGATAATGTTTACCAAGTTTCGTGTCTTTAGCTTGATATACAGGGAAAATAAAAAAGAAAAACCATTTTTTTTTAATTTTCGAAGGGGTGTAACTTTTCCGGGGAGGGTTTTTTCAAAAAACTTTATACCAAACACTCACATTAATTTTCATCACAGAATCACCCCTTTGATTTTTTCGGTGTTATTTAGATACACCCTGTATAAGTGACATTCCAAACGTAACATTTTTTGATAATTCAATTTTTAGTTTTCCATTATTTTAAGTGTGCCATGGTGTGATGGTTCCGATTTATTACATCCAATTCACCCGTCTAATGCTAGAAAAATCGAAATCCCGTCAAAAATAAAGTTCATCGTAATCGATTTTGAGGTAATCTCAATTTTTTACATGGTAACATGGTACTATTGATAAGGAATTTATTCATACCTGGTAATAAAATGTACGATAAATACAATCAAAATTACAGCTAAAAGAAAATACAATTATTATTTTGTTTTAATTAGATGAGAAAAAAATTCCTCAGATAATATAATAAATATTTATTTTATTATAATAAATATTTGTTGGTTTATCGGTGTCTTCATTGTGTAGTGGAAAAGTCTTTACATTTGTTATTATTTTTGTTAAAAAATGCCGCACATTTATACAAGGGATGAAAAAGCGGGAATGTTAATTATTTATGGGGAATGTAGAAAAAATCGAAAAACTTCCGGTAAAAAATTATTTGTAGGTCAGAAAGTGATCCTATTACACTCGGATAGTCGACTGGTTTTCAATAAATTTTTGGTTGCATAAGATATTGTCCTTGACTTGTATACTTTTTAGAATATTTTGCTATATTTGATATTATTGGTATCGGTCTAGTTTTTCATGAAGGTGTCTCGCCCCTATAACTGATTTGTTTTTCAAAAAATTCAATGAAATTTGGAAGATCTGCATACGACATAAAATTGCGTTTTTTGACTAGTAACTCACATTCATGTTAAATTAATTTTCGATTTTCAAATAGGACACCCAATATATTTTCATTTCTCCTGTCTCCATGACGTTTTGAATACAAGCATTTGTCAGTTTTTTAACCATTTTTTTTTAAATCTGGAGTGCTATGGACAGGTTCAAATCACTAATTGGAGCCCTAAGATAATGGAAAAAATACAACTTCTCTGTTTTTGGTCAAAATGTATGTCCTACGTAAAATTCAATTTTTAAATTATTTTCATATGGCAACATGGAGGATCATTGGGTGAGGAAAAAAGACCATTTTATTATGATTAATTTGATACCACACAATGATAGGTTTAATACAAACTTCCGTGAAAAAACTTAAGAAGTTACGTTAGAAATAAAGCATTCCTTGGTAATAAAATAAGATTTAAATGGATCGAGTTACCTGATGAAACAAAATCATTAAGGAGGTCCACATCTTATTCTTCCCTGCTTCTGCAACAGTAAAATAGGTAATTATGTGTACGTTATTGTTTTGAAAAAAAAAGGTAATAATAACATTCACGCAAGGAGATAGGAATGTTATCAGCTTTCGGATTAATTATTATTTTGTTTTATCCACTGTGTTGGTTACTTGCTTGATGCATTTAAATATTATTCCAATCCCAAAAGATACTTAATTTTGGGAAATATCTAATCTAATGTCTTTAAGTTTTTTAACGGAAGTTTGGTTGACACCTAATAGTGTGCAGTATCTAATTGATTGTAATTATAAATGCTCTCTTTTCCTAACACGACCAGCCACCATATTTCCAACTGAAGAAAATTAGTGGTAGAAATTCAAAAATTCGATTTCACATGGCGGATACATTCTGATCGAAAATTTTAGGACATAAATTAGTGATTTGAAGGTATCATAGACATATTGTTGGGGATGATTGGAATAAAATACTTCGATGCAGAAAAACGTTTCTATTAACCACCAAAAAACACAAGTCGCTGGAATGGATTGTATATAACAGTTATGACACGATGTTCATGAAGTCTTGATTAGGTCTCCCTCCTAACAGCACAACATTCTCTTTTTATGAAGTTTCTTGTCTCCTGATTATCGACGCTAGTTGATGTTTTACGTTTTAGATTATAACCAATAGGAATTGAACAAGTCAAATGAGGTGATAAGTGACAACGAACTTCATAAAATATTGTCAGCAAAATACCTATAATACATACATTTCTAAAGTAGCCCAAGTAATTGCAAATAACATAAATAAATCGTGAACCAGATTCTCATTAAAAGAAGAAAACAAAGGAATGAGAAATTACATTACAACAATATAATAAGATGGTATTGGTACGTAAATGAGACTATTGCTGCTAGACTTGTGAAAAGGGTAGAGTAAGTACAGGCAAAATATTAGTGTTATATAGATTGAATCAAATTTGGCAACATTTTTCATAGTTTAATTCGCTACAAAACAAGTAGAAATATTGAATGATAAATCTGTTTACAACTGACCAGGTGTGCATGTTTTTTAAGTCGTCTTGAACAATAAGTCAATCCAAGGTTTCGGAAAACATTGAAATAATCATAGAACAATAAAATATTGGAGTGTTGGATAACCTTGAGATCACTTCCCATATTCGGAAATTACAAGGGGCCCGAATTGGAGCCTTGTGAGATCCCAGAAAAACTGGACAATTTTCCTGAACAATCTCGTTTGTACACTTATACATACTGTTTTCTGTATCTTAAGTAAGAAGCACAAATGACGTCACTAAAGCGCAAGAGAAATCAACTCAACTAAACGCCTACTTCACGAACAAAATCTTAAGTATTGAACTAAACTACTGACAGAAACAACTCGCTGAAATGTTCAATCAAACTACTGTCAGAAAATGATAACCTCACAAATCTCGTAGCAAATAATTACATTTTGAACGTTATTTCAAGATGAAAACATTATAAAGTGACGAAAAGATTTCAATTAAACAATAATAAGATGGAAACCAATATGATGAAATGATTAAAATGGAAAATGCCCAGAACACATACACAATCGAAGGTACCAATAACAATAAACAGAAAGAGATTTAGTGGTCAAATATATACCATACTATAGGCGAATGTTCATCAAAATAAAATGTAGAATCTATAGCAAGGTTTCAGGATCTTACACAACATAAGGTAAGAGAATAGTCTCATCTGCAAACCGATTGTAAAATTTGATTTTGAACCGTAACAGACTGAAACACCTGAAGAACTCAGTTTAGCTGGAAAAATATCAGGATTTATCTTATTGAAGGCTTTTTGAAAAATCGGTATAAACTTCGTCTATTTGCCCTCTACTGTCTACCTCGTTGACTATCTGTGAAATTATCATTATATTAGTAACGGTTGTATTGATATTCAGAGCAATGTTGATAAGTACGATAACATAACAAATTAAAACAGCAAGACAACTCAGATTCAGGAAGATTTTGTGATTTTTTTAGAGAAATTTTGTCAATAAACTTGTTTTCTATTTTTGATGCTCTTGATTACATCAATGTCCGTATCACGCAGAAACAGATGTTTTTCGGCACTAACACATTGGAAATAACAGGATCATTCACCGAAACAATACACTTTATCAATTTCTCGGCAATGGAACACAAGTAGTCAATCAGAGTGTCAGGACACAATGTTGCCTTTATATGATTTTGCTGTTTTCTTCCTCTGAAATCATTAACTATATCCCAACTTTCTTTTGATGAATTTTTTGCTTCCAATATCATTTTCTAACAATAACTATATTTTGCTAATATACTCAATTTTCTTTCGATATCGGTTAAAGTAGTCATGAAAAAATTCACATTAGTTAACTTTCTGATATGATGAAAAATCACAAATTTTCAGGAAATCTTCATTCGTTGAGTAACCAATTGCTTTAAATTTTCAATTTTAATCCTAAAAGCACTATTAAATTCATCCCGTGGACAATTGTTGAAGTTTAGGAAACGATCTTTGAACGAAAGTACATGGTTTTCAATTTGCATCTAGTGTAAAACTTGTCATAAGTCGCATTGACTTCCTTAACTACCTGTTTTGTAATTCAGAACAATGTTTTTCATTAAGATAACATAACAACTTATTGAAGTTCAACCCTAAATTATTTTCTATTACCTACCGCGTAGGCTAATACAGTTTAATGACCGGTATCCACAGAACTACCTGTATTTAATAAAGTGACGGATTTCAAAACATTCAGTATTCTGTTACAGTCGACCAACTCACTCTACGAGTCGAATCCTTTTTTCAGAATTTAGAATCTAAAATTTTCCAAATCTTCTGATGGACAACCACAAGAGCATTGCATCTGGCCGATTACTGAAAGGTATCAAAAAAGTTTTTGGATTTCGCTTCACCAGAAATGTGAACTCTTCCACACAGAGTCCTCAATCGAAGGGAAGACCAAGAAGTTTGAGTACAACCACAGCCAGATTAGAATTTTCCTGGGACAAGTCCAATGCGGATTCTATTCAATACAACTCTCCTAAGAATCAGAGTGTTTCAGAGAAGAATAATACAAAACCTGTGATTGCCATCTCTTTTGTTACGGGACATGATAAAAGTCAATGCAAATACTGCTCCACGAGTTTCATGTTACGTCGTTCTGTCAGAAAATTATGTAAAATGTCTTCCACAATTTTTCTTAGAAGTGTTGGAGAAACTGGTGTCTAGGTTGAAGCTGTATAGAAAATTCGGAATTGTTTGATTTTGTTGGACGAAGATATTAAAGTTTATTTTACATTAAAATTTGTCATTTTTTTTGTGTAAATATAATTATCATGGACTGATTTCATAAGTATGGAAATTCTATTTCACAGGAACAAACAATGCAGTAGGTAACAAATAATTTTACCCCAGTGTTGGCTTGTGAACTTAATAATCAATAAAACACTGATGAATACATTTTAAACGCCGACGAAAAAAATTACTAATTTTGGACAGAAAGGACTTCTACGAAATTAAGCTTAAATCTTTTGGTATTCCACAGAGATTAAATTTGGGACCACTTCCATTTCTATTATTCGTCACTTACTCACCATTCAAAATCTCATCACCGTTCATACTTATCGCAGATGATATGAATTTTTATTATGAAAATCTATAATTTTAATAATTGTACATCCAACTCCAGAATGTTGAACATTGTTGAGTAAACATTCATCAATGTTGAACTGAAGTCATGACCTACAGAATACTGAATAATTTTATTTTCACCATAGAAAACTCCGCAAAATTTTATTGTTTACTTTTACATGGAAAGCAAAGGCCAATAAAGATTATTATTAATATTAAGTTATCGAATTTTTCCCTAATCTCAGTTATCAGACACACCAGGTATTCTTTCCAAACAAACAAATTTATATTTCTCTAGAAAATTGACTTCCTTGAATTCTGATAATAGTTATTTATGTACCAAGGACGAAAAACTGTCTATTATAGTCGAGCCTGCAAATTGATAGCCGAGGCGCAGCCGAGGATAGCAAGCAGGCGAGACAGTAGACAGTTTTTCGCCGAGGTGCATATTACATTTTTTCGTCGACCTCTACATACCTTTATGAAAGTAAGTACTCGCATGTTTGCTGGCCTCAGCTACGTCCAACTCTTCGAACTGCAGACTCGATCATAATTTTAATGAATACAAACAAAATGTATTTGAAGTGTAACAACTCTCTATTTCAATTATACTACAAAATTAAATCAATCTCGAAGATGAATATTGAACGTACAGTTTGTGCAATTATTGATATTAATTCCTGCTGTCGAAGAAGATGCAAGAGACAAGTTTTGATTTTGGGTACTTGTTGATGCAACTTCAGATGTAGGTGCTCCAACAGCACCATTTCCAAAACTTCTCTCTTGAAGTGCTTTACCTGAAATTTAGCGGATTTCGTAAATAATTAATTTGACAACAGCAAATGACAGTTATTGTCACAGGCGCCTATGTATTAATTAAAACGTGGATTTACGAAAATGACTCAATCGCCGCTCTCGTACCGTGCCGTATCATAGTGACCACAGCGGACGAAAAGAGTTTGCGGACGAAAAGTGTTTGCGGACGAAAAGTACTTGCCTTCAAAAATAGTCGATTTTTCGTCCGGAAATTAGTACGTAAAATGTCATTTTTTGCAGAGGTCGACGAAAAAATAATTTTTGAATCTATTTCTTAATAAGATTTAATTTGAATTTCATTGGTTTTTATTGATGGAAGAGAGAGAATAAAAGAAAAGTGAAAGAATGGAACAAACTTACTATGTTGTTTATAAACTAGGAGGATAAAAGCTACATAATTTCAAAAACTCATACAAACTGGCTTTGGAATTCACTGCCTTGGGTGTGCTGTGGGAGGTTGGTGCTACAGTGTTTTGTAACTTTTCGAAGGCTTTCCACTGTGTGGATTACGAAATACTGTTGCGAAAGCTTCCTCACTATAATGGCTACAAAGGAGTGATACCGAGCTGGTTTAGCTCATATTTGTCAGGTCGTAGTCATATGGTGAAAACCAACTACAGCTCAGTAATTGCAGAAGTACACAGTGGTGAGCCTCAGGGTTCAATACTAAGGCCAACATTATTCCCTATTTATATCAACGATTTGACCAGTATGAATATCGTAGGAAAATTCACTCTCTTTGTGGACGATACTACCATTTTTTGGCACTGCAAATGATTTAACTAGAATCGTATCTAGTGATATGGAGAAAGTAAAGAGATGGTTTGATTCAAATTATCTTTCTCTCAATATCTCGAAAAACAAATATAGTAACTTTCACATGTGAGCTTGACAATATACCGATTCAACGCTTCAGGAAGGCTGTGAAGTTACTATAAGTAATATATGATATTTATTATAATCAACAAAATATATATATATATATATATATATATATATATATATATATATATATATATATATATATATATATATATATACAAAATTCTTTTGATGATAATGAAAAAAAAAACTGTACTTAATAATGTGATATTTGCATGTATTCTGTACAACTCTACTAACTTTATAGATCAACTAAACATTATTATTATAAATGTTTTTTTGAACAAAGTGACTTCAAAGGTTAAGTTAAACATTCAACAAGATCATATTATTATGACAATAAGTATATTGTCTCTCTTTCTCATTACAAAAGATAAAAAAAATATAGAGTTATTACTTTGTCACCTTTTTTTAAATTAGCAAGGTGGAAAACTACCTGATTGAATAGGAAAATAATACCGTGAAAGTCGAACTCTGAATTATAATGTTTTAATTTTATTTGTAATAATAATAATTTCTTTATTGCCATGAATTTCCTATGAAACATCAGCAACGTCATATACATTTAGTTTTGATAAAAACACTTATATAAATATATATATATATATATATATATATATATATATATATATATATATATATATATATACAGTGACCGGCAGAAAGTACGCATCATATGGGAATTTTTTTTATTAATAAATTTTGACAAATATTGATACTTGCAATCGCTTCTGCATCAAAAGAAACCCCAAAAGACGTTGTACAGTGCCGTTCGTCTTTTCGAGGTTGGCGGGAAATTTAAAAAAATTGAAAATTATTTCTCAAAACACACTTGTTTGTGAAAATATCGAGAAATGTTAATAAGAAAAGTTGTTCAGATTGACATTTTATAGCTATGTACAAGTTTTGAAAAAGATCTGAGATAAAAAAATAAAAATCAATTTTTTGCCACAAAATAAAAATCTTTTTGGAAACATACATTTTTGACGAAGAAACTCATTAGTAAAGCCAACACTAATATTTCAAATAATGTTTTGTGAAGATTCGCAAGCTATTCCTATTTTATTCGGAGAAAATTTGAAATCTGTGATTTTGCAGTGTGATCAGCTGCTTCATAAGAAGTCACTGAAATATCTACAGGACATTATAATTCCGATACTTTTTATTATTAATTAAGAACCAAGTATCTACACAATTTCAATTTGAAATTCTTAATATGTCCTGTAGATATTTCAGTGACTTCTTATGAAGCAGCTGATCACACTGCAAAATCACAGATTTCAAATTTTCTCCGAATAAAATAGGAATAGCTTGCGAATCTTCACAAAACATTATTTGAAATATTAGTGTTGGCTTTACTAATGAGTTTCTTCGTCAGAAATGTATGTTTCCAAAAAGATTTTTTTTTTGTGGCAAAAAATTGATTTTTATTTTTTTATCTCAGATCTTTTTCAAAACTTGTACATAGCTATAAAATGTCAATCTGAACAACTTTTCTCATTAACATTTCTCGATATTTTCACAAACAAGCGTGTTTTGAGAAATAATTTTCAAATTTTTTAAATTTCCCGCCAACTTCGAAAAGACGAACGGCACTGTACAACGTCTTTTGGGGTTTCTTTTGATGCAGAAGCGATTGCAAATATCAATATTTGTCAAAATTTATTAATAAAAAAAATTCCCATATGATGCGTACTTTCTGCCGGTCACTGTGTATATATATATATATAATATATATATATATATATATATATATATATATATATATATATATATATATATATATACTCACATATAACAAATCCTTGGAATTAATATGCAAGAATACAAATACAGATACGAACATTTACAGAATACATTAATGAGACTGTATAAAAAAACCACATGTAAATAAAATTAGCCATACATTACATTTTACAGAAATTAAAAAATTCGTCCAGTGAATAAAAGGAATTAACAGTCAAATATTCCTTCAACATTTTTTTGAAAATAATCATGGTATTGATTTTTTTGAAATGAGGAGGCAAAGCATTATATATTTTTATACAATTATAGTACGGACCCTTCTCAAATAAACTTGTTTTATGTAGTGGAATGCGTAAAAGTTTGCTTCCTCTTGTCACCATATTGTCTATTTGTTGATTATTTGTAGGAAATGTTTGCAAGTACTTTTTGGCAAAAAAGGCAATGTTATATATGTAGGCACAATGAACGGTCATAATTCCCAAGTTAATGAACCACTGTCTGCAAGATGTGTCATTTTTAAGGTTAAGCATAGTTCTTATGATTTTTTTCTGATAGATGTATATATCATTAGATGTTGGTGAATGATACCAGAAGATTACGCTGTAGTCAATCACAGAGTGTACATAAGCAAAATAAAACATTTTGATATTGTGAATACTTATTTGGTCCCTGAGGTATCTGATAAGACAACCAGCTGACGACAATTTACATGTTATTGCTTTTACCTGATCGGTCCAACGTAAATCTTTATCTATCATTTGTCATTAATTAAAAGAGACTGAGTACATGTAATAACTTGGATCATACAATAATAAACAAACGTTTCTTTATAGTTTTCAAAAATAGTGTCTTGATCAATATGACCACGGAAACTTGTCACTGCTTGACTCATAACTATTTTGAATATCCAAAGTAATAGTTTTGTCGTATGAATTCACATCTAGACTGGTGCCAATAATTTTTGTGAAGAAGAAAAAAAAGTAAGAGGCAAGGACCAGGTGGAAAAAGTTGTTGAGGTTGCAACTTCAAGGAAATAAGTATTTAAACACGAGAACAATCAAAATGGTGAAATTGGGATGCAGTTAGGGGTTGAAAACAGTTTTTGCGATTTACGGCGAAACGTGACCTCCTAGCTAAAAATGTTCGATAAACAAGTAGTAGATAATAAAAATACTTTTGTATACAGCACTTTTCGACATAACCTCAAAGTAACCGTCAAAATGGCGAAAACCCGATTTTTCAGTATTTAATTTTTTTCTCGCGTATAAATGATTCAATTCAGATGATAATTTGTAGAAATATGTCTTTTTTTGTGTCGTTTAAGCATGATTTTTTCGCCACCAAGTTACGTAGAACATTTGGAAGGGGACATTTCAAAAATTGGAATGATCACTTATAGACCTTCGAAATACAAAAAAAACACCAAGACAATTGTTCATGGAAGATAAGGGTGTCCCAAATTCGAGCCTCATCATTGGGATCTCGAAAACCAGAAGAGATACGAGGTAGGTTAAATGGAGGCAAAGTTGCGCAATTTGGTGCTCATTGAAACGCCGCTTTCATATTTGAAAAATTCCGAATACTTCCGAAGATTTTTGGAAAAAACCGATTATTCGCGATTTAATTTTTATTTTTTTGTGACTCTATTTGAATAGATATAACAAAACAAATTTCCCATTCTCATTGCTACTTTTTCTGTTCTACAAGATGGTGTTAAGTATCAGATTTTCAAATAGACGTTTCGTATTTGAGCTACCATCATCAAATTTGTTTTTTTAAATACGGTCCTGGATTTTTGATTATAGATTTAAAAAGTTTCTAATGTCCCAAAACATTATGTATCGCACTACTTATTCTAAAAGTTTATATTAATAGCATTTTTCATAAGAACTCATGAGTTAGAGAGAGACAAAAATTAGATTTTTAACTATTTTTGCAATAACGCACTGTATAAATCTCAAAATCTAACATAAAAGTGGTTGGTTAATAAATAATATAATTGAAGTGTCATCCCTCAAACTCTAGGCCCTAGGCTATATTTACAAAAATAATTGCATTTTATCAAAGTGGCTGTGCATCGTGCATTCTGGCTATCTTAGTTCATTTGTTAATGTTTAAATTATCCAATATTTTGACAGTTCACTGTTCGTTCACTAATCGTTAACGCTTATTAAACGAAAATGATTCTTTCTAACGAAGAAAAACGAGACATGATAAGGATTTATTATATTTCGAATCGAAATTCAAAAACGGCTTGTGAGCGCTATTTGTCGGAATATCCAGAAAGACGGCAGCCGCATTATAGTTATTTTGCTAATATTGATAATAATTTAGTTCAGTACGGAAGTTTTGTTGAGCCAAGGGTTGAATATGGAACACGAATCGATCCAGAAGAGGAACAAATTATCTTGAACACTAAGTTTGAAAACTGTTACAAAGTAGAAAGTAAAATAAATAATTTTAAATTATTTTTTGAGGCCAATAATAATCCTCGAGCTTCAGTTAGAGTTTTCTCAGAAGAAGTATGATTACCGCGAATGAGAGATTGGAGAACTTTAAATAAGCGTGGATATAAACCTTACAAAATCCATATTAGTCAAACACTAAGACCTGGCGATGCTGAGAGACGATTAGAGTTTTGTAACTGGTTGCAAAATAAAATTAATGAAAATGATGACTTCCTGAATAAAACTATATAGACAGTTAAATTATTTTAACGATGTCCTGCTAAGATCTTACCAAAAATATATTCTCTGTCTCTCTCTAACACATGAGTTCTTATGGAAAATGCTAATAATATAAACTTTTCGAATAAGTGCGATACATCATTTGTTTTGGGACATTAGAAGATTTAAAAATCCATAATAAAAAATCCAGGGCCGTATTTAAAAAAACAAAGTTGATGATGGCAGCTCAAATACGAAACGTCTGTTTGAAAAGTAGCAATGAGAATGTGAAATTTGTTTTGTTATATCTATTCAAATAGAGTCACAAAAAAATTAAAATGAAATCGCGAATAATTGTTTTTTTCCAAAAATCTCCGGAAGTATTCGGAATTTTTCAAATATGAAAGCGGCGTTTCAATGAGCACCAAAATGCGCAACTTTGCCTCCATTTAACCGACGTCGTATCTCTTCTGGTTTCCGAGATCCCAATGATGAGGCTTGATTTGGGACACCCTGTACATAACCCTGTACATAACCCTGTACATAAACCCAAAGACATATGCTAACCAATTATCATGTAAATTAAATCATTTATACTTGAGAAAAAATGTGAAACTTAAAAATAGGGTTTTCGCAATATTGATGGTTAATTTGAGATTATGTCGAAAAGTTTTGAGAACATAAGTTTTAGATTTGTATACTATCTACAACTTTTCAGTTGAATATTTGACGCTGAGAGGTCACGTTTCTCTGCAAACCGCAAAAAACCGTTTTCAACCCCTAAACTGCATCACTATTTTGAGTGTTTTCGTGTTTAAATATATTGTTTCCTCAAAAGTTCTCCACCTGGTCCTTGCCTGTTACTTTTTTTCTCATTTTAAGCGTTTAAAACTCGTTTTGGCACCAGCCTAATCGGTCATCACTTGTCGAGTAAATCTCGATAATGAGGAGAATCTCCCCCATACAAATTCCTCCTCATGTGGAGTAAAATCACCAGGTCCTTAAGGAGTTGTCGCCGCATGTTTTGAGTGTCCTCTCTGGCATCAACATCGACTCCTGCTGCTTTTTGGGAATTTTCTGAACTACTGCTGAGCCTTCGTCCTGCATGTTGGATATTTTCGCCAGAATTGCTCACTTCCCTGGTAGATATTACCCTGAGGAACTTTTCGGTAGTGCTGGATATTGAGTGATCCAGTAGGCTTCTTTCGCTGTCTTCTTTTGTTGGGAGTGGAGACTGATCAAGAAGGCCCATTAGCGATCTGACGTCTAGTTGGCGTTTGGAAGTGGACATTGTGAAAGACTGGATGGATGATTTAACTGCCAATGCTGGATTTGGTCCACTGTAAATTTTTGAATCTTGGAGTAGTACTTGGTTTAATAGTGAAGCGGGAAGGAAATTGGGGTTGTAGAAATTTAATTTTTATGAATCGGCTCATTGAGATAAAGTTCCTCATGGAAAGGATAAAATATACATAAAACTAAATACAGGGTCGCTGATATGTATGGAAACGGTCGATTATTTCCTAAAGTAAGATAGCTAGCTAAAAATGTTGGGATACAAAAGTTCTAGGGTTCTAGTTCTAGGCTATATTATTTCACATTTCAATTTTTCTTAAAATTCCGAACAAAATTTATCCAGCACATAATTTCCTTAATTCAACAGTTTTCGAGATATCGAATTTTGAAAATAAGTTTCTAATAAATTATCCAAAATTGTTTTAGTCCATTAAGTTCATAGTCCGTCAAGTTGCCTTTGAAAGTTTCCAGCTCCATAACAACACCGCGTCGTTCTTTTGTCTAACAGTGATGATCTTGACAACACATGTCAAAAATAAATTTAGTGTAAATAATTTTCGAGCAAAAATGGCACGTTTATCTGATACTGAGCGTATTGAAATTTTAATGATCATAGGATACGGTGATTGAAGACGAAGTTGTGACAAAGTAGTGGATATTTTTAATGAATTGCATCCCAATCGGGAACCCATTTCTAAATCAACCGTTTCAAAAACATTGCAGCGTTTTCATGAAACTGGAGGTGTCAAAGATGGACCAAAAAGTGGAAGACCAGTAAGCGTTACAAATGAAGAAAATTCTTTGAATTTCGTGTTAGATGTGGTGGAAAATCCAATAAATTCAGCACAACAGAGTCGATATTCCATTCAAAAAATTTGCAAACTGCAAAAATTCCATCCATATAAAATTCATTTGGCACAAGAATTGAGTGAAGACGATTTTGATCGTAGAATCGAGTTCTGTGAAGTTATTATGGATAAATTAAATGAAGATGTCAACTTTGTCAACCACATATTGTTTTCTGACCAATCTACATTTTATTTAAACGGGCACGTAAATCGACACAACTGTAGGTATTGATCAGACCAAAATCCATATTTGATTGAGAAAGTTCACACTCAACGGCCACAAAAAGTAAATGTCTGGTGTGGCATTATTGGTGGACTCGTTATAGGACCTTATTTTATTAACGGAAATTTGACCTCTGAACGATATTTGTCACTTTTACAACAGCATATCATTCCAGAGCTAAGACGATTATTCCCGAATTTGCTGGTAGAACAAATATTGTTTCAACAAGATGGGGCTCCTCCACATTTTGGACGTGTGGTACGGGCATATCTACATGAAAGTTTTCCTGATAAATGGATTGGGCGCAGGGGAGCAATTGAATGGCCAGCTAGGTCTCCCGATATGACCCCACTTGACTTTTTTTATGGGGTCTACAAAAATAGGCCGCCAAATATCGAATAGTTGCAAAAAATAATAAGGCATGAAATTTCTACCATTCCTCCTCACATGGTTTTAGATTCACTACAAAATTTTGTTCAGCGAGTTCATTACTGTCAGGAGGTGAATGGTAAACACTTTGAGCACCTTATTAAATAGAAGTCCAAAGAAAAATTTGTTGTTTATTAAAACTTGTTTTCTCTCTTTTTCTCCTGGCATAACTATTGTTTCATAAAATTTCAAATATCCTAGACATTCATTAAAAAATACATTTTATCATTTCATGCATTTTTATCAACCCTGAACAAATAACCTTTTTTTTATTTTCTGTAAAAAAAATATAATTAGATTGTAATCATATCCACATACTCCACCTTGTGTGACTTTCATAATAAATATCCATTATTTCGTACTTTTTCTTTAAAAAATATGAGAGTAGTAACAAGTTATTTTCAAAATACGATATCTCAAAAACGATTGAGTTTAGGAAATGATTGGCTGTATTAATTTTGTTCAGAATTTTGAGCAAAATTGAAATATGGAATAATATACAGGGTATCCCATTAGAGAAAAAGCAACTTTGTTTCGTCCTGACTTTTTGACTGACCCTGTACACTTAATTATGATGGATTTTGAAAAACCCTAGAACTTTTGTATCTCAACATTTTTCGCTAGCTATCTTACTTTAAGAGATAATCGACCGTTTCCATGCATATCAGCGACCCTGTATAATTTCTGTGTATCCAACAAATATTGGAGGTAAAACCAGTGGCGAATCTAAAACGTTCCTAAGGAGCAGTGCGTAGATCTTTTGGATCGAAAGTTAGCACTAATTGCATATCATCAACATACATCTCGACACTAGAGTTCTGACTGTAAGATGGAAATGAGGACGTATATATATATATATATATATATATATATATATAGAATTGAAAAAATCTTGAGGTTGCAGTCTGATATTGGATTTAAAGAAAACTCTTTGTCATCTTGCCAAGCTTTCGGAAATGTTTATTTCCTTCCTCAGGACAACTACAAAAGGACAATTTAATAAATGCAGAAAAAAAAATATTGAATCTACTTACATAACTTGAGTAAAAATAGAAATTAGCATCAAAAAAAGAATGTTGTATATAAAAATATTAGACAGATAAAATTTTAAATGAATGTCAATCAACTTCAAAAATGATGAGAAACAATCAAGTAACTCTACTGGGTATATCAGCATTACTATAATTTTTCAACTTATCTCTGTTCAGTTTTAAAATATAAGTGTAAATTTTACTCAAATTATTGAGATCAGTTTTTTTATTTAGGCTGTTACTCTCTTCATTAATTTGCAACATTTCTAAAAATGTCCTTTTAAAAATGTTGTTTTCTATTCCAAGTACACTAACATTATCAAAACTCATTCGATGGTCAAATTGATTAACATGTTGAGCCAATGCACATGAATTCATATTTCTTTTACAATCACTTTTATGTGATGTTATTCTACCTTTCAAGAGTCTAGATGTTTGTCCAATGTATACTTTATTACAATCGTTACAAGGAATTTTATAAACAACATTATAATTTTGGGTTGTTTCTAAAGGTGTTTTCAATTTTGAAAAAAGTTTACTAATGGTCTTAATGTTTTTTTGTCCAATTTTGATATTAGTTTCTTTAATAACATTAATCAATTTAGGTGTTAATTCTCTAATGTGTGGTAATGATCGGTATTTTGTAATTGATTGAGGATATTCTGGAGAAACATCTAATGTTGCCTGAGATGTACTACTTTCATTGAAAAGTAATTTGTTTACCAAATTTTTTGGATATGAATTTTCAATGAGAATATCTCTCAGTTCTTTCAGACACTCAACTTTCATTGAGGAATGGGTAACTTTTACAACTCGCAGTTTCATGTTATTAATCATGTTGAATTTCATTTTAGTAGGGTGATAAGAATAATAATTGATAAATCTATTACTACAAATTGATTTTCTGTACCACCTAGTGATAATGTTATTATCTGTTGTTCTGATAAGTGTCATATCTAAAAATGGAACGCAATTGTTGAATTCTTCTTCTATTGTAAATTTTATATTCTTATCATAACTGTTAAAAACTCTCAGTATTTCTTGTGTACCATTTTTAGGAACAGAGAGAATCAAGTCATCAACATATCGTTTGATAAATGGTAATTCGAAACTAAGTTTAGGAACAGAAATTTCTAATAGTTGGTCAAGTACGTAACTGGATAAAATTGGTGAAATACTCGAACCCATTGGTGTCCCGAAAATTTGTTTATAATATTTTCCTTGAAAATTAAAATAATTTGAGTCAAAAATAAAATCCAGAATTTCAAAAAAAGTATTTTCATCCAGTTTACAGTATTCTGAAATATCATTCCATTTTTCGTGTAAACTTCTTTTAACTAACTCTTTAGGCAGGTTGGTGAAAAGTGAGACTACGTCAAGACTGATTATAACATAATTTGGTGGGAGATTTCTATCATTAATGAATTCACTGAATGAAAAAGAATCCTTTACAAAAAAAGGATTATCAGTTTTATATGCATTGGTGAGAATTTCTGTCAAAAAATCACATAGTTTTGTGTTAGGAGAGTTTATAGAAGAAATAATGGGCCGCATCGAGAGAATAGGTTTATGGATTTTTGGAAGTGAATAAAATCTAGGTGAAATAGAATTGTACTTGTTAAATATTTTAGAATTTTCTAAATATTTCTTATTAACAAGTTTTTTCACTAGTTTATTTGCTTTTTGTTCCAGTGTACATGTTGGATCAGATTTCAATAGTTTATAATGAGATTCATCATCAAGTAAAGTTTTACTTTTTGTTATGTAATCCTCTCTGTACATGGCAACTGTAACGTTCCCCTTATCACTTCCTAAAATATAAATTTCTGGATGTTCTTTCAGAAACTTTTTAGTTTTTTGGAAACTCTGTGTAAGGAAATGAGAATCATTACCATTCTTATGTAGATAGTTCGTTAAAATATTACTAAATTGTGATCTATATAAATTGATTGTATTCTCATCGAATTCACTAATGGCAAATTCTAAGTCTGCTAATAATGAGTTAATGTCAATATCACGACTTGTAGGACATAAACTGAATTTTTTACCTAAAGACAAAATATGTTTGACCTCTGGTGGAAAGTCTATGTCAGTACGGTTTTCGAACCATTTACTGTTTGTTTTTATCATTAATATTTGTTTCGATTTCAATTCATTAAATTTACGAATGTTAATCGATTTAATATCAAGAAATTCTCGGTTGAATTTAATAGATGACCTTCGTTTGAATTCTACAATAATGTTTCGTGGAATAAGAGCAATCAACTTATCTTCAACTAATTCAAGTTCTTTAGAGATTTTTCGAAAATCGCATATAGTAATGCTGATTTCCATATTAAGTAGTTTTTTCCTAATATTTAAATTGAAATTTCGAATCTGTCTTCCAGTTCTCCCATCTTCATGTTGAATCAAGTTATTTATGTTGTGCAGACCATGGTTTATATGATTTGGAAAAAGTTTTTCTTTTCTGCATTTCAGGAGAAATATTTTTCTATTCTTTAACGATGCTAATCTGGTGTTATTCTTGGACCAAAGTTTGAAAAGGTTAACGCTAGTAGATCCATAACGTTCTCTGATTTCTTGGTAGAACCCCATGCCTATGTATGAAAATAGGTAATTCGTGACTGACAATAACTGTAGAATTGAAAATATCTTGAGGTTGCAGTCTGATATTGGATTTAAAGAAAACTCTTTGTCATCTTGCCAAGCTTTCGGAAATGTTTATTTCCTTCCTCAGGACAACTACAAAAGGACAATTTAATAAATGCAGAAAAAAAATATTGAATCTACTTACATAACTTGAGTAAAAATAGAAATTAGCATCAAAAAAAGAATGTTGTATATAAAAATATTAGACAGATAAAATTTTAAATGAATGTCAATCAACTTCAAAAATGATGAGAAACAATCAAGTAACTCTACTGGGTATATCAGCATTACTATAATTTTTCAACTTATCTCTGTTCAGTTTTAAAATATAAGTGTAAATTTTACTCAAATTATTGAGATCAGTTTTTTTATTTAGGCTGTTACTCTCTTCATTAATTTGCAACATTTCTAAAAATGTCCTTTTAAAAATGTTGTTTTCTATTCCAAGTACACTAACATTATCAAAACTCATTCGATGGTCAAATTGATTAACATGTTGAGCCAATGCACATGAATTCATATTTCTTTTACAATCACTTTTATGTGATGTTATTCTACCTTTCAAGAGTCTAGATGTTTGTCCAATGTATACTTTATTACAATCGTTACAAGGAATTTTATAAACAACATTATAATTTTGGGTTGTTTCTAAAGGTGTTTTCAATTTTGAAAAAAGTTTACTAATGGTCTTAATGTTTTTTTGTCCAATTTTGATATTAGTTTCTTTAATAACATTAATCAATTTAGGTGTTAATTCTCTAATGTGTGGTAATGATCGGTATTTTGTAATTGATTGAGGATATTCTGGAGAAACATCTAATGTTGCCTGAGATGTACTACTTTCATTGAAAAGTAATTTGTTTACCAAATTTTTTGGATATGAATTTTCAATGAGAATATCTCTCAGTTCTTTCAGACACTCAACTTTCATTGAGGAATGGGTAACTTTTACAACTCGCAGTTTCATGTTATTAATCATGTTGAATTTCATTTTAGTAGGGTGATAAGAATAATAATTGATAAATCTATTACTACAAATTGATTTTCTGTACCACCTAGTGATAATGTTATTATCTGTTGTTCTGATAAGTGTCATATCTAAAAATGGAACGCAATTGTTGAATTCTTCTTCTATTGTAAATTTTATATTCTTATCATAACTGTTAAAAACTCTCAGTATTTCTTGTGTACCATTTTTAGGAACAGAGAGAATCAAGTCATCAACATATCGTTTGATAAATGGTAATTCGAAACTAAGTTTAGGAACAGAAATTTCTAATAGTTGGTCAAGTACGTAACTGGATAAAATTGGTGAAATACTCGAACCCATTGGTGTCCCGAAAATTTGTTTATAATATTTTCCTTGAAAATTAAAATAATTTGAGTCAAAAATAAAATCCAGAATTTCAAAAAAAGTATTTTCATCCAGTTTACAGTATTCTGAAATATCATTCCATTTTTCGTGTAAACTTCTTTTAACTAACTCTTTAGGCAGGTTGGTGAAAAGTGAGACTACGTCAAGACTGATTATAACATAATTTGGTGGGAGATTTCTATCATTAATGAATTCACTGAATGAAAAAGAATCCTTTACAAAAAAAGGATTATCAGTTTTATATGCATTGGTGAGAATTTCTGTCAAAAAATCACATAGTTTTGTGTTAGGAGAGTTTATAGAAGAAATAATGGGCCGCATCGAGAGAATAGGTTTATGGATTTTTGGAAGTGAATAAAATCTAGGTGAAATAGAATTGTACTTGTTAAATATTTTAGAATTTTCTAAATATTTCTTATTAACAAGTTTTTTCACTAGTTTATTTAGTTTCGAATTACCATTTATCAAACGATATGTTGATGACTTGATTCTCTCTGTTCCTAAAAATGGTACACAAGAAATACTGAGAGTTTTTAACAGTTATGATAAGAATATAAAATTTACAATAGAAGAAGAATTCAACAATTGCGTTCCATTTTTAGATATGACACTTATCAGAACAACAGATAATAACATTATCACTAGGTGGTACAGAAAATCAATTTGTAGTAATAGATTTATCAATTATTATTCTTATCACCCTACTAAAATGAAATTCAACATGATTAATAACATGAAACTGCGAGTTGTAAAAGTTACCCATTCCTCAATGAAAGTTGAGTGTCTGAAAGAACTGAGAGATATTCTCATTGAAAATTCATATCCAAAAAATTTGGTAAACAAATTACTTTTCAATGAAAGTAGTACATCTCAGGCAACATTAGATGTTTCTCCAGAATATCCTCAATCAATTACAAAATACCGATCATTACCACACATTAGAGAATTAACACCTAAATTGATTAATGTTATTAAAGAAACTAATATCAAAATTGGACAAAAAAACATTAAGACCATTAGTAAACTTTTTTCAAAATTGAAAACACCTTTAGAAACAACCCAAAATTATAATGTTGTTTATAAAATTCCTTGTAACGATTGTAATAAAGTATACATTGGACAAACATCTAGACTCTTGAAAGGTAGAATAACATCACATAAAAGTGATTGTAAAAGAAATATGAATTCATGTGCATTGGCTCAACATGTTAATCAATTTGACCATCGAATGAGTTTTGATAATGTTAGTGTACTTGGAATAGAAAACAACATTTTTAAAAGGACATTTTTAGAAATGTTGCAAATTAATGAAGAGAGTAACAGCCTAAATAAAAAAACTGATCTCAATAATTTGAGTAAAATTTACACTTATATTTTAAAACTGAACAGAGATAAGTTGAAAAATTATAGTAATGCTGATATACCCAGTAGAGTTACTTGATTGTTTCTCATCATTTTTGAAGTTGATTGACATTCATTTAAAATTTTATCTGTCTAATATTTTTATATACAACATTCTTTTTTTGATGCTAATTTCTATTTTTACTCAAGTTATGTAAGTAGATTCAATATTTTTTTTTCTGCATTTATTAAATTGTCCTTTTGTAGTTGTCCTGAGGAAGGAAATAAACATTTCCGAAAGCTTGGCAAGATGACAAAGAGTTTTCTTTAAATCCAATATCAGACTGCAACCTCAAGATATTTTCAATTCTACAGTTATTGTCAGTCACGAATTACCTATTTTCATATATATATATATATATAACGAACAGTTTGGGCCTGAAATAGATCCTTGCGGAACAATTCCTATCATTAGACTTTTATTTCAATATACTCGTATTCTGGTTATATAATATTTGGAAAAATATGCAAGCTATTATTTCTAAATGAGATTTGAATTGAATTTAATAGGTTTTCACCCTCAAATTATACAGGGTGGCTTAAAATTATGTTGCAATTCGGTGCTTTTGAATGGAGTTTTCTCGTATTTCTTTTAAATGAAACACTTCGTATATTTTTTGGCTACATGATATACGATTAGGACACGAATATTGTTTGATATGAGAAGGTCACTAAAAAGCTTGAGAAAATGTGCTAAGATATATGACATTCCAGTTAAAACAAAAACGGCACTCGACTCTGTGAATTTTTATCGATTCTTCCTTTATATTCAGTAATAATATCTGGTTATAGACTTTGTTGTCTAGTTCACTTTGATTTTTGAATCATCCTAATGGCAATCATAGAACTGCAGCAATCAGACTCTGCATAACAACTGACAGACTATACCCTCCCTATTACAGGCCTATTTCAAGTGGACATCGAAAATGTCAGTCCAAATTTCAAGTAAGCCTCAAAAAAGTGAAAGTAGGTGATATTGTACTTACACGTTCTCCAGAAATCAATAATAAATTCCTAAGTTTGGTCACTATTAGTAGAAATATAATTGGAAAGAAACTGAACGATTGCAAATCTGCAACTTACCTTCAAAAGCAGAAGGAAACAAAAAAAGTGCTGGAAGTATAAAAAACGTCATTTAGAATAATTTATTTCTAGATTCATTGTCGTACACCAAGGAGTTAAATGGTAAAAATTCACTCCTCACTACCACCAAAACAAAAAGTGTTTGTGATTATTCTAACGGTACTGAGTGAAGTACCTGAAAACGCCCTTTTACGTTTTATCTTTTACGAGTTTTGTGGCTCTAGACGAGAGGTAAATTACCTGCAAATAAATGGCAACTAACTCTAATTTGATCTTTGAAATGTCCACCATCAATTATTGATCACAAACTTATAATTACTGATATCAGTGTAGAAAATAAAAACGAAAACCAAGAAAATATTTTACAAGCGAATTGAAAAAACAGACATTGATGAACAGAAAAGTGAATTGAACATTCTGATCGAAGCATAGAACATAGAACATCCAAATGAAATTTATGAAAAATTACCAGATTTATCAAAAAATGCACTTTCGAAAAAATTATTTGACTCCAAGAAGATCTTAAAGTTTAGTTCAATGGCATTGCAAAATTGATGAAAGTACGAGACACTTTAATTTCAAAAAGAAAAAAGATAGCCGACCTTCATGAATAATACAATAAGTTAACCAGAAAAACTATCAAAGAAGCAAAAGAAAAGTTCTTTTAAACAGAATATACTGATGCCTGTCTAAAAACTACATGGAATGTTATAAATGCTTCAATTAATAATAAAAAAGTACAAGAAAATAGAAAAATAAATTACATTACAGCAGATGGAAAGAGAATTGAAATTCAGAGTGAAATTTGTGAAGCTTCCGATGAATACTTTATACAAGTCGGGCTATATTCAGCTGCTTTTTTAAACTTGCCAAGGCAGTGAAATCAGAATTAACCCCTTTAGTAACTAAACTAATAACCATATCCTTCGAAACAGGAATAATTCCAGATAATATGAAATTTGCCAAAGTTAGACCGATTTTAAAAGGTGGTAAAAAAATGAAATAGAAAACTATAGATCTATCTCTGTTTTACCCATTATTTCCAAAAATTATAACTGTAAGATTATGTGAACATTTGAAATCTACTGATTATCTCTAATGACATCAGCATGGCTTTCTCAAGTCTTGTAATACAGAGTCAGCAGCAGTAGATGCAGTTACTTATTTCCAGATGTTATTGGATACCAATAAAATCTGTGGACTTTTGTCACTTGATTTGAGAAAGACATTCGATACTGTTGATCAAAATATACTATTGAGAGTTTTATATAATTCAGGGATGAGGGGACGTGTGCACACATGGTTTCTAAATTATCTGAGTAATAGAAAGCATTTTGCATATATATATGGGAGAAAAAATGAGCCCCAGTAAAACTGTCTTATGTGGCGTGCAACAAGGATCAATACTGAATTCTTACTTACGTAAATTCAACAGAGTATCTCAACCTGAAAGGAAAGGTGTATTTATTTGCTGACGACACGACACTTGTTTGTTCAGGAAATAATGCGGAAGAAATTAATGGAAAATTATTGAATGACATGAATACATTATCACCATTGCTCTCTTTCCATAAAATAAAGTTCAATTATTCTGAATCTTTATACAGGGCGTTATTTAAGTACATGGCCAAACTTAAAGGGGTGATTCTTTGAGTGATTCTGAAACGAAAAGTTCATATAAACATAGGTCCGGTAATGCTTCGTTTTCAAGATACAGGGTGTCAACATTTTTAAAAGAAATCGTTTTTGTCGTAAACATCTTAATAACCCTTCAACCGATTTTATTGAAATTTCGCAGTGTTATTGAAGGTCGTAAAGGGCGAATTTAACCCTAACTATATCAAAATTATCATGTCCAGTGGCGTCCCGGAAGGCACTGTAACCAATATTTTTGACAGAAAACATGTGCGCCACTGGTTTTTTAGCAATTTTTGTATTTGTTTCACATTGAGCAACTGAAATTACAACTTTTTTATATTAAGAATTTTTTTCGTATCTTGCTTTGTTTTTGAGAAAAAACATAAAAATCACTTCATTGCACGTCCCTGGCACAACACAATAAAATTGTTTTTATAGGGTTTTATAATGATTACAGGTGAATCTGTTATGCTTAAAAATTGTTTGTTTCATTTGGCCAGTGCGTGCATAGTGGTAACGCCGGAAATGCCAAAGCAACATCAAACAAGAAACACCCTTTATTAAAACCACACTGAAACAAAAATGGTACCTAGGCAATTTGTTTCTTTAAGAATACATTCAATAATAACTAACACAAAACTTACAATAGTTGCTCAAAATGTCCTACTTCAACTTCAATGCAAGCATTATCTCGTCTTAACATCGATTCCCGAACACGTTGAAATATTTCCGGCGTATGTCTTATCTGATCACATGAATCCCTTATTCGTTGGATTAATTGTTGGGAATGTCCGCCGTTAGTTTCAATGCATGCAGCAATTTTTCGTGGAAAAAACATTATTTAAACAACACGAAAGTTGATTTTTCTTGAAAACGGTCAACTTTAGAGCTTATGACCAAGAATACCTTTTTTGTGTAGAAAACATTGGCGGTTCATATAAGAGGCTCAAAACTGTACTTTTTCCAGTGGCGTAGAAGTTGGAGAAAAAAACACCCACTACCCCTTCAAAATTTTCACCAATTATGAATTTTAATAAATGAAAATCTGCACAAAACATAGCTTATTATGAGTAGAAAATGCCTACGAAATCTGTTTTCTGTGCGATAAACGGTTCCAGAGATATTCGCAAAAAACGATTATTTTTTTAAAATTTCAACACCCTGTATCTCGAAAATGGTGCATTTTAGAGGGTAAGTTAATGCGCACTTTTTTCATATTTTTGGACGAGCTATCACATCCTGAAGTCCTGCGCATTTATTATGAAAAACCCTGTATATACTTCAAGAACATTCCTGGAATGTGGATTTTGAAATATTTCAATGATACATCTCTGGTTCCAGGAATGTTGCAAGGCCATATCCGAGCCTTTGAGTGAAACGTTTCGTCATTGAAAGAACATGTTTCTGGAATATTCCTGGAACCAAAAATTATTTACTGGGTAAAAACAAATCACTGTATGATTTTATTCATGGATCCACACGGAAAAATAATCACCCAAGGCTTCCGAATCCCTCATCGAATTCAAAAAAAAAAATAATCACTATTATACAGTGCCGTTCTACTGTACAGGGTGACCCAGGGTTAAACCGCAAAACGTTAAGGATCGTTTTTTTTTGGCAAAAATAAGATTTTATTTCCTATAAACAGGTGTCCTAACTTGATTCATTTCAGTTTTTTGAAAAAATCACTTTTTCACTAATTAGTCAAAAACCTTTGAGCTAAGAAACGATCGACACTTCATTTAACATAGATAATAGGCACATAACATTACTTATGAGAAAAATAACAATCCCAAACGTATAAGCTATCCAAATATCCAATAATTCTCCTTTCCAACAGAAGAAAAAAAAGAAAAATAACTTGCCTAAGAAAAAAATAAGTATTGATTGCCGAGATCGAACCAAATTCTAATGAAGTGTAACAAATTCATGAGAAAATAATATTTTGGTATAAAATGTGTCCAGGAATATTTTATTTGGCGTGACAGTGTCGCAATTTTTATTTATTCTTGTTTCAGTTGACAATATTGTCGTTTCAGTTATTGTTTTCTGTTTGTTTTGTTCAGCGCACCTAATGGCTAGAAGCCGTACCTGCCTAGTGCGGCACATAGGTCGGTACTATTTTCGAAGTGAAACCTGTAACTTACCTTCATAGTTTGGCTTTTCGCCGGTAGATGACGTTAGTTTGCCAATTCAGAACTTTTGGTAAAAAATGCTATACCAAGTGTTTTTGTATAATTGAAAAGCGTGCAATTGAAAAAAAAATTTGAAAAACTGGTAGTGGTGTTAATGGGAAACCACTTTTGAGTTGAGAAAAGAACTGTTAGTGTTGGCATTCTGAATGTTTTAGGGCGCAAACAGCCTTGTTGCAAAGACCATTCTTTTTGGCCCTTTGATGATTGGTCCAGGTTAGAAATGAAACCTAGAATTCATAGTAATTTGTTGGATTTAGTCTAAATATTCGATGCTGATATTTGTTTATGGACACTGTCAACCACAAAATACTATTCGAGCGTTTAAATGAAATTGGAATAAGAGGATCTTCACTCAATATAATTCAAGATCATTCATCTGATCCAATCCAAAGAGTGAAATTCAATGGTACTATCAGTGATCCGCTACCAATTTCAGTAGAAGTCCCTCAGGGAACCGTCTTAGGGCCAATATTATTTCTAATATACATGAAGAGACATGAAGATCAGAATAGACTCAAGATGAAGATTGAAGATCAAGGGTTTCCTCAAAAGTGACCTAAATTTGAAACACCCTCAAAATCCGGTTGGGAGGAGAATTAAATGAAAATCAACTTGTGATCATCTATTCTGAATACGTCCAGATCTTTCTTGCTGTCAGTAGTCAAGAATTGTGCATGAAAAAACCCAATTGTAACGGCAGGATTTTGAAAAAAAAATAATAAAATCAACCCATTGTTCGCCTGAAATGCACGGCCCGTAACCAAGGTAACAAGAATCACATTCCCCCCATAATCGTCTTGCTGCTCGATGTACAGGTTTCAGTAAGGGGCAGGCAGCTCGTCTCCTTGCGTGTAATCCAAGATCGTGGATCCGGCGTCGGATTGTCTGACTTGAAACCTGAATTCCCGTAGCATCGATCAATTCACGCCGTACCAATCTTCCAATAAAGCGGTCTTGAGCGGGAGTTGTTCTTCTTCTTGTTCCCTTTCTTGGCCCCCTAGGTCGATACTGGATATCCCCAGCGTTAGCTCGGACGTGGGCCTTTTGGACGGATCTAACTGTTGTTCCAAGCAGATTGGCAATTTGGAGGGTAGATAATCCTTGTTCCGTTATTCGTGGAATCAGTTCCAGCTGGTCGGGCGTTAGGCGGCATCGAATCAAGATTGATGTCTAACCTAGCTTGTCAGTCATTGATTGTGATTCTTTTTACCTTGGTTACGGGCCATGCATTTCAGGCGAACAATAGGTTGATATTTTTTTTCTAAATCCTGCCGTTACAATTGGGTTTTTTCATGCACAATTACAAGTTGATTTTCATTTAATTCCCCTCCCAACCGGATTTTGAGGGTGTTTCAGATTTAAGTCACCTTTGAGGAAACCCTTGATCTTCAATCTTCATCTTGAGTCTATTCTGATCTTCATGACTCTTCATCTAAAGTTTCAGCTTCAAAATGAGCTGGAGATTTTGAAAATCGGTTGACGAGGAAAAAAGTTATGACTGCAAAACCAAAAGGTGAATTTTTTGAGATCAACCTGTAAACAAAAGAGATAATAAGACAATTCGAAAAATGTCTTGAGGTAATGAGTTCGTCTTCATGCCATTGCTGTCTAATTTGGAAAAAAAAAATTCCTTCATTTGGGATCTTTTTGAAAATTCAGAAATTTTGCACAGTTTCAGATTATACCCTGTAGCGATTTTATGCGGAAAACCTTAAGTTTTGAAGAAGTACGAGATTATAGCTGCAGGACTGGGCTAGCGAATAGTGTTTACAGAATTCAAATTGTTCAATGCAGAAAAAAGTTATTCAGAATTTAATATGGTCAAAAATTTGGGGCGCGACGAAATTAGTGTTGAGTAGTTTACACATTATTAGCTTCATTGATATCATGAGTCCTTTGTTTCGTAGTGAAGATTCATCAGCTCACAAAAAGCTGTGAACACGAGGAAAAACGACCACGGAAAATGTGTCAGGTGTATTTTGAAAGGCGGAAAGAGCTGTCGACCGGGGCATGTGCATATTCTGGAGGCGGAGTGGGTAACGATTATAACGAATGCGTTGGCAGAGACGAGAATGATGTATGCGTGTGGTCGCGACCGCGGAGTGCCGCTCATTTCGATACTATACGGGCGTCTGTGGCGTCCGCCCAAATTGCCGTCACCGTCGTTTACTTGCTAAACTTAGCGTGATCACAAAATGTCAAGCATGTGTGCCGCATCAGAGTGGGTATAAATGTCGGATAATAAATCTTGACGAGATTTTAATAAAGGGAAATTATCCGTAGGTTATTCCTATATTGCTTACTTGCTCAAAATAGAAACCCTGATCCTAACTGCAAAATCAATAGACTCTCCCTTCCGATCTCAATTACACTCTTACCCACAATCACACATGAAGTAAAAAGCCTTGTCTATGAGTAGGCCAATCAATAGATGATTTTTTTGTATAAAAAATACTAGTAGAAAAGGACACCGCACTTTTTATGGGTAAAATCGATCTCGTTGAAATTTTCTGAATTTTTAGTGTATTGTAGTATTTGATGTACCGATTGAACGTGCAGAATCGCAGAGGTCGTTGTTGGATGGATTTTGAAATACAGGGCGTTAAAATTAAGAATCAGTCATTTTTATTTAATTATTTTCTCGGGATTTGAATGAGCCAACTGCATGTTTTTCGTTTTTATCATCAACGTACCTTCATATTACTAAATGTCATTCAGATGGTGCAGATTATATCATTATGTACAGAGTGAAAAATAAAAACATTTTAGTAATGCCTGAAAATTCGATGTAATAATGAAATATTATTAAAATTATTTTGGCATGCGATCAACTATTCTTATTCCATCATTAATCACAATTCATACATTTCGTACATGGTGATTTGAAAAATTGGTTAAATGTATGGCAGGTTCTTTCGTACATATCCTGTATATTCAAGTGAATTAACATCTTCCGAAGATAGCTGATATAGTATAAATATGATTTCGCTGGGATATATAGGGTGATCATGAAAATTTTCTATGATAAAAATGACAAAATATCAACGTTTCAGAAATCACCCTGTAATTCACGATTAACTCAGTGAAATTCCTTTATTATTATTTAATATATTCATCATTATCTCCTCAACACTATCCCAAAACTTCAGTTTCCCACTATGACTAGTGTCATAGTTATTAATTGAGAAACTTATTACCATTTGCATGACGAGTTGAACTTGTTCACGCGCAAATTCTACTAGTAGATTTTTCACAAATAGTGAAACGTGAGAATGTGGAGTTCAAAATGAATGTAACATTATATGCAGGGTGATGACCAATGACGGTCCATCCAATTCCATCTACCATTTAAGAACTGACTGAATATAAGACACATCAAAGTGAATGAAAAAGAAAAATCTATTATTTTAAAGAGATACATTCTCAATTGAAAATTGAATCAATACATTTTCAATTGAGAATGTTTCTCTTTAAAACATGAATCCATTCCAAGAGAGGTTATCTTGTACGATGGAAAATAGCGACCAAATTACAACTTTCAGTCGCAGATGATTCCACAACTGACTTTATGAACATCATGTTCATATTTTCAATGAAATCAAAAATCAATTAGTTCCATCAGTGATAATTATCATTACCTTTTCGTATTGAATTACCTATATTGATGAAATATAATAGATGTCTATGTGTTTCTATTGATAGACAGCAAATATAAAAATCATGGAAACCTCTATCCGAGTGGAACACGCATTGGAAAAAACCGTCGCTGCCCAGATTCAAATTTTCCTATTAGAAATAAAAGCGCTCGATCAGTCATTTTCACTTTTCCCAGATAGTTTGTTTTTTATTCCGACAAAGCTTAAACTAACAAAATTCACTTAACTTAACAGATACCTTACATTATTAAATTCATATATCTGATGTGATTGTTATCTCTAATCTTCACCCTCTTTTACATTTATTTTGATCTCCACATTCTCACGTTTCACTATTTGTGGAAAATCTTGGCCACTAGTAGAATGTACGCGTGTACAAGTTCCTTCAACTCGTCATGCAAATGGTAATAAGTTTCTCAATTAATAACTATGAAACTAGTCATGGTAGGAAACTGAATTGTTGACACAGTGTTGAGGAGAGGATGATTAATAGATTAAATAATAATAAAGGAATTTCACCGAGTTAATCGTGAATTACAGGGTGATTTCTGAAACATTGATATTTTGTCATTTTTATCATCGAAAATTTTCATGATCACCCTATATATCCCAATGAAATCATGTTTATACGGTATCAGCTATCTTCGTAGGATGATAATTCACTTGAATATACAGGCTATGTGCGATAGAACCGGCTATTTATTTCACCAATTTTTCAAATCACCCTGTACGAAATATATGAATTGTGATTGATGATTGAATAAGAATAGTATATTGCATGCCAAAATGATTTTATCAATATTTCATTATTACATCGAATCTTCAGACATTACTGAAATGTTTTTATGTTTCACTGTGTACAGGGTGTCCCAAATTCGAGCCTCATCATTGGTATCTCGGAAACCAGAAGAGATACGAGGTCGGTTAAATAGAGACAAAGTTGCGCAATTTGGTGCTCATTGAAACGCCGCTTTCATATTTGAAAAATTCCGAATACTTCCGAAGATTTTTGGAAAAAACCGATTATTCGCGATTTCATTTTTATTTTTTTGTGACTCTATTTGAATAGATATAACAAAACGAATTTCACATGCTACTTTTTCTGTTCTACAAGATGGTGTTATCAGATTTTCAAACAGACGTTTCGTATTTGAGCTGCCATCATCAACTTTGTTTTTTTAAATACGGCCCTGGATTTTTTACTATGGATTTTAAAATCTTCTAATGTCCCAAAACAAATGATGTATCGCACTTATTCGAAAAGTTTATATTAATAGCATTTTCCATAAGAACTCATGTGTTAGAGAGAGACAGAGAATATATTTTTGGTAAGATCTTAGTAGGACATTAACAAATGAACTAAGATAACCAGAATGCATGATGCACAGCCACTTTAATAAAATGCAATTATTTTTGTAAATATAGCCTAGGGCCTAGAGTTTGAGGGATGACACTTCAATTATATTATTTATTAACCACCCACTTTTATGTTGGTTTTTGAGTTTTATGCAGTGCGTTATTGCAAAAAAAGTTTGTTTTAACTCTATTAAAAATCTAATTTTTGTCTCTCTCTAACTCATGAGTTCTTATGAAAAATGCTATTAATATAAACTTTTAGAATAAGTGCGATACATCATTTGTTTTGGGACATTAGAAACTTTTAAAATCTATAATAAAAAATCCAGGGCCGTATTTAATAAAACAAAGTTGATGATGGCAGCTCAAATACGAAACGTAGCAATGAGAATGTGAAATTTGTTTTGTTATATCTATTCAAATAGAGTCACAAAAAAATAAAAATGAAATCGCGAATAATCGGTTTTTTCCAAAAATCTTCGGAAGTATTCGGAATTTTTCAAATATGAAAGCGGCGTTTCAATGAGCACCAAATTGCGCAACTTTGCCTCCATTTAACCTACCTCGTATCTCTTCTGGTTTCCGAGATCCCAATGATGAGGATCGAATTTGGGACACCCTGTACATAATGCTAGAATCTGCACCATCTCAACTATATTCAGTATTATGAAGGAACATTGATGATTAGATCGAAAAAAAATGCATCCCGAGAAAATAATTAAATAAAAATTACTAGTTTTCAACTTCAAAATCTACTCATCAAAGAACTTAGCGATTCAGCACGTTCAATCAGTACATCGAATACTACAATATACTAAAAATTCAGACAATTTCTCCGAGAACCATTTTACCAATAAAAAGTGCGAGGTCCCTTGATTAGATTCTGATTATGTTCAAGTTCATTCTTACCGGCGCAGAAGACTATTTCGTCAAAATAAATAAAAACACCCGGTAGATCCCCAAAAAATTCCATGTTCTTTAATTTATATATATTTAATTTATACTATAATATTGATTGATATATCAAATCGCAAACAAGCATTTTTTGCTACTGTGATTTTTCGTTTATTTACAACATTAACTTAGGCCCATGACTCATTGTATTTTTATATTTCTGTAAATAAACATTTATTATTATTATTATTATTATTGAAATGTACAATCACCTGCCAATCACACCACCACTTTATAGATTTATTTTTATAGTACATGTGTAGCTATTATTTTATTTGTATTTATTGTCATGATTTTAATAGTTACAAAATTAAAAACACATAGCATTTCTAAAATCAAGTGGAAACTTTGGATAACAGATGGACATTTTGAAAGTCAAAGAAGAGAGAATTTTTTAAGTACCCCATATAATATGAGCACAATCAGCATTTGACGTAACAACTGTCAAACAGAATTCAGGGAATTTCAAACGATAAATCTAAGAAAATAGCAATAGTGATTCAAATAAAATCATACTTGGTCGATTATAATCATAAAGGAGTAATATTTATGCAAACGGAGAAATAAAAACAAGAATAATTTTGGAAATTAACTAAAATAATTGACAACATTGATGAAATTGGATATTCAATTATTTCACGACATCAAACGATGCGTTAGAAAAATTGACAAAGAAGGAAATGAATCAACCACAATTGATAAATAATATAAGAATCCTGAAAGTACAAGCTTTCTAAAGATATCAAAACCATTTTTCTAGTTATAGTATTCAATTAGCAATAAATTAATAAACATTAGCATTTAAGAGATTTCACTTCTTGTTAATAGGAAACATGAACATTCAATTTTTTTTTTGGGAGTATGAAAGCAACTAAAAAGGATGAATGTTGCAAAATTATTAGTAAGCAACAAAATGTAAAATGATTTCTCCAAAATGTGGAAATAATTAGTTAATAATAGTGCAGTGATGAACACATAGTGATAGATAGTAGTTTAAAAACAATTACCTCGATATTTCCCAAGAAATTGATTCAGTGGATGAATGAAAACTTCCAGTAGTCACTTCTCAAAAGAGAGGCAGCTTCGTAGAAACGTCATAAACGAGACAGCATAAAGGACAAGCAGAGATTCAACACCAAAACACACACACGCCTTAAAGGTCTTATGAAAAAGTTGCAACTTATTTTCCCCTGAGCTCATGAACGATATCCATTTACTTTTCAATAGCGCACGGGAGTGTTAATAAACTCGTATTTACCAAAAACACTTTCACAAACAATCCGTATTATTAATTTTGAATCTATAACGCGAAGACATGGGACTTTTTAAATTAGTTAGGTTAGGATAATAACTCAATGGGCAAGCTATGCCAACCAAGGTTATTAATGTTAGGGAGGTCTGTCTATATGATATTTTTAGTTATAAGGTTTGTTCATCTACATTTAAAATTGAAATATGAAGTACTGCAATGTTGCCAACGTCAACAGTGATTTATTTATTCTTTTGCATGTATTAAATCGTTATATTTATTGAAATTTATAGTCTTTCTCATTTATTTGGTCTGAATTAGCTGAATTCATTATAATATTCATTTGTCTGACGTCATCAAGAGCCCTGGAACCCAGATAATCCCACTGAGAGGCAAAGAAATGCTCCACCAAGCCAGGGTAGAGTATCAACCTATAAGAGTTTGTAAATAAATAATAATAATAAATCCAAAATTCATAATAAATGGTATTTTATAATTTCAAATTACAAATTACAAAATAAATTATTATCAGAACCATTATAGTATATATATATATATATATAAGTGAAAAAGTTATTGGGTATAACCCTAAAAATGTTGTGCAACCGAAGACACGTGTTTCGAGCTTAAGCTCTCTTCTTTACGGTAAAATCAAGTGCGAAGATGTACAACACTTGGATGTAAAAATAGAAACAAAGGAAGTCAACAACAGGAAGCCAACCACACATTTGTGGCATCGGTTAGAAGACCTTGTACTCACAAGGCAACAACTAACGTCGCCACGGAGGAAGCTATAGCTACTAGCGTGACAATCCTACCCAGGAAGATACAAATAAGGATACCGCTAGCGAGGGGCAATATATGAAAATATAAGTGAACAAGTTATTGGGTATAACCCTCAAAATGTTGTGCAACCGTAGACATTTTGAGGGTCATACACAATAACTGTTTCACTTATATTTTCATATATTGCCCCTCACTAAATCCATCCTTATTTGTATCTTCCTGGGTAGGATTGTCACGCTGGTAGCTATAGCTACCTCCGTGGCGACGTTAGTTGTTGCCTTGTGAGTACAAGGTCTTCTAACCGATGCCACAAATGTGTGGTTGGCTTCCTGTTGTTGACTTCCTTTGTTTCTATTTTTCACATCCAAGTGTTGTACATCTTCGCACTTGATTTTACCGTACTGAAGAGAGCTTAAGCTCGAAACAAGTGTCTACGGTTGCACAACATTTTGAGGGTTATACCCAATAACTTTTTTACTTATATTTTCATATATTGCCCCTCGCTAAATTCATCCTTATATATATATATATATATATATATATATATATATATATATATAAGAAGTTGTGAAGGTTAGACGACTGTCTAAATTAAAGAAGAACCCTTTAAATTCGGGTATGCAGTCAGCAAGGGTATGGAAAATAAGTGTACTCTTTTTTCTATTCAAGCTTTCGAGTCATTTATTGTCTCTTCATCAGGAACTCTACAATGAATTGAAATTGAAACATTATTTGATTTGAAAGAAATTTGGCACGTGTGTACTTACGAAAGTGAGGTTATAAATCCCTTTCACTCGCCGTACTTTATGAAATATCATGTCACAACGGACAACACTCTTGATACAATATTAAAATGACAAAACTTTTTTAAAATATAATTAAAAATGATCATGGTAGATTAAAATAACTGAGAAACACAATTTAAAATTACACAAGGGCTCTTATGGAGGCCATGTTGAATTAAAGAGGCAATGATGTATATGAATGACAATGACAAGTGAATAATGAAGTTGACACTTGGCAAGCAATGACAACAAGGTCACTAGTAATATGTCTTTCTTTCGATGTGCGTTTTTTCAGCTCAATTTGTATTCGGGTTAAAGAATTTCCCCCATGAAATTATACTTGTCAGTGAAACTCCTGAACATTTCAGCGCTGTGAATACGAATTTGAAACATTCAAATGTCGAGTTTCATGAGATTCAGATAACACAACACGAAACGTGCTTATTCCACACGTAAATACAAAATATGGACTGAATTCGATATTTCATAGTGGAGTAGCTTGTTAGTTCAAAAACACCACGAATCTACAGAACTTGATATTTCACTTGAAAAAAATATCTGCATTGTGAACGAACTTTCAACTTGGTACTGTACTTTTTGTCTACGACTTTATTTTAGCATGTTTTGTATTATTCCTGTTATAAAATGTTGTTGAATCAACGTTAGCGTTATCATTTCTGCTGTGAAAATTCTTAATTTCAAATAATGGTGGACGATCGGGTTTGATGTCGTCGACTAAAACTGCATTTTTATTAAGAATCGTTGCTCCGATCGACTTTCTACACGAGTACTTTTATTCAGAAAATTGTCTACGTAACCTTATTTTGTAGAAAATTTTCGAAAAATATCTGTCATTTAAAAGTTTTGGGGTGTGGACCATTTTCGAAAAATATCTGTCATTTAAAAGTTTTGGTGTGTGGACCTTCGGGGGTAGTCCGTTCCTGACTTTGTAGCAAAACAACTGACTACTGCATGAACTGTTATCGAAGTAATTTATTTGTTTAGTCAATTATCAAAAGGACATGGCACTGTATACATGTATTCCTGGGGCTCGACAGTTTTTTTTATTTTTGGATATATCATTCTAGAGGTCAAAAGAAACAACTTTCTTCATTAGACCTTTTTTCTGGCCCTACAGGGTGAGCCAAAAATTGGGTTGAATGTCTGATGTAAATTGTGGAAAGTATTGTCTGTAAGTTGGTTTTTACTTAATTTTTGGGTATAATATGCTGTGAAAAATATCAATTGACTTTTAATGGTGTGCATATTTACAGGATGAGGCAGAATACGCGATTTTTCTAAAAACTGTTTATTACCTTCTCGTCCCAGTGTAGACTTTTCATTGAATTTCTCGGAGCCAAAAGTTTTCCAGAGGTTGCTAGTGTTAGCATTTTTGATTTTTACTTGTTTGCACCCATATACAGTGTTTTTGACTTCCCAATGAAATACCCTTGTATCTTCCGTAATTTTTGACGTAGAACCATGAAATTTTCGGAATCGGTAGATGCACTAGGGATGAACTCACTGCACAAGAAGGGTATGATATACACTGCACGCCAGCAGCGATGGAAAAATGGGTAGTTCCTTGTTTGCGGTGAGTTCATTTTCAGTGTATCTACCGATTCTGAATTTCATGGTTCTACGTCAAAAATTACGGAAGATACGAGGATGTTTCCTTGTATATGGGTACAAACATGTGATAAACAAAAATGCTCACACGAGCAACCTCAGGAGAACTTTTGGCGTAGAGAAATTAAATAAAAAGTCCACTCTTGGGCGAGAAGTTAATAAACAGGTTTTGGAAAAATCGCGTATTCTGCCTCATCCTGTAAGTATGAACACCATTCAAAGTCAATTAATATTTTTCACAGCATATTTTACCCAAAAATCAAGATAAATCAACTTACAGACAGTATTTTCCACAATTGACATTAGACATTCAACCCAATTTTTTAGCTCACCCTGTAGGGCCAGAAAAAAATCTAATGAAGAACGTTGCTTTTTTTGACCTCTAGAATGATATATCCAAAAATGAAACAAATCTGTCGAGCCCTAGGAATACATGTATCCAGTGCCATGTCCTTTTGATTATTTTGCACTTTGAAAGTTATGAAAGAAAAACATTTTTTATTTTGTAACTTCGAGAGATCGTAACTTGGTAACGAAGGATTTTAGGATGAAAAGTTATATAAAGTACTGGTGATATTTTGACCCCATCTATACATTCCCGAGAGGAAAAGAGGAAGTCCAGGGATATATATAAATTCTTTTTTGTACGGAATTTCATATTTAAGATGTTTGTATTGCAAGTTAGATATTTTTAACTCTTATCCTTTATATACTTATACACTTTCACCCTTGTATCAACTAAGCTTTGTCTATGAGAATGATATTCTTCGACAATAAAGTATATCTTGATTGATTGATTGATTGATAAGATGAAAAAAAACAATAGAAATGCTGCCCCACAGTCGCTGTGGCTTTGTGAGGTTTCCTTGGGGAACTTAAAACTGGCATAAGAATAATAACTCCTCTCTTATCTCATAACGGGGCGTGAAAATCGTAATCATATACGTGCTACAATTGCCATTGTCAGAACGGCATACTGTGTGCGCAAACTCACCTAGACCGAAGACGGGATAATTTAGCAGTAATTACCATCGAATGGAAGTTTTGATTAGATCTGCACAGTTTGGACCTAACTGTTGTTTTATTTCCCGAGATAAATTTAGTTAATTACATGTTGATTGTAGTAAGTTCGTTGCAATCGGAGAATTCAATGGAATAATTGGAATAATTTATATGATTGATATCGTTGGAGGCTTTTTAGAATCTCCCGAGAAATAAAGAAGGATCTCACCACGCTACCAAGTCCAGAGGGGCATTACTACAGGCTGAAAAGAATAATGTACAACCATCAAGAGCTATAGCGGGTGACAAATTGATTAGAAAAGGTACTATGTTGAGAAAGATTTGTGAGATTTGTTGCATATCCTGCAAAAAATACAGTACGAGTAGAGTAATTTTAACATGTAGCAGTGGCGGTGTGTTCGTACAAATGAAAAGGTAATTTATTTGTTCCATTTTCATTCCTTTTGGTTTTCAACTTCTTTTAGTGGAGGAACCATACTGACAAATTTTGTGTGTAAGTGGTGGTAAATCACCCTGTATTTTTACAAGCTGAGTAATTGGTAGCGGCGAAATAAAAAAGTGTGCCCATTGTCTTTAAGTCTGATAACCCTGACGATGTATGGCTTATCTACGTCATCAAAACAAATGAATTTGAAGAAGATGCAAAAATTAATGATGTAACTGTGGTTTCCAGGAACAATCCAGAATAGGCAGGTGTTTTGGAATTAATAAAACAGTTTTTCACTAATCAACATTGTTTCACAACCGGTGTTTAGTTTAATACTTGGTTCACTACAGGATTTTTGTTTCAGGAGAATTTAAAACGTACTTGTCTCAAGAAATTGAAAAAGTCGTCGGCCAATTACGAGAAGTCAACTTCAGTATGGTTGACCTCCATCAAATACTGGAAAAAATAAAGGTAGGCTAACCGTAAAAGTTCAAGAGTGTAGCAGTTGAATTCTTTCAGTACGCTACTGCTAATGTATGTCGTTGCGATAAGGTTGCTCTGAAGAACTGGCCCATCTGCTCAACTCATTTTTGAACAGAGAACAGAGAATTGCTTCGCACACCCAAAAATACAATATTCAAGTTCATAATAGTTGAAGAATTGTTTATTGCGAGTCGAAACCCATCACAATAGAAAATAATGTTATAAACGATATTTTCGAGTATTGTCATAAACTCCTTCTTTCTCTGAAGAGAGATTTCTACTTTTATAATCCATTTTGAAACCGCGGACAAAGGAGTAAAAATAGCACACATTGATATAGCTTATCCGAACTCAAAATGCGGGAATACGTAATTGATCAAACAACGGAATCGAATCGATATGGCATATGTAAATATACAGGGTGGGGCACCGAAAACGAAAAAGATCGTATTTCTTCGAAACGCATGTGTTGTGAATAAAATGCAAAAACACAATCTTCTTATCATAACCTCATTTGTCATACCTCTCCCCCCACCCCTTGGGCATTATCAAGCAAACAATTTGAATAGGGAAAGTAGTAAGTGTGATACATCATTGAAAAGGTACTTTCATAAGGAATTCAGCAATGTCAATTTTTGCCATCTAACTTTTTATTTTGGCGCCCTCTTGCGGGAAAAATTACTGTTCCGTATTCCAAATTATAATACTGCATTTGCAAGCTATTTTGACATAAATTCGGTGACAATGCATTATGGAATTTTTCTAAGAGAAAAAACAAAATGGCGGCTCCAACATGGCGGACATGATTTGCAATTATGGTCTGATTCGATTCAAAAGTGATATGTGGTAGTTTTCAAGGTCGGAAATTATGATTTGTTCGTCAATGCAAAAAATCAAGATGGTGGCTCCAAGATGGCGGACGAAATTTGTAATTCTGGTCCGATTCGAATCAAAATTAGTATGTGGGGATTTTCAGGGTGAAAAATTATGATATTTTTGTCAAAGCAAAAAACCAAGATGGTGGACGAAATTTGTAATTGTTGTTCGATTTGATTCAAAGTTGGCATATATGGGTTTTACAAGTTTTCAGTATGACTGAAATGAATTAATTAAATTGATAAAAGCTTTAATACAAATGCACTAAAAAACTACTGATACTTTTTTCAGATGTGTGACGAAGGTTATTCTATGCCTAACACAAATTTTATCTCGCAAATGCAGACAATTATCGTAGCAGACGGCTTTGAAGATGCCAAAAATCATGAAATGTAATTGACCAGGTCTGCCATCAATATATTTTATTCATTACAGTCTTAGAAGCTTATATTTATCACGGCAGACGTTTTTATTGCGTACACACATCAGCAGACATCAAAATCTCATCTACGGCTCTAGCAGATGTATGTACGCATGTTTTCTTGCATTTATTCAATCTGCTTGTAATTAATTTGTTGATGTGTTTATGAAAATTGATATATTTTTGAACTAAACATATTTATTCCTGTAAGATGATGATAGGAAATATAGATCCATTACGAAGCAAAAACTAATATTAGGTTTGAAGGAAGTAGTCCATACTCAAAGTGGAGTTCCAATGTCAGCGAAGTTAAGTAAAACTCGAAGTCGTCTCCACAATATATATATTTCAACCCAATGTTGAGGGGAGGTATGTAAACTTGCGTTTTACTTAACTTCGCTGACTAATATTAGGGTATGATAATAATGATTACAAATCATGACTGAAATCTCTATTTTTTTTATTTGTTCAACGAAAATTTAAAATGTGTCAAGTTAGATAGATATACAAAATTCATCAGGTTGAATAATATCCTCATGTTTCAGTAACCTCAAAATCTTTCGACATTTTGTCATTGTCTCTTCAGAAAACATTTGTCCCATTTAGTTTTTTCACCAGAAATACACTTATCAAATAAATAATAGGCAAATTAATAACACAAAATAAAACTTTGCAACACTATAATATATTTAAATACGTTCACGAAATACGAGGCATCTGAATCAACGTTTACAAACATATTGAAAAAATTTGAGGACTAACCGTAACGCTAGGGGTAATATTGTCAAGGGTAACATGACCCTCCCAGGGATAAATCCTAAAATATTCGAATAGCAGCAGTAATAAGAGAACATACAATAGAGTGAGTACAATAATAATACATCGAAGGAGGAATAGAGATAACTATATGCAGAATATACACTCATCTTCTCGAGAAGCAGTTGAGATTTTGTTGTCTGCTGATGTATGTACGTAGTCAAAACGTCTGCCGTGATAAATATAAGCTTCTAAGACTATGATGGACAAAATGTATTAATGGCAGACCTGGGGTGCTATTCTTGAATCATTCGACTTCCAATTCGTATACGAATAAAAGAGACAAATATACATATTTCATGTGTATCAGTGTGAAACAGGAAATCGAATTCGTATACGTTCAAACTCGAGAATAGCACCCCTGGTCAATTACTTTCAAAATTTCCCATCTCATGGAACTTTCAAATCCATCTGGTAGACGCGATGATAGACGCGCGATAATGGTCTGCCATTGTTATTTTTCAATAATAATAGTTACATATTTTTAAATATTCAAATGGCAGAGTTACTTTGTGAAAATTCATGTCTGATCAATTACAAACCTACAGGTAACCGGTCACTGACTGTTATTATTCAAACTACATAGTGATTTTCTTGAATTTCAATTATTATGTGACTGTTAGTTTGATTGAATGAAAAGAGGTTCATAACTTGTTATTTGAAAAACTTAATGTAGTATTAGCAGAGTAATTCAGTAATGAAGAATGAAGAGTCTCAACCGAGGTTCCTAATAACAATTTCTTAACAAAATAGTTGGTTTTATACCCCACGTTATTAATTTAAGGGTAAAATTATAATGTCTCCAAAGTCCTCTGGCTCGACATTTGTACTTTTTTCTATATGGGAGTAGTTTTTCAGCGAGCTTGAAGAGGATCTGCGACAGGCGATGGTATCGTATCTTGACTAGGCGCTATCTCTCGCCGCATCTGTCAGGTTGCTTATCTGAACAATGCCCGTTAATTACCGAACTACCTGGCAGCATGACGTGACCGCTACTATGTTTGCTCAACTGGGTGTTCCGCGACTTGCGGCGAACAGGGACGGCTCGGTGCGTGTCGTGTGGCCCTTGCGAGGCTCTTTTTGTAGTATCTGGTATATTATGTGCATCTTCGTGAATATATTGCCGTTGGAAATTTACTGTTTTTGAAAACTGTCATTGTACCTCAATGTCTCTCAATTGTGAACATTTCTTTTATGTAGTTTTACTTGAAAGTCAAATAACATCATTAACATCTGATCAGTACTTGGAAAAGAATAAATGTGGGGTGGGGTACCACAAGGAACGGTGTTGGAGCCAGTACTGTTCACGATATATATATATATATATATATATATATATATATATATATATATATATATAAGTAAAAAAGTTATTGGGTATAACCCTCAAAATGTTGTGCAACACAAGGCAACAACTAACGTCGCCACGGAGGTAGCTTTAGCTACCAGCGTGACAATCCTACCCAGGAAGATACAAATAAGGATGGATTTAGCGAGGGGCAATATATGAAAATATAAGTAAAAAAGTTATTGGGTATAACCCTCAAAATGTTGTTGCCTTGTGAGTACAAGGTCTTCTAACCGATGCCACAAATGTGTGGTTGGCTTCCTGTTGTTGACTTCCTTTGTTTCTATTTTTACATCCAAGTGTTGTACATCTTCGCACTTGATTTTACCGTACTGAAGAGAGCTTAAGCTCGAAACACGTGTCTACGGTTGCACAACATTTTGAGGGATATACCCAATAACTTTTTTACTTATATTTTCATATATTGCCCCTCGCTAAATCCATCCTTATATATATATATATATATATATATATATATATATATATATATATATATATATATATAAGAAGTTATATTGGCCAGACTAACAGGCGAGTAACTTCCAGAGTCTACGAACACGAACTTGCGGTCCGACAGGCATCTTCCACCTCTGCACTTTATAAAAATCGAGAAGACACAGGTCACAAAATAGAGTTCAAAAACACCAAAACAATTGCCACCGAGAAAACTCTGCAAACTAGGATCATCCGAGAGGCCCTTGAGATTGAGATGCGTCCAAATTGCCTCAACACCCGCGACGACGGACGCAGACTTCCCAATACCTGGAAGCCTCTTATTTCGCGCATCCCCTCAATTCGCGACCAATCAGTTCCCACGCACACCTCATCCAGTGCCAACCCAGTTCCCGCTAATAGTTCACCTCACGACAACACATTTCCCACGGTCATTACAGCCACTATAAATACAGTTCCTCAACACACAAATCCTCAGTTCTCTCGAAGGAGTAGGCAGATTGAGACCTTAGAGAGAGCCAGTGACGAGACTTGGGGAGCAAGCAGATGGAGACCCCGACGTCAAGTCACAAAAAACCCAATTTCTTGAAAATGGCTCCAAAATCGGAGCCGAAACGTCAAATTCCAACAAATTGTAGACGCGGTTCAACCCGAACTTTTAGTTTTATATATATATATATATATATATATATATATATATATATATATATATATAAATAACTTATTATTGGTGGAGTCTGGAAGGAATATTATGAGTTTTGCTGATGACACGGTCATCTTATACGAAGAAAACATGGTCTAAATGGTTTGACAATAAATTATTATTAATTAATTTACAGAAAACATTCTACGTGCCTTTCTGTAGCTATAGTTCGCAACTTCAAAATTACAATGAAATTAGTTTCCAATATAATTTACAAATAAATTGTACGAGGGCTGTTTGGTAACTCCGTGACTATTTGAATAAAGAAAAAAAAAATTTGGCAAATAAGCGTTTTATTTTTCAACATAATCTCCTTTTAGATCAATACATTTAGTCCAGCGTTTTTCCAGTTTTTTTATTCCTTCCAAATAATAGGTTTTCTCAAGGCCCTCAAAATAGGCGTTTGTTTCGGTTATAACCTCTTCATTCGACCCAAATCTCTTACCACCCAGCCATTTCTTCAGGTTTGGGAAAAGAAAATAGTCGCAAGGGGCTAAATCTGGAGAATATGCTGGATGGGGTAGTAGTTCGTAGCCCAATTTATGAATTTTTGCCATAGTGACTACACACGTGTGCACTCGTGCATTGTCTTGATGAAGCAGCACTTTTTTTTTCGCTAAATGTGGTCGTTTTTGCCTCAAATCAATATCGAATCTGTCTAAAAGCTCTGAATAATATTCGCCGTTGATCGTTCTACCCTTCTCTAAGTAATCTATATGAATGACACCGCGTGCATCCCAAAAAACTGTGGCCATAACCTTGTTGGCTGACAGACGCACCTTAGCCTTCTTTGGTGCACGTTCACCAGTTGACACCCACTGTTTTGATTGTTCCTTGGTCTCTGGGGTATTGTGATGGATCCATGTTTCGTCTACGGTTATATAACGGCGTAAAAACTCGCCCGGATTGCGATTGAACTTTGCCAAACACTCCTTTGAAGTGGTCACACGGTTGCGCTTGTGGTCGAGTGTGAGCAATCGCGGCACCCATCTCGCGGATAGCTTCTTCATGTCCAAATATTCATGTAAAATGTGATGTACTCGCTCAGTTGAGATGCCTACAGCCTCAGCTACCTCACGTACTTTTATTCTCCGATCGTCCAATATCATTCCATGGATTTTATCGACGATTTCTGGCGTGATGACCTCTTTTGGGCGACCTGAACGTACGGCGTCACTTGTGCTGGTACGACCACAACGGAACTTCTTAACCATTGAAATTGATGGTGCAGAGTTCCCATAGTATTTATCAAGTCTTTCCTTGGTTTCAGTTATGGTTTTTTTACGCAAAAAATAATGCTTAATCAACACACGAAATTCACTTTTTTCCATTTTTGTTAAAATTCACGAGGTTGTCTGCTTCTAATTGCTGTCAAACACAAACCAAATGTCACAGCTTGCTCAAAATTTGACAGTAGTCTATTGAAAGATGGTGGTTGACAGCAGCAGTGTTGCATTTAAAGTTACTACGCGGGAAATTTAAAAAGTCACGGACTTACCAAACAAGCCTCGTACTAACTCTATGAAATATTTAGGAATAAAAATAGACTGTCACCTGAAATGGGACCAGCAAATTAACTTTCTCCTCAATAAACTAAGATGAGTGGTGTATAAGATAAAGCAAGTTTCAAGAATACTCGAAGAACATCAATTGGAAACGTTATACTATACACTTCTCGAACCCCATTTGAAATATGGAATCATCGGATGGGGAGCTGGAATGAATGTATACCTTGAAAAAATAGAAATCATACAGAAACGAATAATGAAAATAGGAAACAAAATTGATAGACATAAAACAATTATACTTTTTGAGCCTAGCAACACATAAGTTCGTGAATAAACAAAAATTGATCAGAAAAAATCATCAACAAAATACCAGAGGTCACAACCTTTATCAAATTCCGTTTGTTCACAAATCAATAAGCCAGAGGACTTACAGTTATCTAAGACCAAAGATCTTTAATGCGTTACCAGAAAATCTGAGAGACGAAAAGCAAATGAAAAAATTCAAAACTCAAATACAAAATACATCGTCGAAAACCTTACACAAAAAATTCATGAATTAATAGAAACATAAAATAACAGAAATATCATATTTCAAAACTTCTATGCTTTTTAAATCTTCCAACTTTATATGTCTATATTTTACGTATGTATTTTCATATTTTATCTGTATTGGGTATATTTTAAAATTATAACTCTTATTTTATGAATCATATCTACACCTACATTTTTAAATATAAATACTTCAACAAATATCTGAAAATTGTAATGTTAACATTTGAACATTTTTAAATCTTTACAGAGGTAGGTATATTTTATTTCATATCCACTCTAAATTTGTACATAAGTATAGGTATAGTATAGTATATAGATTTTTTTTCTTTGTTCTACTCGGTTGTGATATTATCAAATCATGTATTTATTATATATTAACTTTTTCATTTATATTTTTATATCCTTATATTGGTTCATCACATATTTTACACATAGTTTACATATGAACCTCTGTCCACAAGCTAGCAGTATTAACTACTTCGTGGTATATTCTTTATTCATAACCATGATTTATGCGTTGAAGTCAATTCTGTATCTTTACTTTGGTGAATAAATAATAATAATTATTATTATTACTAATCATCATAAACAAACCTTGAACTACTACAGGACTAGTTAACTCTATAAATAGAGCATCGTGATAACCTGAAAAAAAAACTGCTAAACGAACAATAGAGTTGGCATCAGAATATAAAAAATACAGAAATAAGTAAAACCCCCTGTTTAAGAACACAAAAAAATAATACAAAACCCAAATAAATCAAGCTGCTTGAAGTATAAAAAAATACAGAATTTAGTAAAGAATATACGAGATAGAGATCAAAAGAAAAATATCGAATGCAATGACATCATAATAGAAAACAATATTATCAGTTGTAATACCACAAGAGAGAGAGAATAAAGTGAAAATAATTCGACAGATTTTTCGAAAACTTGTTGCCAGACAATAGACACGAGAGCCCGAAGGGCTCGAGTGGCTATTGCCAAATGGCAATAAGTTTGAGAAAAAATGTGGAGAATTATTTTCTACTTTATCGAACTCTCGTGTGGTATTCGATAGATTATTTTTTGATGCCCCAATCATAGACACATTTTATATATAACATTTTTATTCATTACGGTTATCTAAATTCATTTTTCAATTTGCATGCAAACTGATGACAGACGTCAAATCAAAAGTATCAGTTGTTGTCACACAATAAAAACAAAATACCACGAATATTCCCGAGGCAATAATCTAAGTAGAAAATTCCCACTATAATAATGTTGTGATTGGTTTGAAAGTACATCATGGTTTTTATTGGTTGCAAGATATGTCGAAAAATAATCATTAATAATAATACAGCGAAATCAAACGAATTCAATAAATATTTTGCTGATATAGGTAAAAACTGAAAAACACCGAAGACAAAATTAACCGACAACTTCTCATCCGAGATCAATCAACGTTTTTCAACCCTATATAACAAACAATGGAACTGTCACAATAATAGCAGATTTAAAGAATAAGTCCGCACCAGAAGCCGATAGAATAAACTCATAGACATTGAAAACCACACAAATATTTTAGTGCCGTTTCTCCACATCATGTACCAAATATAATGGGTGTCATACCGTGGCAATGGAAAATCACCAATGTAACCCTAATTTTCATAGCTGGAAAAAAATCTTAAATCAGTAATTATACACTTATATATGTTATAATGATAATATTATAGTAATAATACTTCATTCACCCTTTTTGATCACACATGAGATAGGATAAGTCAGTCAAAGGGCAGAAGTGCCCATAGCAACCTTATCTAAATACAACAAAACAGGTCTATTGGGATTTCAAATTAAGATTGTAGCGCTACCGGCGGCGGACGATGAAGTACTTTCTACGACATTGATTTATAACCTTAGATTTATTCGACTTCCGGCAATGGTGGAGGACAGACGGCGTCCTTAGTTGGAAGTCAAGTAAATGTGTGTGAATGTAAAATTTGTTGAAAATTAGCAGTATTGTGCATCGTTTATAAGTGTTTTGTGAATTTGACTTCTTCTCTAGCTTCCTACGCTGGTAACCAGGACGGATGACAACGGATTTGTCGGCGCTAGGGACATACTGCTATTTGAACCTACTAGAATTTATAATATGGGATGCAGTATTGCCTAGAGCAAGACAACTGCATTCCAGAAAACTGGAAGCTGGATATATGTCTAAACGACGAAGTCCATTTAATTAGGTTAGAATAGAATAGAATAACCTTACTTTTTCTTCCATATAGATTTCATTGTTTACTTTGTTTATTTCGTGTATTGAGTATTTGAAGCGTGGTTTAGGCCCTTTAAACATTGTTAAAACTGTGATTTCGATGATTTTTACCTTTTATTAATGTTCATTTAAATAAATGATTATTGGTGTAAGGATTAGTGTTAAGGTGTTAATAGTTACCTTGTTAGAAAAAAGCTAGTGATAAAATACTTCAATCGTCTTTTTATAAACAAAGACAAATGGCACAATTAAAATTAAGTTTATTGGAATTTCTGAGGTATGTTGAAGGGACCGAAAGTTCTCGGTGTGTAGTAGAAGGTGAAGAAGTCCTCAATGCAGACCATATAATATTATATGGAAAAAATAAATGGAACTCTTCAGTGACAGTGTCTTCAGACAAGCGCTCTGCAATCCGAGCCTCATCAAGTTAGTTGAGAACTCAGAATTATAGACGGTTATATTAAAATTATGCAAATGTAAATAAGTCAATAAAAACCTTTGTTAATATAATCTTCTTGCTTAAAATAGAGCGAACACACTTTCATAAATTTGCTTATTGGTTTGCCAATCCGAACCTTTAATATCCAGGCTTTTCTTCTTGAGATTAATTCTCGTCCCATCTCCGTTCCAAAATAAACCTTTGGGTCATTTTCCTCGGGATATCTTTGAAAAGTTAATTTCTTTTGGCCTAGGAATTGCAATGTGGCACCATTGTAAGACGCCATTATAAGACCGGAAGGGTCTCTTTACTCGTGAAAAGGCAAGCTCTCATCACTAAATTAAGATGAAATGAAAACGGTTCAAAGAAAGGCTCTATATTCATAAAAAATCAATGGTAAACAAAAGATACGAAAGTGTGGTTAGAAAACAATGTCGCAGAAACTAGTTTACATTAAAGCCACCAGAGTGCGTATCGCTTAGCATGAAATGCCAATATCCTACTACCATTAGCATTTTGTTCAAAATTCCATTTATGTCGTAGTGACATTCATTTCATGAAAAGTTCTCGAGTTTTCGCTTGAATACATTGAAGTTGTCTTCCAATCTTACACAGGCTGGCAAATGATTAAAAAATTGGATTCCCCTAAATATCGGGCTTTTTTCGTACAGAATGGTTCCATGTTTGGGATAGATTCTCTAGTCCAAGTGTTTGAACAATGCGTCAAGAAATGACTGGTTGAATTTCTGAATAAACACCATATAATAACTGACGGTAATCGGATTAGCATATAGCACTGCCAAGAATGTCATAACAGCTTGGGCAGACAATAAAAGACTCGAGTACTGGCGTAGTCTACCGGGCCTAGCCCATTCCAAAGCATTTATTGCTTGTACAAGGTAAAAACAGGACTCTGACAAACTGCTAGAACTCAGCAGAGCACATCTCAGAGTTATAGTAGGTTTGCTTACTGGCCACTGCAAACTCAAACATCACATGCATAAAATCGGACTTGCACAAGATGTAGAGTGCCGGCTATGCATGGAGGATGATGAAACGGCTAAACACATTCTGTGTACATGCCCTGCAGCGGCCAGAACCAGATTCTCAATATTTGGCGATATGACAGTAAGGCCAGAAAACCTGGTGAATTGTTCTCCCAATGCATTCCTCAATTTCGTCAAGAGATTGGATATACTGGGAGAAATATAACTATAGGGTGAGCCACAATAGGCCATTGGCCGCAGTGGAGGGCCTGATACGGACCCACTCACGTTCAAACCTAACCTAACCCAACCTAACAGACGATTCGGTTTCGTGAAAAACTCAAGCACTGAAAATCCCATTATGGAAAAAGACAAACATCAGTTATTATTATTATTGTTATGGCTGGTAATAGTCCATAATTTGTTGTTAGTCTATTTATTACACAAGGTGTTTCAAAACTTCACGCCAATAACATGCCTTTTTCAACAGAAAAAATTATACGCCACTGCATTTTTGCAAAACAAACATCGGACATTCCGGTAACCACAGACGCATCAGTCTTACGTTTAGGGCGCCTCCACTAACTCATCCCGTGTGCACCGAGCCGCATCGATGGCGCGGAAATATCCCATATTTATAATGGAAGCGGAACATAATTCAAAGATAATATTTCGCGCGGTCCATTAGCATGAATCAATAATTAATACCGTTTGCGTGCTTTAGCAGCTCCGGCTAATAAACTACTGGATTCATTACGCTAGTTGGTCCGTGTTCCGTGCCTACTTTTACTGCCCTATGTAGGTGTTACGGTCGTAAAGGCAGGACCACCTAGCGCTGGTATAACTCGGAGGCTGTGTAGTATTTGGTGCAGCCGTGCAATTAAGCGAATTCGGATTCGCCGGCTACAGCTGAGCCTTGTAATGAGAATAATAAACGGATAGGACTCGAATTAGCGCGAGAAAAATTATAGCACGTAGGCTAGTGGACAATTTCGTGTGCGGAAAAATGGTCCAAGTGAAACGTTCTCCTGACTGTTTTCTATTGTGATAAGAATATTGATACCTGTATTTAAAAAAAAATGAGAATTCTGAGCTCATGAACTTGTAGTTTTAATATTGTTTACATGCAGCAAGTAGTTCGAGTCACTTGTCAGATCAACATTTTACTAGCACTGGAGTGTATTTTCATATGTATCAACTTTGGGTTTCTGAAAATTATATGATTACAACAAAAACTCGTGTTACAAGTATAATACAACAATTCATTTGCAGTAGAATTTGGTGTTCCTACGGAAATGTAACGTGTTCACGTACTTGTAGATTTTCGACCAGTTCGGGACCAATCGGGAGTAACCGCCGCACCTGTTAGGAGGTATTCATCTACGTTTTCGAAAAATTGTCGTCATTCCAATTCCATCACTTGAATTAGTAGTTGTATGTGGACGTGTTATTTCGTGTGCCAGAATTATGCTGTAATTACTGTTGTGAGTTAGGTGAATGGTGTTAGTTTGATATACGAATTTTACTTCGTATGTAGAATGTAAATTTCTTCATTAAGTACCTCTTTTTTCAATTTTTAGAATTTTCAGAATGTTCTAATTCTACCTTATGTTATACATAACTTGGATTTGTTATGATCCTAATAGGGAATGACACTAGGTTGCCTACTCTTCATTCATTCATACAGAATACAAACAGATTCAACAAAATTCCGAAATTCCAGAAATGATGGCCAGAGGTGATGATTCTTAAGAACCATCAAAATGTTGTATACTTCTTTCCATATCAACAAAAAGTTCTCGAAAGAGTATTCCCATGAAAACTGCAATCTCTGTCTCCAGTTTTTCTTGAGTAGTGTATTTTGCTAGCCTGTATATGCTATTCAAGTACACTTTCGTATAAACTAAATTATTGCTTTCTTGGTGCAACCGAACCATTCATCTCATTGCGAATTCAAGAAAGAAATAAATGTATTGAAGATAAGGCTTCATAAAATACAAATAAACCTTCTTTGCGAAGAACTGATAACTGTAATCTGAGGGCAAGTGAATATTTTAATTGGGTTATCTCGAGGGGGTGACCACTCATCAGAAAACGTACACGTATTGCTGAAATCCCTTATGATTTCCTGAAATATTTGGGATTTCCGAGGATTTCCTGGAAATCTTATGTGACTTCGAGAGATTTCCGGGGATTTCGTGGGAATCATATAAGATTTCGAGAGATTTTCGATGATTCCGTGGAAATCGCATACGATTCCGAGAGATTTCCAAAGATTTCTTGGAAATCCCAACCGATTTCGATGGATTCCTAGAAATAATAAGAAAATTATTGCGACACTTTATTGGAAATGGGAGATTTTAAAGAAGTTTTGGTGCCTGAATCACAGAAAATGAAAAGATTTGTTATTTCAAAGTCATTCTCAGTCAAATTTATTTCATTAATTTGATCAAATATCATTTAATCCGAACAACATGTGTATTCTTGAGACCGAAATATTATTTTGCAGCAAAGTAATGGAGTTCTTGGTAAAAATATTTTGAGAATATATTTATTAAAAGAAATCGAAAAGAAATAATTCTAGTTTCATTGAAGTTCATATATTGATCCAAAAAATAATAATTTGGTTGAATGAAACAATCAAATTTGATCGAATCAAATTAATATCTATTGCACGAATGCTTGTCAAATTCGCCGTATTGATTCGACACTAAGATATACTTGAGAAAATTAACAGAAAAATGTATACCTAGTAAGACCAACGAATGATTAATTTTATACAATGAACATGCGCTTAAATCGAGGTTTTAATTGAGAGTTGATTTTTAATAATTATTTTTTTTGCTTCAACAAATTATTTTGTCGTGCATATATGACACTTTTATTTCTTTAGTTCGAATGAATTTTGTTCAATGGGACCAATTTTGTTTTTTCCGTCAAGTATTATCTTGAGTATTATAGAACTCGATCAATCCTTGTGATTCTTATCATACAACTGTATGTGGATGGTAATAGACGATATAAAAAAGTATAGGAAATTTCCATTCACATTGCTTTATTCAACCCAAAATTATCTTACATTGACTAGTATGAAAATTCCACACTCAAACATATTTTTTTGTTTTTGAATATCTTTTCAATTTTTGTTTTTTCCTCGTGGTTAATGCAAAATGGTCCGTTTCCGATTAGGTCAACAGGCCCAAAAAATATATATTTCTTTTCAACCAACTGAACATCCTCACACTTGGGCCATATATATGAATCTAGTTCCCATTTGAGGAATTTTATTTTGAATTGATTGTCTGAGATAATGTCCACAATACGGCCAATATACCGCGTGTCGTAATATACAGCATAATTAATAGTGTTTTGTCATTATTTGTAAACTTGTGTCTTCGTCTCGGTCTTCGTGATTTCGATTCTCTTTTATTACATTTTTTTCGATGTACTCATATTTTTGCATCGCATATTCCTGTCTGAACACAAATGTCCTTTCTCATGGAAAAAGAGCCAACATAAAGTTGATTTTCTCACAACCATTTTTTATTATTTGCATTCATGGTCAGAAAAGAACAATCTGACTCCATGTTTTTATAAAAAGAAAAAAATTATTTCACCCCCTCGAATCCATTTTATTTTGACCCACCACCCCCCACCACGAAAAAAAAAAGTCGAAAACGGCCCCTATAATACCGTATTTTTTGTTTTTTCAAATTTTTTTTCCAATTTTTTTATTTTTTTTTCATTTTTGAAAATCCGCGGACACGCGCACAGCCTAAACGGAGGGTCCATCAAAAAAAGTAAAGAATACAAATCTTTCTAGAATTATCCAAGGGTGTGCCAAGGGCTATTTAAAAAAAATTAATTCCCCTCAAATCCAAATTCCATATTTATTGTTTTTTTCTAATATTTTTTTTTTAATTTTTGAATTTTTTTTCCGAAATTCCTACCCGTTCGCTAAGTAGCTTTGAAGGGGGGTGTGGGAGCGGAGGGAGGGGTAATTCTTCAAAATCGGAACGCCCGCTCTCTATAACTACCCAAATGGTTTCCCAATAAGTCTTCAGGTATCGGAGATACAGAATCACGGCCTTCGTGGGATATATGATTCGACAAGTCTATCAATCGTTCGTTTCTACGCTTGCATTATAATTTCGCATTTCTCTAGCGACTGCGATTTCCGAAGAGGATTTCGGTGATGATTTCGAAAGTTTTGTCAGTGATTTCCGGATTTCCGATAGGATTTCGGGGATTTCAAAGTGATTTCGGATTTCTGGTGCGATTTCCTAAGTGATTGTTGGATTTCGGCCAAAAATCAAGCGATTGCGGTCGACTGCGGGACAAATTTGTACACGTATTGCCATAGTGGTCACCCCCTCGGGTTATACTTATAATAAAACGCTATTCCGGTGAAATAGAGTTTCATCACAGCTGATACTATTGTTAGGCCGAGCGGTGCCTTTGTCAGTATTTTATATCAGTGTTTATATAGGAACACATCAAGAAAATAATACATTTACTCACCTATCAAATCTCAATCTACACAAAATATTTTGAGTATTTTTTTTAACCCAAATCACAGTGTCTATTATAATGGACATGTCATGAAATCTATTAAAACATATACAGTGACCGCCAAAAAGTATGTACCATATGGGAAAATTTTTTATTATTGGAGTATTGGAAAAAATATTCTGGGGAAAAGTTTGTGCATGTCCGATAACCTAAAAATCCATTTTGACACATGTCACGTGATCGCTAGAATGGCGGCAAAATGAAAAAAATTGTAATGCAAAGGCAAAAAAAGGGGTAAGATGGCAAGATATCAAAAAAAGTTATTTGAAAAAGTCTCTTAGAATTCAATTTTATACACATAAACGAAGTTTCAAGAGATAATTCAAAAAAATTGAAAATAGCAATTTTTTTAAAATATTTTCCCATCTATTTAAAAATATTATTTTTGTTTCTTATGAATAGCTTGACTATACTGGAACATTTGCATTATAATGATAATGACAAAACTTTCTCATTTTCTCCACACCAGAGGGCACTAAATTGAAAAAATGGGAATTTGTCAGAACCCTTGCTGTTACATCGGTTCGTATCTAACAGTTATATCCGAATTCCACGACCATTGTGATGACATGACACTCCAAATACATGGTAATTTCCAGATTATAATCAAGTTCCGATGATAATCGTGCATGAGCGTTTCACTTCGCACATAAACTTGAAAATAGTGCGTCAAATTAAAGATTCTTAAAGTTTATGTGCAAAGTAAAACGCTCATACAGCATTATTATTGAAACTTGATTAAAATCAGGAAACATGGAGTTTCTAGATTGCCATATCAACACAATAGTCTTGGAATTCTGATATAACTGTTAGATAAGAACCAATGTAACAGCGAGGGTTCTGGCAAAAACCAATTTTTTTAATTTAGTGCCCTCTGGTGTGGAGAAAATGAGAAAGTTTTGTCATTATCATTAAAATGCAAATGTTTCAGTATAGTCAAGCTATTCATAAGAAAAAAAAATAATATTTTTAAATAGATGGGAAAATATTTTTAAAAAATTGCTATTTTCAATTTTTTTGAATTATCTCTTGAAACTTCGTTTATGTGTATAAAATTGAATTCTAAGTGACTTTTTCAAATAACTGTTTTTGATATCTTGCCTTCTTACCCCTTTTTTTGCCTTTGCATTGCAATTTTTTTCATTTTGCCGCCATTCTAGCGATCATGTGACATGTGTCAAAATCGATTTTTAGGTTATCGGACATGCACAAACTTTTCCCCAGAATATTTTTTCCAATACTCCAATAATAAAATTTTTTCCCATATGGTACATACTTTTTGGCGGTCACTGTATAATAATAAATGGTACCAAAATTATTCAAAAAAATCGACATACACTGTTCCAATTTTCAATTTTTTTTTACTACTTGTAAAGTTTTGTGACTGAAAGAGTTAAAAAAGGTTTGTTATTGGCAAGCAGTTAGGAAACACATTGTTTAGAAAATAGGCGAATAACAAACTATGGAATAATACCAGCCGTAACAATAATGATAATGACTGATGTTTGTATTTTTGGAATTTGAGTTTTTAAATTTAGGTTGCCGTCTGATCCGGGACAGTTATTTTGATTAAAATTCACTCAAGTATCTGAGGTATCCTACGAAATAGGTGTCAAACAAATTGAATAAAATCATTTTCTGAAGAAAATCCAATGTGTTGGATTATTTTTCAATATTTTGGAATTCTTTTCAATATTGTGGTTGGGATTATTTAAGTTAATTTGATCAATTAAATTATTAAAATCTCGTGGCTCGACTGGGGTGAGTCTTGCACGATTCACTGTTGCGTTCCAATGGACCTTTACATTTACGGAAAATAAATTACAAAACTCGTTCAAATCGATAGTTGTTAGTCTGAAAAGTCCATTTAACAAAAAGTTCCATTATTTTTCTTTCATTTTAAAAAAATATCACATTTGAAAGTATGCCGCTGACGTCACGTTCATCGGAAATATCTCCCACCATAATCCACGTTCCGAAACAGGCAATACCGTTCTCCTTGAAAATATAACTTCTAGCATGATATAAGCCGTTGAGAAATAATCAATACATTGTCACTTGATCAACTCATAGATAAAAATCCACATATTAGCTATTTTTAATTGTATTTGTAACTTTCAAATTTTCTGAACAGACCATCCTTTTGATGAAGAACGAGCATTGACAACACAGCAGATCGTAATGACAGTTCTCAACTGTCAAAAGTTATATGGAGATGTGAGGTTAATGTTTATTTTGTTTTCATTCAACAATCAACATTCAACTGATAAATTTGATAATAGTGTAGTGACGTGTTATCATAAACGATTTGGTGTGAATTTATTTGTATAATTGTGTATTAAAAATATGGAACAAGACTTCGTGAAGGGAAGTTCGGATAATTTACCGAGGTACAAAGCACCTTTTCGACAAGTTCAATTATTGCAGGGATACAGGTACTCTAGATACAGGAATTAATAACAAATTTTAGAACACAAACAAAACAAAAGCTCTCAAAACTTAGATAACCGCATTAACCTCAAAAAATAAATCAAGGTAGTGTTCGTTGAAGTTTAGATCTGATGGAACTGCTTCACTTGTATCAAATGGGTAGGCAAATGAGTTAGACAGAGACAAACTATTCTTATTGATCGCACCGTGAAACAGACGAAAGAACCCATCTGGTACCAAATGACAACTGGCATACGACACATTATATTTGAATGAGAATTTGGTGCACAACTTTAACAACGTTGCCAAGTTTAGTTTTGATGAACGTGACGTCACGAAACCACTTTTCTTCTGATTATAGACAAATTAGCGCTCAGAAAAAAAAAATCCCGAGTGATATTAGCGTATTTACTTTCTAATTTCAGTGTTACTTCATATCTCTTGGAAAGGTCCATTTAACAGTTAGTAACAAGGCCTACCAGAACACGTGGCTAATGACCATAGCGGTCGGTCGATGCCAAATCACCAAAGAAAGAAAAAAAACTATCAGAAATAAACGAGATCAAATTGCTTGGTAACACACGAGTCCTTTAGGACGAGTGGTGTTACTGCAAAGCAATTTGATCGAGTTTAAGATTTCTGACAGAATTATCGATAGTATTGTGAGCATGAGTAGTATTTATTGAGATAATTTCACGAACCAACAAAGTAAAAAAAGTTCCATTGTCGTGAATTCTTCAGTAGTTATATATAATGCCTGATAGACATGACGTCTGTCAGACTGACATTCATATTAGCAGCAAGATGATATTAAGTTCTCCGATGTTGTTTGGATACGTGGTTGCCATGACAAAGTGGTATTACCGGCTCGAAAGCTAGGAGCAGCGTATTATCGAGGCACACGTCCCTTATTGGTCCTAATATTGCAGGAAAGGAGGGTTTCATACGGCGAGTGAAATTATCGGTACAGTCCAAAAAATATTTCACGTAGGTACAGTTGCCACGGAAACTCTGAATACTAGCTCAATAGCATACTTTTTGTGTGAAATACTACGAAATAATAAGGTTTTGTATTCGTGTGGTTGGAAAAAAGTACTGTTTCACAGCCCATAACAGTTTTTTTCTATGCTCTAGTTATTCGCTATAACTAACTATTGTAGATCTACTTCCAACTTCCGAAGTGACTCATGAATATGCCATCGCCAAAAACTCGCAGAGTTCACGCGCAATAAAACGCAGACGTGGAAGTTGTTCGAATAATTTTCTTTCGAAAAACTAACAGGACAGAAAATTTAATATACGGCCGCACTTCTTCAAAGTGAGTCGAGATTGTCTTTCGGAAGAACCAAACCCATATATTTAATTTCAATGTGAATGACGTTATTATAAATTATAACTTACTTGCCGGTAAAAGTTGGAGCGCAAGAACTCGTCTGGTTCAAAGTACCATCTTATTGTCCATTTAAACACGGGATATGTTTTTCCGTACGCCAAAACTGCATTCCATTAACATTTAATTCCAACAGACGTTATAAATTTGTATGCTGACTGCACTTTGTTTTTGCAGAAATGACATTCATCTCGGGAAAGAAATTATGCTTCGCGAATGCAAGGAAGATTCTTAATACAATTAACCGGCCGCTGATGTACAGGGTGTTCGAAAGAAGAGAGTGAGAAAGGATTTGGTAAAAGATAAAGTTGAACAAAAGAATTAGTTATTTGAGTTAGAAAGTAGGTTGTAAGTTATCTTTATTCGTTCTGTTGAATTATATATCTCATAGAAGTACAGGTCATGCCAAATAAATAATAAATAATTCAAAATATTGCAATAATGCCGCAGCAAAAACAAGCAGTAGGTATTTATTGAACGAACAAAATATTTACTCAAATATTTTGTTATTGTGAGAAAATATATAATTCAGTCGAATACTTTTTGTGTATCGGACATGTGTTTCAGAATTAGTTAGACATTTTAACTGAATTGTTATGACTATCACAACTGACTAGAACGTATGAAAGATATTAAATTCGATTTTATTTGACGTCACGTTATTGTTTGTAGCAGGTCAGTTAGTGAATAAAACGCCAATAAAAAATAGTGTAATAACTAATACATCAGAAATATGTAAAAAACTTAAAATATGTAACTGAACAGGTAATATAGATTAATATAACTAATAATTAAAAAAATGTATAACATCAGGAAAAAGTCGAATTCAGATATTCCACAGTACCATAGAAACAACTCTCTAGAAATAATGATTTAATTTTCGTTTTGAATATATAAAAGCTGAGCAACTTGTAATCGACTGGTAAATGATTATACGACAGATTGACATTTATTGAAATTCTCTGAGACTTTGTTAGTCTGTAACGAGGTGGTACGAGCAGATGCGAATTACGAGTTCTATAATCATGGACATTCAAATGTCTGGTGTAAGATTTATTTTTAAATGTATTTCTAAAAGGGTATTATAAATAAACAAAGAAGGTAAGTAAAGTGCCAATATTCATAAATGAAGGTTTACAATGTTCCCTGTAGTCAGCATTCAATATTATTTCAATGATCTTTTTCTGCAATAAGAATACTCTCACAGAATGAGGTGAATTTCCCCATGAGAGAAGTCCACAATTTATATGACAGTGGAACAATGCAAAATATGCACTCTTCAATGCATCAAGATCCAAGAATTTCCTAAGTTGTCTGAAGGCAAAAATATCCTTGGATAATTTTTTTGACAATTCTTCCAGATGAGCTGACTAGGATAAATTTCCGTCGATGATCAAACCAAGTAATTCATCACTTCGACTGTTAACAACAACGTTGTTACTGGAAAATTTTATTTCTTGTATTTTTTCTTCGTTCGAGTTTCAGAAAGAGGTTTCAAATTATATTTTTGCGATAACTCGTTTCGTTTCCGAATTTTTGGTGTTTAAAAATGAAAAAAAAAAAAACGGAAAATGCCACAACTCAATTTTTTTTTTCGAGTTATGAAAAAAAAATTTTCGAACTTTTTGTTGATCAGTTCGAGGGCAATACAATTGTTCGAATCCATTTTTTTATATCTTTCAGTTTTTTATTTTTGTTCAAAAAGTCCACATCTCAAATATTTTTTCTCAAGATATGGAAAAATTCTTGAGGATTTTTTTGTAGATCTTCTTAAGTATAATAAAATTGTTCATTTACATTTTTTTGATATCTCGTTTTGTTTCCGAGTTTTTCGTGATTAAAAAAACAAATTAAAAGGAATTTTTTTTTTCAAGATATGAAAAAAATTTATATGAACTTTTTGTTGGTCACTTCAAGGGCAATAAAATTGTTCGAATCCATTTTTTGATATCTTTCAATTTTTTATTTTTGCTCGAAATTTTTTCTAAGTTCACATTTCAATTTTTTTTTTCAAGATATGAAAAAACTGCTCAGACACTTTTTGTTAGTCTGTTTGAGTACAATAAAACTGTTCGTATACAGTTTTTCGACATCTTGTTTCGTTCTCTATTTCTTGGTGTTTGAAATCCCAAAAAAGGCCAAATTTCTGCCACGTCCACATTTCAATTTTTTTTTTCGAGATATTAAAAAATTTCATTTGAACTTTTTGTTAAGCTCTTCGAGTACAATAAAATTGTTCAGATAAATTTTTTGATATCTTTTAAAAAATGCTCACTTTTTAAAGTTTAGTCAATTTTTCCAAAGTTATGTATCATGATATGGAAATAGTTTATTAGACTTTTTTGTAGACCTGTTCAAGGACAATAACTATACGTACGCATTTTTGTGATATCTAGTTTCGTTTTCGAGTTTTTGGCGATTTTAGACACAAATACAGACTTTTTAAGTGTTTTTCTGTTTTTCCATCTTTTTTCCACTTTCTAATAGTGTCGAAGAAAAACGGTTTGGAGTGTCAGTGAAGTTCGTAGAGACGTATTCGGGGCGATTTTAAGAATTCCAATTTTATCATTAGTACGGTCAATATCTCAATTTTTCCGTTTTTTTGAAATATTTCCTGGGCTATTGATTTTTCTGAAAAAATTTTTGGACATTTTTTGTAGATTTTATTACGACGGTCAAAAAATATATCTTGGTAAATTGTGATGGTATCAACCGTTCGTGAGATATTTTGTGTTTTCGAAAACGCATGTGTTTTTTTCAGTTTTCTCAAGTTTTCACAGTTTTCCGAACATTATATCGAAAAATTTTGAAAAGGAAAAATTTGTTCGTATATTCATGTTATATCCATTGCAACTTCCAAAATTCATCAAAAAAAATCTGTGCGGTTTTTATTCGAGTTTTTCACTTTCCGGAAAATCGCCTGGAAAACCTGTACGCATTTTCCGATCCCCCTAAAAAACTATAGGCTATTGTAGAGCATATATGCCCATATCTTCGAAAAATATGAAGGAAAAAAAATGACTGCCTTGACCGCTATCGAGTAAACTACGAAAAAATGAAAAAACGCCTTAAAAATTTTCCGGATTTTCCGATCGGAAAAACAAATTAATTTAATTTTACTGTCCTCGAGTTATTGATGAGGTTAAAATTTCAGATCGATATATCCACGGATGCGGAAATGAGAGCATTTCGTAGTGCCTACGACAGACGGAAAATGAGATTTGGAAAATTTAATTTTTTTAGATTTATTATTTCTTCCCACCCTTATCAATTTTTTGACGGTGCTCCTTTTCCCGCAAACAATTTTCCTCTACCTCTTCAAATAAAAAAGTTATGGCGTTTTTAAATTTTCTTCTGTCATTTTGACAGGGAAATATTATTATTATTATCTTTTTCTCCTGATTTTTGAAGGATCATTTTGGTTTTTGTTTCGTGGCTCTAACTAAGTCTTCAAATAAAGATTTTAGGTCCCCTGTGTGGTACGGACGAAGGCGTAGGACGTAGTATACACTCCTTTTAGTCGTGTATAATAACTATTAAATTACCATTTAATACTATAGAAACATTATTTTCTGTAATATACTGTCTTTTGCAATGGTGCTCCCGTACCTTAACGGCCTCGCAGAGCACTATTTTCAGCGATAAATTAAAATTGTAAATAATGGAGATAGAGTTCCGGGAGTTAGGGACATTTGTATTAGAAATTTCCTCCTCTGTACGGAACTTTTTTCGAAATTTCTTAAATATCAATAGTTTTTGAGTTATTAACAAAAAACTAAATGTACTTTTTTTCATCTAATTTTGTTTATAACAATCGCAATTTTTTAGGTGCGGTAAAATACTCAAAACCCATTTTTTCTAGTGGCCATTCCGAATCCAACGAGCTGACGCTCATATTTTTGGGAGCTTTTTCTCTATTTTTCACGTTTCTCAACTTGTTGAACAGACTTATAGTCACCCAGGTTTCACTTTCATCTCCGGAAAAGCATGTTTCTGTTAATTGTATAAAGTGTATATCAACTCCGTACAGCACGACTCTAAATAAACTAACGAGGTCAACCGACACTCCAGAGGTGTAAAATATGCAAACAAGGCGTTCGCCGTATTTCACAGGCGGGAAAAAACGGAGAGGCAGAGAGAAATGCATTAGGGCTCATGAATGTAAAGGTAGAGAAACGCGAGCTAACGCTAGGAATAAATAAGTCGCGAGTAAAAGCAATGTCAGCAAAACGGGTGATCTGAGGAATTCAAACGTAAATCCATAGAAAGGTTTCGGTAAACAGGTCGAAGCGAGGTAGACATTTCGGGAACAGGATTTGGAATTTACAGTAAAAGTTCCAGTACAGATTCAACAGATGTTACCGTCCAACTATTGCTAATATTGAAAATGGAGTGCCACAAGGGTCAGTTCTCGGTCCAGCCCTGTTTCTGCTATAGATAAATGATTTCACCTTACTGAACATAACGGCAAATATCATTCTTTTTGCAGATCATCCGGTCATGATAAGACAGCTCAACATTTACAAGAAAAAAAAAGGAGAGCGAGTGGTGCAACTCAAATTATTTAGTATTGAACTTAAAGAAAACCAACATCTTAACACTTCGCTGCAAACTTCCAGACATATCTATCACTAACATGATCAAATATGCAACAAAATGTCAACTTTGTTTCTAGGGTTATACAGGGTGATTCAAAATTCGATGTAAATATTTCAAGGGCGTATTGTTGGGATCAAAATAAGACTTTTTCTTCGAATCAACATGTGTCCTAAAATTCACCCCCTCCGAGCTACAGCCCCTGTAAATTAGGAAAAAAAACAAGATTATCTAAAACTGTGACTATAATAAGGAATCGAATCTTCTGAAAATTGGCATACCCCTATTTTTTTAGGCACTCTATTCTTTTTTTGCTTCAAAAATTATGTTAACCCAGTTTTGGGGGAGTTGGAGGGGGTCCACACTTTTATTGGTCCAATTTTTATGTTCAAAAAGAGAAACTCCGAATTTGATCAAAAAAAAGCCAACAAAAAGAAGGAGGCATTTTCTTCGATTTTTTACCGATAAAATCGTGTTTGAAAATGGACGATTTTCAAGATTCTAAAGGTCATAACTCGAAAAGTATAAAAGACCCCCACGAAATTCTTTCGTATTCGTGTTTAGGAGATAAAACTACGTAAGTAACACCACTATTCTTTTTGTTTCGAGAATGAGCCCGATAAGCTTACCTTTACCAAAATGGAAGTACGCAATGTAATTTACGATTTATATAAATTGAAAACAAACGTGACGCTTCCAGTTTTGAAGGATGCTCTAAAAAAGCGAGGTGTTTTAGAAATTGGACTTACTGCGTTGTCAAAATTGATTAAAAACTTGGATTTTTGCTTTACAAAAGATTGTAATCGAAGATATTTATGTGAAATGCCTCAAATTGTAAGTCAACGTGTTCAGTTTTTGAAAAAATATACAGAAAATTACAATTCAAAATTAATACAAAAGATGCGTTTTATTGTAGGCAGAAATGTTCTACTTGGAAGAGAAGAATTTGACATGTCTGTTTTTTGACATCAAATATATCTACTTTCTACTCTTTCGCTACGATCGAATTTGAGGGTAGCAAAAGTAGATAATTGGTTGAAAAAGGAAACTCCCCAAACTTTAGCAGAAATTTGACAGTTTAATTAATGTTCATTTCAGTTTGATTGGTAGGGAAGTACAAAATATATCATAAACTCACATAAATACATTTATGGCAGTGAACAGCCTCCAGTTCAAATGAACATGAGTGTCGTGGAAGTAATAGGTGAAAATTTCAAAAATACGTAAAGGTTGGAAAACGAGTTTTATTTATATGATAAAGAAGTTGGGTTTCATACTGAATCCATTGAGAACTTCTGTTGTATCTTCTATTAAGAATCAGCCTATACACGAATACAACTGGATACTTAAAAATAAATTGATGAAGGTGAGTTCAAATTGAATTAAAATCCATAGAACACCTCTGTTGAACCTTCTTTTTAGAATGTCCTATGCAAAAATACAATGGATACCGAATAACTCAGTCCACGAAAGCGGCGAATTGGCTAACGACATATCAAAAACAGTTTTCAGCTGCTATGTTTGTTCTCGACATCTCTAATGCTCTCATTTCTTCCAGATAATTCCGGTTTAATTACTATTTTAATCAAAGCTTCATCATAAGTGGAAGTTGTGATGTGAAAGTAACTTTTAAATGCAGAACCACTTCTTACTAATAATTTTTTCATCCTGAAAAAGCTTTGTGAGTGAAAATTTGGAATGCGGATATGATAACTTACAAATTTATTGTTTCACTTGAAATGCTCGCATTCTTTCATTGTCTATTTGGGTTGTGGCAGTTACTAATGCAAGTAAATAATTCATAGTAGTCATTTTATTATTCATATCAATATAAAATATAAGTTCGAAATATATAGGAAATATTTTTTTTTACTTCTATTGGAAACCCTGAAATTACGTTTTCATGGTGTTCTACTACTTCTACTAGTAGAAGTAAACTCTAGCGGTCAATAAAACGCTGCTAAATTGTGTTTTTAGACGAAACGTGGATATTTTCGAATGGGAGTTGGTCAAAATCGTGGCTGGATGAGTCCGTAAAGAGCGTTAAAAGAAAATGAGGATTCGGTCCGGGAAAACGGTACATTATATTACATGCCGGTTCTCCAAAGGCTTCGTTCCAGAAGCAAGTTTGATTTTTTTTTCAAAGTCAAAAAGTTTGGATTATCATGAATTGTGAATAGAGAATAGAGAACGGTTGATACCAAATTTAGAAGAACCGTCTTTAATTATTTTGGACAATGCCTCTTATCATTCAAGAATATTAAATAAACAGCCTAATTCTTCTTGGAGAAAAAGTGACATTTATGAGTGGTTAGAATCATATAAGCAAAATGTGTTACAAAATATGTTGAAATCAGAACTTCTGTCGATTGCAAAATCCATAAAAAACCTACAATGTATGCCGTGGATGAGATACGAGGATATATTGAAAATTTCTTAGCCTACTATAGAAACAAACAAAATTTCATTGTCAAAATATTTTATTCCTCAACATATTCTCCTCTTAATTGGATACATTTATTACAGCGAACCTGCAACGTCTCTAGACCTTTCAAAAAAATGTTTCTTCTTGCTATGCAAACCAGACCTCCACAGCTTTTATTACCTCCTCGTTGGAACAAAATTTACGACCTTTTAAAAAAAAAACATATAAGGCCTCAGAAGTGCCTCCTATATACAGGTCCGAAGTTATCTAATTTATTTGATAATGATGTGAAATGGGCATATTATGTTCATGTTTTTAGAAAAAAACTAAAAAGTTTGATACTGCGCAATAAAGATTCCATTCGTGATATCTTTGACTGAATGGAAATAAAAAATAATGAATTAATAGATGTTTTTTACCAATGGTTCATTCATTTTTACGAGGATATATTGAAAAAGTTTTAGCCTACTATAGAACCAAACAAAATTTCAATGTCAAAATATTTTATTTCTCAACATATTCTCCTGTTCATTGGATACATTTATTACAGCGAACCTGCAACGACTCTAGACCTTTCAAAAAAATCGTCCCCCTTATCACGTAGGGGCGTATCTGATTTCTGAATATTTCACAGGAGAGAGGAAAAACGAAAATTGATGACAATTTAATCACCCTATAGATACGCTATGAACATAATTTCTATTTGTGACGGCATTATTAGAGATACAGTTACGCCACTTCGCGAGATAAAAAGTACATTGCAAGAAAGCCTAAATACGGCGTAACTCAATTTTGCACTTTTTTGTCACTTACGCCCCTACGTGATAAGGGGGACGAAATGTTTCTCCCTGCTCTGCAAACCAGACCTCCACAGCTTTCATTACCTCCTCGTTGGAAGAAAATTTACGACCTTTTAAACGTTTTTTCAGTTGAGGAAAGAGATGATAGTCGGACGGAGCCAAATCTGGTGAATAAGGGGGGTGTTCTAGTAATTCAAACCCTAAGTCACGAATTCTTTGCATGGCAACATGAGATTTGTGTGCAGGGGCGTTGTCCTGCAAAGACAAAACACCTTTGGATACTGATTTCATTGAAAATATGAACAGGATGTTCATAAAGTCAGTTGTGGAATCATCTGCCTCAATTTTCATTTGAGAATGTTTCTCTTTAAAACCTTTGGATACCTTTCCGCGTCTTTTCTCATTAACTTCTTCCCGTAAAGTGGTCACTAATGTAGAATAGTAATCTCCAGTTATTGTTCTACCCTTCCAAAAAAATCAATCATGATTCAATGACAATCCCAAAAAACTGAAGCAAGCACTTTTCCAGCAGATTTTTGGACACGAAACTTCTTAGATCTTGGAGAACAGGGGTGTCGCCATTCCATCGATTGTTGCTTTGTTGCTGGATCTGTACCCAAGTCTCATCCATATATATATTTTAATCGAATAAACATCCTACCACCCTTGTGGTCTGTATAAAAACAAGGAATACTAAATACAATAAAAATAAGTTGATAGAATAAAAAAGAAAAAGGTAAAAACTAAGTAAACTAGTCAATAAACTTAAAATAAATAAATATTTTGTATATATATATATATATATATATATATATATATATATATATATATATATGATTTAAAATAAAAACTAAGTAAATTAATCAATAAATTATAAAATAAATAATTATTTGGTATATATATGATTTCTCAATATCTTCACAGAGTCTTTGAGTGCCTCTAATCCAATGAATTTAACTGTTTTCATTGGAATTCCGAAAGTCTTCGCAAAATCGACGAAAAATTTTGAAATGGTACCCCTAGCCCCGATAAATATCCCCGTCACTTGAATTTCACCATTAATTTAAAATTTTTCTTTGAAATATGGAATAGTGGGTTCATAAATCTCCTTTTTTTCATTGTTCACTTCTGTTGGCTGATTTTTATTGGTTTCAAAGCGTATTGTAGGATCGATTATGTAAGCTGTGTCATGTTTACGGTCTATTGCTATTATATCTATCCTTCGATTACTCTCGTTATCAGCAGTACATTTAATTTCTTCATGTACTTCAAATTTTGAAGCCAGCTCCATGGCAATTACATGACGAATTTTATTATGTCTCGTATTTCTGAGAAGTTGTCCAAATTGGCATGATCCCAAGACATGAGGAAGGGTTTCTTTCTCAGTGCAGTGTCTACACTGGGTACCATCATGGGATCTACCTGGAATTCCTCTCAGATTTACGACATGACCAGTCATTTTAATTGCTTCTTTCCATTCCGAAGGAGTGAGGCCTTCACTAGTTTTCACCCATGAATTTGCTGGAGTATATTCTTGGTATAATACAGCACCTGATCCTTTTTGGATGAGTGACTGCCATTTTTCAAATTCTCCACATCTCAAAATATCTCTCAACTTTTTTCCAGAAAATGACCATTTATTATTATCCACAGGAATATTCAATTTTTCCAGGCATTTGTCCACATCATGTTCAAAATTTTTCGTTCTTTCCAAATATGGATTTAGTTGTCTCTTCAATAATTTACAGTTGTTGTAACTTTGTAGAAAGGCTTCCCAAGAGGCTTTGAATAGACCAAGTCCTTTTAGATTTTGTTTGGAATATAACATACTGTCTGGAATATCAGCAGGAAGATCTAAGATTTCTTTCAGAGACGACTTGACAATTTTATCGATATCATTTAAAAATTTCATAGGGATTTTATCTAAAGGAGTGCATTGAAATGAATAAACCAATGATGGCCAAAGCGAATAATTCAAAATTTGAAATTTCTGATGACATTTCAACAGGGGAGATGAAACCAAATTATGGAGGTTCTTTTTCAGGTCATTCATAATTCTTTCTTGATTTAAGGTTATTTCATCATTGAACGTGATTCCAAGATACTTTATTGTCTCTTTATGATCCAGAGAATGAAGTGGACTTGGAAAGAAAATTAATGGTACCAGTTTTCCATTTCTGATATTGATTACTTTTGTTTTTCCTTCATTCAGTTTCAGTCCTATTTCCAAAAATTTTGATCTTGCCATTTCAAGAAGAGATAATGCACTTTTCTCATCATTTCCTATCAAAACAGTGTCATCAGCAAAACCAAGGATAGAAGCAGGAGGAATATCAGCATCAATTGAATATCCATAGGTTGATGAGATTTCAGGGGCAGATAGATCTTCAATAATGAAATCAGTTGCCAGATTATATAGAGCTGGTGAGAGAGGGGCACCTTGCATTACTCCTCTTCTCATTTTGATAGGTTTGGTTCTTCCTTCCGTTGTTTCTATTTGAGTCGAATTATTTGACTGAAAATCTATCAGAACATTTTGTAATTTCTGAGGTAATGACGATGATTTGATAGTGTTGTTCAGATGGTCATGACCAATATTATCATAAGTCTACATCGTTTTCAAATCGAATACAAATTGAACGCGATGCTACTGCTCTTGCACGGTTTTGGTCAACATTCAAACATTTGGGGATCCATTTTGCAGCAATTTTTCTCAAGTCCAAATTGACGTGAACTATATGATGAACGCGTTCGTATGAAATATTCCGTGCTTCAGATATCCGTTTTATCCCAATTCGACGGTCTGTTAAAATCATGTCATGAACTGCATCGATATTTTCGGGGACTGACACAGAAACCCCCCGATCGGTCATCATCTTCAATGGAAAATTTACCTCTTTTGAAGCTTGCAGTCCAATTTTTAAGCAATTATTAAGCATATCTTCGTAAATCTGCTTTCCTCTAAACCCTTTTAAATACAGGTTCTTGATGATGGCTCGATACTGCAATTTTTCTATTTTCACAATTTCGGAGGACATATTTTTTCTTTTAATTTATTGCGTAACTCTGGTTTACTTTTTTGACGTCAAACTTTACACTGACACTTCTAATAGGTTATTGTTCGTTGCTATGGAAACGCAATATTTTGTTTATGCAGGGAACTGGTCTAGGCTAACTAGATATCAATACATCCTCGTATTACGTGAACATGACCATGAGGTATTACGGCTACCACCATATATGTAACTAATATGGGCTGGGGCTAAATCATACTATGAGAAACATGTGGGTAATGGCAATAAATCCGATGAGGTAGAGATGGTTTGGGAAGCTGCACTGGACCATATTACGGAGGAATATTGAAAGAAATCGGTGAACATACCGAAAAATTAATAAGGGATTGGTGGGATCGAGAACGCTTACTCGACGTCGAAGTAGCATGTGATGATAGTTCCATTTGAAAACGATTCCGAAAGTACTTTCGCAACTGTACTGTTTATTTCAATAACATTGCACAGACAATTTTGTTGCTAAACACGAATGATATCGTGAAAATATACCTTAATTAATAAATACTAAACATTTTGGTAACCACTAGGTTTTTCAATTTGATTCATATGCACGCTGACCTTTGAACCCGCACGATAAGACCAATTTTGACTATATTAATAACGATTTTTCAACTGCTCAATGATGAGTTTCTGGCAATACTTGCACCACTCTGTAAGGCCTAGATAACTCCAGAACCTCGATATCATTATAATAATCGTCGAGAATTTCTTCCAAATCGATAGTCTTTCAAAACCCGAATCCAGGAAAGCTACAGAAAATAATATTTTCTCAGCAGACACCTTTCTTCCAAAAGGCTCAGAACGACATATCGTGATTGCATCCTCGATAAATCAAGAGCTTCTGATGAATTGCGCCAAACGATCCCAATGATTAAAGTAATCAGCGAACGGACATTTCTTTGGAGAGATCCACAAAAGGATAAATCCCTTCAAAATGTTATATATAATTCATAGAGAGCGGAACGAATGGGAGCAAAATCAGGAAAGTGTTATCCTTGGGAGAAAAAGAAAAACTGCCGATATTTTAAGCTCCAGAGATTTGCGGAGTTGGAACGCTGGAATTGTATTTGGAGGCTGACCAAATAAGTTCTGGAGCACGCAATGGGATATTTGTACACAACACACATACACTCTTGATTGACATATTGATCGATTGGGAAATGATACTGGAAACTTGGTGGAACACAAAATTCTCTGTTGGTATAGATACGGTACAGCATTCGATTGTGTGGACAATTATTATTTAGTAAATTTGAAATTGAAATATTACAAAATTGATGGCAAATCTTCAGAGCTAATTGATTCATATTTATGCAATGGAGAGCAATTTGTTCATATGAATGGGCAAAAGTCAAAACACAGAATTACCAATTGTGGTGTCCCTCAAGGATCTATACTGGGCCCTATATTACTTATAATGTATGTTAATGCCATCAACAGCCAGTTACGAAGTACTGATATCATTTGCCCATGACATCAGTTTCATAAGCTTTGATAAGGCAGTCAATACTGCTCATGGACTTTCTAATGAAAAAGAAAAAGCGGCTTACTTATATTTTTCGTCAGTTAAACTTAAGATGAGTATGGAAAAACTCAAAAAATGACTATAGACTATACGGAAGCGCATAAATAAAGAACCAGTTTAATTATTGGGCATTCATATTGACAGCAAATTGACATGGAATTCGCATATTGAATATCTGTCAAAAAAAACTTTCTTAAGGTTTGTTTCTGTTGCGACGATTAAAAATGTGTGTGTCCCATAATATGATCAGAATGGCGTATTTTGCTTTCATAATAGTAACCTTTGATTGATTGATTGGTTGATTTTGATATGGGGCTACAGTGCCAACATGAAAACCCTTTTTACACTGCAAAACAAGCGATCCGAAGGAGCACTTGGATAACTTTGAATAAAACAGCGAGTTTCATGATCATAATACAAGAAATAGAAATAAAATATATAGAAATGGAATAGAACAAAATAACAAAAACATAATATAAATATATATTGTCATTAAAACATTTAAAAAATTATTTTTTAGTGAACTAAAATTGCATAAAAATGAAAGATGTATAATGCTAACTCAATTTCTTCTCCTCCTCAGTTTTTTCAATGTACATTCAAAATTCAACCTGGTAACCTGCATTTTTATTTTGTCACTCATTACAATACCGAATATCACAATTGATAACTATTTTAGACATATCCAATTCAAAAATTATTCAACAAATTTCATATTGAACTTTCAAATACCGACATGTAGATCTTTCTTATTGAAGCTATTAACTCTTAGATTTCAGTTTCATATTCCATTTCTTTGACTTTCCTCACGTACATATTCTTTTTTATCTTCACATTCAAAAATTGTAATCTCCTATTTGTGTCATCCTTTCTCTTACGTCAAACTTTGGAATTTTTATATACAGTATCTTACATTTGATAACTTTGAACTAAAAACCAGTTTTAGTCAGAATTTTTGATTTTCTATGTTAATTTCTTTTCTATGGATTTGTTAGTGTCATAATTGCTTTTCTACTTGGAACTTTCTTATGTAAAAGATAGTAGTTGTTAAAATAATAACTGAATTTATTGAAACAGAGATCAAAATTAACTTTTTTAGTAAAACGATCCGCACTGCAATCTTCTTTGGTAAATTTGCTGATTATTATTGTAACATTTTTCAAAATATGAATCTACGATTATTAGTGAAGTATCATGGATATTATTTCTCAATTTTGGCTTATGAAAGTTTTAAAAAAATATCTATTCCACTGCATATCATAACAATATCTTATATGTAGAAGACAAAATGTCCTGATAGGACCGCAGAGCTCATTGTAATAATTATTCTATAGAATAGGAGTATTTGGGTCAAAAATCCATTGGAAAACAACTACTTTCCTGGATAATACCACGACGAACGTTGAATTACATCTGGTGGATTTTCGTTCAGAGTTTCTACGAAGGTTTCTGTGCAATTGTTTGGTGCACGGAAACATTTGGACCATTTAATAGATTGATTTCGAGGTGTTGCCCCTCATCAGTATAGGGTAGGTTTATTCAGACCACAACTAATGTTTTCAACAAATGATTCGGTAACATCTCCATTTCAAGTATGTGTTTCCAACTAACATTAACGCTCTTATTTCGATCTTCAAGATCGCTTTGAAACTACACAATAAAGTTTCAAATAAAATCAAGCGATCTTCAAGACAGCTCTGAGACCATCATAAAGCAGCTTCTAGCCAAAAAGGGCCCATCCTAAAAAGGTGTTCAAGACCTAATTTCAAAACTGTATTAAAACCATTGAGTTTTAATTGTATATTCTTAGAGAGTTCTTCAAGGCAACTATAAATAAATAATAAATAAATTAAAACTTATTATCTGACGCTTTGCTCTTAAAATGTATTTGCAGCGGACTAAATTAACTTAAAAATAGTAAATTAATCCTAAAAGAATTTTATTTTGTTTACACTCGAAAACTTTTAAGTCTGTATAATGGCCGGCATAGTGGTAATACTTTAAACCGCATACGTATACTAAGCATATCATAAAACAATATTCGAAAGCAAACTATTCTGGTGAAAAATTCACCAAGGAATGGCACTTTCCTGATGAAATGTATTAAAATACTTCAACATAACTGGAGTGCCACTTATTTAATGTATTTTTCTCTTATTTAAAAAATATTACAAGAATATCATCAAATTTTATTTTGCATCTAAGCATCTAAATGAATTTTTTTAAAATTAAATGGCATATTTCAGCACACCGATCTTCAGTTTTTTAAGAAGATCCAAGACTGAGTTATTTGAATAATAACATTCTTTTCGTTTACTATTGAAAATGTCCAAAATGTACAAAATGTCCAACATGGCGTGATCTAGATTAAAACTAATTGTTCATTTCTTAAATGTTTTAAATCTCACAAGATTTAAAACAGCGTTTTATTCACCACTTTGAATCCAATGACTCTTCCTTTTCCTTTTAAAACCAATAAATATGCTTTAATATGTTCAAACTCGTGACCTGATTGATTTAAAGTGGTCTTACTCTCAAATGGAATCCTAATCTCACAAATTTCAAAGGCCAAAGGGTATTTCTTTTAACCAAATTGACCAAATTGAAACCTTTAAGCTTCATAATACTCTTAACCCATTAACGCCCACGGATACCATATGGTATCACAAATCATCTTCCCTTCTCCAATGCACCACAATGATTTTTGAAGTAATGGTATCATGCAAATTCGTTTTTGTGCTTCGTAAACAGTTGTTTCTGATATTCTGTAACTGACATTGTATTTTGAGACGTCTCCGCAGTGGTGTACTAGTGATTCATATAGGGTGATTTTGTTGTGCACAAAACAATGGACATTCGTTGATCGTAAGTACTTTTTCAACTATTTCTGTTTTATTTTAGAGAACATATATTATAATTATTTATTGCTTATGAATTATACAATATTTCTGTATATAGATGAAAAAGATACGTATTATACAGGGTGCACTATAATGTTCTCAAAGTCACTTATGCCATATGGCATCCGTGGGCGTTTTTGGATAATTATGATTTGTAGCTAATTTGTTGAAACAAATAAATATTTCTATCATTTCAGAAGGAATTTTCGCTTTTGCAAGCTTTATGCCCAATGACGATGAAGACTTGGTCCTACAAGTTTATGAAATATTTGTGGAACCGCCAGATTCAAATTATGACACCAGATGAGGCACCTATGAGCACCGATGGTACTGATGCTAAAAGAGCTGCTTGAATTTATTGGCCTATCTTAGATATTCGGGTTATGGGGCAATAGGCACAATTCGAATGAACAGAATACCTAGATCGTGTCCAATAACCGGAAAACAACAATTTCAAAAGAAAAAAATGTGGGGAATACGAATGCGTAATTGAAAGAGAAGATACTATCTCAGTATGGTGGAAGGACAATTCGATTGTTACCATAGCATCTACAAGTGCTGGTGTTCAGCCAGAAGGAATGGTAAATAGATATTGTCAAAAAGAAAAGAAACATGTGTGGCTGATTACAAACATAAGGAGTTCCTGTTTATCGCCTATCGGATCGGAATACACAGCAAGAAGTGGTTTTGGCCCATTTTTACATTGCTCATTGATGTCACATTACACAATGCTTGGTACCTCTACAGAAGAATGTATAAAATATCAGCATTACATTTCAGAAGAGAAATCGTCCAAGTATACCTAACGAAGATTCCTAGTAGTCGAATCAGTATCACAAAGAATTTACTTCCAGACAAACGATTTGGTCAGATTGACAATTTTTTTTATCTCGTGTATCAACTGTTTTGCCTCCTATCACACTGAATAGGGCACTCTTGCTGCATTATAGCATAAAGATATATTTATATTTTTGTCAACTTCGTAATAAAAATTTTTTCAAACGCCCACGGATACCATCATATGGTATCAGTGTTTTTTTTCTACACTAAAATACTAATATTGAAAAAAATATTATTTTTCAGCACAATACATTACTTTTTCTTCAGAACACTCGAAAAACATAAACAAATAGATAAAAAAAATTATTTGGGCGCTAATGGGTTTTAATGTACTCATTAAAAGGTAAACATTATGTTTTTGGATTTAATGTGGTATTATATTGAATGTATAGTCTCAGGATAAACTAGTTTTCCTAATGGGTTTCAAAGAATACATCAAGGGCACTCCATAAAACTGCATTAAAACCTTTTTTCCCAGAACAGATTGTTAAAACCAACTTGCTATTCAATTCTAAATAATAGCAAATTAGTTTTAAAATAGCCAATGTTAAGAGTAACATAAAACCAGTATAGGATCAATAGGACATTAAGAGCAAATTTTAATTTTTATTTAAAGAGTGCATTAAAATCTATGTTTGAGAATAAGTGGTCTTTAGGAACTTTTAGTTTATCTTAAGGTTACTTTAAATCCGATTTTTAAAACCTAAATAAATAGAAACTGTCTCGAAATTGTTACTTGGGTTAATATAAAGATTTCGCACGCTTTTTTTGTGCACTTGATATTGATTATGGTGCAGGTGTAATAAATTTGCTCTGAATAACTCGGACCTAAAAGGGTTAAATCTCTCTCACAACCAATTGGCTGTTGCGTGCGCACTTTGGAGAAAACTTTTTCGAAACGTACCGGCAATTTGATAATGTCCCACTCAGCAATTACAGCCGCCCATAGGGCATGTCTTCGTACTATTTCATTCCACTCGATAAATGTTCTTAATATACGTTATAAGTACGTATTACCGTGTCTCGCAGGAAATTTATGAATTATGCTCGAATAACAGGCCGCTATTATCTGATAAAAAAACGATTCAGTGATGTGCTGTAGATTCAAACTTAAAGCATTATTCATTTCGGTGTAATTATAGAGTCGGGATCTAGTGCATGACTCTTACTCCACGTACCCAATGTGAAACGGAAAATGAAGCGGAATCGAGAGTCTTACTCTAGATTGTTTCAGTGTAGCAAGTATACAATATGGAGTAGGAAGTAGTTTGGATGTGATACCTACCTATTTGTATATTTTATAATATATAATTTTTCGTTTTGGTTAGAAGGTCAAACTATCCTAAATTAGAAAGAAAATAATCAAGAACTAGAATTTTGCCAATGATTCTGAAGACATGGACAAAACGTCAACCCGAAAGATGAATTTTCATTCATAATTTATTTGAATATTTGATAAAAAAAGTTATATTGCTAGGAAGGTAAACAAACTTCCATTCAAACTCCACCAAACGGGAGGAGCTTTCTTGCACCTCGTCAAGACAGGTATGGCCAGAGCTTATCCCGCGACGAACGAAAGATATTTTATCTCTTTCCAGGAACTCCATTGGAAACGCGGTTGCGGCCATCACTGGACACTGGCTTGAAGGATGCCATTCTGCACGTATGGGAATCCTACAACGTAATGACTTCTGTAGAAGCTGTCAAGACGAAGAGGAGGAAGAGACGATGGTCCACCTTCTCTGTCACTGCCCAGCCCTATCCAGGAAAATATTTTCTGCTCTGGGACAGCCCCATTTTGATAACCTATCCGATCTTCAGTCGGTTGGTATCAAAAACCTCATGCTGTTCATTAACAGCAGCAACTGGTTCTCACGGTGATGATGGGGGTGGTAACCACCCCATACGGCATCACAACGGGCCTCTGGCCTACGTGGGTTCCATCCCGGACCACCGTGTTAACCTAACCAAACCTAACTCCACCAAAAATAATCTTTATTGTAGATACCATGTATACAGAATACTAACATCAAGTAGATACCATGTAGCTGAAACACTTACATCAAGGACATGTTCTGAAGGATTAGTCCTTCGTCTTCAGCAAAATAGGGGTTGGTTACAAGTTGATCTGAAGGAAAGCAAAAAGGGTTACAGAAGAGTAGAGAATTACAATTAATTATGTGACCTATGATACTTTGGTGGAACATTAACACTAAAAAGGGAAAAAAATATAAAATTGTATGGTCCTAATTACGACTTTGTGGAGTGCGGAGTCCACATGTGTTAGGGACCATGGTTGGTCCACTCCAACACAACATATTACAATTTTTTATAAAGAATTTCAAAGAACAGCATGCAACAAGAGTTTAAATCTGACAACTAGGAAGTAACAATAGGTTATGAATTTGATCCAAGGTGGCAGAGAACACAATGGACTATTTCATGCTTCCATGTAACAAGAAAATTTTTCCCAAAGTATCGTCTATTGACAATTCTGTAGAATAGCGAAAGAAATTTGTGATTTCATTTTTTCAAAAAATATTGAAAACTTCAAATAGAAAAAATTGATAAAAGAATGTGTCTCATTGAAATATTAGGTTGTGTGGTCTAGAGATAGGATATCAAAAAGATGTAGAGTTAAAAAGTTTCAAATTGTCAAACTGTATCTGTTCATTTATACATTGAAAATCTGATTTTTCCCTGTAAGCCTTTCATATCTGCAATGATGGAAAAAATATCGGAATACCAAAATCAAAATCTTCACAGGTTCAGGAAATGTTTCTGTTTTTCTTCTAAAATAGTGTTAATTAAATATAGAGTAATATGGGAACTCATTGCTAATGAATCTGTAGAGCTGGATAAGTTTCTACACTACCTGATTATTATTGTGCTCTGAACCTCTAATGTTTGATTTAGTTTTTCTGGCTGATTTTCAGCTATTTTATCCTAAGGGCATTGATAGCTACCAAATGATTTTATGATAATTTTATCTGAATCACGTTGCTTGTTAAAAGCCCACGACGTATGCGGAGGAAATACCGCCCACAATATAATAATGATAAGGATAAGACTACAAGGAGGGGGTTTGAGGACTTTTGAGTTTGGAGTGTCTACATTCTACATAACAGAATGGTACTGGATGGAGCCTGTAAAGTAATCAGGAGTTCAGATCCTCTTCTCTGCATGGTCTGCGACTCTGAAAAAGCAGGAACTGGAACCCAAACTCTGTGAGCGCGTTCAAACCCAGTCAGCAAAGAGCTCACATCAAAGTTGCGGAGACTCAGGTCCTCCTGCAAATACATAAGGATAAGACAATGACAATTTTAAAAAATGTAACATTTCGCACTACCAGCTCTATACATTTAACCATTGCATCATGTATGGGAAAAACACGAATATTATTTTGAAACAACTCGTTATCTTCATATTTACTGGAGGGAACGTTCTCATTCTGTTCTTATTCTGTGCACCAAAAGGCCACTGAATCAAACAGTCCTCTTTTTTCTTCGTAGCTGGAGGTTTTTCTCATCCCCCGGTACAACACCATGAAAATCAATCGCGAAAGTTCCAAATCTTGCTTCAGAATAGGTCCTCCAAGAGTCAATTATAAAGAAAACACGTTAAATTTCACGACCCAACTCACAGCTATAAATTAAGATAATGACTGGAATTAAAGTCGACTGTAGCGCCGTTATTAGAAAGAATAGCAACTCTAATCACGTCAATTTAGCCTTTAATTGTTGATTAATGATGTGAACCGGCGTCACATTTATTAATTATCCGTTAGAGACGTTTCTATGGGATGATTAAGTAGGAGACGTTTTGCCATCGAAGATAAGCAGGCTGTATATATTCATTAGGAGTGAAGAAGCCATTATTCGGGATATTACACGCGTCACTATTTGACAGTAGGACTAATAAGACTTTCGATATTCGTCATGGTGCAGAACAATCGATAGTTCAATTACAATATAGTAGTTATTCATGTAATAAGCATATATGAGATGTGTTTCACAAACGTACTGTTCATGACAAAGACCTTTAGGAATATTTTATGTATGAGCAAGAATAGTTCTCCATTATTATTTAAATACACTTTTGACTCTAATTGTGGAAGATAAATTAAATTGGGAAAAACACGCGGAACATATCACCAATAAAATTGTTGCCATGATCGGAGCCCTGTATAGATCTCGTGATTATTTGGACAACCAAAATAAATTATTAATTTGCAATGCTTATTTTTTATCAATATTTCGTTACTTGATAACAAATTGGGGAGATTGCTCTAAAACAGTGATGAAAAAAATTAAAACATTGCAAAATAAAGTAGTCAAAATTTTATTTGTTTTCGATAAGGGAGCAAATACTGATTTGATATACCGAACCACTGGGATTTTACCACTAGAAAAATTTGTACAATTTGAACAGTGCAAATACTCATATAAGGTCATGAGGAACCAACAAAAATGTAACACATCCATAAATCTAATAAGCGAAATTCATGACCACAATACCAGAGCAAAAAATCAAATTTATTTATCACGAGTAAAAACTAATGTGGCCCTGAATGACCCACTTTCACAATGCTTCCAAACGTACAATGTCTTACCAAATTATATTAAAGTCAAAGACAGCCATGCAGCATTCAAAAAAGAACTAATCACTTATATAAGCACTTATAAAATGTAATGGTTTAATACACTTGTGTATTGTATTCATTTCTTGATATTTATAATTATATCGTTGTTATTTTGTTAAATTTGATATAGATGTACTTATTGCCTGTTATTTATTTTATGTTACAAACTCTGTTAGGTTCCGCCACCAGCACTATTGCTGATTTGGAATAATACTTTCTATTGTGATATATTTTTTATATTCTTTGTATTTTTTGTATGAATAAAGTATTTGAAAAAAAACATTTGTCCAGTATGCGTCTCACCGTAGGTCACCAACTGAATTGAAATTGAAATAAAAAAAATTATATAAGATAAGATAACAATTTTTTTGACCTTCAAAAGTTACCAAATATTTTTATGAGACAAGTTCATGATTGTCAAGACTAAAACAAACAAAAAAGAATAGTATAAGAATATAGAAATAGTGTATAAGTATATAAAAAAAGAATATAAATAGAAAAGTTATTTGGTATAGCCCTCAAATTGCTGTGCAACCGTTTTCTATTTATATTTTTATAGTGCCCCTCTATAAATCTATCTTGATTTAAAAAAAGAATATATATTTTGTATTAAAAAAAAATATGCTTTGATGAACACTAAACAAAATAAGCACATAATGTATAAATAGTGTTGAAAATTCATGCTACAGGAATGTTGTGTCATGAGCAAAAAAAGTGGTTTTCCAGTGATGATCAGTTGGCTCATACCATTAATATAAAGTGGGAACAATATGGGTCCAAGAACAGAGCCTTGTTAGATTTCATCGATTTTTAGTCTGTGCTGTAAGGTACTTTCTGACTGCACAATACAGCAGCAGAACACTCTCTGGTATTAATATTCCTATACGAGGAAGTATTGATATCTATTTAGCCTAGACCAGTTCCCTGCATAAACAAAATATTGCGTTACCATAGCAACGAACAATAACTTATTAGAAGTGTCAGTGTAAAGTTTGACGTCAAAAAAGTAAAGCAGAGTTACGCAATAAATTTAAAGAAAAAATATGTCCACCGAAATTGTGAAAATAGAAAAATTGCAGTATCGAGCCATCATCAAGTACCTGTATTTAAAACGGTTAAAAGGTAAGCAGATTTACGAAGATATGCTTAATACCCTTGGTGATCAATGTCCTTCGTATGCGACCGTGAAAAATTGGACTGCAAGCTTCAAAAGAGATAAATTTTCCATTGAAGATGACCGACCGGGAAGGTCAGTTTCTGTGTCAGTCCCCGAAAATATCGATGCAGTTCATGACATGATTTTAACAGACCGTCGAATTGGACTGAAACGGATATCCGAAGCACTGAATATTTCATACGAACGCGTTCATCATATAGTTCACGTCAATTTGGACATGAGAAAAATTGCTGAAAAATGGATTCCCAAATGCTTGAATGAAGAAATTAATAAATCGCGTTCGATCTGTGCTCGATTTGAAAACGATGTAGACTTCTTAAACTCAAGGTGAAAGATTCTGTTCAGAGGGCGATTTCATCATATCTTCTTCAAAATTAGGTAGATACATGTGAATCTTGCTGAGATTACTCAGATCAGTTCTTTCATTAATCGAGTGTTCATCATTTTTGATATGAATCATTTCAATGAAAATTTTTCTGGATTGTTTTGTTTTACTCTTCAAAATTTCTGTATAGCTGTAGTCTATTCTATGGTCTCTGGTGTTAACATGTTCTGCTAAAGAACGAATTAACATTCCGTCTTCAGTCGTTTTCATGGAAGATAATGCGAACATTCAATGTTCTAGATGTCTGACCTATATTTTTACAAGTTGTATTAAATTTCATTAGGAGATATTTGTAGTTATATCGAGAGACATTTGTAATTTTTATTTTATTGAATATTGTGCAGTATAAACTTGAATTTTTCAACTGTTTGGACGAAAGCTTCAAATAAATCTATCTATCTACGGTTCAAATTATGGTGTACCGGTCCCCCCAGTCACCATTTTCAGCTAAGACTGTTATCGTCATGCTTTCACTGTTTTCTTCATTTCACCGCTTTCTACGTTCTTTTTTCTATATTCTACGTTTTGTGGGTGGTATAACTGGCAATGGAGAAAGAAGAGTGAAGCAATGTTCCAGTACATTTGAGAGAAGAAGATGCTAACTGAAGACAGAAATAAGAGGAGCAAGAAGCCAAAAGTAAACAGGAACAAGCAACAAAAAGAAAAAACGTCCTCAAAAGTTTGAAAGGCACAAAAAACAATTGGAAGAGGATCAAGAGATCGAGAAGAAACAAGGACAAGAGGAGCAAATATCAAGAGGAAACAACAAAAAGAGGAGCAGGAGGAATGTTTTGTCTATAAAATTGCAACAACGACTTCTGCAACGTGTCAGTAGAAGTCAGCAGTGCTTTCAACGGAATCACCTGAATCGTCCAGAGGTGATGTCCAAGAAGGCAGAGGAGGAATCTAGAGAGTCAGCGAAAGGGCCCAAGATATCGAAATAGAGCTTTCCAAGATAAACGACCAGGTGGCACGGAAGATGTTACTATGGATGAGACTTGGGTACATTTATACGATCCAGAAACAAAGCAACAATCGATGGAATGGCGACACTGGTTCTCCAAGACCTAAGAAATTTCGTATCCAAAAATCTGCTGGAAAAGTTCTTGCTTCAGTTTTTTGGGATTGCCATGGAGTAATCATGATTGATTTTTCAAATAAGGGTAGAACAATAACTGGAGATTACTATTCGACATTACTGACCACTCTACGAGAAAAAATTAAAGAGAAAAGACGCGGAAAGCTATCCAAAGGTGTTTTGTTTTTGCAGGACAACGCCCCTGCACACAAATCTCATGTTGCCATGCAAAAAATTCGTGATTTAGAGTTTGAATTACTAGAACACTCTCCTTATTCACCAGATTTGGCTCCGTCCGACTATCATCTCTTTCCTCAACTGAAAAAACGTTTAAAAGGTCGTAAATTTTCTTCCAACGAGGAGGTAATAAAAGCTGTGGAGGTCTGGTTTGCAGAGCAAGAAGAAACATTTTTTTTGAAAGGTCTAGAGATGTTGCAAGGTCGCTGTAATAAATGTATCCAATTAAGAGGAGAATGTGTTGAGTAATAAAATAATTTGACATTGAAATTTTGTTTGGTTCTAGAGTAGGCTAAGAAATTTTCAATATATCCTCGTATACCTATAAATGAAAGAAAATAGACCGTCCTTGGTCCCTTTGTTTGTCTGAAAACTACAGTGTAGAAAATTTTGAATGCGTTTCCTATAATCCAATGAATAAAGACAAAAAGAAGAGGGTTACCTTCCAAACCTTTCGGTAGTTCTAAATTTTTGAAATGTTGTCTAGGATGAGTGCAAAATGTACATTTCTCCCTCCTCCACGGTTGCCGCCATATTGAAAAAACCGAGAAAAATTGGCACTCTCTTCAGATTTTCACTTATATCATCGTTTCGGTGCATTTCAGCTAAAAAAAGTTCCGATCAATAATGTAGAGAATAAAATTTCCTATAATTTTCGTTTTGGATCTTGTTTCTGGGAAAGCTACGGAGATATGTACCTTTAAAAAAAACGAAAACATTTGGGAAATTGGCTCTCTGTCAAATTGGCTGATATTTGTTATAGTGGGATGAGTCATTAGAAAAATGTTTTTGCATAGAACCAGTGGCCTGCAGCATAAAAAAGGAAGCATTTCCTGCTTGAATGTAATGCTTTACATGGGTTACCATCTTAAAGTACTACACCCAGAGTTTGGCAGTTCGCCCTCTTTTCTGCAGGTTGTGCAAAGCATATAAAAATTTGAAGGAACAGGTTCGAATTCTTCACATTTATTCTAAAACTTTACATTGATGAAACGGGACAAAGTCTGGTGAGGCAATAAGTGAGCCCGCACAGCTCAGGAATAAGCGTGCCCATTCATCATTTTGATGATGCTATTCTGAGCATAAATGGTGGCTAGCAGCTCACACAATGTGAAGTCAGTAGTAATATGCCGTTGTTTTGACTTTTATGTTTACCCCCCAATCCGTGATGTCGGTACATTCTGTAGCTTGACAAAATTGCGGAAAATACGATTTCTTCATTTTATTGAAAAGTGCATATTTTCCCATCAGTCCTAGAAAAAAAATTTAAAACATCAATTATTGAAAATTTTATTCTCTGCCACAATGAGTAGAATTTTTTTGTAGATAAAATTTACGGAAACTTAGATGTTAGCGACTATTTCACGCACTTGCAAATGAACCAATCAGGAGCTCTAGTCAAGTTCGGATTATCGTAGGTAATACCACAAGTGTATCGGTGATTATCGAAATAGCAATTCCTTTGAATTTGAGAATCAAATTATGTTTCTTGGCAACCACACGAGCGCTTGCGCGAGTGTGGTTGCCTAAAGAAACATAATTTGATTCGAAACCGAGAAGGAATTAACGATAATCGCCGATAACACGAGTTGTATTTGTTAAGATTATTTCATGAATAAAATCGAAACCATTTTTATTTATTTACTATTCAATTTAACTAGGAACATTAATCCCGCATTTAGTTCTGAAATTATGCAACTAACAAAACATTTACTTGATATTTCAAACATCCCTCTATTTCATAGTTACCAATGACAGAGCGCGTCATTCGTAGTTTCGTCATTGCATGTCTAGTCTACTGCTTCTCGCTCGAGGTTATGTTTTGATAACATTTTGATTTAGTGATTTGATTAATCAACGAGTATGCAAATTTTGTCGAAAATTGTGAAGTTGATACGAATTAATAGTGAGTGCTTATTTAGTTTTGGTCAAAGTTTGGTGTTGTGTCATTATAGCAGCTTGCTAGTGGTAAGTTTGTGTTTTGATAATAACCAATCAGGACTCGAACTACAAAATAGAAAACACATCATATACATATCCAGTAGACAATCAAGAGCCGAACTACAAAATCGAAAACATGATGTTTTCATTTATCAACACAAAAATTTCAACCAATCATAACACGCTATTTTAGCATAAGTGAAATAATCGATAATATCGAACTTGACTCTGATTAGCCTGTCAAGTTCGGTGTTTTCAGCTTCGTACATGTGACAGTTAAATGTAAGTAGGCCGGGAGTCCACCATGTGCCTCCGGCGGCCGGGCGGGGGTCGCCCGAGTTGATTACAGGCTAATGTCTGGTTGAAAGCCCTGGGTCCTCGTCCGTTAACATGGTAGAGGCTTGCTTCGACGGTTACCCATCAAACGAAGGCCGGAGGGTTCCACCCTGACATGGGTACACAGTATGAGCGAAATCTGACTAACATGAGTCCTAGGGGGTCGGGGAAGCCCCATCAAGTAAACTTGGTGCCCCTTCCATAAGGCGTTGGCCTCTAGGGGGCAGGGTTTCGCCAGATAGCTAAAAATAATACCGTACAAGGGTAGAGTTGGCCGGGGTGCCGGTCTAGGGTTGAGATTGCTACCCTGACCATCTCGGCGGGTGAGCAACGTCCAATAATTGCTCGGGTACTGACACTGCAGAGCCAGTAGTATGCTAAAGTATACGGCCCCACCAGTGGTGAAAGCGAACTGGTAGCTCAAGTCTGCTGTTCCATAGCGTCGCCATCGAGAGAGCGCGTTGATTTGGCGTAACTAAATCCGCACTGAGCCTTCTCTTGGGGTTGTTTGTTAGGTCGAAAGACAGGTACTCTCGGCCCCCGGAATTATAGGCGAGGTGGAGCACGCGGTTGGTGGACCGAAACACCACCACCCCCACGCGATTTTTTAAATCGTAAGTATTGACGCTATTCACTCATTTAAAAACGAGCAGATTTGGGATAAATTCTATAGAATTGATCAATGTTTCCTGTTTATTGAACTTTATTAATTTCTCAGATTAACCCCTTTGCTAATTTCGTCTAATTCTGCCAAATTTCAGATTGTTTACCTTTCAGTTTGTTTGTGGAATAGTCTAATAAAATTCCACTCGAGAATGAATTCATCTCATAAGACTGTCTTTTATATTTGAACTCAACTGAATTGTATTTCGAGAAAAGAATTGTTTTCTCGAAGCAATTCAGTTTCGTTCAGAAATAAATCGACAGACTTATCACGAAAATTCAATCACTTGTGGTAGTAAACGTTTGAAAATCTTAGGAAAGTGCGGATGTTTTATGGTTTCTTCAATATGGTGGCACGCGCGGAGGGGGGGAAAGTTGAGCATTTTGCATTTTGAACACTTGATAGCCATCCTAAACATATCAAAAATCAAGAACTACCGGACCGTTTGTGAGGTAACCCTCCTCTATTATTCACTGGATTATAGAAGATCTACGTGCATGTGTGAGTTGAGAGAGCTCACTAAGTGATGGAGTCCTTGCCGATGTGCACAAGTGTTATCAAAGTTCATAATGAAATCACCTGAGATGTAGTAGGCAGTTCAGAGATTAAATTCAGAAGTTAATGTAAACGTATCAAAGTATCCGAGTTTGGATCTCTGTTGATGCTCATTATGAGAAGATTCATCATTTGGCAATTGTGTTTATTAAAAACATACAGTAACCCATGAAATGGTAGAATAGTTGACAATTCAGCTACACAAAGAACTTTTAGCTCTTCGCGGAAAATCCGGCTCGAAGGACCACACTTAATAATTCACGCCTTTATCAAGTGAACATTAAATAACTCCCGACGTGAACTTTGGCCATGTAACCGTCTGGCCCGGCCACTGCGTCCGCACAATTATTAATCCGATGTACCTTTCCATGTCGTCCACGGGCTCTCCGGTGCCGTTGTCAAGAATACAAGATTTACCCGCCGAGGATATTTCACCTTGAGGGTCGGCCGGCGAATGTTTGTGGGCGCTGAATTGTTTCTGCGCGACATTTAATTAATGTTATTGCACCGCCTGGCAGGATCGCAAGGGTCGCCTTCAAGAGTTATTCCTGCTCGATTGAACACCGTCCCGTCGTGTCGGCAGTTTATGAGGAAGAGGCCGGTCTGGAGTACCGTGAAACCGAATTTCGCGGTTGTTATAGTAGCAGAAGCGTATTGAGGTTCAGTCGACTGGTCAACGTAGGCAACTTGATTGAATGTTACCTATTCTCGCGTATATCACATAAGTATGGTGAGAGTGTTGAAAATGATGCCAACACATTTCACATCTGGCAACCAATGCGACCATTTGGATTCAGAAAGTACAAGGGTAGACGAGTCTAACAAGCCCAGGAAACATATTTTTCTGGCCATCTAGCGGATTATGAATATTTCTCTCTAATTCCAGATGACAAACATGATCTTGACTATAAGCAAAATGGAATTAGTATGTCCCCCAAATCTATCTTTATTTTTCCAGTCACAGAACAGGAAGTAGTGAACATTGTTAATCGACTAAAAAACTCATACTCAAGTGGTCATGACCTCATTTCAAACAACCTTCTTAAAAAATGTAGCACGGAACTAAGATGTCCTCTTGCCTATCTGATGAATCTATCAACTCAACAGGGAGTCTTTCCAGACAAATTAAATTGGTTAATCCAATTTTCAAACGAAATGATCCTAGCCTAATTGAAAATTATAGAGGAATAAGTATTCTCTAAAGTATCGGTAAAATCTTTGAGATGACTATAAAAGATCAATTAATCTCTTTTCTGATGAAAAATAATCTATTGTCCGCAAATCAACATGGTTTCATGGCAAATAAAAGTACTGAGCACTGTATGACTTTCATGAACACATAATAATGGCTCTTGATGCAAAAGTACAGATCTGTGGACTCTTTATAGATTTTTCGCGTGCTTTTGATATGGTAAATCATGAACTTCTCATTTGCAAAATGAATAGATATGGTATTAGAGGTAGAGCCCTCGAACTAATGAAATCTTATTTGTCAAACAGGCCACAATGTGTGAGAATAAATAATGTCCAAAGCAAACAAGAGATGATAAAACAAGGAGTACCGCAGGGATCAATATTAGGGCCTCTTTTTTTCCTCATTTATGCCAATGACCTGATTTTAATGCTACATAACTTACATTTTGCCCATGTAGTATCATATGCAGATGATACGAATATTCTTATATAGCTTCCTGAATCGCGTGAACAACTTTTAGAAATGACGGAAATGGTATACACTAAAGTTGGTGAGTGGTCTAAAAAGAACAGCCTAAAACTGAATACGCAAAAAACAATTGTAATGAAATTTAATCTCCGTGGAAAACCAGACAATTTCATTATTTTTAGTGACGATGAAAGGAGAGTAGATCCATCTGAGACAACTAAGTTGCTAGGAATAATCTTGTACTGTAAAGTCACTTGGGAGCCCCATATTGTTTCACTTTGTAGTAAACTACGGAAAAATTGTTATGCTTTGAAGTTTATTTCGAGTCACTGTCACTCTGGAGTACTGTTAACTCTTTACTATGCAAATATACACTGTCACCTGAGATATGGCATACTGAACTGGGTTTTATCTACTGGTTTCAATAGATTATTTGTTCTTCAAAAATTCGCAGTGAGGACAATTGCTGGCTTGAGGTGGAAAGATTCATGTAGAAATGCTTTCAAAGAGTTTTATATACTAACACTTGTAAGTGTATATATCTATGAATTGTGCATATATGTTTACAAAAATCATGATAAATTTAAGAGTCATCCACAATCTACCTATAACACAAGAAATGGGAGTATTCTTGTACCAGATGCACATCGTACAACATCATATCAGAAGTCGCATCTTTTTATGGGTTGTAAGGTGTATAATAAGATTGACAAGTATATTAAAGAATCCTACAATATACACATTTTCAAGACTCGGTTGATAAAACGTTTTATACACTTGATGAGTTTTTTATATGTATAATATTCTATATGTTGAATGTATTTTATTATTTTTGGATATTACTGTATTTTTTTTGTATTTTCCTTCGTGTACGTTTCAGGATTATCTTTGTTGGATAGTAATGTATTGTGCATTTCTGTTTTTTTATCTATACTTTATGATGACGTTTTCTTTGTTACTTTTCCATTGTGTAATGTCCTTATACTCTGTGTATGTTGAACAAAGAAATAAATTTATTATTATTATTATTATATTATTATTTGTCAGCTCATTTAATAATAATTTGTTGACGTTCATTGAGATGTGACCTGATCAAAGATACTGCACTGTTAGATATGCCAATGTAACTCAATATTGACAACATTAAATTGTAGTTGATGGTATCGAAAGTCTAGAAGAACTAGTATAGTGTTTTCGCCCCGATTACTCGATCTCATAGTATCATCAACAATATAATAATAATAATAATAATAATAATAATAATAATAATAATAATAATAATAATAATAATAATAATAATAATAATAATAATAATAATAATAATAATAATAATAATAATAATAATAATAATAATAATAATAATAATAATAATAATAATAATAATAATAATAATAATAACCGCCTTTATTATTTTCTTTAGCTCAAATAATACAAAAGGAAAAAAATATATACATAATAACAATGGTACGAAATGAAAATGAAAGGCGAAGTTCAATTTTTATTGAGACTAATCCTGAGACCAGCCGCTATTAATTGTTCTTCCACTTAAACATGCTGCAGTATCCATGAAATAATTTTTTTTTATTTTGTATGCAACAGGGTAGTTGTGCAGCTGTATCCTTTACGAAATCCAGACTAAGTATTTGGCAAAATGGAAAAAAATAGCTAATTTGTTCTTTCAGTTGTACCTTAATGGCTCTTTCAAGTAGCTTAGATAAAGTTGGTAATATACTGATAGCACGTAGATCTTTGTAACCGGATGGATTCGTTTTTTTAGGCAACACCTTCACAAGTGCCCTTTTCCGTACATGAGGAAAAATCTCAATCATGGGGCAAATTTAAGAATATGTGTTATGTATGGAACAATATGTGAACAGCACATTTTAATTAGTTTGATGTTCAGAAAATCACAACCCGTTGCATTTGATTCAATATTGAAAATAGTTTCGAATACGAACATTTCATTTACTTCATGGAATTTGAAATCATGGGCTACTGCTTATAAAAAGAAATGAGTTCTACAGGCGGCTCCTGAAAAGGAATAGAGTTGATGAAGAAGTTGTTGAGTTCAATTGGATTTTTCAAAATGTCTTGAATTTCACGTTTTTTGTCTGGTGAGATGTTGTTTGATTTTGAGGTTTTCCAAAATGTTTATCATGTTTACCGAATACAGAATGACACAAAGCAGGACCAAATACGATATCAGCGTAGTTCAGGAGTGATAGGACTAATGCTACACTTAGAGTAATTCTACTTTTTCTATCCAAAATTCCACGGTTGGAATATATGAGTTTTGAATAACAAAATGCTCTTTTAGTGATCAAGTTGACATGCAGTGTATAACGACGCGAAGAATCCATAATCAATCCCAAATTCTTTGAACTATCTGCGATTTCGAGTGTTTCATTTTTTATTTTAACTATCAATTGATCAACGCATCGATTTCGAACGTTCTCGCTGCCAAACAGAATTACTTTGGATTTGATGGGGTTAATTGGAAGGCAGAATTTGTTTGACACTTCGACCAAAGCATCAAGGTCGGTATCGAGTCGATCTGTGGCAGTTATAAGACCAGTGCATAAAAATGATATTCAGTGAACTGTAAATATTTATGAAATTCGTGAGGGTAGATGATAAAGAGTGTGGGCTCTAAGATGAATCCCTGGGGAACTCCATTTTGCACTGCCATATAATCGGAAGTAATATCACCTATGGTCACAGCCTGTAGTCCATTGAGGAGGTAAGCTTTCATTAGAGAAATGGATTCTTCTGAAAATCCAATATAATGCAGAACGGCCAGCAGCAACTCATGCTTAATTGTGTCAAAAGCCTTAGAGTAGTCGAGTAAGACCAGAAGAGTTGGTTGCTTTTTGTCCAAGACGGAATATATATCGTTGGTTACTTTCAAAAGTACAGTGAGTCAAGAGATAGTTAGCCCGTTTATCTAGACACTATTCTATGGAGAGGTGTTCTCTAAATGGTAGTCAGAATGTTTCCTATCTTTTTCCATCAAATGTTGAAATATGATTGTGACTGAAGACATTGTAAGTGATTTATAGTCATTGAAGTGTTGCGGGTTGAGTTGCACAGTCAACCAGTGATAACGTTTTTCTGTACCAACAATTTTATGAGATAACACACTAGGAATGTGTATTTTTCATATTCTCAGCCGCCCCAGATTCTTCAAATGACTAGATAGTTATACGATCTCGTCTCCCAATTCTACTAATTAGACAAAGGCGAGAATGAGTTGTAGTTGTATATCTATCTCTCTCGAGATGACACGACGATAAAAAAGTGATCTTGCTTCGTTTACAGTGACTTTTCCGTGAAAATATACACTTCCATCAATTACCAGGTCCATTAGTATTTCGATGGACCGCGGTCAGCCACTTGTAGTACACAGTATACAGAGATGGAGAGTAGGAAATAGGCGTTTCATGTAGCAGTAAATTCGGTAAACTGCTGCTCTCCGCACACTTTGTTTACACGAAATGCAGAAGCACTGAACCATAAGTAACAAACACCCTTTGGCAGCGGCGTTTCTGAAATCCGTCTTAGAGGAAAACAAAACCGATCGCAAAAACATTCGTGGAAACTAATGCCCAAACATTTTTTACTTGTGGGACCTTTAGAGAAATCATCAAAAAACTTCTTAGACTTGTAAAAGTAGTTAAACAACTTATAATAATAATAAATCGCCTTTATTCATATGCGATTGAATGGTGAAGTGTCAGCTGGGTGCTGATTTTCAACTTTACCCGAAAAAAAAAAATTATGTTATCTAGACAAGTTCTAAGTTCGAGTTTATGAAGATATTAAATATGCAATTGAATTAAAAATACAAATAGAAAATTTTTGTATGATTTATATCAAATAGTTTCCTAAATAACTTAAATTTTGAAATGAAGTATCGAATTTGTCCATGATTATACATATTCTGTGCTTTTCAAATGGATTTTTTGTTGTTGCATAAGAAGTCGATATATGAAAGTTCTAGCAAGTTTGTTTCGTAGCTAGTGAAAGGAAGGTAAATGCTTTTTTATATTGATGGTACGTAGTTTACTACTGAAAAAGTCTGATAAAATGGGCAAATAACGTTTAATTTTTTGTTTCAGAGAATTCCAGTTTTTATCCTTGAAGAAGATGGCAGTATCATCTGCAAAACTTGTGATTTCCGCCGCTATAGGTAAGTCAAAAAGCAAGTTCACATATATAATGATAAGTGTCGGTCCAAGGACCGTTCCTTGCGGAACACCTAATGGATCTTTCACTGCTCAACATATCATTGATTTTGACACTCTTCCTACGTCCACCGAGATTACTTTCTGAGGATAGCCTCTTAGTAGGTTTTTCATTTTGAAAAACGAAATATTGTTAATTGAAAATTGAAAAAAAGTTTTTTTCAGCATTAGAAAAAAAGTGCAATGGAAAATTCAGATCACTAATTGTAATATCTAACAAAAAAAAATACTTCACCGCCACTATGGTACGCTGGACATTGAACGTCATCTGCTAGATACTGTGAAATCCTCAACTTTATACCTAAAAAAATCTGATTGTAAAAATTTGCATTTTCATTCCGATATTTGGATGAAACTGCAAATTTTCACTATCAGATTTTTTCAGGAGAAAAGTTAGGGATTTCACAATATTCATCAGATGTCAGTGTCCAGAGGGTGCCATAGTAGCGGGGAAGTAGTTGTTTTCTGTTATATAACTCAAAATAAATTCTCTAAATTTCAAATCGTGATTTTTTTCAATTCTGAAAATTTTTTTTTTCAATTTTCAGTTGAGATCAATACCTTGTTCAATATGCAAGAATGTCTTGTACAACTCTGTATGCGACTCTTGAAGACCACACCAGTAGCAAGGCAAACAAATAGCACAAACCAACCTCACATAGATCTCAACAAAAGCAGTTGACGTTAATTTTTCAAATAAATCGCCAAAAGACTATATATGCAAATTTCCCATAGATGCACCGCCTGCGATGATCACACAGCTAGCTTTCATGCGAGTTCAAAGACCTCGCCATGACCAGTAAATGAGAATTTCTCAAAGTACTCAAGATTTTGTAGAGACCTCGCCACAAAATATAGTAGAAAACTCGTCAGAGTGTATTGTTAGAGAATTTCCACGTGGGATATCGCTAAGACCTCGATGAGAATATCCCGGCGGCGGACATTTGGAGAAGACATTGCGTTCTCTATAACCTCTCAGAGAAGCTACAAAAGGCATCACTATTTCCTAAAAAGAAGTCTTCTTAGGGTCTCTCTATGTTTTCGGGGGAGTTCCACCCGGTAGTTGTAACGCATGTGGTTTTCTTACATCATTTCCTCTTTGATCCCAGCATGGTGTCCATGGCTTGTCATGAGGAAATAAGTTTGATCAAATTCAATGTTAATCAGTCATGATTGTATTAAATCAACGCTTTAAAGTATTATACCAAGAGTTTTGTTTTGTGTGACATGTTATTTTATAAATCACGACGAGTGGAGGGGATAACTGACCTCACTTTCAGTTCCTGATGATGAGTCAATAAAGATTCGAAAGCATGAATAGAAACAAGAGTTTACTTTATTTTCTCATCCTTGTTGACTACATACCCGAATTTAAAGGATTCTTCAATGTTCAAATATTTCGTTCAATTGGTCTGGTATCAGATACAACTAGGAAACGTTTTGGAGAACAGGCAACAGAATAGAATTTTGAGATGGGTGTTGGTGTAATGTTTCAACAAAGTCAACAACATTATGATGAAAACTCAGAATTACGAAATTTTACCTAATATGTATTTATAGATTTTTTTTAAAGAAAACTCATTTGTTTTCTTCTTGATGGTGTGTTTTATTGAAATATAAACTTGTATTTGTGATATGTGTGTTTATGTGATGTATTTTTACAAGAAGAAAAAAATTCTTGTTTATTACAATCTCATTTCAAAACTGTTCCAGAAACAAACAAAAATGAAAAGTTTTGGCAGGATAATTATTAATTTTCAAATTTATTCAAAACTTTACCTAATTCAATATTTCATTTAGACAACAGATGTAATCTTGAAATATAGAATCGGGGAACATTTGAAATATGAATGAAATGTTTCATAGGGACATTAAAATATTTGAAAGATATATTTCTCAAACATATCAGAAGTATTCTAGAAAGAAAAAATCAGGAATGTTTCGTAACTAACATAAATGAAATGTTTCTCTGGGATATCCAAACATTTGAAACATTTATCATATTTTTCATAAACATAGTTGAAATATTTCAAAAACTAAAATTTTGTAACATAAATGAGATATTTTAATGGGATATTGATCTATATTGATAAAGGACCCCCCACGGTTCGTATAAAAAATGTCCTGATCAAATATCTCTATGGGCACAACGAGATCTAATGGACATTTTTTGAGATACAGGGTGTCAAACATGAAGAGGCAGCGTTGTTACTTTCCTTTAGAAAATAAATAATGTGGCGATTATTTTGTTACAAACAGTTGAATATAATGATTGCAATCTCAATATTGTCGACACGAGTTATAATGAAAAGTTCTAAGAGTCCGTATACAGGGTTATTAATAATTACATAACGTTTCTGTAATTTTTTGAACAGAATCAATCAAACGCAAAAGCTCCTAGACCAGTAAAATAGGTAAATATCATTTGATTCTGATTTTGGGTGATCTGAGATTACTTTTATACAGGGTCGACAAAATTTTCCTTTTTAGATGTATTTTTCAAATTTTTTTAGGAACATGAGTATACAAATTAATCATAGAGTAGAAAATTTAATGAAAATGGTCAATATTCATGTCTATTTGTTGCATCTTATAAGGATCCTGATCAACGGCATGATGATGCAGCTTTCGCTTTCACATGGGAGACTACTGCATTGAAAATGTTGATGCATACGACAAAAAGCATACGAAATTATCGTTATGAGGAAGGTATCGATACTTCCGAGCACCAGATTCACAAGTGGAGTAATATCGATCTAGGGCAATTTATTATTCATCAAGCATTTACAATATGTGTATGAACATTCAAATTCATTGTCACTCAAACTACTCTCGTGGTATATTCTCGTCAGATTTATTGCTGTATCTTTGTAAAAATTACAAGATTTCTCATCTTATGATTGGTTAATGTTATGTTATTCAATAATTATTACCTAATGGACGGTTCTAAAATATATCCTTGCCTATCTAAAAGATGTGCACATGATTTAATTCTTTCGGAAATATAGCCCCATATTCTACAGATAATGAAGATCTTCATCGCCGGTACATACCGTGTGAGACACTAATTATTAGTCATTTTGGACAGCATTTACTCGTCTCAATTCTGTTATCCCGAGCATTTTAGCTGATGTAACAGTTTCAATATTATTATTTTAAACTTCAAGAGTTTGTTTTAGATAATTGCCAAAATTCAAATCAGCATAAATCTACAGGGAGTTGTATTATAATAAATAAATTCTATTTGTATTGTAATTGCCTGTATGTGTAATTCGAATACATATTTAAATCAAATATATTGAGTTTGAAGGTGAATATGTTATAATTATTTGATTTAACTATTTTTTGATAACTTTTATTATATCTGATAATAAAGCCGGTCGTCACCAAAATTGTTTACTGGGTTGTACCCGAATGAATCGTATTTTATCGGCCACACATACACACCACTGTTTCGTGGTTAGTTTCCTCTCAACGGCTACAATAGCTCGTTCCGAAATATATAAGACACTTAACTGAAATTTATTACGACCACTCCTTTGTATTACAAAACTTTAAGGCATTCGATGCTATTTTATCGCGAATTTATTTCGAAAAAGTACGAATTCTCTCGCGGAGTTTATTAATAGCGACACATCGTTTAAGAGTGCGGAATTCTGTTTCCTCACGCCATCTTGCGATTCGGTTAGGCATAGAAAGATGGGGCTATCAGGTTTTGATTACCTTCTATGAGAAACTTTCGCAACATACAAGACGGAATGGAACACTATTCATATGAAAAACGTGCAGGAGCTGAATTATGGTATATTGTATTCACGCTACATAAAATTGTGGAATTCTAGTTATACAGTGCGACTTTTTTCAAATTACCTACACATAGTTGAAACAAAATTCAATTTTCTGTATAACCATATAATTTTTTTTTAAATTTTCTTCAAAACGTATTTTTACAGTTTCGATCTCTTTGCCTTTTGAAATTTCCAAGTTGATGTGTTGCCAGCGCCATCTGTCAAGTAATTGCAATATTTCCTCTTTCAGAAAGAAGTATCGGTATTATAGAACGTCAGATAACGACAGATTTTACTGACTCATTTTCTCTTTTCTGGGATTTTAACCACTAGAAATTATGACAGTGTTGAGCCCAAAAGGGGGCCTGAAGGGAATGCCAATATGAAAAAAACGCGCCGGAAACTATGCCTATAAGGTGGTGTGGAAACGAATTGGTGTTTATCATTTTCTCCAATGTGGTTATTTTTTTTACTAGAATCCGACATCAAAGTTTTACTTTGGAGCCCTAGGAATAGAAAATACCCAACATTGTAGAAAGTTAAAGTGTAACTAGATATTGCTTACTGCTGGTAACAATGCTAAACCTCATCAATATAATGTATTTGATACAAAATGTCAGGATTTCAACACTATGTATTCGGACTGGATTTAATTTTTGAATAATTTCTTCATTTGAAATGCGAATTTTGTTATATTTATATATATATATATATATATATATATATATATATATATATATATATATGAAAGTAAAACATTTACTTTCGTTTATTTCTGACGTTATCCCGAAGATTTTCGATACATTAAATATTTCACCACTTTTCCCATCTCCAAGAAATGATCTCCGAAATACCATTTCAAAATACCTTCACTGCTGGTCAATCCTATCTTGGCCACAGTGTTTATTAAACAAGTAAAAGCAAACAGTTTCCATTGGCAACTTCGAACCCGAAGTTGGGATTCTTGTTGTGTTTTTTACTAGTAGATTTGGATTACTCAAGAGTGTGTTTTCACCTGATTTCAGTCAGAATTTCAATTTTCATGTTGGCAGCTACATAAAAAAATTGGAAATAGAAAGTGGATAAAAACTCTCAGCCGTATTGGTGAGAGAAAACTCCTACCTCAACGGAGTTAAAGTCCAAAAATTGTTCAAAAAGGTGGTTTTCGTGAATTTTTATGAGGTTGACAGTTTTTTTATGACTGAATCACCCTGTATTTTTATGATTAAATATTCTGGAAAAATGAAACAAATATCTTAACTCAAAAATACTGGGTGTCCATTTAAACTCCATTGTGAATAGTTTCTATAATTATGGATCACACAGTGTAAATTATGGGCATTTCAGTTTTTTTTTAATATAAAAACAAGGTATCTAGTGAAAAAGATCATTTTGCAACCGGTGCACTTTTTGCTTATCTCAATTTTTAATTGCTTATAGTACCGTAACGGCTTATTTCTGTATAGGGGTCAAGGCAAAATTGCTTAAATTACCTCTACAACCCCTATGAGATTGTCACAGTAATGCCCGTAACTATTTCTTTTCACTCTATAAAAAATTATTCAATTGAAAAAATTATGTGATTTTAATATTACTATCATACTTCTGAGACTTGGGCTTTTTATATGAAGTTTGCAATGCGTATGCCAAATCCCGTAGAAGAAGAAATGGGCAATTTTATCTTTATTAATTTCTCGCAGCAGTATTTTCAAATAATTGTAATTACTTATGCAGTGAGACCCATTTGAAATGGAAGCACTCATATCAAACTTGAGTTTTTCAATAGTTAGACATTCAAAAAGTCCACCAGGACACCAAATTTAATGATTAGTTCTTCATTTTCAGGACCAACTATTCTCATTTTTCAAGGTAAAAAATCTAAAATTATTTTTTTAGAAAAAATCTGACCAATCCACTGGATTTGCGACATTTTCAAATAGTTCTTGTTAAAAGTTTGTTGAAACTCGTCCATCAATGAGAAAGTTATCGGAAAATTAAATTTAAAAAATATGCCGTTTAATCAACCCACCAATTCAATTTGAAAACTCTTTATCAAAATTTGGAATACACCAGGAAGTCTCGAAATAACACTGTTCAGAATTTCATCAATATACAGGGTGTTTCTTAAGTACGTGTAAAAACTTCAAGAGCATGTTGCTGATGTCGAAATAAGAAAAAAAGTTCCCATAAACACATGTCCGCAAGTTATTCGTTTCTAAGATACAGAGTGTCAAAGTTAAATTATTATATTTGTTTTTTTGTGAATAAATACCAAAATATTTGTGATATTTGAGTAAAGTTTGGTATATGGGTTGATTTTTCAACGACAAAATCAAATTTTGTGTCAATTGTGAAAAAACTAATTTCTAATTGAATTTATTTTGAATTAAAAAATCTTGTTATTCAAAATCACTTGCATCGATTATTTCCAAATCTCAATAACTCGAAAACAGTTGCTCGCCGTGACCTCTACCAAGAATATATTTTTTTACACAAACCAAATAATAAATGTGCCCAGATACCAAACTTTACCCAAATATCATAATTATTTTGAAATTATTCACAAAAAATAAAAATAAGAATTCAACTTTGACACTCTGTATCTCAGAAACGAATAACTTGTGGACAAATGTTTATAGGGACTTTTCTTCTTATTTTGATGTCAGCAATACGTTCCTAAATTTTCTACACGTACTTAAGAAACACCCTGTATATTCATGAATAAGAAAATTACAGAGAAACAAAATTTGAAAAATATTTTGATGGAATTTCATGAAAATATCATTTTATTCAATGAATTTTTTATTATTAGTCATTAATAGATTTCAATAAAATTCTGATCAGTGATATTTTGAGACTCCCTGAATCCAGTGATGTATTCCGAATTTTTACGGCATATTTTTTAAATTTAATTCTCCCATAACTTTTCACTGATGGACGAATTTCAACAACATTTCAAAATGAACCATTTGAGAAAGTCACGAATCCAGTGGTGAGGTCAGATTTTTTCTAAAAATTTTTTTTTTCAGTTTTTTACCTCGAAAAAAAAAAAAGAATTTTTGGCCCTGAAAATGAAGATTTATTTATGAAAGTTGGTGTTCTAGTGGACTTTTCGTTATTAGATGGAGAAAAGTGAGTCTATAGGAGATTTCGGTGGGTCAAGAAATTTGGTTGGATTCTGATCTCAATCAGGTAAAGAACATAAAATCACTTGAAATTTTGATAAAACGATCATTAAACTCATCAGGTATTATTGCAACATCTTCCGTTATCGTTTTTTACCTCCAATGTTTTCAGTGTTTATCAAATTCCAGCAGGTTTTACCTAAATTGTTAGGTTTCGATAGCAACTGATAATATGTTTCACCGATGATTTTTGTTCTCTTCAATGTATTCCGATTTGAACGTATAAAAATCTTGTTATTGAAAATGTAATTCGAAATTGTTTTAATGATCGAGACAAAATCTCTATTTTCCTCATGAAAATACGTCTTTACGCATATTTTGAAAAATTACAAATTATTCAACGAATCTCAGTTTGGTTTTCGTAAGGATCGCTCTAGGACAGAGGCTGTTCTCATTGTGCAGGTAGTCGAAAATCTCGAGCAAGGTAACCACACAGCTAGTATGCTCTACGACCTCTCCAAGGCGCTCGACTGTGTCTCTCACGACATATTATTGGAGAAACTATATTATCAAGACATCAGGGAAGTATCTCTATCCCCATGAAATTATTTTTGTCGAAAAGATATCAAGCAGTCAGTAGCAATAATTGCATTTCGAATTTTAAACTTGTTGAGAACATAGTGTTCCCCAAGGATCAGTATTGGGACTACTTCTATTCATAATTTATGTAAATGACATCAGTAATTTCATGCATCTATACAAATCTGTTTTGTTTGCCGATGACACTACTTTTATTTACTCGGACAACAATGCAACTGAACTATCTAGAATATCAAATGAAGTCGATGAGAAGGCTGAAAATTGGTTCCTGACAATTCTACTCCAAACTGAATACGGATAAAACGCAATATTTACAATCTTCAACTTGCTCTGCTACATCAAATGCGGACAGCGTTAAATTACTTGGGTTCCTGTCATATTGACCAAATGAGTAAAAAACTATCTAGAACACTTTTCTTATTGCGTCAGTTGAAAAATGTAACTATAGTACTCCTACCTCTTTCATTCTTACATTGGCTATACTGTTATACTCTGGGGCAACTCAAATGGAGCTTTAAAAAAAATTAAATGGCAAAAAAAGCTCTTAGAATAATAACGAACTCTGGTTATAGAGATCATTGTCAACCTTTTTTTGAGACTATAAGAATATTGCCGTTACCCACTTTGTTTTGTACAACGTTCTCATAGAAATTCACAAAAAATCAACTTCATTATTTAAGCAATCAGACCTTCATGATCATAATACCAGACAATGTAACAAAATTCTTACTAATCGCTATCGTTTGAGTAAGTCACAAATTAACCTATATAACTGTCTTCCCGATAGTTTTAAATTATCTTTTGAGGTTATGCTTCTATCCTGTCAAAGAATACGTGAATCAATTTGATTTGATGTTCATAATGACAACACACCCATCCATTTTTGTTTAAATATTTTCATATTCTGTTTTTGTGTTCTTTTGCTTGTTTTTGTTTGTTTTTATTTAACTTCTTAAATTGTTTAACTGACCATTACTTTTATGCTATTTTTTGACTTGCCACAAACGTTTTATTATGTATCGTAGTGAAATAAATAAACTATCTACTTTCTCATCGTGGCAGTCTACGTGCTGGAATCGTGTGGACACTTGGTATGTATAACCGAGTCCAGTACTATTCCCCGCAATTCCGAGACTAATCCGCAGAAGTACAAACACTAGCATCGAATAATCCGACTGAAACTAAATAACCAATCAGCATTGTCACCGCAGATTGTCACCGCAGATGTTCGCCGCGCTCTGAATATTCAACAGCGCCGACATTTGCACGGAATTTCGAATCATCAGCTACACGAAAATTCCCGACAAAACGTATTTATTCGCTATAACTTTGATCAAACTGTTCTATTATTCATGGATTTTTCAATTATTGAATGCAATCATTCAAACTGATGAATATAGACAGGAGTAATTATGCTGGTCACCAATTGGAACCTGGAATTTCATAATAATTGTCATGGAAATTTATGGATTTTCGTAGCAACAGTGGAATTGGAATTTTGAATATTAGCTGCAAGGAATGCATGATGTATCATTTAAAATGTACATTTAGTGAATAAATTTTGTTATATTATTATGGTTGTATACAGGGTGTCAATTTGAAAACTTCCCACCCTTAATATCTTCCTTCCAGTAAACAATATGAGTAATCGAAAAAACAGGTCAATTTTATTGTCAAGGGGGACACTTTCACGGACTATTTGTAGCCCTCGTGGTTCAACCCCCTAGGAGGGGTAGATGTTACCCTTAGAATTTTAAATGGGAAGGGGGGTCAAGTGGCACATCATTTTGATGGGCGTTCAATTCTTGTTCCAATGGTACCCTGACTTATTATTTTTTGATGAGCATTTTCCGAAAAATTGCGTTCTAAACTAACAGAAGTAATTATTAGAACGCCTATACTGAGATGCATGGCTTGGCCAGAACTGGTTAGAATATTAGGTGGTACCGTTCCAACCCTGTATTAGGGGTAACATTAGCCATTAGCTCCAAACACTTTACATAAAAAAGTAGTCTAATAGTAAAACGTAGATGGTAGTAAAGTTGTGTTTATTAAATGCTGAATTTTTAAGTGTCATCGCAGAAATTGTACAGATAGCCTTCCTTTTTTGCTACTTCTGCTGTAAAAAGTTTCTGTTTTCCGGCAAAAAATTGGTTAGCAAATTTGAACTATGTGGTAGTATTGTGAATACCGTTGTACCTGTTGGGCTGTTTAGGAATTACTTTAATAAGTGTATAAAAGTGTAAAAATGGTTTACATTCTTCAAGACAGAATTGAAATGATTGTAATTTATGGAGAAGTTGGAAAGTGCGCACGAAGGGCGGCATGTCTTTTTAACGAAAGACATCCAAATTGTAATGTAAGTCACCGGTATGTGCTTGATTTGGTGAATAAGTTTTACGAAACTGGTTCAGTGACAAATAAAAAAAAAATAACCCCAGAGTACTAAATGAAGCAGCTCAAATTGAAGTTTTGGGAACATTTGCTGCAGAGCCCACGAGCTCCTTACGATCAGTATCAGAACAGACGGGAATGTCACGCGAGACTATAAGAAAAGCATTGAAAATGCATAAATTTCATCCATATAAAATGCAGATTCTTCAAGAGCTCCACGAGGATGATTATGATAGAAGAATAGAGTTTTGTGAAATCATGTCTCATCGAGTCAATACCATCCCTAATCTTCTGTTAAACATCTGTTTCAGCGATGAGTGTTCATTTTTTCTGAATGGCAATGTTAATAGACAAAATTGTCGCTATTGGAGTGACGAAAACCCAAATATTTTTCGGGAAGGGCATACACAACACCCACAAAAAGTTAATGTTTGGGCTGGTATTCTTGGAAATGCCATTCTTGGTCCATTATTTCTGGAAGAAAACTTGACTGGCAATCTGTACCTTGATATGCTTAAAGAGACTATCGATCCTCTTATAACTCACGAGCTAGAAACTCAAATTGATGCAGAAGGTAATGAACTTTTGCAGGAGGATCTGTTACATTACCAGCAGGACGGTGCTCCACCTCATTATTTTCTTCCCGTCCGACAGTGGTTAAACGAGAGATTTCCGGGTAGATGGATTGGCAGAAGGGGAGCAGTTGAATGGCCTCCGAGATCACCGGATTTAACACCCTTAGATTTCTTTCTTTGGGGGCATCTTAAATCCGTTGTTTATAAAACACAACCTTCTGATATTGACGAACTTAAAAGACGAATTACAGCAGCATGTCAGTCAATTCCTAGTGAAGTTTTCCGTAATGTTAGAGGGGAGTTCGAAAACAGACTGTATTACTGTTTAGAGCAAAATGGACAACATTTCGAACAGCTAATAAGATAAGCGTAAGTAGATTTTATGTTGGAAATGTCTTTCTCGCAAATTAAATTTTATTGTGTAGAAGGAAAATAACCACCAAATAAAAAATCCCATGCGTAATAAATTTATTCCTGTCATTCAAGGGTTGGAGCGGTGCCACCTACTCTTCTAACCATTTTTATTAAAGGGAGTCAATACAAAAATGCATCTCAGTATAGGCGTTCTAATAATTACTTCTGTTAGTTTAGAACGCAATTTTTCGGAAAATGCTCATCACGAAATAATAAGTCAGGGTACCATTGGAACAAGAATTGAACGCCCATCAAAATGATGTGCCACTTGACCCCCCTTCCCATTTAAAATTCTAAGGGTAACATCTACCCCTCCTAGGGGGTTGAACCACGAGGGCTACAAATAGTCCGTGAACGTGTCCCCCTTGACAATAAAATTGACCTGTTTTTTCGATTACTCATATTGTTTACTGGAAGGAAGATATTAAGGGTGGGAAGTTTACAAATTGACACCCTGTATAATATATATGATAGAAATGGTAATAAATACTCAGATAAAATTGTTTCCATTGCTCAGATATGCCCAGGCAAGATACTTACTCTTTGTTCTCTCTACTTTTACCTTATATTCTGTTTCAGAAAAACTCAGTCGATGGTGCCAAAGAAAACATGCATTCTCTTCTCCTCAGGTTGGGTACTTGGAAAATACGTCCAATTTTGAATTTTGTGAAATAAATATATGATTATTGTACCATAAATAGTAAATTTCAATGATTTAGGAACTCATAATATGCACTTTTATTAATAAATTGTTTAGCAAATCTTCCACACAATGTACTTATTTACCCAAAAACCTATAGTAACCTATCCTGCGAAAAATACCTTATGCTAAAACCGACCTTCTAGTTTTCCTATAAAAGGAATTTAAATTACCAACTACTCTGTGCTCGAAAAGACCGTACTATAGGCCATTTAGCCACTGCTAATATTCAAGGTCGTTTGAGAATGAATATTCATGAAATACTGAGTACAGATGTCAGTTGGTAATTTGTATACTATTTTGAAGGTTAATATTCAGTTTCAGTAATTCTATTGATAACTAAAGTGACTTGTCTGACTAAATAATGGTTTTTCCTCCTACCCCTATAGAAAGTACACACTTTCCTCCCTCAAAACAGGGAGGAAACTCATACTTTTCCTTCCTAGGGAGGAAAGTACTTTTCCTCCCCCTCATTTCAAGTAAGTTGTAAACGATGAAACTTGTGAATCTATTATATTCAAATTGTTTCCGTAATTTCTAGAACATCTTATATATCCTGGATTCTGGTAAAAATCAAACATGAATGTTACTTCTACTCTAGTTCTTTCATAGCTATTTGTGTATTTAGAGCGCAAAGTGATTGATTGTTGCTCGACAAATAGATTAATCTTTGGAGAACGACAATGACACTTTGTGCTCGAAATACACACATTATTCTTTCTACAAGCGCAGCTCTTAGAAAAAAAAATTACCGACACTTCATTCAAATAGGCACATAACATTACTTATGAGAAAATCACTGAATAGCAATCCGAAATGTATAAGCTATCTAAATGTACAATAAAACAAGAAAAAAGTAAAATAACGTTCTTGAAAAAAAAAAGTTGTATTTGCCAGGAGATGAACCCGGGACCTTCGGATTACAAGCCCAAGACGCTAGCCATTGCACCACCGCAGATTCTCAGATACAAGTGACTGTATTGTCTATACTTTCCATCAAGTAAGAATAGGTCTATTTGCAAACAAAGTCACAAAAAGGTTTTATTGAGTGGGTAGGAGGAAAAATCATATGGGGGTAAAGTGCCTATTCCTCCCTTGGATGTTTACTGCCCTCCGCTTCGCGTCGGGCAGTAAACTACATCCTGCGGGAGGAAACGTGGCACTTTCCTCCCTAGTAATACAAATAGCTATTACTATGATAAAAATGATCGATGTTCATTCTTGAATATGAAAATTGTTCGTGGATCACTGTGGTGCGTGAAAGTAAAAAGTTTTGTGAATGTATTTCACTGGAAGTTCGTGAATGTTATGAATTGTTCTTCTCTTGTGAAAATTCGTTGAAAATATCCGGAATCCTGTGGATTGATGTAATATTGTAGGATAAATACCTTTTCCCGCTGCCGACACTGTAAATAGTCCATACATGCTTAGCAACAAAACAGGTAAATGGCCTATATCATTCGTTTACTAATTCATCTTGACAACGGAACTTAATAGTGTCATTTACATGCCTAGGGTAATAATGACTTTGACTTTGACAAGTAATACCTTCAGCTTCATTCATATCAATTTTTAGGTTATGAGACCTTTTGAATATTATTGTTGTCTGCTTATTCGGTAACTTAGTTACACGCACAAGCAACTTAGAATGAAATAGCGAACGAATATTCATGAAGGAAGGGTAAGAAAACAAACTTCAATTCAGGCAAATTTTGAGAAATGTCAACAAGCAGCGGGAAAAACGTAATAAGTAACACGGAATGTATCGACTGTTATCATCCTCGGCAAGCGACAAGCCTCGGCTTTGCCTCGGCTCGTACTCGCTCACCTCGAATGTTAACACGTCTTTACATTCCTTGTTACTTAAATAACTATTATTGAAAGCTTTCAGGGATCGAAGCTTTGTTTCTAGAAACTTTGTAGCTCGATTTTCTTGGCTGGAAACTGCTTTCTGCGATAAGTAGTTTGGTTTTGCTTTCCTTGCAACTCAGACAGACCTTTTGACATGTTCAGCACTATTTGTATTTGGTTTTTCAATTGAAATTTTCAAATTTCACTGATTTTTTCTTCTCTCCTTCTTTCAATCCACAAACTCGTCTCCAGGGTACGAACTTTCTCTTTCGAAGTGTTTTTTCCGCACTTTTGATTTCCTCATCGGTTGCCACACACTGGACGTATTTCGAAACTAAGCCTTCTTTATAAATACCCTACTAATATTTACAAACGAATTAACTACTTACTTGCACTAAAGACTTGCTAAACCTTTTCTCTTTTACATACTATTCAGTTCGTTCATGGTCCATTCCAATTTAAACTCCCAGGTATTAATTTTCATTTATAAAATTTAAGGTAATGTTTTTTTTTAAATTCTTACCCAAAATTGTTCTATTATGTATTGTCTGTTGTCAGAAATATATCTGGATTACTTTTTCAGGCAAATTTGGCTGGTAGCTGATGATTTTTGTGACTCTACGAAGGATGAAATAGAATAACCCTGTATGCTTCGGAAACCGATTTTTGATGCTTTCTGGATGTATTTTCTTGGACTTTTTACATTCTATGCAGTGACTGTGTTCCTAAAGAGTTGAAGTATAGTATTCAGCCTCTTTTCTCTGTAATAACAACAATAATAACTATAAATTCCCATATACAACCGTTTTTCATAACAATTCATATGTTTAACCAACATTTTATGACAAATCCATTTCCTTCTTTGTATTCATGACACATATTTCAGTAGTACTTCATATTATTATGTCACATAAAAAATTTTGTTATGATAAAATTGTAGGCGTTACTATGTAGCATGTAAATTTTCGTTACTGTATTTTGTCAATTTTTGGAAAGCTTTAGAGCAATATAGACTTCACCCTGTGACCTACTTTCAATGAGCCTTTACGCAACATACATATATGTTTATAGTTGGTTGTCTAACCTCATTCATAGAAACCTTACCAACATTCCCATGCTAATTTCGATTCAAAAACCACATTTAATGATCATTTCACATATCAAAAATTGTCACTGCCAGAAGAATAATTAATAAGTTTTGGATGCACCATCAAAATAATTCAACTTTTCTATTTTCAACTTGTTCTCACTGAAACTGCTTACGTTATAGTCCTAGTTTTTTTTTCAGAGTAACTGTATATATTTCTGCTTACTAGTAAGGTATGATCTGTTTTACGCTTTGCAAGTGTCGATCTAAAAATGATTAAAAGTGAATTAAAATTACTTTTAAAAAAATTCATCCAATGTTGTCTTCAACCAAATTTTCGTGGGTGCTCCATATTTAAGTCTGAGTTTTGGTTATTGAGAAGGTTCATAAGGAGTGTCTTCGAATTATTGTCTGTTTTAATTTTTTGGGTTTACTGTAATTATAAACCAAATGTTTTAGTTGTTTTCGATGATTTCTATTCGTCAGCTGTCCGATGATATTTCAACTGTCAGCTGTTTCATTTGTCGTGCCATCAGTTTACCCAAATCAGCATTTGGGGTGTCTGACCAGAGACAACCAAACACATTATTTTTAAGCTGGTAGGATTGGTGGTTATGCATAGAAAAAGCAAATATTGAAATATCAGAATGTTGGTACCCTAACTTCTGGAAAGAAGTAAAACAAGGTGGATTTCGTACTCATCCAAACTTTGTTTAAGTAAGCTTGGATGAGTGATTTTTTGTATTCTGTTTTTTAGAGACTTAATAAGATTAATTTTCATCTTTTGAGGATGGTAAGAATGAAAATTGATAAATCTGTTACTACATATAGATTTTCTGTACCATTCTGTAATAATTATGTTATGTTCATTTCTTATTAATTTCATATCTAGAAATGGAATGTTGTTATTAATTTCTACTTCAATTGTGAACTGAATATTCGAGTCAAAGGAATTGAAAACGTTTGAAATTACATCCTTACTTCCAGAAGGGATTTATAACATCAGGTCATCTACAAATCGTTTGATGAATGGTCATTTCTTTGAAATAGCCCGATCAATTAACTGCAACTTCACAAATACTACAAACTAAATAAATAAATAAAAGGTATAATGATATATTATGAAAACAAGAGATCGTGAACAGGGTATCACCTACTCGTTTAACTAGTTTTCTGTAAATGAATGTTTTATTTGAAATCCAATTGAAATATATCGCTCTGAGATGTGGATCTGGAAGAATTTATTTTCCACTTAAGAAGCACCTAATTTCCCCGACGACTTCAGAAAACAGAATTACCCACTGTGAGTGAAACAACTACGTGGTACTTACTCACCAGTCCATATCGGGTCGTAAAATTTTTAATATTTTATGATGTTGGTAATGTTTCTCAAGATATTAGGCCATAAAATGGCTCATAATAATCGTATTATAGTCCGATTTTATGAACTAATGGGTTACAATTTGATTAAATTCTCACAATAAAAATGAGATTATCAAGGTCACTTTCATAATCAAGGTTCTGGAGTTTTATGAACAATTAAATTGGAAGTGATAGTCATCAGTTTTTCTATCTGAACTCATTCTCACTGAACTAATGGTAAATATTTTGAAATGCTGATGAAAGGACCCCACAAACTCCTTATGGAATGTGAGTCTCGGTGGGATTTTTTTTTAATTTTTGGTATGATGTAGTTCATGTAATTCTCAACCAATGTTACCATTGCGCCAACCCAAAAAAATTAACAGTTTTGCTGCTGGGGGCGTTGAAATCACCCCTTGCGCAGATTAAACTATTTATTTTTGAAAACGGTAAAAATATTTTCAGTTGTTTCATTGTTGCTAATGTTGCACAATATTGTGCCGTTTTATAAAAAAAATTCTTACACTCCCCTTCTTCCCCCCATTCTTAATACGAAACGCAAAAAATTATTTTTTAAATGTATCGTCGAATATTTGAATATGCCTGAATAAGGGAAATAGCAGTTTTTTATAATTATCCCCTCGCCTCCCAGAGGGCACAAAACGAAAAAATATTGGTGGATTTTTCTGAAATTGCATTATGATGCATTTCTAGTTATTTTGAATAAAAATTATTTGGGTGACAAAAATATAAAACCTCCTCCTTACCCTCAACCGCTATTTTAAAAGACGAAAAAAATTATTCAGACCAACTCAAATTCAAATTGTTGATGTCTAATTTTCATTCATTTTCAAGATTTTCGCCCAATTAATTGATATTCAAATAACATGAACTACGCCCTACTAAGAAGTCAGCGAAATCCACCAATAATTTTTTGAATGGTGGAAATGGTGGAATTAAACAACTGTACGATTTCCTCAATTTGAGGTGATAAAACATATATTTTGATAAAGCATTCACAAGTAGTAGATAATTAATTTTCTTCTTATTTTAAAATAGTGGTTGGAGGTAAGGGGGAGGTTTTATATAATTTTCTATAAAAAAATACACAATTGTTGAACATAATCTAAACTGAAATACATAGAGACATAGTTTCCACCAATAATAATGAATAGTTCTTTCTGAGCAAGAGATGATTTCAATGCCCCCTAGCTTCAAAACTACACTGAAAGAAATAATGTAAGTGATAACAAAACGACTCGGTTAATGATTTTCTTGTTAGGGTAACAATTATTTTCAATGAAATATACCGAACTACTGATTTTTGCATTGCTACAGGAACTATTATAGAAATATTGTTATTTTGATAAAACAACTCAATTGACTGAACAATGTTATTCAATAGTTTCGACATAATAGAAATGCAACCGAATACTAAAATTTATTTCAGCAATAATTGTCTTGTTATCACTATCCAAAACTGAGAAATTCAGTTTTATATACGATACCTATTATTGTCAGCGACAATTCATTAACACATGAACTAAAAACTGACGATTTCACAAAATCACTTTTAACCCTAGTGTTAAAAATACTTTTAACACTAGTGTTAAAATAGCTATTTATATAACAAGTTGCAAAATGAGCGTGTTTTTTGCATCAGACGTGAACATTGGAACACGAGCGTAGCGAGTGGTCCAACACGTCGTGTGCAAAAAACCCGCTATTTTGCAATGTGTTATATACATGGCTTTTTGTAATTTCGTTGGAATATTTATTCATATACAATCATGGATTACACTGTATACGGGCATCGGTCAATAACTATTTTAATATTGCTTAGTACTTTACATAGCACGAGTCTAGAATGATGGTTGCGATTCGGTTGCCGGGAAGTCGGTAGCGGAGACACTGCCGGATATATAGCCGTCAGTTGACAGTTGTCATGGATAGATACAAACATATTGAATTACCTGACGGACTGTCTGATTAAATTCAAACGAAAATGAGTGATTCTGATACAGAAAATAATGTGCTAAGTAATATTGAAGCTGCCGCGGAGGAGGCATTTACCTATATTGTTGATAATCGAATAAAGAATGAATCTACTGAGTTGACTGAATTTACTGAAATTATGAGCATCCCATTCATACTTCCAAATGAACATCAAAACTGATTTCCATATTCACACTAGTGTGAATATGAACTCTCATATTCGCACTTGTGCAAATATGACCGTCATTTTGACATTCAAATTGTAAACAAAAAGTCGCCATATTGAAACGAAATTACAAAAATACTTTTAACATCAGTGTTAAAAGTAAAATGACAGATGAGATGATGGAGACTCAGTAATATAAATCTCACTAATAGAAACACTTTAATCAGATATTATAATAATCAGACCTCCTACTTAGAAAGAATTATTCATAAAAGTTCACATGTATTTGGCAGTTTGTGCAATTGGTGGTATTAATTCCCTGTCAAATTATTGACAAAGTAGTATTCAGTCCAATGTAGGTTCTTCATTACTGACCAATGATAAAATTTATAACTAAGGTGATTTGGCGTGTGTAGGGAGCATTTGCTGGCTACCTTGTAATCCAAAGTTTTTTTTTGTATTTCATTGTTGAAGTAACACTACTGTATATGGCTGTGTTGATCACCTTTTGTTTCGTTACTTGAACCATATTCACTCAACAATTTTGAGAAGGTTAGTTTTGTGCACTTTGGGGGGAGGGGGGATAATCATAAAAACTGGTATTTCTCTTATTCAGGCATATTTAAACATCCGACGATACCTTTAAAGATACTCTAGACATTTTTTTTGCGTTTTGTAACAGGGGTTGGGCGGAAGAAGGGGAGTGTAGGATTTTTTTTTTATAAAACAGCACAATATTGTGCAACATTAGCAACAATGGAACAAGTGAAAATATTGTTACCGGATTTAAAAATGAAGATTCTAATCTGCTCAAAGGAGTGATTTCAACTCCCCCTAGCAGCAAAACTGTTCATTTTTTTGGGTTGTCGCAATGGTAACATCGGTTAACAATTACATGGACTACATCATACTAAAAATCCACCTGGACCCAAATTCCATGAGGAGTTTGCAGGGTTCTTTTCAGGTGAGTAGTCACTAGCTATGATATAGATCACGAACAATTATTGAGATTTTGCGCAATTATAAAAAAAAAACATTGTATTCATTTTTTCAGATTTAACGTGAAACTGTAGTTTGAAACAGTTTTTTAATAATAGTTTTCAAACAATCTCAACCAGAGATAATGTGGCTCGGTCTCAGTGTTCTGAAAAACAATGGCAATACTTGCTATATAACAGTGAAATAAATTAAAAGTAGGCTTTCAGTGAACTTGTCTTCAACTTTCTTCATTTGTCTCCATTCGATGGATCCTTTATAAGCAATTTCATATTGTTTGAATGGAAGAGAACAATCTAAATAATCCCTTCCAACTTCATTGTATTTACATTTGCAGCAATGATAGCTGCGACCACAAAGAAGCTAGTATCTTCTATTAATTTGTGGTAACTGATAAATAATTATTAACAGTGTTTTACTTGCCTCACTGCCATGTCTCCTATTAGGTTTTATAATACAAAATTAAGTACATTAGTGCATGTAGCTGGAGCCTCTGCCTTGTAATCCAGAGATTGTTTTGTTCAAATCCTCTGGATCTTATTTTTTTTCTTACTAGCAGTAACATCTGTACAAAAAATTACCTAGTAGGTATGATACATTTGTTAAAAGTGATTTTATTTTCATCGTGGGGTTGCTTCTATCGCTGCAATATACCACACTCACAAAATAAAGAGCCACTTTCAACACTTGTATCATAAACAACTATCCTCATGAATCTACAATAATATTCTTACGAATATACAATAAGTTGTTAAGCTGTGCTGGCTATTCATATCATCCATTTCAATTCATGTTAACTGAATGGCAGATCACTATATTTAACAGCGTCATTTAGATAGCGCACTGGCGAGAGACTGTTGTAACGACACAAACGCAGAGAGAAATGACAGGGAAAGGTCCAACCGTGGCCGTATAATATAATATAATTTCCTTATTATCTCTTCCATTCTCTGTTCAACAACATTTGTACGTGACGGCCGTATCTTCTAGTTAAACTCCAGTTGGAGTTGGGGAAAATGACGAGCCTTTCATTTTCCAAGGGGTCGACAGATATCCTACAGGGTCTTTAGAATACAAACGGCATTAATCAGCGTACTGAGGAAACGATTTTGTCAATGAGAGACCGTTCGTTTGTCAGATTCACGAATCCTGATAGCGAAGATTTTCGTAAATCCACCATTTTCAAAGTTGTAGTGACTAAGATTTGAACTGCCATCATTCTTCTTTCTGCTCCAATTGTTAGTTACACTAAATTACCAGTAACTAAATTCTCCGACTACTTCCGAGACGACCCCTCATTCCAGAAACGTGCTATACGCATGCGCAGTCGATCCCTCGCTTACGTTGATCCTCAGACAATGCGTTCAGTCAGTCCCGGTAAGTAATGAAGCAGTATTCCTTTATTGGACCGGTAACGTTGGTCTTTACGGCCTTTATCTCGGAGATTCTCATATTGTGTCTGTTTTATTGTTTGTTTCATGAGACAGGGGTAGGGAAATGGGCGTATATACCTCGGAAATCTTTCTCGAAGAACTCCTATTCGGTTCTGAGTTCATTATTGCAATACATTCTTTAATAGTCGTTTATAGAAGACACTGTTTGTGTACAGAGTGGCCAACTTTTTTTCGTCCTCTTAACAGACAATTGCAATCACAATTTCAGAAAGGTGAATAATTATACAACTCCAATAATCTGGACATTTTCTCTCCATTTTCATGATTTTCTCGAAAAAAACTTGATTCCCATGAAGTGGTTGCTGACGGCTAGCTCTATGAGTCAATGTTTCCTTTAGAAAAATACACTCAAATAACAGGCGCCCAACGAGGGGCCAATTTTATAAGGAGTATGATTAATCAATGGTTACAAATATTGTCAAAGAAAATTCTTTCTCTTTCCGTTTAGTTCTTACCAAGCATATGCACATTGGACAAATGCAGACTCAAATAAACGGTGCAATAACATAACTGTTGTTGTAAACAAACTACCACCCAAGTAGCACACTAATATTGGGACGATATTGATGAAATAATATGGAAATATTGTCAAAATATTCCAAACATAATTTGGCGAGAAAAAAAATTTAACGTTTCGCGATTTTGATCCAATTTTACTAAAATAATATGGATGCAATAAATTCTAACTTAATTAACACTTCTGTTAAAACTGTTGTTAAAATTGTTTTTTGCGTTAACCAGCTGTGAACGGCAGCCCCCAGAAGTCGAAACTTGTGCGAGCCAAGGATTAACGAGGTCTCACTTTTTACGTGCGATTCCTAGCCTTTTCTCGGGCCATCAGAAAAATGTCTGCAGTCCCAAGGGTTTGAACCTTCGACTGGCAGCCAGAGTGATTAAAAACATCGGCGCTTTTACTACTCGGCTACCTAGCCCCTCTACAATATTTGTACTTATTTCGTTATAGACAAACCTAAAATATTAACAATCAAATAATTAAAATATGAATAATGAATATACATAAAATATTGGTAATGATTTGACTATTTCAGAAATAGATAAGTAACTGCATAAATAAAGTGAAAAACTTGAATTCACGAAATTAATGTCAAATGTCGAATGTTGACATAAAAGAGTCGAAAAGAGTCGAACCAAATTTCGATGTTAAAGTAGAATTATCGACATAAATAAGTCGAGACTTCGTAGAAATTCCAAGGAAGATTCGAAATTTCGATAGTCGACATAAAAGTTGAAATTTCGAGAAAAAATCTAAATTTCGAAATTAATGTAAAAATTTCAAGAAATATACGAAATTTGGATATACCTACTAATAGGAGTGAATCTTAGGGACTTTATTGATATCATTATTATTATTTTACTCGGTCAGTCCCGAAAATTCGTATCACATTCACAAAATATAAAAATCGACTTTTTTTTTGGAAATTTCGACTTTTTTCTCGATATTTTTAACTTTTTTCTCAAAATGTTTACATTTTCCACAAAATTTCGACTTTTTCTCGTCATTTCAACATTTTTTCCAAAATTTTTACTTTTATGGTAGAAAATTCTATAGTATTGTCGAGTATTAAACTTTTTCCGAAACTTTCAACTATTTTCTCATAGATTTGCTTTTTTCGAAATTTGAACTAGGTAGGTATTTTCAGCTAATTCTACTTTAGAAATTTTTACTTTTTTCAAAAAATTTCGACATAAAATTAGAATTTATGGAAAATACATATCCACTTTTGACTATTCTACGCATTTGTAAAATATAGGTAGGTACTATAGCTTTTCACATGTTCAGCATTCTGTCAACCATTGCATATTTCCAATTCATCGTAGTTCTCCTACAAATATGGAATAGCGTAATAAATCGTAAATGTCAGCAACAATTTCTATGTTCTCTGATAGCCGTGATCGTCTAGTGGTTAGGACCCCACGTTGTGGCCGTGGTAACCCAGGTTCGAATCCTGGTCACGGCAGGAGATTTTTTTTATTTCATTTCGATCACTCCCGTTTTCAGTCATGATTTTAAGTATTTTACCCCCATTTCGCATCATTTCAGCGCGAAATTAGAATCTTCATTTTGTAGAAGTATATACTTTCAAAATCTGATAAATTGAAATCGGACTAAATCACTAAATCATCCAGAAAAAATCAAATTGCAATTGAGCCAAACCTAATGATCCGACAGCGCCTATTTTGTGCACACTTAAAGTACACATGATTCAATACCATCTTGAAATGGGTCAACCCTACTTCTTGAAAAATGGCGGAGTAATGAATTTTTAAAAATATTTCAAATTTTTTTGGGTTTTTCACTTTTTCTCCGTTACTAATGATCCGATCAGGTTGTTCGTATTTCAATTCTCTACAATTTTTTCCATTGGAGCAACCAGACTGCTCTATTAGTTTTCATTTCATAAGCAAAACATTAAAGAAAACACGTTTTTTGTCTTTTACATTTTTATAAAAAATAAATAAATGACAGTTGCGAGTCGAAAACATAACAGAATATATCTACGGACTGTCTTTCATGCACAGTCGGTTTTTGTCACAGTATTTTTGTTAGAAAAAAAAAGCTCTATTGATTGGCCTAACACTATATTGTACATTGTGCACTGAAGAAATTTGGAGGAAAAAGGTTTTCAGGATGCACTGATGAACTTTCCTGGCTTTTGGAAAATGTTTATTCTAGCAATACCTTTTTGTGTTGGAAGTTGATTCTTGGCGTAAGCTGCTCCTAACAGCTCTACTTTACTTGTAGTGGCTTTCCTCAGGTAAAATTTTCTTCTGCAGGTGCTCTAGATGTCTATCCCTTGATTGGTATCACTTTTGGCTAGTTGATTTTGATTTTTCCTATGAATTTTTGATTTTGAAAAAGGCCGGTAATATTATTTCCACCCCTTTTCAATTTGTTCTCACTATTGTCAAATCCACAATCCCCTAGTTACCATTTCCAGGTGTTTTTTTCACTGGTTTCTCATCACTCGCGATTATTTTTTGTTTTAGTTTTCACAAAGTTTATAAGTTACTCAATCATGATTTTTCTATTCTTGATTATTAATTCTAATTATTTCCAAGTTTTCACATTTTTTATATTTTTCTTTATATTTGATTCAGAAGCTATTTTGACTAATCTTACAGTTATTTTTATTGCTGATTTTAATTTTGCCGTGACCGGATACCAAACTTCCTATACTGTGTGTTACGTTTTTATTTGCATTTTTAATTCTAGTTTTGTCTATATTATAATTTTTCTTACTTTGTCATTTCTCTTTCACTTATTTTTGATTAGTTATAAATTTATTCATATCATTTATTCATAATATAAAATTAATTTTAGGAAATTGGGGTATAGTATTAGCTTGGGTTTTCTAGTAATTTTATTAATTTTAAGTTTTTAATTGCACTACCTTTCTATACAACAATGTTTTCATTATCATAAACTGTTGGGTACAATTGCAGTTTAGGGCAGTGACCCCGATTTTGACGGAATTTTTTTGGGGGTCATTTCGAGTTCCCTGAACATAAATCTAAAGTCAAAACTCCTCGCTCTCACTTATTTTTTAATTTGTGGCCCATCAAATGTTGGATAAAGAATATTTTCAAAATCGAATTTCTTCCACAAAAAGCAACTGGTGTTTTCCTTCATATCAGCACAACCTACATACTCTTATTTGATCATTTTCGGTTCATTTTGTATATTATTTTGAATTCTCCATTGGAAATAAAAGATTTGACATAGCACAATAAAAATTAACTCTTGTCTGTCGACAGCCCGGATATTTTGGAGGGAAAATAAAATAGTAGTAGTAGAAATAAGGGATGAATCTTTCTAAAAAAGTGGAGAAGAAAAAGATAAAATAGTAATAGAAAAGCTTCGCCCGCGTATAGTTCTCACTATACACCTTCATCAAAGAATACTGCCGTGCTAAGCCCATTGGCGGTAACTGTCATCAGTCTATATAGTAGGAAAAAGAGTTTCGAATTTTTATTTTGATATTTCAGTACATGTTGAATTTGTACTTTCATTTAGGTTGCTTCAAATTATTAACAATTAAAGCATCCCAAGAGAGGTACAAATTCAAAATATACTGAAATATCAAAATAAAAATTCAACACTCTTTTTTCCACAATATACCTAGTGGAATGTCAGTTACCTCTGAAGAACGTTTGTTTCCACTAAATGTCAGTAAATGTTTAGCTTCAAACAGGGTTTCATGAGAGGTAGCGCGAAAAGTGTCTAGTGAATTTCAGTAAAATCCAATAAACGAAATTCATCGAATGTATTGTTCTGTTAATTCAAATCCTACATTTTCAATATACACGCGCAGATCTGACAGCTCGATTCAATCTGTAGGTGTGGTTTCCCTATACCTACTTGTAGTGGAAAATGGAGCAAACAGATTGAATCGAGCTGTCAGATCTGCATTTACCGAACGCGCCTTCAAGGCGCGTTCGGTATTGCGCGTGTGTATTGAAAATGTAGGATTTGCATTTACCGAACTCGGAGAAAGTTGGAAATACTGCAAACTGTGCCAAAAATTCGTGAATTAATGTGTCTAGGTTATGCTGATATAAAGCAAACGCAAATTGGATGCTTTTTGTGGAAGAAATTTTATCTTGAAAATACCCCTTTTGTGACATTTGATTGGTCGTATGGAAAATAAAAGTAAGGCAGAGCGAAGCTTTTTGACTTCATATTTGTGTTCAAGGACCTCGAAATAACCCCCAAAAAAAATTTTGTCAGAATCGGGCTTACTACCCAAAACTGCATTTTTTCCCAATTTTTCTAATTCCTGTTATTAAATTTACTTTATGTTTATTTTTAAAAGTTCTCACATTTTATAAGCTTTGTTCTAATTTCACCAAGTCGATATTTGCTATTTTGATTCATGATTTGACATTCCTGTCCTCGTTTCTTATTGTTGAAATGTACGTATAAAATTGACTGTACTAAATTGCATTTACTGAGTGTTTTTATTTAATTTTGCATTTGATTACCTGTGCTTTTCGATTTGTTTTGGGTTGTAGATAAGTTTGTTCATGTATTTGGTTTCTGATATAAAATTCTTTTTGAGAAAAACTGCTGTTCTTGGAAGAATTCTGCTTGCTGCGTAGACTGGAAACGTACTGTGATTTTTTTTGTATGAAATTCTGAAATGCTGAGTTTGTGACTGGGAGGTATTGAAAAAAAGTTTGTTATTGTAGAGGATATTCGTTTTTCAATATACCTTTTTGGGAATTTTCCCCTTCCATAGTCTGCAAATGAAAAAATGGTGTTCTGCTCATATGGTAAAGTACTTTAGATCAGAGGTATAGTAGCTGCTTGGGTTTTCTGCTGTTTTTGAATGAATTTTGAACTTTTTTGACTATTCTTTTTTGTATATACTACATTTAATAACGATACATGTATAATTCTCTCAAAACAATGAATTCAAAATCGAAACCTAGTCGAAAGCCGATAGATACAAAACCTCAGTTCGCAAAACCCCACACTATTATCTCCCGACCGAGCAATCTACAAAAAACCTCACAAAAGAACATTCATTAGACTTCCATGCACGGATTTTTCCACATTTGACATATGTATAGACCCCAATGTATATATTAGCGACGATGAAGTGAGTGGAGACCACACAAAGCGTCCGCCGGCATTTATTCTTAGAAAATAAACGTTTGCCAACGATTTCGGTCCCATACACCTACAATAATTATGTTTCGAGTGGAAATTATAATTGGATATCTGTGTAAGCTCGGTCGGAGTACTTCAAATTGAGCCGTGATGTGCACTACGTTTCTAATTGAAATGAAGCTGTTTTAATCTGGCGTGATCTGCACGGGAAAGTGTTATTTATTGAAATTGAAATCGTGAGCGGGATGAAAGTGAATTTTTCATGCTGCAGAAATTTTTATCCCTGTCTTCATTAGGTCTCTTGGGAAAAACGTCAAGGGTCGTGTTTGCAATTGCAACTTGGAATGAATGAACAATCTGTGAACTCGAATTATAATAAAAATATTTATTAACTCAAAGTTACATCAAAATAATACACTATAAGACCATGTACAGTGGTAAATAAATAAATACTACCAACAAGGCAAGCCTTCCCAGGTAGCACATCATATCGGCTGAATCTTGGTTCCATATTGGGCCAATATAGATATATTGTAAATGAAAAATCAATATTGGTCCAATATGGGTGAATATTCAAAAAACAATATTATAATAATAATATTGGTGGAATATTGGTTGAACTAGTTTTGATTGTAGATTATCACATGAAATATTGGGTCAATATTGGTTGAATAATTTCTACCAATATCGATAATACAATATTGGTTATATATTGTCTTCCACATCTAGAATAAATATTGAAATCCAAATATTCCAGTCATATCGATTATAGGGAAAAAAACTATATTGTATTTCCAAGTTTGACAGCATATTGGTTGAATATCATTTCCACTTTATTTGACAAATTGTAATAACTCATATTGAGTCAATATTGGTTCAATGATATTTACCAATATCGATAAAACAATATTGTCTTCACATCGTTTTCAACATCTAGAATAAATATTGCAATCCCAATATTCCCCTCATATCGATTCAAGGAATAAAAACTATATTGTATCTCCAAGTGTAATTACACATTGGTTGAATTTCATTTCGCCAATATTCAACAAATCTTATTAATTAATATTGGGTCAATATTGGTTCAATAATAGTTATCGATATCGTTAAAACAATATTGTCTTCATATTGTTTCCTACATCTAGATTGAGATGAAATTTGAATATTGGCCGAATATTCAATGAAACATATTTAAATTATTTCATGATCAAACCTGGATAAAAATCCGCTAGGTGGCTCTACATATAGAACGTCTTCTAAAACCTACGAAAGTTTATTAAATACTTCTCTTAACTTGTTTTCAAGTCAACTCACTCAGTGGTTAAGGCGATCAAAAGGCAGACTCTGGTGTCACCTTCATCAACTAAAAGACATTTAATAATTTACCAAGGTATATTGACGTCCTCCAATATAACCAAATGATATTGTACCAATATCGATAAATATTTTAAGGCCATTATTGCTTCAAGAATATTTCACCAAAACTATTTTTGGAATATTTAAACAATATTCGACCAATATCGCAAAATGTTCACATTTTACTTCTCGACAATATAACTTTTGAATATTGTGCCAATATTCTCAGAATATTGTATCAGCGATATTGTACCAATATCGCCAAATATTTTGAGGCCAATATTGGTTGGGGAATATTTCGCCAATATCGCCGAATGTTCACATTTTTTTTCTCGCCAATATTGCATTTCAAATATTTCGCCAATATGTTCACAATATTGTACCAATATTTTACCAATATAAGTGTGCTACTTGGGTTGGTGGTGGGAGGGAGAACTATCTAAAAGTATTCTTGAGTGATGTAGGTGTACCTATGAAGTAAATAGTTATTTTTGTATCTAGTGCGCGAAATGCTACTTTGGTGATTGAGAACTGATTTTTTTGGTCGAGATCACCAAAGTATTTGACGCACGAGTTGCAAACAAAATTTTTACTACTAACGTCAAAAACTACGAGGATGTATTGATATCTAGTTAGCCTAGACCAGTTCCATGCATAAACAAAATATTGCGTTACCGTAGCAACGAACAATAACTTATTAGAAGTGTCAGTGTTAAGTTTGACGTCAAAAAAGTAAACCAGAGTTACCCAATAAATTAAAAGAAAAAATATGTCCACCGAAATTGTGAAAATCGAAAAATTGGAGTATCAAGCCTTCATCAAGTACCTGTATTTAAAAGGGTTGAGAGGTAAGCAGATTTACGAAGATATGCTTAATACACTTGGTGATCAATGTCCTTCGTATGCGACCGTGAAAAATTGGACTGCAAGCTTCAAAAGCGGTAAATCTTCCATTGAAGGTGATGACCGATCGGGAAGGCCAGTTTTTGTGTCAGTCCCCGAAAATATCGATGCAGTTCATGACATGATTTCAACAGACCGTCGAATTGGGCTAATACGGATATCTGAAGCACTGAATATTTCATACGAACGCGTTCATCATATAGTTCACGTCAATTTGGACATGAGAAAAATTGCTGCAAAATGGATCCCCAAATGTTTGAATGTTGACCAAAAGCGTGCAAGGGTAGTAGCATCGCGTTCGATCTGTGCTCGATTTGAAAACGATGTAGACTTCTTAAACCAAATTGTTACTATGGATGAGACTTGGGTACATTTCTACGATCCAGAAACAAAGCAACAATCGATGGAATGGCGACACTCCGGTTCTCCAAGACCTAAGAAGTTTCGTGTCCAAAAATCTGCTGGAAAAGTTCTTGGTTCAGTTTTTTGGGAATGCCATGGAGTAATCATGATTGATTTTTTGGAAAAGAGTAGAACAATAACTGGATATTACTATTCGACATTACTGACCACTCTACGGGAAAAATTTAAGAGAAAAGACGCGGAATGCTATCCAAGGGTGTTTTGTTTTTGCAGGACTACGCCCCTGAACACAAATCTCATGTTGCCATGCAAAAAATTCGTGATTTAGGGTTTGAATTACTAGAACACCCTCCTTATTCACCAGATTTGGCTCCGTCCGACTATCATCTCTTTCCTCAACTGAAAAATATTTAAAAGGTCGTAAATTTAATTCCAACAAGGAGGTAATAAAAGCTGTGGAGGTCTGGTTTGCAGAGCAAGTAGAAACATTTTTTTTGAAAGGTCTAGAGACGTTGCAGGTTCGCTGTAATAAATGTATCCAATTAAGAGGAGAATATGTTGAGTAATAAAATATTTTGACATTGAAATTTTGTTTGGTTCTATAGTAGTGTGGCGAAGCTGCGGGCGATGCCGGACCTGATCAATCACGTAATCAACGAATGACCTCGAATGACTGTCGATGCGCTTGCACCGAAAAGAATCTGGACGATTCGAGGCTTCACCTGAAATTTCCTGAGCATTCTAAGAAGTTAGCGGTGGGTATAAAAGAACTACGCAGCAGACAGACGGACCAGTCAGAGTCAGTGAAGTGAAGGTCGAATATAAATTCCTAGTTCCGTGATTGTTATGTAAATTAGAGTATTGTGTTATTGAATCATTGTATTTCGTTAAATAAATTATTTTAGTCAGTTAATTAGAGTATAAATATATTACAGTAGGCTAATAATTTTTCAATATATTAATAAGTAATATGATTAGCTTAATACAAAAAATAGTGTTGAACTGGCTTAAAATGTTTTTCCAAATCAAATTATCACTGTAAAGATACATGGAAATAAAATGGCATTTGTTGACAGTAAACGATTTCTTGGATTTTTGCTTGATTGAGGAAAATATAAAAATCCCATATAGTTTACATGTAGTGTGCAAAGTATTAGGCAAACTAGTTCGCGCACGGTGTCATGGTAACGAAGGAAAATGAAAAAGAGAGCCACTTTGCATATAGTTGTTAATGCGCGAACCTTGTCATATTTTGACTTTGTAGAAAATAGCTATTTATGATATAAGTTCGTAAAGTAGGACTATTTTGTATGATCGTGAAGTTTGTTGAATGAGGCGCAGCCGAGTTCAACAAAAACACGCGAGTACAAAAAAGCCCTTGACGAAAGTGTTTCATACAATCATATCATTAATTATATGAATTGTCGTCATATTACCAAATAAAGACTTGACTTACATTGAGTTACTTCAGTTACATTTGAAGCAAAATACTGTATTTTTCAAACATGCATAAATGTATGAACAGTGTGTAAAAAACTACTTAACGCACAGTTGATGATTGTGCGCACAGGTGATTTTTTCATACACTTGTGCGAAAAAGTATAACTTTACGCACTGTCGTAGGAAAAGGTATTTACCTGTTAGAGCAGATAGCGAAAAGAAGTGAAAACGGTATGATGATGAGCGAATGTTAGACATGAGCGGTATTATTAAAAAGAGTAGTGACTTATACTTCAAGTAAGAACTTTTACTTCCTAGTATTTTGTAGAGTATGATATTTTACATGAAGTAAATTCTTCGATGGAAAGTGTTGACTTAGGTTAGAAGTATAAACTACTAGTAAATACTAGGACGTACTTAACCTCAAGTTGGTTCGATTGTCAAGAGTTCCTAAAAATACCTCAAATTCCTTTTTTTCCGTTTGATAATGGTGCGTTTCTTATCTCAATATGATTTTCTAAGAACTCTCTAGCTATGCACTCAATATTGTTTGCATTTATGCTAAAAGTACAGTGCTTAATAGTAGAATGCTATCTAACATAATTGGTTGGCTGAAATAAATTTCTCTATTGTTCCTCCCCATACGTTCTACATTCACACATTTCTCTCATTTTCCTACCAAAATTCATGAAAAAGCCAAGATTGAAGATGTGAAGTAACTCTATGAATAGCTTCTCAAAGACTACACCAAACACTCGCACTACACAACATTAGTACGAAGTAAATAAAGCAAAGTATTAGGTAATGGCTCCTAGTACTTACATAAGTGTTACTTAAAGAGTTATGTGGAGTAAATGCTCTAATTTCTTGAAGTGAAAATTACAACATGGAGCATTAACTTGAAGTACAAGCAAATACTCTTTTTAACCCATTTACACCTACCGTCCTTTTAAAAGGAGTTCAAAACGAAACCTGTATTTTTCTGATTCAGCTGACGGTTTGAAGATGTCGCCAGTGTCACATTATATTTAGTTGACATCTTAAACAAGGTCAATCGCGATCGTTAGGATTCTAAGTTTTGGATCGATAGTGACGGTTAAAAAACGCTGTGTTTCTAGTGATTTTGCAGTGAGTGACTCAAGGTAAGACAGGTTGAAACTCGTTTATTTTTCCGATGTTGTTTTGATTATTTTTAACAAATAACATAATATACTTACTTTTTTTTATATTTGTGATTATGTTTCACACTTCTCGATCAATCCAGGGGCGTTCTATTGAACGAGTCCTTTTAAAAGGACGGTAGGATTATATGCTACTATGCGTTTTTTTTGCAGGTGTTGGAAAAAGCCACTAACCATGGCAGAGCTCTTAGAGGAATTGGAGAATGACTCTACGCCGGACATTATAATTTTTCCACCCGAAAGTGCCAACGAAAACTGCGATACCGATGAAGATTCTGGGGCCGAAGACGATGTAGTTCCGAATAATTTACCCGGAGTGCAACTAAGGGCCCCGGCGGAAATTGAATTTGACGTGGAAGGTGATGACGACTGGGACAGTGATGACGATCTACCACTGTCCACTTTTGTTGAAAGGCGACCTAAACTCAAAAAGACGTTTGACTATACTCTCAATGAAGATTTAGATTCTACGTTTATGCAATGGCAACCAGTTCAAACTGCACAAAGCAATCGTTCCCCTGGAAATATTTTCAAGCTGTTTTTTGATGAAAACTTGGTAGGAGAAATTGTCAATTTTACCAATATTTATGCACAGCAAAAAAACCGCCCCGGTAACGTTACTGCAGACGAAATGTACTACTTCATAGGGGTGTTACTTGTCAGTGGATATACAACTGTTCCAAGGCGACATATGTATTGGCAAAATTGCAACGATACCCAGAATAAACTTATATCAGCCGCTATTTCCAGAGATAGATTTCAATTCATAATGAGTAATCTTCATTGCAATGATAATACTTCTCTTACTAAAAATGACAAGTACTCTAAACTGCGTCCTCTTTTCAACAGCCTAATTGAAAAGTTTTTTTATTATGCCCCAGTTGAAGAGAATCACAGCTTTGATGAGGCTATGATACCGTATTTTGGGAGACATAGCTGTAAGCAATTTATCAGAGGCAAGCCTATAAGGTGGGGGTATAAATTTTGGTTAGGTACCCTACGCCTTGGATACATTGTTTATTTTGATCCCTACCAAGGTGCGTCGACAACAATTCCGGACAAATATAAACACATGGGTTTGGGAGCGTCACTTGTTCTCCAATATGCAGATGTTTTAGAGAAAATGCCGTACCAGCCCTTTCACTTATTTTTTGACAATTTTTTTACATCTCTGTCACTTCTAAAGGAGCTAAAATTGAGGAACATCAAGGCAACTGGTACTATACGTGAAAACCGGATCCCTCAATCTCCATTTAGCAATGCTGCAGTTCTGAAGAAGAAGACACGAGGTACATTTGAATGGTGTGTTGCCGATAATGAAATCGCTTTATGCAAATGGAATGACAACAGCGTTGTTACTTCAGCCACCAATGCGTGTTCGGTTTTGCCAGTAAATAAGGTCAAACGATTTTCACAGGCTGAAAAAAAGCATGTTTATATAGATCAGCCTCAATTGATCAAGAAATACAACGAAAATATGGGAGGTGTAGACCGTAGTGACGAAAACATAAGCCAATATAGAGTTTCAATACGAGGTAAAAAGTGGTATTTTCCGTTATTTTCCCACTGTGTCGACATGGCCTCACAAAACTCGTGGCACCTCCATAGGAATGATGGTGGTACCCTTGACCAACTTCAGTTTAGGAGGGACCTAGGGACACAGCTGCTCGAAACGTACAGGAAAACAACTAAGAAAGGACCTTCGAAATTGCCAAAAACCGCGCTCCAATTCTCACGTTACGATAGACTAGATCATTTAGTTACATATCACGAGAGTCAGCGAAAATGTGCTGTGTGCCACAAAAAAGCAAATTTTGTGTGCCAAAAATGTGACGTTGGTCTTCACCCAAAAAACTGTTTTGTGGCCTATCATACTAATTAGTTTTTAAAAGTTTTTGTATTTTGCTAAGCATTTTGTGAGATATAATATAAACATATTTTTGAATCTTTATTTATTTTTCTAATAGTAGCCCTTTATCCTACCGTCCTTTCAAAAGGACCGCTGTTTTTTCCAAAACTGCAAATCGAAAATTTTTTCTATGATTTTTTCTCGACTTATGGGACCTTCTATTAACAGTTTTTAAGAAAGAAATATACAAAATCGGAAAAAAATAGTTTCAGGGTCGGATGGGTTTTAATCATACCACCCAATGCGTATAATTTTCAATCAGAGATCTGGTCAAAGTAGGCAAAATACCAAAAGACGAACCTTGTGAATAGTGAAATTTGTCTTAGTAGATCCAGAGTCTCGATTTCAATTTAGGTACATTCAAAATTCATAAAATATAACATGAAGGATAAAAATATATAAAATATAAATGAAATAGTGGTGTAAATATTGTTGGAATATAGATAAAAATTATTCCTTCTTTGTCTCATCACTGCAGACTGTTTATGTTTATGTATATAAAGAGCACGTAAGCACTTCAAGCTTATATGTAGATACAAAACTGATGAGAAATATTATGGGCCTTCTTACCCGAATGTTTTTCTCATGAATTTTAATTCTATAAACAGACTATTCTTATGCTTAGAGAGGATATAGTCAGTTACTCTTTTATCTTCCAAGTGCGTTCTTCTAATAACAGTAAATTGATATCAGTGAAAACCAAATCCACAGTGTATTATTTCATCCTATAACCAACAAATATAACATATTATAAAAAATTATAGAAAGGCATATTGGTAATAATCAATGAAGTAGTAATATACAGGGTGTCAATTTGAAAACTTCCCACCCTTAATATCTTCCTTCCAGTAAACAATATGAGTAATCGAAAAAACAGGTCAATTTTATTGTCAAGGGGGACACTTTCACGGACTATTTGTAGCCCTCGTGGTTCAACCCCCTAGGAGGGGTAGATGTTACCCTTAGAATTTTAAATGGGAAGGGGGGTCAAGTGGCACATCATTTTGATGGGCGTTCAATTCTTGTTCCAATGGTACCCTGACTTATTATTTTGTGATGAGCATTTTCCGAAAAATTGCGTTCTAAACTAACAGAAGTAATTATTAGAACGCCTATACTGAGATGCATTATTGTATTGACTCCCTTTAATAAAAATGGTTAGAAGAGTAGGTGGCACCGCTCCAACCCTTGAATGACAGGAATAAATTTATTACGCATGGGATTTTTTATTTGGTGGTTATTTTCCTTCTACACAATAAAATTTAATTTGCGAGAAAGACATTTCCAACATAAAATCTACTTACGCTTATCTTATTAGCTGTTCGAAATGTTGTCCATTTTGCTCTAAACAGTAATACAGTCTGTTTTCGAACTCCCCTCTAACATTACGGAAAACTTCACTAGGAATTGACCGGCATGCTGCTGTAATTCGTCTTTTAAGTTCGTCAATATCAGAAGGTTGTGTTTTATAAACAACGGATTTAAGATGCCCCCAAAGAAAGAAATCTAAGGGTGTTAAATCCGGTGATCTCGGAGGCCATTCAACTGCTCCCCTTCTGACAATCCATCTACCCGGAAATCTCTCGTTTAACCACTGTCGGACGGGAAGAAAATAATGAGGTGGAGCACCGTCCTGCTGGAAATGTAACAGATCCTCCTGCAAAAGTTCATTACCTTCTGCATCAATTTGAGTTTCTAGCTCGTGAGTTATAAGAGGATCGATAGTCTCTTCAAGCATATCAAGGTACAGATTGCCAGTCAAGTTTTCTTCCAGAAATAATGGACCAAGAATGGCATTTCCAAGAATACCAGCCCAAACATTAACTTTTTGTGGGTGTTGTGTATGCCCTTCCCGAAAAATATGTGGGTTTTCGTCACTCCAATAGCGACAATTTTGTCTATTAACATTGCCATTCAGAAAAAATGAACACTCATCGCTGAAACAGATGTTTAACAGAAGATTAGGGATGGTATTGACTCGATGAGACATGATTTCACAAAACTCTATTCTTCTATCATAATCATCCTCGTGGAGCTCTTGAAGAATCTGCATTTTATATGGATGAAATTTATGCATTTTCAATGCTTTTCTTAGTCTCGCGTGACATTCCCGTCTGTTCTGATACTGATCGTAAGGAGCTCGTGGGCTCTGCAGCAAATGTTCCCAAAACTTCAATTTGAGCTGCTTCATTTAGTACTCTGGGGTTATTTCTTTTTTTATTTGTCACTGAACCAGTTTCGTAAAACTTATTCACCAAATCAAGCACATACCGGTGACTTACATTACAATTTGGATGTCTTTCGTTAAAAAGACATGCCGCCCTTCGTGCGCACTTTCCAACTTCGCCATAAATTACAATCATTTCAATTCTGTCTTGAAGAATGTAAACCATTTTTACACTTTTATACACTTATTAAAGTAATTCCTAAACAGCCCAACAGGTACAACGGTATTCACAATACTACCACATAGTTCAAATTTGCTAACCAATTTTTTGCCGGAAAACAGAAACTTTTTACAGCAGAAGTAGCAAAAAAGGAAGGCTATCTGTACAATTTCTGCGATGACACTTAAAAATTCAGCATTTAATAAACACAACTTTACTACCATCTACGTTTTACTATTAGACTACTTTTTTATGTAAAGTGTTTGGAGCTAATGGCTAATGTTACCCCTAATAAAGGGTTGGAACGGTACCACCTAATATTCTAACCAGTTCTGGCCAAACCATGCATCTCAGTATAGGCGTTCTAATAATTACTTCTGTTAGTTTAGAACGCAATTATTCGGAAAATGCTCATCACAAAATAATAAGTCAGGGTACCATTGGAACAAGAATTGAACGCCCATCAAAATGATGTGCCACTTGAGTCCCCCTTCCCATTTAAAATTCTAAGGGTAACATCTACCCCTCCTAGGGGGTTGAACCACGAGGGCTACAAATAGTCCTTGAAAGTGTCCCCCTTGACAATAAAATTGACCTGTTTCTTCGATTACTCATATTGTTTACTGGAAGGAAGATATTAAGGGTGGGAAGTTTTCAAATTGACACCCTGTATACATGCATGCACAATGAACATTATCTATTTAACAGTATTTTATTGTTTCCCATTATTATTCATTCTTCATTTTTATAATAATCTGTTAAATAAGCTTTTCATATCAAAATACTGATGGATGGCAAGGCGTGGTTTGGTAGCTATCATATACATTCTTTTATCTTTGATTTGAATAAATGACGAGAAATGAATTATTTAAATTCTTGAAGAATTGAGCTATATAATATAGGTCCCACGTAGGTATAACTTCATTGTAGGGTATTTTTTTTTTTCGGGTCTTGGTATAACAGAAGAATTGCTTTTATGACGCGTGCTGTAGTTATGGTTTATGGCTATCAATATATTTCTGTAGAATGTAGTGCTCACAGTGAATTTTTCATCAAATATACTTTCTATTGGACTCAGACCAATTCCTGAAATTGCCTCTTTGTCACAGTAGCATAGGTGCCCCTAGATATAATGTAAATGTAAAAATGATATTGATCCAATATGAGATAATAAAGACAATATTGTGTCAATAATATTGGTGAAATATTGGTTCAACCTTATCTGAATATAGATTGTCACATATAATATTGGTTTAGTATTGTTCCATAATTTTTACCCATATGGATAAAACAATATTGTCTATCTGAGTTTGATGACATATTGGTTGAATATTATTTCACCAATAATCAACTGATCATATTACCCTATATTTGGTCAAAATTGGTTTATTAATTTTCATTATTATAGATATATAAAATATTATCAAATAAGGATGGATTTAGCGAGGGGCAATATATGAAAATATAATTAATTATTAATAATTGCAATCCCATTATACCTCTCATGTCGATTATAGGGATGAGAACAATATTGTATATATTGTTTGGCAGCAGATTGGTTGAATATTATAACACCAATATTCAACAAATCATATCACCCTATGTTGGGTCAATATTGGTTGAGCAATCTCTACCAATATCGATATAACGGTATTGTCTACAATGCTTAAAATATGTGAATAACGTTGTGTAGAGATGAGTTATTGTGAAAATTGGAGTATATGCACCTATATTATGAGTTGTACAAGTCTGTAAATTGTTGTTTGTATTTACGCGCATTTGTATAGATGAAGGAGAAAACTTCGAAACGTTGGCATTAACATTGTTAAAAATCTGAGGAATGCATTGAGATAGTCCACTTGCTCGTGATCATATCACAACTTCTAGAATGAATATATTGCATAGTTTTCTTTATCAGTTTTTTTTATGACGAAAAAACCCTTGTTATCCGGTGTTAACCAAGTGAATCACTTGTATGAAGTTGAAAACGCGACAATATTGACAGAGAAGTCCGCCAGAGTTAACACTGAAACCTCCTTGTTAGGAGGAAACATTCCGAACTTCAACAAAACTTCCCAATCGAGTTTTGGCAACCCGTGGCTGACATGAAACCCAGATGGCTAATATAATTTTTATCTCGGCTGGGAAAGTTTCCATCGAGGGCCGAAGGTAAAAGGTTCTAATTAATAATTGAACTTTTTCTGTAAATGAAGCGGGACTTGCTTGGTTGTTTGTAATTGAATTGTTTAGTTCGGAATTAGATGAGTACACGGGTCAAAGACTCGGATCCACCAGAGTGTCACAATTGAGTTAATCTCTTCGTCGAAGTTTTCCATTTAGTTCTAAGAATAAAGTTCAACGAAACATTAGGGCTGTTCTCGCAAGGGAGGGCGATGGAGGTAATTACCCCAACGGCGTCTGGGCCTTTGTGCAGAGTCCGAATAGCCGCCTTATCTTCAAAGGAAAATATTGATAAGATGTTTCAAAAGGAAAGGGTGTAGAAATGTAGATGCAGACTCAACTCGCCTTTGGAACAGAGAAATCATGGCTTAGATAATTGCTTTAAAAAAGTTTACTGAATCAAAGCAAAGTAATTAATTTTTGTTATGTTAACTTAGAATTTGTAAAGATATCGAATCAATGAATAGATAAAAAGATGAAAGTATTGCTGAGTGATTTATTCATTTATATCAAGATGGCGTCTCCGTCCATTATTGCAAAGAATGGCGGAGCTAGTGTTTTTTTGTAATCTTTGCTGTTAAAAAAAATTGTGATTCTATCCACTGTTCGTGAGATATTTCGCGTTTTCGAAAATTCAAATTTTCGTTTTCAGTTTTAAGGAATTTTCACCATTTTCCGATAGTTTTTTCAGAACTTCCCTAGTATGAAACATTAGAAATACATAATCACAATAAAACTGTATCAATAAAGTAAACTGACGAAATAAAATATCTAGGTATAACTATCGATTGCCATCTTCGTTGGGATCAATATATTAACAAAATTATGAATACTATAAGAATATTTATGGGTCGCTTCAAATACCTAGAAAAATGTTTAGCTCTAAAACACCTCAAAATGCTATACTTTGCCCTTGTAGATTCCCGTGAATCATATGAAATTATAGGATGGGGTAGCATCTCGAAAATATACCAACAGAAGTTGGATGTATTACAGAAATAAGAACTTAAAATTATGTTCAAGAAAGACAGAACTTACCCGTCAGATGACTTGTACAAAGAAGCAAGAACACTAGACATTCGCAAAACTGTTTTTCTCAAAACAGTATGTTTCTTATATGAAAAAAAAAGTCATGTCGAGTTTCTTTCGCATAACTACCCAACAAGAGCTAAGAATTGTAGTAAAGTAAAAATTACTTCTACTAATAAAACAGTAGGGTCGAAATGTCTTGCAATCCTGTGAACACGATTTCGGACTTTTATCTCGGACACTTCTCTCTACAATACTTCGTATTCCGAAACTTATTATAGAAACAAAGTTATGCTGTTTTTATTAGGTAAACAGAAAAAACTCGTACATAACCTCTTTAATTGAAGTTATTTGCTGTTCAATGGCTGAAAATGTTGTTAAGTTTGCATCCAATATTTAACGATAATTATGCGTTTGTCTACTGCTTATTCAAATAAGTCTACGAGCTTTAATATTTATAACCTATTGATTATTGTTAAGTATTGTATCATATATGTATATAAATCGAGATGGATTTAGCTATATTTGAAAATATAAACAGAAAAGTTATTGGGTATACCCTGAAATTGTTGTGCAACCGTATACACGTGCTTCGAGTTTAAGCTCTTATCAGTAAGGTAAAATCAAGTGAGAAGATGTGCAACACTTGGATGTAAAAACAGAAACAGAAATTGCCAACAACGGGAAGCCAACCGCACATTTGTGGCTTCAGTCGGAACACCTCGTGTTTATATATGTATATAGATATTTATTTTTATTTACTTTTCTATTCGTTTGTATCAGATAATTTGATGTGTTTGTTATACTACTTTTTTTAAATATTGTATTTGATTCAATGAATAAAAATTTATCATTATTATTATATTTACTGAATCTTGGTTTCATTTTGGGCGAATATAAATATATTGGTAATGTAAAAATAATAGATCCAATATCTGTGAATATTGAAAAGTGAATATTATATTAATAATATTCCAACATCTAGAGTAAGTATTGCAATCCCAATTTTCCACTCATGTCAATTCCAGGAACGAGAAACTATATTGTATTTCCAAGTTTGATTGCACATTGATTGATTATTATTTAGTCAATGCTAAACAAATCCTGTAAACTTATATTGGGTCAATATTAGTTCATTAATATTTACCAATATCAATCTAACAATAAGTATTATTTTTTTCCAACATATAGAATAAATATTGCAATCTCAATAGTCTTCTTATATCAATTCTAGGGATACAGAACTATATTGTACATCCAAGTTTGATAACACATTGACTGAATATTATTTCATCAATATGCAACAAATCATGTTAACTTTATATTGGGTTAATATTGTTTTAATGAAATTTACAAATATGGATAAAACAGTATAGTCTACATATTGTTATCAACATCTTGAATGAATATTGCGATCCCAATATTTCTAGGAATAAAAAGCAATATTATGCCAACCCAAACATTTATCAATGGAGAGTCCCAATAATTTGGTGCCTTCGCTATCTGCGATGACAAGATCAGAGTTTTCTTTTGCCTGAGAATTGAAATATTGTCAAGTAAAAGGTGGAAAAGTAACAAATGAATCACACAGCAGTAGAAATTAGACAAAAGTTATTCTTATTCATCCAGTATTTCAATGAATATATATTTTCCAGAAAGCATTCTGCCTGGATTATTCGAAAATGGAACTACAGGAATACTACTATTGGGTATATTCCATGGTAATACCATATATTCCTAGAATATATAAAATTCCTTGATTATTCTCAACTAATATTCCAGGGATGATCCATATATTCCAAATATTCTGGTAACATACTAGATATCCATAGAATATTCTTTCGGGTTTATACTATGATCATCTGAGGAATACCCATTCGCATATTCACAGAATATTCCTCTAATAGACTAGAATACCCTGGCATATTACTAGGATATACAAATATTCTAAGAGGAACGTTCTTGGATTATTAATGGAACATTTGGTGGTCTAGGAAAATTCAATGATGCAGTGGCGTATCCATTGCGGTTGACGTACAAACAAATTTCTCAAATCATCACACATTGGTGTCAAATTTAACAGGTGCTTTCGCATGTGATAGACCAGTACACAATTTAATTTCGTGGTGGTGGTAAATCACTATATATTATTGTAAGAATATTTTGAGTTGCTGTAATATTTTTGTTGGTAAAATTGAAATAAAATAGTTTTTCTTTTCTAATTGATAGATACATTTCAATTTTTTAGGTAGCCCTGGCTAGATATTTACACTTTTCATATTATGTACTTACCTCTTACCTGTTCTTTTTCAGCTACCTGCTCAGTCTACTTCCGAAACATGAGGAAATGTTGATCTCAGGTGGAATTTCAGGAATAAAGGTTATACGTAATTTCAAAAATAAATATTGTGAACTTCAAAACTAAATATGGTTTTCATTTCAAAAGTGACGAGAAAATACTCAAAATGTGAAAACTTGATAATTTGAAATCATTTTCCAACTCTTCAACAACTTAACCTGCTCTAAATACCTTAACTGCTAATTTCTACGCATTAAATCATTGGTTTTCTAATGGTAGCCACTGCCTTCACGGATTTGTCATGTGAGACTGATGCATAAAATGCAAGTCAACATAACCTTACTAATTCATGATAAATATTGACTCAAATGAAAGTCTTTGTGATTGTGACTATTCTTGAAGCTATAAATAACAATAATGAGAGTTTTTAATAGTTAATGAATAGTTTTTGTGCACTTTGTGGGTTAAATGGTGGAAAAGTTTAGTTCAACGCGGTATTTGAAAGTGAATTCAATGTCTGTAGACTAGGGTATTTTGAAGTGCACTGATGGATTGTCTTGAAGATTTTCTTTATTGCAAGAGCATAAAATACCTTTTATGGGAGTTTCCTTGCTATCTGCTGCTGTCGACGGAGGATATTCGCTTTCCAGGAAACAGTGGTGAGTTTCTTTGTAGCTCTGGATCTGTAGTTTTGTTTTCTTTATATTCAGGATAAGTTTTTATTCTAGATTTTTCCTTTTTGTATTAGTTTTTGGAAAATTTACAACAGTTTTTCCAAAAAGTACCGGCATCCACCTCCGCTTGTTGATTTCCCCCTTCCTTTTTTTCTCTTTTTTTTAGGGCGTTATTTCACACCCAAAACACTGACCTTTTGATGTAATTTTATTTATCACTTTGCACTTTTAATTTTCTTTACAAAAATATGTTTTGGTCAAACATCCTTGAAATTAGTCTATTTTCTATTATTGAAGATATCACATTTTTTGTGTGGTGTTTTTCTTGTCAGTTGCTAATATGACTCTATTTTTGACCTTTCCGCCACCTCGTTACCTAACTCAATTTCTACCTATGATTGGTTGTCAACAAAGTTTCATTTACTGGGTGATTTAAAATTAGTTCAATTTCTACTCTTATTAGAAAAAAATAGTTTTTCTCTAATTTTTGTGTCCTTTTCGAACTTGTTATAGTTCAATTGATAAACTGAGTAAGTTTTGTTTTTGAATTTCTGTCAAGAAATAGTAAGTTTCTAGGAAGAGCTTCATACTCTCCGGAGACTGAACTCGTAAAGTAAGAATTTGTTTCTAAATTTAACTTTTATGGGCTTGTGCATGTTTATGATTGTAACTATTGCCTTTTGAAGAAAAAGTAAGATACTGGAAAAATGAAGTGTCTGCTAGGGCTCTCCGATGAAAATTTTTGGATTTTTGTGGATTTTATGTCAATTATTTATTTTCATTGTTTCATTTCATAACAATATATTCCATTCAGTTGTATCAGATATTCTTCCAGAAGCCAAAGAAAGAAAAAAATGACCACCATTCGCGCAAGAGAGATCAACCCGCTCACGCTGATTGAATAAGCGCGTGACAATGGTAAATCGAACTATTTCATTATTCCGCTCCGAGAATCCCATTCATCTCGAGACCAGATCGGGGCCGATAAAGAACAAAAAGCGCGAAGGGCTTCTCTCACATCTAATTCGCTGTGACAGTTGTCTAATAGATTTCCGACTCAATATCGCCAGTCCGCGTCGGCTGCTTCCACCATTAGTCAGCGATTTGACACAAAGGAAAAAATAACGCTACAAAAGCTAAATGATATATATCGACAAGTCTAGGGAAGATCGGTTATTTTATCAAACACCCCTGCAGCACGACTCGACGTCAGGATTCAGGAAGCGACGACATGACACCCCATAAAATCCTGCGACGGAACTAATTGACTGGGTGGATGTATGTTTTGAAATTACTTTCTCGTTCTGATTGATGGTACAAGGGTTTTGGGGAGAAAGGCTCATAATAACAGAATGGTAGGTAGTTAAGTTTGTGAAGTTTTACTAGCGTGATGATAAAGGCTCTTTACATTCAGGGAAATTTTTTCATGAAGAAAAAGTCGTGAAGCTGATAAAAAAATGTAATTTCTTTAGGCGAGTAGAGTCAAAATGCAAGAGTTCTTTCAAATCTTCAATACCAAAATGGAACAGGTATTATTGAGTAACAAAGACAGGTACAAAATTACTAACACGAATCACCATTTTCGTTATGTATTTTAGGGATTGTAGTGCCAGTCTTTATGGGTAAAACCACTGGAACATGGAACTAGCTATCAGGCAGCAGAAAAACGACCAAAGCTGTCACAAGAACCCTAAATAAATACGCTATCACTTTTCCCCACCTTCAAAGTTCTGACTCAAGACAGCGCCAAGTCCATAAGCAAACGCATCTGTTTGGACATAGAATGTTCAACTGAAATCAGGGCACGTTGAAAAAAATAAGACTTCCGTATTCAATGATTGGAAAGATGTTGACAGTCGATTGAAATAAAGAAGAGTGAAAACTGTATTGCCCAAAATATGGAAATGTATATATTCGATAAATACATGTATTATACTTATAACGTATGAATATTGTGCTCCTATGCTGCTTTCACCGTCAGTTAGCGATTTGACAAGAAGGAAAAAATAACGTTACAAAAGCTAAATGAAAGTCTACGGAAGATCGGTTATTTTATCAAACACCCCTGCAGCGCGACTCGACGTCAGGATTCAGGAAGCGGCGACATGACACTCCATGAAATCCTGCGACGGAACTAATTGACTGGGTGGATGTATGTTTTGAAATTACTTTCTGGTTCTGATTGTTGGTGCGAGGGTTTTGGGGAGAAAGGCTCATAATAACATAATGGTAGGTAGTTACGTTTGTGAAGTTTTACTCGCATGGTGATAAAGGCTCTGCTCTTTACATTCAGGGTGATTTTTTCATGAAAAGCAAGTCGTAAAGCTGATAAAAATATAAAATTTTTAGGCGAGTGGAGACGAAAATGAAAGAGTACTTTCAAATCTTCATTTACAAAATGAAACAGGGCTGCTATTTTCTAACTCATGCGAAACTGTTCGTATGCGAATGCTCGTATACGGAAATTTTTCGCATGACACTAATTTTCGGTATTTTCGATGCCATGCAAAAAGCAATTCGTCTCGTACAACTATATTCGTATGAGTTGGGCCGGCAACGCTGTATAAACGCAGTTCTACCACAACTCTACTAACGAAATCTCTATTTTATTCATGTAAATTTTAAATTTTATTTTGAAATGGCAGTGATTTTGTTGTTTATTTGATAGGTTTAATTAACACTGGGTCAGTAAAATATAAAAAACAGTAAATTACCCAAAAAATAAACTGATGTATTTCCATTTTCATACAAATTCTGTATGTAGGTTGAAGCATTGCTATTGTTCCATATAAATGAATCATGACTGCTGCCAGGATATCTTGCACACACATTAGTAATTTTACAATCGGAATCACAAACCTAAAAAACAACTTTTATGTAGCACAAAATTAAAGTAGATTGTGTAATACCCTTTCTATTCACATAATGTACTTCATTTTGTATACAAGGGGGATAGATTGCAATATGCGTGTGCAATCAACGCATCCCACAACACCTGTGCAAAGGATCTCGTTATCTCAGGGTATTTTTGGGGTCTTGGGAGCAAATAAAAATGACCTGGATCCGGTTGGCTTTGCCGATTTATTTGAGTGGTCAAGAAGGTGCTTGGCACGTGTGGCTCCAATGAAAATATCAGATTTCGTAGACAGCTAAAACTATACAAAAGTGTTAATACTCAGGGTGTATTTTAGGAAATAAAGTTATATACCCCTGAAACAAACTGATTTAAAACCTACCTATACAAATGCAGGCACACCATACGAAATATGAGCTATGGCTTATATTTGTGGATTAAAACCAAAAGCATTTAGAATTATTTGAGCTATCTTAAATAATTATATTTGGAACGTGTCAATGGCAAACACTTATTTCTCACTGGAAACCGGATTTATATTTCGCATAAAATAAACGATATTGCAAAAAAATCGTAGATAGCGTTTTTTTACAATCCCTCCAAAGGAATGGGCTCAATTCACGAGAAACGAAATTTATTCGCAATTACTGACCTTTAGGATATGCAACCATCCATACTCACGGACGGCATAAAGATTGCCTAACGCTAATTTATGACAAAAGTGACGCCATACTTCATACCTACCTAACCACAAATAAAATAATGCGGACGACGCAAATGGTAAACAAAACAACCGATAAGAAAAAAACGGCAGTATACTAATAAAAAATATCTGTAAATAACAGACGATACAAAAAAGGACAATGGTTTCGTCACACCTGGAAACCCAGTTTTTCTATAAAACCTAAACAAATCTTAATAATTATATAATAAAAATTATAAACTTAGTATAAACTTACTTATTGCGACACTCTCTTAATTCGTTCTTGGTAATTTAATGTACTCGCTAAATAAGTCAGGATTACTCAACAAATCCGTTATTTCCCAAACGCATTTGCTGACAGAAGCTTGGCTTACACAATGGCTTAAGTTTTGGCCAATATCAAGTTGGTTGCTGCATGTAGCGACTAAAACCTAAAATTTTATTTAGATTCTATATTCTATATTTAACAATGTAAATTACCTTTTCTAGCAACAGACAACCCATATGATTTTGTAGGGGCAGCTATGAATGAATTAGGTCCTGCGTCAACTGCTTTGTCAACCGATAGTGCCTAATAAATTCAATATCGCTAAATTCCTCAAAAGGATTTCCTAATTGTTGGATTCGTATTCTCCTCGGCCTATTTCATAAAATTTTGGCCTCTTCCAACGCTGCTAAACCCGCTAAATTATTCATATTATTAAACATGTCTACTTTTACTATCTTTGTTTCTGTTACGAATCAAACATTCAGTATGCGAATTCACCAATTCGCACCCCTTTGACCATGCGATGTATTTCCGCAAAATGAATTCGTCTACGAATATTTTTCGATTGCTTCAAAATACGGTTTATGTCATTTCATACGGAAATACCATAATTTCGTATGCGAAAGTCACTCGCATGAGTTAGAAAACAGCAGCCCAGGTATTATTGGTAACAAAGGCAGGTACAAAATTACCGACACGAAGTACCTTTTTCGTTATGTATTTTAGGGCTTGTAGCGCCAGTCTTAACGGGTAAAACCACTGGAACATGGAACTAGCTATCAGGCAGCAGGAAAATGATCAAAGCTGTCACAAAAACCCTTCCACTAAATAGAGGTTAGTATTAGTATTGGGCCCCACTAATGATATCATACAAGTGTAATCAGAAGTGAGGCTGGTATTGTTTATTCTAGGGTGTAACACCTCCTCTCTGTTGTTCCTCAGAGGGGGTACATCCTAGAATAAACAACAATAAACATGCCGGAATTTTTCCTCCGCCCATATGACAGTTAAACATTCTTGTTCCGTGGCAATATATTTTCTCTCCTGCGCCTCCTGACTCAAGACTGCGCCAAGTCCATAAGCAGACGATCCGTTTGGACATAGAATGTTCAACTGAAATCAGGGCACATAAGAACAAAATTAGGACTTCCGTATTCAATAAATGGAAATTTGGAGACAGTCGATTGAAAGAAAAAGGAATAAAAAATGTATCGTCTAAAGTATGGAAATGTATATATTCAATAAATGCATGTATTATACTTATAATGTATGAATATTGTGCTCTTGTGCTGCTCCCACCATTAGTCAGCGATTTGACACAAAGGAAAAAATAACGCTAGAAATGCTAAATGAAATTGTATCGACAAGTCTACGGAAGATCGGTTATTTTATCAAACACCCCTGCAGCACGACTCGACGTCAGTACTCAGGAAGCGGCGACATGACACCCCATAAAATCCTGCGACGGAACTAATTGACTGGGTGGATGTATTTAAAAAAAAAACTCAATTTACTTCCAAAAGGGGTACCCAGTTACAGAAAATGCTGTTACAAAAATTCTGTCTTATTAGCGCTAGCCAGTAATTAGGGAAGTATTTCGAAGTGAATACTAAATAAAAATAGTGAATAGTAAAAATTATCAGTGCAAAAACAGTATTTAAATACAATAACATATTCATAACATTAGACAAATATTGTCAGTGATTAACGATACATGATATAATAGCGTCCGAAGGGTCAAAATGTATAACACAAATTGTACAGATTTTGATGAAGCTGCTGCACATGAAAGTCACACGTTTGTTCGTGATGCTCAGCAATAAAACTTTGAACTATGTCGACCTCCGATTCTAGATTTGATTACATATTATTGAAGAGCTTTGTTTTACCATGGGTCTGGCATAGGCAAAATACAACAGTTTTAATGTGGCAATATTTTTGAAGTTCTTACTATTTCTGTAAATGAAACCAATCATCCTATTTGCGCCTGTGACAGTATCTTTGATGTGTGCAATGAATGTGAATTTACTATCATATGTGATACCAAGGTATACCGCCCATGTTACAGCTAGACATTCTCGCTCCGTGGAACTCTATTTCCTCTTCTGCACAGTCAGCGATCGAGACAAATACCTTTTTCCCATGTTCAAAGTTCTGACTCAAGACCTCGCCAAGTCCATAATCAGAAGCATCCGTGTGGACATAAGATATTTTACGGAAATAATCTTCATCGTGTTTACAAAAAAACCAAAAAGACTTTGTTTTCAATGAAACAAATAGATCTAGTTCAATTAATACAGGGGAACAAGAAAAGACAAGAACAAGAGAAACAAAAAGCCAGAAGAAACCAAAACAAATTATGATGAAGCTGGTTCGTTATGAATTTCAAAATTAGTAAGACAGTAGGTTTATTCTGTCCTTGAGGAAAGTGGCAGTAACAACAACAAAAATAAGGAAATTGCTCAACATTTTTCCTCTCAACTCAACTCACTCAACTCACTGAAGCATAATTTCTAGGATTCCAATGGAGTATCAATCATCATTTGAAGAAGTTTGGTCAACTTATCAAAGTAAACTGAGCTATCGATATCCTCATTATATTTGAAATCAAGAAAACGAAACTTTTACCGCTCCGAATACCGACAGAAAGGTGATCTCGAAAGTAATCAAAGTTGCTAAATTGCTCATTGTCAAATTTAAACAAACTTTTCTCGTCCTGAAAAGTTTAATCGATGAATATAATAAGGCGCTTAGAGGTTGAACTCGGTCCGGGCAAATATTAAAGTACAATTTATAACTCCTTGTAGAGCGATGTCATTTCAGAAATTTGCTTAGGATAATGCTGAGAAATGAGTTTTTCTAGAAGAGATTTTCCCCTGCCTTTCCGGCCCTCTCGAGAAGGTAAATAGTAATATATTTTTGAAATCTCTTTCATTCATCACAGACTAAGCTTCCCAGTTTTTCCCCGGCGTTGTTGATCTTTTGTACCATCTGGCTCCGTGTCTAATCGAATGAAGGCCATAAATTCGACTCCCAAGGAGCTGCTTTCGAGAGATCAAATCACTTTGGGAACGAATATACAGGAGAGAAGTCACTCGTTTGTTACTGAATGAGCAACGCGTATTGTCTTGAAATTCATGTAATAAAAGTTTATGGTACGAAAACTCACAACAAGTGAGTGAATATTTTGTGGAATGGCCAATAAAAATAAAACCAGGTCGACAAGCGTAAGGATGCCTCTGAGATGCGCAAACGATAGAAAGCGTGAGTAGATGTGCGACAAAGATCGACAACTGTTTACGGCTGGTTATCATCGGAATGTACAATCGGGAGAGTAATTTTTCTGCAACACGTAGGAACGTAGGTTCTTATCTGAATTTTCATTAATTCCTAATGAACTGTTCGAATAATATAATTGTCTGTGATCACTGGACCGTTTATGAAAATTGCATAATTTTCCCGAAGACATAAGTGTAAATAAAGTACGACTAGAAAAAGAATGCATCGCCACACAATATCAGAAATAGGTAAATAAATATAATAATAATATTAATAATAGGTCTTTATTTCCATCTGGGTAAACATAACAATTTTGGAGTATAAAAATTATATAATGGAAAAAGGCGAGGTGTCAGCTGGTTGCGATGTGTAGGTAGGTACACACCGCTTCCTCTGTTTTTCAACCTAACCTTAAAAAAAAAATATATATATATATAAAAAACTAATACAGTAATATATAGTATATATCTAACATTCAACAAAACCATACTAATCAACCTATACATTTCTAAAATTCGACAAAATTAATTATATAATTGTTTCAAATGAAGGAGAGGAAAAAAAAACATTGCGTATTAATGGAGAGAAGAAAAAAAAAACAGAATATGATCACATTGTCCCAGATAGCATCATTTGACGTATTTTTCTTTTGAATGCATATAAGGACAGATGTTTTAAGGAGTCCGTCAATGAGTTATAGAGATGAGCCACTTGGTAGCTGAAAGATCGTTTGAACATTCATTTTCTGTGTTTTGGTATATTCAGTCTGAACCGTTGTCTTGAATTGAGGTTATGAATGTTATGACGGAACAGAATTTTGTTGTATAGGTAAGATGGGTTCTGAGTAGTAATTATTTTGTGGAATATATAATAAAGAACACGAGGAACATACTTACCGAAGTTGACTAACAATTTCACATGACCTCTGACCACTGCCAGATCAGCATTGTCCATGGTAACTTTTGATTTTTTGTTTCTCTTTTTATTTGGAGTTGAGAATTGTTCCATTTCACCTTTTTCAATTTTATTCATTTCTGAATAAATTTTCCTAATGCTTCTAACGCAAACTCCCGTTGCAGCAGCAACTCGTTCTTGAACCTTCACAAGAGGAATACTGGTTTCACCTATCATTGCTTCTGCCTGCATAAATTTGATGACATTACTGACAATTTCCCTACTTTGTCCACTCAGAATCTTATTTCTCACTTTACTCTTTGAAGGCATTTTCAAACACAACAAACTACACTATAACCTATCTAATAATATTTCAAAACTATACACAACACAACCACAACACAAGGATTTCAAATTCAACACACAATCAGAATAACGCTACAATAATTTTATTCCACTGAATGTACACTCACGACGTTAACTGCTTGAATAATGCAGAGCGATTGAGCTCCTGCCCCACTCCAGGGTTGTGTCTACTGCGCAACCAATTCTCGGAGGCGTCCTTAGGCTTGTCGACCAGTAATAGACGAGGAAAGTGTGTCGTCACAAATGTCAACCTTGTCAAAAACTGATTCCAAACAAAGTGTTTTAGGTGACATTCTCTGTTGATTATTTGCTGCTTTGCTTTTTAGTTTGTGTTTGGCCGTTTGGAGTTTGATTTCTTAAGCAAAAGAAGTTGAAAAACTTTAACGGAAACAATATCGGACAAGCTGATTTAAATTCGACAGAGGTTTGTTTGGAATCAGTTTTGACAAGAATGACATTAGTGACGTCATCACTTTCCTCGTCTATTAGAGTCGTTTTCATACTCCTTTTCATAGATTTGCTGTGGAGGGACACTGCGGAATATTCATTTATTATTATTATTATTCATGTTCTTATGGTTCGTGTCCTTTTCAACAATTGCTTCTGAAAGGATCCTCAACTTCATATCAATTCATTCCTACTCACATAAAATGGCCACTCTCAAAAGTATACAGGGTGTCAATTTGAAAACTTCCCACCCTTAATATCTTCCTTCCAGTAAACAATATGAGTAATCGAAAAAACAGGTCAATTTTATTGTCAAGGGGGACACTTTCACGGACTATTTGTAGCCCTCGTGGTTCAACCCCCTAGGAGGGGTAGATGTTACCCTTAGAATTTTAAATGGGAAGGGGGGTCAAGTGGCACATCATTTTGATGGGCGTTCAATTCTTGTTCCAATGGTACCCTGACTTATTATTTTGTGATGAGCATTTTCCGAAAAATTGCGTTCTGAACTAACAGAAGTAATTATTAGAACGCCTATACTGAGATGCATTATTGTATTGACTCCGTTTAATAAAAATGGTTAGAAGAGTAGGTGGCACCGCTCCAACCCTTGAATGACAGGAATAAATTTATTACGCATGGGATTTTTTATTTGGTGGTTATTTTCCTTCTACACAATAAAATTTAATTTGCGAGAAAGACATTTCCAACATAAAATCTACTTACGCTTATCTTATTAGCTGTTCGAAATGTTGTCCATTTTGCTCTAAACAGTAATACAGTCTGTTTTCGAACTCCCCTCTAACATTACGGAAAACTTCACTAGGAATTGACCGGCATGCTGCTGTAATTCGTCTTTTAAGTTCGTCAATATCAGAAGGTTGTGTTTTATAAACAACGGATTTAAGATGCCCCCAAAGAAAGAAATCTAAGGGTGTTAAATCCGGTGATCTCGGAGGCCATTCAACTGCTCCTCTTCTGCCAATCCATCTACCCGGAAATCTCTCGTTTAACCACTGTCGGACGGGAAGAAAATAATGAGGTGGAGCACCGTCCTGCTGGAAATGTAACAGATCCTCCTGCAAAAGTTCATTACCTTCTGCATCAATTTGAGTTTCTAGCTCGTGAGTTATAAGAGGATCGATAGTCTCTTCAAGCATATCAAGGTACAGATTGCCAGTCAAGTTTTCTTCCAGAAATAATGGACCAAGAATGGAATTTCCAAGAATACCAGCACAAACATTAACTTTTTGTGGGTGTTGTGTATGCCCTTCCCGAAAAATATGTGGGTTTTCGTCACTCCAATAGCGACAATTTTGTCTATTAACATTGCCATTCAGAAAAAATGAACACTCATCGCTGAAACAGATGTTTAACAGAAGATTAGGGATGGTATTGACTCGATGAGACATGATTTCACAAAACTCTATTCTTCTATCATAATCATCCTCGTGGAGCTCTTGAAGAATCTGCATTTTATATGGATGAAATTTATGCATTTTCAATGCTTTTCTTATAGTCTCGCGTGACATTCCCGTCTGTTCTGATACTGATCGTAAGGAGCTCGTGGGCAAATGTTCCCAAAACTTCAATTTGAGCTGCTTCATTTAGTACTCTGGGGTTATTTCTTTTTTTATTTGTTACTGAACCAGTTTCGTAAAACTTATTCACCAAATCAAGCACATACCGGTGACTTACATTACAATTTGGATGTCTTTCGTTAAAAAGACATGCCGCCCTTCGTGCGCACTTTCCAACTTCGCCATAAATTACAATCATTTCAATTCTGTCTTGAAGAATGTAAACCATTTTTACACTTTTATACACTTATTAAAGTAATTCCTAAACAGCCCAACAGATACAACAGTATTCACAATACTACCACATAGTTCAAATTTGCTAACCAATTTTTTGCCGGAAAACAGAAACTTTTTACAGCAGAAGTAGCAAAAAAGGAAGGCTATCTGTACAATTTCTGCGATGACACTTAAAAATTCAGCATTTAATAAACACAACTTTACTACCATCTACGTTTTACTATTAGACTACTTTTTTATGTAAAGTGTTTGGAGCTAATGGCTAATGTTACCCCTAATAAAGGGTTGGAACGGTACCACCTAATATTCTAACCAGTTCTGGCCAAACCATGCATCTCAGTATAGGCGTTCTAATAATTACTTCTGTTAGTTTAGAACGCAATTTTTCGGAAAATGCTCATCAAAAAATAATAAGTCAGGGTACAATTGGAACAAGAATTGAACGCCCATCAAAATGATGTGCCACTTGACCCCCCTTCCCATTTAAAATTCGGTGGTTAACATCTACCCCTCCTAGGGGGTTGAACCACGAGGGCTACAAATAGTCCTTGAAAGTGTCCCCCTTGACAATAAAATTGACCTATTTTTTCGATTACTCATATTGTTTACTGGAAGGAAGATATTAAGGGTGGGAAGTTTTCAATTGTATATGTTATAGAGCCTATAATTCGAGTAGCAAAAAGTTCCACCATGAGATTAATATCAATAAAAATATTTATTTTTGTACAACTGTTAATGTAATTCACATCGTCCGAAATACATTAAAAATAAATACTTCCAAAACATCTTGATGTGGCTTTTTTTTTCCTATAAGTTATCGCTTTTAAACGACTGTTGAAAATTTTATTCAATGTTTTCAGTAAAAACGCATGCAAAAATGTTTCCTGTCTGAAAAAAATGAGTCCAAAATAACAAAATAAGACTTATCTTTTCCATACATGTTATCTTTAATGTTATCAATACTTCCAATACAATTTCACAGCATCCAGAATCAATTTTAAGTTATTTTCAAGAAGATGGATGTTGATTATGATAGTAGTAGTGATACCCCATCAGATATATCTGGGAAAGCAAATCTAATCTAATATGTTACCGGCCAAATCCAAGTTAATATATGAGAAAACATTTGACCAATTTCGTGAATGGTGCGACAAGAAACATGTAAAAATGGTTTCTGAAAATGTGCTTCTATGCTATTTTGAGGAAATATCAAAACTATAAAACCTCCTACGTTATGGGGTGTCTACTCAATGTTGAAAAGTACATTGAATGTTAAGGAAAATATTGATATAACGAAGTTTTCAAACTTGGTTCCGCTCATTAAGAACAAAAGCGTCGGATACCTAGGAAAGAAATATAAAGTTTTATCAAGGGATGATATAAATAAATTTATTCAAGATGTTGATAACGAAACAAATTCACTTTATGAGGTACAGATATAATCATAATTTTGTAAGATTAGTAGTAATTTTAATATTTTTCATTTGTAGGTTGTCCTAATTTTGAGTATCGGAGGTGTTTGTCGCCGTGAAAATTTATTACATAGAATATAATAAAATAATTTATTCAACTACGTTACACAATATAATGTTTGTAGCAAGTCATGTTTGATTTACTCCTGACAGTAACGTAAATGATGTAAAAACTGTAAAAACAACAATAGAAAGACTGTGGAAGACTAACAAATGAACGAATAAATAAACAAACAATTACAGACACAAAAAAATTGTATGATTATATAAATATATCAACCTTTCAAATCAAAGAGAAGCAGTGAGATGTTTATTAGTACAAAAATGAATTCTAAATTTATTGACAGAATAGAAGCATTGCCCAAGCAAATATTTTTTCAATTTTTTCTTGAAAGTGTTCAGACTGAGCTCTTTGAAATCTTGAGGTAGAATATTGAATAGAGAAAAATCTAGGGAATTTTCTCTGCATAAATGAAGACGAAATCGTTCGAGACGTATGTGGTGAGAGTTACGTATATTATGTTCGTGAATATGAGATTGTTTTGTCAAGGTTGATTGCTTTTTATGTATATCAATCAAAATATGATATAGAAATAGAGTTGGTAGTGGCATAATTCCAAGTTTTTTGAACTTCCCTTGACAGCTATCCCTGTACCCAATATCAGCCAGAACTCGCACAGCTTTCTTTTGCATCCTAAATATCTGAATGGCGTAACATGAATTTCCCCAAAGTTGTACACCATAACCAATATGGGAGTGAAACAGTGAAAAATATGTGGTTCTTAATATATTTGCATTGGTGATGTCTTTCAATTGACGTACAGCAAATAGAGAACCCGCGCGTTTTCTCTTCAGTTGGGAAATATGTGCAGACCAGTTAAGTCTATTGTCTAATGTAATGCCTAGTAATTTAACCTGATTCGTTTCACAATTAGAGATTACTTGATTATTAGCAGAAATCTGGATGTTTTGTGTCTTTTCGCCATTAAGTTTTAGCTTATTAGATAAAAACCATTCATTAGCACTGTTAGTAATCTTGTCGAGATGAAACTGTAACTTGTCATTATTATTATCTGATAGAATAAAAGTGGTGTCGTCCGCAAAGAGAACTGATTTATACGGCAACATATAGGTACACAAGTCATTCACAAAGATGACAAATAAGAGAGGGACCAAAACAGATCCATGTGGAACTCCATGCTTGATAGTTTGAAAATTTGACAAGGTACTGTTGATTATTACTGCTTGTTGACGATTTTTTAGATAGGTTCTTATCAATTGAAGTGGAATACCTCTAACCCCGTAATAGTTTAATTTTTTCAGCAGTTCCTGTGAGACGCAGTCGAACGCAATCGACAGGTCACAAAGTATCAACGCAGTATGATTCCCCTGCTCAAGTTCCTCAACTACACCTGAAACTACATCAAACTCTGCTTGTATTGTTGAACGCGAGTTTCTAAATCCATTTTGGGAGTTACTGAAAAAGTTATTCTAAAAGTAGGCGTAAAGCTGTATCTTAATTAGTATCTTAATCACTTTGCTGAAAACTGAAATGATACTTATTGGACGGTAATTATCAATGACTGCTGCATCACCTTTTTTAAAAAGAGGTAAAACTTTGGAGAACTTGAAGATATCTGGAAAGATACCAGTACATAAAATTTAATTGATCAGTACAGAAAGGTTTTATTATAATATGAGAGGTTTCCTTCAGTATTTTGCTATTGATGCCATTGAAGAAGCTGAATCTATATTAATTCAAGAATTGTCTAACGTTTCTGATCAGCAGCAATATGGAACATCTTCGGGAATTTTTGTTGGAAGTTTACTATCAATTACTATCAATTATTATTCCAATGAATGAAATTGTTTTATGATGAATAATCAATTAATAATTGACCCTGTTGAAACTAAATCCTTCAAAAGGTGATATTTCATGTTTATTTTGTGAATAATTTTGGCAGTGAAAAAAGTAAAAATTCAATAGAAATGCAGTAAAGTTTTTTGACAGTGTACAAAAACGTATTTTGACTATTAATAAATATCAATAATAAGGTCATTAGTAAACAGGATAATTAATGAACATAGACATAATCACAGTCGAATCATTGATAGGAGAAAAAAAAGATATGAGATATTTTTAATTTCAAACAAATTCAACAAATAAGTAAGAGGGTCCCAAAATGCAAATTTTCCTTTTATAATGTTGAAGTGGTTGGTTGAATTTTTTCCATAATTGAAGATCCGGCACCTAAAGATCTGTGCATGGTCTAACATAATCTATAAAGTCCCTTGATTCAATTGTGAAAAGTGTTATATTAATCTATCTTAAGAATATGGTGTATCAACACCAATGTGAATGTCATGAACAACGGCATGAGAAAACAGCATTGAGTAATCATCATTTTACTACTGGCCATAATTTTAATCTTTCGTCAGTACAGGATTTGTATAAAAAAAGAGACTGGGGCAATATGTTTTTCATCTTTTTGAATGACACTGTTAACTGCAGAAACGATGTACAGGACCGCAACTCACAAAAACACCTTTTTATGTATAAAAACCATTAGTTATCAAAAGAAAACAAAGATAAGTATAAATCCATCCCCGTATACTTTGATTATTCTGCTCATAAGTGAATCATGAGAAAAGATCTTTGTTATATGCTGATTTCGTCCCGATAGTGTGATGGATACGACGACAGTCATTTATATGTCATCAATTGGAACCATATGGTTAGTAATGATTTCTAGTTCCGTTTTCTTCAAATAATTATACATGTAACCTAATAAATCATTTTATAATTTATCGTAATTTGTTTAAATTTTTAAGGACGTTTTTATATATTGTAAAAAACATCATAGCCATTTCAACAAATTTAGATGGCGAATAGACAGTTAAATTCTCTTTTCAACGCTGTAACACCTAACCCCCCCATGCTATTTGAATTTTTTACGTTGATGAGCCTTCCCGCGCCATCTGTCTTTCATTTTAAAAAGTACCATCGGTGATATCCGTAGAAATATAATAAACACTATAACGCCAAACCCGCTGTACGAGATTCAGTTAAATGACCCCTCACAGGGAATGATGACCAACCTTTGCACTTGCGCATTATTGCTGTTTCTGGTCACGTCATTGCCAAGTTTTTTTTTTTCGTGTTCCAAATGAGGTTCGGAATATCATCTGTGGTTAGGGCAGGTAATTGTGGGAAGTCCAGTAAACTTGGCAATATCGTCATAAAATCCTATCGTGGCGTATCAAGCGAAGAAAGATAACATTGTCGGCTTCTGAGTTTTGGCATTGTTAGGCTTCAGCAGTTGTTCAGAGAAACTGTTTGAATCTGGATAACACCAAAATATTGGCAACGACATAGGCAAAAAAAAATTATGCGGTCTAGAATTTGGATATTTCCATTATAAAAAATATGACATTGATGTCAACGACATGTTAATCGAAGATGGGGAATTTTATCATTTAATTTCATTTCTCCCTTTTATTTGAGTACTGAAAATGTGATTATACATATATATATATATATATATATATATATATATATATATATATATATATATATATATATCAAGCTAGGGAACTTGTTGGGTGAGCAGCATGCAGGAAGTATACTCTTATAACACTTTATTCCAATATTTCGAAAAGTATTATTGTCATCATCAGGGAAAGCTACAATAATGTTTATTTATTTATTTATTTATTTATTTATTTATTTATTTATTTCAGAAAACAAACAGGTTTACACCTCATTATATGTTCTCTACTAACTCACAAACTAACATAAGTGTAACATAAGTTTAACATGAAAATTGGCAAGGTTAATACACAGTAATAATAGTAAGTAATACTAAATGAAAAATAAATTCAATGAATGATGAAAGAGCACTACTCATAAGTCCAGTCAATATCTCTATTTAAAAGGTTTCTTAAGTTAAGGTTGCTCGTATTAACTCACTTTTGAATTTGTGAAGGCTCACCCCAAAAAATCCAGATGAAGATTGAACAGAGAATTCGTTACATAGGGCTTGCATGTGATCTAATAATTTGTTACTTTTATTTCCACTTACTGAAAACAGTATTGGGCGCGGACGTAGGTAATTTAATGGGATGAAAAATTGAATTTCTGATAACAGATATGGACTTTCAATGAAATTATTCAATAGTTTGAAGATAAATAAGATTTTGTTGACCTTTCTTCTGTGCTCGAGACGACCTATCTCGAATTCTTCTCTTATCGGTTGAAAAGATTCATAACCTGGGCTTACTCCGTTCTTACGGTAGTACAGATATTTTAGGAACTTGTTTTGTATCGTTTCTAGTTTTTTTTTTGAGTTTTGTTTATGCGGATCCCAAATGATTGATGCAAATTCAAGATGACTTCTTATCATAGCGTTGTACAGTACTTTAATTGAGTTGGTAGTTTTGAATCTGGTTGAGTTGCGTTTTATGAATCCAAGTAGTTTCAATGCTTTGTTACAGATTATGTCTATATGATTCTTGAAATTAAAGTCACTAGTGAAGGTGACACCTAGATCTTTTGAACTATTAATGCGGCTAATATATTCATCATCCATTTTATAGATGTATTCGATCGTGTTCTGACGAATGGAGTATGTCATGACACTACATTTCTCTAAATTGAAATGCAACTTACTATCTTTCGACCATTTGATAATATTGTCAATGTCGAATTGTAAGTCGAGATAGTCATTGATATTTCTGATTGGTTTGAAAAGCTTAAAGTCGTCCGCGAATAATAAACTATCCGTTGATACTTTCTCTGCTAAGTCGTTTATGAAGATTGTGAATAAGAGGGGACCCAGGTTTGACCCTTGCGGTACACCCGACCCCGCCTGAAAGCTCTTCGATTTGTAACCCATATAATTTACAAATTGTGATCTTTCTTTCAGATACGAAATTATTAGCCGTATAATCATCTCGTCTAAACCATAACAAAAAAGTTTCGTTATCAATATATCATGGTTTACTTTGTCGAAGGCCTTGGCGAAGTCGGTGTATACCACATCCACCTGGTGTCCTTTGCTCACGCTCTTCTCTACCTTGTTGACAAACGTAACTAAGTTGGTTTCTATTGATCTGCCCCGGCAAAATCCATGTTGATTAGGTGAAATATTATTTTTTACATGGTTGAATATTTTTTCGTGTAGAATGTATTCGAAGAGCTTTGCAATACTATTTAGAACTGTTATCGGTCGGTAGTTAGATATATTTTGTTTGTCGCCTTTTTTATATATTGGAGTTGTTTTTGTTAATTTGAAATCATCTGGAAATATTCCGCTGCTGAGAGACTTTTGAAATATGATCATCAGTGGATACATAAGATACTCCCTACATGCTTTTATCAAATAACACGGTATATTATCAGGCCCCGAGGATTTCTTGGCTTTCAATTTTTTAAAAGCGTTCAACATGTCATTTACTGTAATTCTAAAGCATAAATTACCTGGGTTTCGTTCTGATAAATTGCTTGACGATTGTTTCAGGATAGTAAAGTCATAACCAGAAGAATGTTGATCATAGACTGAGTTAAAAAAATTTGCAAACCCTTCAGAGATCTCTTGAGGGTTATCGGTAAGTGTTTCGTTTATGAAAAACTCCGAAGGAGTTTTTCTGTTTCGTTTATTGTTTTTGGTGAAATTCCAAAAACTTTGAGGGTCATTGATTATACTTTTTTCGACATCAACAATATATTCTTCCTGGGCTTTATTTATATCATTTTTCAGTTCGGAGCGAATTCTCCTGTAATTATTCATATAGAACGCTGAAAGTGCCTTTCGTTTCCTGAAGAAGTTTTTTGTTTTAATTTTTTTCTTTATTGCTGTGGTGAACCATAGAGGGTAGTTTTTTCTCTTGTGTGTGTTGGTAAATTTGGGGACGCATATGTCCAGAATGTTGTATAATGTCTCGTAGAAGTATTTGACTTGGTCGTTGACGTTGTTAAAGTAGCCTAAAAGTGTCCAGTCTGCGTCTCGTAGTAGTTCTGTTAGGAGAGGAAAATTGGCTTGTTTGAAGTTGTGCATTCCATTTGAGTTGTATGGTGTATGTTTGAATTGCAGGTGTTTAATTACGGGAATTTCACAAATTAAAGGTGGGTGTTTAGGGTCGATGGGGACTAGGGGTAGGACTTCTTCGTTCACACTCATTGGAGAATTGCTCAAAACCAAGTCTAGTGTTTTATTATCTTCGTTTGTACAGTCATTGTAGGATTCCAAGTTGTATGTGTTTATCAATTGAGACATAAGAGCTGTTATGTTAGAGTTCAAATGAAAATTAAAATTCTTTCCGTCCACACTTGGTATATTAAAGTCTCCCAATGCTATTAAGTGTGTATCACTGGATAGCATGCTGTCTAGATTGTCAAAAAGGTCCACATAATCGTTATATAACTGGGATTTAGAGTTCGGAGCAATATATAGACTGTTTACTATGAATTCATTCCCCCTTATATTGGTCAACACAAAAAGCGTTTCGAGGTAAGTGTCCATCTCGAGCACTGAAGATTTGTAATCCTTCAAGATTGCAATCAAAACTCCACCTCCCATTTTCTTACCTGTAAGTGTTTCATTTCTATCCTTCCTGTATACCGCGTATCTATCGTCGAACAATTCTGCATCAAAAATATTATCTGTGAGCCAAGTTTCTGTGAGAATAATGATATCATAATTTTCATTCCAGAGGTTCTGAGAGAATAAAAAAGTTTTAGTTCGTAGACCTCTGCAATTTTGGTAATAAATTCTTACATTCATCTTATGTTTTTTTTTGTTTGTAGGATTTTAACTGGACTAATGATCTGCTCTAGCCCCCGTATGTATAACATTGCAATGAGAAATGGGAGCAGTAAAAAAATAAATGTTTGTTTATTCAGAAGAATATGTAAAATTTCTGTATAACAAGTAACAATTATTAAACTAAAATAAATCAAGCCATGATTGCGGCAAAAAAGTTAGGCAAATGAGAAATCCATTTTTACGACAAAAACGAAAAGAAGATAAAAGATATATAAATACACATATGAAAAAGCAGTCACTGATTCTGTTCACTGAGTTCCATAAAAAGTCGACAAATTCGATGAATGAAGTGACAATAGGTATTTATATAGTTCTACCACTTTGATTAAGTGTTCAGATCCTCTTCGGAGGTAATCACCCTTTTCTCGTTTTCTCCACTTCTGACGTAGAGTTTTCCTCCTACTGTCCATGCTCCTTTCACACCATACTTTAGTTTGGCTTTCTTGAGTAATTCGTATGTGGACTTGGTTAAATCTTCATATATCGATACTTTAGAGTTTTTTAGATGTTTTCTCGATTCTAAAATTTGTCTTGTCAACATATTGGAAAGAAATTTTGCCCTGATCGTTGGCCCAACTCTGTAGATTGTGTCAATATCTCTATGGTTGCAACTAATACTCATATCCTTGTTGAGGAATTCCAAGACCGTAGTTAGCGCATCTTTGTTTCCGTCTGTTAGGCCGAAAAATCTCAAACTATTGCGGATGTTTATGTGGTTTTGATACTCCTTCTCTGTTTCGAGTTTTTCGATACGTTGTTCATGGCCAGAAACAGTTTCCTTTAGATGATTATAGGTTGATTGAAATTTTTCAATTTTCTCGTTTATATTTGATTCCATAGTTTTCAATTTGGTTTCAATTGTCTCCTCCATTTTGTTAAAAAATTTGGCACATACCTTGTTTGCTATAGCTTCGATCAACTCTGATGAATCTTCTGTATTGCTCGAAGTATTTCGTCCTCTAGTCATACTGCTTTATCGATGCGGTAGTCCCTCGTTCTTGACTTTCACTTATTTTCGTCTTTCACTTAACTTTGAGAACTAACTTCTATTATCTCTTAACCACAAATTATAGCTCTGATTACTTAGTCAACTTACTCGGTTTGAAAATTGTTTATACACTTTTTCCCGTTAGAATATCGGTTTTAAATGGGGAGCTGAGTTTCACGTGTCTCTACTCGAAGGACATGAGTGAAATGATGTTTTAACTATAGTGAAAACAATTGACAAAATTGGATTCTAAACTACTTACGTGTAGATGAGATTGGTTGCAATAGATGATATAAAAAGACGTGTACAGTAATTGAACATATTAAAAAACAAGTTGTGAGATAATCTTAAAGGTAATCATCACACATTATTACCAACTCAGTTGTGTATAAAATCTAATTCTATTGAAATTTATTAAAATGGATATCATACCGATGTCACACCGGTTGAGAGGCAGGCGTGAAAAAGACAGCAAATTTATTTGAGGTTATGTATACAATGTGAAGTTTGTTTAGGTACGTTCCTGCATGGAACTGTACTGAAATGTGAAATTTGACAGATTAAGCAACTCAGAACGAGAAAAGTGTACATCAAGCTTGGAACAAATAGAATAGACATTGTATCATGAATATGACACATGACTGTTACAATTTTTTTTTTATATATTTCCAGATAAGTATTCAAAATTGAAGAACGTTTATTAAAATTGGTTTTTTAGAAAGGAAATTTTGAAATATTATTATTGTATACCTTTTTAGGTCGTCAGTCTTTAATTGAAGTTTAAAAGATAAAATGTTTAATAATTATAATATCGATTGAGAGTTAAGCTCTCTGACATTATGTTTCTGCTTGTCCAAATGCAGAGAGCTTAACTCTCAATCGATATTATAATTATTAAACATTTTATCTTTTAAATTTCAATTAAAGACTGACCACCTAAAAAGGTATACAATAATAATATTTCAAAATTTCCTTTCTAAAAAACCAATTTTAATAAACGTTCTTCAATTTTGAATACTTATCTGGAAATATATAAAAAAAAAATTGTAACAGTCATGTGTCATATTCATGATACAATGTCTATTCTATTTGTTCCAAGCTTGATGTACACTTTTCTCGTTCTGAGTTGCTTAATCTGTCAAATTTCACATTTCAGTACAGTTCCATGCAGGAACGTACCTAAACAAACTTCACATTGTATACATAACCTCAAATAAATTTGCTGTCTTTTTTACGCCTGCCTCTCAACCAGTGTGACATCGGTATGATATCCATTTTAATAAATTTCAATAGAATTAGATTTTATTTACCACTGAGTTGGTAATAATGTGTGATGATTACCTTTAAGATTATCTCACAACTTGTTTTTTAATATGTTCAATTACTGTACACGTCTTTTTATATCATCTATTGCAACCAATCTCATCTGCACGTAAGTAGTTTAGAATCCACTTTTGTCAATTGTTTTCACTATAGTTAAAACATTATTGTAGCTTTCCCTGATGATGACAATAATACTTGTCGAAATATTGGAATAAAGTGTTATAAGAGTATACTTCCTGCATGCTGCTCACCCAACAAGTTCCCTAGCTTGATCTTAACTAGTCAGCAAAGACTACCTCTCTCCTAACTATATATATATATATACATATATATATATATATATATATATATATATATATATAAATCTATAAAAAAATTATCAAATGTAGAGTATGTTTGTCTACTTTTGAAGACATAACAGAATCTTCTGCAGATGCAGAAAACTTCAAATTATTGAATAGAAAAAAAGGTGGTCTCATAAGGCCATCACAAACTGTTACAAATATTTGTATTTTCCATGAGAGAATAATCCGGCAGGTTCTTGCAATTACTGATAATTTTATGCCAAATGAAACGAATTTTTTGGAATCTTTAATACACCAAACTTCATCAATATTATTTCATGATGAAATTTTCGATATATCTCCCTATGAGGTGAGTCACAAAATTGAAAATGATAAAAGCAATAACAAGAATTTACACCAGAATTAGATTTTTCAATACTGCAATGTCGCAAACTGAGAAAATTAGAGGTGAATTGAAGTGTGAAGCACACTTACAAAATTTATGATATTTTCCCATCAATAGATTTTGAAACAAAATTTTTGTTTGATTGAAATAAGTTTGTAACATTATAAAATAAAATGTGTTGAGAATTATAATAGTAATTTTTCCTCCAATTCTACCATTCCTCCTTATTTAAAACAAAATGAAACAAATATCCTGTAACAATTTGAATTTTTGGCTTTTTATATTTATTTCTCTCAACATTCGATAATCTACTTCTTATTTAAAAAAAATCCATTTGAATTTAATTCGATTCAACAACTTTCACAATGATAAATGAGAACCTCTAACCAAATGCAAAAATGTAGTTTCTTACCCGAAAAACTATATTTGACAGATTTTTTCCCAATTTTATATATCCAATCAATGACATTTTTGTTCTTCAACAAAAATGGTGGAAACGTGAAAACAAGAGTCAACAAGTAGTTTGAACTCCTGTAAAAAAATTGTAATGTCTTGTCAATAAAAGCCTTTGTTATTATTATTATTATTACATACTTTTTGCATTAATAACTAATTAATCATTCAATCGATTTGTAGAAGTAGAAAACCAACTTCAATATCCAGAATTTCGAAAATAAAAAATACGACTACATAAAGAACGTGTTTCCTCACTCTGATATGGATTTTGACTATAATAGGCTCAACGGTTTAGGCGTGAAGCCGATGGACACACAAATTGAGTTTTTTTCTGATTCACAGACTGAGTGGAATCAATTCCCATCAAAATATCAAATTTGAATTTTTTGACGATCACAATAATTTCTCGCTTCTTGGTCGCGAGAAAGCACAAAATAGAAGACCTACACTCAATATTTCTATTTTCAAGAAGTCAATTACTGATTTACTGTATATGTCATTAAAGGAAAACTGTGTTATATTGCAAATGCTATTACAAGATTCAGGAACAGGAATTCAAAAATCCTATGACCGTCCCTGGCGACCCTTGCGCTCTTTTGCGCATACTCATAGGTTGCTGTATCTGCTGTAGGAGGACCACGTTATTCTGAACTAATAGGCGTTCTATGTATTATATTTCTATGGTGATACCATTCAAACTTTTTTTGCCCATGTTTATACGTCAAACCGTACAGGGTGTACTATAAAAGGCCGCATACTGTATAATTCAGTGAGCAGAATTGTTAATCTATCAAAGAAACCTCAATTTCATTGAATAACAAACCCCCAATCTCTAGGAGAAATTCTACACGATAATTAACAATCAAATCATGGATTATTCATCAACTGGATGCTGCTTGATAATTTAACCTGATTAACAATGGCGAAATACTTCTCCTGTCATGTTCACAGCCATCTTAATATCTAAACTTCCAGATGAAGGCAAAGTCGATTCATTATGTCTTCCAGTTATCTACTCACTTTACAGCAATATGGGGGATTTAACTTATAATTTCCGAAGTTTAGGTATAATAATGTTGAAGCCCCTGATGTAGTTCACCTTATGAACTTCTCGGAAGTGATAAATAAGGCCATGTTCCCTACCCCGTTCTTCTCGTTGAGATTATGTTGATGCCGGGGAATTACCTGGAATTAATTTTTCATGAGAGGATTGGGCTTTGTTGTGAGTTTTTTGATACATTTTGTGAGTTCGTTTGCTTATATCCAAATTATTAATCTTTATGTTTGCTCACTACATTTCTTATCACAACAATCACAACAAGGGATACTGTAGACTACATTTGAATGTGATTATTACAGAAATTTTGTCTTTTAATTTAGAGTGGCTTTTATTTTCGAATACAAGCCTCGAATAGGGTTGAAAAGTACATCGATGTTGAGTAAAATGGAGGGAAAATTACCAATCTACTTATCTAGTAGCGCCACTCAAGCCATTATGTTTTTCGGTCTAGTGACGATGTAGGTTTTTATAGTTTCGATGGGCTTGTGTGGGAAAATCTGTTGAAATCTCGATTTTTTCTTACAAGATTACGTCCTCATGTTAACCCTTTAGCCACCTGCAACACCTGCCAGGTTCTATTAATTAATGATTAAGTGAACACGGCTCGCGATAAAATATGGATAATCGAATTTTCCATATGTTCTCCTCAGGAGCCACTCGTAAACCCTTCATTTTACTCCACATCGATGTACTTTTCAACCCTATTCGAGGCTTGTATGTGAAGATAGGGCACCTAAATCCGTCACTATCTGACTGTCTATTTGTTCTATTAGCAATTTTGATATTTTCGAGATGTTGAAAAATTCTGCACTTATTTCTCTGTTGTATGGTAATGAAGCATACAAAATTCAAACTGGGTTCGTATCTGCAATACTTTCATTCACAGAGGTTCTATTTTGCCCTACATTGTTATCTAATATTTGGACAGCTACAAAAGAAAAATTCCAGAAAAAAAATTATAAAAGTTAAAAATAGAAGCTTGTAAACGTTTATAGTTGAAATTATGATTTTTGCCTAGTTTTTTGAAACCAGCTCAAATTCCGAAACCAGTCTTGAGAAAGAAGTTTTTTCTTTATTGGCACAAGAGGAACCACTCTAAATCTCTTTGAGACTTACATATTAAACAGGAAACAATACGTGAAAATTGGAGAAAAGCGACATCCGAGATATATTTTATGGGGAATCACAGGGAACCATCCTTGGCCCAATTCTATTCAACATCTACATAAATAACCTGTTTCTATCCCGACAACTGGACAAATATTCACCTATGCAGACGACACAGCTATATTTTACAAAGATGCAACATGGACTACATTAAAAAGCAAAGTGGAAGCAGACCTAGAAAATATTGCAAACTGGTTTTCACAAAAACTCTTTACAATAAATTTCAATAAAACACATTACCTACCAATTTTTAACACTACACGATGCTCCCCACCATTCACTTCTCTGAGTATAACCAACCTTTTCACTATCTCGCCCGTAAAACAAATAAAATATCTAGGCATCATTATTGATAATCAACTCAAATGGGAATATCACATAAATTATGTCATAAAGAAACTTCAACCTTTGATGCATCGGTTCAAGGTTTTAAGGGAAATATTAGACATCAGAACACTCAAGACATTATACTTCTCTCTTATACAGACACACATAGGCTATGGAATATTGGCATGGGAATCGGCTGGAAAGACTGGTATGAATAAATTGATCGTGACACAAAAAGCTACTTAGAATAATGTTTAGAAAAAAAAGGATTTATTCATCAAACGTCCTTTATGAGGAAGCAAAAGTATTCGACCCAGTACAACTCTTTTTTTCAAATTGTAACTTACGAACACACATAATTAAAAATAAACTTCAAAAAACACAACATGAATATAACACTCGATCCAAACAAAACAATTCCAAAACACCATTTGTGGATAAAACTGTAGGACAAAGAAGCTACAGCTAGGTACTTCAGTTTTAAATTTTACAATGCTGTTTCAATTCAACTAAAAAATTCGAAGAGTCAAAATGAATTCAGGAAAAGATTGAATAATTATATCAATGTATTGCCTCGTTTAGAAGTACTTCTATTAGTCCTTACTCTAAAAATATCGGTAATCTATTATGTCTAGTGTGCACAGCTCTCGTGAAGAATTTTTAGGAATATGTATGTATCAGTGTGTATGTGTATATTTGTACAAATAACCCATTTAATCCGTAGTTCTCATATTTTAATTATAGTGTCTGTTATTGTTTCTCATATTATCATTGTTATTATTAGTATAATATGTTTATTGTAATTTTAATTATTGGTACTTTTAGATATACACTGTTATAGTCCGGATTTTATCAAATCTGTGTTATTCAATTTTATCATTAACAACTGATTTTTTAGTCACACACAAACTGGCAACAGTTTACGTGACTTTCTCCTGTTGATTAACCTGATTACCTTTCTCTGTGTTTTATTGTATTTTATATGTATGATCATGAGTTGATAACATTTATTATTATTATTATATCCGTGCAAGTTATAACAATTTTGATGTCTATGAACTTGAAAAATTAAAATATGGAATTGTAAATTATGAAATATCGAAGTTGAAGTTCATTTGCTTGAATAAAATTGAATTATTTCATGACGATTTTGTATACAGCGTGGGCCGATGAAAGCTTTCCAACCCAATTTTGAAGATTAAAAATCATATGGAAAAACGCTCGAACACGTCTATTTTATATTCGAGGGGGAAATTGTTTTCAGTTTTTTTCACCCTATAATTTCGTCTTACTATTTTTACCGACATCGAAATGACAGCTTGTCAACATCTTGGAAATAGACTTGTTTTCTTAATAAAAATTACCAAATAATTGAATTTTCAAGATCAATAATCAGCTGAACACATCAAATTTATCTTACAAACTGTTCGCCAATATTTTACATCAACATTCATGCAATAATTAAATCGATTCTCCTTCTCTCTAACATTTTTCAAAACATCGGCAGTTATTCTTCATCACTCTACAGTTACGCGTTCTTGCAGAACTTGAAGATAAGCAGAGCGTGATTTATAAACAATATACTTCAAATAGCACCAGTGAAATAAATCTATAGGGGAAAGATCAGGACACTTTGCAGGCCACTCAAATGTTCTCTAAAATTGTTGTTTAAAAATTGCCGCATAATGTGCTGCAAAATGTGCTGGAGCTCTATCTTGTTGAAAAAAAAAATCATTTGGTGTCAAGTTGTTATCAATTTAGTCATCGAAAACATATGAATGTGCTGAAAAATGTGTGTTATTAAAAAAGGGTTCTCCTGACAGGCAATTCAATTCACTAACTCCCAATTATTCTCTAGAAAGACTGTGTGCGTGCCTGTAGGAGATTTCCCGTTTCGAAATTAGCAATTCCGCGAGTCGCTCTATACGCCGACGAAAGCGTACGTTCCAGGAACACCGAAGAATATCGCGAACATCCAGTATCCTGTTAGTTAAAGGTTGACGTAGTTGGCTTAATTTGATCGGTGCGGGTAGATCTGATTATGATAATATCTATTCCGTTCTTGCGAGTATCACATCTTGAGATGCAGGCTGCGCTGTTATCAATCAGACTCGGTTTCTGAAAGGGTGTCGGCTGCTTCGTTAAAATTCCGGAACGTTTCTGAATGAAGCCGAAAAATACCCTCCGTGTCTTTGATAGGCTGTTGCTGCCCGAACTGAGACAAATGAGGATTCCTAAATGTATTTCCTGGAATTAGAATCGATCTCTTTTCCGCACGAACGAAGCATTGCTCATAGGTCCATTATTGTCATGCTGCCAAAAAAATGAATTTTACCTACAGCAATGCGTCATTCGTGTTCGGATTATTTCAAAAATAACTCTACTCCTAGCATGATGAAAATGGACTATAAAGCAATGCTCAATTCGTGTTCGACTCATTTCATACATAACTTTACTTTCAGCATGACAAAAATGGACTATAGAGCAATGCTCTGTTTGTATTTGAATTATGTCATAGATAACTTTGCTCACAGCATGCTAAAAATGGACTATGGAGCAATACTTCGTTCGTGTTCGGATTATTTCATACATAACTCTGCTCCCAGTATTATAAAAATAGATTTTAGAGAAATGTGTCGTTCGTGTTCGAATTGTTTTATACATAACTTTTCATGCATAACAGAAAATGGACTATAGAGCAATGCTTCGTTATGGTTTCATGCATAACTTTGCTCGCAGCATGATAAATATGGACTATAGGGCAATGTTTCGTTCGTGTTCGAATTATGTCACACATAACTTCGTTCCCGGCATGAGAGAAATGGACTGTAGAGCAATGTACTGTTTATGTTCGAATTATTCCATACATACGTTTGCTCCCAGCATGACAAGAATGGACTATAGAGCATTGCTTCGTTCGGGTTCGATTCATTCCATACATAACTCCACTCCCAGCCTGATAAAAATGGACTATAGATCAATGCTTCATTAGAGTTCAAAGCATTTCATACATAATTTGCTCCCAGCATGATGAAAGTGTACTAAAGAGCAATTCATCGTTCCTGTTTGAATTATTTCATATATAACTCTGCTCCCAGCATGATAAAAATTGTCCGTACAGAAATACTTCTTTCGTGTTCAAATTATTTCATACATATCTTCCTTCCATGCAAGACAAAAATGGACTATAGAGCAAAGCCAGGTTTGTGTTCGTATTATTCCATAAATAACTGCTCCCAGCATGACAAAAACAGACTATAAAGCAATGCTTCGTTCAGGTTCGATTTATTGCATACATAACTCCATTTCATACATGATAAAAATGGACTATAGAGCGATGCTTCGTTAGAGTTCCAATTATTTCAGACATTAATTTGCTTCCAGCATAATAAAAATTGACTTTACATCACTGCTTGAAATAAAACATCAAAAAATTGGGTTTTGATAGTATTTTCAATATTTTTGAGGTTAAGTGAAAAATTTGTTCAATGAAAGTTATAGATCTTTCAGTCATATACAAATTTCACATTGAATTCTTTCGAAAGGATGTCTACTTCTGCAAAAAATCTTTAAAAAACTGGTTTCAACCTTAGCCTGGTGCCAAAACTAATTTCTAACGCAAAAAAGAAGAGAAAATATAACAGGCAAGGGCTAGTGGAGCATGTTGTTCAGGTTTCAACTTCGAGGAAAAAAAAATTCAAACACAAGAACACTCAAACTGGTGAAATGGGGATGCAGTTTAGGGGTTAAAAATGTTTTTTTTTGCGATTTGCAGCGAAACGTGATCTTTTAGCGGAAAATGTTCGGTGGAAAAGTTTTAGATAATAATAGAATCAATAACTTTTGTATTCAATAATTTTCGACATAACCTCAAATTAACCGCCAAAATGCGAAACACCAATTTTTCAATATTAATTTTTTTTTCTCGCGTTTAAATTATTTATTTTACATGAAAATGTGTATTTTTTGTTTGTGACAAATGATTTTTTCGCAATGCAGATGACGACGAGTTTTCGACTTATGTATATATTTTATAGAAACACCATATTGTTCGACCACCTAAACACCGCTAAGAATTATTTTGATTTTTGACCTCTGACAACCGGTTTGGCACTACTTGTCTAAAAGTAGTTTCTCTTCCACTGTGCCACTGCAATGTTTCGATTGGAACAATCCAATTCAAAAGAAGAACCAAATCTGGCAGACTTTTCTTTCATTGTTGCATTCAATGTGCGAGTATGAGGGAAGTAGCTACATTATAGGTACTACATACATATTACATACATACATAACACTCGCCAATTAGGTATTAGCAACTTGCATAAAGTGACAACTTCGATTTAAACAAATGGTAACAGTCACAAACACTTTTGATATAATTTAAACTCACCTTTAACGATTTGATTCCTCAAGCATTCACCACCTAGAAATAATCATGCTTTTACTTAACATCATTGGTATATTCATAAAACTTGTTACCTTGATGAAACTGTAGAACCATTATCACTTCAAAGCACCGAAAGAACTTCTCCAACTTCGTAGAACTGGGTAACCTAACTTTTCACAACACAACCGGCCATATAGTCAAACTATTTCGACAAACAATCTATTGCACAACCGAATTTTTCCTCAAAGTCTCACAGCGAGGCTGTTCAAATCGAATGTAGGAGAACAACAAAATATAATAATTAATAATACACATCTTTTTATAAAGAAAGAGCATAAAACTACGTTCAACTGAATTGAAAGAATCTGTGGATTATGACAGCAACGATTTGTCGTTTTTTGTTCCATGGCTCACAGCAGCGTTGATAAAATCGAAGTAAAAATATAGGTATTTCTGCATGTTTCTTCGTTCAGTTGAATGTTTCGGGTTCTCATTTTCGTTAAAATATGACATGGGACTGAAATATGTTGCAGTGACTAATAATAACACGGTGTTGATATACATGTATACAGGGTGATTCAAAAGTACTTTGACAAACTTCAGGAGGTGATTCCTCACAATATTCTAATATGAATTGCCCAAATAAATATATGTCCGGAAACGCTTCGTTTCCAAGATACAGGGTGTTGAAGTTTTATTATTATTTTGGTTTTTTCAAATAACTCTTGAAATACTGAACCTAATTAAACGGAACTTGGTAATAAGAGGTTTTTGAGGTGTCGAATTCGAACCTGATGTTATTATTGCTCGTACTCGGAGGGGGCGCTACCAACACGTCTTTTTATTTTTTAAAGATTCATAACTTTTTTGAGTGTTCTTCTAGCACATTTTTCAGTAAAAAAATCGATTCCGCTATCATATCTACGTAAAAAAGCTGTTCTTGTTGCTGTAAGCAACCGTTTTCTAGATATTAGGACATGAAAATTTCAAGTGGATTATTTGATAATCTATGCATGTAATAATTATTACCTTTATTTTGCATTTGCATTTGCATTAATTTGACGTTTAAGTAAGCAGTTTTGGTTTTTTTGTAGGGGGCGCCACCTATTCTATTACTTTTTACTCCCTTGAAGAGGTCATTACTGTTGGGTACGTTCCTTTATGACATCCTTAAGCGAAATAGTAATTTAATAATAATAATTCAATAGTAATAATTAATAATAATAAAATTTGCAAGAAATGTCAACATTTTATTTCAGGAAATTTTGAATATGTAGAATAAACTAAAATAAACGAAACTAAATTGTAATCTAATAAATTGTTGAAAGTGTCCACCTTCAGCGAAGATACAGGCAGTCAGTCGTCTAGTCATTGAATCTCGTACCCGCTCAAAAATTATTGGTGTGTACCTTATTGTTTCACATGCGTCTACTATTCGGTTTCTAAGATCTTCCTCATTCGCTACTGGAGTTTTATAAACTAATGACTTCAAATGTCCCCAAAAATAAAAATCTATCGGGTTTAGATCTGGGGACCTTGGTGCCCACGGCTAGTTAGGTTCTTCTACACCCCTACCGATCCATCGATTTGGATAGACTGTGTTAAGGAATTCCCTGGCTACAACGCTAAAATGGGCCGGAGCCCCATCATGCATAAACCACATGCGGATACGAATTTCTAATGGTACATTCTGAAGTAGTCCCGGAAATTCATTATCTAAAAAGTGTCTGTAAGTTGCGCCATTCCGTCGGAGCGGAAGAAAGAAAGGACCTATCAAGTAATTATCAATTATTGCCGACCATACATTTACAGAAAATTGATACTGATAATGCCTTTCACTAACTGCATGTGGATTTTCGAGAGCCCAAACATGGTTGTTATGAAAGTTTGTGATAGCATTTCGGGAGAAGTTTGACTCGTCCGTACATATCTTAAAAATTGAGGATTTCCAGCCAATTTTCTCAAAAACCACTGACACATAGTAATGCGTTGGGGAAAGTCTCGTTGCAAAAGAGCTTGTACCCTTTGAATATGGTATGGATAAAACTGTTGATCGTGGATAATCCTCCAAACCGTGGACTGAGTAGAATTGACAGCTTCAGCAATTATTCTTGTACTTGTTTCTGGATTCTCCTCGAGAGCGTTCAAAACAGCTTCTTTCAATTCTGGGGTTCGGACTGCTCGTGGTCTTCTAATAATATCAGCTGCCCTCTTAAAGCTACCTGTTTCTGCCAAACGATGGTGGAGACTAGCAAATGCTGGAGCTGAAAGGCAGTACTCGATTAGGAAATCGCTCCTGTCAAATACGTCTTGCTTCGCGCGCATTGCCATCCGCAAGGCCATAAACGAAATGCATATCGGCTAAATGAGCATTATTGTTTAAATAATCCATTTTTTCAAAATTAGCGTTTTCTACTTCTACTTACGGAAACTTCAACAAAACGTTTAACTGTCACAAAATATGTAATTACCAAAACTACTTACTTAAAAGGTCAAATTCTTTTCCAAATCATTCTTGTGAAAAATGCAAAATATTGGCAATAACTTCAACAAAATTTTTAGTTTTGGTTAATGTCAAAATATTGCGTTTAATAAATCGAGTTGTTTTGTGTTCAGATTTTCTTACATTTATAATTCACAGAAAGTTTTATGTACAATGTTATTCACACAGGACAAAGTGGAAATCGTTCTTTTATGTGGTGAGAATGTGCCATATCTAGATGTTGCTTGTATTTTCAATCACCGGCATCCAGAAAGAAATATTCACTTTAGTACCGTGGGAAGGATATTGAAAACATTCAAAGAAACTGGCTCTGTGGACAACCGTTTCAAGAAACCACATAATCAAATAAAGTATAATGAAGAAGAACAATTCAATGTTTGTTTGAGCGTTGTTGAAAACGGAAAAACTAATATTAGCAGTATTAGTGAAAATACAGGGGTTGGCAGATAAACTGTGAGAAGAATTTTCCACAAAAATAATTTCCATCCCTATAAGCCAAAGTTCATACACACTCTTAAAGACAGAGATTTCGATATTTGAGTAGGATTTTTATTCTGGTTCCAAGGTGAGAGAGAAAATGATATCGCATTTCCCTACAGGATTTTATGGACTGACGAGGCAACTTTCACGTCGAACGGAACAGTTAGTTCCCAAAATTGTCGCTGGTGGTCCAACAATAATCCAAATTTTGTAATAGAATGCCGTGACCAATATTCATTCAAGACAAATGTGTGGTGTGGTTCATTACATAACCAAATAATTGGACCATGTTTTTTTTAGAGAAAACTTGAACGCAGACATGTACAAAAATTTCATTATGAATCAGTTGTCTGAAGTTTTGGATAATCTGCCTCTAAGTGTTAGACGAAATTTGTGGTGTCAGCTTGACGGGGCACCGATCCACCAAACGGTAGCAGTGAAACAGTGTCTCAGGTTTAGGGGCAAAGTGATAGGACGAGATTGGGAAGATTATTGGCCACCAAGATCACCGGACTTATCTCCAATGGACTTTTTTCTATGGGGTTATATAAAACAAAACGTGTATAAATACAGACCATTTGCAAACAAAGAATATTTAGAGAATGGCACCATTTGGGAATGTTGTGCTAACATAAATCCCCTATTTATTAAAAATGCCACAAAGTCTGTGAATGAAAGGACTATAATTTGTATAGAACGGGAAGGACGACATACTGAATGATGAATTCGGGTTTTTTATAAGATTATTGAGATACATCAATGAATTTTACGATGTTTTGTTATAAATTTGGTTATAGTTATTTTGGTTTAATGTTTTTACACAACTAATGGTGGAAATAAAGAATATAAGATTTATAAAATTAATTCAAAAAAACGAAAAATTATTCATGTTTAGTACAAATCGCTAGATCGAGAGTCTTTTGGATAGTTATGAAACTGTAGGTCATTGTTTAGTTTACAGAAAAGTATGATATTTCAGGTTTGTTTGTAAATGTATTATTGGTCAGAAAAATAATCAAACTGAATAAAAATCTATTAGAAAAAGAAATACGAATGTAATAAGAATGAAGAGAAATTCGTTTATTCGATTACTGACATATTAACGTCCATACATTGAAAATCCGAATCAGTTTAACAATGAAATGAAAAAACTAGATGAACTTTGCAACAACAAAGACGAATTTCTGGAGGTGCATTTTTTAAATTTTCTGGTAACAGGCCAATGTGGGTATTTTCTGGGCAAGATGTGATATTGAAATCTCATATTCATCAAAATTATGAAATTTGAATCATGTTTCGTTCGAATCGATAGAGCGAAATATTCGAAAAATTAAAAAAATTGGAAAAATGTCGAAGTGACAGTAGAGAGTCCAAATTTGGAGCAAATGTATAAAATTGAAAACTGAGCAACTTTTTTCTTTGGCATTTTTTGAAATTTCCAAAAAAAACTGATTTTTTGAGGATTTTCGAAAATAATGTCAAATTTGACAGGTTTATAGTGGCACATGAAAAAAGGAAAGATGCTATTTTTTACTAATTTTTCAAGCACAAACTAGATTGTAGATTGTAGTGGGGTCGTACAGGCTGTGCACCCTCACAAAAGCACTTCGACCTATAAGTTATTTTGTGAGTGACCCTTGGTCTATTCGAGGCCCGGGATTCCGAGACTTTTTGTGAAGTTTATCAGTTTCCTGGGAGCTAAGTTCCTGATGTCGGAGGGCGTTAAAAATGCCCCTTCCAGGAACTTAAGCTTCTTGCAGAAAAGCGCTGGGCATTCGCAAAGCAAATGTTCTGCAGTTTCCGCGAAGTTCTCGCAGTAGCGGCAACTATCACTCTCTGATTTACCCATCTTTTTGAGGTGGTACCCCGGAGGGCAGTGTCCAGTGAGGAGTCCCGTTACCATCTTCAAGTCTTTCTTGTTTAACTCGAGAAGCTGTTTAGCTTTCTTTGGCGATAGGCACATTAGTCTTTTCGCTTGTCTTTGTCCTGGCACTTTATTCCAGTGAGATTTCATTTAATCGGTTTCCCAGCGTCGGAACTCCTCTTTCAAGTGGGCTTTGGAGAGTCCACAGAAGGGTTCTGGGCCGGGAAATTGTGTTTGCCCCTTCTTTGGCAAGGCAATCTGCTTCTTCGTTACCTTTAATTCCTTTGTGACCTGGCACCCACATCAGGGTGACCTGATTGTTTGTTGCCAGTTGTCTCAGGGATTTTTTACAGTCCCAAGTCAGCTTAGACTCACAGGTGTATGACCTCAGAGCTTTTAGTGCTGCTTGGCTATCTGGCATTCCTGGGCACATAATTCTATAGCATGTACTTCTGCTTGGAAGATGTTAGGGGTGTTACCAAGGGGTTTTGAGATCCTAAAATTTGGCCCTGTAACGCCCACTCCAACCCTTTCATCCATCTTGGATCGATCTGTGTACCACAAGCACAAACTAAGTGCGAAGTCAAATTTTCTTTATGTCTATCATTAAAAAAAACTTCCATATGTCGCGAATTTTATGTGTGACACTGTATATAAATTTTTTGTGTTCTCGACAAATTTAATTTAAAAAGAGACCTGAGTAATTTTCAATAAAAAAAGTTTATCAATAAACTTTTGAGTTTCGAAAATTTTAGTCAAAGTCAAAATACTTTATTGTCAGAAGCTTTTCAACTTATCGACAAAGCTTTCAAGTATAAATACAAATTTGAATTCATCATTTTGGTGGATTTATCTCATGATGTAGCCAGTCACAGAATATAAAGAAGTTTCCTCAAAGTATTTCTTACAGTTTCATATATTTTTTTGTACCGCACTAGATCCATTGTGATAAATTGACAAACTCTTCAAACACGTCTGCACCAAAGAATCCAAACCGTACAAAGTTGCAAAAAATAAACATCTCTTGAAAACGAATCACCCACAAATATGAGCAGATTTCAAAAAGGTTGTCCTCTCAAACGATCTAACATTCGTCGGTATCCAACGTTGTGTAGGACATTATGTAAATCAGGACGTATTGATCTGAACAAGAGCTTCATATAAAGTTCCAGCCTAGTGAACGATATCGATTGTGTTCTGAAGTGATGAGATTTCTGCATGTTGCCGAGAAACACGAAATGTCACCCAATGTTTATGTTAATTCAGTGGATCCTTCGCGATGGAAACGGCAAACAGGCTGTGCTCTCCTCGATTGGGACAAGGACTATTTAACATACTGTTTCAGTCTCTCCAAACCTTCGCGATTGTGAAAGCGTTTATCAATTCGGAGCCGGCGAAGTTTGCGAATTTCGAATTTCCCTAATCACCAACTCCAACACTGCATGTATGGAATTTAAGCTAATAAATAGATTAGCACTGCGTCCGGTAACTTCAATGCATATTCATTGTCTAAATTGTGCCTGTTTTCTGAAATAAGGCCACGAGCATCTCAGAACAGTGACGGAGTATTTTGTTTTGTTTATTACCGCAGGCTTAAAGAATTCCCAATAATTGTGTATGAAGCATTTTTTTCAAAACTGAACCATTTCAGTTTTGTGAGGTAGTTATTGATGATATTTCTTGAATACTTACAAAATTGTAAAAATAACTGTCAGTTACCGTGATTGGATGATGATGTTGATTTGAAATGAAAATAGTTTTTCGTAATCTCATACTGTTACTTTGATTTAGAGGTTTCAGATGACAATTGAAAAGGTAATGTTAACTGCCTCCGTCCGTTAAGATTTTTTAATGGCCGGCAGCCGTTAAGAAATCACTTGTATTAAATATTTTTTTCAAAACCTTATTCTACATACAATAACAATAATTATAATGATACTAATTATTTATAAATTTAAAAAGTAATTTGACGAAAAATAAATTTCAGAACTCGTTTAAATCGATAGTTTCTGGTCTGAAACGTCCATTTATCAAATATTTCCACTATATTTCTTACATTTTGAAGAAATATCACATTTGAAAGTGTGCCGCTGACGTCACGTTCATCGGAAACACCCCCCACCATAATCCACGTTCCGAAACAGGCAATACCGTTCTCCTTAAAAATACAGCTTCTAGATTGATACAAGCCATTGATCAACTCGGAGAAAAAAATCCACATATTACCTATTTTTATTGTATTTATAGTTTTCAAATTTTCTGAACCGACCATCCTTTTGATGAGAAACGAGGATTGGCAATACCGCAAATCGTAATAACGTGCTCATTATTCATCGGGTGAATTCAAATCAGATAAAGCAATGTCTATGATTTCATTGTGACTTTCATCTCTTTGAATTTGGTTTTTCAAGTATATTTTTCTTAATCTTTACTACTACCTAACATTTTTTGATAGTTCAAGGTCTCTTTTGTAATGACTAATATTTTAAATCTTTCTTTGAACTCTGCTTTGAATATCATAATAACATAACGTAAAGTACTCACTTGGAAATGTTCTTCACAATAACATATATTTCCGCTTTTACACAGGGTTTATCCACACATTTTACGACGCGCTTCATCTTTTGGTGCATAAAAAAATTGTTTATTAGAATTTTCATTGGAGTTCAGACAACCGGGTATAAAGCACTTTTTTGTGACATGTTCACTTCGTTGCAGGAATTTAAAGAATTTTAGAATACTAACAACAGAAACATTCAAAACTTTGAAAACCGCATTAACCTCAAATAAAAAATCACGTAGGGCCTGTTCGTGTACAACATAACTATTTGATGGAACTGCTTGATTTGCGTCCAATTTTAATGTAAGCTAACGAGTTAAACAGAGACAAACGATTCTTATTGGTTTGCTCCGTGAAACAGACGAACGTACACGTCTGGTACCAAATGACAACTGTCATAAGTATTTGGTGAACAACTTTAACAACGTTGCCAAGTCTAGTTTTGATGAACGTGACGTTACGAATCACTTATCTTCTGATTATAGAGAAATTAGCGGTCAGAAAAAAAAATCTCGAGTGATATTAGAGTATATTCTTTCTCATTACAGTGTTTTCTCATATCTCGTGGAAAGATTGATTGCTATTATTTGAAATTTAAATTCCATCGATGAGAGATTTACCATCTATAGCACCAGTATTTGAACTTGTTGTCGGTGTGGCCTCATTACTGTGAAATAGTTTTCTCGTTATCTTCATTCTCTTCGAAACCGCAGAGGAGTTCCAACCTCCAAGTTCTTTTACCGACAGTAGATCGCCACCATTTTCTACATGCATAGTAATGGAGAATCGCCGATTTTCCAAATTTAAAAGCCGCAAATCTACGTATTTTTGGTAAAGCATCAAAAGGAAGTCCTTCTTTGGGAATGACAAATACCCTGTTCTTTTTGTTTCAAGTATACCTCAATGTAACCAAAACTCTCGTACTGGTGCTTTCAAAATTATCCACAGTCAGATTAACAAGTTTGTCACGTCTACAGGTACCAAAAATACCACACATTAATACAACCTTTTCAAGCAACCATGTATGATCATCTGCCTCCAACAAAAACTTAGTTACTTCTTCTTATAGAAAACGTCGATTTTGTGTACTATAATTTTTCTATGGTTATAATATAACTATCAATTTCAAAAAACAATATTATAACAATATATGTGCATGTTTTTAGATCTCCTTGGGAACCAAACAATCCGACTTAACTCTATTCCTATTTCCAGTACTATATCAAGATCTCCCATTACGAAACACGCGAAGTCGTTCAAGGAACTTGCACAGTCGGAATCATCGAATTCGCCAATTTAGCGATCATTCCGTTCGGCTGAAAGTGTAGCAGACATTTCTCGAGATTTATAAGCCAAATTGTGCGAAAGAAGATATAAAATGATATATTCGATTCCGGTCTCTTGAGACAAAGCGAACGGCCAGTGAAATCGTCGGGTTACCCAGAAGTAAAATCATCAATTTTCCAGACAGTTTTACATTAAGTGCCGGTAATTATCCGTGAAATATAGCGAGGATTTATCCTGCGCCAATTTCCCGGGTTTATCGGTAAAGCAGCTTATTGACGTGTTTTGTTCGTTCTTTTCTAAGACTAGGAAGTCAAAGGGTTAAGCGGAAGAGTATTTTTTGAGTGCTAGCACATCAAGAAATAAACTTCGCCCTTTATTTTCAAAACATCTTGTCATTATACCAATGTATTTTAATTTGTCTATATTTGGGAATAATAAAGACGATAATTATTATTACATTGAATGCACTTACTATACCATAGTCAACTTTGAAACTCAAACATAATGCGTCGTTTGAAACAGGTCAAAAGTTTCTGGTATTCAAAAGTTCGTCAAAAGTTCAAACTGATCATCTATTTGTGTATGAAATGTTGCAATATTCCCTATTAAATCCTTTTTTCCTTTCCAAAAATTTATTTTTCTTACGGTTTCTATAGTTGCAGCTCTTACATTTGCCATTACTTTTTTCTTCAGTTAAATACAATTCACCAAAATAAAACCCATCTTCAAAAATAATGGTGATCATGAAGACGTTGACAACTATCACCTGATATCACTCATATACCGATAGTTGGAAATAATAGCAAAACAAAGACTTGCGAACTTCTTTGAAGAACATGATCATTTAAACAAAAACCAATTTGGATTCAGAAGCAACTGTTCTACAGTGGAAGTTATTTCTGGAGTCGTACAAGATCTAGTTGAAGGATTTGAAACGGGCGAGAAAACTTCAATAACCATGTGTGATCTTAGTAGAGATTTTGACTGTGTCCCACATGACCTACTCCTGGAAGTATTAAACTATCATGGAATAAGACGTGTGGCAGTCGACTTTTTTAGATCCTAAATGTAACGCAGTTAGCAGTACACCTGAAATATTTGTCTGCAAAATATAGAAATGTCGACTATGGTATAGTTTATCCGATCACAGTTGAATATGACTTCATTCAGCTCAATATATAGGGTTAGTTCAAAATAGCACATGGTGTAATAACGAATGAAGGATGAAAACGGAAAATTAAATAAATATTATTCCCTATACAGGGTGTTTCTAAAGTACGTGTAGAAACTTTAGAAGCATGTTGCTGACGTTGAAATAAGAAAAAAGTTCCCATAAACACAAGTCCGCAAGTTATTCGTTTCTAAGATACAGAGTGTCAAAGTTTAATTCTAATATATGTTTTTTGTGCATAAATTCCAAAATAACTTTGATATTCGAGTAAAGTTTGGTATCTCGGATGATTTTTCAATGACAAAATCAAATTTTATGTTAATTGTGGAAAAATTCATTTCAAATTGAATTCATTTTAAATTTAAAAATCTTGTCATTCAAAATCACTTGCATCGATTATTTCAAATCTCAATAACTCGAAAACAGTTTCTCGCAGGGACCTCTACCAAAGCATATATTTTTTACACAAACTAAATAATAAATATTCCCAGATACCAAACTTTACCCAAATATCAAAATTATTTTGATATTATTCACAAAAAATTAAAATTCAACTTTGACACTCTGTATCTCAGAAACGAATAACTTGTGGACATATGTTTATAAGAACTATTCTTCTTATTTTGATGTCAGCAACACGCACCTGAATTTTCTACACGTACTTAAGAAACACCCTGTATAAAGAAATCAGTAGACCAGATTGAGTATATTTTACGTGTAACCGTTCGAAGCGTGGAAAACAATCAGTAATGCGCTGACCGCCTGTTCCATAAATTACCGTATATAACCTCTTAATATTTTTATTGCTGTCCGGCAGCCTGGTGATATTTATGAAAAGAAGAGCAGTAGCGTACTTAATGAACGATCAAACTAAACTCAATATTTTTTCTCTACTTAGTTTGTTTTGCCGTTAGACTAGGTATAAATGTAATTAATTATTGACAAACACTATTTATTATCATAGAGTTATCTGAAAACAGGTATAAAACTGTTCCCAAATTAATTTACATTTTGGGAATATAAAAGAAGGACATTGTAATAGTATAACTCAGTACACTTCTGCTTGAAGAATCCATTGTATTTGCAAAACATATGTCGCGGTTTTTTAAACTAAAAGTGTGAAAATCAACATTGAAGTTTTAGTATAAACGTTTGTGTATTTATTGTTGCAACATGGCATTTTGGCGACCATTCGAAGAACGTGAGGAACAAGACTCAGAACCTGATGAACAATTCGAAGAACGTGAGTTACAAGACTCACAACCGGATGAACATGACATATATGTTTTACCGGATCCCTTTGCGGGGTACCGGAGGGCTTGCCTACCTTTCGGTATTAAGCCGTTTACCTATCGTCACTATCTAGCTTCGCCCTCTGCCAAGAGAACCCATCCCAACTTCGCACTCCAAAAATCAGCGGTTCCAGAATTCTTTTTTGTCGTGTATTTTTGTGTTTTTATTTTTGTTGCATTTTCTTTTTATTTGCCCGTTATTTTATGTTTATTTTGTTTCAGTTTACATTTTGTCCTTATATTGTTATCGTACATGTTTCTCTTAAAATTAGTTTTTCGTTTGCTTCAGCGTTGTACATGAAAGTGATACTAATCAGGCTCATCATATCATGTGTTCGCCCCAGTTGTTCAGATGTGTGATGATTATCGTGTTTAGTGTTTCTCTGTTTCTAAAATTTGGTGAACATTGTATGTTGTGTGCTTGTAATGTGTTGGATAGTGTGTGTCTTGCGTGTATTCGTTGTGTAATGGTGCATTCGTGTATAATATGATATGTGTTTTCTTCCGCTGTACTACACGTGCACGTCCCATCGGTTTCCCTCAGGCCGAAGCGTTTGTAATAGCTCTTCATGTTACCGTGTCCCGTTACCAATTGTGTTGTCTTCCATAATAGGTTTATTCTATGTCTTGCCACTGTGGGAAAGATTCCATGCGTTGTTCGGCCGGTTTTTGTCAGGTTCCAGTGTGTCTGCCATTTTACCTCCTTCTGTTTGTTTTTCATTTTGTTAAGTTCTTTTTTATTTAGGTGTGTTTTTTTAATGTTGTCGTCGTTTATATGTACTTTCGCTGTTTTTTCTGCCTTTTTTATTCCCTGGTTGGTTCTCTGTGTGTGTATTATGTGTATTTTTTGGGTGATTCGTCTGATTCGGAGGATTATGATGATTGAGTTTTGCCACGACTTTGATGTGTATATAAGTTAGCCGTACCAGCAAATCATCCATCCATCTATCCATCCATCCATTCATACTGTGAAAATTGTATATAAAAAGTAGTGGATAATAAATGTAATATTAATATCATTATCATTATAACGTAGGTGAAAAAATTATTTGATTCACCCGTCCTATAGAGTTCTTGTGACCACAAATGCTTAGAAATTTCGACCAATAATCACTTTTCAATAATATCGAAAATCAAATAATGGAACTTAACTTATCTCCATTTAATTTGTAATACAGAATAATACCCAATGAATAACATGGATTCACGCCATGCTGATTCAAAGCCTAGATGAAGCAACTCTCAAACATCTTAAACCTTGTACTCAAAACCAATCTGCTCTCTGATATTGCCACAACAGCCCTTTTCTCCCTGATCTCTGCCCATTCAACTGCTTTGCTAAAATTACTAAAAAGAACAGAGATTAATTTTTTATTTTACATATTCTACATAAAATATTCATTTGTTTCCATTCCGAAACTTTCTAAGCGCCCTGCTCCGTTGAATTCTTCAATAAACTGCACCTTCCGCGCAAAATAATAACAGCTGTACAACTTTTATGGACGTTGCTGAAAAGTTTCGGTATCGAGGCATAGTTCACGTCGATAACAAATTGAAGTTGTAGTTGAAGTTTTGAAAGGTTGCTTCAAAACTTCCACTCGGTTTAACAGTTCGATGAAAAACAACCTCAAATATTTTATCAAAATTCAATACTTGAGGAGAAACAGTGGCTGTTCGTCTCGAGGGGCCAGGAGTTCAACACTTGAGTTGCTGAAAATAGAAAGAGGGGAAGAGATCGAAGACAGGTGTTTGTCACAAAAGATAGCAGAATGGAGATATGGAGAGACATACAGAGAAGTAACTACTATGATAAGAATTAAATCGACAAAGTGAAAAATAAGAAAGAGATTAATTCCATAAAAATTAATGGTATCATTTTTACTGATGGTCCAAACATTGCCAATATTATGAACAATCACTTTTCAAGTATTGGTGAGAATATATCAAACGAAATAAAATCTTATTATAATAACTATCCATATCTGAATTTCTATCCGAGTTATAATGAATCCACTATGCTTTTGTTTCCAACTGATGAAAATGGAGTTATTGAAATAATCCACACCTTAAAAAAATATGTCCTGATTCTGAAGGTTTATTGACTAAAGTTATAATTGAATTGAAAAATTTAAAATGGAGATGCTGAAGATCCAGCAAATTATAGACCAATAGCCTTATTGAGTATATTTCCTAAAGTTTTTGAAAAAATTCTCAAAAAACGTATTGTTGATTTTATAAACAGAAAATATGGCTTTGATAATAATCAGTTTGGTTTTCAAGAAAATAGCGGAACACAAGCGGCGGTACTTCAAGTAGTACAAGCAATTCAAAAAGGACTTGATAAAGGAAATTATGTGGTCGCTGTATTCATTGACCTTAAGAAGGCATTTGATACAGTTGATCACATAAAACTGTCAGGGGTACTGTGAGAAATCTATTGGAATCTTATCTTGGAAATAGGACAATCAGTACCAAATGCAATAACGCTGAGTCTGTCAGACTACCAATAAATAAGGGCGTTCCACAAGGATCTGTTTTGGGACCCATCTTGTATTTACTGTATATTCAAAATATCTCTACAGTACTTTTATATGAACACAAAAACTCACTCATTCTAGAAAACACTATTAATGAAGAATTGAAAAAAAAATTAAAATGGCTTTATTGTAACCTTTTATCAATTAATACTGATAAAACTGAGTATGTCATTTTCCAGCAAAAAAATAAACAGAATATTTCCCTCAACCTCAATATCAGAAATGAAGTATTGAAACGAACTGAACAAGTGAAGTATCTTGGTATTTGGATTGATGAAAAACTGAAATGGGACAAACATATTGAGGTCTTAATAAAAAAAAAATATCTCCAATTATTGGTGCTTTGAAAAGATGTCCTAAACTTGATAAAACAATTATAAATATGATTCTACATTCTATTTAATAAACATTTGGGGAGCTTGTTAAAAAAATAATTTTAATAAATTATCTGCTTTATATAGGAAATCCTTGAAAGTACTGTATCGTCTCCCGATATACCAACTAATGAACTATATGCAATTACAGACAAATTTTCTTTAGATGAATTGTATAAAATAAATACCCTAAAAATTTCATTCAAAATTATAAATAAAAAATTAAAATCAAATTTCAGTTTTATAAGAAACTCTGAAATTCATAGTCATCACACTAGACAAAGTAACTTGTTTCACCTCGATTCTGCTGCCTCTTCAGTTGGTCAAAAAAGATTCACTCACGCTGCTCTAAGTGAATTTAACATTTTACCTAGTAATATAAAAAACTGCAAAAAAAATTCAAAATTCAAAATTTCTGTAAAGAAACACATTTTGTCCTTACGGAGTAGATCTTTGTTCACTAACTTATGATTTTATATGTAAAGGCAAAAAAAGGGGTAAGATGACAAGATATCAAAAAAAGTTATTTTAAAAAGTCACTTAGAATTCAATTTTATACACATAAACGGAGTTTCAAGAGACAATTCAAAAAAATTGAAAATAGCAATTTTTTAAAAATATTTTCCCATCTATTTAAAAATATATTTTTTTTTCTTATGAATAGCTTGACTATACTGAAACATTTGCATTTTAATGATAATTACAAAACTTTCTCATTTTCTCCACACCAGAGGGCACTAAATTTAAAAAAATTGGTTTTTGCCAGAACCCTCGCTGTTACATTGGTTCTTATCTAATAGTTATATCAGAATTCCAAGACTACTGTGTTGATATGGCAATCTAGAAACACCATGTTTCCTGATTTTAATCAAGTTTCAATAATAATGCTGTATGAGCGTTTTACTTTGCACATAAACTTTAAGAATCTTTAATTTGACGCACTATTTTCAAGTTTATGTGCGAAGTGAAACGCTCATGCACGATTATCATCGGAACTTGATTATAATCTGGAAATTACCATGTTTTTGAAGTGTCATGTCATCACAATGGTCGTGGAATTCGGATATAACTGTTAGATACGAACCGATGTAACAGCAAGGGTTCTGACAAATTCCCATTTTTTCAATTTAGTGCCCTCTGGTGTGGAGAAAATGAGAAAGTTTTGTCATTATTATTAAAATGCAAATGTTTCAATATAGTCAAGCTATTCATAAGAAAAAAAAATAATTTTTAAATAGATGGGAAAATATTTTTAAAAAATTGCTATTTTCAATTTTTTTGAATTATCTCTTGAAACTTCGTTTATGTGTATAAAATTGAATTCTAAGTGATTTTTTCAAATAACTTTTTTTGATATCTTGCCATCTTACCCCTTTTTTTGCATTTGAATTACAATTTTTTTCATTTTGCCGCCATTCTAGCGATCACGTGACATGTGTCAAAATCGATTTTTAGGTTATCGGACATGCACAAACTTTTCCCCAGAATATTTTTTCCAATACTTCAATAATAAATTTTTTTCCCATATGGTACATACTTTTTGGCGGTTACTGTATATTGATTATGATTTTTATATATTGATTATGATTTTATCTATATTGAATATGTTAATCCTTTTTATTATTTTTTATCAGTGATTTATGAAAGATTTGTTGAAATTGTTATTCATTTTTGTTAATTTTATATTTGTACAACTTCCTTATACCAGAACTTGTTCTGACTGGAAGGTATTTACACAAATAAATAAATAACCTTCTTTCCAAATATTTCTACAAATTGGAAAATATGAGGAAAAAATCTGACAGAAAACAACTACTTTCCTGGCTAAAGCCACGACGGATACTGAACTACATCTGACAGATATTTGTGCAATGTTCTTCCAAGAAGACTCAATTACAAGAGCTTATTGTAAACAAACAAAAGATAATCCTTAATTCGCCTGGGGATGACCACCTACAGACATGTTCCGAGGTTTTTGCCTCTCATCAGTGCAAGGGTAGGTCTGACAACTTTGAATTGTCTTGTCCCTGCCAAATGAATTATTATTTGTATTTAATTTTTTTATTGAGAAACTATTGCTTTTATAGAAACAACGCAGGAGTGGAAAAAGGTTAGCTCTAAATTTGCATCTTCAACAGTTATTTTGAATTCAAGCAATTTAATTTTGTTAAAAAGTTCTGGTAGAAAATGAAATAAGGGTTGAATGTTTCACCCCTTTAAACGATCAGAACAAAATAAAAAAAAAACATAGGTAGCCTTTTTATTGGTAGAGCACGCCCACAAAATGCCCTTTCTTCAACTCTTGAACTCTTCAACAATTTCTTACAGAATCCTCCACAAGTGGTGACAGCACCAAGTACAATTTCAAGAACTGTTATGACTTTTTTCTACAAACAGCGATAAAGTTTATTGATTTTTATTTACCATTTTGCTTCCTTTCTTTCATATTATAAAAATAATAACATTTGTGAATTCATCCATTCCTATTATTTTGGACACATGTTGTATTTAAATGAATACATTTTAAAAAAATCCCAAAAGCGAAAAAACTAGTCTTTTTTCTCATGTTTGGAAGCGGGCAACTTTTCAAGGACAGGCCAACAGCTTTTGTTTAAATATGATTTCTTATTATAAATTCAAACTTTTGAGAGACATTTTAGATAGAGATAAACCCAGAATGGTCTATCATGCACTAGTTGGTTCTCGACTGAATTATGAAATCTTAGGGTGGAGTGGAGCAATGAATATACATTTGCACAAAATTAATATAATCCAAAAAAAAAATTCTAAAAATGATAATGTGGAAACCATATACATATCCATCTAATGATCTGTACATGGTAGCACATGTTTTCGATATAAAACAATTATTTTACCGCTCCATCGTGATAAATCAATTCAAGAATAAATCGGAGCTACAAACATTCACACATACATATAACACGAGGAAACAAAATACACGTTACCAAACTCCATTTTCTTCGAAAAGAATTGGTCAACGCAGTTTTACATATCTTGCACCAAGAATGTTTCAAATTCTACCAGAATGTATGAGAGAAACAGATAATCTTTATCAATTTAAAAAAAAAATAAAGAAATTTATTGCCGAATATCCAAAAGATGAACTCATCAAAATGATAGATATGCAGTCTTAAATATTAACAAAGTTTATATTTCCTACATTTTATCTAAAATTTTAACCATACTCTTGATTTTAACCTATGTTCAAATGAAATGTTTTTTTTTTAACAAATTATCCACAATTTTATAATATATAACTTTACTGTACAAATATCTCCTTCTACATTTTATCTATGATTTAATTTATACTATTAAGGTTCTATGTCTATGTCTGTCTGAATTTCACCAACATTTTTATCTATAGTCTTGATTTGACCACATTTTATCCACAATTCGCTTCATACTTTTTATTCTACTATGTACTTATGTTTAGAATTTTCTGCGGACATCTGTAATATTGTTTTTACACTATATTAACTGTAAAAATCTATTTTTCACACATAATTTTATCTTTATTTGATACATATTTTTTTCACATGTATTCATAATTTTATCTATAAGATAGTTTTAACTAATAATATACAAAAAAAAAATAAATCAAAAATCTCACGCACACGCTACTTGCCTTAGTGAGACCCTCGGTTTATTGAAGTTTCAAAATTCGGATATACCATTTTATGTATATGATTATTACTCAATAAACTATATATTATTATTATTATTATTATTATTATTTGGAAAAACCCTGTATTTCAATATTGTTCATTGAATATTCGACCAATTTTTAGATTTCAATAATGGTAATAGGTTTTCTTTGTAAAATTGTATCCATATTATTATTTAATACTGACGTGAAGTTCGCGTCACAATTTCAAACAAAATAGGTTAATATGATTTGTCGAAAATTGGTGGAATAATATTCAACCACTGTGCCATCAAACTTGAAGGTACCTACAATACTGTTTTTTAAATATGAAAGGAAAATTGGTATTGCAGTATTCATTCTAGATGTTGAAAATAATGTTCTCAATATTGTTTAATCGATATTGGTGAAAATTGTTCAACCATTATTGACCCAATATTTTATGTGTTTAGCTAGAATAGGTTGAGCCAACATTCCCCCAATATTATTGAAATAATATTGTTTTTTCATTATTAACTCATATTGAATAAAAATATTTTTACTACAGTTTTAATTATATATTTGCTCACATATTGACCATATATAAAATCCAGATTCAGCCAATATGAGGTGCTACCTGGTCTGAATATTGCGAAAGCAATTATGTCGAAACGTCGTGAAAATCCACCTCTTGCGAAAATGAAATCTGAAAAATCCTTTGAAACACATTATGTTGGCAAAAACTCACAACAACCGAATTTTACAAATATTTTTTAAATCAATATACGCATTCCTTCGGGAACTTTGACAAGAATTCAGTGTTTCTATTGATGAAAGCAGCGTATTTCACAATTGGGTAGAACTCCATGATGAGAAATGTCTGATGATTTTTCAACAAGACCATTTTTACATGTATATGACAAAACTATTTTACCCCAGGCTCCCTTAAATCAAGATGAATAATATTCTGATAAATTCACATTTAAACTCGAGTAAAAAAGTTAATCATCTTTTCTGCGGAGTGTCTAGTTTGAAATTCGGTACACGTACGTTTCAGTTAGTAGCTTCGACTGCAACTGTGGGGGAAGAATAAAATTTTTCCTGCAACTCTCGAAAAGTATCGGTATTTACTGAGCATTGCGAATGTCGGATGCAATCGATTTTAAGTAGTAACTCCAATTCCCTTTTCGGAACAAATTGAGCGGCATTGAAGGCATCTATTTCTACCAACAAAGGAAAAATGTTTTATATTCAGACTCACAATGCTTTTGTGTTCGGATGTGTTCTTATATGACTAGAGTGCTCAACTATTAGAGAAATAAATGAGGTAGCAGGAAAATGATGCAGGTACAGTGGTGCTATTTTCCAACTTGAACGAAACTTTACGTGTGCGAGTTGTTGTGAACAGAATACTTCCGGTCATCTTGAAGATATTTGATTTTCAAACGGAATTGAATCTAATTTTTCGTCGAATTAAATATTCGCACATGTTGATGTGTCAACGTTCAATAAAACTAGATTATAATAGTAAAAATACTATTGTTGCATTCGTCCCAGTTGAGAGTTTTTATCTAAAACCGTGCCAAAAAAACTACGTTGAGTACTGAATAGCAATAATCTGATCAACAACTTGAAAAACGTCAAAAATAGAGGAAGCTCCTAAAAATATGAGCGATATAATTGGATTCGGAATGAAAAATGGTATTTAGTTTTTTGTTGATAAATCAAAAACTATCAATATTTAAGAAATTTTGAAAAAAGTTCCGTAAAGAGGAAGAAATTTTCAATGAAAATGTACAAACTACCGGAACTCTAAATCCATTAATAATCATTTTAATTTAACTCTGAAAATAGTATAGTATACAGTGTGTCCAAGATAAGAATGAACAGCATGGGGATATCGGAAACGGTTAGATAGATATACGGGGTCGATTAAATTAGAGAAAAGTAGAGCATTCATGTGTCCAAAAATATGCCATTCAGAAAGTTTTAATATTCCGAGTAGCTACGGAGATATCCGAGAAAAACCGAAATTGGAGAATTTCGTTTTTATTTTCTCCTAGGTTTATTTTCGAAGGAAATGTAAAACAAATAGCACTTTGTCATGGCCACTTTTTAAGTTCTACCTGATAACGTAAGCAGAATTTTTCAGCGACGTTTCGTCTTTTAGAAAACATCATCAACTTCTTATTTTCATATGGGCCGAAACTAAAGTATACCCTGTATACGACTCCATTTTTCATTGTGAATACAGCAACGTATCACACAGTATGATTTCAGAACCGTTTCTCACGCAAAATGAAATTTTGTGATTACTTAACCTGTTTTTCTTCTATTTTAGATAGTAGGCGCTGGAAAAAATGTCACATTTTGATACATGAAGTAAATTAATTAGTCTTATTCATACAAGTATAAATTTTAACTTACCACTTGCCGGAATTTTTGCGTTGTTGCATACAAAGATAAGTCGCAATATCAAAAGTTTAGTTTATAAATGTAATTGTAATGTAATAACAAGGAGCTAATATGTATTACAAGAAAATAAACGGAAACTTATAACAAGTGTTCAAATAACCCGCTGTTATTTCCTAAACACAAGTACGCTTTTCTCACAGACAGACTTGAGTTAACATATTCGGAAAAATATTGTTAAAGGATGTAGTAACCGATCTTAGCAAATCTTCGTTTTGAAAATTATGATTAGAGTACACTTGATTCTTGATATATCCCCAAGGGAAAAAGTCTAGTGGGGTTAGGTCGGGGGACCTTGCAGGCCAGGATATATCACTATGAGTACCAATCCAGTCCTGGGAAGCGACGGTTCAAATAATCACGAACAATTCTACAGTTATGTGCTGGAGCTGTTGAAACCAGCAGCTGTGATTAACCGCTAATGGCAAATTATCTAGAGCGTCTTCCATATCATTTACTAACAAATTTATGTACCGTTCTGCTGTTAAATTGTTTTGGTAGATAAAAGGCCCAATTACATTAGTACCGAGAATTCCAACCCACATGTTAAAACCGAAACGATGTTGATGTCTGGACACTTTGTGTACACGCGGATTTCATTGAAAATGACGATAACTCCATTGCTATCAACAAGAAACTATTATTGTGACATATCATCTGTAAGAGAAAAAAAAGTTATTCATAACTAAGTCATAGTGAGCTATGATCTACATTTGAAAAATAAAAGTGCTGATATCTCAAATTCTAGAAGAGTTGGTATAAATTTTATATTTTTTTCGAAATCTCGTTGAAAAACTGCCATGAGAATGTGAAATTCCTATTCGAATATTTTCATGAATAAAGAAGTTACGGAGGAGACATGAAAATGATCAAAATCTGTTTTTTTGCGTATAAAACAAAAGCGAATAGATTTTATCAAAATATTTTTTCACATTATAGTTGACCTTGATAAACTCTACATTGGTGTCATTTAACCGACCTCGTAGCTCTCACCATTATAAAGATACCCATGGTGAGCATGGTAAGTGGGACACACTGTAGATATAATTTGTACTTCTTAATAGGTAAACAAAAAATTTATTTTCTCTATAAATAATTCTATTGTTTATTAACTTTCTCATAAATGAATTATAACAATGGTTTTATTATTTTTCTAGAACCAAAAAATATTTACAAAAATAGCCATATATAACAGAGTAGAGAAAACTCTTTGAGTGATTCATCATCAGGCGATTTTTGTGACACCATTCATCAAACTCGTGGAGAACAACTCTTGTTTTTCGTATTACTTCATCTTCGTCTATGCTAATTACGATTATGAATGTGTCGTCTGCATATACAGGCTGATTCACGGTGGATGGCACATTAGACGTTTCTGGTGAACCAGACAACGGATCACTTTGAAAATTTAATGGAGGGCATATTCGGACATTCTCTAGCCAACTAAAATATTTTCGACAATGCGGTGTTGCCGCTTCTATTAGAAAGCAGTAGCAACTTTGATTTTTCAAATGGAATACTCTGTATATACTATTATTTTTGGAATCTCCAACAATTGCCCGACAACTTTTCTTGATATTTCCCTATACCTATCTGTTACCGTTTTCGAAATAAAAATTAATTTCAATTTTTTTCTTCGAAAATCATGACTTCTAAAAATGCCGATATCTTTTAGTTAAGAAGTACTATGATATCGAAATTTGGTTTGGAGTTAGGTGATACTTGGACACTTCCACACGTCAGCCTAATCTCCGTTGCTTCAATACAGGGTGGTAAAAAAATACAGTTTTTTCGTTGGCTTGAAAAAGTTGCTGAAATTTGATTATTTTAAATGGAACACCCTGTATATTATTGAAAATTCGGAAAGCTGCTGAAATTTGCTTTCTTTCTATGTATATCATACCTATACCTAACTAGTCAAGTTTCGGACTTATGAGCATTTATTTGTGAAAATGTCCATTCAGAATGGTATTTCCATTCGGTATTTGGTAAGCAGGCCATGATTACTATTTGACAGTAGCGTTGTGACATTCTCCTAATAATATCGACATTTTCGTCACTTCAGAAGTTGCAAATACCTTCAAAACGATGGAACAAAACTATTCAAACGAAGTTCTTATGAATTTGTTTACAAAATACCCGTGCGTTCGAGAGATGAATTGTTAGAAAGGATTGCCCAAACATTTGAAGATTTGGATCCCAATGAAATCAGATCTGCCACCACGAAAGCAGTCAACACCCGCATTTTGAAGTGCTTGGAATTGAACGGCCAGCGATTCGAACATATTTTGAAATATTCCACATGATTATTTTACTTTTTTATAATTATTCATATCAATATTTCCAATTTCAAGTTTCTTGGTGCTTTTTTAAAGTTTATCCAAACATATTGAAATTGTTCTGAATTCGTATAAATTTCTTGAGGTTCATTGGCGGTAGATTCGGATACATTTCATTGAACTTTCTACATGTTCTGCTGATAATTTTATCACACTGTCCAAAAATAATAAACAAATTCATAAGAACTTCGTTTGAATAGTTTTGTTCCATCGTTTTGAAGGTTTTTGCAACTTCTGAAGTGACGAAAATGTCGATATTATTAGGAGAATGTCACAACGCTACTGTCAAATAGTAATCATGGCCTGCTTACCAAATACCGAATGGAAATACCATTCTGAAGGGACATTTTCACAAATAAATGCTCATAAGTCCGAAACTTGACTAGTTAGGTATAGGTATGATATACATAGAAAGAAAGCAAATTTCAGCAGCTTTCCGAATTTTCAATAATATACAGGGTGTTCCATTTAAAATAATCAAATTTCAGCAACTTTTTCAAGCAAACGAAAAAACTGTATTTTTTTACCACCCTGTATTGAAGTAACGGAGATTAGGCTGACGTGTGGGAAGTGTCCAAGTATCACCTAATTCCAAACCAAATTTCGATATCATAGTACTTCTTAACTAAAAGATATCGGCATTTTTAGAAGTCATGATTTTCGAAGAAAAAAATTGAAATTAATTTTTATTTTGAAAACGGTAACAGATAGGTATAGGGAAATATCAAGAAAAGTTACTGGGCAATTGTTGGAGATTCCAAAAATAATATTATATACAGAGTGGTCCATTTGAAAAATCAAAGTTGCTACTGCTTTCTAATAGAAGCGGCAACACCGCATTGTCGAAAATATTTTAGTTGGCTAGAGAATGTCCGAATATGCCCTCCATTGAATTTTCAAAGTGATCCGTTGTCTGGTTCACCAGAAACGTCTAATATGCCATCCACCGTGAATCAGTCTGTATGTATGAAGACCTCACCGTCGCTTGTGTGGTGAATCTTTGATGAATAACAAAAAAATCAGGGGATCGAGCAGACTTCCTTGAGGTATACCCGAATTATTGAGAAATTTATCTGTCATTTATTAATCACCTTTACAATAAGTATATTACCTCGTAATCCTATTTTTGGTAATTTCGACAGTACTAAATCGAAATTAGTGCTGTCGAAGGCATGCAAGAGTTTGAAAAACAGACCCACAGAAAAACACATCTAAATCAGAGGCAATATTATGTATGTCCCATATCACCAAAGATTCATGAGTGACTCATTCTGTATTTCATATGTCTTTCAGTCTTTTGTTCATTATTGAAGAGATATGTTCTATAACCTACAATGTAGTCCTGTAGAATACCATATTGATATTCATTATCATTATGTAAGGGGAAGCCTCCTGGAAAATTATATTTCAGTTACATATATTATATTGTCAGGTTGAAATATAATATTACTGACTTACTAACTAAACATCTGGGAACACTCTAATTAAATTATGTGTGTTCTAAATTCATGAATTATACGCTCTGAGGAAGATTGTTAAATATTCATATGGTGTGCTCATTATTCATAGTACCGATTTAATATTACCCTGTATTCCATACGATGTATGTGTGCCCAATACTATATCTTACAATCTTCATTCAGAAGGGTTTGACCAAATATTGCAATTTTGCCAATATTGCACTTGGATATACAATATTGTTTTTTCTTTTTATCCTAGGCATTGATGTGAGAAAAATAATATATTGTTTATTCCAGACCTTGTAAACAATATGCAGACAATATTATTTTATCAATATTCGTAAAAATTATTTTACCAATATTGATCTAATATTGTATTTGACATTCTTCATTTAGAATAGGTTGCAGTATTATTTGCAATTGGATATAAAATACTGTTTTTTTGTTTTTCTCTCTAGAATCGATATGCGAGCACTATTGAAAATAAAATATTTATACCAGACGTTGTAAACAATATGCAGAAAAAATTGTTTTATAGATATTGGTGAACATTATTTTAACTTTAATGACCCAATATTATATTTATTTTGACAATCTATATTCAGATTAGGTTGAGATAATATTGCAATATTGCCAATATTGCACTTGGATATTCAATATTGTTTTTATCTTTATCTCTAGAATTGCTATGAGAGGAATATTGGAATGAAATACTTATCCTAGATGTTGTGAACAATATGAAAACAATATTGTTTCATCGATATTGCCAAAAATAAATCGACCAATATTGACCCAATATCATATTTATCAATCTTCATTCAGAATACGTTGAACCAACATTGCAATATTGCTAATATTTTAGAATTGATATGAGAGGAATTTTGGCAGTGAAATATTTATCATATATTGGTAAAAATTATTCTACCAATATTGACCCAATATAATATCTGATGAACTACATTCAGTATAAGTTGAACTAATATTGGTAAAATATGTATCTAAGCGGATATAATATGATATGCAAAAACGAGCCTACGTTCTCATCTGATGATTAACAAGAGAAATAAATAAAAATATTCCTTTGTGCGTCATAATATTATAATGACGTATTTTTACCATGCCCCGAAAAGGTTTTGGGAGTGAAGATGAAAATGAAACTGAAATAAATAAGTTAGTTGTTCTTATGTATTTGAATGAGAAAGAAGCATTGAAATATACTCTCGTGTTCTCCTATATTTGTTGTGTTTCAATTAACCAATCATGACCTGTGTAATTATTCAATAAATATTGCACCAATATTATGAATATAATATTGTTTTTCCAGTATTCATCTATGGATCAGTATCGTTTTAATATAGACAATATATCTGTATTGACCCAAAATTCAACAAATATGAGGTGATACGTGAACTAATAATAGTAATAGTCTCTTCCTTCGCATATTCCTGGCTTCATTCATTGAGCAAAAACACAAAGCGAGAATTTCATCCGAAAATAGCGTCATTGTGCCGATGAAGAGCATTTGCATAATTCGAAACATGTAGGCAATGTTCTTCGGCCGCTCTCGTGTCGTTTATTCTTGTATTTCGACGTGAATGTAAGGGTCCGGAATCGTGCCAATTGCTGTTTTGTTTTAATTTATTCAGAGGTTCATTGAAACAAACTACAAAAATAAACGTGTGATTCTCGAAGCCATCGACGTTGTTGGCATGTAGACAAACTCGCGAACAAAAAAACCGTAATGGGTAACTTTTCTTTGAGATTTGTTGTAACATTGACATTAATGTCATTGTTTGGGCCATGAATCTACCGAAATGACATGGGAATGTCTTGGAGGTGAAGGTATTTCTGGTTATATGCTGATGATGATCCTTGCCTATGGGGTTCAGTGATTTAGTCGGTCGGGGTATATTGATATGAGTACATACAGTGAGATCCATAAGTAACGGATACACTGTTTTTCGGTTATAATTGCATAAAAATTACAGATAATTTTGAAAGAAAGCGTGTTATCTGAAAATTGCACTAGTTTATTTTCATATTTTGTCGACAAAGCCCAAGTCCGAGGCTCGAGTACAAAATATAAAAATCACCGAGTGAAAATTTTTACAAGATAACATGCTTGAATATAGAAATATATGGCCAATTTCATGCACGAGTGAAATTCATTGAAATATTTCACGAATGAAGAAATATTGAGCTTTTTCAGAGAAATTTCAAAGTATCTTACAAAGACTTTCAATGAAATTGTGCAGACACGCGACCTTTTTTTAAGTTTTTTAAGTTTATCTGACTTTTTCAGTACGGACGGGATGTTTTCGCAGTGCAATTGTCGCTTTACGCGGTGCAATTACTTTTGTAATTTTTTGATCATTGCCGTCCTCTTATGAGAAATTTTATATATGAGGGAAATATACCAAGTAATTGACAATTTATGGTCAGAATCCTGAAATACGTCAATTTTTTATTCTAAAATGACATTTCAACCATAACCTCCCCCGTCAGCAACCCCCATAAAATTTTTGAATGGAATGAACCTGCATCTGAAAGCTCATTTCCAAGAGTTTTCAATTTCTATCCAATTTTTCTGAATTTCTCTAAATTTGTTATTAGAAAATATATTTTCACTGTTACCAGTGAAAAACAGAATATGAAAAATTTTAAAATCAGATATTCAAACTGGGCAACCGTTGCTTCTGGGCAAAAACAGTGGCTTTCCTGAAATTCCTATAAAATATATTTTATCATTTCTGGAGTGATTTGATTAATTTCTAGCCTTAATCTGTCTTTCAAATCATCGATGTTTGTTGGTTTGTTGAGTTGAAATTGTTGAAATTGTTTTTTCCGTTAACCAGCTGTCGTCTTCTTACGAACGACAGCCTTCAGAAGTTGAAAGTTGATTGAAACAATGTCGCTTTAACCACTCGGCTACATGGCCACATAGTCGACTTCATATTTAAAATAATCTCGTAAAAACAGTTAAGCGGGGTCAAATCGGGAGAACGGACAGGCCACTCAATTTCAACGCATCCACCGATCCACCATTTGGAAAAACTTGATTGCGACATAATCTAAATTCCAGTAATAAAAATATCTAATAATTTCATTAGGCTTGTCATTATCTGGAAAAATTATTCTTTACCCAGGAACTGAGAAACGGATTTTCTGTCAGTTTCTGCAGTTCTGCTTATTGACTGTTCCATTTGAAACGGATGTTGCTCAGTGGGAAAAACTATTGTTTTATATAAATGAAGGATCATTCCGGCATCTTTAATCCATTATTTCACAAAATTCAAGTCGGCTATTAGGATAATTATCGTTGAGTTCTTGAACCAGAATATGAATCATGCAAGGGCGGTATTTTTCGTTTTTCAAACGAAACAAACGGAACTATCATGATAAACATTATTGACATGACGAATTTGACAAACATGACAAACATGAAAAACAAGCCTAACAAGACAAACAGCAAAAATGTGGAAAATAGGACAAACAAAAGCAGCATGACAAGCATGATGATGATGATAATCATGAAAAACATGAAGTGAATGGGGAACATGACAAACATAACATGACAGACATTACAACCATGACAAATACGATAGGAATAAGACAAATGCCAAATATGCCAACCATGGAAACGCTACAACAATGACAAACATGATAAATGTGATGAAACACAAAAAATAAAGGTTAAAAACAACCCAAAAACGACAAACGTGATAACAGAAAACAAATTTTACCAATATGACAAAACAGAACACACACCACAAGCACATCAACTATGAAAAACATGACAGTCATGAACACTTAACATGACAAACATGACACAGTTGTGAAATATGGAAAACGCGACGAATATCCGAAACACTACAAACGCGATAAATGAGCCAAAAGTGACAATCCCAAAAAATGTGACAAAAACCCGAGAAACATTATATATGCGACAACTAAAACAAAAGTACCAAGACAAAGAGCACAAATATAAAAACATGGGAAATAAGAGAAGAATGACTTAATAGATAAAAACGAAAAGCAATACCAACAAGACCAATATGACACAAACGAGAAACATGACAGACAAGAGAAGCATGATAAACATGACAAACATGGGGAAAATGAGAAAAATGACCAACATGAAGAGAATGAGAAACATGACAAATATTACAAACATGACATTCTTGACAAACAAAATATCATGACAATTATTACACCCATGATAAATACGACAAGAACGAGACACATGCCAAACATAACAATCATGAAAACATGACAGACTTGACCAATATAACAAACATGATAAATATGACAAACGTTTAAACAAGATAAACATGACAAAAACGACAAAGACAAGAAAAAAGGAAAACATGACGAACATGACAATCAAGACGAACACGACGGATATGACATATACGACAAAAACGACAAATACATAGGATAAATACGATACGATGAATATTACAAATATTCTTTGATATGACACATGTGAGAAACAACCCTGCAACAGTTATGATAACACACAACAAATATAACAAACAGAACAGACAACACAAGCACAGAAACTATGACAAACATTACAAATATGATAAATATGAAAATCTAACACACATGATAAACATTGCATAGATGAGAAACATGAGAAACATAGGAAGCATGAAAAACACGGAAAACATGACGAGCCAGATAAACGCTGAAAACACTATGAATACACAACAAACACGATAAATAAACATGACGAGCAAGAGAAACACGATAAATACGTCAAACTGTTATCATTAGTTTTCAACTGTATGTTCTCATTCATACTATATGTTCAATTTATTCATTATCACCCATTTCGAACTCTGAAAACCATTTAAAATAGCCCTGAAGGTGAAGCAATAAAGTTCCGAAACATCGAGTCGACAATTTAAAAACCGATTTTCTTACATTGCGACCAAATTCCAGCCAATTCATCAATAGAAAAGAAACAAAATGAAAAATATTAAACGAAAAACCAGAAGTTGACTGGAAGCATGGAAGAAAAATAACAAGCCGTTAATATTACGCTGCTTTAAAATAACTGAGTAGTGTATGGAAACAGGTTGACACCTAATTAAGAAGTGAGACGTTTCTACAAATCAGCGCCCAACTGCGCTACAAATCCTAGTGCCGGCAACGCAAAATACATCATTGTCTATTTTGTAATTACTTCTGGAAGCGACAAACCGTATTTGCGGCACGAGTATGACTTTTAAGATAATTCGCCGTCACGCATTATTTGGAAACAGCGCCAACTTCCTGAATATAATGTAGAGCCGGTAATGCGGAGCGCGGTTGTGGTAGCGGAATTATTTCCCCAACTTCCGTGTATGTATTAATCATTTCGAAGGGCGCTACGATTCCCTTTCGGTGGCTGGTTAGTGTAGATTCGCCGTAAATAAGATACAGGGATCGTTTATGTTGCTCAAGTCGTTAGGGGGTTACTGTTTGCAAGGTTGGGACACCTGTACTCGGTTGTACGAATTTTTGTATTTTTGTTTCAGTTTGTTCGGAGTTCCCATTATGATGAGATACATTATCTCATTACAATGAATTGGGTATCTCATCATAACGAATTAAGTATCTCTTTATTAATGATGATTGTGGTGACTTAGCTATCTCACTATAATGATAAAACTAACTTATTATAATGAGACGAGAAAAATCTACCATGTCCCTTCATCGCCTTCATATAATTCCGAATGAATTGAGACACAAATACAACAATCCTAATGAAATTCAGGGTTATTAAACGTTTTTAGAAGAGTCAAATCCAATTTTTCCTGACCACCAAACAACTAGCTGGCTAAATCATCATAATGAGATACTCAACTCATTATAATGAGATAGTGTATCTCACGATAATGGAATGCATTTCATTACATTGACTTAATTATCTCATAATGAGATGATGAAGTCAGTATTATGAGATATATCATCTAATTCTAATGAGTTAAGTATCTCATTATAATGTGTTATCTCACTATAATGAATTGAGTATCTCATTTTAATAAGTAAGTTATCTCATTATAATCACTCAGCCATCTCATTGAAATGAGATAACTCAATGAAATGGGGCAAGAAAAATTTTCTATGTCCCATTCGCTTTCATATAACTCCGAACAAATTGCAACAGAAATACAAAAATTTTATTGAAATTCAGGGATATTGAACGTTTCGCTGAATGAACTTGATAGATTTTTTTATCTCATTATAATGAGTTAGTTAACTTATTATGATGAGATAATTTAGCCATTATAGTGAGATACTTACATTATCTCATTATAATGAGTTGAGTATCTCATTATGATGAGACAAAATACTCATTATAATGAGATGATAATATCTACCATGTCCCTTCAGCGCCTTCATATAACTGAACAAATTGGAACAAAACTACAGAAATTTTACTGAAATTCAGGGTTATTTAACGTTTTTTGAAGAGTCAAATCCAATTTTTCCTGATCACCACACAACTAGCTGGTTAAATCATCATAATGAGATACTCAACTCATTATAATGAGATAGTGTATCTCACGATAATGGAATGCATTTCATTACATTGACTTAATTATCTCATAATGAGATGATGAAGTCAGTATAATGAGATATATCATCTAACTCTAATGAGTTAAGTATCTCATTATAATGTGTTATCTCATTGTAATGAATTGAGTATCTCCTTTTAATAAATAAGTTATCTCATTATAATCACTCAGCCATCTCATTGAAATGAGGTAACTCACTCAATGAAATGGGGCAAGAAAAATTTTCTATGTCTCATTCGCTTTCATATAACTCCGAACAAATTGCAACAGAAATACAAAAATTTTATTGAAATTCAGGGTTATTGAACGTTTCTCTGAAGGAACTTGATAGATTTTTTTTATTTCATCATAATAAGTTAGTTAACTTATTATGATGAGATAATTTAGCCATTATAGTGAGATACTTACATTATCTCATTATAATGAGTTGAATATCTCATTATGACTAATCTATCTCATTATGATGAGATAAAAAACTCATTATAATGGATAATATCTACCATGTCCCTTCAGCGCCTTCATATAACTGAACAAATTGGAACAAAACTATAGAAATTTTACTGAAATTCAGGGTTATTTAACGTTTATTGAAAAGTCAAATCCAATTTTTCCCAACCACCACACAACTAGATATCTGAGTCATTATAATGTATCTCGTTATCATGAGATGATGTATTTCATTGCATTTCATTAAAATGAGTTAGTTAACTGTTTATTGTGAGATAAAGAATTCATTATAATGAGATACATCATCTAATTATAATAAGTTGAGTATCTCATCATGATGAGATGAGAAAAATCAACCATGTCTTTTCAGAGCCTTCATATAACTCAAAAATACATAAATTCCACTGAAATTCAGGGTTATTGAACGTTCTTTGAAAAGTGAAATCCAATTTTTCCTAACCACCACACAACTAGCTAACAAAGTCATTATGATAGACTTAACTCATTATAGATAATGTGTCTCATTATGATGAGATAATGTTTCTCATCATAACTCATTATGAGATGATGTAGTTCATTAAATTGACTTAATTATCTCTTTATGAAGAGATAACAGGGAATTATGGAGATTTTTTTGCTTCTTCTGTGTTGCCACAGTTATCGTGCAGTTTTTTGATATGCTTTATCAGTTGATGTTCAAAGTTACAAATAGTTTTGATAATAATAATATATTAGATCATTTGTTTCAAGTAAATTTGCATGAATTTTTTAAGTAAGATAAGTTGAGAAATCATTCCGTTTATCCTTCCTACTGAAAAATTGACATTAGTTATTGTAGATAACGGATGTGAATCAATTTATAGAAGGTTATTTCCTTGTAAGATTCAATATTTCACAAATAAAGGCTTCTCTTTTACATCAGGCCATAATGATGAGTGAAAGGCAGGTGAAACGGCGTTTCAATCAACCCAAATTGTACAGAAGAAAACATTACACAGATTTGGCAGTCATTGGCGAATTTATTGGATACCAAATTCGGGGATCAGGTAGGATTAGGTTCCATAATAAACTATGCACTTCCAACTTACAATAATTGCAATTTTTATGCCTGTAGACGCAAATTTTCGAAGTCAATTCTTCAAATTAGCCACAAACACCCTACAACTGTTCTGAATGGTTCTGCTGATCTCCCATCTGGAAGTCTGGTCGATAAGAATTCCTGAAACATACACCTAGACTCTGAAAAATTACTTGATTCAACTTTTTTTTCATTGTAGATCTTCAATTTCTGAGGTAACATTTTTAGATAAACGTTCTCAGTTTAAAGTATTTGGATGTCGTCAGAACTGTCTTTAGGTATGCTACATGCTGCACAGAAAATTGTGAATATCAGGTTTCAATGTGGCAATTTTGATGGAGAATGGATTAAAAAAAAGATGTATGAGTCTTAAATTCGAAATATTCAATCGTTTATTGAAGTTTATAATACATTTCAAACAAGCAGTAGCAGAAAATGATAATTTACAGAAAGACAACATTAATGGTCACTCAGATTTAGGATTTGAAATAAATAAAATCGACATAACATATAAATACTGGTTAACAAAACAAACAGACCCAAAGATATGTATAAAATGAACTGTTGGTCATTCGATTCTTCATAACATAAAAAAGATAAATGGAAGAAATGAGGAGAGTTGCAAATAGTCACCTGCTAATAACACTGATAATTTTTTTAATCGATTTTATTGATTAGATTATTTTCAATATCCGATCTTTTGTTCACACACTTTGTCCCAAGTTTTGTTATCTCAATCATATCATACCTGTCTCTTGACTTTACTGGCAATAAATTGTTAAATTGTTAAATTGTTTAATTGTTAAATTGTTAAATTGTTAAATTGTTAAGTTGTTAAGTTGTTAAGTTGTTAAATTGTTAAGTTGTTAAATTGTTAAATTGTTAAATTGTTAAATTGTTAAATTGTTAAATTGTTAAATTGTTAAATTGTTAAATTGTTGAATTGTTAAATTGTTAAATTGTTAAATTGTTAAATTGTTAAATTGTTAAATTGTTAAATTGTTAAATTGTTAAATTGTTAAATTGTTAAATTGTTAAATTGTCAAATTGTTAAATTGTTAAATTGTTAAATTGTTAAATTGTTAAATTGGTAAATTGTTAAATTGTTAAATTGTTAAATTGTTAAATTGTTAAATTGTTAAATTGTTAAATTGTTAAATTGTTAAATTGTTAAATTGTTAAATTGTTAAATTGTTAAATTGTTAAATTGTTAAATTGTTAAATTGTTAAATTGTTAAATTGTTAAATTGTTAAATTGTTAAATTGTTAAATTGTTATTTCCATCAACCGATATAACCGAATAACTCATAAGTAGCCGCTACAGCAGATACATTAGTCTCATATGGAATCATGTTAACCTCACTTTTACTATTGGATTCCATTTTTTCTATTTGAAAAGCGAAAAAACACTTCAATGTTACATGACAAGCGCTGTCATAATAAAATACAGAGTTCATGTTCTTGTCAAAGCCACCTACACAGATACCCAAAATCGTCCTAAAAGTAACAAGAATCGCCCGGAAAGTAAAGAAATCGTTTAGAAAGTGAAAAAACATCTACTTTCTGTACCATTTGTGTAAAGAGGTACTTTCGATTCAATAACTCATACCGAAAATTCTATTTTCGAGACAGCTGCAGAAAAAAATAATTTTTCATTTCTTGAGCAACTGGAGAAAGACAAGAACTCTTTTCTGTGACTTAAAGTATTATGCGATCAATGTTCAAATAGTTGCTATCTTGAAAATAACAAATATGTTCTTCATTACCTACGAGATGAGGAGAATTTACCAACCATACTATCCACAGAACTTCTATATGAGTTACAAATGACGGCAGCATCTGCCGTATGAGAAAACTTCTCCAAAAGTTGACTCGATTTTACGATGATGCAATCTTAATTACTTGATATTGTTTTAAATAAGCTCCATTGCCGTTACCCAGCGATAGAACAATGGGCTCTAAGCTATAACTCTCCAGAACTTTCGATCTGTACAACGGATTGAGATTCAAATGATAAAAGTAATACATTCCGATTTAGACAGTTCCAAGGCCACTCCTGCAGGATAATTTCTCAACGTATCGGACTTATCTCAGTTAAACCATAGAGGAGACAAGTTGAAGCTTGTGAAGGATTTATCATTTAAGTTTGCAACTGAAATTCTAAAGAACCGCATTCGGAAATTCACCTATTTTGTAGAGACACACAGGGTGGAATATAACCAATAGAATATTAAATAGTGTCTAGGTGTATCATGTGGAAAAACGACTGCGAAATTTTAAAGCAATGCGTGATTTTTTTAAAAAATTTTTGTTCGTCAACCTCCGAAGATGCGCTACTGAGGCAAACTCATCCATGTTTTGATAACACGCCACGATATCCGATTTCAAAAATCTTTAATAATCTTAGAGGAAAAAATAGTACTCTATCCTGATGAAACCAATAATAATTATTATTCTATTATCTAAAGTATATCTATCTATGAATATTAAAGTATAAGAAGATCCATTCACCTACCTAAAGAATATATCTGTGAAGGATTCCTTTTTTCTATTGCCCAATAGTCCAGATGGATTAAAAGAAATAATAAAAGATGTTAATATACCTCTGGATGGGACGAGATCTCTGCTAATGTTTTATTCCATCTACCAGTTAACTGCCTGTTTTAGCCGAGGCAATTAATATATCATTTCTGGGTGGAATATTTCCGAAATACCTTAAGATAGCCGTAATAAATCCTTTTCACAAAAGGGGTGGGAGGGGTGATATAAAATCAAATCTGAGGCTTATTTCACTTTTGCCAACTTTGGACATGTTCGTTGAAAAATTAGTAAAAAAATATGTTTTTATTTCTGCTATATAATCATTCCTAAGCTCACATCAATTTGATTTCCAGGCAACAAAAAGCACAAGTAATTCCATTTTTGCTTTGCTGGAGAATGTATATCTCAATATAAATGAAGGTGATGCAGTAGAAACAATCTTTTGTGACCTTACAAAAGCATTTGACTTTGTTAATCACATGATATTGCCTAAAAAAATAGAAATTCATGGCTTCAAAGATTTAACATTAAGATTTAACAGTTGCGGAGTACCACTTTAATTCTTATTGTACATTAATGAGCTAGCAGACATCAAAATCAGTGGTATATTTACTATTTTCACAGATGATACTACGTTACTGTGACTTGGCAACAACAACTATGAACTCAGTACACATCTACCTGAAGACATACTTATCTGTTGAAAATAATTGATGTGATGCAAATTACTTATCATTTAATATTTCAAATACATGCATTATGACGTTCAGATGCACTCTGGATGAAATATTCTTAGGGAAATCTAGAATGAGTATTGAATCATCAGCCAAGTTTTGGGGATTTGGAAGACAGTCTTTCTTTCAACATTCACACCAGAGCTGTATGGAAAAAGTTATCTTCGGGTTGCTTTGCATTAAGGATTGTATCATCAGAATTGAATACATCTGTAACGGTAGCAGTCTAGTTTGTTCTGATTGACTCTTTATTGACCTATGGATTTTGTTTTTCAGGAAAAAGTTCTCGATTTGTTTTGAATGCTTTGTTCGTTTTACAAAAGAGGGCTGTGAGATACCTTTTAATAACTGAACCCAGAGACTCGTGTAAACCGTTGTTTATTGCTCAGAAAATATTGACATTGTCTAGTACTTTTATACTAGAAAGTGTGTGTTTGTTCCACAAAAAATATCCAGAGGCAGCGCGTTCTTACACATACAAAAAGAATTTTTTTGGTTCAAATTCCCAAGTTTCACGTAGTTTTCCAATTCTTTTGTGAGGAGAACAGACTGTACATTTTTTCGTAATTCTTACTCACTTTCGATACCGTGAAGTCTAAACAATGGAAGAATTTATTGAGGAAAATAATTGCACCAGAGTAGAAGCAAAATATCATCTAACAATAGTTATACAACAAAGTATCATGTCAACGAAAAAACATGTTATTTTTTCATAAAAAAATCACCAATTGGGACCACCCAACTTGGACAGTAAATAATATTTTCAGGTAATGACCCAACACAGTATTGACTGCCAAAATCTGATTAATCTAGAACAAAGTCTTCTTTCAGAAATAAATATTCAAAGTATTAGGGTTGAAAATTCTACCCCAAGGAAAGTAGAATGTTTTTACGGCATGAACCTTTTGCAATACAAAATCCACTGCCAATATCTGTTTATGCTAGAACCCAGACTTATTTCAGAAATAATTTTCAAAATGTAAGTTCTGAAAAATCTACCCCAGGATCCAGAGGGAAGTCAATAATTATTTAACGAAATGGACATTTTGCAACCCAGAATTGACTGCCAAAATCTGTGTATGCTAGACCCAAGATTTCTTTCAGAAATTAAAAAACATGCTATTTTTCTTATAAAAAAATCATCAGTTCCTCATTGGAACCACCCAACTTGGACAGTAAATAATATTTTCAGGTAAGGTCCAACACAGTATCGACTGACAAAATCTGTTTATTCTAGAACAAAGTCTTCTTTCAGAAATAAATATTCAAAGTTTTAGGGTTGAGAAATCCACCCTAGGAGTCCAAGGAAAATCGAATGTTTTTACGGAATGAACTTTTTGCAATACAAAATCCACTGCCAATATTTGTTTATGCTAGAACCCAGACTTATTTCAGAAATAATTTTCAAAATGTAAGTTTTGAAAAATCTACCCCAGGATCCCAAGGGAAGTCAATAAATTTTTAAAAAATCACCATTTCCTCATTAGAACCACTCAACTTGGACAGTAAATAATGTTTTCAGGTAATGACCAACACAGTATTGACTGCTGAAATCTGTTTGTTCTAGAGCAAAGTCTTCTTTCAGAAATGAATATTGAAAGTTTTAGGGTTGAAAAATCCACCCGAGGATCCCAAGGGAAGTCGAATGTTTTTTTACGGAATGAACTTTTTGCAACACAAAATCCACAGCCAAAATCTGTTTATGCTAGAACCAAGAATTCTTTCAGAAATAATTTTCAAAATGTAAGGGTTGGAAAATCGACCACAGGGTCCCAAGAGACCAACACAGTATTTACTGCCAAATTCTGTTTGATCTAGAACAAATTCTTATTTCAGAAATGAATATTCAAAGTTTTAGGGTTGAAAAATCCACTCCAGGATCCCAAGGGAAGTCGAATGTTTTTAATGTGAACCTTTTGCAACACAAAATCTACTACCAAAATCTGTTTATGCTATAACCAAGACTTCTTTCAGAAATAATTTTCAAAATGTAAGTTCTGAAAAATCTATCCCAGGATCCCAAGGGAAGTCGATAATTTTTTTACGAAATGGACATTTTGCAACCCAGAATTGACAGCCAAAATCTGCTTATGTTAGAACCAAGATTTCTTTCGGAAATGAAAAAACATGCTATTTTTCTTATAAAAAAATCATCAATTTCTCATTGGAACCACTCAACTTGGACATTGAATATTTTCAGGCAATGACCCAACACAGTATTGACTGCCAAAATCTGTTTATTCTAGAACAAAGTCTTCTTTTTGAAATGAATATTTAAAGTTTTTGGGTTGAAAAATCCACACCAGGAACCCAAGGGAAGTCAATTTCCAAAATCTGTTCATGCTAGAACCAAGACTTCTTTCAGAAATAATTTTAAAAATGTAATTGCTGGAAAATCTTCCCCAGAATCCCAATGAAAGTCAATATTTTTTTTTACGCAATAAACATTTTGCAACCCAAAATTGACTGCGAAAATCTGTTTATGCTAGAACCAAAAATTCTTTCAGAAATTAATATTCATATTTTAGGGTTGATTGCAATCTGTTCATGCTAGAACAAGTCTTCTTACGGAAATTAGAATTAAAATTCAAGTGTTAAAAAATTCTACTTTGAATTCCAGGAGAAGCCATCATTCTTCAGTTTATTGAAATCTTCCCAAGTTAGAACTCAGTACTCATCATAAGTTCATATTGAAAACGATCGGCCAGGAACTACAACCCTGTATGTCATAGTCAAATCATTTCCACAGGAAATTATATAACTTTTCAATCTGGTGCAGGTTCAATTTGCTCAGGCCAACATCAAGAAATCCCACCCAGAAAGAATTTCCTATTTCGAACAAGTTTATCGAATATGAAGGTTACATGTTTTTCCCTTCCAACTCAGTCATCAGTGAAGTTATTCAATATACTCAGTTTTACAGATATTTATTAATAATTATCGAGATAGCTATCCAATTTTTTGAAAATTTTCTCGGTACGCCACTGGTCAATCGGGTATCCTCGGTGATCTGGTCTGCTGAGTTAGACCGCTGTTTTTCCACCGGTCATGGGTACCCTCACTTTCTTATGGACATTGTGACGCTACTGCCTCTCGCCAGACTTTTCAGTAATGACATGTTCTCCAAACTCCGTCACAGGCTGACGCTTCAATAAATCCTCAAATCATTGCTAGTTGTGGAGTAAATAACAAACGGCATTGTTCAATATCGAAACATAACGCATACTTAATTGGTTTTGTGGTCTCGAAGTAATTGGCATAAATAATAGGGATCCCTTGAGATAGCACGTGAATTATTGACAATTTTGCTAGCCATATATGTATACTTAAACGTATTCATAATAAATGATGATACGGCCTGCGCTTGAAAAATTGCATGTAAAACGATGTTGTATGATGGAGATGATCATGCTGTAGATTAAATTCCATGAATGCTAATTGCGGATATTTACGATGATGTCATCGGCCTGAAATATTATGTTATATACCATGAGGTGTACATAGCTAATTAATCCCAATTTATTTCTTGAAATGGTGAATACCCAGTGAATAAAATCATTCATAAAGAGGACATAGAACATCTGGAGAGAAGGCTTCTGAGGATATCCCAAGTAGCACACCTATCTTGGTATAATATTGTGAACATATTGGCGAAATATTTGAAATGCAATATTGGAGAGAAAAAAAATGTTCGGCGATATTGTCGCTAATACAATATTCTGACAATATTGGCACAATATTCAAAAGTTATATTTTTGAGAGGTAAAAGTGAACATTTTGCGATATAGGTCGAATATTGTTTGAATATTTTAGAAATAGTTTTGATGAAATATTCTTGAAGCAATAATGGCCTCAAAATATTTATCCATATTGGTACAATATTTATCGATATTGGTACAATATTTATCGATATTGGTACAATATCATTTGGATATATTGGTGGATGTCAATATACCTTGGCAAATTACTAAAGGTCTTTTGGTTGATGAAGGTGACACCACAGTCTGCCTTTTGATCGCCATAACCACTGGGTGAGCTGTCTTGAAAACAAGTTACGGGAAGTATTTAATATACTTTCGTAGGTTTTAGAAGACGTTCTATATGTAGAGCCACCTAGCGGATTTTTATCCAGGTTTGATCATGATATAATTTCAATATGTTTCATTGAATATTCGGCCAATATTCAAATTTCATCTCAATCTAGATGTGGGAAACAATATGAAGACAATATTGTTTTAACGATATCGATAAATATTATTGAACCAATATCGACCCAATATTAATTAATAAGATTTGTTGAATATTGGCGAAATGATATTCAACCTATGTGTAATCACACTTGGAGATACAATATAGTTTTTATGCCTAGAATCGATATTAGGGGAATATTGGGATTGCGATATTTATTCTAGATGTTAAAAACGATGTGAAGACAATATTGTTTTATCGATATTGGTAAATATCATTCGACCAATATTGACTCAATATGAGTTATTACAATTTGTCAAATAAAGTGGAAATGATATTCAACCAATATTCTAACAAACTTGGAAATACAATATAGTTTTTTCCCCTATAATCGATATGACTGGAATATTTGGATTGCAATATTTATTCTAGATGTGGAAAACAATATATAACCAATATTGTATTATCGATATTGGTAGAAATTATTCAACCAATATTGACCCAATATTACTTGTGATAATCTACATTCAAAACTAGTTCAACCAATATTCCACCAATATTATTAATACAATATTGTTTTTTGAATATTCACCCATATTGGACCAATATTGATTTTTCATTTACAATATATTTATATTGGTCCAATATGGAACCAAGATTCAGCCGATATGATGTGCTACCTGGGTAGCTCTGAGGTAGCATTCGGTGGAAGGAGAGAACAAATTTTGAACGAAGACAATATTACCAACTTTCGATATACCTCGTCGTTTTTGAACAATCTGAGTTAGTGCGGCAAGGCCACAATGAACTCTCTTTTCTAATACCATTTACAGAAATAGAAATAGAAAAGGAATTCATTCAGATAGGATTCCCCTAATATACAGTTCACGAAATAATACATACATATTATTAGAACTGAACAAAAAGAAATATTCAATTTCCATTATGAATATGTTTCAGAATTTCAGTATTGAAAAATTTCAATGATGTAGTAGATTTTATTGAATGACACAAATCATTGAATCAGAAAAAACCTTTGAAGAATAAACTTGTCGTACTACTTCTTGAATGTGTTCTATTTATATGAATGTGACTGTTGTGCCTGATAACATGGTGATGAATGTCCTTAGTAAAAGTTATTATGGTGTGGTCATTTTATTTAATATTTTGTAAATGAAAACCATGGAGCAATAGAATAATCTTTGGGATACTGTGAGGCATTGCAGAGTAGATAGCATAGTAGATTTGCATACCATTTGTTTATCTGTTAAAAGGTTACTGGGGATTCTAAGGAAAAAAATTATTTTTTTTGCAATATTTATTTCGATAGTTGAAATCCCAAATACTTCACTGGCGTTAGTATTTCTATACGTTAAATTTCCATTTTTATATTTATCTTGTTAATATTTATTTTATTAAATTTGAATTCACTAGTGCTCATCATTTTTAGTTTTTGTAACATTAAGTTTCATAATATTGATTTTCGGATATTTCTATGTCTTCGCTAAAACTGTATTCATTTTGACAATGGTTTCTTCTGAATTCACCCCAGTACAGGGCAATAAGGTATCATCTGCAAAAAAGGTGATGAACTCACTGTCTGTAAATAATTGTATATCATTCAAATACATAATAAATAAGGGGGGCCAAGTGCACTACCTTGTGGTTCTCCTGTGTGAATAATTACATATGATGAGAAGTAATCATTCACACTTACTCTCTGTTTTCTATTCGATGAATAATTTCCAAAATATTCATAAACCATCCCTTCAATCCCATACCTTCTCAGTTTCCGAAGCGATATTCTTCTATTAATCATTCCAAATCCCTTTTTGAATCTAAAAATAACGCTACAACATGTTTTCCTTTATCTGATTCTTTAGTAAATTTAGTTAGAAAACCAGATTGATTAGTAAAAATAATTTGGTTTTATCAATAAAATCTAATAATTAATTGATTATATTCTGCTATTTCTAAAACCTTCTCTATTAGCGGTAAGGTATTTATAGTTTGCTTTTATAGTGTTGGTATCTTTTGGTATAGGTATAATGGTACTTATTTTCAATGATTCGGACATTTTGACCTCTCTGAAATGATGTATTGATTAAATTGTGCCAGCTGTTTCAACACTTGTTTTAACATTTTAGAATTGAAGGTTTCATTCATTCATTCAAGTAATCAGTCTGATAGTGGTAAAGCGTAAATATAAATTGTTATCCAAATTGAACCATGATTCAGAATTCTCAATAACCTCTTCAAACTTGTCAATAATATTATAAGCTGTGATTATCTTCTTAAAAAATTATGTTTTAGTGTAAGGAAATATGTTACACGTAAAGACACTTTTTTCTATGTTCCAACTTATCATTCCAACGTCACTAGTCATTCTCCAATTACCATGTTACAAAAGAATTATAATAATATTTTTCAACATATGGATATATTCTGCTCCTCCCTGTATGATGTTAGAAAATCTGCTGTAATAGTTTTGACCTAATTTTGATCTAATTTGTTGAATCCATCACTTCAGAATCGCCTCTGCTCTCTCACTTTTTTCTTTTTCTTATATTTAGATTTAAGTACTCACTTGTAATCTACTCTTGATACATCTGTAATCATGTGCTATCCTGTTATTGGTGATGTGTTATACATCCTGTTGGAAAGCCTTATAAATAAATAAATAAATAAATAAATAAATAAATAAATAAATAAATAAATAAATAAATAAATAAATAAATAAATAAATAAATAAATAAATAAATAAATAAATAAATAAATAAATAAATAAATAAATAAATAAATAAATAAATAAATAAATAAATAAATAAATAAATAAATAAATAAATAAATAAATAAATAAATAAATAAATAAATAAATAAATAAATAAATAAATAAATAAATAAATAAATAAATAAATAAATAAATAAATAAATAAATAAATAAATAAATAAATAAATAAATAAATAAATAAATAAATAAATAAATAAATAAATAAATAAATAAATAAATAAATAAATAAATAAATAAATAAATAAATAAATAAATAAATAAATAAATAAATAAATAAATAAATAAATAAATAAATAAATAAATAAATAAATAAATAAATAAATAAATAAATAAATAAATAAATAAATAAATAAATAAATAAATAAATAAATAAATAAATAAATAAATAAATAAATAAATAAATAAATAAATAAATAAATAAATAAATAAATAAATAAATAAATAAATAAATAAATAAATAAATAAATAAATAAATAAATAAATAAATAAATAAATAAATAAATAAATAAATAAATAAATAAATAAATAAATAAATAAATAAATAAATAAATAAATAAATAAATAAATAAATAAATAAATAAATAAATAAATAAATAAATAAATAAATAAATAAATAAATAAATAAATAAATAAATAAATAAATAAATAAATAAATAAATAAATAAATAAATAAATAAATAAATAAATAAATAAATAAATAAATAAATAAATAAATAAATAAATAAATAAATAAATAAATAAATAAATAAATAAATAAATAAATAAATAAATAAATAAATAAATAAATAAATAAATAAATAAATAAATAAATAAATAAATAAATAAATAAATAAATAAATAAATAAATAAATAAATAAATAAATAAATAAATAAATAAATAAATACTGTTTACAAACATGGGTTGAAAGTTTCAACAACGTCAGTTTCTCCTTCTTTCATACCTACTGCCTCTTCATTTTCAAATTGGATTAGGTTAGATGTACGGTCATTTCAAATGAGAATTATTCTTGTATCTGTCTATTTTGTTATGATACTACTGAACTTTCCTTATTTTCAATGAGTTAACCACTCGTTTCTCAATTTTTTTAAATTTTCCCATCTGGTTGTTTTTCAATTTTCATCTCCCGCAATATCCAAAAAGTTTTATACGATTCATCCCGTTTCTCAATTTTGATGAAAACTTCGTTCTGAAACGAAGGAATATTGTTTTTGAAGGTGCTTATTTGTATGGGAGAAATACTACTATACTACTTTATACAAATACAAATATAAACTACAAATGAGGGGCCTAGTTCCAAAGAGGCCTAGTTGAAAAATTTCCGAAGTACAATCTCCAAAACTTTTTATAAATATTTTTGGAAATATTTTGGATTTTTTTTTCAGAACTTCATGAATCCTCTATAGATAATGATAACTTATAATATAATATTCAAATTGCAAGAAGAATGTACCACCTTCAATTGCGAGGTTTTTTCTGTTTTCTGGAAATTTGTTTGAACTGGAGATTGAACATTTTGGAACTAGACCCCTCAAATATTTCTGTATTTTCTTATTGAGCTTATTCGTTAGGTTGACAAAAGGAAATTGGCAGAAATAATCGAGTGATCAGTAATTTGTGGTGTTAAGTGAACCAAAGCAAAGGGGAGATGATCCTCCTTCCCCTGGAGACAGATCCTGGATGGCTTGAAGCTTGTAAAGGGATCATTATTTTCCTGTTTTGAAGCATTGCTCTGATTGGTTCAATTCCTCCAGAGACATAAGGAGTGGACTTGTGCATTTTTGAACATTAACTACTTTCCGGGCTAGGAAGGAAATAATGCTACCTCCTAAGCCAATACGTACTGGACATTGAGATCATTACCTGAAATTCTAGCCGGAGTTGCCAGAAAAATATAAAACATTGGTCCACTATATTGTTATGTGCTTCTTGATACTTGCGAAAGTTCTATCAGTTGTTGAACCTATTGCAAAGCTGATGGAAAGCAGAAAGGGTGCAGAAACCTGATAATCTTCATAAGATTTCACTTTCAGGAAGCGTTTGCAACACTAGATGGACCACCTCATGGGAATTAGGATTAGCACGTATAGTGTAGTGTCACCAGCAAGATGTGCTGCCCTGATTTGTACTCCCGTGATTTAGCACCTCGGTGAAAAAAGTGTACATGCTGAATGGAAAAGAGTGACAGTCATTTCAATTTCACAAGTACTTTTTTCTGAGCATGTATGATACTATCCAAGAAAGATGTGTTTCCCCAACACCGATCGAGTGCAGCTTTCTCTCAACGACATCACTATAATCTTCACGTATTTTTTCGAAACGCACACATCTTCTTGAAGGATCGAGAGCTACTCGCAGATACTAATGGCCAGCGGCTAGGGAAATCTGGATTAATTATTAACCCTGATGAAATACGTCGTGTTCCGCGAACGCCCCATGAATAAAAATAAGGATGGAAAGGGCGCGCATCATGTGGGGAAAGAATCCGACTGGATGGCAGCATTCTTTTCCAGGCAGGAATTCAATACCTGCTATCAAAGGCTACTCGCATCGCTTGACATTAGAAGAATGAAACGAGGCACGAAACATGAATCCGAAGTATTCGGCTGTAGGTACGGGGTGGGTCGAAAAGTCGGGCGGAGGAGGAAACAGTTTGAATCGACGGAATTTTCTACTTCATTTTCAATATAATCTACAAATCTTGAATGTATTCCAAGCAGTTCTGCTAGATAGATTTCTTTATATAAGAAAATATCTTTTTGTACAACTGTCACTAAAAATTGCATTTTCAATCCATAGGCGTAGGAATTGGAAACTGATGTAATGCGCCAAAATCACTTTCATCACTAAATACTTCTAACTCTAGTCTTGAAAGAAAAATGACAGATGAAATGAAGTAAACTCAATAATATAAATCTCTCCAATAGAAACGCTTCAATCAGATACTATAATAATCAGAACACCTCTGAGAAGAAATTATTTATAAACGTTATCATGTATTTGGTAGTTGGTGCAACTGTAGAAGGTCCTACATCGCTAACCAACTATGGTGGAGTGGAATGATCAAATAACGCTGGTGCAGAACTAGAATTCATACCAGGAAACATTTTATCAGCAATTTTATCTCTATTTCCAATGGAATCCACGATGTAAACCCCAGGTACAGTTGAGGCGTCGGAACCGGAATATATGGAATGAACCCAGCAGTGAAACGCTCGTTCAGTATGGGTAAACTAGCTACGATATTTCAGGCAGAGGTTATGCCCTTGAAATGTGTGCCAGGGAGCTGGAGAGTCGACACCACACACGAAAAACAATAAAAATATTTTCAGTTAGTCAAGCAGCACTGAAAGCGCTTGAATCCAACTGCTTTAAATCTAGAGCAGTATGGAACTGCAGAGACACCTTAAACCGATAGAATACTGAAGGTTAATCTGACTCTGTTTCTTGGGCTGCATATTGATAGGAAATTGAGATTTGATTGGCATGTAATGACCCTGAGGAAAAAATTAGCATCGGGATGCTACGCTGTCAGAGTTGTTGCTGTTGATTTGGGTATCACTTTCGCTAAAAAAGTATATCTCACTTTAATAGAATCGTATTTGCAATATGGAGTTGCTTTTTGAGGTGTCTGTAAACAAAGCTTATTCAACAAAAAAGGGCTCTAAGATATATGTGTAAGAGCAAATTTCGCGACGACTGCAAGCCTACGTTTGAGACACATAAATTTCTGATGCCCCCATCTCTTTTCATTGAAAAAAACTGTCTTGTTTAAAACATTGAAAGTATTTGGGGAATAATAATAATAATCCCCATTATAATACAAGGCAAATATCCAAATAACCATTGCCAATTCCCAATTCGGATACTTTTGATTAAAACTATTTATAATAATTTCCGTCTGCTAAGTATGTTTGTTATTTTGAATTTTATAGATATATTGTTATACTAAACTTGTAATACCTGCATTTTATATTTGTGTATATGTTAATATATAAGTAGAAAAGTTATTGGGTATATCCCTCAAAATGTTGTGCAACCGAAGACACGTGTTTTGAGCTCAAGCTCTCGTCAGTACGGTAAAATCAAGTGCGAAGATGTACAACACTTGAATGTACAAATAGAAACAAAGGAAGGCAACAACAGAAAGCCAACCAAACATTTGTGGCATCGGTTAGAAGACCTTGTACTCACAAGGCAACAACTAACGTCGCCACGGAGGCAGCTATAGCTACTTTTATTTTCATATATTGCCCGTCGCTAAATCCATCCTGTTTCTATATATATATATATATATATATATATATATATATATATATATATATATATATATATATATATATATATATATATATGATGAGATATGATGAGAGCTCAAGCTCGAAACACGTGTCGACGGTTGCATAACAATTTGAGGGCTATACCCAATAACTTTTCTATTTATACTTTTATATATATATATATATATATATATATATATATATATATATATATATATATATATATATATATATATATATATATATATGTTACAGTGACTGTAAAACAGTCGAAAACAATCCTTTAGGAACTCACTATACCATACTATGCCATACAATCCATACAAAGGTATAGTGAGTTCCTAAAGAATTGTTTTCGACTGTTTTACAGTCACTGGAACATTTATTGCTCCTTGAAACAAGTATTCAGCATATACCATTTCGCATCCGAAATGTCCTTCTGGGGCGCTCTCTAATCTGTTGCCGTGGTGGACCCTGTAAGCGATTGCAGTGTTCATCCCGGCGTACGATGACGGGCACCGGGCCCCCGCGTGTATACAACCGCGATAACCAGTACTGCACTGATGAGGGACTTCATCCCGAAACCGGTCTGCAGTTGGTTCCTTGTTTGGATCAGGCGGTGTCCTGCTGTCTGTCTCTGAGAGCTCTTGCAAAGTTGTTCCTTCAAAGTAAGGATCTTTGCACATATGTCTGACAGATATAATTCAATATCTGTCGAGGTATTAGCCAGAGAAGTAGTTGTTTTCTGTCGGACATATGCCATACAATCTATACAAATGTATAGTGAGTTCCTAAAGGATTGTTTTCGACTGTTTTACAGTCACTGGAACATTTATTGCTCCTTGAAACAAGTATTCAGCATATACCATTTCGCATCCGAAATGTCCTTCTGGAGCGCTCTCTAATCTGTTGCCGATGTGGACCCTGTAAGCGATTGCAGTGTTCATCCCGGCGTACGATGACGGGCACCGGGCACCCGCGTGTATACAACCGTGATAACCAGTACTGCACTGATGAGGGACTTCATTCCGAAACCGGTCTGCAGTTGGTTCCTTGTTTGGATCAGGCGGTGTCCTGCTGTCTGTCTCTGAGAGCTCTTGCAAAGTTGTTCCTTCAGAGTAAGGATCTTTGCACATATGTCTGACAGATATAATTCAATATCTGTCGAGGTATTAGCCAGAGAAGTAGTTGTTTTCTGTCGGAAATATATCATACAATCTATACAAAGGTATAGTGAGTTCCTAAAGGATTGTTTTCGACTGTTTTACAGTCACTGGAACATTTATTGCTCCTTGAAACAAGTATTCAGCATATATATATATATATATATATATATATATATATATATACAAACTTGACAATATTTGGGACAGCAGCAAAACGCAAGTGTACTCTTATAACATTATATTTCCAATATTTCGACAGTGGTTACTGTCATCATCAGGGAGCTACAAAAATGGATGAAACCATGGTAAAATGGTGAGGATGAGAGTCCTATACTTACAATGTTAGTGAGATTGGTCGCTTAACAACGATGTTACAGAATTAAAAAAGACAAAATCCATGTGCAACATGGGGTACTTATGTAAAACATTGAACAATTAAAAAATGTGTCGGATGCACAACACCTGTAAGAATACCACGAAGAGCGTGTGAGAAGTGAAAATTGTTGGGTTAGAATTTATCAAAATTAATCATATGTCATATGTCAAAAGTCAAAGTCAAACTAATTTTTTCATAGAAGTTATTGAACAAGAGAACAATTGGCCTGAGCTGCTGGGGTTTCCAGTACAGTTACAATTATTGCTAAAGAGGATATATAATTATGGATTTCATGTAATTGTTGAGAAAATTATTAACAATTGTTTGCACAAGCTTTTGAATTAATGTGGAAATTATGGAGAGTAAAAAAGTGTAAGGAAAACCGAATGAAATTAAGTAATGCCAAAGGAGCTGTTATTGAGAGCACTTGGGTTCTTGTCCAACAATAATAAATGCTCTCAATAACAGCTCCTTTGGCATTACTTAATTTCATTCGGTTTTCCTTACACTTTTTTACTCCCCATAATTTCCATATCAATTCAAAAACTTGTTCAAACAATTGTTAATAATTTTCTCAACAATTACATGAAATCCATAATTATATATCCTCTATAGCAGTAATTGCAACTGTACTGGAAACCCCAGCAGCTCAGGCCAATTGTTCTCTTGTTCTATAACTTCTATGAAAAAATTAGACTTTGACTTTGACTTTTGACATATGACATATGATTAATTTTAATAAATTCTAACCCAACAATTTTCTCTTCTCCCACGCTCCTCGTGGTATTCCTACAGGTGTTGTGCATCCGACACATTTTTTAATTGTTTAATGTTTTACATAAATTTTATTAAGTACCCCATGTTGCACATGGATTTTGTCTTTTTTAATTCTATAACATCGTTGTTAAGCGACCAATCTCACTAACATTGTAAGTATAGGACTCTCATCCTCACCATTTTACCATAGTTTCATCCATTTTTGTAGCTCCCTGATGTAACCACTGTCGAAATATTGGAAATATAATGTTATAAGAGTACACTTGCGTTTTGCTGCTGTCCCAAATATTGTCAAGTTTGTTTCTAACTAGTCAGCAATGGACTACCTCTCTTCTCTCTCTCTCTCTCTCTATATATATATATATATATATATATATATTGAAAACAACCCAGTGTATCATGTAATAGAACATATCATTCAGGAAGATTATAAACAATAGTGGCCCAAGAACTGATCGTTGAGGCACTCCTGAAGATACAGATTTACACATCGACGTATTGTTATTACTTCTATAGAAACTGTGAAATGTCAGATTATCAGACACACAATTCGTTGATAAAATGACAGTCCAGTAGCTCCTGAGAGTCGTTGGAAATGAACATTTCGATACATCTAGCCCATGGGAAATGAAAATCTGTATAACAACGTTGTAGTTTTCTTAATCAGAGAAGCACATCTACATGTAAATTTTTCTTTATTGTCGTATAAAACAAGATTTGCAAAAAGTACGTGGCAGATGCACAGGAGTCCAGTACCAGCCCAAAAACCAAAATTGAAAATATTCCGCATTGTCACTTGAATTATTCGCTCACTTCACCTCTACTTGATATGATTGTATTTTGTTATAAAAATAACAGCCGTATTTAAAAAAAACTGATGAAGTTCCTCGGCAACAAAACGTCGCAGTGGAAATCTGTGAACGTCATCTTGTTGAGCTTCAGAAGTGGCAATGAAAATGTATTTTTAATTTTTTTATGTCGTTTGAAATAACGTCAGAAATGAAGAAAAAACAATTTCGAAAATATTACCTTATTCAATAAAAAAACGAAATCCGAAAAAGATAAGCTCACTTATGCTGATGCACAGATCTACCAGTCTCAAATAGATGATTCCTTAGCTGACATTTGAATTGAAGGTACAACGATAGAAATGATTAAATCCATTAAAATGGTGAAAACAAAACTTTCTACAAGTACGTGGCAGATGTAGACTGGAGTCCAGTGCAAACCCAAAAACCAAAATTGAAAATATTGACACTTGAATTATCTGCTCACTCGAACTACATATCCATTTCGTCCAACCTAATAACTTACAGAGTACACAAACCGAAAGACCATAAAAAGAAACACTTTGTAAAGCAACTTGTCTCGCCCCCGACCGCTCCGAACAAAGGACCCCTATTTACCCAAACATAAACAAGATCTTCACGGAGAGGCCTTAAATAACGAAAATCACATTATAATTTACACCTTAAAATTCTTCCTGGTAGTGAAAACAGCGGGAAGTAAAACGAATTGCCGTTCTGTGTTCTCTTATTGTTTGAGGTACGCATACATCGAAGTGTTTAGGTGGACTCATCTCCACTTGTATTATATATATATATATATATATATATATATATATATATATATATATATATATATATATATTGTTATGAAATTAGATCAACTAAATAGAAAAATACAATTTCAAAATAAAAATTTTATTATCTCAAAATTTCATCAGAAAGCCCAAGCAAATACTTATTTTCTTTTACTCAATATCTTTCATATTATAGAAAACTTCATAATTATAACAAAATTTTATCAGAAAAACTTTTTACCAAACCAAACGACACAGAAATACTGACAAAACATGAAAGTAATCGTAAGACGACGGACAGTACATGACCTTTTCAAGAATGCCATTTTTCAAAGCACTAAAATTAAAATAATAAATTTTTAACAACAGTTAACTCCAAATTCAAATTACAATTTTGAAAAACAATGATTTTCAAATAAATTTGGGAAAAACTTGCTATTTAAAATAAAATCACTTTGTATATCATATTTGAGTTATTTGACACTGCAAAACAGAAAGTACGTTGGAATTGAGATGTCAAAAAATGACTTGTCATGGGGGTAACATTTGAAAAATTCAGGAAAATAAAGAAAATGTAGAAAACTAGCCAAATTGTTGACAATCATAGATAAGAATTTATGATATAATGTTGTTCATTATTAGTATAAGGCATATTAAAAAGAAAGTGAATATTAGTGCGGCGAATCGCGAAAGTGGATCCAGTATGTTCGAAAATTTCAAGAAAAATCACCTAGGAACGAGGAAAAAAGGACAATGAAAGGAATCAACAAGGTAGCAGAAAGGAAGCGGTGGAAATTATCTTTGGGAGAGAAGAAAAATTATAAAATACACAAGTAAAACCCAAGACTGTGCCAGAAAACCTTTACGAACGCTGTCAAACGAATATTGACTAAAAAGGTAAAGCAAAACCACTTACCATACACCCTGTGTATATAGAAAATCCTTGAACTGAAAAGCAGCTACAGGAATGGTCCTTTCGCAGCCAAATTAAGGTAGATTTTCGAACTTTTCATAAGAACAACAGTTTTCCACCAACAAAGTGCACCAAAACCTGATTTTCTACACTCTCGAACTTTTATTCCTTCAATCACAAACAATTTCATCCCAATAGTGCACCAAAACTTTTAACCCTCCAGAACTTTATTCAATTAGTATATAGTAATTAGTAAAGTAGTCTTTTTTATTATTTCTTGACCTACACTCGGCCGAAACCAAGGTGAAGGCAAGTAGAGTGCAAGAAAATAATGAAAAGAAGTAGGCATCGCAGTTTGGAAGTATCTAAATTTGCGATCACGTTAATTTAATCTGAATATTATTGATATTCTGCATTTTGCATTGCAGATTTTCTGTCACATTAGAAATAAGTTAGCTAATGGTTAGGGGTAGGTAGAGTAAGAGCTGACTACAATAATTTTGATGGTATTTGCATTTTCTCTGACATATTTCAATTTAATAAAGAAAGTGATTTTGATTTGCATAATACATTTATTTAGTGGAAGTTCATTACAATTGCATTTGTTTGATACATTTCAAAATTTTCCTTTTCCTGAATTCTACCCTGAGATGAGGAGTTTTTCATGTGGCGTACCGATTTGAAGCAGCTAGGGACCTGAAAAAGTAAGAAAAAGGTAAAATCTACAAGAAAGAGTAAGTATTTAGCAAGGGCAATCTGAAATTTCAATACTGTATACTACAATTTATCCACGAAAGTGATTTTTCTGATCTAATTTCTACAACTAACAAATCTCAAATCTGAACAATAATAATAATACTGTTTATTATTATTTTCAACTATAGTAGATAATTTATTAACAAAAAAATTCACAAAAATACAATTTTATTTTATATCATTATTATTGCTAGGCAAAATACAACATTTCTTTTCAATATAAGTCATTTCTAAAATTATATATCATTTTCTACATTTCTACTTTTCTAACATTATCTACTTTTTCTACAAAATCATAAAATACAAAAATAAAAACAAAATATAAAAATCATTATTATATTACAATATATATATATATATATATATACAGTGCAATTCAGGAGTAGTGCCTAAGTTCAACTTTCGTTACATTCATTACTATTCCTTTTTTTCTCAAATATCCTTGAACATATTTTCAATTTATGTTTAGCCACAGGTATTATTATCCCAAAATATTCGAAAAAATCATTTGTTTTCAATATATGAAGGAGAACATGAAAGATATAGTAATAATGATCGACCAATTTCTTCAATTGATAATCTTGCCAAAATTTTGGATGGATGCAATTAAAATTTGATTGACATGTTTTCTTGAGAAACATAATTTATTTTTTTCAAACCGATTTGGATTCAGACAAAAACGGGAACAAAGAATGCAGTATTCAATGCTACAGAAACTATGAATCGTAACTAGGCCAATCAACAGGGCTATCAACCTCAACTGAAATTGCTCCGCAGATTATTTTTTTTTAAATTGTAGAACACAGTGTGCACATTACTTCTGAGAAAAATTATCACCTCCAGGGGGGGGGTGGAACCCCCCAAAAAAACGCGTTGAAATTAATTTTTGAGGTAATTTCGAAATATCTCAAAAAATTTCCTTTAAATCAAAAAAAATACTTGATATTCAGAAAGAGCACAAATTTTTACAAAAAAAATGTCCCTACCAGAATTTTGAGAAATCGCACGGTATTATTGAAAAAAATTGTAGAAGTTATATACTTTCGCAATTGGGCAGGTGTTGCGCCGGCTCCCGCCAACGTGCATTTTTTCAACCAGCGCGTGAAGTAAAGTTCTATAACTCCTCACATAAATATTCAATTCAGATAAATCTTACGTCATTTAGAAGATAAGGATCGCAGCTTTTTAATCTGATATTATTTATATTCATACTCGCAGTTGCAAGCTGCAAAATTGCAATTGAAAATCTTATAATATTAAAGTTCCTGTGTTCGTGAAATAATGCTTGTGATTACTGAAATAATGTCTTATCACTCGTAGCAAGTAAAATGAACAGTTGAGGGATACTTCATTGTCAAATTGCATAACGGTTAACCGGTCCAAATAATGTTGGTTTTAAATACGAGTGTTTTCAATTCTTCGCATATTTTAGGTTACAAAATCTTGAGGGAGTTTATAAATTCAAATGCTAATGACTCAGAGATAAAAGCACGTATCAACATGAATGGAAAGCCAGTTTGCAGAAAAAACCCTGCTCTTATTGGAAATATTTATACAAATTTGGTTATTTGTACAAATTTTAAATGCAATCCAGTCAATCTTTTAAGTACTTGAAATAGAGGTTACTCGGCTTTTGATCGCATTATTGTTCTAAGGAAAGAAAAATAAAATCAGTCCTTGATGGAATATGGGGATTCGAGACCGAGGAAGACAGTGCACCTAAGGAAACTGTCCCGAAGTGTACCTGCTTTAAACTTATTGAGATTCTAAAACCTGAAAAATATCGGCTTGGGACCTTGTCAATGCGGCAGCTAGCGCGCCGCTGTATAGTATACAGCGTCGCGGTTCTGTCGGTGCGCACTGGGTAGCAGTCAACGTTGCTCTATGTAATCGTCAGATAATATGAAAGTTCCTGTGCAGAAAACACACTGGATACTGGGATAACATCGATAGTCGGAGACGAGGAAACATCTCTTAGTGCTTTGTCGCTGTTATTAATTGAAAATGGTGAGTTTATTTTTGAAATATTTGCTTCGTGTTCAACTCAGCTCTGTTTCAAAATATCGCAATGTCAGATATCTGTAGAAACTTGGCAGTGATTGTTCCGGATCGTGAAGATGAAGACGAGGAGACTGAAGATGAAGTAGATGATGAGTTGTATGAGTGAATAAATATATTTTCCTATACATTTCTTGATGGTGATTACTTGTGGGTTCATTTCTCCATACCCTTTCTCGATATAATTGAAAAACACTATCATATTTCGTTACCTCTGGTCCGCGTTTGATTTATACACTAAGTTGATCTTCTCTCGAATTTGCGAATAATTTTCATAACAATACTTCTAAATCTCAATAACGACAGTTCTCAACGATTATTTACCCACATTTATATCTAAGAGTATTAGTTTGAGAATTTTTTCAAATATTCTCCCCCTTCCCTCTCACCCCAATGTTTCCGCGATGCTGGGATATGCCCCGAATGCGGGGGCGGGAAAATCGTTTCTAATAATTTATACCTATTATTTTTACAAATTTTCGCTCAGTTTCATTACTCAGGACTGACAATTTTACATATTCATAGAAAATACCACCAAAAAACACGATTTCGGGAAGGGGTTGATGCCCCGGGAGGGGGGGAGGTCATCGTATTGAATATCCAGAGGATTATTGAAATTTTTGAAGATTTCACTTTCGAAAGCTTAATAAATCATCATACTCAACAGGAGTATCATCAAAGATAATCATTTTGCCCATTTTCGAAAGGTTGAATACATATGCTGTAGTGACCTATGGGTAGAGCGAGTCGAAAATTCAAGCTAACATTATTGAAAATTTTCAATTCAACGGTGCACTATGGATTTTCCGTCGTGAAAAAATTGAAATGGTGTACTATTGTCGAGTATGGTCGCAATGTTTCATTGAATTGCGCGGCACGTATCGACAAAATTGGGCGTTCGGATATAACTCGTACACCGTTAGGGTGAAATATTACAGATTTTCCCCTAATAGCATAGAATTCTCGCACTTTTCACCGGCTGCAATAACCACGAAAAATCGAATTGAGTTTGAGGAGCGACTGTTGAGGAATATTTCAGTGAATATTTCGTTGGAGATTTCACTTTAGTGAAAGACATTTCAGACAAGCAGATACAGAGTGTGGGATGGCAACTATTCTCAAATATAAAGAACAACTCCTAGTTCTTCATAATTATAATAGTTAGTTTTACAACCAAATAGAAAAACCTATATAAAAGTGCAGTGACGGTCATCTCTATCCGCCGGCCGGCGCAGCATCCGCTTCGTTCCAGAACTTCCAGGAGCCATACTTCCACCTAGAAAACCGCCTTCGAGATATTTGGTAAGACGTAACCTCTCGTTAAATTCAGTTCACTTTATATGTATTGAACATACCCTTGACTCGCTTTACGATAGAAAAAGGATGTTCGTACGAAACATTTTGGTGAAGTATAAAAATCATGTCGATTCTTTCTTCTTTTGGATAAACTAGCATTATTTATGACAAAATGATGATAACAAGATCAAGCTACCGCAATCACTAATAGGATGATTTGGAATCAAACACTTATAAATAACTGACAACCATAAGTAAATAATAATACAACTTGAGTTCCTCATTATGAAGAATCACGAAAATTACCAATTTCTGAGTCACATTATATGGAGCAAGAACGCAAAATTTTCCAAAAATGTTATATTCAAGAGGCGATCGAAACTCTCACTACTGGCACCATAGCAATCCACATTCTATTTGGAAACGACAACTTCAGGTCCTATGGAATTTCAAAATTGTTAGAAATAATGCCATAGTCATGATCCAATTTCATGAGTACAATGTTAATGAATCTTTATTAGTATTTAAGTATCTGTGTTAATTATCTGAATCATATGATATGCAAATTATATATGAAAATACCACGAAAGAGCTTTGCGTATTTATAGCATTTAAAAAAACAAAGAATGTCGTGAGAAATCTCGATACGGATTAGATAGAGCAGCTGACGAAAGCCAACCATACGAAAATTTGATATGAACATAATTGAGTGATGGTAAAAACCTATGTAGATGTAACTTTCTATGACAAATGGTTTGGAACCGAGTGTCTGCAACTATGGCCTCCGTAATCTCCCGACTTAACTCCAATGGATTTTTTTATTTGGGGTTATGTAAGAAATGAGGTGCATTTTCATACGACAAAAACGAAAGATGATTGTCAGCAGGGAGTTCGCCATGATGAACTTCTTCACAGCGTACATCATGTGTGAGTCCCATTTTAAGTGACAGTCAATGATAACGCCTAAGTATTGAATTTCCTTCACAGGTTCTATAAGAAAAATGTTCATTATTCATTTTTATATCTAGTTTGCTTAGGCTAGGCAGATCACGAGAGTTACAAATAAATACTAAAAAAATCGCTTTCTCTGTGTTGATCGTGAGTACTTAATATTCAAACCACTTTTTTATTGAGTGAAAGTCAGGCTCGACCTTTTGTTTCAGCTTTTCCCAGTTATCCGACCTGTAGAAAATTGCTGTGTCATCAACAAGTCTAAAGTTTTTCCGCTACTGTCGAGTGTCAACAGCCCATTGATATAAATGTTGAATAAAATGGGTCCTGAGACTGTTCCTTGTGGCACGCCATAGTCAATTTCTTCGGCACCGCTAACCACAACACTAAGGGCCGGTATTATAAAACTATTTTGACAGACAACTAGAAGTTAACTTGAGGAATGACGTCACATCTTTCAGTTAACTTCAAAATGTAGGAGTTAACTTTATTGGTAGGAAGAGGTATCAGTTGAAGTTAACTTTCTAGAAAATGGTGGTTTTCGACAGGTCTTCTATCAATAATTTAGCATAAAATCTCAACTTTAATGTTTTTTTCCCGCAATAATGTTAGTAAACAATATCCTGATTATTTTCGAGGACGATGAAGGAGATGCTGTTATTATTATTGAAGGCCCTCGGCGTCGAAGGATATTTAGAAATCGGTTAAACCATTTCATCTTGTGGAACGAAATAGAATTTGAAAACAAATGAAAACGGATTTAGATCATCCAGAAAGTCTGTATATGCTTGTTAATGGGGCTCATAGTCACAGATAAGAATGTTTTCTAATCTGTGACAGTGGGGCAAATTTGCAAAGATCAACTAATAGTCAACATTTCTAGTTCTAATTACTGTGGAATTATAGGTATTTTCAATTTTAGAAATCATCTTCTATCGCCAGTAATTCAAGTGTTAATTACACTCAGATTTCATCCAAAGTGTTCATTCTTGGTAGTTGTTGGAGATTTTGGAGGATTTTCAAATCTATTGTTGGCAGTTTATTATTCATTAGAAAATTAGAAATGTCACAAGAGAAATTGCGAAAAATTCTGGGTTAAATATTTGCCTTCTTCTTCTTTTTATTTCAGAAATGAGACTTTTATAAAACTGCTATTTTAGAACTGAAGTTAACTTGACTGTTAAAATTAAAGTTAACTTCGAGAGATGTTTATAATACCGGCCCTAAAGCATTCAACACACTACTGTGTGTTTGATGAAACAATAAATTATGTATAAGTTCATAGACTCGATATTCAGGAGACTCGAGAAGTTTCATATCATTACAGGTAGGTATTTGCTGTGAAAGAATATCAGGGTGGATCCCTTCTCGCAGACCACCCGTTCTAAAACCTTCCTTCCCTTCTCTAAGATTCGACACTTTCCATTCAAATGGAAACCATCAGATAGGAACTAATATAAATCACGCGGCGCAGTGAATAAGAATAATGATATAACGTTGCCGAGTCGATAATATCAGGCAAGAAATTTCACGGATATTATGAAAGTCGGAGTATTGGAAGGAATCATCTGTCAACGCAATGTGTGGGGCAAACATTCCGAAATAGACCAATCAAATCCAATTTCTCGAAAGTCAGCCGTTGGTGGTTTATGTGACACCGGATCGCTACGGATTATCGTCAAAGAGACGGGCTCGGAACAACTGCGTGTCGGTGGAACAGGAACGTATTGAGGGGCCGCCCTTGTGATACAAATTATTTGTCAAATAAAATGAACGGTCCGGGTAGATGGTATTGTTCTCCACCTCTTTTCAATCCATTCATCAATTACTTTGTTGAGTTTCTGGATTCTTAACAACATTTGTAGATACAAACCCATTTTCATCGAGGAAACCCCCAATCTCATGGTTGATTGGTCGCTGACGAGAGAGATACTTGTTTCCTTCAACACAGACCTGCTGGGGTCTATTGTATTGTTCTGTCGTAAGTGGTTCCTAGTTAAATAGGCCTGAATTTCTCACTAGGTTTAGTTGTCTATTCAGTAGGTTTTTCGGATTCCAAGGCTGATCTTGTTGTGCAGAGCATTGCATTCGAGATGATGTTATAGGCTTCCTAGGTTTCCTCCTCGTCACCACAGAGTCTACAGTCCACGGTTCCTCTTTTTTATTCCCATTATGAGTAGGTGTTTTCTAAGGCCTCAGTGTCTGGTAAGCAGGACTTGAAGGTTACTGTAAAGTCTGATCTCGCTTCACTCCACCATTCAATAGCCTTAGATTTGAAATACTGGGCAATAATTTATCTGCATTGAAAAAGGATTGAAATCATCAATTATCACGCGCAAACAAGACAAGTTATTGATGATCTGGTCGAAATGAATCAGCACTGAGATTTACTTCCATAAACTATCTAGAAATTTTTCATTTATATTTTTAATTATGAAATATACATTGTTCCCAACTCGACCAACGCGTATATAGTTCCATACGAGCTTCTATACCTATATCTGATATTCTTTTACTACCATTTGTATATATTATTATGTTTGATTACATTTTATGATAAGTTTTGTTTTCTTCCCCCATTTTTTAGATTTCTGCATTCGGTTTTGCTAATTCCAAACACTGATTCTGGGTATGTTATTTGTGAATCAGATGCTTGTCATGCAAGTTGGTCTGCTTTTTCATTGCCTCCAATTCCTCTGTATCCAGGCACTCACATAAGTGTAATCTTGTTGTGTTTTGACAATTCATTGAGACTCTGAAGGCATTCCCAAACTTGCTTTGACTTTATCTGTGTTGAATTCAGAGTTGTTATTGCGCTTTGGCTGTCAGATAGAATGTAGATTTGTTTTTTTTTATACCCACTATCTAGATTCATCTGTATGCATGGTCCTTATGGCATGTGCCTCAACTTGGAATGTTGTGGTGTTGTTGCCAAGAGGATCTGCAACATTCCTTTTTGGCCTCACTTCATATAGTCCTGCTCCTGTTCCTACTTCTGTTTTTGAACAATCTGTATACCAGATCATGTTTCCAGATTATAGTGATTCTTCTTCCGAGTCCCAATCATTGTACTTGAGCTATGTTCTGAATGATTTTTCGTATGAGTATTGGGGTAGCATGTAGTCTGATATAATATCCAGGTCGGTTATGTGGACTTCTTGGATTATTCTGATGTGCTCAGTATATGGTTGGATTCTCCAATTACCTGTTTATATACTAGCCTTCCCCATGAATGTGACGTCTAAAGGTGAAATGTTTAGGATGACTTTCATAGCAGCGGTTGGAGTGCTATTTATAGCACTTTTGATACATAGACAGGCAGCCTCCTTTAGCAATATTTGTTTTATACTGACTCTGTTTCATTTTGGGCTATGTCAGAGGTGAGCCATATGTGATTCTGGGTCTTTTGCATAGAAATATATATTATATACTTACTCTAGAATGCTAATCCTGCCAATTTTCGCGTATGCGACCCGTTTACGATGTGCGCATGCGCATCTTCTGTGTAGTTTGGGTAGATCGTTGCCAAGTTTGAAAATAATTTGGTGTTCCAATTCAGAGTATTTTGTTATGCGGCAATAAAACACATGTCATTTGAAACAGAGAAATTTGACAGCGCATTTAGGACTTTTTAAAACCGAAAAGAACCGAAACGAAATAAATTCATTTGTAACAATAATGTACCCTCTGCTACTGTAATTATAACGACCGTGCAACAGTGCTTTTTCATTAACAGAAAGACTTGTTTGTCACTAAGTTCTGTCACTTTTAGCAGAGACAGAGACGGTTTTTAGAATTTCAGATTATTTCTTGTCGTTTTGTGTGGTTGTTGTCGTTGGTTATTCTTTCATCTTTCGTGAATTTGCATTAATCTTGTTCCTTTAAAGACAATTTCTAATGAAGCCGTTTCTTCCTAAAAATAAACAATGAACTGTTTATTGTTGTGTAAAGAAAAAATACCTGAAATAAATCATTTTTGGTAGATAATGAAATTTTTTATGTACCTATATGCTTTGCTCAAAATAGCTTAAATATTATTTGAGCTTGACAAAAAAGGCATGAGTTATGGTTATTGTTTTTAAGAAGAGACCCCAGCAGAACATTTGAGTGAGAAAATGTAATTTGTGGCAGACATTTTCCTCATGAAGATTCATGTGAAAACGACAATAGATTAATTTGAAACCTAGTGCAGTACCAATACTGTGTCTGCGTAAGCATGCATGGCGAGTGATACAACTTTCTACCACACCGCTTATATTATGAGTTCTAGATTCCTACAAAAAGTACTAAACATACACAGAATCGCCAAAGTAAATTAATGTCAATATGGAAGTGCTTTTCTTTGATGATAAGGAACATGCTTCTGGCCTCACTTTTTCATGCACCCACATTGTGGAAATTGCACTAAGGTAATACAACCAGAAAAACTCGTAGAAATAGCATGTTAATCTCTTCAAATGATTTAAATTAAATGCAGTTGCGTATTTTAACATGAATCGTTCTAGAATAAAACCTCGAGCTTCCAAGCATCCAATTTTATAAATCCAATTTGAGTTGAAATTATTCATGATATTAGCTGAAATAAGTTTTCCTAGTTTTTTGTACTTTTAATTTATTTTCCAATCCAGTGCTTCCTTGAAATTTGTACCGACGATTTGGGGTGGTTCCGTAGGTTTTTGTTGGTTAACTACAGCTGAAAAGTGAATGTGACACCAAAAATCAGACGTTTCAGAGCGGTAAATAATAATAATAACCATACTCTACTTTCTGATGGCCTTTGCTGAATATTCGGGATCATAAATATGTGAAAATATGTATTCAAATCGGCTAAATACATATAATAGTTATAAGCACAATGAGGTTTTCAACCTTATTCTCCGAGATTCAGAATTAACGTTTGTTAATCTTCACAAGTACCATAATATTTTACTAAAACCGGGCCTGTTACAAAAATCACTAATGACGCGCATGCGTATTGGGAACTAGCCTGAACTTTTTACAACACTTTTGACATGGGGATTAGAGTAAGTATATAATATATATTTTTATGGTTTTATGATCGCGGTGGATAGCCAGTGCATGACTTTCGGTTTCAATCCCCATATTTTTCAAATAGATCGATATCTATGCTTTTTCTTTTTCCGCCAGAGTATCCTCCAGCCTAGACAACAATTGGTGCAAAGCCATCTCACACGATTTTCCTTTCAGACAAGCATGCTGGTATACATGTAATAGCTGGTAAGAGCTGCCGATGTCCCTGTCTATGAGTTTCTCTAGGCTTTTCAGGAGGAAGGATGATAAGCTCTTTGGTCTGTAATCTTTCGGCCAGGTTTCGGAATCAAGACCACGTTTACTGATTCCAAGATTTGTGGTAGTGTGCTAGGCTCATTCTGCGAAATCCTCATAGTTCTGGTGCTAGATCTTCAATCCCCTGCTGCAGTAAGATAGGAAATATTCCATCTGGTCCAAGCGATTTATATGGGCTAAAATAGTTTATTGCCAATATTACTTTCAGGTATGTAACGATCCGCTTTACCAGCTCCCAGTCATTCCTGTTCGTCCTCAGTTGACAGAGTTTTCATTTCTGGGATTTGTGACAATGATAGATCCTGGAAACTGAGAATTGAGCAGTAGTGCAATTGTTTTTCTCAGTATATGTGTAGCCTCCAGTGGGGTTTTTGAGAGTCTCTACTGGGTTTATGGGGATTTTGGAGATATGCGGTCTGAGGTTTGTTCTATGTCCTCACAGAGCTTCATTCATGCTTTCATTTGCTCCCCTCTGATTGTCTTTCGTATTCTAGTAATGTTTTGGGATATTCCTCTCACTCACCAGTTTTTTTTTATTTATGTAAGGATGCATGACCATTTAGTCTTATGTAGCTATATTCAAGTATGTATTATTCAATGTTTGGCTCTGGATATTGTGAGACATCTACAGAGCCAGTGATTTTTTTGTAACGTGTGGCCAGGATTAACTTTGTAATCCACCTATTTTAAAAATAATCTATATGCGTTTGAATACATGTTGGGTACTGCTTGATGATTCGAACTGATTTCTTAAAAAATGTTAGGTTAACTTCCAACAAATGTGCACTTTGGTCTCTCAAAACACCACGTTACGGCCCTGCGAGGAACAGATAAGGATATCCAAAAATCGAAGCCATCCATGCCTTGTTAATCGAGTAAACTCATCGACCAAAAGAAACGCCGCACTTACGGATCATCGAATTTCTGATATATTCATATCGACGGTCCGTGATTTTTCGATGGTTTCGCTCCCCAGGTAAGAATGCGTCCAAACCCCTCGATAATTCATTAGGGAGTTTGTCTACGCCTGTCGCATGGCGTTGACTTCATTCGGGCATTCGGCGACAGTTAATTCGATGTTCGATATCTGTACGTAATTGCTTTTGTCGTGGGTGCCCTTTACTTATACTTCGATGGGTTTCAATGAGTAGGTTGGGTTCTCCTTCAGGGTTGCTGGTACAGGTCCATAAGTTTTCTTGTATAGTCATTTGAGGCCTAAATTAATTCGGAAATTGTGAAAGTCAAAAATAATGAGAATTTTTGATAAAAACGTTTTTATTTACATAAGTTTAGACATAACCCGACTTGACAGGTTGAACATTTCCATATCGTCCTATGAACATCTTCGAGTGTACTACAGTTGGCGCACCGGAGTGAAGTAGATCTTTCGGGTAAATGAGCAGCATCAGCATATCGCACTTCGTATGGTACAACCTTTTTAAAATTACTTGTAGGTCTCTCTGAAGAAGATCTTCCGCGTTTAGTAGGTTCAACAATACCTATGAGTCCTCGCGAAACAGACATTCGAAATTGTTTTAATCTTAGGGTTTTACAGGTACATCTTTGTTGAAAGAGAACAATGGCATTGAATAACGTGGCATGCTTAACCACTATTTTTTGTTAAATGTAAGGATTAAAAATACTTTCATATGATCTACTAACATACGGACTAGAATGCCAAATGGAAAAAAAAAATTGAAAATAGTGCCATATGTACCTAATGGTTACTACGAGAAACTACACAAAAATCTACCCACATAAAGTCCATTTAGAAAAAAAAGTATATTTTTTATAATAAACATAAAATATGCGTGTGTTGGTACTCACACCTACTATTTTCGAAGCAAAAATATCACAATAGCTTTAAAAAAACGAAATAGTAACGCTTAACCTCGAACACTCTCGGAACGCAATTGTACTAACTTTCCTATTAGCAAATCTTAATCATTTGGATTGAACCTTTAATTAATTTTTTATCAGATTAGAATGACTCTTAATGTCCCATCCCTTTATTTATTCATACATATAATTCAGCGCGATGGTTGGCCGTTAGCGTGTGAATTCTTTAAGCTAGAGAAATAATATGTTTGGTTCTATCATGATCAAAATACTCTCATTTAACACAACTTCACAGAATAACACTTTTGTGGAGATTAATTCAGCTATAAAACCCTCATATGTGATCTCAATCATGACAATGAATTTTACTCACCTAAATACTCCCGTCGTCGGTTCATTGCTCTGGATTGGTAACACTTTAACTTATCGAACATGCACCTTTAATTAGCCCGTTCAGAGCTGATTGGTTTCAGTAATTCAGTAATTTTAGTTTGGTCAATTATTAACTTAACTAACAAAGGAAACTCGAGAAATAGTCTGTTTTTCATTTATTAAGGCAAACGGAGATAAATAAATTATAAAACTGTAAAAATATGCGACTAGAATGTTAATATTTACGAGAAAAAAAGGATATAGAGAATTTACTTTCACAATTAAAATCAAAATACTGGAAACTTCAATAATTAAATAAGAACAGACTGAAAACAATATTTTTATAACTCAAAACAAAAACCTATCTAATTGACAATATATTATCTAGCATGTTAGCTTACCAAGACCATCTTTAAATACGTGAAACTGATTAGTGACTATGACAAAATAAATGATAACATACTTAAGAAACCCTTCAACTCTGAGAAAATAGATCGGACATGTCCCAGGTCAAGGTGAGGCCTTGACCTGAGTATTCTTCACTCGACTTACTGCTTCAAACACAACATTTCAACTAAAAACTTGTTTTTGAGATCTCCAACAATTCAACTCTATAATTCGTTCAAAGATAGGGGGGATGATCCCGCCCTCAGAATATTTTACTTGTAAGATATTAGGTAGGTGTCGCTACTTGAATGGTCTTGGCATTCTAAACCCTATTCTGGTATTCTACAGTCCTAATTAATTACATATAAGTTTTCCTATTACGTGACATCATGTGGTTGACGGCCCCGTACATTTTAGGACTCGCGTCGAATGTGGTTTTGTTTCACTTTGATAGAAAACGGTCGACAAAAAATCTATCAAACATTCTCTTTTGTTCGTCCGATGTCACTCTGCCTTCTTACTTTTAAAATAACAATAATTTGCATGCATTTACAACGAGTGACCTATTTCCATATATGTATTATTTAAGACAAAAGTTAATTGATTAAATGGTCAGAAAGATATTTACGACCTTTCGTTCCTGGAATATCTATAGCATCAAACGAGTTGTACCCAGATGGTAAACAATCGACCCTGGGCTATTCAGGCTGAAATTACCAGATTTTACAATATCTTCAAAGTTGAATGGATTTTCTGATTCTCACGAAAAATCTATTGTTTGTAATATGCACCTCATAAATTTTGAGTTCCATCATTTCTGTAACTAAAGTTTGGTATTATCGCCCAGAGGAACATGTGGGATGCAACTTTCTTATTGAAATGGATTTGGTCTCACGACCAGAGGCGTCTCAATATTCTATTACACAATCAATTCAGCTTTATAAAAGTCATTAGAGAAGACCAAACATCGTTGCAATCGACAAGCCGGGTACAAATGTTGCATAGGCAACACGTAAAACACTATGGTTGCCACGTGGAGCCGGTAGGAAAATAATAAGTTAGATATTGATAGTGTGGTTTTCACCGATAGCTAGTAGTCCTCAAAGGGATAGTCTAGACTACAAGAACTATTTTGGTGAATTTCTCTTCAAGGGCACCGAAAATTATTATCCAGTGCTCATTCGATTCGGAATGGCCTCTAGAAACTTTTTGAAAAATTTGAAGTTGCGCCTGCAAAAATTTCAAAAGTTATAAACAATTTAGTCAAAAAAGGGGGGGAATTGATTTTTTTCAAATTTCTGAAAATGAAAAAAAATCCAGAAAAAGGAGGAAATTTCCTAAAAAAAGTCCCACCTCCCGGAACTCTACCACAAATATTTAGAACTTCAATTCAGAGGCGAAAATAGCACTAAAAGCGGGTGATGAGAGTCCCGCGTGCGCTGTCTGATACAGACCCTGGAACAATAAAAATAATTTTAACCCATTAAATATCAATATTAAGAAATAAACACACTTGAATAAACGTAAATGCATGAAAAAAAATTCCCGTAATCATTTTATTACATATGCATTTGTTAATTAACTAGTTTTTCCAAACCTCAAATTCACATACAAACCCTGATAATAGTTATACTAAAAACCTCTAATTCGTTTCACTTTTTGGAGCTATTCTTAAAAGGCTTTGAAAAAGATCCTTGTTGGAAAATTCAGAAAATGTTATTAACAATCTAAGAGACGAAAAATTGAATAATGCAAATAAATATAAGAAATTTTTTTTTCAATATTCCAATTATTATTGATTATTTAAAGTAACATAAAAATGTTTTTTTAAAATATTTTACTCTGATTCTTCAAATAATTGTTATAAACAATTGTAGTGTTTATAAGATATTTGAATTTTTGTTTTTGAAAATTTAGTCAGCAATGAATATTATTAGGTCCTTCGCCATCCTCTGTAAATGTGACTCCATCAGCTGAGTTGCCTCTTTTCAATAAACCCCAATGTTGCTTTTATTTCTAAATCTTCACTAATTTTCGTATTTTCCAACCCCTTTTACTCTTAGATACTTCATTTCAATGGCCTGGATTGTGCTTTTTTGTTTTGTGAGAGTACCCAGGACTTGAAACCAAATGTCAAAATATTAGTACTGAATTAACTCATTTGGACGCATATAATTAGCACACTTGGCACACTAGAAAAAAAATCAAAATAACAAAAAAAATTGACACTTCAACGGTATAAACCGCCATGACGAAATGGTAGTTCTGATTTTGACGGTTCATAGTAAAATGGTGTATTTGCTACTTTAGAACCTGAAAATTATAGTGCATTGCACTAAGATGGCAAAAATCCCATCCGGAATCTGGACAAGGTTTGTACAATAATAGGGAATATGCATAATTTTTTTTATTTATTTAATCAATTTATTACTTCGTTACAATATAGAAAAAATATAAATACTGTTGAAAGTCTTGGAATTAATTTTAAAAATAATATATAAAATACCCATTGAATTTGACCTATTTGAACGCCTCCATTTTCGCGCGCTGTGGATGACGTCACATGGCGTGATCAGTGTTGTTCTTCTTCAGTGTCGTTGGTTGAGACGTACTCTGATTGCTCTACTCGCTTGAAGTTGATCTTTTATAAAAGAGTAAGGCAAATGCAGTACAAGTGTTAGAGAGAGATGAACATATGTGAAAGTGATCTCGATCAACCAGAGCAGTCTTCGATGAACAAGCCTTTCTATAGTTATGGCCATTGACACTATTGACAGTTATTGATTAGGTTAGGGATTTACAGTTTTAATCGCTATTACGATAATGGAAAATGCTAAAAAACCATCATATAGATATTGTTTAGTATCGGAATGCCAAAACACAATTATAAGTACACCAAATAAAGTATTTTTTTCTGTTCCAAGAGATGCGAAAATACGTAAACAATGGTGTAAGGTTATGAGAAGAGGCAAAGTATCTCCAATATCACATTTACATTGCTGTGAAGATCATTTCAATGTGAGTAGGTATATTGGTATATTGTATTTCGATAGTTAACATGATGTGAATTGATCAGAAGTAAGTTTTGTATGCATAAATGTTTTATATATCATGCGGGAGATAACTCTGTTTATACCTGCCTCACCTAAATTACAAAAGGAAAACTATCATTTGATAAACCATTACTACTTATCAGTTCAGGTATTGTCGGATTGTGATTTGACAAAACCAGTTTCAGTCATTGCTCTTGATAATTTACAATTGTCACTAGACCAAAAACGCACTATGTAATGGAAAACACTACAAATATATGAATAAATACAAATTTTCTATGATTGACGACTAGCACAGTATGAATATCAACAGAGATAAATTTCATAACGTACCATGTGACGTCATTCTTCGTTTCGAACAATGGTGATGCGTTTTGCAAATTTGAATTCCGCGCGCTTATTATGCACTTTTTGAGTAAAGTTTTATGGAGTTAAATACAAATTAAACGACAAACTAACAGTTTAGGTGTAATGTCAAGACAATAAAGTATCGGAGGTAAAAAATCTAGTAAAAGTAAATTCAAATCACTCGCATATTCCCTATTGCCAACACAGTTGAGATACCACTCAAGGATATTTTTGGAAACTTAGGACTATACTTCGATAGCTCTTTCAGATTCACACTGTAACAGTTGAAATCTTTCAGTACGCCACTGCTTGGGGCTATCGTTCAATAATAGCACATTGAAGATCTCGCTCATCTGTTTGACACTTTTTTTAAAAGAAATAAGCCATTATCAGATATTTGCTGTAGTATTCCCAAAAATAAAATTCAATTTTATAAGAGTGACAAATTGTTTATTGCGAGTCGAAACCCATCAAAATAGAAAATAATGTTACGAACGATATTCTCGAGTACTGCCGTCATAAACTCCTTCTTTCTCTGAAGAGAGATTTCTAAATTTTATGATTCTTTTTGAAACCGCGGACAAAGGAGTAAAAATAGCACAGATTGATACAGTTTCTCCGAATTTGAAATGCGGGAATATGTAATCGATCAAACAACGAAGTCGAATCGATATGTCATATGTAAATATATATTTGTTACTAGGGTTAGGGGCGATGATAGTATTTAAGTCATTCGAAAGAATATGGAAGTTTTTTGGGCATTTTTCTTCCAAGCTAAATAAATTATATAATTATGTTAATGAGTATGTACGGGGTTGTCCATCATGTTATCATTTCCTTCGACTCTGTCGAAAGGCGAGGCTAAAAACTAAGTAACCATCAAGGAAAGTAAGTCGAGCTTCTTTCTGAGATTCCACACAAAGTTAGTTGGAATGTAGTTTCCGAACCAGTAAGTTGAATTTCAATAATTTTTTGAGTCAGTTGCGTTTTTATCATTATTCAAGTAAATTGTAGATTTCATATAGTTATTCGGGCCTCGGATCTCGAACATTATTGAGCAAAAATAGTTATTTATGCAACAAGTGCAAAAAGTGAATGTTTATTGCACTCGACGTGAAATTGTCCGACGAGGCCGTTAGGCCGAGTTGGACAACACGTCGAGTGCAATAAACAATTTTTGCACGAGTTGCATACAACATTTTTTCTACGTTCATACAAAAAGCAAAAAATGATTTATTGAGGTGCGGCACTAGGTGTAGGAAAATGAAAAGCGCAACTTGAATACTTTATTATTAATATCGATTTGCATTGAAACAGGAACTAATACGTTACGAACAATTTAACTCAAACTTCATTTTTACCCTCAATGTTGAAAGTGAATGAACAATTGGTGCAATTTTCAATATGAATATTTCGTAGTGAAGTACCTATTGCCAATCTCACAGAATATCTGCTAAATATGTAGTAGGTTTAAACGTTTATGTTTGTCATGATGACAGCACGTTGAAGTAGAATGACAGATGAGTGCAATAAAAACTTTATTGCACTAGTGCAATAAAGAACTTCTTTTTCCACTGAATATAGTTCAATAAAGTTTTGCTTTTTGCATGAATGTAGAAAAAAAAATTTATGTATTATTAGTATTTTTCAATTTGTATTTATATATAAGGTGGGATGGAAGAGCAAGTTTCGTCCAGGACTCGAACATGGATGCAAAATGAATCCTGCCTCTTGATAAGAATTATGTACTGCGTACCTATGTAAGAAGTCAGCAATAAAAATAATGATTATTATTATTACAAACAAATGCAGAAGAACATTATTTTAGTCACCTCTTATGCTCAGAGTCTTGGACCCATTCTGGTGACAGAATTTTGACTTCTAGTGTAACGTTTCGAACCGGTCTAAATGAAAAATTACCATTCCGAGACTCACCGTTTGAAGCTTTCCGTGGATTCCTGGACGCCGTACTGAATAACAATTGAAATAATTAAGTTGTACTGTAATTGGGTTGGAGTGACAGGCCGGGTTTCTAGCCGAGGTGGATGGATAGTGCGTTCGGTACAACTTAATCCTAATTCTACAAGCGGCACAGGTCGACAGGTAAATTTTAACCTAATTATGTAGACTGACTGATGAATAGTCCAGGTTATGTATGCTAGTACGGAAGTATATAAAGTATTTATAATTTTGTAATGTAATGTGATTGTATATAGTACAACGAAATTGTTATTCTGATATATTTTGTTAGAAACATAAAATTTTTGTTTGTTGTAAATAATTTTGATTATGAAAATTTATTTCTTTTTCCTGTATCACTTCTTTTAATCACCTTTTTCCTAGCTCAGATCGGGGCCAATTTACATGCTCTACTCCTCCTCTGCAGGATGATTCCAGTGAAGTTCTGTTCAGTTTCTTGATGTCAAATTTTGTTATCAAAGAAAGAACCAAATAAAATATATTCAAAGTTCTGGTACCAATCTATATTCCTTTTTCTGAAAATATCAAAATTATCCCGAAAACTATCAAATATCAGTCATAAACTCAAGATTAGGTTTCCTAGTCTAGCAGAAACCCCACTTATTTTTTATTAAACAAAGAAAGGTTTTAAATACTAAATTGGTTAGATTCTGTTCCGAACTGTTCTGGGGCATGAAATGAAAGTTTTTGTATGACGAAAGTTATCTTCTTAGTCTATCAGGTTATATACGAGGATATATTGAAGAATTCTTTGCCTACTATAGAACCAAACAAAATATCAATTTCAAAATATTTTATTACTCAACATATTCTCCTCCTAATTGGTTACATTTATTACAGCGAACCTGCAACGTCTCTAGATCTTTCAAAAAACTGCTTCTTCTTACTCTGCAAACCAGACCTCCACAGCTTTTATTACCCCCTCGTTGGAAGAAAATTTACGACCTTTTAAACTTTTTTTCAGTTGAGATGATAGTCGGCCGGAGCCAAATCTGGTTAATAAGGGGGGTGTTCTAGTAATTCAAACCCTAAATCACGAATTTTTTGAATGCAAACATGAGATTTGTGTGCAGGGGCGTTGTCCTGCAAAAACAAAACACCTTTGGATAGCTTTCCGCGTCTTTTCTCTTTAATTTTTTCCCGTAGAGTGGTCAGTAATGTCGAATAGTAATCTCCAGTTATTGTTCTACCCTTATCCAAAAAATCAATCATGATTACTCCATGGCAATCCCAAAAAACTGAAGCAAGAACTTTTCCAGCAGATTTTTGGACACGAAACTTCTTAGGTCTTGGAGAACCGGAGTGTTGCCATTCCATCGATTGTTGCTTTGTTTCTGGATCGTAGAAGTGTACCCAAGTCTCATCCATAGTAACAATTCGGTTTAAGAAGTCTACATCATTTTCAAATCGAGCACAGATCGAACGCGATGCTACTACCCTTGCACGCTTTTGGTCAACATTCAAATATTCGGGGATCAATTCAATTTCAATTCAATTCTTTATTGTCCTTTCGCTATTAGTTACAATAGATAAGACGTGTCAGAAAAGTACACACATACGAGTATACAAACAGAAATACACACATACGAGTATACAAACAGAAATACAAAAAAAGTGTATAGCATTTACAATTACAAAGGTAACAACAGATGTTTTTCATACATAATGTCATATTTGCCACGGCATCATAATTAAGAGAATAATAATTTGAAGGAATGTTACTATAAAATATGTGACAGACAGATACCTTTCAAATTCGTTAAGATTATAAAAACATTGATCTACGAGTATTGCTTTTAACCTTTTTTTGAACATATCACTAGATGTACTTTCCTTGAGAGACAGAGGTAACTTGTTAAAAAAACGAATGCCAGCCCTAACTGGAGACTTTTGACAAAAGGTGTGATTTACTTTATTTAGTAAAAAATCATTTTTATGCCTAGTGTCATGGGCGTGTATATCTCTATTCTTTACAATATACTTTTGGTTAGAATATATGTAGGTTAATAATTTTAACAGGTAGATGGATGTGACAGTGAGGATTTTCTTTCGTTTAAATATGTCTCGACAAGAAAACCGATATGGTATTTTAAAAATAAGCCTCAAAATGCGCTTTTGTAAGACAAAAATTCTTTCTATGTCTCGCCCTTGTCCCCATACGATTATGTTATAAGCAATAGCAGCATAAGCATAAGAATAGTAAACATTTATGAGAGTTTCGGTGTCAAGCATGGATTTTGAAGTAGTTAATAAATAGTAACATTGATTGAGTTTTTTACAAATAATGTCAATCTGATCAGTCCAAGACAGGTTACAATCGAAAAGGGTTCCTAAAAATTTAACACGATTTGAAGATTCTATCAGCGAGTTATCAATAGAAAAATAGTCGAAAGAACGTGGTTTGTAAATAGTGTGATATTCAATACATAGCGTTTTTTTAAGATTTATTATTACTCTGTTCCTAGAACACCAATTATTGAATTCCATGAATGTGGTATGTATTTTTTGTGACAGAGTACTTTTCGAATGATCAGCGATAAGCATACAGGTGTCATCAGCATACATTAGCACTTTTGCCTGAGTAATGTAGTTGGGGAGATCATTTATAAATATCAAAAAAATTAATAGACCAAGGACACTTCCTTGGGGTGTTCCCAAATCAACATCGAACTCACTTGACATGACATCTTCAATTTTAACAAAAAATTTTCTGTTATCCAGAAAAGAACTAAACCACTTATTAAGGCAGCCACGTATACCTAAGTTGTCCAACTTTAAAGATACAAAAGCTTTCTCGACAGTGTCGAAAGCCCTAGTTAAATCGAATAGTATAGACACAACACAGCTTCCAACATCCAATGTGTCATGAATATATTGTGTATAGTCAACAATACTGGTTTCTGTTGAGTACCCGCTACGAAAGCCATGTTGGCAACTTGTTATTTTCGAAAAGGTGTTTAAAAAAAGCAAAACCCTATTCGAAACCACTTTTTCAATAATCTTTGAGAAAACACTTAATAAAGATATAGGTTGGTAATTTTCGATGTTCGTTGGATCATCTTTCTTGTGCAATAATATAACTGTACTTATCTTAAGGCTAGTTGGAAATATACCTAGTGCAATAGAAATATTTATTATATGTGCCAAAATAGGAGCAATTATTTCTTTACATTCTTTTATTACAGTAATGGGGATTTCATCCATACCGGTAGATTTTTTATTAGGTAATTTGTTGATTACTTCTATAACTTCAGATTTGGTGACAGGTGTAAAAAACATTGTCTGTATTGAGGAATCACTTGTGGTACAGTTGTTGCCAGGACTATTGCCAAAGTGGTTGGATATTTTTTCACCAACATTTGTAGTCAGGTATTCACCGAAAGCATTTGCCTGATCAAGTGGATCGATTAAATGACCATTTTGCAGCAATTTAAACTGTCCAAATTGACGTGAACTATAAGATGAACGCGTTCGTATGAAGTATTCAGTGCTTCAGATATCCGTTTTAGCCCAATTCGACGGTTTGTTAAAATCATGTCATTTGCTGCTTGGGAATGACAATAGAATTCATTTTTAGTGCAGGTATAAAGAAATAATCACGAATGGCTTCTATTGATAATTTAGGCGTGTCTATGAAAAAGTCATTAAAAGTTGTGGCGATTTATTCCGGGTCTGCTGTTGAATTTCTATTCGAGTTCCAATCTCCACAGATATTCATCAAATAAAGTCACTGTTTCAAACTAGTACTAGTCTATCGAAGAAAACGGAATCCAACCATCATTATCACAACGAACACCATGTACCTACGTAAAGTTACCCAATCGTTTTGTTTCTCTCGGCATATGACATGTTCTCTCGTTGTTTCAACTCGTTGACATCCAGTCAAGCCAGCCTTCACAGACATGTCCATTACCGAAGACAAGCATCTGATGCTTCACCTGACCCCGGCGATCAAGTCTCCCGATATGTCACACTCACGGACTCGGTCTATATTAACGATCAGGTATACATAGGCCTAACCCCGAAACTCACAAACCATTAAAATACAAACTGTTTTAGTTCGCCACTAAATTATCGACCAAATGTTCTGTTTCGGACACAATGGCTCGCGAGATAATGTTTATTGATAGGGCGCAGGCTGGAGTATCGGGTTTCTTCAAGAAAACTTGTCAGTTTTGTGTAAAAACAAATGGGTCTGATTCGGAGTCGATGGTCGTATATTTCTAGGGAAATGGAGTACAGCTGTTATAAATTCTGCACTTTAAGGTGTCGAATTTTATTCATTCTTTAGGGCCAATTGCAATGCAGTATGATATACTACTTGTGTATATTAATATTATTTTCTACAAATCTCATAATATATAATCAATAAAAGAGGATCCTGATCGAATGTAATTCAAGAGAGAAATGCTTCAACATTTGGAAGAGTCCTGAAAAACTGACTTGTACATTATTACGAAAAATTGAGTCTATTCAGTGAAAGCAAACACGGATACAGCAAACGATAATCTACCATTACAGCCATGGTAGAAAGTGTAGAGAAAATTTTAGAATCCTTCGACAATCACGAATCTGTTCAGATGCTGTGTTGACACCTTACACCTTTTGATACAGTTAGTCATAACGAATAATGGAATAAGAGGGATTATCAAGCAGAATCAGTGATGCAAGGAGTACCACAAGGATAAATCTTAGGACCCATTCTCTTCATAATCTATACGAACGATTTGTTAGCCAACATTGAAGAACTTAGTGCTACAATAATTGCAGATGATACCATCTTCCTAGTGAAAGGTAAAAGTGTTGAATAAATATAAAATCAACCACAGCTTACATTGAAAGAGGCCAATTTATGGTTTTCAGTGAATGTTCTATTACAAAAAAACTAAGAAAACTCAAAAACTATTAATTGATGTCACCAAAAGGCGTTACAAGATCATGAATGTTCACAAAATAAACAAGTCATCAATGACAGAAACTAACTTTTATGGCATAACTAGCTTCTAAGGGGGACTGCCTCCGAAGCGAAAAAAATCTGTATACTCCAAATGACTATCAGAGTGTTATGTCCATCTAAATAGAAATTGATTTACCATGAACTCAGAAAGCCACTCCTAGCCTACAATATGAAAGTTGAAGTTCTGAAGTGAATCAGTTCATTGCAATTATAGCTATTTTAGATGTTTCTGTTTATTATCAATTTGAAATACTTACATGAAACTCTCAATAAGTCTGTGTGACTAACAGGCGAGCTACATTTTGATTGAGATCTGAAAACAGAATATACTCTATACCCGAACAGATGAACAGGTATGAAAAACCCACAAAACACAAATTGTAGAAAACTGAAAATCAGAAATTCTATTGAACCGACCCATTTGGTCAGGAAAGCTATTATTGTTGAAATATCTTTACTATAAATGAAACTTACATGTTCTACCTATACATTTTATATTTCCCAAACATAACCACAACTAATACCAGAGGACCATGGCGACTTCACAATTCACGAAACGGGATGTAACAAAATGAAACTCTATCTCTTTCAATTTTTTCAGTATACTATACTACTGAAACGAGAAACCATTGTAAACATTTCACATTTTCTCATCAACTCGATTACAGACGATGCTCTTGAACTGATTTCATATTGTCCCAAAATTAGAGAAAGAGATTTGAGATGGAATACTAGTAGTTCCTCAAGTAAATACACAATTTATTCAGGACGAATAAATCCATGATTTTATTGTGAATCAATGGACCATATTAGATAATAAATGAATTAGTGGCACATTCAATTTCTCTTTATTGGCACCCATGCACTTAGTGTCAGTTCACTTGTCATGTTGACAATGCTGTCCTGCTTCATGTCCAAAAAATAACTAACAAGACTGAAAATAATATTTGAAAATAAAAGTGTTGGGCTTTAAGTGGTGCTGGTTGTAAATGTTGTGTGAATGGATATTCATCGTCTAGTAAAAGGGATGGTTTGATACGAGGGCTGACAATAAAGTAAGGTCTCCAACGCTGCAACTTCGCCGGATCACGCGCTAGGCGAAATCTGGCAACACCGCCGTGTTCCTTGGTTCCCCCACTACCACTTTGCTGCTGGGTGAGGCTTCCCCGACCGCTCAGTCTTGGCTGAGCAGCCGTCAACGATGGAGGTACCACTCGCGTCAGCGTCCAAGTGCGAATTGCGTTCTGTAATACGTTTTTTGAGTGCGAAAAAGGTGACACCTATTGAAATCCATCGTCAACTAGTTGAAGTTTACGGGGAAAAGTGTATGGACATAAAAAACGTGCGTAAGTGGAGCCGCGAGTTCAATTCCGGGCGCACTAATGTTCACGACGAGGAGAGAAGTGGCCGACCGTCGGTCTCGGATGCGATTGTTCAAGCAGTGGAGGCAGAAATGCTCAAAAACCGCCGTGCGACAATTAGGGACTTGGAAGAGAAGCTTGGAGGAGTGTGTAGCAGCGAAACAATCCGTCATATCCTTGTGAACAAGTTGCAGTACCACAAAGTTTCTGCCCGATGGGTGCCGAAACAGCTGACCGAAGACCACATGAAGCGGCGCGTGGAATGTGCGACCAAAGTTGTGGCCCGTTTTGAAGAGGAAGGCGATGATTTTTTGGAAGGGTTTGTTACGGGGGATGAAACGTGGGCTCATCACTACACACCCGAAACAAAGGAGTCGTCCAAACAATGGCGCCATAGCGATTCTCCGAAACCCAAAAAGTTTAAGGCGACACTGTCAGCCGGCAAGGTGATGGCTACGGTGTTTTGGGATCGCCACGGGGTATTGTTGGTGGATTTCATGCCAAGGGGAACCACTATCAATGCAGCAAGGTACTGTGAGACCCTGGAAAAGCTTCGTCGTGCCATAAAAAACAAACGCCCGGGATTGCTGAGCAAAGGAGTGAAATTTCACCACGACAACGCGCGCCCGCACACAGCCAACGTTACCCTTGACCTGCTCAAGACATTTGGCTGGGAAATCATCGATCACCCTCCCTATAGTCCCGACGTGGCCCCCAGTGACTACCACATGTTCCCCGCCCTGAAAAAACATCTCGGAGGGAAGAAGTTTGATAGTGACGCGGAGGTTCAGAAAGAGGTCAACACCTGGCTGCGCGAGGCGGACGGAGAGTGGTATTCTGCCGGCATAGACAAGTTCATCGTGCGGATGCGCAAGGTGTTGGAAAAAAATGGCGATTATGTAGAAAAGTAGCCAAGACCTTGGCCTTTCCAACGGTGTATCGCTTTTTGTAAATAAATGTCATTTTCTATGAAAAAAAAAATTGGAGACCTTACTTTATTGTCAGCCCTCGTATTTCATAGAATTCCCTAGAACGAAGAGTCAGGAAAACATTGACTCAAGATACTTGGAATACCAACCAGTTGAAGAACTTACGAAACTTGGAAATTGTCGTTTTTGCTGTAAATATTTTGCAGGTGGCATCCAGAAAGACCCAGAGACTCCAGGGACTTGATTTTTTCAATCTGAAAAAACTATTCCCCATTAATTCATTTCATCAAAGTTGTGTGTTAAATTTATGAATTTCAAAATAATTTTCTTTTATTTTCATTTAAATCCATATTTATCCATTCACCACAGGATATTTATGCTGGATATATTATTTTGTATTGATGTATAAAGTGTTGAAGTAACTGTTGAGTTGTTTTCAAATGAGTAACCAATGCTAGCTGTCTCAAGTACTTCTTACTGCCAGTAATTCACTAAATTCCAGTGAAAAACACTTACGTTTTTCAGGTGTGAGGATACTTGTGAAAAGAGCTCTAAGTTGGGTGAAAATATGGAGAATACTTAGGGGACCAATTCCTAATACTATGAGTGATCAAATAAATCATCTGTGGACTACATGTTCAATACTATCAAATTTCACTAGAACACCACAGTTAGAGAAGTGATATATTCTTGTTTTTTCAGTTTGCTTTTGCTAGGCATTGATAAGTATTTATGTGAAATGTGCAAGATTTCATAAAATATTACAAATAAAATAAAATATTAGAAATAAAATGAAGTATTCAATTTCTTTGAAGTTACTGCAGTGATCTTTCGGCATATCTTCAGTTGAAATATTTACTTCTTTATGGTGTTTGATCAAGTCTCTTCTACTGTTGATATTTCTTTCTGTGTGTTTTTTTTGAAGGATCTGGTTTCGTAAAATTCATTTTTTCTAAGGAAATGCTGAGTGATACATTTCTCTTGCTTTGGATGTAAAGCTATATCTTCTGGTACCAAATACGTTTCTTCTCTTACGAAGTCTAGGAGATGCCACCAAATCGCAAAAATGTGCTCAGATCGGCCTGAATCCCTTAGCCACCGTTCCATCACCACTTTTTTCTTATCTTCACTATAGTGTAGGAAGATATTAGAGACATCACCATCCTTAAACATCCTATATACCAAGAGATGATGCTTCACATTCCCGATTTCAGCATTTTTGTATAAGACGATATATTCCTCAACGAAAGTTTTTGGAAATGGTTCCAGATTCCGAGTCCATGGCCCTTTGGGTAAGCTGTTGAACATTCTTCAGATTCATTGAAGGAAATATAGTGTATTAACAGCTCATATGGAGCTGTCATAGTCTTTCAAATTCAAATGTGCTTTCAAAATTACCGCCACTATATTTTATAATATCCAGTGATTGATTTGAAATAAATTACTCGCGCAGGATGCCAACGCAAGAACATAAAATGTGCTACCAAAATTATTCTTATCCGATATGGTCCATTATTTCACTCATTGGTGATATCAGAATCTCTGTCCAAGAAATCTTTTCCTCTTTTTTAAAGATCTGATAATATTCATTTGGCGATTCTGGTGTTTGGCGATTGAGGGCATGTTTTTAAATTCAGTAGGTAAATGGGTTGAAATATTTCTTGTGTCATTTTGAGACTTACATTTATTTTAAATTGAAGACAAAATTTTTATTTGAGAGCGCAAGTTTTCCAAATGAGAAAATAATTTCAATAACATATGTTCCCTCAGATTGGGATAACTCTCGTTCGTGTGTAGAAGTAATAAGAAGCTTTAATGATTGTGTAATTTTCTCACATGAAGATTTTTTCTGCAGCAGAAGCATATTCGCTGATCTGCCTGGCTCTCAGTGACGTACCAACACATCGAGCAAATTATCTTGATCGCCATATAAAGCACGCCGGTCCATCAGAACTAATTCAAACGCTACCAAACTATTCAAAGAATGATCAAAGAACTTTTTCGACACTAGCAGAACAATTTATTAATTGTCGTATGCATTAAGAACCACAGCAATCATTTTCCAGGAGCACGTTACTCGATAAACTGGTTCCATTCGATTGAGATATTATCGGACCACTTCACGTTGATTCACTTCAGCAAAGTTGACAGTGCCTATCAAAGAAATATAATGACGCCGTTTGAATAATCGCCAGAGATGCTGCATTAAGACAATGCCGATTCGAGACGGACCCAACCCATATGAGCGAATTCTTGGAGTGATTACGAAATCGTTTAACTGATGAGTCTTGTCCCGGAGTGACGTTATCACTCGTATGAGAGATACAAGTAAATAAATATGAGAAATTCCTCTGTCGTTCAGATGGAGAGTGGGAACACCGCTTTATGAGTAGTGTAGCTCGGATGGCATATTTGGAATGAACGGTAAGAATGAGAATTTGTCTGAAAGAGATGATGAATCTCTCGGTTTGAAATATTCAACTTGTCAACTTGATTTGTACTTGTCCATCCCTGTAGCACCCCCCTGTAACATCTAACCCAGAGTATATTTCAGATATTACAGTAATTGACATTAAGGAATTCTCAAATCATCTTGCTTTCACTTGCACCATTCAAGCAAAATCACGAATACAAAACAGGTTCATTTTCTTTCTACCCCCATAGAAAGTACACACTTTCCTCCCTCAAATCAGGAGGGAAACTCATACTTTCCCTCCCTAGGGAGGAAAGTACTTTTCCTCTCTAGGGAGGAAAGTACTTTTCCTCTCTAGGGAGGAAAGTACCTTTTCTCTCTAGGGAGAAAAGTACTTTTCCTCTCTAGGTAGGAAAGTACTTTTCCTTCCCCTCATTTCAAGTAAGTTGTAAGCGATGAAACTTGTGATCAATTTTATTCAAATTGTTTATCATGTATTTTGGTAAAAATCGAACAAGAATTTCACTTCGAAGCGTTAGTTCTTTAATAGCTATTTGTGTATTTAGAGCGCAAAGTGATTGATTGTCACTCGACAAAAAGAATAATCTTTGGAGAGAGACAATGATACTTTGTACTCGAAGTACATACATTATTTCTTCTACGAACGCTGCCCTTAGACAAAAAAACAAAACGACAGAACAAAAAAATAGGCACATAACACACAATATTACTTATGAGAAGTAAATTACATTCTGCGGGAGGAAAAGTGAATTTTGATATGAAGAAGAACAAAACCAAATACTTCCAGACGAAGTATAGACTGTGCATGTTAACCATCATCTTTTATTGCCAAAATTGTACAACTATGGAGTTATGGGTTCAGCTCTTGTTTGGATCTCTCCCTTCTTAGTAAACCTACTGCAATATGTTAACATACCATGACTCATTTCTGGAGCAGTAACATTTATTAGTTCTGGTAAAAATTGGAGTTCCGCAAGGGTCTCTAGTGGGGCCAATTTTATTTCTGTTGTACACCAATGATCTTGATGAATACACAATATAGTCTCATGTAACGATGTTTGTTCTTTGATAGTATCGGATAAGAACAGAATTAAAACATAATAAAAATAATTACGAAGTTTTGTAAAATATTATGAATGGTGTAGTTTGAATTTATTATATTTGAAACACAAATATTGAAATTTCACATCTGAAAAAAAAAGAGTTTACCATCAGCTGTCTCTGTCAATGATGTATTAATAGACAATACCAATGAAACAAATTTCTTGGTCTGCTTGATGCAAATATTAATTGGAAAAGTGCATGTATATACCTGAAGAAACTTCGTCCCATTCGTTCAGAAATCTCAAACAGGTCTTATAAGAGCCTCAACTGTTATCATTGTACCACTCTAAATTAACTTTTCGAATTAGGTATGGTATATATTTTTGGGGCAGCTCAACTTCTATTCAAGATGTTTTTTGTTTGCAAGAAATAATATTAGAAGTAATAGCAATAACAAGTATTGACGCTTATTTCTCTATTCATTTACGATATACGCCCTTATATTTTTTGAAAGCAAAACTAAATCAACTCTGAATAAAAACTATCATGAAGTGAATACACCACAAAAAGATAATTTTCACATTTCACATTATAAATACAAAACTCTTCTGCAAATATGGTGGCAGTCGTCTGGTAGAGCGTTAGCCTCTCAAGCTAGGTGCATAATTTTCATTGGACCACACTGTGTACATATATTGCTAGTTAGTGTTGTTCTGTCCCTTTTGTCTACTAGAAAATATATTATGTGAGTATATTGTGCACTTGTCCCCTTCACAAATTTACATGTTTCATTTCTAGTTTAACTTTTATAACTACAATTACTGGCTTGCCTTTTCAAAGTGTTGATATTATTTATTGTAAGAAAGCAATGAGTTATTTCTCCATTACTTATACGTTTTACGAAATGGCCAAAACCTGGTGAGATTTTCTTTCATAGAACAAAACTTCTGAGCTCTGCATTTGACATTCAACCATTTTTCATTTTTGTTTAATGGTGTATTCAAATTCTTACTCACTCATTTGAGACATTTGTTTCTGGTGATGTCACTCCCATTTCCACGGTAGAGTTGGAATTACCATCCCCACCCTGTACAAAGCAATATCGTCAGTGAACTGAAAATTAATTTCGCAAGAATTCAAATATTACCAGGAATTATCCGCCATGAATGATGCAAAAGGGATTAAGGGCTTTTTATTGAACGTTAGATCATTAAGGACAGCATTCTATTGAACGAACAACAGCCCCACAAAAATGCAATCAAGAGGAACAGGAAATGTAATAGACAAGCATTGTGAGCTTTCTCGGCGTTATTGGCATTTATTGATTCTGTTGGCGCTTTGCTGTAATCGTCGAATGATTAAATGTCGGTTAATTATTGCTGGGTTGAGTTATTTTGACTCGGGGTTATGGCCTAGCTCTAGGCCAAAATGTTTATTTGAGTGTTTGCAGGTATAGATAAATGGAATATTGTAATGAAAATAGCCGATTGAAATTAATATATTTCAAACAGTATAATAACGCTAATTTATTTACATAAATGACTATGCAACACACTTGACATTTTGAGTAGACGGTAAGTTGTATACTCTCTCAATTCAGAGTCTCTGTGTCAATTTCTGCCCCGATTCCTTCATTGATTTCATTTACTTCCGTGTTCATTTCTTTCCTAATTTTGTCTATCTCGGACTCAATGATTCCTATTTTTTCTTGCCACACCACAAAGTTCAAGCTTTCTGTGTTTTTCAGGAGCTCCTCTTCCAGACTCCTGACATTTTCTTGAAGATCTTCTTTCGAACTATTCGAATTTTCTAGAAGCTCTCAATTCATCAAATTTTCTAGCAGTTTATCTTCCAGGCTCTTCGAATTTTCTTGAAGCTTTTCTTTCAGATTTTTCGAAAGTTCTTCCTTCAAACTCTTCGAATATTCTTGCAGTTATTTTTTCTAAGTATTCGAATTTTTTGAAGCTTATCTTCTAGACGCTTTGAATTTGTAGCAGTTTTTCTTCACGACTTCTTGAATCTTCTAGCTCGTTACAATATGTTGAAAATGAGGGTTGTTTAATCCCTGAATCTCTGATGAGTACTTCATGTTATTCATAAAGCTCGGGAGGGCTTTTTCCTCATTTTGCCAAAAATTTTAGTAAAAAGTGCAAAATTTTTAGAAAATTATTCAAAATTCGAAAGAAAACTCACAACATTTGGAGAATGAAGTTGAAATTTCGAAAAATGAAATTTTGAAAACAAAGTTGAAATTACGAGGGCTTTTTCCTCATTTTGCCAGAAATTTCAGTAAGAAGTGCAAATTTTGAGAAAATAATTCAAATTCGAAAAAAAAGCTCACAACATTTGGAGAATTAAGTTGAAATTTCGAAAAAATTAAAATTTGAAAACAAATTTGAAATTACGAGAGTAAAATCGACATTTTGAAAATAAGTTGAAAATTTGAGTCACGTTTCCAAAAACGGAATGGTTTTAAGGCAGCAGGAATTTGATCGTTATAGATTTAGAGATACAATCTTAGATTGGATAAGATTCCACTTGAACGCCTTCAAATTGTGCGCTGTAACGCTGAATCAAATATTTTTGATATTGTATTGGTAGTACCACAGGGGTCAGTATTCGGACCCATCTTATGTTTGTTGTATATCAGTGATATTATCCAAGCGAAAATAACTGCCAAGATCACTCTTTTTGCAGATGATACAACCTTTCTTTGGCGTGATGAAACAGAGCAACATGTTCTTAACAAAATTGAAAAAGAGTTAGTGCGAATAAAACAACGGTACGACTCCAATTCCTTGGCAATCTACATAAAAAAACTAATATAATCACATTTCGCTGTCAAGTTCCAGAATTACTCATGGGTAATGAACATATTCTCAACAAAACAACAAGATTTTTTTGGATAGAATATCGTCAATAAACTAAAATTTGATTCTCACTTCAATAATCTCTGACACAAGTTTTCGTCTGGATTTACCCAATTCAAATTATATCGAAAGAATTGGATTACTTCGCAGCCAGAACATCGTGTATTTTGCCCTAATTGAGTCACATTCAAGGTATGAGATTGCATTTTGGGGCAAATGCGGCTCTTACCTACACAAAAATATTTTTGTAACCCAAAACTCCAAAAAAGAGTGGTATATCTGCAAAAAAGGTCAAGTGATTCATATATGCAATAATTCAAGGATCAATACAGGAAATTCAATAGTGGTATAAATTTTAACACTGGTTCTTTCTCTTGGAGAAAATTGTTTGAAATGGATCACCAGAATTTCAGGAAATTTTTGAAAAGAGATGGATGTGCACTTTTGACCCATTTGGGATTCAGCACGAGTAGGTTTCTCGTCGCCATCCAAAATTTCTTCTCCAGTAAAGGAATCCAAACAATGTTAGTTGTCTTATTTTTTGCGGAATTGGTAAAGATATATCCCAGAATGAATCGAACGTGACTGAACAATGACCATAATGTGTACATTTCAATGTGGATATTAGTTGGCCAACAAAGTTATGAACAATTTTGGAGTTGTTCATCCTCAAGTACCTCGTTCAAACTTCTTCATCTTTCTCATTGTCACCTAATTTCTCATGGACCTCTGTCAAAGTGTTCACACGCTCCTCTTGAATTCTTTTCAAATCTTCATGTAGTCCTTCCAGAAAACTCGATCTGACAAATCTTCTGACCAAAGTTTCCTGATCACCTTCGCAAAGGATTTGATTGAAGCTCCTTTCATTCCAGAGATATTGACATTTATATCTCTGAAGTAGGGCATACTTTTCCAAAAATTCTAGCAACCATCTTGTGTTGGATAAACACTGGATAAAATTGTACATATAGCTTGTGTTGCCAATATTTTTCCCAAGCCCAAGACTTTTAAATGTGTTGTATACAACGGGTCTAATGTTGAGGCTGTTTGTGCTACTTTTTCAACTGCTGTATTCTTCCAAATAATCTCTGCTGCTTTGAATCTCATTGTTGTTATAAAAAACTAGAGTTTAAATTACTGGATAGTGAATTGGGTATGTCGGATATTTTCAATTTTGGAGAAGTCGATACATTTTCTTTGAAAGATTGTAAACCATTTGGTTGTAAATTAGTGTAGTATGTAGTGTAGTGTAGCATGGAACAACACATTAAAAACTTTAGGTACACTGCAAAATCAATAACAATGATGTCATTAAAAAATATTTAAAAACAGTATACCGATAAAATTAACATTGTTGGGCATAGAACAACACATTAAATAAAAAACTATAGGTACACTGCAATAACAATAATGTCAATAAAAAATATGATAAAAGGTAAGAGTATAAAGGTATAAAACTACAAAAATATTTTCAAAAACTGTCGTTGTAAAACTCCTGCAGACACTGTCTAACACTGAGAAGGTTTTTTAGTGCTTTTCTGAAACGAATGTTATCCTAAGTTTTCAAGTAATCTTGAGACCATAATACACAATCGAGTCCTTAATGAGGGTTGACGTAGGTAAAGGTAGTCTGAGATCATTGAAATGTCTGGTGGCATAGGTAGAAGTGGCAGAGGAAAAATTTGTTTTATGTTTGTGTCATAGACAAACTGTTTCTAAAATGAATATAGAATGAACCGTTAAAATCTTGTTCGTAGCAAATAAAGGCCTGCAAGAGTCCCGTCGTTTGTCTTTGCACAAGTATCTCAGTGCTCTTTTTTGCAGAACAACAACCGACTCTATTTGGGTTTTTGCACAAACGCCCCAGAATGGGATTCCATATCGTAAGTGTGACTCTATCAGTGCGTAATAATAAAGATTTATTCTTGTAAATGAGACAAGTAGCTTCTAATACGTAAATTGACGTTAGTGTTGGTATTCCGTGTTTAGAAAAAGAGGTTTGCAAGAAGTTAACCTATTTACTCGGTATAAGTATCGTACTGCCCGCTTTGGCAGCAAAAATTCACTCTCAAAGAGTTTATTACTGCAGAATCCCCAGAACTAAATTGCGTATCTTAGGTTTGACTCAATGAGAGCGAAATAAACATTTTTAGCAGCAGCATAACCTAACTCATTGGCTGTAGACCTGAGGGCAAAACAGCCTGATGATAATGAGTTCCAATAATTTTTTGCTGCTGTCAGATGGTACTGAGTCAGCTCCTATGTTTATGTCAGGAAGAAGACATTTGAATGTGAATAATTTCGTTTTATTGAAATTTAGACATAGAAAATTTGCATCGCACCACCCTTTGATTTTTAGTAGGTCTCTTGCACCATTAATTTGAAGCATATTTACATCTACAGAGTGCCATAGGAAGGTATCGTCGGCGAATAGAGTGTGTAACAGGAACCAGACATGTCTAAGAGGGATAGATCGTTTACATACAGGAGAAAAAGATAAGTCTCCAGAACAGAGGTGGTTGAAACCCTTTATGGGCACCTTATCCGGCCTGACACACACATCCCATAAGGTAGTGTGGGAGTCCCCTGAGTTCGAATTGAATCCCCCTCAGGTATACCCACTAAACACTCCACCTCGTGCGTGGTAGGCTCGTCCAGCCACCCAAGGCTGACCCGATGACACGAAGGCAGATGCCCATTGTATCTTACCATACCACTTTCTCGGGCCATCAGAAAAATTCTGCAGTCGCTGTGGTTTGAACCAGCGACCGGCAGCGTAAGTGATTTAACCATTGACGCTTCAACTCCACAAGTAATGTGTAGTAATCCGGAAGTATAGTTTGTTTTTACTAGTTATTCCTTCGTGTCAAGAATGATTCCATCCACTTCAAGGCCATCTCTCTGATACCATAATGAGGAGTTTCTGCAGTAATAACGATCGATTGATTGTGCAGTCTCCTGAACAACCGCAGCTTTCCCTTTCATAAAACTAGAAATTGCCAAATTTAAAGTGATTCAACGAAAATCCCATAAACTAGCTGGTCAAGCAGTTGGGGCCAACTCAACAGAAGAGAGAGAAATAGGTAGATGAAATGGTCTTTTGGCACCCTATGGGTCGCACGTTCGATGAGTGCTATTGCCCTAATTGCTCCGGGCTAAACCGCTACTGGTCAAGTTGTCAGTGGGATCTCAATTATTCATAAAGAACTACCGAGGCAGACGATAAAAATGTGGTGGCCCCGGGGACGAATGCAATAATCTTAGTTGTCGGGTTATTCGCCATACGAGTATTTGTCATGCTTCTCGCGTGTTCTGTGGCCGGCATACTAGCTAGTAGCCGACTGCACATTGCACTTCTATTCATTCCGAGCTATTTAGAACATGTTTCACGTGCTCAGAGCCATAAATTATTGGTGTAACGTGGAAATATGACGACAGGTCTATATTTAGCCCCAGGTTGGGGCTACAGTGCATTGACGCAGTGAGATAATTAAACATGTTCATATTCGCATCTACGTAGGTAACGCATACAGGGTCTTCTACGAGTAGCGGTAATTAGAAATGTGAAAGCACAAGTAGAACAGTTATATTGTGAAAATGTTGGTAAAATATTGGAAGGCAATATTGTCGAGAAAGAATAAATATCACATTTCGCGAAACTGGACCAGTAGGGCTAGGACATTTAAAAAATAACAATGGTGAAATATTCTTGAGGTAATATTGGTCACGGAATACCGCCCTTCCCCGTCAGTCCTCATAGTCTGACCAAAGTCATGACCAACTATGAGGAGCTGACGGAAGTCTTAAAAAGGCTCCCGACGAACGAGGTTAGACAAAAATTCTAATCAAGAAGCTTCCTCGGAAAACGATGGTGCAGATGATCCATCTGATCAACGCCATGATCAAATGGCATCACTACGCAGGATGCCTCAAAACGGCTATGATAATCTCTATACTCAAACCAGGCAGGATCGCAGAAATCTAACGACCAATCTCACTCTTGAGTGTGTTGGCGAAGATTGTGGATACAATTCTCCTCAATCGGCTTCTGTCTCTTGAGGAAAGATTTAAAGTGGTCCCCGGTGTGCAATTTGGCTTCCGGGAAGGTCACAACAAGACCTTCTAGGAGGTAAGAATTGTACACGGTATGAAACAGGACTTCCACAGGAGATAATGGTCCAGTTGGGCATGAACAAATCATTAGACTCTGTCTGTTGAGGGTTGGATCACCAAAACGTTGAGGGCAGGCATGCTTATACAGTGTCACCGTTAAAGTCCGCATCATATGGGATTTTTTTTATTAGTCAGTTATTGCAAATTTAGAGTTCGTGAACAGTTTCTGCTTTGAAAATTATGCAAAATTACTTTTACGATGTCTTCCTATTCATCGGCTACACCTGTCAAATATGACATTTTTTCTAAAAAATTACTAAATGTCAGGTAATTTCTCAATATTTCGAGAAATATTATATGAAAAAGTTGTTTATTTTTAGATTTCCTACCCACCTACCAAATTTGAACCAGTTTGAACAACTTTGATTTTTTTCTCGTTTTCTTAACCTTACAATTTTTCAGCTAATTTAAATTTAGTCAAATCTGAAAAACCAGTTGAGATGTAATACACACATCTGCTGAAAGAATTTTTTTCTGATTAAAATGTTTCTAATTGGATATTTTCAAATAAATACAAATATGCTGAAAGAATTATGTCTAATACTTGATGCAAAGTGGCTCTAGTTTCAACATAGCAAAATTTACTTTAATAATTTTTATTACATGAAGACATTTCAGATAAGTGCTATAACTCTAGAAATATCAAATCAATTTGCCATTCAAATTCTTGCTAAATCAATTTCATACAATTATTCTCTGAACTTATACTAAAAAATTAATCATCAATCAAGGTGCTGTTGAAATGGGAAGCATGCTATGGAAACAATAGAAGTGAATGTTATGGAAATTGATATAAAGTGTTTGACAGTTTCAAGGTTATGAAACAGTAATTTTTATCAAGTAGTAGATTCAAAATGCTAACTTTGCAGGAAAAAATAGAAATTGTACGCATTTGCGGTGAAAATACAAGTCATAGACAAGTTGCGAATATTTTCAATGGACGGCATCCTGAAAGAAATATTCACCAGTCTACTGTGAGCAGGATTATCTCAAAGTTTGAATCGACGGGTTCAGTACAAAATTCTTTCAAAAGACCTCATAATCCAAGAGTTTATGATGAAGAAGCTCAATTAAGTGTATGCCTAGATGTGGTAGAGCATGGGCAAACTAGTATAACAGATATTTGTAATAGGACCGGTGCTAAAAGAGAGGCCGTGAGAAAAATATTACACAATAATAAGTTCAAGCCGTTCAAACCAAAATTTATAAACACGTTAAAAGAGCGAGATTTTGACGTACGGTTGGATTTCTCTTTTCTCTTCTCTTTCTCTTTCTCGAAATGGTCTGCGCTTGTAGACTTTTTGCTTCAAATACCCCCAAAGGAAAAAATCTAGTGGGGTAAGGTCTGGCGACCTAGGTGGCCAGGGTTGTTCCATATTCCGCCCTATTGTATTCCCTCGAAATACTTCCAAGATATTTCTTTTAACTCCTGCCGAATTATGAATTGGCGCTCCGTCACATTGAAACCATAGGTTATGTCTTTCATTAAGGGGCATTTCATCTAAAACTTGACGTATTTCATCATTTAAAAACTGCAAGTATCTCTCTGAATTTAAATTTTCCCGGAAGAAATATGGGCCAATGACTCTGTTATTTAACACACCGCACCACACATTTGTCTTGAAAGAATATTGATCTCGGCATTCTATCACAAACTTTGGGTTTTCTGTTGACCACTACCTACAGTTTTGTGAACTGACTACCCCATTCGAGGTAAAAGTCTGTCTGTCTGTCTGTCCATAAAATTTTACAAGGAAAATTTGAATTTTCTTCTCGTTGTCCTTGGAACCAAAAAGAGAAATCCAACCGTACGTCAAAATCTCGCTCTTTTAACGTGTTTATAAATTTTGGTTTGAACGGCTTGAACTTATTATTGTGTAATATTTTTCTCACGGCCTCCCTTTTAGCACCGGTCCTATTACAAATATCTGTTATACTAGTTTGCCCATGCTCTACCACATCTAGGCATACACTTAATTGAGCTTCTTCATCATAAACTCTTGGATTATGAGGTCTTTTGAAAGAATTTTGTACTGAACCCGTCGATTCGAACTTTGAGATAATCCTGCTCACAGTAGACTGGTGAATATTTCTTTCAGGATGCCGTCCATTGAAAATATTCGCAACTTGTCTATGACTTGTATTTTCACCGCAAATGCGTACAATTTCTATTTTTTCCTGCAAAGTCAGCATTTTGAAACTACTACTTGATAAAAATTACTGTTTCATAACCTTGAAACTGTCAAACACTTTATATCAATTTCCATAACATTCACTTCTATTGTTTCCATAGCATGCTTCCCTTTTCAACAGCACCTTGATTGATGATTAATTTTTGAGTATAAGTTCAGAGAATAATTGTATGAAATTGATTTAGCAAGAATTTGAATGGCAAATTGATTTGATATTTCTAGAGTTATAGCACTTATCTGAAATGTCTTCATGTGATAAAAATTATTAAAGTGAATTTTGCTATGTTGAAACTAGAGCCACTTTGCATCAAGTATTAGACATAATTCTTTCAGCATATTTGTATTTATTTGAAAATATCCAATTAGAAACATTTTAATCAGAAAAAAATTCTTTCAGCAGATGTGTGTATTACATCTCAACTGGTTTTTCAGATTTGACTAAATTTGAATTAGCTGAAAAATTGTAAGGTTAAGAAAACGAGAAAAAAATCAAAGTTGTTCAAACTGGTTCAAATTTGGTAGGTGGGTAGGAAATCTAAAAAAAAAAAACTTTTTCATATAATATTTCTCGAAATATTGAGAAATTACCTGATATTTAGTATTTTTTTAGAAAAAATGTCATATTTGACAGGTGTAGCCGATGAATAGGAAGACATCGTAAAAGTCATTTTGCATAATTTTCAAAGCACAAACTGTTCACGAACTCTAAATTTGCAATAACTGACTAATAAAAAAAAATCCCATATGATGCTGACTTTAACGGTGACACTGTATATACCCAAGTCCAAGTAGTATTTTGGTGACGATAACCACATAATCCACCAATATTAACGTTCTACCTGAAAATTTTATCCAGAAGTTTGTTGGGGTAAGAATTTTCTAAGAATTATTAAAATTTTGTGTTTCAGTGAAGGATGTAACAGCCTTCCAATTTTTATTTTCATACAGAGAATTGAATGAATTTCAATTTTTTTCGATTGAAAACGATGGTAATTAATGTACCTCTCAGAGTTTGTTGGTTTCATCTACCAATTGGTGATGAGTGAATTATTATCTCTACTGATTATTTCAGTGTCTGAGATCCAATTATTTGCTTTTTGTTATGGTTGAGGTAGGATCTAGATTCATTTTGGTGTAAGAGTTTTCATCATTGAGAATATGATGAGATATTTCAACATATTGTCAAAAATATATGGAACATCCTGTACATTAAAATATTTTATATTTCAATACGTGGGTAACCTTTTTACAATTCAGTACGTGAGCGAAGATATTTTATTTTGAAACACTACTTGTCCTCAACAGAACATAACCAAGACTTTTCAAAAAGGCCACTGATAGTTCGATCCGGTAGTCGAGTTTAGAGTTCTGCCGTGCCTGCAGCTAGTGAGGGCAATGGGGGGAGTTTGGAAGATCAGATATTAGATACAAGAAAAATGTTCCTTAAATGTAAATGCCGATATGTATTGTAAGTAAAGATCTTTTAAAAATAATTTATTCAATCAATAATTAGTCTACGAGAGATTCATCCATTCTTTAATTAATTATTCCCTTCATTAATTTCAATCGTCGTAATCTCATATTTGTGCACAGTAAAATAAATGTTTTTATATTTTTTCTAAAGTGTTTTAAATCTATAAATGATCAGTATCTACCTAGTAAGTCGTGAATAAACCCCAATTCACGACAATATTCAAATTATTTCATAATAACTGTGACTTTACCTTTATCAGATTTGGTTAAAATGAGATCGAGATGGTTTTAAATAAGTCTTTAGATTTTTCGTGAAGAGAAATGAGAGTTAACTCATTTTTTGAGGTTTTTGAAAGGAATTAGTAACCATTGTGGCATGTAAATTTTCGTTACTGTATTTTGTTAATTCCTGGAAAGCTTTAGAGCAATATAGAGTTTACCCTGTGGTGACCTACTTTCGCAACATACATATATGTTTATAGTTGGTTGTATAACGTCGTTCGTAGAAAACTTATCAACATTCCCATGCTGATTTCGATTCAAAACCCACATTTGATAATCAATTCACATTTTACAAGTTGTCACTACAATGAGAATAATTAATAAATTCTGGATGCACGATCAGAATAATTCAGACTTGTTCTCACCGAAACTGCGTACATTATAGTTCTATTTGTTTATCAGAGTAACGCTTGCATTTCGGCTTACTAGAAAAGTGTGATCTCTTTTACGCTTTGCTTTGTCGATCTGAAAATGATTGAAGGTAAATAAAAATTACGTAATTACTCTTTGGCATCCAATATTGTCTTTAACCATATTCTCGTGGGTACTTCATATGTATGTCTCAGTTCCGGTTATTGAGAAGGATCATACGGTCTTAGAATTATTGTCTCTGTTTTAATTTTTTGGGTTTACTGTGATTATATTTCAAAGGTTTTGGTTGATTTTGTTTATTTTTATTTATCAGCTGTCCGGTGATATTTCAACTGTCCTTCCAACTGTCAACTATTTGTTTTTTGAGCTTTCACTAGGGAGGTTTTGGGGTGTCTGACCAGAGACAACCAAACATATCATCATTTTTAAGATGGTCAGATTGGTCGGTTATGCATGGAACATGCAAATATTGAAATATCTGAGTGTTGGTACCCTATCCTCCGAAAAGAAGAAAAACAAGGTGAATTTCGTTTCCGAGGGAGTTTGATGATAGAATTCGTGGAAGCTACAGGTGTCAAGCCAGACAGGGTTCCTGGTTTTGTTTGGCTGACGAATCCTGACTTCGTAAACTGATCCTTTGTGCAAATTCCATTCTACCCATCTCACTATCAACTCCGAAGTCCTGGCTTTTGATATCTTGGACAATTACGACAATTTGGCGTTTAGAAACCTTGTACTACGCCAAGAACTCCTTTCCACAAGATGAAACCCTTCACGGAAGGAGGGTTTTCCATTTTTCCTTCTCATCGCCTTCATGCCAGCGACTGTATAGAACAGTTATTTACTAAAAAACATTTATAGGGTTATTGTACCCGGAGGATTTGTCGGGGAATTGTCACGTTTCCTGTTCTGGTTGGGTCTCTCCCAAGCTTTGGTTAAGCCCCAGGTCTCCTTATTGTGGATATTTCTGGTATTATGGCTCCAGTATTATTGCTCATTTGCCTGAAGTGTAGACTACCTGGTTTGGCCTGATGAATTGCTGGTATGATGAAGCCTTCTTTAGTGATAGTATTTATAGACTCCCTTCCCTCATCACTCCATTCCTGGTTGGCCTAGGATCGAGTCCTTAATCTTCACGGTGGAACAGGTTCCACTCACAATTTTTTATTTAGGATGAAATCCTACCATTTCAATTCTCAATAATTAATTCAATAGTTTATATCTTTCAACGACAATCTGTAAACCACCACATAGTACTATGCGCTGGGAAAATTGATTTCCTAATGAAATCTCACATGCAATGAATGTAACCTCATATTCAACAGATATTAACTGTTTGTGTGTTTATTTATGTTTTATTCATTTATTGATTAACACTCATCAACTTGACAACATCGTATGGTAAAGTATCTTATAGTTTTGGGTATAACATCTAAGGAGTCATTATTCGGTTGCTCAACTTTCCAAGTAAGTACTCATATTATTATAACTCTAGATAAATGTGCCTGGAACGACAACTCCGGCCCTGCTTCCTCCAGGGTGCCCATACTACGACTTCTGGTAACAGAAGAACGCACAAACCACTTGATACGAACGCATGGATTCACCGCACTCGAAAAAACTCCATTGGTCGAAGCTCACATCCTGCTCGAAATCAGCCAACCACGTGTTCGTTCTTCCATTGTTTTTCGTTGTGTCTTGTCGAGTAATTAACCGGAAGTGGCAGGGCGGGCACGTCTGAACCATGCATCGCACATTAGCTTTATATGCTCCCCTCGTATCATGGGTGGAGCCTGATTTCCTTTCAGGAGAGGCCCTATTGCGATTTTTTGATTAGGCACTCGTCGTAATGAGACGCTACTTTGAGGGCTTTGTTTGTTTTTCGACATTTTGCCGCTATTATTATCCTTTGGCGTGGAGCCGCTGCTGAATTTGTGAAGTTGTGCAGATAATTTAAATTTTTTATGAATGTCAACCAAAGAATGGGTTGCTATTATAAAGGAACGCCTAAATGACGGATGCTTTTTTCTGTCCGAGCAAAAATCAATAGTTGCAAAAAATAATGGTAACAATAATAACAACTATTCACAAATTTCAATATAATGTGGAAATCTTTGAAGATCAATTTATTCAAAATTGCAATACCTCATTGCTGTTTGGTGAACAGCCAAAATTTCTATTTTGAAACCATTACAGGCGATGCGAAACAAAGCTATCAAATGCATATACAGATTGCCCTTTTAAAAACCCTCAAAAAAATTTAAACCTAATGATTTACTGAATCATCGTTCATTACATGAATTTAAAATATCGATTTTCAGCCACTATGTTGATACAGGAAAAAACATTCGGATCTTACTTTTAATCATATTTTGAATATCCAATTACGATAAAACAAGAAATGTAAATAAAACAAACGAACTACATTTTAAAACAAGCCTTTGAAAAACGTCTATTTCTCACGAAGGAGTTGAAATATATGATAAAATACTGAAAGAAATTAGGACTAAAACTAAACTCAAAAATGAACTAAAGAAATGTATCCTCAACAGACAACTTCTCAATTTCTATATTGTAATAATATCTCACCATTTACTGCCTTGCTTTTGTTTCTTTTGTGTTGATTTGACCTAATTACTCACATTTCATAGATTATTCTTATAACTAATTTTCTAATTATTGTTTGATTACTTCATGAATTTGTATTTCGTGCATGGCATCACACGTTGAAAGGTAAGGGCTGCGTCTTCCCTAGCTCACACAAGTCTCTCGAAGACTTCCGAGGGTTGCGCGTAGGGGTGCAATCGGTTGACGGAAATAACAAAAAAACAGTATATTATATTGTCGTAATAGGGATGTTCACAAAAATATAAAACTGCGCATAAATGCAATAAAACCATCCACTATGACCTAATAATAAGATCTGTGAAGTTTAATAAAATTCCAGAAAGGCGTTAGCCCAAAATCTTCATTTGAAATGGCCGCATTCGTTTGAATGCACGAAACGCTCTCCGATTGGCCTGACGTCAGCGATTCGGTCGTCCCGCGATTCGGAATACCGCGCGAAAACGAAAACAGGTGCATTCGCTTCACATTGAACGCTGGCATTTCTGTCGAAGTAAAGCCCCAACCTTGCCCTACCTATATGGCACTGTCGTGTTTATTCAAATAACATATTTTTCAAATTCAGTATCTATTTAATGACAATGTTTGATTTACTTCGATTTTAGTTTGCTTGGATTTCGTAATAATATTGGCTGAAATTTAAAAAAAGTGGTAAATAATAAAGTGTTTCTATAATTCAAACCGCAGTTCATGATTTTTGCTGATAATAATTATTGCGAGAATTGTAAAACACTGTTTGGAACGTTTTGGTTGGTTTCCGGGTTTTGCCGTGGTCTAATTTGGTTTAAATCTATTAAACCAAATTAGACCACGGCAAAACCCGGAAACCAACCAAAACTTTGACGCCAGCCGTGAAAGCCTACATTCCTACACTGTTTGGAACCTTTGGTATAGTAATGACACCTCGTTAATAAGACTAAACGAACTTCTGGTTTCCAAAAGATTTAGAAACTTTGCTTTTTGTTTGGGATTGCCCGTGTACATTCGCAATTTTTTTTTCACAATGTCCATAAACATATCTCTGAACATAACCTGCTTATTTTGTTCATCACTCAACTTATTACTACTATCACTGATACCGTCACTCAAATGAAAACTTTCTGATAACGAAGGACTACCTGTAGTAACGTCTGCGACCTCTGATGTACTACTGTCACTCTTGAAACACAAATGTTTTTGTTTGTCGCTGCTCGGAACGACGAGAATCGCTAATGTAATAAGCGATGTTCCAAATTTTTTTACAGCTTTTGGCAATGTTAACTGGATGGCTTTGCTACGATAGTGAATTACGAGCCTGGCAAGAAAAATCCATCTTAAGCATTGAGTTATCGGTGACTTCGGGTAAATTTGATGTACTCGGTAGCATTAGCATTGTTGAATCATCATTATCAATTGAGCTCTTGCGTATATTCAATTCAGATTCATTCAAAATTTCAGAAATTTTCCTTTTTCTTGATCTTATTTCGCTAATCAAACGGTGAGTGGTTGTTTTTTTATCTGCCTGCCAACTGAAAATATGCGGTACTACTCCCGGCTTCATTCGAGCTTTAACTTTACTAAACTTATATTCATAATAGTTTTCCATATCTTCTGCAAGCTGTAAACATCAAATTGTTTAATATTTCGTTAGTAATACTTACAAAGACCCTAACTCACGTTGAAATAATCTTCACAACAGAAAAATACTGTTTTTACGGACACATCTTTATATTCCTTCTTACAGCAGTAAACCATTTCCTTTTTTTCGAAAGATTTCGTGGAACTGTTATGAATATTTTCTCCATATTATTTTTGGATGTGTTTAGGTACACATCCAGGAACAAAACACCACTTATTATCACTAATTTTGAAACATTAATACAGACGAAATCCAGCGAAACCCACTGCTGTAAATGATCAACACATAAAAGCGCGCGGCTATAATGCACTTCGCTGAACGGATCGCTCACACTATCAAAGATGTGACGTCATTGCTGCTAGCCTCGTGTAGGGTACGTTTTCTAGCCTCGCTGATTTCAACCTTTTTGTTTTGCGTTTATTCAATCACAATTTCATTTTTGAGACTTTTTTGATGGTAATGTGTTTTTAGACATAAATAACTGTCGAAATGTAGACAAACCTATTCAATTTTTTGCCAAGAATGTAATCCCTCCATAAACAGCAGTGCTTCTTGGAGTCAATAAATAAAGTAAAGCAGACAACGATCAGTTAATGATTTAGGCATCAAGAGATCACCTTAAAGCAGTAACTGCACGTTGGAAGTAAATATACAGTGCGAACCATTTATCCCAGGTAGCATACTTGTATTAGGATAATATTGGTGCAATATTACAAAAATGTTGGCAAAATATTTAAAAGTAGTATTTAGATGACAATTGAGCGAAACTTAAATTGATCTGGTCGTTTAGATGATTCTCAACGATGTGTCCACTCTGATCTTACGAATCCTCATAATACATAGGGTGGTGAAATATGAAATGATAAAGTCACTGAAAAGTGGATTTGGAATTGAAGGCTGTAATTCCAAATTTGGGACATTCTCTAAATCAATAACTTTCATGTGTATTTTGAAAAATGAAGGTACTTTACCCTTGAGCCACTTTTAATATATTTTTACCTCCCTCGTATACGAAACGAGATAATTAAAATTTTGATAGTGCAATTTGAGTTTGAGAGGATGCTCATTTTTGTCAAAAATAAAATTCTCTGATAAATCTGAAATAAATAAATTCCCCAGATTTTGCCAAAAAATCTGCCGATCACTGTACATAATGGTATACGCCATTTTTTGTATAATTTCTCAAAATTTTTTGGGATATTTTTTATCGGATTTGTGAACCTGTATAGCATTATCGCAATTGCTCAATTTCTCAAATCACTCACTATTTTCAAATAAGATAGATGTTCTCTCTTCGCCCTTACGACTTGAGTGAACAAGTTGACAATTGTTTTTTTTTCACGCAAATTTTCTCTCAAACGCAGGTATTTGCATTTTCCAAAATGTAATTATCAGTGCAGTTAATAAGAAAAAAGTGCATTGGGCTTGTTTATAGATTCCTCCTGAGCTTTTGACTGTGTGGACCAAGAAAGAACTCATATTAACAAAACTTTCAAGGAATGGCTTGAGAGGTCTACCTCTAGATTTATTTATCTCATTTTTAAAAATTATTTAAAACAAATAGTAATAATCAACCATCATGAGATATGATCCAGGGTATTCCACAGGGATCAATCTTCGGTCCATGCCTATATTTGATATTTGATAATGACCTGATCAGTTTTCTCAGTAAAACCTCTTCAGTACTTGTAACATTGTTGATTGTTGAAATGAATAAAATAGAACTGAGATTAACTGCAGAAAATACTTCCATTCAAATATCGACATGGACAGAGAAAAATAATTTGAAATTGAGAGGCCATGAGCGCAATTATATTTGTGGCGCTTTTAAGGGTAAAAGAGTCAATTGATAACTCGAAAACGGTTCGTCGTATCGATTCCCAACAAGGACAGGATTCTAGAGGACATTCAATTCTAGGTACGTGCTGTAATGGAAATTGAAACTTCAATCCACTTTTTCACAAAAAAAATCTCAAAAATGTCCCAAAAATGCAGTTACTTTGAAGCAAGTTTTTGGGTAGATGAACAAATAATTAAAAAAAAAAACATTACAGCACGTACATAGATCAACGTTTTAACTTTCCTCTGATACCAAATTTGTTTCGATTGGATGAAGATTGCTTCAAGTTTTAATGGCAGAGAAATACCATTGCAGCTTCATCGATTATCTGTAAAAAGCATCGTGAGGTGCTGCCGCAGACGTAGGTACATAGAATCGAACGTCCTCTAGAAGCCTGTCTTTGTTTGAAATCGATACGATGAACCGTTTTTGAGTTATCGGCTCTTTTACCAAAAAAACCGTCCCTAATATGATCGCGCTCATGGCCTCTTAAATAAAACAAAAACCAGTATGATTATATTCTCTTATCTCGGACAGCAACAACAAATTACCACTTTGTGAATCTAGAAACTGTGAAATTGCTGGAAATTACATTTGACCATAAAATTACAATGGGGTCCACACATTGATATACAATGTGATAAACTGGGAAGAGCCTGTTACTCCCAAAGATTTTCATCTGCCCATTATACTATGAGAGTTGGGCTAACTTTATACTATGCAAATTTTCATTCACACATGCGATACGGTATTCTAAATTTGATTGGCAATTGTATTGAGAATTGGGGATCCTGCATACAGAGTTCTCATACTTTAAGAAGATGCTGTAAGGATCATTGCGAAATTGGGTTATAGAGAGTCTTGTAGAGATTCTTTCAAATGACGGAACATTTTAACTTCATTTGGATCTTATATTCTGGAAGCTTGTACTTTTGCATATAGAAACAGGACCGTGTACAGACAAATCGAGTATCACATGTATACAGGGCTATTCAAATTCGAGTCTATGCATGGGGATTTCGATAACGGTAAGAGATAGAGGGTTGGTTAAATGGGGGCAAAGTAGCGTATTTCAGAGGTTAATTTTATGGATGAAAAAAATCTGACCTAGCTTCTTCAGTTCTGGAGTTATAAAGGAAAAATCGAAAATTTCGAAATTCTTCTTTTGCCTATATCTTTTTATTTTACGACGATTTTTTTTAAATTTTGCCACTTTGCCATAGCAACTTTTTGTAGCCTTTCCAAATATCTGAATAAAAATTATATACTGGGTATCGTATAAATTGGGCCACCCTCAACTTTTAATTTTCAAATACGGACCTGTATTTTTTATTGCATTTTTTTGAATGCCAAGAGTCATGTTTCATATTGACGTAGTATTTTCATCTGAATTACAGAGTGTTTTGGAAATATTGAACTATTACCAGTAAAATTTCAAATTTTTTTTTAATTCCAGCTGTAATTAAAAAAAATATATCATAGAATAAGGTATAGAATGCATAGGATTTGGAAGAAAATCAACATTATTCGACGAAGATTGTCTTCTTCAAGAATTCATCCACATTTCAGTTCACGCAACCCATGATCAATGTGCGAAAATGTGAAAACTTATTCTTCCTAGTACGTGTATGTGCATATAATCATTGGAAAAAAATCTTCGAATGGCAATCTTCATACTTCAGACACCAATTTGGAAATATTTTATTGTTACTCACTTTTCGAACTACCTATATTTTTCAGCAAATTCATGGGCATTCTCTTGCTATATACAACAATCATGATTAAACCATTTGAGTTCTCATAGTATGCTTTGGAAAATAAATATTTAGTTCACCTCACTTGTCAATATTTTGACAGTTTCTTGGAAATTATCGTTGGTATTTGATGAAAAATCTGTTAGTACTGAAAATGGGTTTCCCCACAGAGCAGAAAAGAGATATGGTTAACGTTTTCTACAGAAATAATAGAAACATTCATCTTTCCGCTGAAAATTATTTAGATCTGTACCCTGAAAGACATCAGCCGCATCCCACATATTTCAGACTTTTGGACAGAAACATTCGCGAATATGGATCTTTCACAAAACCAAGGAGAAAATATGGAAACAAAACTCCTATTGAGTTACAGGAAAACATACTTCAAGCGGTAAGTAGGTAATACTGAAAAAATGTTAATTAGGCTCATCTCCATATTTCAGATCAATACAAATCAATCAAAATCAACAGTACAAATTGCTGAGGAATTGAATATGTCGCAAACTGCAGTATGGCGTACTTTAAGAAAAAACAAATTCAAATGCTATAAAGTTAAAATTGTTCATAAATTGTATCCAGGAGACGCCGAAAGACGGCAAAATTTTTGTAATTGGATGTTGCAAAAATTGGGCGATGACAGAAACTTTTTGAATAGTATTATTTGGTCGGATGAAACTCGTTTCACAAATTGTGGTGTTTTCAACAGGAACAACGAGCATGTTTGGTCACAAACCAATGAACATAATTTTAGAGAAGTGAGACCTCAAGTGCGGTTTGGTCTAAATGTATGGGCTGGAATTTTGAAGGATCGAGTTCTAGGTCCGTACATCTATGCCGGGACGCTCAATGGCGAACGTTATCTAGACTTCCTCAGACAAACTTTCAGTGAATATCTCGATGATATTCCCATTGCTAATTTAAATCGGTTGTGGTTTCAACACGATGGAGCTCGTCCACACTGCACAAGAGACATTAATCAATTTTTACAAGAAACATTTCAAGACAGATGGATAGCAAATAATGGGCCTATAAGATGGCCTGCAAGATCCCCTGATCTCAGTGTACTTGACTTTTTTTTATGGGGTACAATAAAAAATAGAATATATCAAAACGAAATTGAAAATATAGAAGATTTAAGAATTAAAATCATGAACGCTTTCGCATCACTACGGCGAAGAGATATTTTCAGAGCAAATAATAACTTAAAAAAACGACTCCGTAAATGTCTGGAACGAGAAGGTCGTCAATTTGAACATTTATTTTGATTATGATTACTTATAATGGCTGTTATTTCAATTCTTGATAATAATTAAACAAGTTCTTGTGTGATTAGTTATAAAATATGAAAAGCTATGTATATGATCAAATACAATGTTATGTTTGTGACAGATTATGTTTGTGAGTTCTCAGCAGAAACAGTTACATACAACAGATCTTCTTCGTACCTACTGAGGTCAATCGACAAGGGGATGAATAATTATTCTACTAGTGCTACATTATGGTAAAGAAAATCCATATAATTAACCTCTGAAATACGCTACTTTGCCCCCATTTAACCAACCCTCTATCTCTTACCGTTATCGAAATCCCCATGCATAGACTCGAATTTGAATAGCCCTGTATAACACCAGAATGAGGGACCAGTTGGTGCCCAGTGTACATCACACTGCCTCATATAATAAAAAACGTAGAGAAGGTACGTTGGATGCGATTGTTCCAATCATCTTCCTAATGAAATAAAAATTGTGACCAACGTTCATTTATTTAGGAGAAAGGTTTTTTGTTTGATCTTTTTTTTTTCAACATGTACATTTACTTAGCAACTGTATATTATAAAATAACCTATACCTGAGTGTCTCGTTCCTAGTATATTTCGCAATTACTCGTTTTTTTTTCAGTAATTCATGAAACAGGGGGTTAAATGAAAGCTTGTAATAGAAAAAGCCGAATTGAAATATTCATTAGATATGATGAAGGCGCCGTCATAAGTAACTTGAGAAATGTAGGAATTTTTTTTATGATTTTTCCGTCAAAATTCAAACTACGCCAAACATCTCATTTAAAGTAAACATAACTTCACACAGAATCCCGAAATTTTGCATATTCAACCTAAAGGTCTGAAATTAAACATATTGGAATCCTTAGAAATTAAGAAGCACCTGCATAACAATAATAATTTAGTACTTAACGACCAGGTAAATCTGTACAGCTCCCCAATAATTAACTACCTTATTTCTAACAACCCCATTGTTCCCTGATTTTAATTATTCGACACCAACAATATTTGTACCTGTATTTATGTTAAGGAAGAAGAAGTGTCGAAGAATAGCAGTTTATAACACGCTCAGAAGATGACACTGTGTGTCGAAACAATATTGTCAGCATATATATTTACATATATTTTGTCAAGTGTAAATTACTGGAAGTATTTATTTCCTCCCTATTTATCAGTCATGATGAATTTACACATATTAGATGCCAACACCATAGAACGATTTTGGTCATACTACTTTTCAGCGATACTAGTGCCATTTTCAGATTTTAATTTTACTTCTTTCCATGTTATATCTTTGAAAATAAGCACTGTGTAGTACATTCACATAGGTTTACCTTTACATTGATTTTATACATGGATTTGAGGTATTTACCAATTATTATATTTATACATTTCATAGTTTTTATATAATTTAATTGGAAACTAAAGATTTATTATTATTTACCAACCATTTTAATCAATATTATCGAATCCAAGACGAAATAGTGATCGCTATAGACAATTTTGTATGAAACCAACATTGCTCGTCACTCGTGACTATTCCCACGACTCTTCCTCGCGGCTGGAGCCGACCCTGCTCGTAATCATAGCCAACTTTGTGTTTCATCATTGGGCGATACGCGCGGATATCAAGTGTCGACACGCTGGTGTCGATTGGACCTCGTCGAGCACGACATGGACGCTGTCGCAGATAAGGGTCTTCATCGATGTTGTCCGAAGTATTCGGTTACCAGAGGAACATGAACACATATTCGTTCACAATGTTATAATCCTGTTAGAGACGAATGATGTATCGGGGAAAAGGCGAGTTCTGTCAATCACTAGAGAAGCGCCTTCCGTTCGTTTATTTCTGGGGTTTCCCGCTGGTCTAATGTGATTTCGAGGCTATTCCGGTAATCTCATTTTGAAACCGCGGGCCAAATTAACAATAGGGTAGGCTTGGAAATTAAGTGGTTTCACTGAAGTATAGGGTTTCAAGGATGTTACTGTCTTTATTTCAACATAACGAAAATGAAAATATTTGACTCTATTTTACAACGAACTTGAAAAAGTATATAATTTGTAAGTACAATCATCAGAAGTCTTCGAGAAACATGTCCGAGCTAGGAAAGACGCAGCCTTTACCTTTTAACGTGTGATGCCATGCACGAGACCGGTGACTCAGCTGGGAATCGAACCCACGACCCTACGCTTGTGAGACAGTCTATGAAGGTTCCCTTTTAATTCATCTGATCCACATAATTTGTATCTTAATTTGCCTCAGTATTTTTTATGGAAGAAAAATATTTCGAATCTCGGGATGATGAGGACGACGTAATTTGCTATAAAAGTATCAGTTAAATTTTGAGTAAACATATAGGTACGAGGATGTATTTATATCTAGTTAGCCTAGACCAGTTCCCTGCATAAACAAAATATTGCGTTACCATAGCAACGAACAATAACTTATTAGAAGTTGACGTAGAAAAAGTAAACCAGATTTACGCAATGAATTGAAAGAAAAAATATGTCCATCAAAATTGTGAAAATCGAAAAATTGGAGTATCGAGCCATCATCAAATCAAAATCAAAAAGAGTTTATTAACATTAAATTTACAATATAAAATAATATAGAACATTACAACACCTAAATAATATATAAAATGACAATGTTAAAACCATCACTTGCCACAGAGGGGTTGGGATGGGGTAACATTGCATTTTTGAGGTGTTGGGTTTCATCCTGCCCTTGGTGGGATACCAGAAGGCGGGCAAAACCGGCACACATCCGCCCTAGGGCGAATCCTACGGTGTTGGTAGGCTATTAGATGCTGTAGGTCTAAGTCTCTTTGATGTTGTTTATCCCTGCCTCCTCCTTGTTATGCAGGGGGACTAGTGGTTTAAAGGTAAATCATCAGGTTATCTTGGACAGTTATTTTCATCATTGAGTTTTTCGTGGACGCCCGGAAAAGCATCGAAAAAACCGGGTTTGATCCATCATCAAGTACCTGTATTTAAAAGGGATAAGAGGTAAGCAGATTTACGAAGATATGCTTAATACCCTTGGTGATCAATGTCCTCCGTATGTGACCGTGAAAAATTGGACTGCAAGCTTCAAAAGAGGTAAATTTTCCATTGAAGATGATGACCGATCGGGAAGGCCAGTTCCTGTGTCAGTCCCCGAAAATATCGATGCAGTTCATGACATGATTTCAACAGACCGTCGAATTGGGCTAAAACGGATATCTGAAGCACTGAATATTTCATACGAACGCGTTCATCATATAGTTCACGTCAATTTGGACATGAGAAAAATTGCTGCAAAATGGATTCCCAAATGTTTGAATGTTGACCAAAAGCGTGCAAGGGTAGTAGCATCGCGTTCGACCTGTGCTCGATTTGAAAACGATGTAGACTTCTTGAACCGAATTGTTACTATGGATGAGATGGATGAGATCAGATGAGTACATTTCTACGATCCAGAAACAAAGCAACAATCGATGGAATGGCGACACTCCGGTTCTCCAAGGCCTAAGAAGTTTCGTGTCCAAAAATCTGCTGGAAAAGTGCTTGCTTCAGTGTTTTGGGATTGCCATGGAGTAATCATGATTGATTTGTTGGATAAGGGTAGAACAATAACTGGAGATTACTATTCGACATTCCTGACCACTCTACGAGAAAAAATTAAAGAGAAAAGACGCGGAAAGCTATCCAAAGGTGTTTTGTTTTTGCGGGACAACGCTCCTGTACACAAATCTCATGTTGCCATGCAAAAAATTCGTGATTTAGGGTTTGAATTACTAGAATACCACCCTTATTCACCAGATTAGGCTCCGTCCGACTATCATCTCTTTCCTCAACTGAGAAAAAGTTTGAAAGGTCGTAAATTTTCTTTCAACGAGGAGGTAATAAAAGCTGTGGAGGTCTGGTTTGCAGAGCAAGAAGAAACATTTTTTTTGAAAGGTCTAGAGACGTTGCAGGTTCGCTGTAATAAATGTATCCAATTAAGAGGAGAATATGTTGAGTAATAAAATATTTTGACATTGAAATTTTGTCTGGTTCTATAGTAGGGTAAGAATTTTTCAATATATCCTCGTAGATACTTTTTTGCAGTGGATTTACAGGCTTGAATTGGATTGGACAATGAAGATATTGGTTTGGAAAAAAGGAGTTAAAATTTTTCGTTTGGTCACAGGACTTGAAAAATCTGCAAAAAGGCACATAAAACTCACTACAAGGAAAAGTCAACAGTAATGTTTGTAGAATGAGGACTACATTCATGCCTCAATGAAGAAATTATCTGTAACGAATCATTGAACAGCAAGTATAATAAAATCTGACGTAAACAGTTGATTTATGGGAATTTGTACTTTAATTGTACAGTGTTCCCATTTGGAAACCAATTTTTTTTTCTAACAACTGTATATTCCAAAACAACCTAAGGGTCTCGTTTCTAGTATATTTAACGCAAAAATTTAAACAATTTTCAATTTTATTTTTCAATAATTCATCAAATAAAAGCTTGTAATAAATTTAACGGAAGAAGAGGCCGAATTGAAATTTGCATTAGAAATGATGAAGGCGCCATCATAAGTAATTTAAGAAATGTAGGAGAAATGTTTTATAATTTTTCCGTAGAAAGTCCTATTAATTTGATTAATGATATTCCATTAATCAATCCCACGCACATATTTTTCGCGTTCAACAACTGAGCAAGAACTCCTGCAAATTGTTATACAAAAATGAAAGATAAAACTTTAGCAGAAAACGATGAAATACCAGCATTTCTCCTGAAATGAATTTTGCTATTTATAGATATTTGAACCAATCACATACCTACTGTATAATTTATTTGAAACCGGATATTTTTATCAGAATATTAATTCAGAAAAGGTATGGCACTAATAAAAAAAAATTCCACACTCTAGAGTTTTATTGAACATTTTCACATCTTGGCATATTAACAGCAAGGATTTCAGTTGGTTAGATTCGTCACTAAGAGAAATTGCAATATACGTGGTTTTATTTATATTTAGTCATGATTTATTTTGGACATACCATTTTTTAGCCATAATCATGCCATTTTCAGATTTCAATTTTAGGTCTTTCACTTTTATATCATTAAAAACGTGTACTGTATCGTCAGCATAAGATATTATAGAAGGAAAATCAGTGTGTAGAAAGGAGTTTAAATATGCAATGAAAAGCAGTGGCCCAAGTACAGTACCTTGTGGGACTCCTATTTCGATAGTTTTTGATGGACTATATACATTTCGAATATTAAGTAGCCATGATCCATCAGTCAAGTAGCTTTCAAAGACACACTGGGAAAAAGAATCGTTGAGAGAAATGACCATTCCTGTAGGCCATAGTAAGCTTTGAGCGAAAGTAACTTTTTGAGTTCCTTCCAAGAAACGTCATGACCAGAGATATCTTTCAAAGCTGTGGGCAGTTACACAATCTTTTACTTTCGTACTTAATTACATTTTTTGACTGCTCTAATCTGGGAATAGGGAGAGCTATATTTTTTTACTGTTTGACGTGTATTATGTGTTGTTACTGGATGTTCTGTATCAATTATGTTCGCATTATGTTTTTGTACTAAACATGTGGTCTCCGCAGTATAAAAATAGAGATTAAAGAATCTTGTGTTTATTGCTTACAGTGGGCAGTGTATTCAGCTCGAGATAGAAATATTTTTGCTCGTTTTTGACGAATAGAGACGAAATCGAATGCATTTTTTGTACAGTGTTCTCAGAAAGCTATATCATATCTCAGATGTGAAATTCAAAGAAAGAAAAATAAGTAACCCTACCCATTGACACACCAATTTCCTTGGCTACCACTTTCCCTGCACAGCAGCCTGATGCCACTTTCTTTCTTGAGTTGTGAATATGACTAGAAAATTCCAGACTGTAATCTATTTCAATGCCAAGCCACTTGGTGGAAGGTCTATTTATAATTGGATCAAATCCTGACACAGGTAAGTGAATCATAGTCGAATTTGAAAGTTAGCCCAAGTAGCACACCTATATTGGTAAAATATTGGTACAATATTGTGAACATATTGGCGAAATATTTGAAATGCAATATTGGCGAGAAAAAAAATGTGAACATTCGGCGATATTGGTCCAATATTACTTGAATAATATTGGCGAAATATTCTCGAACTAATATTGGCCTCAAAATATTCGGCGATATTGGTACAATATCGCTGATACAATATTGTGACAATATTGGCACAATATACAAAAGTTATATTGTCGAGAAGTAAAATGTGAACATTTTGCTATATTGGTCGAAAATTGTTTGAATATTTCAAAAATAGTTTTGGTGAAGTATTCTTGAAGCAATAATGGCCTCAAAATATTTATCGATATTGGTACAGTATCATTTGGATATATTGGAGGAAGTCAATATACCTTGGTAAATTTTTAATGTCTTTTAGTAGATGAAGGTGACACCAGAGTCTGCCTTTTGATTGCCATAACCACTGAGTGAGCTGTCTTGAAAACAAGTTATGGGAAGTATTTAATATACTTTCGTAGATTTTAGAAGACGTTCTATATGTAGAGCCACCTAGCGGATTTTTATCCAGGTTTGATCATGATATAATTTCAATATGTTTCATTGAGTATTTGGCCAATATTCAGATTTCATCTCAATCTAGATGTAGGAAATAATATGAAGACAATATTGTTCTAACAATATCGATAAATATTATTGAACCAATATTGACCCAATATTAATTAATAAGATTTGTTGAATATTGGCGAAATGATATTCAACCAATGTGTAATCACACTTGGAGATACAATATAGTTTTTATTCCTAGAATCGATATGAGGGGAATATTGGAATTGCAATATTTATTCTAGATGTTGAAAACGATGAGAAGACAATATTGTTTTATCGATATTGGTAAATATCATTCAACCAATATTGACTCAATATGAGTTATTACAATTTGTCAAATAAAGTGGAAATTATAATAAACCAATATGCTATCAAACTTGGAAATATAATATAGTTTTTTACCCTATAATCGATATGACTGGAATATTTGGATTGCAATATTTATTCTAGATATGGAAAACAATATATATCCAATATTGTATTATTGATATTGGTAGAAATAATTCAACCAATATTGACCCAATATTTTACGTGATAATCTACATTCAAAACTAGTTCAACCAATATTCCACCAATATTATTAATACAATATTGTTTTTTGAATATTTACCCATATTGGACCAATATTGATTTTTCATTTACAATATATTTATATTGGCCCAATATGGAACCAAGATTCACTCGATATGATGTGCTACCTGGGAGGAGGCTATTTTTTTCGAATTGAGGCAGAGGTGGTTTGAGTCACACCAGTTTTTAACCTCGCTTAAATCATGTTGGATGTTGCGTCTTTAGGAAGTCAAAATTATATTCTTTCCACATCAATGTCGTCTCATTAGCAAACATAGTGAACTAAATATTCATACTGGCCAAATCATTGAGGCATATTAGGAACAATATCGGGCACTCCAAATTTGTTAGTCGCGGGGTTAGATATACCATCTTGTATTTTCACAATATATTTTCTATCTTATAAATACGACTCAAACCTATCTGCCTACAGAACAACAACGGTCTTCTAAACGCAGTAGTTTATAGCATCAAATTAATTCATTGCCTTTCTACACTTGTGAATATTTCCTTGAACCAATTTTTTCTTCATTTTGAGACAGGTTGAAATTCTTCCACAAAACCAAACTTTCAATCAATATCAAACGGTTTTTTTTTGTATAGTTGCCAAATAGGTGGAAAATAAAAAAATTTCAATAAAATTTAGTGACCAGCAATCTCAATCAAATCATCTCGAGTACTTGAAAATCACAGACCAAGAGTCCTCTCAAGGTCAAGTGAAGATAAAATTCCCATCCAATTAAGCAAGTCCATCCCTGCCTCATTGAAAAACTAATCCACCAGCAAACAGATTAATAATTTCAAATTCCTAACAACCCCGTTTCCAGAACGTACCTGACAATAATCTCTCCAGAAAATAGGCCATGGCTCTGAAGCTCGCGATCCGGATGCTTTCACAAATTATGAAATTTTCAAGAGTGCTCCAAACGCGAAGTCGCGACTCGGGAACAAAGATTAAAATTTAAAAAAAAGAATGCACCTCTTCATTTGCTTGCATCGGCTTCTCTGTAGAGGAGAATCTTTTGAAGAACGTGCAATTCTGGGCGAAATGAATGTTTTTCTGAGTCACAGGAGTAATATTTTTTGAGATTAATTGCTGGTCGTCGTGGTGAAATGTATCATACAGAGTGAGATGACAAATAAATCTTCAGGAGTAACTATAACAGTTTCACAAGTGTTTGTAGCATACCAAAGGAAATCCATCAACGAAGAGCAATCCAGAGTATTTCATACTCATACATATGTTGAAATAAGTCAATTTTTTTCAGAAATGAATTTGAATACTTGATACATATTGTTGATGTATTTCTTTTTATTCAAGAATCCTCCAGTCAGACGTTTTCTTAGAAGTTTCGTTACCTTCAGAGGACATGCTGGTATTACAGATTGATAGATATTTCATTGGTCATGGTTTTTGTTCTTAATACAGTTGAATTGGCTGATATTCTTATTCTCATACAGCTTCTTCTCCCCAATGAAGCCAAGAAGCTTCACATTTTCATTCTCTGGAATTGATTTCTTGTTACAGATTATCAAATTTTGTGATATGTTATTTGTTAATTTCAGTTTGTTAGATATGCTCTTGGAAAAGTATGGTCCTCAACTTCTAAGCGTTGATCGTGAGAGAGCAGACAGAAAAAAAAAGGCAATTGTGAAAACGTTCAGCAAATCGTCATGTCATGTCTGGGCGTGGCGCAGTGGTTAGAGCGTCCGACTTTGGATCGAAAGGTCCGGAGTTCGAGCCCCAGTTACGGCTGGGATATTTTAATTTAATTTGACCGATTAAATTATTCAAATCTCGTGGCTGGACTGGGATGAGTCCTGCACGATTCACTGTTGCGTTCCAATTAACAGTGCTGCTCCTAAAGTGGCGTATGAGGTTAGTAACAAGGCCTATCCAGAACACGTGGCTAATGACCATAGCAGTCGATGCCAAGACACGAAAGAAAAAAAAATCGTCATGTCAATCTAAAGGAAAAAGAAGGTTGAATAATGGCAAGATCTCTATATGGTGATTTTTTATGTACCTATATGCTTTGCTCAAAATAGCTTAAACATTATTTTAGCTTGACAAAAAAGGCACGATTTTTGTTTATAATAACAATAATAATAATAATAATGAATTTATGCAATAAGCATATTACATTTTATCGTCACCATGTTATCTATATTCATACTTATTGAATGAAACCATATTCAGTGTCATAATCCAACCGACGACGATTGGATTATGACCCTGTTCTTCCATATGGCCTCGTGGAGTCCTAAAAACTAAAGTAAACTACTATAATAATGCAATACAAAAGGAATTACTCAGAAATATTATATAAGGTTATAAATTGTAACAAAAACTAATGATAATTATAAGTAATAGGTATATTTATATTTTGAAATCAATAGCTAATTCGTTCTCTAGTAACAGCATTTTCACCTTTTTCTTGAATTGATGTGCTTCGTAAGCTTTCAGTTCTCTAGGAATAGACCACAACAACTTCAACAGAACAGTTCTCAATTAGCTCCCTACCCACAAAGTAACGGTACGAACGATTCTATGATGTCAGCTAACGCTATGGACCAATCAGATGTAAGAACGTCAAATCACAGGTATTTATTGAGACAACGTATAACAAATGTCAAGCATTTGACAGCGAATTAAGAAATCTGAAACTTGAATATATCTCTTGAAAATGCTAACCACTCATGTTGGCGAAACGTCGAGATCTTTTACAAGCATACCTCGGCCTTACAACCCGAAGAACCACCATGTAAGTGACGATGGCCGCGAAAGCCTTTCACAACGTTTCTTTTCGTCTCGAGAAAAAGCCCGATAAAACTTACCTTAACCATTGGTGAATATGATAGTAGTAAAGAAAATAAGTCAATATCCAAAAAAATTAATATTCAATATTCTTTCTCACAACATCGTATCTTGCGGAATTCCATTCTGAATTGGATTGCTGAATATTTACAGTATCTTAATCCGACTTGAACAATGAAATGGAACAACCCAATGCACTCTTTGGCACAGCTATAATCCTCACACTTAGGTCTGAAAGCGTACTTATGTTGTTGCATAAGTAGCAGCAAATGCATCTTTTCTCTCGTGCTTTCATCGTGCTCTAATCCGATCGACTTACAGCCCTCTCGAGAGCTCTGCAACCCGGATAATCAGAATTCTGTGATTACGCGTTTGACGGGATGTCGAAAAGGATTTTCGGGATGGAAATCGTGAACGAGGCACACTTGGATAGGAATGAGATTCCTTTGTGTACTTCGTGAAATAAAATGGAGGTTGATACCAGATACTGATAGCTGGTACTGAGTCACTTCGTGATAGTCAGCATCTGGAGTAATAACGTTACTCACTTCTTTTTGTCGAGGAGATTAAATTGTTTCAAAGCGAGCAAACTTCGAAAAGTAAATTGGAGAGCAACAATTTGACGAAAGAATTAATTTCGACAACAAAGTTGAAAATGAGTAAGGTTATTCTGGACTTTCATTGTCTAAAAAAGAACAAATAAATTCAATTCTCTGCAATTTTATTCACGACGTTTCAACTGTTAAAATCTACAGTCGTTACTAAGTGTATGAATGCGATACTCTCAAGGATACTTCTTATATTTATGATATGGCTAATTTTGTGTCATTAGCCTTGGGGTAATTCGCCTATGTTCAGGTAAGCTTGTTAATTACAGTGCCAGGCCCCTCCAGTACAGCATTGTTAATTCTTATCGCAATTTCAATTGATCCATGCCACTAATTAAGGGTTTCCACACATTACGGATTTCTATGCTAGCTTGACTGAAGACTTTGTTGTTCATAATATATGCACTCTCTTTAACCCTTAACTACTGTGGTGCGGTCACCGTGACCGCTGCCTATTTGAAGATTTCTAGTAGTGAGCTCCTCCCTAGTTGGGCGTCTCTGTACCTTCAAATTAGAGCATTTTAAGAAGGCGGCCAGGGTAGTCGCGTGTTACGTGCTTTTGTTTTTGAATTACATAGTGACCTCAGCACAGTATTAATGTAACTTATTCTTGCCGTGTTTGTTATTGAAGAACGTCTGGAAGTACCCATGGAGAAACTTGAAAAAAGAAAAATTTGCAACGCTTGTCCTTCATGACTAAAGAGAAAAACTTTTCACTTGTGTTACACGTGTACCAAGCCTATTTGAGGTGAATGTTCAACATATATCTGTATAAACTGCAAGTCTAATTTGTAATTTTTTACATCGTGTGATTTTCTTGATAATAATTTTATTTTATCAATGTTGTTAATTTTTTTGTAAGTTTATACCTCTGTCCTACGAAAAATATTGCTAGTTTCATTTCAGAATTATTATTTTTTGTTAAATGTTTATTAATAAATAAAATATCTAATTTTCTTAAAAAAGAAGCAGTTGACCAAGAAAATACAATTTTGTGAAAAAGATTCCCGATTTTTAATTGTATATATTTTATTTTCATCAAAAAATGTTCAATTCATATTATTACAATAAAATAATATATATATATATATATATATATATATATATATATATATATATATATATATATATATATATATATATTTCGGTCACCATGACCGCACCACACGCGCACCGTCATCATACTTGTACCACAGTAGTTAAGGGTTAAACTTCCTTCCATACAAGCCTAATTCTTTCTGGATGACTTCGGCATCAGTCTACTCACTACTGTGTTGGGTGGTTCAGACATGATCCGCTATCCCTGACTTTGAAGTTTCTCCTCGCTGAGTGTTTCTCTTGTGTTCAGCGAGTCTAACACTAAACGGTCTCTTAGTTTCTCCAAGATAAGCTTCACCGCATTCACAAGGGATGCGGTAGATGCAGTTATTGGAGTCAATGTCAGCGTTACGTGGTCTCGTCTTTGTGAGATGGCTGCGAATAGTGTTGCCTGACTTGAAACATGTCCGTATTTTGTATTTTGACCCAATTCACCTTATTCTTTCCGATAGACCTCTAACATAAGGAACGCACAGGTTGGCTTGTTACCCATTTCGTATCTCTAATTCCAGTATCTCTAAAAGAACCTATGGAGTTCCACAAGGATCAGTGGTTGGCCCCAGTTTGTTCCGTCTGTATGTGAATGACCTACCATATTTCGACTTATAAGGAAAGTTCACGATGTTTGCAGACGATACAACTTTACTTTATCACGAGAATTGTATAGATTCCTTGAAAAATATAATCGAAGCTGATTTCGAGAAAATTAAATCGATTCTTTTTGTTTCAATGTGAACAAAACTTACCTAATTTCATTTGAATTCGTTTCTGGAAACCTAAGCCTTCAGAATCATGTCATCAAAAATAGGTAGTGTTACAAATTCTTGGGTATGGATTGATGAACCCTGAAGTTTGATGAACATATACAATATCTCAACAAAAAATATGCTCAAACTTATGCTATGAGGGTCATTACCAACGAGTTGGAAAAAGTAGCAAGAAAACATCCTATTCATTATTAGTTGAATCTTATCTGAGATATGGTATCGCTTTTTAGGGTTTCTATATTTTATGAGGTAAAATATATTAGTTCAAGACCCTTGAAACTATTTTTATTACAATAAATACCTAACCAATAACATGTATATTGTAAGGGCGACATTATTTAATATTTGATTCCATCGACCTATGCTTAAATTCCAATGTTGATAATAAATTTTTGCCTCAAAATCTAAGGAATATTTCAATATCTTTTTGACACCCTTTTGTGATAGAACTGTTTTACCTTTTATTGCTCGGAGGTTTTACCTCTTTTTGTATTATTGACGTCTACGGGATCATTATTTCTTTGAAATCTTGAAAGAAAGTAACCTTTTCATACTATAGTTGTGAAGAAAACTTTGCCAGAGAGAAACTGGTTACACCCCTACTCATCACAAAGTGAATTGAGTGCTTTATTGTCTCCAGGAATACCTTATAATGACAATCAATAACAACATAAAATAAAATAGATCTCAAACATAAAATACATGGCAATAAAACAACATCAAAATTTAATATCACAGGAGAGATATTGAAAATTATCTTCATAAAGTTCTTCCAGGCTATAATAGGTTTTATCAAAAAGAAAGTCTTTCAATTTTTTTCCTAATTTTGGATAATCACTCGATATTATAATGTGACTAGATATTTTGTCACCATTGTATATTATAAAAGAATCTTTGACAAATATGAGATTTCTAATTGTTCATTAAACTCATTCAAACTCAACAAACAACACATAATGGCGTCAACTTCACCATTGACTGTATAATTTCCAGAGCATGTTAATAAAGAAATTTCGCTAACGTGGCTGAAAGCAATTTCAGAAGGCACCACTTCATGTTATCTGATAGGTGTAGATTATGTTCTTTTGCGTTGGTTTGAAAAATCTGATAAGGTCTGATTGCTTCACTATACGGCTGGCACGCAGATTTCATTAGAGTACAACAATGTTAAATGGAGCGAAAATCATATCTGAATTAGCTGATATTAATGTATTCCAGTATAATTACAATGCTTTGTTGTAATTTATTCTCAGTTCACACGTCATTAAAATAAATTTCAAGTGCAGGGGACTTCCTCCTGTTCTTTGTTTTTCCGTCCTGGATTACATTACCATCTTTGATGGTTTTCCTAAACCATTTTGGATACAGACCTCAATCAGAAAATTGTATTGTATTGTATTGTATTGTGCATTCCATTAAAAACGAGCAACCCTGGAATGATACGAATCCTCATTTGTACCTTCAAGTTCATACCCTACGACCTCAAAAACTGAATGTTTGGGCAGGAAGTTTGGGTGACCACATTATGGATCATATTTTCAGCAGGATGCTGGACCTCCTCCTATTATGCAGCTCCAGTGCGAAAATTTTTGGATAAACATTTTCCTGGTCGTTGGATTGGCAGAAGAGATCCTACAGAATGGCCACCAAGGTCTCCGGATCTCAGTCCTGTAGATTTCTTTCAGAAGTAGTTTTGTAAACGGGAAAACAAATTCCACGTATGCTAACCATTTATTGATTGAAAACCATACTTTCGACCATGATTTTGAAATTCTTCATGTCGAAAACAAAGGTAAGAAGCTAAATCTTTTAGAAAGTATGGAGATTAATAAATGGAAAAATTCTCAGTACTTGCTCAATGACCAACTCGAATTAAATTCGGCACCACTAATCAATTTGTTTTCCTGGAAAGGTTAGATTTAAATAATAGAAATGTAAAAGTACCTATCGGAAATTAACTGGGAGTTAGGTATACAACCGAACCCTAATTAATTTTGGATAAGTATTTAAGGTAACATAGCAAATATGTAATTTAGTATATCTTCACCACTTGAAGAAGCTTTTGTAAAGCGAAACAATTGTCGTGGTTTTGTAAACCCTCTTTATGTGAAAATCTTTTGAACCATAGTTTCATTATATCGAGGAGTAGTTTTAGCCAATTCTTCAATTGATATTATTTTACATGACACATATAAATTATGTAGAAGCTCATTTTCATTATGTTTTATCTATAGGGGCTGTATTTACCATTATAGCAGGAATTATCCAATGATTCCCATTATTCACCGGACTAACATTAAATAGCAAATATTTAAAAATTCAAGTTTCTATTATTGTTGGAGTAAACGTAACATTTGTTCCAAAATATTTTTTTGGATTAGGAGGTATAGCACGGCGTTATTCCGATTTTCCGGATGCCTTTACCTTATAAAATATTGTTTCATCAATCGGATCTTAATTAGCATAATTTTATCACTATTTATTTTATGAGAAGCTTTATCAGTCCAACGAAAGAGAATTGAAACTTCAAATGTAGGGCCTTCAATTGAATGGTTACATAGGTTGCCACCAGCAGAACATAGGTATACTGAACTCCCTGTTCTTACTAAAAAAATCTAATATGGCAGATTAGTGCTCTGGATTTAAACCCCAAATATAAAACGGAGAAGAAACTGTAGTTCACAATGAGCTTATGACATGAGGCATAAGATGTCCGGAGGACTGCTCATTGCTAATATCCTATACAATAGATGGGTTTGGTTGTCGATTCAATCGTTGCAGTCATTAGTTATTGACTGCTAGACCTACCCTATACTGATGAGTGGCAACACCCCGAAATCGATATATAGGTGGTCCGAATGTTTCGATGAACATTCCCATGCAACAAGCAATTGCAGAGATAACCTTGTAGGAACTCTGCACGGAAATTTCATCAGATTTAATTCAATGTTCGTCGTGGCATTAGCCAGGAAAGTAGTTGTTTTCTGATGGATTTTCGACCCAACTTTTCCTATTGTATAGGATATTAGCAATGAGCAGTCCTCCGGACATCTTATGCCTCAACCCAAATATAAAGATTATACTTTTTTTAGAAATGATAACTTGAAAAATTATTTCGATTCAAGATAGAACTTTCCCTTTAATAGAACAGCTGACCTACTTTCAAAACCATTCTCTAATAATATTACTAATTATTACTGTTTTAGTTGCACCAACAATTATTAGTTTATTTTTAAATAAATTCACTCACCGATATCTACTAGAAGGGGCAAATTATTGAAATTATTTGAACTATCATCTTGGAGCATCTAATAATTCAAAAAAATATAGGGTCATGCATTAAAAAAAAAACATTGTGTCATGCTCAGGCATTTTGATAGGGAAAGTTACATAAAGTGTGAATATGTCAAAATGTGCCCCCTCTATAATATGGTTGATATGTTTTTATATTTTAAAAATAATTGTTCCGAGAGTTATTCAGGTTGGCTCGTTTTAAATGAAATCCACTGTATGTAAAGGGCAATTCAAATTCGACCCCCACCATTGGAATCTCCTAAACTACAGGAGATACGTCGAAGCTTAAATTGGGGCAAAGTTGCGTATTCTGGTACTTAACAAAATACTGTTTTAAAACTTGTAAAATTCCGAGTATTTCCGGAAATATCGGAAAAAAAACTGAAAATCGGAATTTTTGTTTTTATTTTTTTTTATCGTTATTTGACAACATAGCTCAAAACCAAAAGTACATTTTCATTGATCCTTTTTTTCAGCTACACGTTTTCAAGTTCAGATTTACTATCCGACGTTTCGTCTTCTGTCATTCATCATCAACTTTTTTTTTCTGTTATCGGTGCCATATTGCTTTTTATACAGAAAATAGTGATTCTCATTCTGATTTCATTGATGTATAATTTGTTATGATTTCCACTTCTGAAACCACAGATATTAAAACAAACAACTTCATCTGAGATGGTCATGACTCCATCGAAAAATGTTGTTTAATAAACACTAGTTGTCAGAACTCATTAAATATCACAAGTTTGCACAAATACTTCAGTCGAAATGTCCTCATTCTCAAATGAAGAAAAACGAGATATGTTGAAACTTTATTATAAATTTGATAGGAATAGTACGAAAACAGCACAAATTTATTTTGAATTATATCCGGAAAGACAACAGCCGGATAGAACATTATTCGGAATTTTGGACAAACACTTGGCTGAGTACGGTGCGCTTCAAAAACCAAGAATGAAATATGGAAGCGGAATGGAACAAAATATTAGACGTAACTTATTAGCCGAGGTAAAATAATTGTTCATTCCATATCCGAAGAAGTATAATTATTTTTGGTACTTTTTTAGATAAATGCAGATCCTTCCAAATCAACACATCAAGTCTCGGCAGAAATGGATGTGCCACAGACGAGCGTTTGGAGGGAATTCAAAAAAAGTGGTTTGAAATGTTATAAGATACATATTTCACAAAAATTACATCCAGGTGATCCTGAGAGAAGGATGGAATTTTGTAGCTGGCTCTCGAATAGGGTAGACCCTACAAACTTCTTGAAAAACATTATTTGGACCGACGAAAGAACTTTTTCGAACTGTGGTGTTTTTAATAGAAATAATGAAAGAGCAGTTTGCGAATATTTAAACCAAAGACTTCCTAATAGGTGGTTAGGCAATTCTGGACCAGTGAGGTGGCCGGCAAGGTCACCTGACCTTATAGTTTTGGATACTTTCTTGTGGGGCACTTTAAAGAACAGAATCTATGGAGAGCAAGAATATGACACAGTAGATGAACTTAGAGACGATATCATCACGCAATTCAGGTCTATCAGAAGAAGGGATATTGTTAGGGCTGTTCTTAAGTTGAGACGACGAGCTCGGTTATGTATTCAAGAAGAAGGCCGTCATTTCGGACACTTGTTGTAATACTTTTTGTGCATTTTTTACAAGCTCATGATTTCATTCTTGTTTTTTGAAACGCACCGTACTCAGCCAAGTGTTTGCCCAAAATTTCGAATAATGTTCTATCCGGCTGTTGTCTTTCCGGATATAATTCAAAATAAATTTGTATTGTTTTCGTACTATTCCTATCAAATTTATAATAAAGTTTCAACATATCACGTTTTTCTTCATTTGAGAATGAGGACATTTCGACTGAAGTATTTGTGCAAACTTATGATGTTTAATGAGTTCTGACAACTAGTGTTTATTAAACAAAATTTTTCGATGGAGTCATGACCATCTCAGATGAAGTTATATATTTTTTTAATATCTGTGGTTTCAGAAGTGCAAATCATAAAAAATGATACATCAATGAAATCAGAATGAGAATCACTATTTTTCTGTATAAAAAAACAATAAGGCGCCCATAACAGAAAAAAAAGTTGATGATGAATGCCAGAAGACGAAACGTCGGATAGTAAATCTGAACATGAAAACGTGTAGCCGAAAAAAGGTATCATTGAAAATGTACTTTTGGTTTTGAGCTATGTTGTCAAATAACGATATAAAAAAATTAAAACGAAAATTCCGATTTTCAGATTTTTCCCGATATTTCCGGAAATACTCGGAATTTTCCACGTTTCAAAACAGTATTTTGTTAAGCACCACAATACGCAACTTTGCCCCAATTTAAGCTTCGACGTATCTCCTGTAGTTTAGGAGATCCCAATGGTGGGGCTCGAATTTGAATTATTATCCTGTAGATCACGTGAAGCCATCATATTATGTACCTTTTCTGTTATAACAACATCAATATTGAACTCTGTGGGGAAGCACGTTGGCCTGATCTAATTGTATCATGAGACGACGCATAGGCAATCAATTGTATCCATCCGTGAATCGCGATAATAATATTGCGGTTTTATTGCTAATTACTCTCGCCACATAAAATCGCGATTGTATACAATATGAGTTCCATTAGCGAGATACGACAAAACCGACCTCGATTATGGGTTAGTCGGTAATGGAGTACGCTTTTATTTTGATTTCATTTCCATTACGGTGCATATTTACATTATAGCGAATGAAAACACGGGTTTATTTCGAAATCGACTAGGAAATCTGTCTGGACTAGTCGTTGAAAAAATGCTGGATGTTAACGATAAGTTGGTGATAGCTCCAGATCGAACTGATGGCACAGTGTACTTTAGAGTAAGTAAGAAATAGAAACCAGATGACTGTTCTCATTGTCACATTTCTAGGAAAGTGGCAAGGAAGAGTTTATTCGCTTCTTGATATAATCTTTTGGCTGTTTCAACTTTCCACTCTCTGAACATGGAAGAAAGATAAATTCAAGAAAATCAATACAAGTGTAAAAGGAAAAATTCCAATTTTTCACGGTCGCATACGAAGGGCATTGATCACCAAGGGTATTGAGCATATCTTCGTAAATCTGCTTACCTAATAACCCTTTTAAATACAGGTACTTGATGATGGCTCGATACTCCAATTTTTCCATTTTCACAATTTCGGTGGATATATTTTTTCTTTTAATTTATTACGTAACTATGGTTTACTTTTTTGACGTCAAACTTTACACTGACACTTCCAATAAGTTATTGTTCGTTGCTATGGTAACGCAATATTTTGTTTATGCAGGGAACTGGTCTAGGCTAACTAGATATCAACACATCCTCGAAATTCCTGTATGATTATTGCAGATAGGAAATCATGTCTGAACTATATTTACAGTTTTTCGCAAATATCTCAGACATCTTCAGTTTCTGGCATATGAAATGTCGTAACTTTTAAGTGAGTATTGATGAGCCTATTTGATGTTCAATACTCATTTGTCCATTCATTTGTTCAATGAAAATATTGAGGAAAATATGTCATGCTATGCCACTTGCTTGCGAAAATTATAAATCGTAGCTTCAAATTATCACATTGATGAACCTAGATTGGAGTACCAGGTTTAATTTTTTACCTTAAGGAGTTTTGAAGAAAAAAATCCAAGTTTTTTCCGTACTTTCGACGCCCTGTATGTTAGAGAGAATGCATTTCAGGACATACATTGATGGCAAGTTTTCATGGGATAAACAATCTGTATGCAGAGTTTGTCAATTTTATTTTGTCACACCCTGTATATTGTACCAATATCTCAAAACAGTCACATTTTCTTTCTCTGCAATATTATTTTTGTATATTTTGCCAAGATTTTCTAGCTCTGCCTTTTAGGGGCTTTCTCCAAAAACCTAGGAGATTCGTAAAAACAAATTTAACGAAAAATGGCTCGATACTCCAATTTTTCGATTTTCACAATTTCGGAGCACATATTTTTTCTTTTAATTTTTGGTTTACTTTTTTGACGCCAAACTTTATGCTGACACTTCTAATAAGTTATTGTTTGTTGCTATGGTAACGCAATATTTTGTATATGCAGGGAATTGGTCTAGGCTAACTAGATATCAATACATCCTCGTATACAGGCCAAACCGATAGAAAGTCTGTTTCGACAAAAAATCAGTAATGTACGAACATCTGCAAGAATCCAAACACAAGATAAGTAAAGAAAATCTCAAAATCCTACACACATGAAATAAAGGGAAGAAAATGAATCTGTTGGAAGTCATGGAAATTAATAAATCAATTAAAAACCCGAAATATAGAACCCTCAACGAGCAACTCGATTCATGTTGTTCCCCACTTTTGACTTTATAATTATGACAACCCAGGTAATTTCCATAATCTCCAGTATTAAATTTATATCGTTTCACCCCTGTTTATTCAATTTCATTCAATTACCTCTCTATCCAGTTTAGCTGCAAACTCCTGTATAACTAGGTTTTAGAGTTCAATTGTATTAGTTAGTTTTTATACTTGATAATGGGATAAAACCCGCAACCGGTCGTGAAAATAAAAAACTAGTGGAAATAAGACAAAAGTGTGTTTCTTTCGCTTCATTAAAGTTATCATGAATTTCCACAAAATAAGCGTTGAACTTAGAGCTGTGGCGCAATGGAGACATTTGATCAGCATCACGAGTTCTAAAATATATGAAAAATTTCAGCAAATTTACAGAAAGACAATGTCTCATCGAATGGAATTGTAATGGAGTCAAAATAAATAAAAAATAAAACAGTTTCCACCATTGATCCTTGTGGTACCCCACATTTGATATCAATGAAGGAACTGCCACTACCATTAACTAATACATACCTAATACTTTCTATTCGTCAGGTAATTTTGAAATCATTCATTCAATTTTCCTCTTATGCCTATATTGAGTATAATTCTGCCTATAAAAATTGTGATCAACATGTCATCTTTTTCGAAGAAATTACCAATAAAAGTGAAAAATCTGAAAATCGACAAAACCGGATGTTTTCAGATGGACCGTACTTTCTGGTGGACTCTATACACTAGCAGAATTCTCAAAGATACAACTGCCTGTTCCAATCCCTATTGATTTCACGAATGAATGGCGTAGCTACTGTTCGTAGGTCGACGTAACGGCATGCCTATCAATCTAACCCAATCTGGAATTAGGCCAGCTGTATAATGGAACGTCCTGAGTGTGACAATGTTACCGAATGCCAGAAGGGTTGCAGGAATTTCCCATGCACGAAACGCATGATTGGTTCGGAGGATATATGGGCGATTTTCATTTCTTGCATATTGAGCACGGGAAGGAATGTCTGCTTTCAGGATGCATGAATTCTGGTCTATGGAAATAGTTTAGAGGTCATCCTTTCATACTTTTTGTGATCGGGAAGTAAGTCCTCAACGGAAGATAATTACTTAGTGGTGGTGACAAACGTGTTGTCTTCACACAGATCGAATGAATTGAAAAATGATAATTTGAATAGTATGAATCTCGCTAATTGGTGTATTTCAATCACAACATGTATTTCAAAAAGATTTTGGCTTATTCAAAAGGAAAATGAACCAAAATCTTTTCACAATTTTATTGTTTGAATGAGCATAGATACGATGTTCTTTTATTCGGCTTTTGAATGGTCTACCTGTCTGACCTACATACACTTTAGGGCAAGCTCCTCAATTCTGTTTTATGTGAACTCCTGATTTGTCTAATTTTTGTGTTTCTTCTTTATTATTTTTGATAAACCTTGTCAATTTGTTGTTTTTCTATAGTCTACCTTCAAATTTTGTTCATGTAAAAATGCAGCTAATTTTTGTATAACTGGTCCTGAATAGGTTGAAGTTCTCTAAATACTCTCATCGTTCGTAATAATGGTAAACTTCTTTAATAGCCGTAGTTTTTTAGTAAAACTATTTTCTATTAAATCAAAAATATCCATTGTTGACTGCTATTTGCTTTATGATTTTTATTCCTTTGTTATTTTTTTTTCTGAAAGCGGAACATTTACTATTCTTTGTAACATGCTTTGTAGGTCTCCTCAAATATTAGAAATCAATTGAATTTTCTGCTTCTATTTCTATTGTGAATTTTACGTTTTGGTGAAGTTTGTTGATATAGTTATGAAAGGTGTCCAATTACCTTTTTGTACCTGTAAAACATGGTATAACGTCATCTACGTATCTATACCAATACAAAAACTGTTTTAAGAGTCGATGTTTGTGAATTATTTTTTCAAGGTTATTCATGAAAATTTTTTTCAATGAATATCGTACTAGTGCGCTGTACAATATAGCCGTGTCGTCGTCCCTTTAAAGTTTGAATGGGTCATTTATATAGATATTGAAGAGTATGGACCCAAGGACGGTTCCCTGTGGTGAACCGCATCAAACGGTCGCCGACTGCTACCTGATAACATTTGAATAGTTTGTATGAAGTTCCTCTGAAGCCAATACTCTACAGAACATTTACCAATTATTCGTAACTTACTGTATCAAATGCTTTCTTCAGGTCGACAAATATACGAAGTGTTAGTTTTTATCAACATTTTTTGTTATTGCTGAGACCAGGTGAACTATTGAATCTTCATTAGAGATTTATTGCAGTGAAACCAAATTACTTACTAGACATAATTTCACATTTTTCCGGCTTGCTTCTCATGCGATTTTTCATTTTTCAATGTTTTCTCGATTATCTTGGCTAAGGTTGACAAAAAGGGAAATAGGTCGAAAATTGCCCAAGTCCAGTGTGTCACTAATTATATATATATTGGTTTAACGACTGCTGATTTGAGGGCTTCGGGAAAAATTCCTGATTGAAAAGACCAATGTATTAAATGAGTCATTGGTTTGGAGATCATACGCGACTACGCTTTCAGAGCTTTTGCTGTTATACCATCAAAACTTAGCGCTTTTTATATTTCAGAGAATGAATAACTTTCATAATTCCTTCCTCATTTGTTTAAGCCAAGAAAAAAGAATTCTGAAATTGAGTTAGGTTATTCGGTTCCACAATCGAGTTGTTCTTTATATCATCGGCCAAGTTCTTCCCAATTTCAGAGAAATAAGAATCGAATTCTTCAGCGATAACTTCCTCTTTCGTAGATATATTTCCCTCACGAGTTACGATTCCAGTAATATCCTTAGCTTTTTGTTGAGTTTTTATAATTTCTCTCACGCATGTCCATAGTCCGGTTGTGTTATTATAATTTTTTGATATTTGATTTTCATCATCTTATTGAGTTTGTTTCTATATTTTTTATAATGTTTTTCATTTTCATCAGTAGGATGTTCCTTCATTAGTATAAAAAATCCATTTTTGTTGTGGTTGAGTTTACTAAGCCCTTGGTTATCCATGACTGTTTCTGTCTAAGAATCGGAGGTATCACAGTTATGCAGATACTAATTTCCATTTTTATTTTGACTATTTCTACGAATAAGTTTGTAGAAACCTCAAGGTTGTTGCAAAAATAAATATGTTGCCAATTTTCTTCTGTTAGGTGGGATACGAATTTGTTTAAAAAAGTTTTTTGTGTGGGTTTTCTTTATATTTTGTTTCTGTACATCAACACATAAAGCATTACACCATCGTTTTGATTCACATTACCTCCATTATATGTGTTTGGTATCCATCCAATTTGTACAAGGCGGTATCATAAATTTTCCAAGTTTGTGATAGGATAATACAAAGAATTGATGATTTTATTTGACTGAGGGTAACTTTGAATTGATCTTAATTTTTATATTCACTTGGAATATTGGTGTGAAGAATATTGAAGGTATCCTTGTGTTCTTCAACAAGATTGTTGTTAAATTTTGCAATTGTTTCTGCAGATAATGTTTCAATTGTTTGTACTTTTGAAACTCTTATGTATTCATTGATTGATCAAACAATGATAATGAAAACTATGAGTGTTTGCCTGAAATAATCTAAGAAAGACCTTGAATAATATAGTTACAATATGCAGTTGATCTGAAAATTCATAATACAGCCTATCAAGGGTTGTAGAAGTAAAGTGGTAGAGAGAAAGATGAAGTATATTGAGATTAAGTATATAATTTTATTTGTCGATCGTAGTCTCGGTTTTTCTTGTGTAACTGTTCTTTTCTTTCCTATTGTGGCTTCTCTGGAACTAGAAGCGGGAACTGTAGTTTTGTCCTACATCATGTATGATCTCACAAGATGAATGAACTGTACTATTCTACTAATACTACATAATGTTTCAAGAGTTCGTCTGCAGAGTTTCTATTGCGCTTGAATGGTTCTTTGGCATTGAGATAAATTTTACTTTGAAGAGCTGTAGGTGTGCTTGGAAAGTTATTGGGTTTAAGTGATTCTCTTTCTTGTTTTTCCAGTACCAGAAGATTTAAAACAGTACCTATATGTTTTTTCTTCCACGTGCAAATTGTTGTTTTTTATGAATCGCTCCTTTTTATCGTCTTGTCTTGCCAAAATGAGGTGTTTCCTATGGATTTTGTATTATTGTCTCTGTTTAGGGGTTTGATCATTCGAAATACTTATATTTCACTGTTTTCACTGTTTCCAGAAAAAGTCGTTTATGTCCGTCTGATCCAGGTCAGTTTTTAAGAGGTTCTGAAGACAAAATGAGCAACAATTAAAAATATCGCTTTTTTTTTCGTAAAGCTCAAAGTTTTTTTTCTCTAATTCGCTATTTTCCTAAAACCGCAAAGTCGAACTGAATATTATTTTCATAAACTATTTTGCATTAGCTCCCCACCTTGTGAAAGATGCAACCCAAAATTCAGTCTTAAAAAAATTAGAGCCTGTGAAACATGGAAAATATTCGAATATGTATACTCCTGTGACGTAGAATGTCTTCACTAGATTCGAGTATTTTTTGTTGACAGAAGTTGTTGGTACTGATATGAATCTGACAACAGTGGAACCGCTGACGTGAAAATGGAGAGAAACTTTTTCAAAGCTAGCAGTGAAAATTTGCCACCCATGAACTATATAATGATTCACGAATTTTTATCTCGCAATCCAAACTATTTGAGTGTGAATGTGAAAGGATTGAAAGATGTAAAGTAAGTACTCTCCACAAGGAACTCAGTCTGATGGCATGAATAACCACTTACTCATAATGTTCATTTATAGGGCTGATAGATCAGGCTACGGTGATGATGTTGTGGGTTATGTAAAGCTGAAAAATGAGGGTATCGTGTTGTGCCGTATAATTCCCGAGCACAAAGTACGGAGCGAACCATATTTTGTTGTATATACTATTGATGAAAGTAACGACAAAATAAAATATTGTGACTGTGAAAGTTGTGTACCATCCCAAGGTAAGAATAAGAACTCACTTTGAAGTGATTTTCACAGCAGTAAACACAGGAAGATGGTGATGAGGAGATATTCTCTCGGTTTACTGTGGCACACCAAGTCTTTTTTACAGTTTCTGATTTTGGTGCACTCACGAATATTTTGATCGAATTAAAACTGGTGCTCGGAAAAGAAAGAACAACACACTATATACAATATTGTAATATCAACAATGCTTTTTTCATCAACAGTAAAGGTTTCCTCAAACCAACGCGGGAACGCGGGAGCGGGAGCAGGAACGAGATGAATCCGAGACTAAATTCTATAGTGGGACATACCGGTGTGATAATTCGTATTCCGTAAAGCATACAAGCAACGAAATATTTATGGTTTACTACGTTTATTGTTATTCTAGCAATTCGCACGGTTCCAAAGTTGCGTTCCCGCTCCCGCTCCCGCGTTCCCGCTTTGGTTTGACGGAACCTTAAGCGTTCTGACAGATCGTACATTAAATGACAATAGTGACAATCGACAAATGCCTCCACGATTCCAACGTAGTCGGATTGTGACAGTGACGTAGAATGTCTTTGGAAAAACATTTCTGAAATCCGAATTCTCTTAACTATATACAAGCAAAAAACGATAAGTACAAATTAAATAAATATGTATTTCGATATATCTGAGATTTGAAGATTTCAATGATATACAATTGAAAATTTAGGAAATCAGCGAATTTCCAGAATCTCTATTTCTTCTCGTAGTGATGAGTTTTCCGTTTCCAGGTGATGCCCTATTGATTTGAGTTCTTCGAATTTGAGCAGTACTCTGGCTTCACTGGCCAAAATTGAATTTTTATGTTCACTTCGGCTCTTCAGAATTTCATCCATCAATTGTTTGAGTGTTATATCTCAATCTCATTTAGTTCAACGAGAGGGTTCAGAGGTTACTTACAGCTTGGATGTATTTTTTTGTTTCTACAGTAGGATAATAATTTCTCAACTTTCTCAAAAATTCCTCCATTCTCGAATTTGAAATGTTCATTATTAACGTGAACCGGTTTTCTTCGACTTTTTCCAGACATTTCCACCCAGAATATATACTCATAATCAATATTTCTTTGTACCATTACCCATTGTAAATGCCACGGCACTGACAAGCACAATTCTATCGATTGCGAAAAGTGCGCTTGTATAGGCTGTTCGATATTTAATTAGAACGTCTCGGTTTTCAAGAGCAACTTATCAGATTTCAGTTGAATGCACCGAAAAGGGTCAAAGGCTACCGGTACGCGGTATTGGGTCAACCCCTTTCAAATCGGACCCTTTGTGCATCTCTTATTAGTTTTTGTCGGTGGATTCCATAAAAGATTCGCACAATAAGCTCGTATAGAATTATATAATGACGACTACTTTCGTATTATACCGACGAAAAAAGAGGAAATACGTTCCATGTATGCGAGGCACTCGTCCTTTTTATTTTTTTACGTCGAGATTTCTATATCGTATTCCATAAAGCAATTTAATATGTTCATCCTTTTCAGCCTTTCAGTAACAATTTGAAGGAATACGAGCGGTTCTATCGAAATATTGAACTGAACCGAATTGCGGTTGCGAGTTTTGAGTTTTATTTATTGGAATAGTTTTCAGTCATATACAGGGTGGGTCACGGTCGATGGTACCTTAGACGTTTACGAAGAACGGGAAATAGGATCATTCTGAAAATTTGGTTTCTCAAGTAGTTGCTCTTGGTCTATCGATCTAAAATATTTTCAGTAATGCAGCGTTGCCGCTTATACCAGAAAGTAGCAGCATCTTTGTTATTTCGAATGGATCACCCTGTATATTACCGCATTTTTGAACTTGTCATTCCTTTCTGATTTTTTTTGCCTCAAACTCCCCTATACCTATCTCTAACGGTTTTTGAGATATTGGTTATTTTCCATATTTTTTATCCAAAACACAGATAGAATTGAATGTTTATTTCTGCGGTATTTGGATTTTTAGGAAAATGCAATTTTGTGTTTAGTTCATCAAGATCATGTACATTGATTCTGTATAGAGAAGTTTGTTCTGCGTTATACAGGGTCGTTCAAAATTCATGATCTTACTGCTAGATACGAAAAGGGTTGAAAGTGCGTTTTTTAAAATGGAACATCCTGTATATTATGAAATATTCCGAAAGATGACTAAATTCCCTTCGAATTGATATATCATGTTCCTATACCTAAATGGCCAGAATTCCGAGATAATAGCAATTTTCACTTGTAATCTCCCAAGTGCTTGAATTATTGCCGAAAATTTTTTGAGTTCATGAATTTTTTTTTTGAAAATTCGTGTACGAGATAAATTTACGGCAATTAATTCAAGTACGAGGGGGATTCGGTAAGAAAATTTCACACCGAGAAATGAAAATCATCCAACAATTCATAAGAAATAACTAAAGATGGTTTCACCTGAACTATTTACAACCACTGAAATATTGACAAAATTTTCATCAATAAATGTGTTTAAATTTGGAACAAAAAAATGCTAAATGCCAGTGAAATAAGGAGTGCTACAACTGCATCTCCAAATACCCGGATTTTGAAATGTTTGGAACCCAATGATCGGCATTTTGAAAATTTATTGTGAACGTTTTCTAATTTTTGACAGATAATTAATGAAATTATGTTGTAAACGTACAAACTTCCTTTTGTTCATTGGTTGTAAATCAGGGTACGTTTCATTGAATTTTCTGCACGTTCTTGCTATAATTAATTCCCTCACATTTTCCATGAAGAATAAACAATTTCATCAGAACTTCATTTGAATAGTTATTTCCCTCCATTTCAATTATTTTTGAGTCTCTATCGTTAAGAAACACACAACGGTATTATTAATAGTGCACTAATTGTCAAATTTTCATAATGTTATGTACCATCATGACATTTAATAGCCACCTTAGATGAATATGAGAAAAATAAATCGATTTTTTTTTGAAAATTTCACACCTCACTTCTGTAGCCAATCAAAAAATTCGTTCTTGTTTAGATACCATGGCAACCCTAAAAATTTTCGGAAATTTTATCCTCCTGGGTACCCTGGGCTAAATTAATAGGTAAGTGGAAATTTTTCTGTCAAACATTTAACATGTGACAAGTTGATATTTTGCTTCAATGTACAAATGAAGGTCTAGTTTTTATATGAAAGGAGATAATTAGGTATTTACTAGATATTTGGAATGTGTCTGAAAATATTTTCTTCACGATTATTGCAGAAATTGTCAATTCTGAAATCATATTTCAGAAGAAGTTCAATACACCATTTGACACAAGTTTTTATCATAAATCCCGTAGCTCAGCAGTAGTGTTGAGGCCTATGAGTCGCTAGGTCGATGGCGCAATACACGATAAGAACATAACTTTTTTATTTTTTGTGTTCCAAATTTAAACACATTTATTGATGAAAATTTTGTAGTATTTTGTAAGTATTTTACATATCAATATTTCAGTGGTTATAAATAGTTCAGGTGAAACCATCGTTAGTTATTTCTTATGAATTGTTGGATGATTTTCATTTCTCGGTGTGAAATTTTCTTACCGAATCCCCCTCGTGCTTGAATTAACTGCCGTAAATTTATCTCGTATATGAATTTTCAAAAAAATTCATGTACTCGAAAAATTTCCGGCAATAATTCAAGCACTTGGGAGATTACAAGTGAAAATTGCTATTATCTCGGAATTCTGGCAATTTAGGTATAAGAACATGATACATCAATTCGAAGGGAATTTAGTCATCTTTCAGGATATTTCATAATATACAGGATGTTCCATTTGAAAAAACGCACTTTAAACCCTTTTCGTATCTAGCAGAAAGATCATGAATTTTAAACGACCCTGTATAACGCAGAACAAACTTCTCTATACAGAATCAATGTACATGATCTTGATGAACTAAACACAAAATTGCAACTTCGTAAGAATCCAAATACCGCAGAAATAAACATTCAATTCGAGCTATGTTTTGGATAAAAAATATGGAAAATAACCAATATCTCAAAAACCGTTAGAGATACGTATAGGGGAGTATAGGGCAGAATAGTCAGAAAGGAATGACAGTTCAAAAATGCGGTAATATACATGGTGACCCATTTGAAATAACAAAGATGCTGCTACTTTCTAGTATAAGCGGCAACGCTGCATTGATGAAAATATTTTAGATCGATAGACCAAGAGCAACTACTTGAGAAACCAAATTTTCAGAACGATCCTATGTCCCGTTCTCCGTAAACGTCTAAGGTACCATCGACCGTGACCCACCCTGTATACTTTTGTACACAGAGAAAAACTATTGAATTATAGACCTTTTCATTTGAGCAATTTGGATATGTCGCATGTGCCAGAAATCGGAAACAACTTTCAGTTGTTTTGTCTCTAAAAGGCAATCGAATTGTCAGAATGAATGTAGTAGTAGTGGTAGTAGTAGTAGTAGTAGTAGTAGTAGTAGTAGTAGTTCTTTGGGGAGGCCGCATCCGCGGCCAGGCAAGTAGGCCCTCATGGACCCTTTTTGCCATCCCCTAGTCTCCACTTATCTACATTCACCCTCTTAGTTTTCTTTTTCGAACCTTTGTGACCTCCTAATGAAGGTCAGTATGTCCTACCACTCCAAGTCGATTAGTTCCTCTTGTTGGAGTTTCTCAACTCCGAAGGTTCCAAATCTTAGCCTTCCTTGTGCCTCACACTCGCCGAGGAAGTGAGATGAAGTTTCTTCGTCTTCTTCGTATTTGCGGCAAGTGAGGTTGTCTTCTATACCTATGAGTGATAGTTGTCTTCCTAACTTGTTATGTCCTGTTAGTATTCCTATAAGGAGGCGTAGTGCTTGGCGGTTTCTGCCTAAAAGCCATGTCGTCCTTGACTTATTGGAGCCGGCCAC